>OX345691.1:25000-2525000 GCA_947044815.1 Apomyelois bistriatella
CACCCTAAAAGTAGAAATTCAATCGGTTCAGCACAATATTTCAATAGTTATATCTAAAATCTTTAATATTTCATTGTAGAGTCAGTAAATTACATATAAAAAATTTCAAATAAAATATTTCACTTACCTTGCTCTGTTTTCTCGTCCTAATCCGGTGTGTTCCATCTGCCTGCATCGTTCGTGACCGTTTAGCGTGGTTCCGCACCTTGTCTTCGTCTCCGAAAAAATCTTCTCCTGTTAAAATTATTAAAAATATCACATTTTTGCTTATTAAAATTTTTATAATCGTCACATCTGCTTTATTTTCACTCTGTATAGTGCAGCTCGACCGCCCGCGTCCATCGACACCGAAATCGCGACGATCGGCTGACAAATTTCTGAAAAATTTGAAATTTTTGAATTTTCATACTAAAAAATCCACCTTAGCTATCCGATACCACTACAGGACAACATCTTTAAGTTCATATAGTATCTGCCAACTTGCCCTATTAACCTTTTGCGTATTTAATTACACCCTAAAAGTAGAAATTCAATCGGTTCAGCACAATATTTCAATAGTTATATCTAAAATCTTTAATATTTCATTGTAGAGTCAGTAAATTACATATAAAAAATTTCAAATAAAATATTTCACTTACCTTGCTCTGTTTTCTCGTCCTAATCCGGTGTGTTCCATCTGCCTGCATCGTTCGTGACCGTTTAGCGTGGTTCCGCACCTTGTCTTCGTCTCCGAAAAAATCTTCTCCTGTTAAAATTATTAAAAATATCACATTTTTGCTTATTAAAATTTTTATAATCGTCACATCTGCTTTATTTTCACTTTGTATAGTGCAGCTCGACCGCCCGCGTCCATCGACACCGAAATCGCGACGATCGGCTGACAAATTTCTGAAAAATTTGAAATTTTTGAATTTTCATACTAAAAAATCCACCTTAGCTATCCGATACCACTACAGGACAACATCTTTAAGTTCATATAGTATCTGCCAACTTGCCCTATTAACCTTTTGCGTATTTAATTACACCCTAAAAGTAGAAATTCAATCGGTTCAGCACAATATTTCAATAGTTATATCTAAAATCTTTAATATTTCATTGTAGAGTCAGTAAATTACATATAAAAAATTTCAAATAAAATATTTCACTTACCTTGCTCTGTTTTCTCGTCCTAATCCGGTGTGTTCCATCTGCCTGCATCGTTCGTGACCGTTTAGCGTGGTTCCGCACCTTGTCTTCGTCTCCGAAAAAATCTTCTCCTGTTAAAATTATTAAAAATATCACATTTTTGCTTATTAAAATTTTTATAATCGTCACATCTGCTTTATTTTCACTCTGTATAGTGCAGCTCGACCGCCCGCGTCCATCGACACCGAAATCGCGACGATCGGCTGACAAATTTCTGAAAAATTTGAAATTTTTGAATTTTCATACTAAAAAATCCACCTTAGCTATCCGATACCACTACAGGACAACATCTTTAAGTTCATATAGTATCTGCCAACTTGCCCTATTAACCTTTTGCGTATTTAATTACACCCTAAAAGTAGAAATTCAATCGGTTCAGCACAATATTTCAATAGTTATATCTAAAATCTTTAATATTTCATTGTAGAGTCAGTAAATTACATATAAAAAATTTCAAATAAAATATTTCACTTACCTTGCTCTGTTTTCTCGTCCTAATCCGGTGTGTTCCATCTGCCTGCATCGTTCGTGACCGTTTAGCGTGGTTCCGCACCTTGTCTTCGTCTCCGAAAAAATCTTCTCCTGTTAAAATTATTAAAAATATCACATTTTTGCTTATTAAAATTTTTATAATCGTCACATCTGCTTTATTTTCACTTTGTATAGTGCAGCTCGACCGCCCGCGTCCATCGACACCGAAATCGCGACGATCGGCTGACAAATTTCTGAAAAATTTGAAATTTTTGAATTTTCATACTAAAAAATCCACCTTAGCTATCCGATACCACTACAGGACAACATCTTTAAGTTCATATAGTATCTGCCAACTTGCCCTATTAACCTTTTGCGTATTTAATTACACCCTAAAAGTAGAAATTCAATCGGTTCAGCACAATATTTCAATAGTTATATCTAAAATCTTTAATATTTCATTGTAGAGTCAGTAAATTACATATAAAAAATTTCAAATAAAATATTTCACTTACCTTGCTCTGTTTTCTCGTCCTAATCCGGTGTGTTCCATCTGCCTGCATCGTTCGTGACCGTTTAGCGTGGTTCCGCACCTTGTCTTCGTCTCCGAAAAAATCTTCTCCTGTTAAAATTATTAAAAATATCACATTTTTGCTTATTAAAATTTTTATAATCGTCACATCTGCTTTATTTTCACTCTGTATAGTGCAGCTCGACCGCCCGCGTCCATCGACACCGAAATCGCGACGATCGGCTGACAAATTTCTGAAAAATTTGAAATTTTTGAATTTTCATACTAAAAAATCCACCTTAGCTATCCGATACCACTACAGGACAACATCTTTAAGTTCATATAGTATCTGCCAACTTGCCCTATTAACCTTTTGCGTATTTAATTACACCCTAAAAGTAGAAATTCAATCGGTTCAGCACAATATTTCAATAGTTATATCTAAAATCTTTAATATTTCATTGTAGAGTCAGTAAATTACATATAAAAAATTTCAAATAAAATATTTCACTTACCTTGCTCTGTTTTCTCGTCCTAATCCGGTGTGTTCCATCTGCCTGCATCGTTCGTGACCGTTTAGCGTGGTTCCGCACCTTGTCTTCGTCTCCGAAAAAATCTTCTCCTGTTAAAATTATTAAAAATATCACATTTTTGCTTATTAAAATTTTTATAATCGTCACATCTGCTTTATTTTCACTCTGTATAGTGCAGCTCGACCGCCCGCGTCCATCGACACCGAAATCGCGACGATCGGCTGACAAATTTCTGAAAAATTTGAAATTTTTGAATTTTCATACTAAAAAATCCACCTTAGCTATCCGATACCACTACAGGACAACATCTTTAAGTTCATATAGTATCTGCCAACTTGCCCTATTAACCTTTTGCGTATTTAATTACACCCTAAAAGTAGAAATTCAATCGGTTCAGCACAATATTTCAATAGTTATATCTAAAATCTTTAATATTTCATTGTAGAGTCAGTAAATTACATATAAAAAATTTCAAATAAAATATTTCACTTACCTTGCTCTGTTTTCTCGTCCTAATCCGGTGTGTTCCATCTGCCTGCATCGTTCGTGACCGTTTAGCGTGGTTCCGCACCTTGTCTTCGTCTCCGAAAAAATCTTCTCCTGTTAAAATTATTAAAAATATCACATTTTTGCTTATTAAAATTTTTATAATCGTCACATCTGCTTTATTTTCACTTTGTATAGTGCAGCTCGACCGCCCGCGTCCATCGACACCGAAATCGCGACGATCGGCTGACAAATTTCTGAAAAATTTGAAATTTTTGAATTTTCATACTAAAAAATCCACCTTAGCTATCCGATACCACTACAGGACAACATCTTTAAGTTCATATAGTATCTGCCAACTTGCCCTATTAACCTTTTGCGTATTTAATTACACCCTAAAAGTAGAAATTCAATCGGTTCAGCACAATATTTCAATAGTTATATCTAAAATCTTTAATATTTCATTGTAGAGTCAGTAAATTACATATAAAAAATTTCAAATAAAATATTTCACTTACCTTGCTCTGTTTTCTCGTCCTAATCCGGTGTGTTCCATCTGCCTGCATCGTTCGTGACCGTTTAGCGTGGTTCCGCACCTTGTCTTCGTCTCCGAAAAAATCTTCTCCTGTTAAAATTATTAAAAATATCACATTTTTGCTTATTAAAATTTTTATAATCGTCACATCTGCTTTATTTTCACTTTGTATAGTGCAGCTCGACCGCCCGCGTCCATCGACACCGAAATCGCGACGATCGGCTGACAAATTTCTGAAAAATTTGAAATTTTTGAATTTTCATACTAAAAAATCCACCTTAGCTATCCGATACCACTACAGGACAACATCTTTAAGTTCATATAGTATCTGCCAACTTGCCCTATTAACCTTTTGCGTATTTAATTACACCCTAAAAGTAGAAATTCAATCGGTTCAGCACAATATTTCAATAGTTATATCTAAAATCTTTAATATTTCATTGTAGAGTCAGTAAATTACATATAAAAAATTTCAAATAAAATATTTCACTTACCTTGCTCTGTTTTCTCGTCCTAATCCGGTGTGTTCCATCTGCCTGCATCGTTCGTGACCGTTTAGCGTGGTTCCGCACCTTGTCTTCGTCTCCGAAAAAATCTTCTCCTGTTAAAATTATTAAAAATATCACATTTTTGCTTATTAAAATTTTTATAATCGTCACATCTGCTTTATTTTCACTCTGTATAGTGCAGCTCGACCGCCCGCGTCCATCGACACCGAAATCGCGACGATCGGCTGACAAATTTCTGAAAAATTTGAAATTTTTGAATTTTCATACTAAAAAATCCACCTTAGCTATCCGATACCACTACAGGACAACATCTTTAAGTTCATATAGTATCTGCCAACTTGCCCTATTAACCTTTTGCGTATTTAATTACACCCTAAAAGTAGAAATTCAATCGGTTCAGCACAATATTTCAATAGTTATATCTAAAATCTTTAATATTTCATTGTAGAGTCAGTAAATTACATATAAAAAATTTCAAATAAAATATTTCACTTACCTTGCTCTGTTTTCTCGTCCTAATCCGGTGTGTTCCATCTGCCTGCATCGTTCGTGACCGTTTAGCGTGGTTCCGCACCTTGTCTTCGTCTCCGAAAAAATCTTCTCCTGTTAAAATTATTAAAAATATCACATTTTTGCTTATTAAAATTTTTATAATCGTCACATCTGCTTTATTTTCACTCTGTATAGTGCAGCTCGACCGCCCGCGTCCATCGACACCGAAATCGCGACGATCGGCTGACAAATTTCTGAAAAATTTGAAATTTTTGAATTTTCATACTAAAAAATCCACCTTAGCTATCCGATACCACTACAGGACAACATCTTTAAGTTCATATAGTATCTGCCAACTTGCCCTATTAACCTTTTGCGTATTTAATTACACCCTAAAAGTAGAAATTCAATCGGTTCAGCACAATATTTCAATAGTTATATCTAAAATCTTTAATATTTCATTGTAGAGTCAGTAAATTACATATAAAAAATTTCAAATAAAATATTTCACTTACCTTGCTCTGTTTTCTCGTCCTAATCCGGTGTGTTCCATCTGCCTGCATCGTTCGTGACCGTTTAGCGTGGTTCCGCACCTTGTCTTCGTCTCCGAAAAAATCTTCTCCTGTTAAAATTATTAAAAATATCACATTTTTGCTTATTAAAATTTTTATAATCGTCACATCTGCTTTATTTTCACTTTGTATAGTGCAGCTCGACCGCCCGCGTCCATCGACACCGAAATCGCGACGATCGGCTGACAAATTTCTGAAAAATTTGAAATTTTTGAATTTTCATACTAAAAAATCCACCTTAGCTATCCGATACCACTACAGGACAACATCTTTAAGTTCATATAGTATCTGCCAACTTGCCCTATTAACCTTTTGCGTATTTAATTACACCCTAAAAGTAGAAATTCAATCGGTTCAGCACAATATTTCAATAGTTATATCTAAAATCTTTAATATTTCATTGTAGAGTCAGTAAATTACATATAAAAAATTTCAAATAAAATATTTCACTTACCTTGCTCTGTTTTCTCGTCCTAATCCGGTGTGTTCCATCTGCCTGCATCGTTCGTGACCGTTTAGCGTGGTTCCGCACCTTGTCTTCGTCTCCGAAAAAATCTTCTCCTGTTAAAATTATTAAAAATATCACATTTTTGCTTATTAAAATTTTTATAATCGTCACATCTGCTTTATTTTCACTTTGTATAGTGCAGCTCGACCGCCCGCGTCCATCGACACCGAAATCGCGACGATCGGCTGACAAATTTCTGAAAAATTTGAAATTTTTGAATTTTCATACTAAAAAATCCACCTTAGCTATCCGATACCACTACAGGACAACATCTTTAAGTTCATATAGTATCTGCCAACTTGCCCTATTAACCTTTTGCGTATTTAATTACACCCTAAAAGTAGAAATTCAATCGGTTCAGCACAATATTTCAATAGTTATATCTAAAATCTTTAATATTTCATTGTAGAGTCAGTAAATTACATATAAAAAATTTCAAATAAAATATTTCACTTACCTTGCTCTGTTTTCTCGTCCTAATCCGGTGTGTTCCATCTGCCTGCATCGTTCGTGACCGTTTAGCGTGGTTCCGCACCTTGTCTTCGTCTCCGAAAAAATCTTCTCCTGTTAAAATTATTAAAAATATCACATTTTTGCTTATTAAAATTTTTATAATCGTCACATCTGCTTTATTTTCACTCTGTATAGTGCAGCTCGACCGCCCGCGTCCATCGACACCGAAATCGCGACGATCGGCTGACAAATTTCTGAAAAATTTGAAATTTTTGAATTTTCATACTAAAAAATCCACCTTAGCTATCCGATACCACTACAGGACAACATCTTTAAGTTCATATAGTATCTGCCAACTTGCCCTATTAACCTTTTGCGTATTTAATTACACCCTAAAAGTAGAAATTCAATCGGTTCAGCACAATATTTCAATAGTTATATCTAAAATCTTTAATATTTCATTGTAGAGTCAGTAAATTACATATAAAAAATTTCAAATAAAATATTTCACTTACCTTGCTCTGTTTTCTCGTCCTAATCCGGTGTGTTCCATCTGCCTGCATCGTTCGTGACCGTTTAGCGTGGTTCCGCACCTTGTCTTCGTCTCCGAAAAAATCTTCTCCTGTTAAAATTATTAAAAATATCACATTTTTGCTTATTAAAATTTTTATAATCGTCACATCTGCTTTATTTTCACTCTGTATAGTGCAGCTCGACCGCCCGCGTCCATCGACACCGAAATCGCGACGATCGGCTGACAAATTTCTGAAAAATTTGAAATTTTTGAATTTTCATACTAAAAAATCCACCTTAGCTATCCGATACCACTACAGGACAACATCTTTAAGTTCATATAGTATCTGCCAACTTGCCCTATTAACCTTTTGCGTATTTAATTACACCCTAAAAGTAGAAATTCAATCGGTTCAGCACAATATTTCAATAGTTATATCTAAAATCTTTAATATTTCATTGTAGAGTCAGTAAATTACATATAAAAAATTTCAAATAAAATATTTCACTTACCTTGCTCTGTTTTCTCGTCCTAATCCGGTGTGTTCCATCTGCCTGCATCGTTCGTGACCGTTTAGCGTGGTTCCGCACCTTGTCTTCGTCTCCGAAAAAATCTTCTCCTGTTAAAATTATTAAAAATATCACATTTTTGCTTATTAAAATTTTTATAATCGTCACATCTGCTTTATTTTCACTTTGTATAGTGCAGCTCGACCGCCCGCGTCCATCGACACCGAAATCGCGACGATCGGCTGACAAATTTCTGAAAAATTTGAAATTTTTGAATTTTCATACTAAAAAATCCACCTTAGCTATCCGATACCACTACAGGACAACATCTTTAAGTTCATATAGTATCTGCCAACTTGCCCTATTAACCTTTTGCGTATTTAATTACACCCTAAAAGTAGAAATTCAATCGGTTCAGCACAATATTTCAATAGTTATATCTAAAATCTTTAATATTTCATTGTAGAGTCAGTAAATTACATATAAAAAATTTCAAATAAAATATTTCACTTACCTTGCTCTGTTTTCTCGTCCTAATCCGGTGTGTTCCATCTGCCTGCATCGTTCGTGACCGTTTAGCGTGGTTCCGCACCTTGTCTTCGTCTCCGAAAAAATCTTCTCCTGTTAAAATTATTAAAAATATCACATTTTTGCTTATTAAAATTTTTATAATCGTCACATCTGCTTTATTTTCACTCTGTATAGTGCAGCTCGACCGCCCGCGTCCATCGACACCGAAATCGCGACGATCGGCTGACAAATTTCTGAAAAATTTGAAATTTTTGAATTTTCATACTAAAAAATCCACCTTAGCTATCCGATACCACTACAGGACAACATCTTTAAGTTCATATAGTATCTGCCAACTTGCCCTATTAACCTTTTGCGTATTTAATTACACCCTAAAAGTAGAAATTCAATCGGTTCAGCACAATATTTCAATAGTTATATCTAAAATCTTTAATATTTCATTGTAGAGTCAGTAAATTACATATAAAAAATTTCAAATAAAATATTTCACTTACCTTGCTCTGTTTTCTCGTCCTAATCCGGTGTGTTCCATCTGCCTGCATCGTTCGTGACCGTTTAGCGTGGTTCCGCACCTTGTCTTCGTCTCCGAAAAAATCTTCTCCTGTTAAAATTATTAAAAATATCACATTTTTGCTTATTAAAATTTTTATAATCGTCACATCTGCTTTATTTTCACTTTGTATAGTGCAGCTCGACCGCCCGCGTCCATCGACACCGAAATCGCGACGATCGGCTGACAAATTTCTGAAAAATTTGAAATTTTTGAATTTTCATACTAAAAAATCCACCTTAGCTATCCGATACCACTACAGGACAACATCTTTAAGTTCATATAGTATCTGCCAACTTGCCCTATTAACCTTTTGCGTATTTAATTACACCCTAAAAGTAGAAATTCAATCGGTTCAGCACAATATTTCAATAGTTATATCTAAAATCTTTAATATTTCATTGTAGAGTCAGTAAATTACATATAAAAAATTTCAAATAAAATATTTCACTTACCTTGCTCTGTTTTCTCGTCCTAATCCGGTGTGTTCCATCTGCCTGCATCGTTCGTGACCGTTTAGCGTGGTTCCGCACCTTGTCTTCGTCTCCGAAAAAATCTTCTCCTGTTAAAATTATTAAAAATATCACATTTTTGCTTATTAAAATTTTTATAATCGTCACATCTGCTTTATTTTCACTTTGTATAGTGCAGCTCGACCGCCCGCGTCCATCGACACCGAAATCGCGACGATCGGCTGACAAATTTCTGAAAAATTTGAAATTTTTGAATTTTCATACTAAAAAATCCACCTTAGCTATCCGATACCACTACAGGACAACATCTTTAAGTTCATATAGTATCTGCCAACTTGCCCTATTAACCTTTTGCGTATTTAATTACACCCTAAAAGTAGAAATTCAATCGGTTCAGCACAATATTTCAATAGTTATATCTAAAATCTTTAATATTTCATTGTAGAGTCAGTAAATTACATATAAAAAATTTCAAATAAAATATTTCACTTACCTTGCTCTGTTTTCTCGTCCTAATCCGGTGTGTTCCATCTGCCTGCATCGTTCGTGACCGTTTAGCGTGGTTCCGCACCTTGTCTTCGTCTCCGAAAAAATCTTCTCCTGTTAAAATTATTAAAAATATCACATTTTTGCTTATTAAAATTTTTATAATCGTCACATCTGCTTTATTTTCACTCTGTATAGTGCAGCTCGACCGCCCGCGTCCATCGACACCGAAATCGCGACGATCGGCTGACAAATTTCTGAAAAATTTGAAATTTTTGAATTTTCATACTAAAAAATCCACCTTAGCTATCCGATACCACTACAGGACAACATCTTTAAGTTCATATAGTATCTGCCAACTTGCCCTATTAACCTTTTGCGTATTTAATTACACCCTAAAAGTAGAAATTCAATCGGTTCAGCACAATATTTCAATAGTTATATCTAAAATCTTTAATATTTCATTGTAGAGTCAGTAAATTACATATAAAAAATTTCAAATAAAATATTTCACTTACCTTGCTCTGTTTTCTCGTCCTAATCCGGTGTGTTCCATCTGCCTGCATCGTTCGTGACCGTTTAGCGTGGTTCCGCACCTTGTCTTCGTCTCCGAAAAAATCTTCTCCTGTTAAAATTATTAAAAATATCACATTTTTGCTTATTAAAATTTTTATAATCGTCACATCTGCTTTATTTTCACTCTGTATAGTGCAGCTCGACCGCCCGCGTCCATCGACACCGAAATCGCGACGATCGGCTGACAAATTTCTGAAAAATTTGAAATTTTTGAATTTTCATACTAAAAAATCCACCTTAGCTATCCGATACCACTACAGGACAACATCTTTAAGTTCATATAGTATCTGCCAACTTGCCCTATTAACCTTTTGCGTATTTAATTACACCCTAAAAGTAGAAATTCAATCGGTTCAGCACAATATTTCAATAGTTATATCTAAAATCTTTAATATTTCATTGTAGAGTCAGTAAATTACATATAAAAAATTTCAAATAAAATATTTCACTTACCTTGCTCTGTTTTCTCGTCCTAATCCGGTGTGTTCCATCTGCCTGCATCGTTCGTGACCGTTTAGCGTGGTTCCGCACCTTGTCTTCGTCTCCGAAAAAATCTTCTCCTGTTAAAATTATTAAAAATATCACATTTTTGCTTATTAAAATTTTTATAATCGTCACATCTGCTTTATTTTCACTTTGTATAGTGCAGCTCGACCGCCCGCGTCCATCGACACCGAAATCGCGACGATCGGCTGACAAATTTCTGAAAAATTTGAAATTTTTGAATTTTCATACTAAAAAATCCACCTTAGCTATCCGATACCACTACAGGACAACATCTTTAAGTTCATATAGTATCTGCCAACTTGCCCTATTAACCTTTTGCGTATTTAATTACACCCTAAAAGTAGAAATTCAATCGGTTCAGCACAATATTTCAATAGTTATATCTAAAATCTTTAATATTTCATTGTAGAGTCAGTAAATTACATATAAAAAATTTCAAATAAAATATTTCACTTACCTTGCTCTGTTTTCTCGTCCTAATCCGGTGTGTTCCATCTGCCTGCATCGTTCGTGACCGTTTAGCGTGGTTCCGCACCTTGTCTTCGTCTCCGAAAAAATCTTCTCCTGTTAAAATTATTAAAAATATCACATTTTTGCTTATTAAAATTTTTATAATCGTCACATCTGCTTTATTTTCACTTTGTATAGTGCAGCTCGACCGCCCGCGTCCATCGACACCGAAATCGCGACGATCGGCTGACAAATTTCTGAAAAATTTGAAATTTTTGAATTTTCATACTAAAAAATCCACCTTAGCTATCCGATACCACTACAGGACAACATCTTTAAGTTCATATAGTATCTGCCAACTTGCCCTATTAACCTTTTGCGTATTTAATTACACCCTAAAAGTAGAAATTCAATCGGTTCAGCACAATATTTCAATAGTTATATCTAAAATCTTTAATATTTCATTGTAGAGTCAGTAAATTACATATAAAAAATTTCAAATAAAATATTTCACTTACCTTGCTCTGTTTTCTCGTCCTAATCCGGTGTGTTCCATCTGCCTGCATCGTTCGTGACCGTTTAGCGTGGTTCCGCACCTTGTCTTCGTCTCCGAAAAAATCTTCTCCTGTTAAAATTATTAAAAATATCACATTTTTGCTTATTAAAATTTTTATAATCGTCACATCTGCTTTATTTTCACTCTGTATAGTGCAGCTCGACCGCCCGCGTCCATCGACACCGAAATCGCGACGATCGGCTGACAAATTTCTGAAAAATTTGAAATTTTTGAATTTTCATACTAAAAAATCCACCTTAGCTATCCGATACCACTACAGGACAACATCTTTAAGTTCATATAGTATCTGCCAACTTGCCCTATTAACCTTTTGCGTATTTAATTACACCCTAAAAGTAGAAATTCAATCGGTTCAGCACAATATTTCAATAGTTATATCTAAAATCTTTAATATTTCATTGTAGAGTCAGTAAATTACATATAAAAAATTTCAAATAAAATATTTCACTTACCTTGCTCTGTTTTCTCGTCCTAATCCGGTGTGTTCCATCTGCCTGCATCGTTCGTGACCGTTTAGCGTGGTTCCGCACCTTGTCTTCGTCTCCGAAAAAATCTTCTCCTGTTAAAATTATTAAAAATATCACATTTTTGCTTATTAAAATTTTTATAATCGTCACATCTGCTTTATTTTCACTTTGTATAGTGCAGCTCGACCGCCCGCGTCCATCGACACCGAAATCGCGACGATCGGCTGACAAATTTCTGAAAAATTTGAAATTTTTGAATTTTCATACTAAAAAATCCACCTTAGCTATCCGATACCACTACAGGACAACATCTTTAAGTTCATATAGTATCTGCCAACTTGCCCTATTAACCTTTTGCGTATTTAATTACACCCTAAAAGTAGAAATTCAATCGGTTCAGCACAATATTTCAATAGTTATATCTAAAATCTTTAATATTTCATTGTAGAGTCAGTAAATTACATATAAAAAATTTCAAATAAAATATTTCACTTACCTTGCTCTGTTTTCTCGTCCTAATCCGGTGTGTTCCATCTGCCTGCATCGTTCGTGACCGTTTAGCGTGGTTCCGCACCTTGTCTTCGTCTCCGAAAAAATCTTCTCCTGTTAAAATTATTAAAAATATCACATTTTTGCTTATTAAAATTTTTATAATCGTCACATCTGCTTTATTTTCACTTTGTATAGTGCAGCTCGACCGCCCGCGTCCATCGACACCGAAATCGCGACGATCGGCTGACAAATTTCTGAAAAATTTGAAATTTTTGAATTTTCATACTAAAAAATCCACCTTAGCTATCCGATACCACTACAGGACAACATCTTTAAGTTCATATAGTATCTGCCAACTTGCCCTATTAACCTTTTGCGTATTTAATTACACCCTAAAAGTAGAAATTCAATCGGTTCAGCACAATATTTCAATAGTTATATCTAAAATCTTTAATATTTCATTGTAGAGTCAGTAAATTACATATAAAAAATTTCAAATAAAATATTTCACTTACCTTGCTCTGTTTTCTCGTCCTAATCCGGTGTGTTCCATCTGCCTGCATCGTTCGTGACCGTTTAGCGTGGTTCCGCACCTTGTCTTCGTCTCCGAAAAAATCTTCTCCTGTTAAAATTATTAAAAATATCACATTTTTGCTTATTAAAATTTTTATAATCGTCACATCTGCTTTATTTTCACTCTGTATAGTGCAGCTCGACCGCCCGCGTCCATCGACACCGAAATCGCGACGATCGGCTGACAAATTTCTGAAAAATTTGAAATTTTTGAATTTTCATACTAAAAAATCCACCTTAGCTATCCGATACCACTACAGGACAACATCTTTAAGTTCATATAGTATCTGCCAACTTGCCCTATTAACCTTTTGCGTATTTAATTACACCCTAAAAGTAGAAATTCAATCGGTTCAGCACAATATTTCAATAGTTATATCTAAAATCTTTAATATTTCATTGTAGAGTCAGTAAATTACATATAAAAAATTTCAAATAAAATATTTCACTTACCTTGCTCTGTTTTCTCGTCCTAATCCGGTGTGTTCCATCTGCCTGCATCGTTCGTGACCGTTTAGCGTGGTTCCGCACCTTGTCTTCGTCTCCGAAAAAATCTTCTCCTGTTAAAATTATTAAAAATATCACATTTTTGCTTATTAAAATTTTTATAATCGTCACATCTGCTTTATTTTCACTTTGTATAGTGCAGCTCGACCGCCCGCGTCCATCGACACCGAAATCGCGACGATCGGCTGACAAATTTCTGAAAAATTTGAAATTTTTGAATTTTCATACTAAAAAATCCACCTTAGCTATCCGATACCACTACAGGACAACATCTTTAAGTTCATATAGTATCTGCCAACTTGCCCTATTAACCTTTTGCGTATTTAATTACACCCTAAAAGTAGAAATTCAATCGGTTCAGCACAATATTTCAATAGTTATATCTAAAATCTTTAATATTTCATTGTAGAGTCAGTAAATTACATATAAAAAATTTCAAATAAAATATTTCACTTACCTTGCTCTGTTTTCTCGTCCTAATCCGGTGTGTTCCATCTGCCTGCATCGTTCGTGACCGTTTAGCGTGGTTCCGCACCTTGTCTTCGTCTCCGAAAAAATCTTCTCCTGTTAAAATTATTAAAAATATCACATTTTTGCTTATTAAAATTTTTATAATCGTCACATCTGCTTTATTTTCACTCTGTATAGTGCAGCTCGACCGCCCGCGTCCATCGACACCGAAATCGCGACGATCGGCTGACAAATTTCTGAAAAATTTGAAATTTTTGAATTTTCATACTAAAAAATCCACCTTAGCTATCCGATACCACTACAGGACAACATCTTTAAGTTCATATAGTATCTGCCAACTTGCCCTATTAACCTTTTGCGTATTTAATTACACCCTAAAAGTAGAAATTCAATCGGTTCAGCACAATATTTCAATAGTTATATCTAAAATCTTTAATATTTCATTGTAGAGTCAGTAAATTACATATAAAAAATTTCAAATAAAATATTTCACTTACCTTGCTCTGTTTTCTCGTCCTAATCCGGTGTGTTCCATCTGCCTGCATCGTTCGTGACCGTTTAGCGTGGTTCCGCACCTTGTCTTCGTCTCCGAAAAAATCTTCTCCTGTTAAAATTATTAAAAATATCACATTTTTGCTTATTAAAATTTTTATAATCGTCACATCTGCTTTATTTTCACTTTGTATAGTGCAGCTCGACCGCCCGCGTCCATCGACACCGAAATCGCGACGATCGGCTGACAAATTTCTGAAAAATTTGAAATTTTTGAATTTTCATACTAAAAAATCCACCTTAGCTATCCGATACCACTACAGGACAACATCTTTAAGTTCATATAGTATCTGCCAACTTGCCCTATTAACCTTTTGCGTATTTAATTACACCCTAAAAGTAGAAATTCAATCGGTTCAGCACAATATTTCAATAGTTATATCTAAAATCTTTAATATTTCATTGTAGAGTCAGTAAATTACATATAAAAAATTTCAAATAAAATATTTCACTTACCTTGCTCTGTTTTCTCGTCCTAATCCGGTGTGTTCCATCTGCCTGCATCGTTCGTGACCGTTTAGCGTGGTTCCGCACCTTGTCTTCGTCTCCGAAAAAATCTTCTCCTGTTAAAATTATTAAAAATATCACATTTTTGCTTATTAAAATTTTTATAATCGTCACATCTGCTTTATTTTCACTTTGTATAGTGCAGCTCGACCGCCCGCGTCCATCGACACCGAAATCGCGACGATCGGCTGACAAATTTCTGAAAAATTTGAAATTTTTGAATTTTCATACTAAAAAATCCACCTTAGCTATCCGATACCACTACAGGACAACATCTTTAAGTTCATATAGTATCTGCCAACTTGCCCTATTAACCTTTTGCGTATTTAATTACACCCTAAAAGTAGAAATTCAATCGGTTCAGCACAATATTTCAATAGTTATATCTAAAATCTTTAATATTTCATTGTAGAGTCAGTAAATTACATATAAAAAATTTCAAATAAAATATTTCACTTACCTTGCTCTGTTTTCTCGTCCTAATCCGGTGTGTTCCATCTGCCTGCATCGTTCGTGACCGTTTAGCGTGGTTCCGCACCTTGTCTTCGTCTCCGAAAAAATCTTCTCCTGTTAAAATTATTAAAAATATCACATTTTTGCTTATTAAAATTTTTATAATCGTCACATCTGCTTTATTTTCACTCTGTATAGTGCAGCTCGACCGCCCGCGTCCATCGACACCGAAATCGCGACGATCGGCTGACAAATTTCTGAAAAATTTGAAATTTTTGAATTTTCATACTAAAAAATCCACCTTAGCTATCCGATACCACTACAGGACAACATCTTTAAGTTCATATAGTATCTGCCAACTTGCCCTATTAACCTTTTGCGTATTTAATTACACCCTAAAAGTAGAAATTCAATCGGTTCAGCACAATATTTCAATAGTTATATCTAAAATCTTTAATATTTCATTGTAGAGTCAGTAAATTACATATAAAAAATTTCAAATAAAATATTTCACTTACCTTGCTCTGTTTTCTCGTCCTAATCCGGTGTGTTCCATCTGCCTGCATCGTTCGTGACCGTTTAGCGTGGTTCCGCACCTTGTCTTCGTCTCCGAAAAAATCTTCTCCTGTTAAAATTATTAAAAATATCACATTTTTGCTTATTAAAATTTTTATAATCGTCACATCTGCTTTATTTTCACTCTGTATAGTGCAGCTCGACCGCCCGCGTCCATCGACACCGAAATCGCGACGATCGGCTGACAAATTTCTGAAAAATTTGAAATTTTTGAATTTTCATACTAAAAAATCCACCTTAGCTATCCGATACCACTACAGGACAACATCTTTAAGTTCATATAGTATCTGCCAACTTGCCCTATTAACCTTTTGCGTATTTAATTACACCCTAAAAGTAGAAATTCAATCGGTTCAGCACAATATTTCAATAGTTATATCTAAAATCTTTAATATTTCATTGTAGAGTCAGTAAATTACATATAAAAAATTTCAAATAAAATATTTCACTTACCTTGCTCTGTTTTCTCGTCCTAATCCGGTGTGTTCCATCTGCCTGCATCGTTCGTGACCGTTTAGCGTGGTTCCGCACCTTGTCTTCGTCTCCGAAAAAATCTTCTCCTGTTAAAATTATTAAAAATATCACATTTTTGCTTATTAAAATTTTTATAATCGTCACATCTGCTTTATTTTCACTTTGTATAGTGCAGCTCGACCGCCCGCGTCCATCGACACCGAAATCGCGACGATCGGCTGACAAATTTCTGAAAAATTTGAAATTTTTGAATTTTCATACTAAAAAATCCACCTTAGCTATCCGATACCACTACAGGACAACATCTTTAAGTTCATATAGTATCTGCCAACTTGCCCTATTAACCTTTTGCGTATTTAATTACACCCTAAAAGTAGAAATTCAATCGGTTCAGCACAATATTTCAATAGTTATATCTAAAATCTTTAATATTTCATTGTAGAGTCAGTAAATTACATATAAAAAATTTCAAATAAAATATTTCACTTACCTTGCTCTGTTTTCTCGTCCTAATCCGGTGTGTTCCATCTGCCTGCATCGTTCGTGACCGTTTAGCGTGGTTCCGCACCTTGTCTTCGTCTCCGAAAAAATCTTCTCCTGTTAAAATTATTAAAAATATCACATTTTTGCTTATTAAAATTTTTATAATCGTCACATCTGCTTTATTTTCACTTTGTATAGTGCAGCTCGACCGCCCGCGTCCATCGACACCGAAATCGCGACGATCGGCTGACAAATTTCTGAAAAATTTGAAATTTTTGAATTTTCATACTAAAAAATCCACCTTAGCTATCCGATACCACTACAGGACAACATCTTTAAGTTCATATAGTATCTGCCAACTTGCCCTATTAACCTTTTGCGTATTTAATTACACCCTAAAAGTAGAAATTCAATCGGTTCAGCACAATATTTCAATAGTTATATCTAAAATCTTTAATATTTCATTGTAGAGTCAGTAAATTACATATAAAAAATTTCAAATAAAATATTTCACTTACCTTGCTCTGTTTTCTCGTCCTAATCCGGTGTGTTCCATCTGCCTGCATCGTTCGTGACCGTTTAGCGTGGTTCCGCACCTTGTCTTCGTCTCCGAAAAAATCTTCTCCTGTTAAAATTATTAAAAATATCACATTTTTGCTTATTAAAATTTTTATAATCGTCACATCTGCTTTATTTTCACTCTGTATAGTGCAGCTCGACCGCCCGCGTCCATCGACACCGAAATCGCGACGATCGGCTGACAAATTTCTGAAAAATTTGAAATTTTTGAATTTTCATACTAAAAAATCCACCTTAGCTATCCGATACCACTACAGGACAACATCTTTAAGTTCATATAGTATCTGCCAACTTGCCCTATTAACCTTTTGCGTATTTAATTACACCCTAAAAGTAGAAATTCAATCGGTTCAGCACAATATTTCAATAGTTATATCTAAAATCTTTAATATTTCATTGTAGAGTCAGTAAATTACATATAAAAAATTTCAAATAAAATATTTCACTTACCTTGCTCTGTTTTCTCGTCCTAATCCGGTGTGTTCCATCTGCCTGCATCGTTCGTGACCGTTTAGCGTGGTTCCGCACCTTGTCTTCGTCTCCGAAAAAATCTTCTCCTGTTAAAATTATTAAAAATATCACATTTTTGCTTATTAAAATTTTTATAATCGTCACATCTGCTTTATTTTCACTTTGTATAGTGCAGCTCGACCGCCCGCGTCCATCGACACCGAAATCGCGACGATCGGCTGACAAATTTCTGAAAAATTTGAAATTTTTGAATTTTCATACTAAAAAATCCACCTTAGCTATCCGATACCACTACAGGACAACATCTTTAAGTTCATATAGTATCTGCCAACTTGCCCTATTAACCTTTTGCGTATTTAATTACACCCTAAAAGTAGAAATTCAATCGGTTCAGCACAATATTTCAATAGTTATATCTAAAATCTTTAATATTTCATTGTAGAGTCAGTAAATTACATATAAAAAATTTCAAATAAAATATTTCACTTACCTTGCTCTGTTTTCTCGTCCTAATCCGGTGTGTTCCATCTGCCTGCATCGTTCGTGACCGTTTAGCGTGGTTCCGCACCTTGTCTTCGTCTCCGAAAAAATCTTCTCCTGTTAAAATTATTAAAAATATCACATTTTTGCTTATTAAAATTTTTATAATCGTCACATCTGCTTTATTTTCACTTTGTATAGTGCAGCTCGACCGCCCGCGTCCATCGACACCGAAATCGCGACGATCGGCTGACAAATTTCTGAAAAATTTGAAATTTTTGAATTTTCATACTAAAAAATCCACCTTAGCTATCCGATACCACTACAGGACAACATCTTTAAGTTCATATAGTATCTGCCAACTTGCCCTATTAACCTTTTGCGTATTTAATTACACCCTAAAAGTAGAAATTCAATCGGTTCAGCACAATATTTCAATAGTTATATCTAAAATCTTTAATATTTCATTGTAGAGTCAGTAAATTACATATAAAAAATTTCAAATAAAATATTTCACTTACCTTGCTCTGTTTTCTCGTCCTAATCCGGTGTGTTCCATCTGCCTGCATCGTTCGTGACCGTTTAGCGTGGTTCCGCACCTTGTCTTCGTCTCCGAAAAAATCTTCTCCTGTTAAAATTATTAAAAATATCACATTTTTGCTTATTAAAATTTTTATAATCGTCACATCTGCTTTATTTTCACTCTGTATAGTGCAGCTCGACCGCCCGCGTCCATCGACACCGAAATCGCGACGATCGGCTGACAAATTTCTGAAAAATTTGAAATTTTTGAATTTTCATACTAAAAAATCCACCTTAGCTATCCGATACCACTACAGGACAACATCTTTAAGTTCATATAGTATCTGCCAACTTGCCCTATTAACCTTTTGCGTATTTAATTACACCCTAAAAGTAGAAATTCAATCGGTTCAGCACAATATTTCAATAGTTATATCTAAAATCTTTAATATTTCATTGTAGAGTCAGTAAATTACATATAAAAAATTTCAAATAAAATATTTCACTTACCTTGCTCTGTTTTCTCGTCCTAATCCGGTGTGTTCCATCTGCCTGCATCGTTCGTGACCGTTTAGCGTGGTTCCGCACCTTGTCTTCGTCTCCGAAAAAATCTTCTCCTGTTAAAATTATTAAAAATATCACATTTTTGCTTATTAAAATTTTTATAATCGTCACATCTGCTTTATTTTCACTTTGTATAGTGCAGCTCGACCGCCCGCGTCCATCGACACCGAAATCGCGACGATCGGCTGACAAATTTCTGAAAAATTTGCCCTCCCACCCACCCTTATTTCAATTGGGTATATCGACTTTTTAGCCGACTTTTAAAGGGAGGTTTGGAATTTATTTTATTTTCGTTCTGATTTGTCTTAAAAATGGGTCTGACGCGCTCGCCTACTCGAAAGAGATCTCAAAGGCCTTCTGCCCCTCCCTCGGTTCCCCATTTACCCCCCTCTACAAGCACTCAAGCTAGTTCTGACTTTGAAAGTCGTCCGACCGCCCCTGCGCCGATCACTTTGGCGGAGGCGGTTATCGATTGCGTCAGAGCTAGGCACAAGCACGAGCTCACCATACCCTCGCAATCTGCAGCCTTATCTCAAGGGACCCAATCACCTTCCATCATCCCAAGGGTCTATGACGTCGGAAACCCCCAGGATTTGTTCGTCACTCCTTCCCCGGCGGATACAACGTTTACTGTTGGTTCGTCGCTGATGGACGCGGACGTACCCGGGAATGGGGTAGACGTGGAGACGTCCAATTTAATCCCCGTCGATATCTCATTTGATTCATCTGCCGGTATGGCCGAGCTGGTGTACAGCCAGTCTCCGGTACAACCACAAATGGAATCCACCACCCCATTAGCTCCCATCATTCCGGGCTTGAGCGGCCGCCAACCCATGGTTGTGCTCACTCCTCTTCCCACTCCCGTTATTCCCTGCACTCCAGCTCCGGCTTCCACTCCCACCCCCACCTTCACTTCTGCTCCCACCTCCGCCCCAACTCAACAATCCACTGACTCGCAGAAATCGAATGTGCCGCCTCCTTCCAAGACAAGGGCTAAGACAACCGCTTTTGTTGAGCTCCCGGCCCACTCCGAAGATGTATGCGATTTGGACTCGTATGCAGCGGTCATCACAAAGCTAACTTACGCCATAAACAAGGCCGTCAATGAGGGCAAAAGTGTGACCGCTACCAATAAGCGGTTCATTGCTTCGGCCGCGCAGGAGATTCAGCGATCGACCCAGGCTTTTGTGAAAATCGGTGCTGCTGTTGTGCCCGGTCCATCTACCAAGGAGACCCCGGAAACTGCAATGATAATTTCCGCAATTAAGGAGACCATTCGCGAGGAGATCAAAGGTTTTGTTCCAGCCTCCTTGCCCGCACCACCGCCTCTCGTTAGGTCTTTTGCCGCGGCTGCTGCGTCTCCTCCGCCGAAGCGACCACCTGCTCGCACACTGCCTTCCATCATTGTGAAAGCGAAGGAGACCGGTGATAAGCAGCAGCCAGTGGTATATGACGAATGGCGGAAAAACATTTCGTTCCGCAACTCTAACTTCGCCCCCTCTAAAGTAAGATCCCTTAGGCAGAACATGCTCAAAGTCGAATTCGACACTAATGAGCAGCGGGATGAAACACTTAAGAGGGTTAACAACATTCCTGGCATAGTGGCAGAAGAGTCTCGACTTAGGCGCCCCCTGATTATTCTGAAAGGCGTTAGCAAGGAGGTGCAGAGAGAGGACTTGCTCGATGTTATTAGCCATCAAAACCAAATCTCAGCTGAGGACATCCGCCTGTGCTTCTTACTTAAGAATCGGAACGACCGATTTTATAATGCGGTGCTCGAGGTGGCTCCGGCGGTGCGCCGCAAATTGGTCGAAGGAGAAAGAGTGAATGTTGAACATCAGCGTGTACATGTTGCCGACTTTAGTCGTTTTGTACAATGCTATAAGTGCCTGCAATTCGGACATACTAATAATAAGTGCACCGCTGAATACTACCCCTGTGGCCACTGCGGCTCTTCTGCACACCATATCACTAATTGCCCCGTCAAAACCGACTCCTCAAAGAAGTGCTGCTTTAATTGCAAGGAATCAAACAGTGTTGATACCAACCATACTGCTTTAGATAAAAATTCATGTCCCAAAATAATTAAAGCCATTAAAGCCCTAGAAGATAGCACTGATTATGGATATTAAGTCTTTGAAAATTATACAATGCAACTTACAACACTGTTTTGTTTCGCAGCAGGAGTTCTTTACGTATTTTCACAATAACAAATATGATATTGCGTTGATTTCTGAACCCTACGTCGGCGCGTCACTGGAAGTAAAACCACCGACGGGAATCAACATTTATCAATTTTCAAAAGGCTCACGGGTCAAAGCGTGCATTGCTACAACTGCAATGGTGGCCGCCCTTGGCATTACACAGTTCTCAACTGCAAATTTAGCTGTTATTCGTGTCAATCTAGGACTTAAAAACTTGGATATAGCGTCGTTTTATATAGAGCCTAACGTCGACAATTTCGACACCATCGGTAAACTAGATTGGTTTCTACGGACATCTGGTTCTTCGCTACGCTTGGTTGGCGGGGATGCTAATGGCAGTCATCAGGAGTGGGGTGAGGCATCAGCGGACTCTCGCGGCGATGATTTTGCTGCTGTAATGGCTTCTAACGACTTGGTTGTGTGTAACGTGGGAAAGGAGCCTACTTTCGAGGCCATCAGACACGGCGCTCCATGCTCGTCAATAGTCGACGTCACATACACATCGCACACTCTAGCAGATGCCGTGCATAATTGGCGGGTCAATAATGACGCATGCCCGACCTCTGATCATAACGCTGTCGATTACCAACTAGTGACACCACAACGCGCGGAAAAGGTCAAAAGTGGTACAACTTTCAAATACTCCACGTATAGAGCAGATTGGAATGAATTTAAAGATCGACTTAATGAGAGAATGGGTTCGCTGGTCGAGCGGACGGCGTTTGACACTCTTTCGAATGACGGGCTAGACCGTGTGGTTGACCGGCTTACCAATATTGTGCAGGAAATCTGTAATAGAGTATTTCATCGCAAGCCAGGGCCCAAGTTTTTCAACCCATGGTGGTCGGACGCCCTGGAAAGTAAGAAAAAGGAGTGTATAAAACTGCATCATCGGCTCCACGATCTTAAAAAACAGAAAAAGCCGTTAGAGGAAGTTATAAAGGCATACAAAGAAGCCAAAAAGGAATACGCTCAGGCTCTTTCGAAGACCTCCACTGAACACTTTCGGCAGTTTTGCAATGCACAGGGCAAGGAGGACGTGTGGGCGGTTACTAACCGCATTATAAAAGAGTCTCCGTCTAGGCGACCCCCACAAACTCTAAAATCTAATAATGTTTACACTGACAGTGGCTCCAATACGGCCTCAGCCCTTCTCCATCACTTCTACCCTGACGATACCCCGGATACGCTCGACTGTCAGCATGAGTTGCGTAGCAAGATGTGTGAGTTGCCGGATACGGAAGATGACCTGCCATTCTCGGTCGGTGAAATTCGGGAGTGCCTGGCTCACAGTAACTCTAAAAAAGCCCCTGGGGCGGACCATCTGACCGCGGACATCTGTCGTGCCGTATTTGAGGCTCAACCAGATTTTATGACCGCTCTGTACAATAGGTGCCTCGTTACGGGTTATTTCCCTAAATCATGGAAAAGAGCTGTAGTCAGGATTCTCCCGAAACCAAATAAAACTGACAGAGAATCATTAGGTTCATACAGACCGATCGGACTCATCCCAGTCTTTGCGAAGATTCTTGAAAAATTAATCATTAAAAGAATTACATACAAGGCCGAATTAGATAATACCTTAAGTAGAGAACAGTACGGCTTCACAGAACAAACATCGACCACAGATGCTCTAGACAGGGCACTTGGTATTGTCAGAAGCGCTAAGTCAAAGGGACGGCAAGTCGTAGCTATATCCCTTGACATAAAAGCTGCGTTTGACAATGCTTGGTGGCCGGCACTTTTTTCGCGCCTGAAACACATAAAGTGTCCGAAAAACATTTACCGACTCGTCCAGAGTTACATTTCAGAAAGAATAGTCACTCTTGACTACGCCAATTGTACAGCTTCAAAGGAAATGTCGAAAGGCTGCGTACAGGGTTCGGCCTGTGGTCCAGTCTTCTGGAATGTGATTTTGGATGAGTTACTCAATTTGCAGTTGCCGCAGGGAGCTCATGTGCAGGCCTTCGCTGACGATGTTCTGATGATAGTGGAAGGTAGAACGCAGGCGGAGGTGGAGGAAATTGCGGACACTTGTCTGAAGATCATAAGTTCTTGGGGTGATCGGGTGAAGCTCCAGTTTGGACCGGAAAAAACACAGGCTATATCCTTTACAGCACAAACCAAACGTGCAGTTATAAAAATGAACGATACGGATATTCCAATATTAGATCAGATCAAAATCCTAGGAGTCATAATAGATAGTAAATTAAACTTTATTCAGCACGCCAATTACATTATTAAAAAAGCTACAAAAATATTTAACAGCCTGTGTAAATTCGTTCGTCCTACTTGGGGTGTTCACCCTGGGAATGTAGAGTGCATTTATAGACAAGTTATTACGCCTATAATCACATACGCGGCTGGAATTTGGGGCTCGGCCACCAGGTTCTACTCGGTGCGTCGCGCTCTAAGATCTTTCCAAAGAGGATTCGCAATAAGAGCCATTCGCGGGTTCCACACGGTGTCGGCGGTGGCGGCGGAGGCCCTGGCACAATTTCCGCCACTCCACTTGGTAGTTAATGAGGCGCAGCAGCTTTATACCATTAAAAAGACAGGAACAATTGAAGATCTTCCTGATGATATTGAGCTCTACAAAAGAGTAAAAGTGAGGGAGCTCCTACATCCAGCCAAACGCATTAGCATCGAATACAAGGAGGTCTCCACTCAGGATGAGACCACTGCTCTTATAGATCCCGATGCTCCCAATATCTTCACAGATGGTAGTAAGACATCAGATGGGGAAACTGGTGCCTCATTTGTAGTAATAATGCAAGGTCATCCAGCAGTTCGGAAGTTTAAGCTGTGTAGAACAGCATCGGTTTTTATTTGCGAACTTTTCGCTATCTATCAAGCATTAATCTGGCTCACCAAATCAAGCTTTCCTTCCGCTACTATCTTTTCAGACTCTCTTTCTTCCCTCAAAGCCCTTCAGGATCGCAGTAACACAGACCCCCTGGTGTGGCGGATCCATTGCCTTCTCAGCCAACTGTATAGCGCCAACACAACAGTTCACTTCGTTTGGACTAAAGCGCACGTGGGGATAGTAGGGAATGAAATAGCAGATATTGCTGCAAAAGAGGCAGCGGCCAAGAAGACAGCAGCGGCAATAAATGTTTTCCCGCTATCCCACGCCAAACGAATGCTAAAGCAGCGTCTACTAGAAGCCTGGCAGGAGGACCACGAGACCGCCCCTCAGGGAGCTGCTACCAAAGCATATTTTAAAAACATTGCTGAAATAGCCGACTTCCGAAACGTAATACAGCCCTCCTTCGCTGTCACCCAAATACTTACGGGACATGGGTATCACAAATATTATCTCCACAGATTCAAAATAACTAACAATGACCACTGTCCCTGTGATGACCAATCATCACAAACTATAGACCATATTTTAAAAGATTGCCCAATATTCTATCGAACCAGACAAGAATACATTATGGCTTGTGATCAAGCAAAAGTGGAGCCTTTCAATATGTTACACTCCATCAAGCATGTATCCACATCCGCAACATTAATTACGCATGTAGAAAATATTGTAAACAGATTGAAAAAAGTAAACAACACATAATTAATAGTTAAAATATATAATCAATAAATATAACTTCACCTGTATCAAATCGCAGGTGCATAAACATAAAGAGAACCCAAATAAAAAATATAATTTGTTCCCAAATAACATTAACTTTATCTATATATAAAACATTAATTTAAAAAAAAAAAAAAAAAAACCTAACCTAACCTAACCTAACCTAACCTAACCTAACCTAACCTAACCTAACCTTTTTTTTTTTTTTTTTTTTTTTTTTTTTTTTTTTTTTTTTTTTTTTTTTTTTTTTTTTTTTCGCAGGGGAATGCTTTTACGCACGGAGTGTGGGACTCCTGGGCCGCTACTCGGCCCAGACTACCCACTAAACCCCTGCGGGTGCCGTCGGCCGCTTTGCATGGAGGCGCCTCGGATCTAACTAGCACAAGACGCCTCAGCGACTGGCCGGTCTCTCATCAGAGACCGGACTCTCCACTCTCAGAGGCCCTCCGACACCTGGAGGACCTCTGCCACCGGGTGGGACTAATTTTTAGTCCCACTCTTATGGGGGCGCTTCCAGGCGCGCTAGGTAGCGCCTGCGTCGCACCCCCCCTCTACGCCTCCGGATCGGGTCCGCAAGGGGATCGTCCTCGCGGTCCCTTTCCTCGGCCTCCCTCTGCGACATAACGGTCTCGCAGAAGGAGGCCATTGCCGTCCAAGCTCTGTCGCTCTCGAGCATCGCGTTGACGACACTCGGGAGCGACAGGTCCACCCCGCCTAGCGCGGCGGCCAACTCATGGCGCTGCCGGTTCCACCTAGGACACCGCTCCAGGACATGTTGAGCGGTGTCCTGAGCCCCGCCACAATCGTGGCATTTGGGCTCGGCCTCCCTCTGGGCCACGCGGTGCAGGTACTCACCGAAGCAGCCGTGCCCGGTGAGCACCTGCGTCATGCGGAAGGTGAGAGGTTTGCGACGCCTCAACATCCACCTCTCCAGGACCGGGCGCAGGGCCTCCGCTGTGCGTACACCGTACGCTGCCTGCGCCAGGTCCGCCTCCCACCTCCGCACGAGTTCCGCTTGCCCTCGCAGGCGCACCCGCCGGACAACCTCCACCGTGGGGCGCTCGCCGATTTCCCTCCTTCTAGCCACAAAGTGGTACACTTCGGCGAGCACCTCCGCCACCAATTCCCACGGCGGGTCGCCCGCGAGGGCCGTGGCCGCAGAGAAGGCCACTGTACGGTACCCCCGTATCACCCTCACCGCGATCACCTTCTGCGCCTGCCTAAGAAGGCGTTTGTTCGTCGCGGTGAGGGCGTCCACCCAGATGGGGGCACCGTACATAGCCATGCTCCGGCAGACGCCAGAGTAAAGCCGCCTCACTGCTTCGCTCGGCCCACCCAGATTGGGGAGGAGTCGGCCGAGCGAAGCAGCCGTTCTGATGATCTTCGGCCCCAGTTCCCGAAAGTGGGGGCCGAAAGACCATCGTCCGTCGAGGATGAGGCCCAGATACTTCATCTGGGTGCTCACCCTCAACTCCACCTGACCCACCCGGAGGCGCGCTCCTGGGGGGGGACCCCGCGTACGGGCCCCGCGGAAAAGGAGGACTTCGGTCTTGTCCAAGCGGACCCGAAGCCCAAGCCTTTCTATGCGGTCGACCAATAGGGCAAGGCCCGTTTCGGCCAACCGCGCCGCCTCACCGAAATTCGCACCCCGGGACGTGAAGAGAGTGTCATCCGCATAGCAGATGACGCCCGTCCCGGGGAGAAGCCGGCACCGCAGGACCCAGTCGTAAGCGATGTCCCACAGGATAGGGCCGAGTATCGACCCCTGCGGGACACCGCACCCGACGCTCCGCCGAACCATTCGTCCCCCCCTGTCCTCAAACAGGACGACGCGCTCCTCCAGGTACGCCCCCAACAGCATCCGCAGATACGGGGGCACCCTGAAATACTCGAGTGCCTCCCGTATTACACTGTGCGGAATGCTGTTGAAGGCGTTGGCGATGTCGAGGGACGTCGCCAGGGTCACCTCTCCATCCCGATCCGCCTCCTCCGTCACCGATCGCAGACGCCTAAGGGCATCGATGGTGGACCTCTCGGCCCGGAACCCATACTGCGCGTCAGAGAGACGCAGTCCCGGGCCATCCTCCACGTGCCGAACGAGCCGCGAAGCCACGACACTCTCCAAAGCCTTCGCAGCCTCGCTCAGCAGGACCAGAGGTCGCACCGCCGAGGCCGAGTCCAGGGGCCGGCTCCCCTTCGGGATAAGGCAGAGCCGACCCTCCTTCCAGAGTTTCGGAAACCGCCCCTCCCGCAAACAGCGGTTGAGCAGCTCCCGAAACCTGTCTCCGAGATGCACGAGAATCAGCGCAAGCATCTTCCCGTGCACCCCGTCTGGACCCGGTGCCCTTTTCTTTGTCCGGAGGCGGTCCAGGACCGACTCCATTTCGACGTCGGTGACGGAAGGCGGATCAGCCTCCACCCCATCGGCCTCTACTCCGTCAGGCGGCTGTCGGGCCATTCTCGGCGGAGAAAACCCTCGCGGATTGCCGGGGAATAGATCCCCGACAATCTCCTCCAGGAGAGCTGGCTGGAGAGTCTCCGTCAGTGGGGCCGCCAGTGGACGCAACTTGTCTCGCGCCCACTTGTACGGGCGACCCCACGGGTCACTTTCTATGCCCTCCACCAGCTCCTCGAAGGCTTCCTCCTTGGCCCGACTGATGGCCAGCTGCAGCTCCAACCGTTTCTCCACATACACCGCATACAGCTGGTCATCCCTCTCCTCGTCGCGGGGGCTGCGCCGTCGACTCCGGCAGTACGCTCTTCGGGCCCCGTTGCAGGCGGTTCGAAGAGCGGCAATCTCCGTCGACCACCAGTACACCGCCCGTCTAGGGGGGGGGCGACTGACGCTAGGCATGGCCGCCCTGCACACTGCAGTGCAGGTGTCGCTGAAGCGGCCAGCCGCTTCGTCTACCTCCATTCAACCTAACCTAACCTAACCTAACCTAACCTAACCTAACCTAACCTAACCTAACCTAACCTAACCTAACCTAACCTAACCTAACCTAACCGAACAGGTGCACAGCCCCGAATCCGGCTGTGCTAAAAACTTACCATGAAGGGTTGATCCGGCGGATAAAAATATCCAGACGGCTCAACATTAGGAAGAGAAGCGAACTGTATATATTGTTGGTGAAAATATGGTTGATCACATTAGGAATAGTAGTGCCAAGTTGTGCAACCCACGAAATAAAAGGAACATAGGTCATTTTTTAAATCATTTGTTTAATTTGATAAAAGTTTGCAATACAACCTTACATTGATAAATAGTCCATCTAGTCAACAACATTTACAACTACATCTATAGTATTATTTTAAAATTTTAATTAGTAATTATAAACTGTTTTAAAAAGTTGAAAACAGGAAGCAAATATAGCTCCTGTATGTTGATCGTTAAAAACTGGGTATACCAGAGTACATAAATAGAATACAAATATAATCAAATTGACAATGTACAAATAATTCAACAATAGTAACAAATATGTTATAATTATGTGTATATTATAAAATCGTATAAACAAAAGAATAGTCAAACGTCGTTTCTATATCGAACTTAATGATAAAAATACAAGCAAATAATAAATATAAAAAAAAAAATGTAAACAATAAATATAAATAAAATGTAGATCTAAATAAAAACAGAGTAACTATAGAATGTAAATAATCCGGTATAAAACCAGTATACAACAAATTATGTGTATATAATAAAATTAATTAAACAAAAGAATAGTCGAAAAATTGTCTTTTTATAAAAAAAAAAAAAAAAAAAAAAAAAAAAAAAAAAAAAAAAAAAAAAAAAAAAAAAAAAAAAAAAAAAAAAAAAATACAAGTCAATAATAAATATAAATAAAATGCAAATAATAAATATAAATAAAATGTAAATAATAAATATAAATAAAATGTAGATCCAAATAAAAAAGAGTAACTATAGAATGTAAATAATCCTGTATAAATCCAGTATACAACAAATTATGTGTATACAATAAAATTAATTAAACAAAAGAATAGTCGAAAATTGTCTTTTTATAAAAATACAAGTCAATAATAAATATAAATAAAATGCAAATAATTAATATAAATAAAATGTAGATCTAAATAAAAGAGAGTATAACTATAGAATGTAAAATAATCCTGTATAAAACCAGTATACAACAAACAAAAAATGTAAATGTAAGAAAGTATAATCTTGTAATACCAAAGGTTCTGATTATGTCAGAAGTTATCATGTTATATATCTTAAATAAAGATATAATTAAAAAAAAAAAAAAAAAAAAAAAAAAAAAAAAAAAAAAAAAAAAAAAAAAAACCTAACCTAACCTAACCTAACCTAACCTAACCTAACCTAACCTAACCTAACCTAACCTAACCTAACCTAACCTAACCTAACCTAACCTAACCTAACCTAACCTAACCTAACCTAACCTAACCTAACCTAACCTAACCTAACCTAACCTAACCTAACCTAACCTAACCTAACCTAACCTAACCTAACCTAACCTAACCTAACCTAACCTAACCTAACCTAACCTAACCTAACCTAACCTAACCCCCAAATACCATGAAAATTTTATCTAAACATACGATATTAAATTTAAAAAAAAAAAAAAAACCTAACCTAACCTAACCTTTTTTTTTTTTTTTTTTTTTTAACGGAGGGGAAATGCATTTACGCACAGAGTGTGGGACTCCTGAGCTGCTAGTCAGCCCAGACTACCCACTAAAACCCCTCCGGCGTTTCCGCACTTGGCCGTTGAGGGCGCCATGGGGTCGCGTTAGCATTCTACCACGACGCCCTCCAGCCTGGCCTTTCGGCCCCAACCAATGCGCTGGGCAAGAGCCCAGCGCTCCATAACGATGGCCTCCCTCTGTGAAATAATTATTCCACAGAAGGAGGCCCCCACCTCGGGGTGGGGCATCCGCTCACCATCTACTAAAAGATGGGGGGAGTGCCCCACAGTTTGCAGGACATTGGCCGACAGTCAATAAGACCCTGAATATCAGGGAGTTATTAACTGCCGCCCAGGGTGCACCGTCCCAATTCACTTGTCAACCCGCTCTCTCACCGGATCCGTTTGGATCAAGCGAGAACGCAAAGTTTTCAAGTGACTGGGCACTCGAGGAGGTTTCCTGCACTTAGCACCCCAACCTAACCTAACCTAACCTAACCTAACCTAACCTAACCTTTTTTTTTTTTTTTTTTTTTTTTTTTTGTTTACGGAGGGGAAATGCATTTACGCACAAAGTGTGGGACTCCTGAGCTGCTAGTCAGCCCAGACTACCCACTAAAACCCCTCCGGCGTTTCCGCACTTGGCCGTTGAGGGCGCCATGGGGTCGCGTTAGCATTCTACCACGACGCCCTCCAGCCTGGCCTTTCGGCCCCAACCAGTGCGCTGGGCAAGAGCCCAGCGCTCCCTAACGATGGCCTCCCTCTGTGAAATAATTATTCCACAGAAGGAGGCCCCCACCTCGGGGTGGGGCATCCGCTCACCATCTACTAAAAGATGGGGGGAGTGCCCCACAGTTAGCAGGACATTGGCCGACAGTCAATAAGACCCCGAATATCAGGGAGTTATTAACTGCCGCCCAGGGTGCACCGTCCCTATTCACTTGTCAACCCGCTCTCTCACCGGATCCGTTTGGATCAAGCGAGAACGCAAAGTTTTCAAGTGACTGGGCACTCGAGGAGGTTTCCTGCACTTAGCACCCCAACCTAACCTAACCTAACCTAACCTTTTTTTTTTTTTTTTTTTTTTTTTTTTTTTTTTTTTTTTTTTTTTTTTTTTTTTTTTTTTTTTTTTGTTAACGGAGGGGAAATGCATTTACGCACAGAGTGTGGGACTCCTGAGCTGCTAGTCAGCCCAGACTACCCACTAAAACCCCTCCGGCGTTTCCGCACTTGGCCGTTGAGGGCGCCATGGGGTCGCGTTAGCATTCTACCACGACGCCCTCCAGCCTGGCCTTTCGGCCCCAACCAATGCGCTGGGCAAGAGCCCAGCGCTCCCTAACGATGGCCTCCCTCTGTGAAATAAATATTCCACAGAAGGAGGCCCCCACCTCGGGATGGGGCATCCGCTCACCATCTACTAAAAGATGGGGGGAGTGCCCTAACCTAACCCTGTCCCGTGCCCGCACGCGTACCGAGCACCACGTTTTTGTAACGCTCCGCGCTCAAAAAATCGTAAAAATAGTATTTAAAGTGCAAATAATATAGTGCTATATATCAGCGGATGCGCGCTAACGAGAGCTATCCAGTGGTGTTAAATGTTTTTAAAATAGTGGAAAGGTGCAGCCAGGACGAAGAAAACAAGAATTCCGGACGTTTGTTTACATCCGGTTCGCACGTGACAAATCCCGTTTTATATCGGGGACTTTGCGAACTGAGACTGTGGAAGTGTGTGCAGTGACGGTGTGTAACGCCAAAAAAAATTTTTGGGATTTTTCGGGATAAAAGTGACGGCGCCAGTGGTACTTAACCGAAGATAGAAACCGCAAAGTTAACTTGGTGGCCAAAAGCCATTAATTGAGAAAAATTAGCCCAAAGGCACCATAAAGGCATCATTCTCCTGTCCTTGGCCGTCAAGTTGACACAAAACACCAGCGGATATCCAGAGGCAGTAACCAGCCAGAGAGCCAGAAACAGGAGCGGACGTGGAAAAATCCCAAAAATTGGGATTGCAAGTGTACCAACGCACCCAGGAAGATCGGAAGGCGACCGGACAGTGGTGAACCGTCTGGAGCAGTCATCGAGGCAGACCATCGAGGAAACCCGAACGATATCCGACCAGAGGCAAGGGAGCAGCAGACCAAATTGTAAAGCAAGGTTAACTTTACAGTTGTTTACATCGGGTTTGCATGCCGAAAGTCCCAAATCTTATCGGGAAACCTCGAAATAAAAATCTAAAAGGTGTTTATCGTGACCGTGTGAAGCGCCAGAAAAAATTTTGGGAATTTTCTGATCAGAATTGACGAGGCTGGAAGGCTTTACCTACCAACCCCAACGGCATAATTAACTTTGTGGCTAAAAACCCAGTGTCCCGAAAAAATTGGCTCTTTTTGACACAGTGAGTCCTGTTCCTGGGTCCACGATTAATAATACCACGTGCCACACCCGCGGATAACCAGAGTCCATAACTCGCCAGGAAGCCAGGAAGCCGAGCGGCCGCCGGAATTGGGTATTCCAGAGGTCCCACCGCTCCCGGAGTAACCGACTGGACGAAGGTTCGTAATCTACCGCGTGTAGCACAAACAGAAGCATCCCTACACCAAATTTCAGGATCATCCAACGTCGGAGTAGGAAGCTACAGGGGAAAAACTGAACCAGCCAATCAGCGGTTTTTAGCTTATCCTGACTGAACCCGAGGGATCCGCCAACTGCCGCAACGGGTGTCGACGCAGTGAGCCCAGAGCTACCTGGAGACACCACAGCCGAGCTTTTACCGCTGCCCAAAACCCAGCCACAGCGGTTCTTCCCTCCGGGATCACGGGAAAACTGCCATCGGCAAAGTTCGGGACAGCCTGCGTGGAAACCCAGGAGACTTGGAGAGTCGGGAAAAGGTTTAGTGTACAGAGTGTCTATCTGACTAGTAACAGTAAAATTTTGGAAATTTTAGCATAGTTGGTTTATTAATTATAAATTTTTTGGTGAACATAGACAGAAAAATAAATGTTTGTTTACATTCTGCACCAGAACAGCGCCATCTGTTAGAAAACTCTCTAACTACTGAACCGATAATTAATACAGTATATTAGCGTAATTAATTGCTGTAGGCGACTTGGTAAACATTCAAAATCACGTCTAAAAATAGTGCTGGTCAGATCAGACACCTCCATCTGGCGGACTTAGGTTGAGGGACTTTTCAAATTATATATTAATTTTACTTAAATCCCCTTGGAAATTCCCGGATCCGGGTTTACAGGACAGCATCTCCTGAATTTAGATACCATATGCAACCTTAATATCTGTTCTTAACATTTTGGAAACCCCCTAAATTAAAATTGGAAATTCAGCGCCATCTTTGGACAAACTTTGGATTTAAATCGGACATTTTCAAAAAATTTTTCGACCGAAACCGACGACGGGAGGTTGTTGGGGGCGTCGCCAGGACCAAAAAAGTCTGAGGAACCATACCTCTGCGACGCTTGGTTCCGGAGATATAAGCCAGGTAGCTTATAGCAGTGGCCATTATAAACAGCTATATCTCTGGATCTACTGGTCGTAGAAGGTTGGGGTTTTTGGCAGTTGGTATTGACGGTGCTATCCCTGCCGCTTAGCGTCGGTTTTGAATCGAAAACCTCTAAATTAAAACTTAAAATACGGCGCCATCTCTGGGAGAATTTTGGCATTACAAAATTATTTAGTACTGAGCTAATGGTCCATGGTTCTAAATAAAAGGTGAAGTGTTTTGTTTAAAGTTAGAACTTTTTAGGCTCCCTCAGAGTACACCAAATAGACCTGGTTTTTAAAAGGTCTATATTTCACTGTTTTTATATATCTAAACTATTTGCTTTTATTTTGATCGACTTTATTATTTACTCTGGTTGATAACGTGCAGGTATACCCTAACGTGCGCGGGTAAGAAATTTTTCGACCGAAGCCGACGACGGGAGGTTGTTGGGGGCGTCGCCAGGACCAAAAAAGTCTGAGGAACCATATCTCTGCGGCGCTTGGTTCCGGAGATATAAGCCAGGGAGCTTATAGCAGCGGCCATTATAAACGGCTATATCTCTGGATCTACTGGTCGTGGAGAGTTGGGGTCTTTGGCGGTTGGTATTGGCGGTGCTATACCTACCGCTTGGCGTCGGTTTCGAAGCGAAACCAACTTGGATTTTTTGGTCTCAGTGGACGACGGGAGGTCGTCAGTGACATTGCAACGACCAAAAAATTCCAAAGAACCAGATCTCTGGGACGCCTGGTTCCGCAGATATAAACAAGGTAGCTTATAGCGGCGGCCATCTTGAAAACCCTAAAAAACCGCATAACTCGGCTCCCCGAGGTCGTACAGACAAGCGGTTTTCACCGCTGAGGTTGCCATCGACAGCTCCTTGTAGGAGTCTCTATACTGACTCTACATTATATAGAGCCACTTTTGTTTTTTACTGTGTGTTAATTTAACACTGCATTTAGTTTTTAAGGAATTAATTGTTTGATACTTTGGCACGAACTGAACAATTTACCAAATAACTAAACTGATAGAGTCACCAGTTGGCCTTGCAACCAAGTATCAAACAAACATTATTGTTTTGTCTTATTGTTTTATTTATTTTGTTCTAATTGTTGTTTACTGAAGCTCGCTCTACAGAGAGAGGTGTAGAGAAAAATTATTTTGTAAGATTGAAATTAGAGTCAACTTCGTAACTTATATATCTTTGCTCCCCGAGGTCGTAGAGACCTGCGGTTTTCGACTTTGACCTTGTCTCTGAACGCTCTACACTGTTCAAGTAGAGTTTTGACTCTACATAGAGCCTTATTATAAAAATTGATTTTGTTAGATTTATCTATATTTAAGTATTAATTCACGATCAAATACTGGGTATTTGTAACACGAACTCTACAAATAGAGTGAAACTCCTTTTAAAACTTTTACAAACTTTTATATTTTATTTTATTTTATATTATTTTAATTTTGACGCATACCTCCGGCAACATGTATAGAACACCAGTTGCGCCCCAAAAAGGCGGGAGCAAAACTAAAGTGTCCCCCAAAACTATAAGCAAACCTAAAGACAATGCTGCTAGTACAGCAACAAGTAACATAGGGGATCTTAAATTAGGTACACCCATACCTGTACCCGCCACCCGCACAAGCACTGGTAAGACGCAGGTCGAGTCCGTATCGCCCAAGACCAGAACCAACAGAACGCTGTCTTATGACAGCGATAAGGACTCTGTAATAAACATCGAAGTGACGCCAAAAAAGTCTCCAAAAGGAGTGCTAAGAGAGGGTACAATTGTAAAGGATGCAACATATTATTATGAAAAGGCTATTGACGATTTACACTCTGCCAGAAATCTCAAGGGTTCCATCAAGGACGCAGTGATTGCTGGCTTAAAAGGACTATACAAGATAGCCAGGGATAAGGAAACCACATCGGCACCGGAAGATATACAGTTGTCACCCTCGCCTGCTTATCACAGCCAGATTGAAAGCAAACTCCTTGCTAAATTAGAGGAACATACAAAACTTTTGACAGAGCATAAGGTGACCATGACAGACCTGTCACAAAAGTTAGAAAAACAGGAGCTAAGTCTACAAAAGGTAGCTGAACTTAAGCATGCAATGCAAACACCAGACGCCTTGCCAATATCAAGTGCAAATAATTCAGCCCCGATAAGACAGACGCTACACTCAGTTGTGGTCACCTCCAAAGATCAACAAGACACTAGTGAAAAGATACTAGAAAAAGTAAGAAAGGTCGTAGATGCCAAAGAAGGATGGGTGGAAGTCAAAAAGGTACGGAAGGCTAAAGACAAGAAACTGGTGATCAGCATGGAAACAAAAGAAGACAGAAGAAAACTGAAAGAAAGAATAGAAACTGTAAAAGATAGCCTAAACGTGGAAGAGGTCAAAAACAAAAACCCGCTCCTGATTATGAAGGGAATAATGTCCTACAACTCTGACGATGACATAAAAATGGGAATTGCTAATCAAAACAAGGATATTTTCAGAGAACTCGGGGAGGAGGACAAGAAAATCGAAATTCGATACAGGAGGAAGGCAAGGAATCCGCTCACACAGAACGTGGTAATAAGTGTAACGCCCAAGGTTTGGCAGAGGGCCACCGTGAAGGGCTATATGCAAGTCGACCTCCAAAGCGTTAGGGTGGAGGACCAGTCCCCATTGGTGCAGTGCAGTCGCTGCCTCGAATACGGCCATAGTAAGCGCTACTGTAAAGAAACTGTGGACGCGTGTAGCCACTGCGGAGGCCCCCATCTAAAGATGGAATGTCCCGAGGTGACTACAGGCGTACCACCGACATGTAGAAACTGCATCAAGGCAAAAATGGATAATTCCGAGCACAATGCTTTTGATCGGAAATGTATAGTACGGCAAAAATGGGACGCAATAGCCAGATCAACCGTGGCTTATTGCTAAGGGCACCTCATCAGGAATAAACTTCTGGAAATTTGCGCAGGCAAATTTGCAGAGGAAACGGCTAGCCATGAACGAATTTTGTGTTGAGGCGGACAGACGTAAATTAACAGCAGCACTCATACAGGAGCCCTACGTAGATGACACTAACAGAATGAGGAGTCGACCAGGAATGCGAGTTTTCCAAATGAATGAAAACAACGACAATAGGGTCAAAGCAGCGATAGCCATATTTGATCCAAAATTAACAGTCATACAACACCCCAAGCTGACAACTATCAACACTGCTGTGGTTGAAATAAAAACCAAAGATGGAAAGCTCGCACTGGTCTCCTATTACTACGAACCCAGTGAACCGATAGGGCCCTACCTAGAACAACTGAAAAATATAGTCGAAACTCTGAAGCCAAAACACTTATTAATAGGTGGAGATGGCAATGCCAAAAATTCTTGGTGGGGTAGCCCGAAGATCGACCACAGGGGGGTTGACATGGCGGGAACCCTTCACGAATTGGGCCTTCACATCCTTAATACCGGTAAGATACCCACATTTGATATAGAAAGAAGAGGAACCAGGTGCATGAGTTTTGTGGATGTGACTGCATGCTCGAGGGAAATGCTGGATCTTGTAGAGGACTGGAGAGTTGACGAGGACCTAGTGAATTCCGACCACAACGGCATAACCTTCAAAATTAAAACGCAAAGGGACAGGGGAATAGTAATCAGTAGAACAACGAGGGTTTACAATACCAAGAAAGCTGATTGGAATAAATTCACAGAAAAAATTGATGAACTTAAGACACGCGAGAACATAACACACACAGTAATCAAAAATATTAAAGACAAACACGAAATAAATGAAATAGCAAATAGACTAAATATAATTATAACAGAGGCGTGCAATCAAACAATACCGAAGAAAAAATCTAAACAAAAACTTACTGTGCCGTGGTGGTCGGAAGAACTCTCAGCGATGAAGTTGGAAGTCACGACGCTCAAGCGTCGTCACCGACGCGCGGCGCCCTCTCGGAAAGCTGCACTTCTAGAAGAGTACCTGAAAAAGAAAGAAGAATATGAGATTAAGGCTGTGAAGGCTCAAACGGACAGTTGGAGGGAATTTTGTGGGAAGCAGGACAAGGAAGGTGTCTGGGATGGTATCTACCGGGTCTTGAATAAGACATCCAGGCGGGACGAGGATGTTCCATTGGAACACGGGGGAATCGCCCTCGACATGAAAGAATCGGCAAGACTATTGGCAGACACCTTTTACCCGGGGGACTCTGAAAATAATGATACCCAATTCCATAAAAGAGTAAGATACAAAGCCAGCAAAATAAATGAAGGTGAACAACAAACTGAATGCGACCCTCCATTTACAATGCTTGAACTAACTCACGCAATGGAATCATTCAATCCGAAAAAGGCCCCGGGAAAAGACGGATTCACTGCGGATATCTGTGCGAGATTTATAAAGAGTGACCCGGAGCTGTTCCTGGAACTAACAAACAAGTGCCTGACCTACGGATGTTTTCCGGACCTGTGGAAGGAGGCCATGGTAGTAATTTTAAAAAAGCCAGGAAAGGACACATACACAACGCCCAAATCCTACCGGCCTATTGGCCTGCTACCGATCCTTGGTAAAATCTATGAGAAGATGCTAGTTGCCCGGTTGAAACACCATCTCCTACCAAACATGAGCCGACACCAGTACGGCTTTATGCCGCAGAAAAGTACCGAGGACTCCCTCTATGCCCTTATGAAACATATAAAGAGTAAACTATCCGAAAAGAAGATAATCACAATGGTGTCATTGGACATAGAGGGAGCCTTCGACAACGCTTGGTGGCCGGCAATAAAGTTAAGACTGGAGGAGGAAAACTGCCCAGCAAATATCAGGACGGTCATAACAGACTACCTAAATAACAGAAAAGTAACCGTGAAATACGGAGGAGAAGAGGCAACAACGGGTACTAGCAAAGGATGTGTGCAGGGATCGATAGCAGGTCCAATACTATGGAACCTGCTTCTAGACCCGCTGCTCAAAACAATGGAAGGACGAGGGGTCTTCTGCCAGGCGTTCGCGGATGATGGGGTTCTGGTCTTCGATGGCGATACTGCACTCGAAATTGAGGGTAAAGCTCGTGCTGCTCTCGGCTGTGTTGGGGAGTGGGGCAATCAAAATAAGTTAAACTTCGCCGTTAATAAAACTAACGCCATGGTTATTACCAATAAGTTAAAATTTGACACCCCACGCCTCAGCATGGGCGGAAGCAGCATCGAGATTAAAGACGAAATAAAATTATTGGGTGTCATCATCGATAAAAAGCTCACATTCAAAAAACACGTGGGCAGCGTGTGCAGGAAGGCTATCAATATCTTTAAGCAACTTTCTAAAGCGGCAAAAACTAGTTGGGGCCTAAACCCAGATATCGTGAGGATTATCTACAATGCCACCGTGGAACCGGTTATCCTATACGCAGCTAGTGTATGGGCACATGCGGCGGGAAGAATAGGCGTAAGAAAACAGCTCGATGCGGTGCAGAGAGGCTTCGCACAAAAAATATGCGGGGCGTATCGCACGGTCTCTCTGAACTCAGCACTCGTCCTAACCGGGCTGCTCCCTCTCGATCTACGAATACAGGAATCTGCGCGCCTGTATGAGATCAAGAGGGGGGCACCATTGCCGGGGCTGGGGGATAGAGAGATCGAGCGAAGGGCTCCTGCAATTGGCTCTCTTCATCCTGCCGAGCGCGCGGGCCTGGAGTTTCTCAGCTTGATAGACCAGCAACAACTGGAACAAAATAGCAATTACGACGTAAGAATTTATACAGACGGCAGCAAGATTGACGGTAAGGTAGGAGCCGCCCTGTCTATATGGAACAGAGTGGAAGAAACCAGAGCCGTCAAGCTTAGTCTGCCGTCCTATTGTACAGTCTATCAGGCTGAGCTCCTGGCTATATGTGAGGCGACGAAGAGAGTCAAAAAGCTTACTGCCACCACTTTTGGAATCTACAGCGACTCTATATCCGCCCTTCAGACGGTAACAAATGTTGCCTCTCTTCACCCGCTTGCAGTACAATCTCGAGAGAATATTAAATACATTCTCCAGCAGAATAAGCAAATAAGATTATTTTGGATTAAAGCGCATGCGGGTTTGGAGGGTAACGAACGTGCCGATGAACTGGCGAAGGAGGCCGCTGTAGGTTCCAAAAGAAAGGCAGATTACGACCTGTGCCCGGTCTCGTTCATGAGGCGGACGCTTCGTAGTGAGTCGCTTCGTGAATGGGACGAGAGGTACACGAGCGGAGAAACCGCCGGTACCACCAAACTGTTCTTTCCGTCTGCATCATCAGCATACAACGCCATACGGAAAATCAATCCAACAGGATTGATTACACAAGTCTTCACTGGACACGGTGGCATTGCGGCTTATCTCCACCGCTTTAAGTGTAGGGATAGTCCTTCCTGCACCTGCGACCCCCAAGTCGACCAAACAGTAGAACACTTAATTACAGAATGCCCAGTATTTGACAAAATGAGACATGAAATAGAAATGGAAATAGATGAAAAAATTAATGTTAGAAACCTACCTAATTTAGTTATAAGCAAAAATGTCGAATGCTTTTTAAAATTTTGTATAAAAGTATTTAAAGCAACCAATAAAAACAATGGAAAGAAAAATATATGATCATACGATATTGTTTAATATCGTAGGGTATCATATAGGCAAAATAGGAATTAGAATTAAGATGTAATAGAATAGGCATGCATTATAATAAAGAATAGAACATATATAGTAACAGAATAGTAGCTAAGAATAGAGAGTAAGAATATCGGTATGTAACCCAACCAATAATAAACGAAATGCATTGTGTTTAATTACCCCTGTACCATAAATAAACTGAAATAAAGATAATTAGTTAGCATAGTAAAGTAGACGGGCATCCCACCCGCAGATGGCTAAAAAGATGATGTATGAAAGGAATAGGATGAAGAATGAAAGTACGAGAGGCATGAAAGCGAGAACTGGCATGTATCAGGCTCAAGTTAGCATAGACTCTGGCCCAGTCGGAGGTAGTAGTTTAAAAAAAAAAAAAAAAAAAACCTAACCTAACCTAACCGAACATCTTTAAGTTCATATAGTATCTGCCAACTTGCCCTATTAACCTTTTGCGTATTTAATTACACTCTAAAAGTAGAAATTCAATCGGTTCAGCACAATATTTCAATAGTTATATCTAAAATCTTTAATATTTCATTGTAGAGTCAGTAAATTACATATAAAAATTTTCAAATAAAATATTTCACTTACCTTGCGCTGTTTTCTCGTCCTAATCCGGTGTGTTCCATCTGCCTGCATCGTTCGTGACCGTTTAGCGTGGTTCCGCACCTTGTCTTCGTCTCCGAAAAAATCTTCTCCTGTTAAAATTATTAAAAATATCACATTTTTGTTCATAAAAACTTTTCTACTCGCCACATCTACTTCATTTTCACTTTCTATAGTGCAGCTCGACCGCCCGCGTCCATTGACACCGAAATCGCGACGATCGGCTGACAAATTTCTGAAAAATTTGAAATTTTTGAATTTTCATACTAAAAAATCCACCTTAGCTATCCGATACCACTACAGGACAACATCTTTAAGTTCATATAGTATCTGCCAACTTGCCCTATTAACCTTTTGCGTATTTAATTACACTCTAAAAGTAGAAATTCAATCGGTTCAGCACAATATTTCAATAGTTATATCTAAAATCTTTAATATTTCATTGTAGAGTCAGTAAATTACATATAAAAATTTTCAAATAAAATATTTCACTTACCTTGCGCTGTTTTCTCGTCCTAATCCGGTGTGTTCCATCTGCCTGCATCGTTCGTGACCGTTTAGCGTGGTTCCGCACCTTGTCTTCGTCTCCGAAAAAATCTTCTCCTGTTAAAATTATTAAAAATATCACATTTTTGTTCATAAAAACTTTTCTACTCGCCACATCTACTTCATTTTCACTTTCTATAGTGCAGCTCGACCGCCCGCGTCCATTGACACCGAAATCGCGACGATCGGCTGACAAATTTCTGAAAAATTTGAAATTTTTGAATTTTCATACTAAAAAATCCACCTTAGCTATCCGATACCACTACAGGACAACATCTTTAAGTTCATATAGTATCTGCCAACTTGCCCTATTAACCTTTTGCGTATTTAATTACACTCTAAAAGTAGAAATTCAATCGGTTCAGCACAATATTTCAATAGTTATATCTAAAATCTTTAATATTTCATTGTAGAGTCAGTAAATTACATATAAAAATTTTCAAATAAAATATTTCACTTACCTTGCGCTGTTTTCTCGTCCTAATCCGGTGTGTTCCATCTGCCTGCATCGTTCGTGACCGTTTAGCGTGGTTCCGCACCTTGTCTTCGTCTCCGAAAAAATCTTCTCCTGTTAAAATTATTAAAAATATCACATTTTTGTTCATAAAAACTTTTCTACTCGCCACATCTACTTCATTTTCACTTTCTATAGTGCAGCTCGACCGCCCGCGTCCATTGACACCGAAATCGCGACGATCGGCTGACAAATTTCTGAAAAATTTGAAATTTTTGAATTTTCATACTAAAAAATCCACCTTAGCTATCCGATACCACTACAGGACAACATCTTTAAGTTCATATAGTATCTGCCAACTTGCCCTATTAACCTTTTGCGTATTTAATTACACTCTAAAAGTAGAAATTCAATCGGTTCAGCACAATATTTCAATAGTTATATCTAAAATCTTTAATATTTCATTGTAGAGTCAGTAAATTACATATAAAAATTTTCAAATAAAATATTTCACTTACCTTGCGCTGTTTTCTCGTCCTAATCCGGTGTGTTCCATCTGCCTGCATCGTTCGTGACCGTTTAGCGTGGTTCCGCACCTTGTCTTCGTCTCCGAAAAAATCTTCTCCTGTTAAAATTATTAAAAATATCACATTTTTGTTCATAAAAACTTTTCTACTCGCCACATCTACTTCATTTTCACTTTCTATAGTGCAGCTCGACCGCCCGCGTCCATTGACACCGAAATCGCGACGATCGGCTGACAAATTTCTGAAAAATTTGAAATTTTTGAATTTTCATACTAAAAAATCCACCTTAGCTATCCGATACCACTACAGGACAACATCTTTAAGTTCATATAGTATCTGCCAACTTGCCCTATTAACCTTTTGCGTATTTAATTACACTCTAAAAGTAGAAATTCAATCGGTTCAGCACAATATTTCAATAGTTATATCTAAAATCTTTAATATTTCATTGTAGAGTCAGTAAATTACATATAAAAATTTTCAAATAAAATATTTCACTTACCTTGCGCTGTTTTCTCGTCCTAATCCGGTGTGTTCCATCTGCCTGCATCGTTCGTGACCGTTTAGCGTGGTTCCGCACCTTGTCTTCGTCTCCGAAAAAATCTTCTCCTGTTAAAATTATTAAAAATATCACATTTTTGTTCATAAAAACTTTTCTACTCGCCACATCTACTTCATTTTCACTTTCTATAGTGCAGCTCGACCGCCCGCGTCCATTGACACCGAAATCGCGACGATCGGCTGACAAATTTCTGAAAAATTTGAAATTTTTGAATTTTCATACTAAAAAATCCACCTTAGCTATCCGATACCACTACAGGACAACATCTTTAAGTTCATATAGTATCTGCCAACTTGCCCTATTAACCTTTTGCGTATTTAATTACACTCTAAAAGTAGAAATTCAATCGGTTCAGCACAATATTTCAATAGTTATATCTAAAATCTTTAATATTTCATTGTAGAGTCAGTAAATTACATATAAAAATTTTCAAATAAAATATTTCACTTACCTTGCGCTGTTTTCTCGTCCTAATCCGGTGTGTTCCATCTGCCTGCATCGTTCGTGACCGTTTAGCGTGGTTCCGCACCTTGTCTTCGTCTCCGAAAAAATCTTCTCCTGTTAAAATTATTAAAAATATCACATTTTTGTTCATAAAAACTTTTCTACTCGCCACATCTACTTCATTTTCACTTTCTATAGTGCAGCTCGACCGCCCGCGTCCATTGACACCGAAATCGCGACGATCGGCTGACAAATTTCTGAAAAATTTGAAATTTTTGAATTTTCATACTAAAAAATCCACCTTAGCTATCCGATACCACTACAGGACAACATCTTTAAGTTCATATAGTATCTGCCAACTTGCCCTATTAACCTTTTGCGTATTTAATTACACTCTAAAAGTAGAAATTCAATCGGTTCAGCACAATATTTCAATAGTTATATCTAAAATCTTTAATATTTCATTGTAGAGTCAGTAAATTACATATAAAAATTTTCAAATAAAATATTTCACTTACCTTGCGCTGTTTTCTCGTCCTAATCCGGTGTGTTCCATCTGCCTGCATCGTTCGTGACCGTTTAGCGTGGTTCCGCACCTTGTCTTCGTCTCCGAAAAAATCTTCTCCTGTTAAAATTATTAAAAATATCACATTTTTGTTCATAAAAACTTTTCTACTCGCCACATCTACTTCATTTTCACTTTCTATAGTGCAGCTCGACCGCCCGCGTCCATTGACACCGAAATCGCGACGATCGGCTGACAAATTTCTGAAAAATTTGAAATTTTTGAATTTTCATACTAAAAAATCCACCTTAGCTATCCGATACCACTACAGGACAACATCTTTATGTTCATATAGTATCTGCCAACTTGCCCTATTAACCTTTTGCGTATTTAATTACACTCTAAAAGTAGAAATTCAATCGGTTCAGCACAATATTTCAATAGTTATATCTAAAATCTTTAATATTTCATTGTAGAGTCAGTAAATTACATATAAAAATTTTCAAATAAAATATTTCACTTACCTTGCGCTGTTTTCTCGTCCTAATCCGGTGTGTTCCATCTGCCTGCATCGTTCGTGACCGTTTAGCGTGGTTCCGCACCTTGTCTTCGTCTCCGAAAAAATCTTCTCCTGTTAAAATTATTAAAAATATCACATTTTTGTTCATAAAAACTTTTCTACTCGCCACATCTACTTCATTTTCACTTTCTATAGTGCAGCTCGACCGCCCGCGTCCATTGACACCGAAATCGCGACGATCGGCTGACAAATTTCTGAAAAATTTGAAATTTTTGAATTTTCATACTAAAAAATCCACCTTAGCTATCCGATACCACTACAGGACAACATCTTTAAGTTCATATAGTATCTGCCAACTTGCCCTATTAACCTTTTGCGTATTTAATTACACTCTAAAAGTAGAAATTCAATCGGTTCAGCACAATATTTCAATAGTTATATCTAAAATCTTTAATATTTCATTGTAGAGTCAGTAAATTACATATAAAAATTTTCAAATAAAATATTTCACTTACCTTGCGCTGTTTTCTCGTCCTAATCCGGTGTGTTCCATCTGCCTGCATCGTTCGTGACCGTTTAGCGTGGTTCCGCACCTTGTCTTCGTCTCCGAAAAAATCTTCTCCTGTTAAAATTATTAAAAATATCACATTTTTGTTCATAAAAACTTTTCTACTCGCCACATCTACTTCATTTTCACTTTCTATAGTGCAGCTCGACCGCCCGCGTCCATTGACACCGAAATCGCGACGATCGGCTGACAAATTTCTGAAAAATTTGAAATTTTTGAATTTTCATACTAAAAAATCCACCTTAGCTATCCGATACCACTACAGGACAACATCTTTAAGTTCATATAGTATCTGCCAACTTGCCCTATTAACCTTTTGCGTATTTAATTACACTCTAAAAGTAGAAATTCAATCGGTTCAGCACAATATTTCAATAGTTATATCTAAAATCTTTAATATTTCATTGTAGAGTCAGTAAATTACATATAAAAATTTTCAAATAAAATATTTCACTTACCTTGCGCTGTTTTCTCGTCCTAATCCGGTGTGTTCCATCTGCCTGCATCGTTCGTGACCGTTTAGCGTGGTTCCGCACCTTGTCTTCGTCTCCGAAAAAATCTTCTCCTGTTAAAATTATTAAAAATATCACATTTTTGTTCATAAAAACTTTTCTACTCGCCACATCTACTTCATTTTCACTTTCTATAGTGCAGCTCGACCGCCCGCGTCCATTGACACCGAAATCGCGACGATCGGCTGACAAATTTCTGAAAAATTTGAAATTTTTGAATTTTCATACTAAAAAATCCACCTTAGCTATCCGATACCACTACAGGACAACATCTTTAAGTTCATATAGTATCTGCCAACTTGCCCTATTAACCTTTTGCGTATTTAATTACACTCTAAAAGTAGAAATTCAATCGGTTCAGCACAATATTTCAATAGTTATATCTAAAATCTTTAATATTTCATTGTAGAGTCAGTAAATTACATATAAAAATTTTCAAATAAAATATTTCACTTACCTTGCGCTGTTTTCTCGTCCTAATCCGGTGTGTTCCATCTGCCTGCATCGTTCGTGACCGTTTAGCGTGGTTCCGCACCTTGTCTTCGTCTCCGAAAAAATCTTCTCCTGTTAAAATTATTAAAAATATCACATTTTTGTTCATAAAAACTTTTCTACTCGCCACATCTACTTCATTTTCACTTTCTATAGTGCAGCTCGACCGCCCGCGTCCATTGACACCGAAATCGCGACGATCGGCTGACAAATTTCTGAAAAATTTGAAATTTTTGAATTTTCATACTAAAAAATCCACCTTAGCTATCCGATACCACTACAGGACAACATCTTTAAGTTCATATAGTATCTGCCAACTTGCCCTATTAACCTTTTGCGTATTTAATTACACTCTAAAAGTAGAAATTCAATCGGTTCAGCACAATATTTCAATAGTTATATCTAAAATCTTTAATATTTCATTGTAGAGTCAGTAAATTACATATAAAAATTTTCAAATAAAATATTTCACTTACCTTGCGCTGTTTTCTCGTCCTAATCCGGTGTGTTCCATCTGCCTGCATCGTTCGTGACCGTTTAGCGTGGTTCCGCACCTTGTCTTCGTCTCCGAAAAAATCTTCTCCTGTTAAAATTATTAAAAATATCACATTTTTGTTCATAAAAACTTTTCTACTCGCCACATCTACTTCATTTTCACTTTCTATAGTGCAGCTCGACCGCCCGCGTCCATTGACACCGAAATCGCGACGATCGGCTGACAAATTTCTGAAAAATTTGAAATTTTTGAATTTTCATACTAAAAAATCCACCTTAGCTATCCGATACCACTACAGGACAACATCTTTAAGTTCATATAGTATCTGCCAACTTGCCCTATTAACCTTTTGCGTATTTAATTACACTCTAAAAGTAGAAATTCAATCGGTTCAGCACAATATTTCAATAGTTATATCTAAAATCTTTAATATTTCATTGTAGAGTCAGTAAATTACATATAAAAATTTTCAAATAAAATATTTCACTTACCTTGCGCTGTTTTCTCGTCCTAATCCGGTGTGTTCCATCTGCCTGCATCGTTCGTGACCGTTTAGCGTGGTTCCGCACCTTGTCTTCGTCTCCGAAAAAATCTTCTCCTGTTAAAATTATTAAAAATATCACATTTTTGTTCATAAAAACTTTTCTACTCGCCACATCTACTTCATTTTCACTTTCTATAGTGCAGCTCGACCGCCCGCGTCCATTGACACCGAAATCGCGACGATCGGCTGACAAATTTCTGAAAAATTTGAAATTTTTGAATTTTCATACTAAAAAATCCACCTTAGCTATCCGATACCACTACAGGACAACATCTTTAAGTTCATATAGTATCTGCCAACTTGCCCTATTAACCTTTTGCGTATTTAATTACACTCTAAAAGTAGAAATTCAATCGGTTCAGCACAATATTTCAATAGTTATATCTAAAATCTTTAATATTTCATTGTAGAGTCAGTAAATTACATATAAAAATTTTCAAATAAAATATTTCACTTACCTTGCGCTGTTTTCTCGTCCTAATCCGGTGTGTTCCATCTGCCTGCATCGTTCGTGACCGTTTAGCGTGGTTCCGCACCTTGTCTTCGTCTCCGAAAAAATCTTCTCCTGTTAAAATTATTAAAAATATCACATTTTTGTTCATAAAAACTTTTCTACTCGCCACATCTACTTCATTTTCACTTTCTATAGTGCAGCTCGACCGCCCGCGTCCATTGACACCGAAATCGCGACGATCGGCTGACAAATTTCTGAAAAATTTGAAATTTTTGAATTTTCATACTAAAAAATCCACCTTAGCTATCCGATACCACTACAGGACAACATCTTTAAGTTCATATAGTATCTGCCAACTTGCCCTATTAACCTTTTGCGTATTTAATTACACTCTAAAAGTAGAAATTCAATCGGTTCAGCACAATATTTCAATAGTTATATCTAAAATCTTTAATATTTCATTGTAGAGTCAGTAAATTACATATAAAAATTTTCAAATAAAATATTTCACTTACCTTGCGCTGTTTTCTCGTCCTAATCCGGTGTGTTCCATCTGCCTGCATCGTTCGTGACCGTTTAGCGTGGTTCCGCACCTTGTCTTCGTCTCCGAAAAAATCTTCTCCTGTTAAAATTATTAAAAATATCACATTTTTGTTCATAAAAACTTTTCTACTCGCCACATCTACTTCATTTTCACTTTCTATAGTGCAGCTCGACCGCCCGCGTCCATTGACACCGAAATCGCGACGATCGGCTGACAAATTTCTGAAAAATTTGAAATTTTTGAATTTTCATACTAAAAAATCCACCTTAGCTATCCGATACCACTACAGGACAACATCTTTAAGTTCATATAGTATCTGCCAACTTGCCCTATTAACCTTTTGCGTATTTAATTACACTCTAAAAGTAGAAATTCAATCGGTTCAGCACAATATTTCAATAGTTATATCTAAAATCTTTAATATTTCATTGTAGAGTCAGTAAATTACATATAAAAATTTTCAAATAAAATATTTCACTTACCTTGCGCTGTTTTCTCGTCCTAATCCGGTGTGTTCCATCTGCCTGCATCGTTCGTGACCGTTTAGCGTGGTTCCGCACCTTGTCTTCGTCTCCGAAAAAATCTTCTCCTGTTAAAATTATTAAAAATATCACATTTTTGTTCATAAAAACTTTTCTACTCGCCACATCTACTTCATTTTCACTTTCTATAGTGCAGCTCGACCGCCCGCGTCCATTGACACCGAAATCGCGACGATCGGCTGACAAATTTCTGAAAAATTTGAAATTTTTGAATTTTCATACTAAAAAATCCACCTTAGCTATCCGATACCACTACAGGACAACATCTTTAAGTTCATATAGTATCTGCCAACTTGCCCTATTAACCTTTTGCGTATTTAATTACACTCTAAAAGTAGAAATTCAATCGGTTCAGCACAATATTTCAATAGTTATATCTAAAATCTTTAATATTTCATTGTAGAGTCAGTAAATTACATATAAAAATTTTCAAATAAAATATTTCACTTACCTTGCGCTGTTTTCTCGTCCTAATCCGGTGTGTTCCATCTGCCTGCATCGTTCGTGACCGTTTAGCGTGGTTCCGCACCTTGTCTTCGTCTCCGAAAAAATCTTCTCCTGTTAAAATTATTAAAAATATCACATTTTTGTTCATAAAAACTTTTCTACTCGCCACATCTACTTCATTTTCACTTTCTATAGTGCAGCTCGACCGCCCGCGTCCATTGACACCGAAATCGCGACGATCGGCTGACAAATTTCTGAAAAATTTGAAATTTTTGAATTTTCATACTAAAAAATCCACCTTAGCTATCCGATACCACTACAGGACAACATCTTTAAGTTCATATAGTATCTGCCAACTTGCCCTATTAACCTTTTGCGTATTTAATTACACTCTAAAAGTAGAAATTCAATCGGTTCAGCACAATATTTCAATAGTTATATCTAAAATCTTTAATATTTCATTGTAGAGTCAGTAAATTACATATAAAAATTTTCAAATAAAATATTTCACTTACCTTGCGCTGTTTTCTCGTCCTAATCCGGTGTGTTCCATCTGCCTGCATCGTTCGTGACCGTTTAGCGTGGTTCCGCACCTTGTCTTCGTCTCCGAAAAAATCTTCTCCTGTTAAAATTATTAAAAATATCACATTTTTGTTCATAAAAACTTTTCTACTCGCCACATCTACTTCATTTTCACTTTCTATAGTGCAGCTCGACCGCCCGCGTCCATTGACACCGAAATCGCGACGATCGGCTGACAAATTTCTGAAAAATTTGCCCTTCCACCCACCCTCAGTTCATTGGGTATATCAACTTTTTCGCCCACTTTTTGACGAAATTTTTTAAACTTTCTCATTTTGCTCAGATTTGAACCGAAAATGGTGCTAGCTCGATCGCCGACTCGTAAAGTGCCCGAAAGGCCCCTTCCTTCCCCGTCACCGCCCTCAACAGCGGCCCAGTCCAGTTCTGGAGCCTCCGAAATACAGCCATCCGTTGCGGCCCCAATCACTTTTGCCGAAGCTATCATTGAGTCCGTTAGGGCTAGGCAGGACTTGCCTGGGGTATCTTCCAACATCTTTAGTGGTTCAGAGACACCACAGACAGACATGACTTTAACCGACTCTTTGATTCCACCAAACACAATAGCATTAAGTGAAACAAGTAAAACAATTGAGGAACCAATTCCTGTCGACATATCGTTCGACACATCACAGGGTATGGCAGCTTTAGTTTATAGTCACTCCCCCGAAGATACCTCTGGCAATCAACAACTGAGTAGCGGGACTCCTAAACCAGCCTTTGACAAAGAAACCCCCAACCAACAGCAGGGTAGTTATGTCTCTGATCTGGTTCAAGTAGAGGGCACCCGTAGCTGCGAATCAGTTGATGATAGGCCCGTCGAGGGATTTAATAATGCAGTCAAGGCGATAGTAAAGGAGGCCGTAGGGTTGTTGGGCGCATCGAGAAGCGTCACGAAGAAACAAAGGGAAAGCGTAGTACATCTCCTCAATAGCATAGAAGCCAAGACTGATAAATTCGCTGGCAAAGTCAAGAAATACTGCACATGCTGGGCAGCACAGCGTGTCCCGAACACTTTCCAGGCAGCTAACTATGTCCCTCCTCAGAACATCCCAGCGGTTGATCACAACTTCCAAGGTAGTATCATCGCCGCAAAACTAGAAGAGCACACCAAACTCTTGATTGAAAACAATCAAAAAGTAGAAGAGTTAAATATAAAATTAGAAAGACAAAAAGAGCTATTAGAAACAATGACAACGGCGACATACGCGAGTGTTGCAGCCGGTCAATCCACAGCACAAAACAGAAGACCGGAAGCTGCAAAAAAGACGCTCCACTCCATAATCGTAACGTCTAAAAATGACCAAGAAACGGCGGAAAACGTATTGGATAGAGTAAGGAAAGCAATCGATGCCAAGGAAGGCTGGATTGAAGTGCAAAACGTGAGAAAGGCCAAGGACAGAAAGGTAATAGTTGGAGTGGGCACGATGGAGGAAAGGGATAAACTCAAAAATAGACTAAAGAAAGAGGGTGCAAATCTCAATGTGCAGGAAGTCAAAAATAAGGACCCACTTTTGATTCTCAAGGCTGTCCTAAATATGCACGCCAACGAGGACATAATCAAAGCCTTTAAGAATCAAAATAAGGACATCTTCTGTGGTCTTGCTGAACAAGAAATAAGAATGGAGGTAAAATATAGGAGGAAAACGAGAAACCCGCACACCTGCCACGTGGTGCTATGTGTATCGCCCCAAATCTGGCAAAGAGCAACTAGCAGAGGTAGGATCCAGATTGACCTGCAGCGTATCCAAGTCGAAGATCAGTCCCCACTGGTCCAGTGCACTCGCTGTCTAGGCTTCGGCCACGGCAAGCGGTTCTGTACTGGGCCAGAGGACCTCTGCAGCCATTGCGGTGGCTCGCATCTGAGGGCCGAGTGTCAAGAATGGCTTGCCAGGGAGCCACCGAAATGCCAAAATTGTTGCAAAGCCAATTTAGAAGATGTTGCGCACAACGCATTCGACCAAGCGTGCCCGACAAGGAGAAAATGGGACACCTTGGCACGCTCTACCATAGCTTATTGCTAAGGGCGTCCCAGGCGTATTAATCCCATATCGGGTAGCGCAAATAAATTTGCAGAAGAAGAAGCTGGCCACCGACGAGTTTCTGGTAGAGGCGACAAAGCGAAAGCTCGCATTGGCGCTTCTGCAAGAACCATACGTCGGTGCCGCTCCACATAAAATGAAAGGCAGGAAAGGTATGCGCATAATCCAAAATGCGGACACCTGTGGAGGCACCGTAAAAGCGGCAATTGTTGTCTTCGACAGTAAAATAAGGATTACGGAATACCCAACGCTGACAACCAACAACGTGGTCGTAGTAGGCCTTAGTACGGAGTCGTGGGAAATCACCCTGGTTTCATTTTACTTTGAGCCGAATAAGCCGATAGAGCCCTACCTCGAACAGCTGGCCAAAATAGAGAGGACACTAGGCACTAAAAAATTGATTTTGGGAGGGGACGCAAATGCGAAAAATACTTGGTGGGGAAGCCCGTTCGTGGACCACAAGGGAGAAATCATGATGGGAGTACTCGAAGAGCTGAATCTTCATGTGATTAATAAAGGAGGAATTCCGACTTTTGACACGATAAGGGGAAAACAACGCTTCAGCAGCTACGTCGATATAACAGCGTGCTCGACGGATCTTCTTGACCTGGTGGATGACTGGGAAATTGATGAGGGCTTGACGAGTTCGGACCATAACGGGATTCTTTTCAAAATATATCAAAAACCTTCAAATGGAATAAACATACGTAGAACCACAAGAAAATTTAACACTAGGAAGGCAGACTGGTCAACTTTTCACAAGAGAACAGGTCAAATTTTGCAAAATAAACAAATCACAAAACAAAAAATAGAAGAAATTACAACAGTAGAAGATATAGAAAAAATAGTACAAGAATATTCCGACGCCATAGAAACCGTTTGTAACGAGACCATAGTAAAAAAGAAAACCGAGGAGAAATTTACCTTACCGTGGTGGTCCGAGGAACTCGCATCGATGAAACGGGAGGTCGCCACCAGGAAACGCAGAATCCGATGTGCATGTCCGACACGAAGAGACAAAGTGATTGAAGAGTACCTGAAATGTAAAAATGAATATGAGTTGAAGGCAGCTAGAGCACAGGTTGACAGTTGGAAAGACTTCTGTCAAAAACAGGACAAGGAAAGTGTGTGGGAAGGTATATATAGGGTAATTGGAAGAGTGAGTAAGAGGGAAGAGGAATCTCCATTAGAGAAAGACGGTACAACGTTGAACCCATGTGACTCAGTAAGATTGCTGTCGGAAACCTTCTACCCGAAAGACCTTGCCGACAGTGACAATGAAGTTCATCGTCGCATTAGAGAACAAGCTGTAAGGGCTAATGCAGGTAAGCAACCTACAACTGATGAGCCACCGTTTACAACATTTGAACTTAAAAGTGCAACTGAGTCCTTTAATCCTAAAAAAGCACCAGGAGCCGATGGGTTTACAGCAGACATATGCCAACACGCCATAGGAAGCCATCCGGAAGTATTCCTGGCAATTATCAACAAATGTTTTGAGTACCACTACTTCCCGAAAATCTGGAAAGAAGCTACGGTAGTGGTACTAAGGAAACCCGGAAAAGATAATTATAAGAACCCAAAGGCGTTTAGACCTATCGGACTGCTTTCGATATTGGGAAAAATTTATGAAAAAATGTTGACAGCAAGGCTTAAATTCCACCTGATCCCAAAGATGAGCACGAAACAGTTCGGTTTCATGCCACAGCGGAGTACCGAGGACTCCCTCTATTCTATGATGGAACATATCCATAAAAAGCTAGAGGAAAGGAAAATCATCACGGTTATATCTTTAGACATAGAGGGAGCCTTCGACTCTGCCTGGTGGCCAGCAATAAGAGTGAGACTAGCGGAGGAAGGTTGTCCGATACAGTTGAGAAGGGCCATGGATAGTTATCTGGAGGATCGAAGGGTTCGGGTTAGATATGCGGGAGAAGAGTACAGTATGGACACTAACAGAGGATGTGTACAGGGTTCCATAAGTAGCCCCCTATTATGGAATCTCTTGTTGGACCCGCTGCTTAGACATCTGGAACGGGAGAACATCTATTGTCACGCATTCGCTGACGATGTTGTTCTATTGTTCGATGGTGACACGGCTCAGGAAATCGAATTGAGGGCTGGCACAGTTCTTGACCATATTCAGAAGTGGGGTAATAACAACAAATTAAAATTCGCGCCTCAAAAGACTAAGGCGATGGTAATAACGAACAAGATGAAATTCAAAAATCCGCGACTGAATATGGGCGGGACCAATATTGAAATGGTCAATGAAATAAAAATATTGGGTGTCACCATCGACAAAAAATTGACATTTAACGCGCACGTCGCGAATGTGTGCCGGAAAGCAATAGGCATCCACAAGCAGCTAACGAGAGCGGCCAAAGCAAGTTGGGGATTGCACCCGGATGTAATTAAGATAATATACACAGCATGCGTTGAGCCGATAATCTTGTATGCTGCGAGCGTCTGGGCACCAGCAGCTGAAAAAATAGAAGTTAAAAAACAACTTGCGGTAGTACAGCGTGGCATAGCCCAAAAAGTATGTAAGGCGTACCGTACTGTGTCACTCAACTCGGCCTTGATCTTGTCGGGAATACTTCCATTGGATCTCCGTGTTCGAGAAGCGGCATCGCTCTATGAGGCCAAAAGAGGAATACCCCGGCTGGAGATGGCTGATCGAGAAATAGAGCGAATGGCGTCGGTGATGGAAAATCCACACCCCGCAGACCGCCAGGACATTCAAATAATAGAGCTGGAAAATCAAGAGAAACTGGATGCTCACAACAATTATGATATAAAAATATATACGGATGGCAGTAAGAGTGAGGATAAGGTAGGCGCAGCGGTTTCTGTCTGGAAAAACGGGTCTGAAATAAAAACGTACAAACTGTCTCTTCCAAGCTATTGTACCGTGTATCAGGCGGAGTTAATGGCGTTATGCAAAGCAACGGAAATAGCAATAAAGTTTAAGGAAAAATCATTTGGGGTTTTCAGCGACTCTATGTCGGCCCTCTTAACCGTAAGAAACTACGACCGCCTTCATCCCTTAGCGGTTAAAGCCAGGAGCAACTTAAGATCATCGCTCCTCCAGGGTAAAGTAGTAACACTGCACTGGGTAAAGGCTCACGCTGGTTTAGAGGGCAACGAGAGAGCCGACGAGCTGGCAAAGGAGGCCGCTGAAAACTCCAAAAGAAAGCCAGACTATGATCAGTATCCGATTTCACTCGTCAAGCGTAACCTTAGATTGGCAACGATTGACGAGTGGAATCGTAGATATATAGATGGAGAAACTGCTTTCGGTACCAAACTGTTTTTCCCGAATGTAATGTCAGCGCACAAAATAGTACGAAAATTTGAGCCGAATTTTATTATAACCCAACTAATGACTGGCCATGGGGGGTTCGCAGAGTACCTACACAGGTTCAAATGTAAAACGAACCCCTCATGTGTCTGTGACCCAACGGAAAAAGAGACAGTGTTGCATATTCTTCTTGATTGTCCTATACATAGTACAGAAAGATTTAACCTGGAACAAAAATTAAACTTAAGTCTAAATAAGGAAAAAATTTGTGAAATAATGGCAAGTGACAACAGAGATGAATTTCTAAGTTATTGCACGGCCATAGTTAAAGTTGTAAATAAAAGAAATAAATAAATAAAAACATGTATTTATATAAAAAAAAAAAAAAAAAAAAAAAATTATAAATATCATCATTTTGATATCTGAAAAAATTAGTATATAATAATAATATTTCATATATATACTTATATATCTTTATTTCTTGTATAAATTCCATATATATTGAATGAAACTGTACATTGTATATAATAAATGTTGTATATTCCATAAATACGATAAGAAATTATATTTGTAAAGAATATCATAAAGACGGAAAATAAATAACTAAGACGATGCTCGTTTGAAGTGCAGTGAATAAAAGTTAAGAATAACAAACAAATAAAAGCTAAATAAAGTCTCCGATTAAATTTGGAGGAAAGAAACAGAGAATATTAAAAAAAAAAAAAAAAAAAACCTAACCTAACCTAACCTAACCTAACCTAACCTAACCTTTTTTTTTTTTTTTTTTTTTTTTGATTTCGCAGGGGAATGCTTTTACGCACGGAGTGTGGGACTCCTGGGCCGCTAGTCGGCCCAGACTACCCACTAAACCCCTGCGGGTGCCATCGGCCGCTTTGCATGGAGGCGCCTCGGATCTAACTAGCACAAGACGCCTCAGCGACTGGCCGGTCTCTAATCAGAGACCGGACTCACCACTCTCAGAGGCCCTCCGACACCTGGAGGACCTCTGCCGCCGGGTGGGACCGTGTTCCAGTCCCACTCTTATGGGGGCGCTTCCAGGCGCGCTAGGTAGCGCCTGCGTCGCACCCCCGCTCTCCGCCTCCGGATCGGGTCCGCGAGGGGGTCGTCCTCGCGGTCCCTTTCCTCGGCCTCCCTCTGCGACATAACGGTCTCGCAGAAGGAGGCCATTGCCGTCCAAGCTCTGTCGCTCTCGAGCATCGCGTTGACGACACTCGGGAGCGACAGGTCCGTCCCGCCAAGCGCGGCGGCCAGCTCCTGGCGCTGCCGGATCCACCTAGGACACCGCTCCAGGACGTGTTGAGCGGTGTCCTGAGCCTCGCCACAATCGTGGCATCGTGGCTCGGCCTCTCTCTTGGCCACGCGGTGCAGGTACTCACCGAAGCAACCGTGCCCGGTGAGCACCTGCGTCATGCGGAAGGTGAGAGGTTTGCGTCGCCGCAACATCCACCTCTCCAGGACCGGGCGCAGGGCCTCCGCTGTGCGTACACCGTACGCTGCCTGCGCCAGGTCCGCCTCCCACCTCCGCACGAGTTCCGCTTGCCCTCGCAGGCGCACCCGCCAGACAACCTCCACCGGGGGGCGCTCGCCGATTTCCCTCCTTCTAGCCACAAAGTGGTACACTTCGGCGAGCACCTCCGCCACCAATTCCCACGGCGGGTCGCCCGCGAGGGCCGTGGCCGCAGAGAAGGCCACTGTACGGTACCCCCGTATCACCCTCACCGCGATCACCTTCTGCGCCTGCCTAAGAAGGCGTTTGTTCGTCGCGGTGAGGGCGTCCACCCAGATGGGGGCACCGTACATAGCCATGCTCCGGCAGACGCCAGAGTAAAGCCGCCTCACTGCTTCGCTCGGCCCACCCAGATTGGGGAGGAGTCGGCCGAGCGAAGCAGCCGTTCTGATGATCTTCGGCCCCAGTTCCCGAAAGTGGGGGCCGAAAGACCATCGTCCGTCGAGGATGAGGCCCAGATACTTCATCTGGGTGCTCACCCTCAACTCCACCTGACCCACCCGGAGGCGCGCTCCTGGGGGGGGACCTCGCGTACGGGCCCCGCGGAAAAGGAGGACTTCGGTCTTGTCCAAGCGGACCCGAAGCCCAAGCCTTTCTATGCGGTCGACCAATAGGGCAAGGCCCGTTTCGGCCAACCGCGCCGCCTCACCGAAATTCGCAAACCTAACCTAACCTAACCTAACCTAACCTAACCTAACCTAACCTAACCTAACCTAACCTTTTTTTTTTTTTTGATTTCGCAGGGGAATGCTTTTACGCACAGAGTGTGGGACTCCTGGGCCGCTAGTCGGCCCAGACTACCCACTAAACCCCTGCGGGTGCCGTCGGCCGCTTTGCATGGAGGCGCCTCGGATCTAACTAGCACAAGACGCCTCAGCGACTGGCCGGTTTCTCTATCAGAAACCGGACTCTCCACTCTCAGAGGCCCTCCGACACCTGGAGGACCTCTGCCACCGGGTGGGACCAGACTCCAGTCCCACCGTTTATGGGGGCGCTTCCAGGCGCGCTAGGTAGCGCCTGCGTCGCACCCCCGCTCTCCTCCTCCGGATCGGGTCCGCAAGGGGGTCGTCCTCGCGGTCCCTTTCCTCGGCCTCCCTCTGCGACATAACGGTCTCGCAGAAGGAGGCCATTGCCGTCCAAGCACTGTCGCTCTCGAGCATCGCGTTGACGACACTCGGGAGCGACAGGTCCGTCCCGCCAAGCGCGGCGGCCAGCTCCTGGCGCTGCCGGATCCACCTAGGACACCGCTCCAGGACATGTTGAGCGGTGTCCTGAGCCCCGCCACAGTCGTGGCATTTGGGCTCGGCCTCCCTCTGGGCCACGCGGTGCAGGTACTCACCGAAGCAACCGTGCCCGGTGAGCACCTGCGTCATGCGGAAGGTGAGAGGTTTGCGACGCCTCAACATCCATCTCTCCAGGACCGGGCGCAGGGCCTCCGCTGTGCGTACACCGTACGCTGCCTGCGCCAGGTCCGCCTCCCACCTCCGCACGAGTTCCGCTTGCCCTCGCAGGCGCACCCGCCGTACAACCTCCACCGGGGGGCGCTCGCCGATTTCCCTCCTTCTAGCCACAAAGTGGTACACTTCGGCGAGCACCTCCGCCACCAATTCCCACGGCGGGTCGCCCGCGAGGGCCGTGGCCGCAGAGAAGGCCACTGTACGGTACCCCCGTATCACCCTCACCGCGATCACCTTCTGCGCCTGTCTTAGAAGGCGTTTGTTCGTCGCGGTGAGGGCGTCCACCCAGATGGGGGCACCGTACATCGCCATGCTCCGGCAGACGCCAGAGTAGAGCCGCCTTACTGCTTCGCTCGGCCCACCCAGGTTGGGGAGGAGTCGGCCGAGCGAAGCAGCCGTCCTGATGATCTTCGGCCCCAGTTCCCGAAAGTGGGGGCCGAAAGACCATCGTCCGTCGAGGATGAGGCCCAGATACTTCATCTGGGTGCTCACCCTCAACTCCTCCTGACCCACCCGGAGGCGCGCTCCTGGGGGGGGACCCCGCGTACGGGCCCCGCGGAAAAGGAGGACTTCGGTCTTGTCCAAGCGGACCCGAAGCCCAAGCCTTTCTATGCGGTCGACCAATAGGGTAAGGCCCGTTTCGGCCAACCGCGCCGCCTCACCGAAATTCGCACCCCGGGACGTGAAGAGAGTGTCATCCGCATAGCAGATGACACCCGTCCCAGGGGGAAGCCGGCACCGCAGGACCCAGTCGTAAGCGATGTCCCACAGGATAGGGCCGAGTATCGACCCCTGCGGGACACCGCACCCGACGCTTCGCCGAACCATTCGTCCCCCCCTGTCCTCAAACAGGACGACGCGCTCCTCCAGGTACGCCCTCAACAGCATCCGCAGATACGGGGGCACCCTGAAATATTCGAGTGCCTCCCGTATTACACTGTGCGGAATGCTGTTGAAGGCGTTGGCGATGTCGAGGGACGTCGCCAGGGTCACCTCTCCTTCCCGATCCGCCTCCTCCGTCACCGATCGCAGACGCCTAAGGGCATCGATGGTGGACCTCTCGACCCGGAACCCATACTGCGCGTCAGAGAGACGCAGTCCCGGGCCATCCTCCACGTGCCGAACGAGCCGCGAAGCCACGACACTCTCCAGGGCCTTCGCAGCCTCGCTCAGCAGGACCAGAGGTCGCACCGCCGAGGCCGAGTCCAGGGGCCGGCTGCCCTTTGGAATTAGGCAGAGCCGACCCTCCTTCCAGAGTTTCGGGAACCGCCCCTCCCGTAAACAGCGGTTGAGCAGCTCCCGAAACCTGTCTCCGAGATGCACGAGAATCAGCGCAAGCATCTTCCCGTGCACCCCGTCTGGACCCGGTGCCCTTTTCTTCGTCCGGAGGCGGTCGAGGACCACCTCCATTTCGACGTCGGTGACGGATGGCGGATCAGCCTCCACCCTACCGTCCTCCACTTCGTCAGGCGGCTGTCGGGCCATTCTTGGCGGGGAAAACCCCCGCGGATTGTCGGGAAATAGCTCCCCGACAATCTCCTCCAGGAGAGCTGGCTGGAGAGTCTCCGTCAATGGGGCCGCCAGTGGACGCAGCTTGTCTCGCGCCCACTTGTACGGGCGACCCCACGGATCTCTTTCTATGCCCTCCAACCTAACCTAACCTAACCTAACCTAACCTAACCTAACCTAACCTAACCTAACAAACCTAACAAACCTAACAAACCTAACAAACCTAACAAACCTAACAAACCTAACAAACCTAACAAAATTTTATCATTAACCATATTATTACTACGTTTCTTTCAGGTTTTGAAACATAAGTTATAAAAATACTACTAATACATAATTAAATCAAAAAATATATATATATATATTTATGGTGTTGTAAGGTATGTTTTTAGAACCTTCTGGATCACTATGGATAAAGGAAAGAAAATAAAAAAGAAAATATGGTGTTGTGGTATTCTGGCCACCGTACTCCATTATTTAGCGTCACCATGACTCAAATATAGTCTTCGTTCTCTTTCATGGGAGATTTATGTTAAATACGGAATTTGCTTGGACGTTGAATTATTTTCCCATATTTGTCTAATTTATTTGACGTCGACTTATTATTTTACTACGGATTTCTGCTGTAAGGTGGATCGTGTTAAGTTGCCGTATAAGACCTTCGAAACTTTTAAAACTAAACTATTATAATGTATATAAAGGTCGCGGTAAAAATGTTTGGCAGAAAAATTATAATATTATAGTACCTAATTTGTTTAATAGAAATAAAGTGGTTTTTTGTGTCCTGTTTATGAAACATTATTGTATGCAATTAATACTGGAAAGGTCTTTTCAGAACAGTTTTCAAACGGTCGGCTATTTTTTCAAGATGTATTCTTTGTTTTATTTTGAACTAGCTGTTGCCCGCGGCTCCGCCCGCGTGGGACTCGGTTATATCGCGCTCAAAAGTAGCCTATGTTTGACCTCAGGTCGTTAACTACATCCCTACCAAATTTCATCACAATCGGTCCAGCAGTTTAGCCGTGAAGAGGTGACAGACAGACAGACAGACAGACAGACAGACAGACAGACAGACAGACTTTCGCATTTATAATATTAGTATGGATTCCAAGTTTACTTTTTCTAGTTTTGTATGGTCTATTTGCTAAACCACACAACTTTTGTGATAGGTTAAATGATAGATTTGATTTCATAGAGTGAAAGTTTATTGATATACCTCTATAAATTGATATGATATGAGTGCACGCGATGTATGATAATTGTGTACTGAATGGATGGTGACGCGACGCAGGTAAAAGCTGACACAAGCTAAAATGTATGAAGTGCATTGCACTGTACAAGTTTTCTTGTTTGTTTTCATCTATACTAATAATAATAAAGCTAAGCGTTTGTTTGTTTGAACGCTTATAACTTTAAAACTACTGGTCGGATTTGCAAAAATCTTTTTGTATATGAAAGCCTGATTCTTGGGGAAGGTTATAAAAAAATATAAGTTCATATACACTAATGGCAAGTGAAACCGCGGGGAACAGCTAGTATGTTATAAAACTGCTGTAGCTCGCGACAAAATAACCAACAAAAAAATATCCGATTTGGTGCATTTGTCCGAAATCAAATATGTCTTCGAGTTCATTCAAATTACGTTAACTTTTTTTATTTATTTTATTATATTTGGAAAACTTACAGTCCTTAAAATCAACCTAATTACTAATTAACATCTAATGACCATTTACATGTTCTCGCATATATATTTCTAAGTTAATTGTCTGAAGGATGATTAAAAAAATGCTAAAAAAACAAAATTAACAGTTTTATGAACCGATATTGATAATGAGTGATAAAAAATCCGTTTTTAACCGACTTATAAAAAAGGAGGAGGTTCTCAATTCGTCGGTGTTTTTTTTTTTATGTATGTTACCGGATTACTCGAAGACGGCTTGACCGATTTGAAAATGTTTTTTTTTTGTTCGAGTGGGTCTACTTTCCAATTGGTCTCATATTCAGCAGTTCAGGATCTGATGATGGTATCATGGAGAAATCGAGGAAACTCTTCAAGTTTTGTATTGGGCATGGGTATTTTTTGATATATTCCTAGTTATTAAAGTGAGACGAAGGTGAGACGATGCTGGAAAATTTAACCCACTTTCAAAAATGCAACGTATTTACAACTTTTTGATTGTAATATATTTTGCTCGATTACGTGAAGACTACTGAACCGATTTGTAAAATTATTTTTTTGTTAGAAAGGGTATACTTTCGATATGGTTCCATAGTCATCAGATCAGGATCTGATGATCGAATCATGGAGTTATCGAGGAAACTCTTCAAGTTTTATTGCGATTTGGGTCGTTTTTGATATAAATAAATAAATAAATATATAAACATTTTACGAATTTGCTGGCTCGTTACTTAGCATATTTTATTAATAGAATCGGCACCAACTTCAGATTTATTAAAATTTATGATATGAAGCATATTTAAACAACAATGTATTGATTATTTCATCCTTTTTAATTCAGGAATTGGAGTCGGTTTCGTTTTTTTGCCAATAACAATTATAGTCAAAATATACAGACAAATATTTTTACTTTTTTATTATATACGTATAGATATAGATGTGAAACGAAATAAAACAATGTCTTATGAGAAAAGATATTTATTTTAATGAAAATGTTCAAAAATACACAAATCACCTAGATAAGTACTAAAATCACATGTCAAATCGTAGGTGCTCTCATATTAAAATATTTGACAGATACTACTAACTCGCCTTCGTTTCATCACAACAATAGTAAAGTCTACCAGCGAACATTCTAAGAGATTCAAAGGAACAGGAACGTGGCGTTCGACAGGGCTACAAAAATTATTGTCGATCGGGGACAGAGGGGAGATCTGGGACTACGAACTTTAAGAGATTCAGTTAATCGACAGATCGAATATTAAAAATAGTCCAACGTTATCAAAGTCGGGTCACGCGGGAGGCTGCGGGGCGGCGACGCGGTCGTCGGCGCGGTCGGGGCGCGTGCGGTAGCGGGGCGGAGCACGAGCGGCGGGCGCGGGCAGCAGCGCCAGCGGCTCGGCGGCGGGGAGGGGCACGCACTCGGCGCGAGCCGCCGCCAGCGCGTCGCCGCGCTCCAGCGACCACTGCCTCCGCAGAACACGCGGCCCGCCAACGCTCGCTCCGCTCGACAGGCATCTGACAATAGTGTGTTGAGAATAACTGTTTTGTGTAATAATGAGTTTGTTTGTCACTGGGGTACCTTACAATATTTTAAAAAGTTTTATTTTTAAAAATGTGCATGTGTACTGTAGGTAGCGCTTACACTAACCTGTACCGCGAGTAGGGCGCGCTGTGATCGGCCGCCACACAGGCCGCGGAGAGCGCGCGCGGCGGCGGGCTGCAGTCCGCCGACACCGCGCCCGACCGCTGCCATGCTGCTGGGAAACATATTTGATACCATCATCTAAACAAAACGTCATCACAAGAGAAAGGCTTTCTCTTGTGACGTCTTGTTTAGATGATTCGTAAAATTGAAAAGTGTCATATCCTGAAGCATTTCAAATGTGAACTATGATAAATAAAATATTTAGGTACCGTATTTGTCGGTAGCAGGCGTGGCGGTGGCGGGGTCGGAGCACTGCCGCTCGACAGAGGGCGCGCGCGCGGGTGACACGGCCGGCGCCGACGATGCCGAGCTGTCGTTCTCGCCGTCAGTCTCGAACAATACTTCTTCAGATCTACAATAGTAAAAGATAGCACAATAGAGCAAGTTTACCTAAAACAGGCAGACTTTAGAAACGTCGACCACTGTATCATTGTCCCAAACATAAATCTTAATTGAGCATAGAGCATGAAATTTTCATAACGCTAGAAAGTGAAATTCCTTGCTCTGTGTAAGTATACATACTCGAGCGGTGGCGGAGTGGGGAGAGGCTTGTCGAAGCCTTCCTTGCCGAGCAGCCAATAGGTGTGCATGGCGCCCTTGCCCTTGATCTGAGTGAGGCCGCGCGAGCGCAGCCGGTAGCCGCCCGCCGCTGCCAGCCGCTCCGCCGTCGCCGCTGACACCTGGATGCGCCATGCTGCTCCTACACAGTCCACACTTACATTGTTTGCTTATTTATCAAAGGAAACTGATTCAGATTTCCACATAAAGGTCTGAACTCATTGTTGTTTCTCTTTTCAAGTTCCTTACATTCTTTTATTTATTTAATTATTCAAGAAAAGTCAATAAGAGTTATAATATATGCTTGTTTTATCTCACCTGTGGATTCCATGCGCGAAGCAGTATTAACAGTGTCCCCAAAGAGGCAGTATCTAGGCATGGTGAGTCCGACGACGCCGGCGCAGCACGCGCCCGTGTGCAGCCCGATGCGCAGCCGCAGCGGCACGGCCGGCAGGTGGCGCACGCGGAAGCGGCCCGACAGGTGCAGCAGGTGCAGCGCCATCGTCGCGATCGACTCCGCGTGGTCCGCCGTGCGCACCGGCAGACCGCCCACCACCATGTACGCGTCGCCTATCGTCTCCACCTAAACAATTTATTTGATTTCAGCTTTCAGGAACCCAAGGAACTTAACTGCTTATTAGTGCGCGTACTAAATAATGGACAAGGACTTAGCAATAGAAGTATCTCTAACTTTGTGGAAAGCGAAGTGGCTGTCATCTTGCCATAAAAACCAAAATATATCAATTAGAAAAGTATCGACGTCAGGTATGTGGCGAATTATATAATGGTCAATCGAAAAAATATTATAAAGTTGAAACATAGATTCCGGGTTAATAATACAATAATTGAACATGCAACTAGAAAAAAACCCTAAAAAGTTTTTGTTTACACATTTGCGGACATATAAAAGTATTATTTTAGTTAGAGTTTTAGTTTATAATATAGTTTAGTTTGTTATTATAAATTGTTTTAATTAAAAATATTTGGTATAACTTTGATAGAAAATATCGGTTAAAACCTTATAGACGCTGTACTGTTCAATGGCAGCGTCGAAGGTGGTGTAGAGGTCGTTGAGCAGGTCGACGACCTGCACGGGCGTGGAGCGTGCCGCCAGCGCCGTGAAGCCCACGATGTCACTGAAGTAGATCGACACCTCTTCGAACTCCTCGGGCTCCACGCGCGACCCCAGCATCAGCCGCTCCGCGACCGACCTGATACATTACTGCATCATTCATAAATTTGTTTTAGCTCTCGATGTAAATCAAGACAAACGCTAAGTTAATCTAACAAGAAGAGCCAATGATAATGATTTGTTTTTTAAAGCCATACTGATATTGCTGATGCTAATACCTCAGTACTTAAGACTAGTGATTGAACTAGCATCATGCATTTATACTAATTGCTTTAGTGCATTTATACTCTTTAAAAGCTAGCTACCTGGGCAGCATCCGGTTGAGAAGTTGTTCGGTCTTTTTCTTCTCCATGTCTAGTTGCTCAGTGCGCTCGCGGATCAACTCCTCCAGGTTATTGCTGTATTTCTCCAACATCTCGAACATTGAGTCAACGATGTTGATTTTTCTGTAAATTAGTTCAAGTTATCTGCATTATTTCATCACCGTTTCATGACGGATCAGTCTAAAGTGCAAATATGTAGATGTAGAGTAATCGGATCGGGTCTTTTAGAGTGTGGTTTCGAGCTTAAATCGTGCCATCAACTAGATTTTCACTGATTTCACTTAGTGCTCGCAACATCGGAGCTTTGAATGTCCCGTTTTGTCAACAAGTTATTCATGAGTTATTCACTATTGCCTAACTGGGAAGACCTGTTTTATAAGTCTTGAATTATACCACAAAAAATATAAAGAATTAATCAAGGGTGCCAAAGATATAAAAAATATGATTTGATTTCTCTTTACCTTCCTCGATGCAGATGTCTAAAGATGTCATGAAGGCGATGGAAGTCAGGGCGGAGGTCGGGCGCCTCGCTCCAGCACTGGCGCATGACGCTTACAGCTTCGGGCGGCGCGGCGCTCATGGAAACGGACGGCCGGATCAGCGGCGGCGGCCGCGACAGCTTGTCCAGCAGCTCCGGCGGCGTCAGCGACAACATGCAGTACGGCTCGCCGCGCACGATCACCTCCTGGGAAATGGCCGGAATAATAATATCAACTTTGTTGATAAAAAAATAAAACTATCCGATTTACTTGGCACGCCTTCTTAAGTTCTTGTTCTGTTATTTAAATATTTACCGGCAGCTTCGAATTTGGAAGTGAATTTAGTAGGATCTCAAAATAATTTAGTTTAGTTAAGTTTAGTCAGTGCGTCGCTTTGAATATGTCAGGTCATGTACGAAAATTACCGTGCAATAATCTTATACAACTTTAAAAGAGGCCTAACAAGGGTTCAGTGTTTTGAAGAGCTAATATCTGGATTCCATGATCAAGTCCCATCTTTGCGGATTGTCGAACGCCACTTCTTAGAACTCCAGCGTGGAAATGCCAGTCTTAGTGAAAAATCTCGTGAAGGAAGTCCAAAATCTGCTTTTACTGAAGAGAACATCATTGCTGTGAGACAACTGATTCACGAAGAAGTCATCATCGTCAAATTACGTCTACGACGTTATCAGTAGTGGCAAATCTTGGATTAGGCTTCAAACCTGATTCCAAACAACAATCTACAGTCCAGACAATATCAGTCTTTCAAGACGAGCCAAAACCTTGTTTTTTCTTCAAACGACAAATCACAAATCTCAAAAAGCATGCCTCAAGTCACCTGCATGATGATGGCGAAAGAGAACACATCACCGGCCTGGCTGCCGCGCCCCACCGCACCTCCTCCCCCTCCACGCGTCTCACGGAGTATTTCTGGCGCCGTCCACAGAAGATCTGATCACAAAAATATATATTTATATTGTAAATATAAGTGAGAACATTGCCTACATTATATAACTACATTACAATTATAAATACATTAGCGTATTAGCCTTAAAGTAAGGCTGTCAAAGTTTTAAAAGAATTGACCAACCTCGAGGGGATCTCTCCGGTTCCGGCAACGCCTGCGCTCGGTAGAATGAGGTTGCGCCGTGGTCGGTGACGCGCAGCACCCAGCGCGAGTCGACGACGCAGTTGCGCGAGGTGAGCCGGCCGTGCACGCGCAGCGGCGACGCGTGCAAGTAGCGCATGCCCTTCACCAGGTCCGTCAGCAGCGACAGCCGGAAGGTCCAGTCCAGCTTGATGTCGTCAGCCATCAGCACGTCCTCCAGCGAGCCGCGCCCGCAGTAGTCGAACACCAGCGCAGGGCGCACTTCGCACAAACACCCTATTGTTGTGTTGAATGTTTTGTAAATTAACAAGCAAATAAAGTAAATAGGTTAATTGTTTAATAATCATCTCAGTATTTGAAAAAAAAATATACTAAGTACCTATAAATGGGTTTAGATTTTCGTGTCGTAAATTTTGCATTACGAGCAGTACATCAGTGGCTTTACGTTTCAGTTCCAAAGATGCTACCGGAAGATACTTCATATGAACTGCATCACTCTGAAATTAGAGGAAACAGGAGGTAATAAATAAGGACGTCTTCAAATACAAATTAAGAGATTATATTTTGAAGACTTACTTACTGTGAGTTACAAGATAAGCTCAAAAATTCTTACCGAAAAATTTGTAAACACCTATCTTGAATGCTTAATTGTTTCATATCTACCCCAGAAACCGAATATAAATTCTACTAACCATCTGACTCTACTACAACTTGCCATGTTAAGCAGACATAATAAGTTTGATTTTGATATCTTATATTTCTCTGTGTATATTTTATAGATTTACTATATTATAAATATGGAAAAAACAACCGGATCTACATACATACATATAATCACGTCTTGTCATACGTGGTAGACAGAGCCTAGAGCCATAAGACCTTAGGCCACGTTTAGCATAATGGTAGTTGAAACAGGAAATCAATAGTGATGGGTTGCTAGCCGCATCGCCTATGTCATGACAACAACAACAACCACCGAATCTATCAATTCTAATTTGGTATTTACCTTGTATCTCGTGCGTCGATCGACGGCGACACGGTTAATGCTGCAGGTGGAGGAGGGCGCGGACGGGGCGTGCGGCGCGGTGTGCGGGGGCTGCTTGAGCAGGTCGGGGCGCTCCAGCTCGGGCCCGCCGAACTCGTGCAGCTGCTGCAGCCAGCACGACAGCATGGTCTCCATGCCCTCGCCCACGCGCCGGCGCTCGTCCGCCGGGAACGTGAAGTCGTGCGGCGCCAGCACGGCGTCCCCGCGCCGCCGCCGCCGCCGCCGCCGCACCGCCGCCCAGCGCGCGCCGCCCGCCAGCAGCGCCGCCGCCGCCAGCGCGCTCGCCACGCACGCCACCAGCGTCGGCACCGTGATACCGATCATCTGCTCGTACTCGATTCCGGACAACTCGCTCCATCGTTCCGATTCCACGGTAGAGTTCAGTTTTATGTCGGTGGCCCATTCGACCGAATCGTCTAAGGGTTTTGTCGACATGGCTACTATGGCCGCTATACGTCTCCATTTAGGCAGAGAAGAAATGTCGATCGTTTCATATAAGTAGAATGCTATTTTATTGCTTTTATTTCGTGTCCGATCCGTTTCTGTATCTTGATAAAGAGCGTCTAATACATCTTCATATACAGAGTTCGCGACTTGCGGTTCTTTCACGTCTTCAAGTTTTTTGTGCGTAAATAATAGCAGACGTCGCTGAACCGCGTCAGCAAGTTGAGAAACAAATTGGAAGTACTCGAGCTCGACCGCGTCCCGGCGCCCTCGACCTTCAGTAATAAATTGTGATCCGTCCTTGGACTTGTTTTTTTCGAATGTTTGTTCCGCGGCTTCCTCTTTATTTTTTGGAACTATATTATTTTGTGATGGTTCCTCTATGATGTCTGTTTTTATCGTGTTTACGAGGCTTGATAGTGGGGTATAGGGCGGCGCGGTCGAACCGTAACGAGTTCTCTTATTGCGGGACGTCTTGTTGTTTACCTCCGGGTAGCGCGGCGACGCGAAACTTTTCTTATCCGATCTCGGATAAAATGACGATAAATTTGCGTTTTCCCGGGCCGACGATGGCAAAGAATTATTCTTATTATAAGGCAGTCTTAAATCTAAGGTGATATTGCTTAATCGAAATGCGTCATCGGCTTGTTGACTGTGGTCGGCGGCCGCCGGCGGCGGGTCGCGCTCTACGTGCAGCAGCAGCACCACCGGCGCTGCCGGCCCACGCAGCGCGGCTAGTGCGGCGCCGCTTAGTATAGTCGACTCCACTGAGGCACACAGGATCACAACTGTGTCAACAAAAAATATTTCTTTGTTAAATTTTAAAATAGGAATCAAGGATGTTTTCTCAATTTCGACACAAAGTGTAAATTAAAAAAAGCCACTTTGATTGAACTAACCGTGTGGATGGCGAGCTATCTCTTGCTCGGTGATAGGCGCACGACGCACGGTCACACCGCGGCTCACCAGCGCGCGCTCGACATGTCGCAGTGCGGCAGCGCACTCGGAATGCGGTGCGTCGGGCGGCAGCAGAGCGCGCCGCCAGCGCAGCCGCCGCGCTAGCTCGGCCACGCCCGCGCCGCGCGCCGCCGGGGCCGCGCACGCCGCCGGCAGCGGCCGCCGAAGCGCGCGTGTCGCCGCCGACAGCGCCTCACAAGTGCCGGCACCCGCCCATCCGGCAAAAGATACTGCACCGCCGCTACTTATCGTCAGCAGAGCATTGCGCGTCACCTCCACTTTCCAGTCCGGACCACACGTCTCTATGAGTCGCCGAAAAAACAAGTAATTAGGTACTCGACTTTAAAAAATTAAGTAGTAAATAACGATTTTTCTTTTAATTATTATGTAGTATCTAAACAGAGAAAATCTTACCGTTATAGCCAAGTATGCGGATCGGCAAGTGGTAAAGATGTGTGTCGCCGCGGGTGTCGGCCACATAGCGCCGCAGCCGCTGCTCCTGGAACAGCGCGCGGTCGCCGACGTCGCAAGCGGCGCGGAGCACGAGTAGCGCGCGCGGTGTGTCGGGCGTGACGGCGGGGACGGCGGCCAGCAGCGCGGCGGCGACGGGCAGCGCGAGCGCGAGCGGCGAGCGCGCGCTCATGGCGCTACGCCGTCACGCCGCGCCGCGTCACGTCGCGCTGCACCGCTCCTTCGCCATGTGGCCACCGCCGGGTTTTCTTGCCTCGCTACACCGATTACGCTCTCGCCTGACTGCGCGGGATCAAACAGACGAGATCCTTCGCCGTGCCTGTTACACGAATAACTTAATCGATACTATTTTCAGTCGGCTGGCACTCTTCGTTACTTTACTAACGGAAAGCGCTAGAAGTAATCGAGTGTGTAAAAAAATTAAAGGGAGGGCAAAAAAATGGAAATATTTTAATTCCGATAAGTACCTACTTTAATAAGTAGTCATCGTCATCAATCCTAACTCTACATTTTCAATTGGAGTTAAGCTCTCTTTATTAATATTTCTAATAGTATTAAAAAAACTCTGACTACGAGTTGTTCATGGACATTTTCTATGAATAAGTCATTAATAAGTAAGTAAGTAGAACGTATGTATAATTATAAGAACGAAGAAATAACTTCTTAAATTTACTTATATGTATCAGTATACCTATCCAATTTACGCCTTAAGCTATAACCAAACAATTATCGCAGTGCTCTACATAACGTAAGATAAAACCCTATTTTCGCCAACTAATAGACAACCAAAAGCGATTGACTCCCACCACCCACTTTCCTCCCTGATCGGAATCGAGGGAATTGATTTTACTATTAAAAACCTGTGAAAATTAACTGATTGAAAGTTCATCACGGACCATAATATAATTTTAAATAGATTATGTTGTGGTAGAGCTGTTGAAGTAAATGTTTTCTGTGACCTCGATGGATGACTTATAATGAGATATGAATGTGAGGGTGTTATCCACGTGGCCCCTATTATAATGGTATCCAACTGGTTATATAATCAGATAAAGATGAAATTTAATTAAATATAAGTATATTCTGTCAGAATTATATTGAGAATGGTCATAATTAAAGCAATATACATATAAAACATCTCGGTCAAACTTCTTCTTTTTCAAAGCCATCGACCATTCAGTAGATTTCATCAGAAAGTAGCACATACTTAGTGTAACTTATTTGTACGGGTGATTTATGAAACCCAAAATCAATAAAGGGTACGCAATTTACACCTGTCGACATCAACATACCTAAGCACATAAGTAGGTACAGTCAGCTCGAATAAAAAAAATCCAGTTTCTCTACACAGGTACCACATAATTTATATTTCGTACTAGCTGTGCCCGCGACTTCTTCCGCGTGGAATTTAACAAAAAGTACTGTTCAGTTCGAAAAAAATTGTGAAATTGAAGTAGCCTAAGCAACTCCTTATTACATCAGCCATCTGCCAGTGAAAATCCCGTCAAAGTCGGTCCAGCCATTTTAGAGATAACAAACAGACAGATAGTCAGGAAAATATTGTTAAAAATTTATTTCGGTATATGTACCGGTATACATCCATAAACATTTGTAAAAAGCGGTTATTTAAATATTAGGTACAAACAGACACTCCAATTTTATTTATTTGTATAGAATAGATGTATATATAGATTAGAAATAAATTAAAAATCACTATAGTACCTAATCAGTCCGGGTTTTGTCGATGATAAAATTTTAATTAGTAAGTTATTTACAACAACTTTATTATACTTCAAAAATGTACAAAAAATGGATATTTCCATAATCCATTTTGTGTTTAGTATTTTAAGCCGCTCTTACTCATTGAATCTACGGGACAATTAGCGCTGCTGCAAGTTAAATCTCCTAAAAATTAAGGAAGTCATAGGCATTCTACGAGCTTTATATCTCATCTTAGCTTTATGAATTATATCCTTGAATTACAGCTGGACAAAATTTTGTTCCGAATCTGTCATAAGCCATTGATTTTTTGGTTAAGACGTAGTTTTAGTGCGACGTTTCAGAATTTGTGAGCTGTGAGCGCACACACGTTGTACGCAATAAACCCACATCCTGGATCATTTACTTGGGACTAGATGTAACAAATATCTAATTCACAAAAAATTGATGAGTAGGATTGTAAAAAGCCAGATGTCTGTACATTATCGATACTATTGAAGTTACAAAAGCTTGAACAACATTTTGTCTGTCTGTATGCTTTTACACATATCACATAAAAATCTATACCACTATAATAAAGCTAAAGAGTTTGTTTGTTTGAACGCTTATAACTTGAGAACTAATATTGTTCTGATTTGATAAATTCTTTGTGCTTTGATAGCCTGGTTTTTGGGGAAGGTTTTAGGCTATAGTGCATATACTGGAAGGGTGAGCGAAAATTTACAGTTAGAAGCTAGTTTTAAAATACATAGTTTCGATTTATTTTATTTTTTTGATAAGTACCTACACAGTTATTTTCCCCATAGTTTCCAAGTGACAAAGTTTATGATGCCTAATTGATTTGAATGCTGCACCAGATTTGAATGCTGCGATTTTCTTGTGCAAATAGTTTAATTTTGTTTTGTACAAAAACGAATAAGTATAAATAAAGGCTGTACTGTACAAATCGTCAATTCGTCGTTAAGTATTAACATTAGTATCAGTATCCGGTAATAGGTTTGGCGAATAGAGAGTTAATTTTAAAAATTACAACGTCAACTAAGAATAATAAAACAAAAGTTGTAAGTGGCAGTGTGTCGGAAGGCTTTAACTTTTACATCACAAAGCCAACATGTATCGAGGCGGAAAACTCCCGCTCGGCCGCGGCCTCGCTCACTCATTTGGAAAACTTATAAACAATCGCTTTTGGTTCCCTTTTACAGTTTCTTTAGGCTATCGTGTTTTAATATTTTATTTAAGAAAATTAATATATATAATATATTGACTCATTTAAAGTTATGTAGGTTTCTGTACTGCATATTTACTCAGAATTAAATACGTTTATATGAAGAAAACTTTACAATCTTTAGACTAAAAAACTTATAGAATGATTATAGAAGACATTATTTTCTGAAATAAAAACAAAACTAATTAACTTAATTCTGGCGTATACGTATTTGTAAATAATTTGTTGATAAAATATCCTTACTTGCTCTTTAATAACTAGGTACAAAAATATGACTTACTATTAGTTTTAGTTACTTTGTATCAGTTCTTCTGATATCCTTATTTGAATTAAATAATAACTTATGTAGGTTCCGAGAAAAACATGTTTACTTACGTTTGTTTGTCCTCTGAGCATTCTTTCCTACTGGCGATTGTTGATAAACACTGTAGGCCTGCGACTGTCGAGGATTCGTCCGCTGGAGTAGTACGAGACGCGGTCGGTGTGAGGCTGCGCTGGAGGTGTACGCGGCGTGGATGTTCCAGACGTAGCGCGGTGCGGCGGACGGCGGCGGCGGCGGCGCGGCGGCGCGGCGGCGAGCAGCGTCTGCCGACCGAGGCGAGCTCGCGCACGCGCGCCCAGCCGCGCCCGGCGCCCACATGCCTAGTAATACCGAACAGAGGGGCACCGGCGCACTTACACAAGTATCAGCCTTTGGTCTCATTGGCATGAGTAAAGCTGTTTCTATAATAGGTGTAATAAAGAGTATTTATATGTGCACACTCTAATCGTGTACTAGAAAAACTAGTTTAATGCTCTTCCTCTTCGATAAAGAGCTCAAAGCAGTACTAAGTATGAAGCTTTTTCTCTGTTTTGTTTATTTACTCGTGTGTACCGGCACCGCGCATACTCCACCGGGACGTCAGGGATTCTGAGCCACTTACTCCTAACACTGAACAACTGATGTCCATTAGTAAACTACTACAAATTACCTCCTGGATTAATGTCGTATATAATAACGCTGTAGGTTTATTTCGTGGGTAATAAGCATAAACATTTTTTTACTAAAAGAAAAAGAAATACTATCTTAATTGGGTTTACAATGAACTATGCTCAGACGAATGGTAAAAAAGTTACAGCATAAATTTATAAATACTTACTTTTTTTGGACTATTTGAGAAAAACTCATAATGAATTCAACTGGATTTTCCCAAGCAAGATAAGTCAAGTTTATTAGGCGACCTAAAATTAAGCTACAAAATATTTTAATTCCTGTACCTTATTTTAAGAATGTTTCTCTGTAGGTGTTACTTAAAGTTTGTAAAGTGTCGCACAAAAGTTTTCTGTTCTCCTAATGGTGGTCTCGGAGAGAATGCTTTTAGCATTAAGTACGCCATTTGTTAATTTCGAACCTGTTTTACATTTAAATTAAAAACGTATGAAATAAATTAAATTGAATTTAAATCAATACCAGTCGAGTTCTATTAAATACAAGTCAATTAATAGTTACCAGAACATCAATCTCACATTGGAGGGTGACCGCATGCCACGTGAGGAGGAAGAGGGGAGGGGAGGGGGATTGGTGGTGGATGAGCGGTCAGTCAGCATACATTAGTAGATAAGAATGGAAATCATTTAAATTATTGCACTTAAAATATTTACTGATTACGAATAAGTGTTAATGTGTTTATTCATGTACAATTGTACACTGTAATACCTACCTACTACACAAGGAAATATTGGTACAAGGACCCATTACAGAAACTCGTAAGTGTTATGAGCAAAAAAGTAAACTAATCTTGTATTCTTGTCAAAGTAAATTCAACTATCGTGGAGTTTATTGAACGAATTAGCGACTTAATCCAAGAGCAACTTTGAAGAATTAAAAGCTAATCAAATCACTGGATTCAAACAACTTCATTGATACGACTTATCATTTCATATTCGTATTCACATGCTCGTAAATATAGTTGTATTCATAAAATTATTTCATGGTGGCGACACGGTCAATCCACTATGCACACCCTGGTATCAGAGTTCTTCGGAGCCGTCTCTCGCCTCTGACGTGGTTCCTTTATCGACTACCAGATGACAGTCGGAACCAACGTTCCATAACGTTCCATTGATTTGTGTGTTTCAGACAACATTTTATTTGGCACGGTTCTATCATTATTTTGGTCGTACATAACATAATGCTTGCATAAAATAAATATGATTGGCGTTTGTGATTTGTATCACTACAAAGTATAAAACTGTCGCTTTCTCTGTCCCGATGTCCCTTTGTATGCTTAAATCTTTAAAACTACGCAACGGATTTTGATGCGGTTTTTTTTAATAGATAGAGTGATTCAAGAGGAAGGTTTTTATGCCCATGCGAAGCCGGGGGGGCGGTTCGCTAGTATGATTATATTCCATAACGTCGGTAGGGGTTTGGTAATAATTTTCGCTGTAGTCGCTCTCATATTTGACTTGCTCCGATTGGTACATGGAGGCTCTGCATTGTAATTAGCTATTTTATGTTCGCTGTCTACTGTGTTTGTATATTGTAATTTTTACTTTTGCCCGGTAATTTCTTAGAAATATTTGGTCAAAGGTGAAACACAAATGCTTCTTGGTTTTTTTCCATTCCATCCATCCATTGTGTAGTGATAAAATCATAGTAATTTATAATCATAATTATTACAACTTCAATTGTAAAAAATTAATAATAATAACAGTGATTATTGTTTATTTTATTCTCTTTGTCCCCCAAATACCCGGCTCGTTATAGAATTGAAGACTCTCACCTTTGTTTGACCTCAAATCAGTAGCCGGAAATGAAGTTGCAATTCCGCGCCCGCACCACCGCCAACCGCACTGCGAGCCGGGACAGTGCATCGCTGCGAACTTTGCTCTACTTTAATCTTGTATCGACGCGTTTCATTTTCATATTGCAACATTCTCGGCAATATCTATCTACTGAGAATTTTAATTTTGTTGGGATTTATAAATGTTTGTTTGTTTGTTGTTTGTAATATCTTTATTTGCTTAATGTTTAATTTATTTAAAATTGCTATTTAACTGAACACACTCCTGCACATATTTTGCCACATCATATTATTAAGAACAAAGGAGAGATAACTTTTTCGTTGTGTAGAACCCACGTAAGATAAAGTGAAAAAGAAAAACTGTCTCACAACTACAAAAAGTCTCCTACTACATTAATAATGTAACTTATGGAGGGTAAAATACTTACCATAAAAATATGTATATTTGTAACACATAAAAACGAGCCGAGAACGATACAGAATACTTAATAGTATAACAACAGCGACGTTCGGTGCATCCAATCTTTTGCAATTGCCAACAATTGTCGTTACTGCGACTACTAAAAAGTTATTTTAATTAATTTTAGGAGTCTCTAGACTGCCTTTGTTTTGTAAATTGTGCAAATGAGATCTCAGAGCGGCTGTAACGTCGTTTGGCGCGACTCAGCTACAAGTTTCTTACATTTGCTCCTCCCTTCTTCCCCACCAAGGGGACACCTACATAATTAACTTAAAGTTTGAGTATTTCACCAAAACAAGGCGCGCCGCCCGCCGCCTTGCCGCCGCCCAACGCCGGCTTCTCACGCCAGCTATCGGTCAAGGATACTGATCCATTCCTCGGTCACTAATGTCACTATTATTTTCTTAAGATAGAGTCAAGGCACCTGATTCGCCTATTCGACCAATTTTATTTATTGTGTTGAATCACGACGCTGTGACGAATTAATTTAAGTGAAGTAATTATTTTTGAAATGCTACTTTATTATAACTAGTCTATGCTATATATATACACCTATAAACTATAATAGCTATTTAACTATTAGTGTTATAATCTTATTACGAGAAAGGGAACAGTAGACGCTGTTATTTAATATGGGTTTTCTGTGAGTACGTGGTATTATCCAGATCAAGGCACCTCATTTATGAGCTGCAATCAAAGTAAATGGTAAAGAGCTACGATATACTTACCTCTAACATAGAAATGCGGCCGTCGACGTAGAAACTTTTACGAGCATGGGTGTCTCTCGCGGTCATCAAATTCAATTCAAAGGTGTTGAGGATTACTGATTGTGGTCAAATTTTAAAGGTTGTCTGCGACTCCGTATTATGTATTATGCTTGATTGAGTTCCTACTCGTGTGATAGTATTTAATTATTAAAATATAAACAGTAAAGGTCGTCTTAAAAATATTTTCTTGATTTATTCAGTGAGTATCTCGATAATACTAGATATAGACAGAGCGCATGCAGGTACATATTTCAGTAGCTATAGTTGTTGTTTGGCGACGGCCTCGATGCGGTGTCTGTCGAGCCGCAGCGCCAGCCGGCCCTCGCTCTCGCGCAGGTCCCTGGCCCCGAGCTTCGCGTAGAAACTCCTGCCACTGGGGTTCTCTTCCAAAACATGCCAGTCGATGCGGTGGACGTCTTCTGCTAGCGCCATCTATGTATCAGAATAATATAGGGAGCGTTAGGACAATTATCTATTCTATGACAGAAGTATAAAAACCAAATCAATAAAATATACTACCTCAGCATTTTAATCCTAATTCATAAATCCTTAGTCTAAATTCCTAACATATATTAAAATAAGTAACATATGTGTTGGTTTGTAAAAATTTTTAGCGTAAACTACAACAAGTAAAGTATATACTGCTTATCATGCAAAATGTGCATGTTATAGCAAAACTCAATAGATATAGGTACTATATCTGTATGTTTATGAGTTTATCAATTCATGTTAGTTAAATATAAAAATCAATGCCACTTTTGGTTGTTATTTTATGACTCAAGAGCGGGTTCACCTCTTTCAAACCAAATGTTTATTCGGACGATTTAGTAGATGGTTTATGTGAAGTTTGCACAAAATCGGTCGGGCGGATTTAACACATTTATTAAATTTTACGCGGGCGAAGCCGCGGGCAAAAGCTAGTTACCTTAAAAATTTTGAACGCAACAGGTTTTAACAGCAATATCGCCTTAAGTTAATTTTAATTGAATAAATGTTTTCATTTCCCAAAATATGATTTAATATTAAATTTTAAACACAACCTCTTGCATAGGTATTAGTATTAGTACCCTTCCCTAGGCAATCTCAAAGTCACCTAACAGACTTGGGGCTGGTGTTGGAAGATACATATCATGACAGGAGAGCCATGCTAGGTGGGGTTGCTCTCACAACATCCCGTATAACAGCAGCGCGGTGCAGTGGATGGCTCCATCTGTCGTGCCCTAAACGAAGCGAAATACCTGTAAATGGAGGTGGCCAAGTACGGTGCAAAGTCAATATAGAGTCCATATAACCATTATAAATTTTTATATTATCATATCCTGCATATTATCATTACCCCTGTATTGTTATACCTCACAGAGAGCCTGCAGCAGCTTCATACCGACTCCGGAGCGGCGCTGCGCCGGCGCCACGTACAGGTCCTCGATGTAGAGCGCGCGCCGCGTCCAGCTCGAGTAGGCGCGGTTCACCATGGCGTAGCCCACGATCGTGCTGTCTATCTCAGCCACCAGAACGAAGAACCATGGCGGGGAAGACTCGAAGCCGTCCGTAATGAGATCTGGCAGACAACGGGATTCATTTAATTACGCTACGCTCATATTATTTATTTACTGTGGCCCCCTGTAGCTCAATGCCTATTGCAAGTACAGAGATAAAATTGTACCAACGTAACCATATAATAGTACTAAAGCAGAATGCCAAATATCATAGATATAGCTACAGTAGATCCTAAAATATGACCCTGTGAAAATAGCTAATTTTGGCAGACTGACTGACTCACTTACTCACTGACCGGTAATCAAAACCTCTAGGCCACTTCCAATTATTGTCCTAGCGTTATGCAATTTAGCACGCAGGTCGTGTTTTTGGTCAAGCGTAAGTTAGCTCAATCGAATTTAGAATTTTTAATAAATAAAATTATGAACCACTGATGTCGACCTATCTAGTAGACACTAGGTGTCTGACACCGATATGTGGACCACGTCTAGTGTCTGACACCGAGACGTAGACCACGCCCAGTGTCTGACACCGAGAGGTGGAAAACTCCCTAGTGTCGGTCACCGAGATTTGGGCCACGCCTTGTGTTAGACACCGAGATGTGGACAATATCCTAGTATCTGGCTTCGAGATATGGACCACGCCCAGTGTCTGACAACGAGATCTAGACCACACTCTTGTGTCTCACAATGAGATGTGGACCACACCCCAGTGTCTGACACCACGATGTAAACAACACCCTAGTATCTGACACCGAGACGTGGACCACGCCTAGTGTCGGATACTGAAATGTGGACCTCACCCTAGTATCTGACACCGATATTTGAACCACGTCTTGTGTCTGAAATCGAGATGTGGACCACACCCTAGTATCTGCCACCGGGATATGAACCACGCCCAGTGTCTGACAACGAGATGTAGACCACGCCCAGTGTCGGTAACTGAAATGTATACCACGCCCAGGATACCGTAATGTAAACCACTCCTTATAATGTATGACCTGACACCAAGATATGTACCACGCCTAATGTCTGACCACGAGATGTGGACCACACCCTAGTATCTGACACCGAGATATGGACCACACCTAGTCTCTGACACCGAGACGTAGACCACGCCTAGTCTCTGACACCGGACGTAGACTACGCCCAGTGTCTGAAACCGCGATGTGGACCACACCCTAGTATCTAACACCGAGATATGGACCACGCCTAGTGTCTGACAACGAAATGTAGACCACGCCCAGTGTCGGATACTGAAATGTGTACCACACCCTAGTGTCTGACACCGAAATGTGGACCACGCCTTGTCTGACAACGAGATGTAGACCACGCCCAGTGTCGGATACTGAAATGTGGACCACACCCTAGTGTCTGACACCGAAATGTGGACCACGCCTTGTCTGACAACGAGATGTAGACCACGCCCAGTGTCGGATACTGAAATGTGGACCACACCCTAGTGTCTGACTCCGAGAGTTGGACCACGCCTTATGTCTGACTTCGAGATGTGGACCACACCTTAGTATCTGACACCTAGATATGGACCACGCCTTGTGTCTGACACCGAGACGTAGACCACGCCCAGTGTCTGAGATCGTGATGTGGACCACACCCTAGTGTCTGACAACGAGATGTAGACCCCTACCTAGTGTCTGACACCGAGATATGGACCACGCCTAGTGTCTGACAACGAAATGTAGACCACGCCCAGTGTCGGATACTGAAATGTGGACCACACCCTAGTGTCTGACACCGAGATGTGGACTACGCCTTATGTCTGACGTCGAGATGTGGACCACACCCTAGTATCTGACACCTAGATATGGACCACGCCTAATGTCTGACGCCGAGACGTAGACCACGCCCAGTGTCTGACACCGCGATGTGGACCACACCCTAGTATCTGACACCGAGATATGGACCACGCCTTATGTCTGACAACGAGATGTGGACCCCTCCCTAGTGTCTGACACTGAGTCGTGGACCACTCCATAGTCTCTGACACAGAGATATGGATCACACCTTGAGTCTGACATCGAGATGTGGACCACACCCTAGTATCTGACACCGATCTTTGGACCACGCTTAGTGGCTGACACTGAGACGTAGATCATGCCCAGTGTCTGACACCGCGATGTGGACCACACCCTAGTATCTGACACCGAGATATGGACAACGCCCAGTTTCTGACAACGAAATCTAGACTACACCCTAGTGTCTCACAACGAGAGAGTGTATAAAATATTGTCATGTATACATAATGAAAATAAAGTATTGAAATCCTACCAAAAACATTCTTGTTAAAAAGGGGGCCAAGTTCTTATCGGCTAATTGTTCGCCTAAAAAGGGTTGAAATCCAATACAATGCCAAGTTTGGATGCACTTTAAAATCGATCATAATCATCTTCATCAACCGCCTGATTCACTGGTAGGTAAACATTTTCCATTCTTAAGACTCGCCACCACACCCAGTCCTCTGACTTCCGTATCCAGCCACTACCCGCCATCTTATTCACGTCTACGGTCCATCTGGCTGAAATTCACTTTACCATACATCCAACTTTAATTTGATAGTTGTGAAAATACGTAAATACATCTGCTGTCGGTCTTCCTTTAAATAAATAAATAAATAGATACTTGGTTAAAAATATCTAAAATTATAATGCTTATAAATTTGAATTCGGCAGGTTAATTTAATTATACCACTATCTTTTTCTCTGTCCCTATGTCCCTTCGTATGCTTAAATCTTTTAAACTATGCAACGGATTTTGATGCGGTTTTTTAATAGATAGAGTGATTCAAGAGGAAAGTTTTTATACGTATACGTTACGTACAGCACGAAAACCTGCCAAGTTCAAATGCGTATTTATGGCGAACGAGGAACTTGGCCCCCTTTTTAACAGATATGTTTTTGGTGGGATACAATGTTACCTTGAACTGAGAGTTTTGGTCCATCGGGAACATTTTCAAAAACTGCTAGCTCCTGTAACCACAGATTTTAGTATGCAACAAAGAACATTCGATGTATCTAGTATTCTAAGTATTATTCATATACTGTGATCTTTTTTTGACCTCTGACCAGCGATTGACCACGATTTCACCTGGTTGTAAGTGCAGATGTGGTCTAAGATCTCGAGCGAGCTCGCTGGTTCATTAATAGCCAATTTACTCTGACCTTATTTTTATTATATAACATTTGCATGCCTAAGTTGGTAAATTATGTGCGCTAGTAACAAACTTTTATAACACCTTTTGTACCGTATTTTATGCAAATAAAGATTCTGATTCTTAAAAAGACCCGGTTTAAAGGTGTCCGGAAATATGTCAGCGTAATTTTGTGTTATTGTCATGACAAACTGTATAAAAGAAAAGGGGGATTCCCGGGCAATTCCCAAAGGAATTTCGGGAGCAACTCCCACGATTACGGGAACGAAGCCTACGCACACAAAGTCGCGGGCTACAGCTAGTTATAAATATAAATAAAAAAATAGGCATAATTCTTCCAAATTAAATACTCTTAAATCAAAATATAAGTTCTTATATATAACTAGTAGTAATATATATACAATACTTACTACTAGAAATTAAAATGAAGAAATACAAAAACCGAAAATTACGACTATTCTATACCTATTGTATACTAACAAAACCCGTTCATTGTGAAGAAGTTTTATATATTTATGATAACCGTATGTGTGTGTGTGTGACTTACGTGTATCATGGCATGTATGCGGGCCATATCCTCGCGCCGCCCCAGCCGCACCCGCACCGCCGCCGCCGCCCCGCTACCGCCCTCCGCTCCGCTCGATGCCATTGCTTCGGCTATTAAATTATTGAACTAACCTAATCTACTGCGCTTGCACATGTGCTCGCGAGTTTCCTCGTGATCAAACTAATCAATGAACCAATAATACTATGACAGCTTCGAATACCTTGACATTTGCTATGCTATTTAATAATTAAATGGTTAACAAGTATTCTGACAGATGGTACTATAATTGAAATTATGATCATCATGTATTAAAACATGTATGTTTAGCTGCGTATATCATATTAGTAACTCTAACTACTCCTAATAATAATACAACATAAAATTATTGAATTTGCCTGATTTAATTAATAATATAACAAAGCGAATCATTATAACGCCATCTATCATAGAGCTCTGACACTGGTTAAACACGAAGGACATGACGCACGACAAAAGCAAAGACGGTCACACTGACGTTCTAAAGCAACGCGACTCTACGTGATGTTCTATAGGCATACTAGATGGCGGTACTTATCACCATTAAGCGTGAATCAGATACATACCTAACAAAGTGATTCGTTTTTGTCTTTTGAGGTACGGACCGACAAAAGATTGATGCTTACCGTTTGTAGAGTGGAAACCATATGGCTAAAACGTCCCAGAGATCTTAATCGAGATGGAAGGATGACATTCAAAAAGAAAGCGAGCAGAAACTAGATGGACTACACAGAATAGAGCAAAATGAAGAAGAATTATAGAGGCCTACGCCAATGTTTTGGTAGAGAAAGACTAAAAAGAAAGAAGTAATGAATGTTGAAGAACAATATTGAATTGATTTTTTGAGGATAAACTTTAGATAGATTCGCGTCATACTGGACAACATCGGCATCGCGAGTGTTAATTTTGAGTCCATATTTTTTCCTTCTTCTTCATCCTAGCGTTTTTCCTCATTGCCTCGGATCTGCTTTTCTCCTTTTTATAAATCTAAATTTTTTACATAAATCTTTAATCATGCTTTCCCTGGGTTAACTTTATTTATTTGTTATTATGGACAGCTTACAGTCAAAGAATGGACTGGTGTTAGAAAATGTCAAGAAAACAGTGCCAGATGGGAGTGGGACTGTACCAGCCAGCAACATCTGTGTACCTGTGGTGCGGACAGTGCGGAGCAATACGAGTAAATGAATCACCACCTACGAAATAGAGGATTTAAATATGATGAATCACAGTGCAATAGAAATGGCCAAGTTTTGGGAAATTCTAATATAGTTGATTTGTGCCATCTATAGCCATTTTGACAACGTGAAGAAATTGTTTAGTCTTAAAGCAATATACTGTTATGATAACCATGTCTTGATGGTCCATCCAAGTTGGAGTTACGGTAGGGAAATCCTTAACGGTTAACTGCAAGGAAATTTAATATATCCCTATAATAAAAGCTTGCGCCATTAATGTTTGTTTTTTGTTAAAACTTAGGAAGCTTTCAGTTTCCCAACATCCCTCTTTAGTTACCTTACTGAAAGAGGTTGAAGGAAATAAGTACTAACCTATGCTACTATTTTAACCGCCTTTGAGTATAATGTACTCAATAATATCCACGGCAAAAGAGATAGTGGTATATTCGGAAGTCTCAATCTTTGGTTGAAAGATTAAAACAAAGGCAGACGAGTTTGAAAATTTTCATTGAAAAGCCCATTCACAACAATAACGCTGAGAGAGCGTACGGCGGCGCCCGCGCACGTGTGCCGGTCTCACGTGCCGCGTTCCCGCTGTTTGTTTTACTTACAGGCACGTATGTAGCGAAGCCTCCTTCAAGTACACACAATTATAATTGACGAAGAGGTGAGGCTCGTCAGCTGACATGTTTATCTGGAAAAATATATACTACCGGAACCTAGTAGTTATATGGAAACATACATGCAGATATATATGGACAGTCTCCGGTTGTTAAACGGTAGCAAATATTGGACTTGTACTTGACTTGACAGGCTGCTAATAGTTCTTAAGATTGTATAATAATTGTTAATTTGTGTCCACCTTATATATAAAAGCGATTAAAATTTATCATAACCTAAATAAACCATTAACCCTTTACTAGCAGGGGCAAGCACCCTGTTACTGTTACAATTTGTAACTGTATTATTGTCACATCATCATAACATTTTACATATTTTTACGGACTTTAATCGAACATGAAGGTGGATTAATAGCTTTATTAAAGTACGGTATATATGTATGTAGAGCAATGTGGTCTAATTCAAGTGGCTCATGAAGTCATATCGTTTAAAACTTAACGATAATTTGCAAAAAAATTATATTTTTGATTAATTATCTATTCGTATAGGTTATTGGCTCACTCGACTCTGCAGATTTTGGTTTCACAGTTTTCAAAAACTGCCACCTATTTGACATAATTTTTTAACGACGACCATAGGCCAGTCTGGCCGGCTGACTTCGTTATAGAATAATCTATAAAAATTAAAATCACTTAATTTTTATTTAATAACAAACGAGAGGTAAATAGCATTGACTATTTAAATACGAATATTGAGTAGTCGAATAGAATAGACTCTACATTTTGTTGAAAGCCATCTTGTCGAACTCATATTGTTTGCACATTTAATATATTATTGGAATTGCAATTATGAGCCACTTCCTCACTTGAATGATTGAATCGAATTATTACAATGAAAATTATTTATATCTTCTATTTTATAATTGGTATTTGTAAGTCTCGAAGATACAGTGTATAGTGATGTTATTACTTTATCAATATTCTATCTGCATTATTATGTACCCACAGTCTCACAAATAAATGATTTATTTCTTTCTTTCTAATTCTTTCCTATTTCTGTTCTTAAAACGTTGTGTCAACCGCGATTGCGCTTAGATGATGATGAATTAGTCTTATGAAATGTAAGAAATTTTTACACTGTTTTGAATACCAACATTATCAAACAAACTGACTTATTCAATATGCAAATTTTCTTTCAACAACACTTCCATTGAGTATTTGCTATCGTCTTTAATACATGTTACATGGGCGCTGGCGCTGATACGTCTGAACGTGAAATCAGCTGTTTGATACCGGCTCGGGTTTCATAACATTGCCATTATCAGTACGAGGAAAATGAGTAGTGCTGATTGAAGCTCCAGACTAGGTCGGGGTTGGGTGCATTTGCATAAATTAAAAGCAACAGGTGGCAGGATGATAATTTTTCTCTACGGAACATCACAACCATTTATTTAGAGATCTCTAACTACTTGATACACTGAGAAACGAAGTATCAGTCGATGACGAGAGTGGTCTAGGTGGGATTGGTCGATAGCAGCATTTCAATCTTGAGTGCCTCCTTGCTCCGGGAGGCATTTTAATGTTAGATGTCTTTAGGCAGACTAAAAATTTGACAGTACTGGTCTGGTTTTTCTGCAATAAATGGAAACGGCGGCAGTCGCTGCATTGTAATAATCAGTGCCACCTTATCTAGGACTATGATTAATAGATTACCTGGTCTCTTATGCGCGTGTAAGCTGAGGATATAATTATGTCGAGTCGGAGAGCCAGTATAGAAAATATCTCGCTTAGAAGAGAGCTAACTTTAATTAAATTAGTTTATTTATACATAGTCATCAAATAAATTATTTCAAGACTAGTTACTCAAGTCAGTGGTCTTGATATTGTATGTTTTTTGTTGAAGCTTATACATCCTCTGATCTAGATTTATCTCTTCTTCCCATACTTATGAAGAGGCTAGATAATAACTGCAAAATTAGAAATATTGCAGGGTTTGCTGTCTTATGATTAAATTAAAGATCGGAAAACTCCTTATAAGAAAGGAGAGAAATAGATTGAGGACCAGAAATGATGCTAAGATCTGGACCTCATAGATAGTCTTACTTCGCTAATAGCTATCTCATTGAAATGTTTTTGGCTTTTCTCATATAATGTAGACAAATTCTCATACCTACGTGATGACAATAGGCTAGTTGACAAAATTTCAATAACTGCTTAATATTTTAGCTTATTAGGCATTTTATCGAAAAAAAAGGTTTATTTATTTTTAATCGAGCGTTTACATTATAAATTTCGCGTTTTAAAAAACCATTTTTCAATTTGGTTCCAAAACGCACAAGACTGTCATGGCGTCTTGAATGACGTCACGCCGTGCGAAACAAACCAAAGAGCGATCGTGTCTTCGTACGTTATAGCTAGTTTTAATCGTTTAAAAATAAATTTCTCATATTATAAGTACTGTATAGTGCCCCAGTGTGATAGCACGACTATAAAAACGCCAAACAAGTTATTTATATATGTTCCAAACAATGGAGAAATACGGAAAAAGTGGCTAAAACTTGCAAGAAGAGATGATGCTCATACTTTAGAGATCATACTTTATGCTAAGAGATCCCTTCCTGGGATAAGTCCGCCATTGTCTTCTGATTTTAATAATGTTCTATTTACTATGTATTTTAAAGCAATAAAGATATTACAAACAAACAAACTTTATCAACAGGTTCAAGAATGTATTTTTGTGAAGATCATTTTGATTAAGTATTTCACACAATACAATCTATTACTTAATTCGAGCAAACTAGATGTGTTTTGTAGAATCCCTATTTTCTAAATAATAAATACTTGAGTTCAGGTTAAGTTGTTTCACTTTTAGGAGTGAACGTTTCATTTTAGTTTTCTAATTAATGTTACAAATATACTCTTTTTATTATTCTAGTTGCCAAATGATATGACTAATTATATGGGGTATGGGAACAGTAAAATAGTAAACAGTATCTTGCAAAATGTACGTCACAACATTAAGTTCTTGTGTACCGAACTGAAATATCACATAGCATTTAAGCTTATAATAAATATTTTATACTTACAAGGAAGTTTTAACATTGCGAAATTCAGATGAGCAAAAGTTACTGTTCGACGCGAAAAAATTTCCAAACATAACGGCATCGATTCTGGGCAAATTATTACTGCTTGTCTGCTTTGCTGAATCCAGATTCCATGGTTAATTCTTTCAAATTAGAATTAGCAAAAACTGTATCAACTTGATATTAGTTGTTAAAAAACCAAAATTTTATCAAGAACCGGTAGTGATACTCGAAACGTCAAAGACAAGATTAGAGTTTCGCACGGCGTGACGTAACGCTTTCTGATTGGTGTTCACTGTCACGTGACTAAAGGTTTCATTTTACGAAATTTATTTTTAAAAAATATTATTAATCTTTAACGCACCCTTTTAATGGGTTATCGTAAACTTGCCACATAGTTAATTCGTCACGTTTTTAAAACTCCATACATTCAAAGTTAATTCGTCACATGCATAAAAAAGTATTAGTTAACTCGTCACAGGTAGGTATGCGTTATAGTTAATTTGCCACAATTAGCAAAGTACCGACAGCAAGCAAAGTGATTTATTTATTTAGTGGTTTAAATCTACGCTAATATGAAAAATGCCGAAGAGTTTGTTTATTTGGTTTTATGACATGACGACAGGTTAGATTTACAAAAAAAAACCACTCTTGTAAAGATGAAGGTATGTACCATGGGCGGAACTGAAGCGGACAACAAGTTAAATACATTTATTTACTACAAATGTCTAAAGTATTCAACTACATACAGGGGTTTATTTATTTGAATTTAATGATGGCCAAATTATATAATTTAATTTTCTATATTACTCAATTTTATTTTTCTATTGTCATGTGATCTATGTATTGGAATGCAATGTATGAATTATTATTGAATAAATTAATGATCACTTGATCAATTCAAATAGGACATCATTTTTTTTTTAGCTGCAAAATGTTGATAGTTATCTTGAGTTCATTCATACCCTAGGAGGCTGTTGGTGCTTTTTAAATAATCCTTTATATGAGGATGAGAAAATTTACAATCAGACAGCTAGGTAGCACTCCTGCACATGCTTTTATCTCTCTCGCTCGCTGCAACTATCTCTTTCTAAATGTAACAACTAACCCTTTCGGTCAATGCATTCTTGTTATCAGTCCAGTGACTCACATGACCTTGCGAGAGGGTGGTGACGTGTTTTGCAAAATTACTGTGCAATTTTAAATGTTGTAATTTGTGCATCTTTGAAAAAATGGATAATCAGCCGGGAACAAGTACGGGAGGACATGGTGTAAGTATTTTTAAATTTAATTCTATACAAAAAAAAATATGTGCTATTTGTTTATTATTTTATCTCTCAAATGCTCTTATATAAAAGGAGTTCGATTTTAATAACAGTTATTAAACAATGATTTTATTTAATTTAACTTTAGATAGCCTATGGTTTTAAAACAAAATTAATACTTAACTGACCCCTCATTATTTTCACAGCAATGTCAATTTAATCAAGTGTTTATTTAATTGATTCTAGTAATTATAATCTGCAAGTTAAACTGCACTAGATCTAATACGAACTATTAATTATAATTAAATAAATATTTGAATAAAAGAGTCACATTTCTTATTTTATTTATTAGCAAAGGTACAGTTTAAAACTTTAGATATAATTTTAAATCATACCGTTTTATGCTGCTTGTCTTAACTAGACATGACGCATGACAAACTTTAAACAAAATGGCCGACGGCTCAGACGCCAGCGGTGGTGTGATTAATCATACATTGTGAAATTTGACATGTATTATGCTTATTGTTTTCTGTAGACAAACACAGTTACAAATTTCTATACTATACCCGTTTAGTTTTAAAGCATGTAGTAATTTTTATGGTGATTTTATAAAATGCTGACTATTTCCCGTGACTTCAATTGCGGCATTTATTTCCGTTGTTGTTAAGAGTAAAGAGTATTCTTATATTGAAAGAGTTATCAAATTCCGTCCAGTAGCTTTTTTTCCTCTTTATAGTATTAAGTATAGATAAATTTATGATACTATTTCAACACCTTTTCAGGTCACATTTACGAAAACTGAAAGGGGACGGAGAATGCTTGTGAGAGGTGGTTATATGTACACCTTTCATCGGGAAACTAAGCTTGGAACTGTTTGGAGATGTACGAATCGTGCATGCAGTGCAAGTATAAAAATTTCGGAGAATCATAGCGTTCGAGTTTTGCATGAAGCGGCTCATAAGTGTAAACCAAATGTAGTGAAAACAGAGATTATCAAGACAAAGAATCTTTGTAAAGAAGCAGCAGCAAACACCAGCACACCTATGCCTCAACTATTTGAAGAAGTTTTTCAACCAAAAAAAGACGCGGGTTACGATTTATTAAGTGCCTTACCGAAATTTAAACACTTTTCAAGATCACTTTATATCGTAAGGAATCGTGAATTAAACGTACCCAAAACACATTTTGCTAAATGTGAAGATGTAATAATCCCGTTCAAATATACAGATTGTTTTTTATTATTTGACGACGACAGTGATCCTGAGAACAGAATAATAGCTTTCTGTACTGAGACAGCTCGTGAAGCTGTAAGAAATATTCGAACATATTTTTCGGATGGAACTTTTTCAAGCTGCTGTAAACCATTTTATCAGCTTTACTGCATACATGGTGATGTGAGAAGTGACGAAAACTTTACAAACGTAGTTCCTCTCATATACGTTCTAATGCCTAATAAGCAAGAACGGTCTTATGAGCGACTTTTTATTGCTCTCAAGAAAAATTTGCCATATTGGAACCCGGTGACAATGATTGTCGATTTTGAAATTGCAGTTATCAACGTCATAAAAAAATGTTTCCACATATTAAACTACAAGGATGTAACTTCCACTTCAAACAAGCATTGGCTAAAAAAGCTCACGCCTTAAATATGAACAGCATCAACGAAAAGAGACACTTGGCTTTGTGTGCTGCATTGGCGCATGTAAAGCTAGAAGACATTGAAGACGGTTGGTTGTGGATTATGGAAGATGCGCCACAGAGTGAAACAGTAACAACATTTAATGATTATTTCGTATCCCAGTGGTTAGAAAATAAAAATATACAATTTATTTGGAATATACATGGTTCTCGTCATAGGACAATAAATCTCGCAGAAGCATGGCATAAGCGTTTGAACAATATGATGCCTCAAAAAAAACCTAGAATGCTTCAGTTTCTGGAAACACTCAAAAAGGAAGCTGATTATGTAGATACTAAAATAAAAAAATTGAATCTAGCCATACCATCAAACTTAAGAACGCGCAGGTCAATTGCATATGACAGGGAGTTAAAAACTCTTTTAGAAAATTATAATAACATGCCCCTGTCTGAATTTATATTGAAAATTTCTTATATGCAGCATTTTAAAGAAATGTAACATGGATGTAGTTAATTCTACATTTAAGATTTAAATTAATAATTTTAATGTATGATTTCAAAGGAAAACTAATGTTATAAACAAAAAGCAATATCTTTACTTTATATAATAAAAGTTCTTTTTACTATTGTTTTATTGTAGGTTGTTCTAATTTGTTACATAGATGTAGTTAATCCTATACTTAAGTTTTAAATTACGACTTTAATCTTTGATTTTAGGGGAAGGCAAGTGATGAATTATGACAAAAAATACTGTGATTTTATCTGTGATTCATTAAGTAGATATATTTTGTTTTTTTTTTTATGTTATACACGTAAGGTATATCAATAAGGTAGGTAGGTAGTAGGTAGGTTGTGCATGTTACCTAGGCAAATCAGCCGCTTTCTATTTATAAAGAGAACTGTGATTTTTACAAATTGTTACATAATATTTTAAATAAAACAGCTGTAAATTTTGAGAACCTTCCTAGAAATTAACAGCAAATTTATTTTTGTTTGCTTCTTCTTTGGTTATATTTGTACGTAATATTTAAGTAAATCATTCAGATAGAACTGTGATTTTTGTAATAGATGTAGGTAAGGTTAATATCCCAAAACTGTGATGAAAGAAATAAATGTTGTTATTTAAATTTTTGTTTAATTTTCTTGCTGTCTGTACAAAAATAATCAGTGTGACGAATTTACTATACTAAATATTAGACTGTGACGAATTAACTATAAAAAAATAAAAGTGTGGCAAGTTTACGCATACTTTTTTTCGTGACGAATTAACTTTGTGGCAAGTTTACGATAACCCCTTTTAATAATTAAAATTGTTTGTTATTTTCTCCAAATTATAATTAATCATTATAGACCCCTATCCATTATATTTATTCGTAATGGACACAAGCCTAAGTGAGATGGTTGCGGGGAGGGTGAGCGTCGCTGGTTGCGTCAGCGCGGGCGTCGCGGCGCTGGCGCGGGCTGCGCACGCGTCGTCGCGCAGTTTCCAGTTCCCCCTCGGCCGCCGCGGCCGCGACCGGTGATGTGCCGCGCCTGCAAGCCAGCCCTCGCCACCGCCGGCGCCCAGCCTCACACCTCCCCACCGCGCTAAACCCGAAACACTGAACATGGAGACTGCGATGCCCGCCACTAAGACTGAATACCATTTTGGTGAGTGATGTGTTTTAGTAACGAATTTATTAGAATTTAGAAAAATTTAATCACGTCGACGGTAAGAGTTGTCCTCGGCGGATGAACACGTACGTATAAGAATTGATTTAGGTATTTCGTTTGTTTAGGAAGAATAAATTATTTAGTACAAATATTGATGAACCCATTATCAAATGCGCTATTTGTCCAGACGATAACCAGTCGATTGTTTTAAAATGATAGGCCCTCTCCACTCAAATCTGGATGGATCTATATCCTTCCATTAAATTATCTAAGTATTCCATGTATTAAATTCAACTTCCACTCTGATCCATATTGTAAAATTGACGAATGCACTGAAAAAACACAACGTCATCATAAACGCGTGAAATTGTATGTCGTGTCGTAGTTTATCCGTAGCACAGCCGCCTTGGCATTACCAGAATCTTAAGGTCATCTACATTTGTATGCCTAATTCCATAATTCAATAGTGAAATAGCAATTAAATATGAATTCTTATTATAATTCAATAGTGTAATGTTAAAAATATCTGAGCAACTCCTTATTGACCGATCATGTAAACAGACTATTTTTCTGGGTGGTTACGAACCATTTCATAACTACGCATGAAGATTTTATTATACGCTCTTTTACATTTGGTTGACGTTCTTGATGATCACAAGAGGGCGATGCGAGCGCATCCGCGGAGCTCAGCCAGTCTCGGCGTGATTTACGACGACGGCGAGGTTATCAGCTCCCAGGCGGAGATAACGCCTGTCAAAATATAAGTTTTATATTGTGGTTGCGTAATAAAAACAACTCCACATTAATGAGAGGAGAGGGAGCTAGCGGCACGAAAAGGCAATTGTTAGCAAACACGAGTCTAGGTTTATTAGGAGCAGCTAGGTTTTAACGGGCAGTCGGTTTACGGCCTCGCGGTGTGAATTCTCAAAGGGCTCAACAGCCGACGCATCGCAGCGCGATATGCGCCGTCCGCCGCCCGTCGACGGTCGCACTCCGCTTCCGACACGCGGTGCTCCTCGGCCCTTGCGGTGCGTGGCTCTTATCGCAGCACTCACGCAGTACTTTTATACCGCACAACAATCGAGTTCACTCACGCCGTGTCCTCCGGACCGCAGGGCTCTGTCAGAAAGTGGTGATGTTGCGAAGGTGTCACGGCTAGACGCGGGGGAGCCGCTTTATCTGCCGACGACGATTAGATAAGTGAAATCGCTGAAAACGCGGTAGTCGGCAGCAGCGAGTCGGCGGTGGCGGCGGTGGCGCGCGCGAGGCTTGTTACGAACTTCCTTGTTATTGTTAGCGATTATTGACCGGTCACCCGCCGGTTCCCGCTGACCTCCTTCCCGGTACAGCCTCCGAGTAACTATACGCTCTACATCGATCGACTTAGCCATGTGTTACCTGCGGGGCATTACTCGAGTGACGAAATTGACGATTGTTGTTCTACAACCCTTCTATATTACTGTACGAGATAGTATATGATAATAATTTAGAAGAAAATCGTGAACTTATAAAATACTGAACGAGTGGCGTGTCAATGCGCAGCATGCGTGGGCGCATCCGGCAGGCGGTGATAGTGGACGGCTTGGCCTGCTTCAGCTACTGTCATAATGCCCTTCGACTAATCATTTTCATTAGCTTCACATTGTCCAATTGACAAAGACTCTGATCACTCTAAATATATGTAGAAATATAGGACCAATGAAACTTAACATCGCATTGTAATTAAACAAGTCCAAATACGGCATCGCATAAATTACAAATAATTCTGTGTAATAACAATAATTCAATGCTTACTTTAATGGAGTAAATTCATCAAACATACTGAACATATCACTCTAGACTCAAGCATCTAAGTAGCTGTTCGGAAGAACAGTTGCGGAGTAAAAGAAGGAATGTTGAAACGTTTTCTACGTTATATGCAATTGTTAAAGTTGACTGTACCCACCCATGATTTTATAAATGATGAACTTTAAAAGTTGCAATTCAAATTGAGATTATTAAACTGCTCCATGACGAGGAACTAAAACATTAATAAGGACAACAGTCCAGGTTGTATGAGGGTCCCCATTTCCTGCAGTAACACGGCTGGGCGCCATGCGCCATGCGGGGCCGGTATAGCGCACGCACGAGTGTTGTGTGGTGCGCAATAAAACGCTCCTAGTTACTGCGTTTGCGCTTCAGTTACTGGAACATTTCGCTTCCTGCCACGTGGCGTCTCCTCTCTGGCTATGCTTGATTCAGAATTGCACATATAAGAGGTGGTCTTGTTTTTACAATTTCTTCGAGAACACGCACCTATCCTTCGCGTGCCGTATGGTTGACAGCCGACAGTATATTTGTCTAAAACACCCTTGGTTTGTTATGAAATTGTACTTATGGTGTTTGTAATAGGTAAAACACATTTAAACCCTATAAATGAGAGCGGGTAGGACTATCAAAACCAACTGACTAATAATAGATGAATTGACCTTATAGGAATGTTAAAAGCTTAAAGAGTTCTCAATTTTACAAACCGCCTTTTGCAATTTCTCAATCTGTACTCCGGCAAAAGTATTAAATTAACTTTCCAGTCTAATGATGTCTGCGTTTTAAAAGATAGATGAGACCGTTAGTTCTTGACACCTACAGATCTGCAAAATACGTCACATTATATAGAAATGATCTTACAAGATATTCCATAAGCAAGCATATACCTGGTTGGGTATTTCATCTTTTGATGCACAAGATTTTCTAGCCACTTTATGCATTTGAATACAATTTTACTATCATAGTATCTTGTTTTTCTATGAAGTTTTATGAGTATTTGATTATAATACCATGTTCCTGTATGCGGGCAATAATGATATTGTATTCCTTCAGGATCAGTGACACTGGTGTTACAGGCGTTTTATCACGTTTGCCGTAGGTCATTTTCCTACTAGTAGTAGTACATTTTCCTACTTTCGTATTAAATTTGTTATAATAACAAATTTAATACGAAATTTTATGAATAGATCTACTGAATACGTATTACTTAGTAATTTTTGTCACATCCGAAACATAGATACGTAAACGGACGAAGATTACCGACATAGCCAACTTGGTAACGGAAAGAATGCGATGGGCGGCCTACATATTATGATGTGCACTCGGGAAAGTTAGTGCTTGAGTGAAGATCCGGAACCTAATACCAGATGAACCGATATGAATCACGTGTGATTAATGGAAGAAGTTGGATGAGGAGAGCAAAGCATAAGACCTAGAGGATGGCGTGCATTGTTAGATCTCTACATTTAAGAATACATCCCTACATACTACACTTTATAATCAGCTGGTGTAAGTAGGTATAATTTGCCGAGGTGTAGCTATTATCGGATCTTGCTTAGCGTTATCTCAGGCGTATAATCTCGGCACCCGCAATTGTGATAACGATGGGCTCTCCGCGGCTTCTGTTCGAGCCGTCGTCGTCGAGGTGATATCGATACAAATATTATAACTTTCACACTCATTAGAGCTGTGTTATTGCAGGCATCGCGGGCGGCGGCGGGCGCGGGCGCGGGGGGCGGGGGGCAGCGATAAGAAGCGCCCGCGCTGACCCCGGACCTCCCCCCTCTACCCCGCCTCATAATGCTCAGCACAATATTTTTAATTATTAATTGACAGAGATCGAAATAGACAGAGTATTACCTAAACTTGAGAGATAACAGGGTGCTAGTGGTTGTCTGCCTTTTCGCCGAAAATTGGTTGGCTGATTATCACTTCCCAACTAACGTTTTGCAGAATGTTAATTCGCCGAATAATCATTTGCCAACTTATCATATAATTTTGTGTTATTTCCCAACCTCACAGTTACCAACTGCACGTTTGTTCTGTTTTTTATTATGACACTTTTCAAAACGCCAACTTTTAAGTAGCAGTATGTTTTAGTTAGCGTAATACACATTTAGTTGTTTATTGTTCACTAAATGTTTTATTAAGTAGGGTTTCGTTTAGTAACTATGTAATATAATGTGGGTAAGACATAAAGAATAATAAGAAGATACAGATTGTTATTATTATTGTTTTTTTGTTTATGTTTATTTTTCACTAGATTTTATTTTATTAAATTAAAAATGTCGGTTTCCTTTTGCAAAAGCGATTCGTTTCTGGCACTTCGCCGGCCGCTGCCGCGGCACGCTCGCTGCGCTCGCTCGGCTCGTGCGTTGTTTGACATACTCTAACCTAACCTAACCTACCTGGGAAACCAACCTACCTACTTAGATTTCTGTTGCTTAACTTATTTTTATTTTTTCGAAAAGGGAACTGTCACACAGACGAAACGTTATTCGTCTAATAGTTGCCTGGCCTAGTGAAAGATTTGACAAATGATAAATGTCCCAAACGTTTTGTGTCATTATAATAATCAGCATAACAATAATTCTACCAAATGAAACGTTGTCATACAAAAATTTGACAATCGTTAGTTGTCAAAGTGAAAAATAGGCGAAATGTTGGTTGGCAAGTGATAATCGGCCAAACAATTTTCGGCGAAAAGGCAGGATCCCGGTGCTAGTACATGTGTCCTAACAATGGAGTTGCTGGTTATTAATTATTTTAATATATTCTCATCGTTGTCCGATCCCATCTTGTACTAGTTGAGCGGGGATCTGCTGAAGCCAAAACACTATTGCCATTTTTTAATTTTACTTTCTTATGAGTTGCCTGTTGTCAACACAAAAAAAGCCATTGTAATTTTGAAGGCCAGTAGAATATTCAATCAATTCAATCATTTTTCGCCCTTGGGTGTCGTAAAAGCTTACGAGAAAAACAGCCGGGAAATCGGTCTATTTACTTGCTCCTCTATCCGTCTGGAAATGTATAAATAAATAAATATATAGGGAAAAATCACACAGATTGAGTTGCCCTAAAGTAAGTTCGAGACTTGTATTATGGGATACTAACTTATACTTATTTAAAAAGATGATTGATCTCGGGCGGCTTTTGAATAGTTGAAATAGTTAAAAAAGAACTTGAAGGGAGATAAAAAAGACGTTATTTTTTTAGTGGATCCCGGGATCTGATATCACACAGACACAGCTAAAAGTGGGACCTTGAAATGCTGGAATGATGATGTAACTATGATTTAAAAAAAAATCATTCTTGCTGATTGTTCAATTACAAGTGAAACTGCGGGAAACAGCTAGTCAATGATTAATTCGATAGTGTAGTGTATAGTGTGCAATGATCGACAACAACACTGGGGCTTTATTTTTGACTAGCTTTTGCCCGCGACTCCGTCCGCGTGGCGTGTTATAAAAGAGAGATCTTTTTGTGTGTGGGATAAAGGTTTAAAATGCTTAATTTTATTATTTTTAAATGAGGTTATAGTATAATTAGCTCAGTTGAATAATGAATTGTTATTAATTTTAAGATTATTAGTTTATTTTATTTATTTTATTTATTTATTTAACTTTATTGTAAAAATACAATAGGCGGACTTAATGCTAAAAGCATTATCTAACAGTCAACCATTAAACATATAAAACAGTTTATGTTATGATACTTATGATAATTTGGTTTGATATAAATTTAGGAAAATACGATCAGTGGAGGCTAACCCTAAAGTACCTATAGGCTTTCGTCTGGAATTCAGAGGTGAGAATGTGGGTGTCAGTCGGTATGAAAGTAAAAGTTTGACCACATAAAAACTAAAAACCGGCCAAGTGCGAGTCGGACTCGCGCACGAAGAGTTCCGTACAAAATTAACAAAAAACATCGTATGGACTTATATTAACCTACAATTATTTAAACAAAATTTGGAAATTACAAAAGACGTGAAACGTCCGCCTGGAAATAGTAATCTACAACAGAAAACAACCTACTAAAGATATCTGTGGAGTAACTTCTCCCGTTTTCCCAACATTTCCCTTCACTACTCTGCTCCTATTGATTGTAGCGTGATGAAAAGTATACTATAACCTGCCCAGGAGTATGAAGAATAATTGTACCAAGTTTCATTAAAATCCGTCGAGTAGTTTTTGTTTCTATAAGGAACATACAGACAGACAGGCAGACAGACAGACAAAAATTTTACTGAATGCATTTTTGGCATCAGTATCGATCACTTATCACCCCCTGATAGTTATTTTGAAAATATATTTCATGTACAGAATTGACCTCTCTACAGATTTATTATAAGTATAGATGAAAATCTTTCAATCGAATGACTATCATTAAAATCACCAATTTTGAGTGAGTTAATTTCAAAGTACTACAACTCTTGGTCGTCTTCGGACGTGCCTGAAACCCTGGCAGCGCGGGCGCGCGTCCGAGCGGCTGGACGTGCCGGCGATCGCGATTGTAGCGATACGGTTGCGACACGCGTGCTTGTCGCACGTTTATCGGTTACGCCAAACAGTACATTAGTGTTGTAAAACCATTTGATTCGAGATTATTGGAAAACTCAGCTGATAGTAGTGATAAGTTTTACTTCAGAAAATAAAAATAATAAAAAGGGCAATGCTCGTGTGTAAAAAACCATGTTCAAAGAATATGAAGGATTCTTGGTCTTTTACCGTCATTAGCCAGGTCGTCATTAACTTTTTATAATAATTATGTGGAAAGGCTATCCCAGATATAGCTGGATTGACGAAGTATTAGGTACTAGATACAAGTGGAGATTCTTAATATTGCAGGCCACAACTCACTGCGGGTCGCTGCTCTTATCGATATCTTAGTTATGATGATGATCCTAGCTGTCAGTGTGATGGACATATTCGGTGGGTGTCAGGCAGGCAGGCGTAGTGAATGCGACGCCTCGCTGATAAGATAAGGCCCTCCGCAACATCGCGCCGCGACCGGGCGACCCGCCGGCCCTGCCGCAGTCCCGGACCTATTACCAAAACATCATTGTTTAATCTTTATTTTTTTATCACTCAATGATGACATAAACCATGAAAAATAACATTATTTAGTTATTTTAGGATTTCAAATATTATAAACTCATTTTTTTACGCAAACTACATATGCTTGTTACGTACAAAACCACCGACATATAAATATAATCTGTAACACACTGTCTTGTATATATATTCATACTGATAGTGGACGAATAAGAATACGACATGTTTTCAGCGACTTTGGTAGATTAAAAATTGTACACCAGTACTCTGCTACCAAAAATTGCCTACGTACCTGTAGGTCGTGTAGGTGCAAGCAGGTGTATGGATTCATAGATTTGGACAATAATTTAACAAACGCTGAGAACAGACCGTATAACCACTTATGGCTTAACGTGCCTTCCGAAACACGGAGGAGCTCAAGTTAGATATGAAATTAATGGCGACCAATCCAAGCATGGCCGCGCACTCGCATAGCTATGCGAGGCTTGCCTCACTAGGCTATCAAGCTCCATTATCATCTCTTAATAATAAAGGTACTATTAAGATCTTAATAGGAAATTACACCAGCAGCTCGCCACAAGCTGCCCGGACTGACTGCGTCTTATTAATTTATAGCTGTTCCCCGCGGCTTCGCCCCGCGTGGGACTCGGTTATATCGCGCCCAAAAGTAGCCTATGTTTGACCTTAGGTCGTTAACTACATCCCTACCAAATTTCATCACAATCAGTCCAGCAGTTTAGCCGTGAAGAGGTGACAGACAGACAGACAGACAGACAGCCAGACTTTCGCATTTATAATATTAGTATGGAAGTATGGAAGTATGGATATGGATGGATTTCCTGATTGTTATGATCTCATCATCATCGGTTTATGTTGCTTTTGCAATGCAATTATGACGTTAAATTGTCTATCTTGATTTAACAAATTAATCAATATTTGTATTTTTTACTTAAGTTGTACAGCACATATATAACAAGTAATTATTTAATGGTTGACTGACTTGGCTCATTATAATAACAACTATTAGTAAGGTAAATGAGAGCGTTCCACAGAAGATATTTGGTGAGCGGTCAGAGTCGTCCATTAGTGCAGTAATGACGTCGTTTCGGAGCAAACAGCTAACGAGCAGACAAACAAGATAAAGGTGTCGCGGCAGCACTACTGGAACTAGTGTACTACTACACATATGAAAGTATTTCCACAACCACAAACAAACCTAAGAACTTATACGCTTTTTACGCAAAACTGCCACTTTTAACCAACACTCAAGAAAAAACGAGTACTTCGAACGAGCACGGCCAATCGTGTAAACTAATAAAAAAATGCTTTTTATTATCACTCGCAAATAATTTTTAATAGTTGTCTTCATTGAAATAGAGCTCGTCCTAATAGGTTTCTATATTTAAAGCCCTTCAGAACATGCCGATTTTTAAAGGTACCTTATACTTTTTCGCAAATTGAGACCGCCTATTTACCAAATTGTGTTTATAATTTTCTTTTCAAGTTTATTTTTTCTCTTCTTATTCCTAGGGTCATAAAGTTTTTTAAGGGCACCAGGTTTTTAATGCCGATGTTGGTATATTATTTTTATTCGTTACAAAGTAGGTCAGGTTAGTATCGAAGTTGAAACCAGAAACAAAGGGATGCCGATAATATTTTGTAAAAACATTTATGAGTTCTTTATTTATTTATTCAACTTTATTTTACAATTGTATACGACGTACTTAAAGATAGAGGCTTTATCTACCAGTCAACCAAATCTTTCTTATTGTTTACTAACAAGCTTCTTTTAGAGGTGCTTATGGAACTCGAACCAAATACAAAAATGACTTGACGTAAGGCTCCTGAGGAATGTAAATGACTCAGAAGTGGACATTTTACAGATTCAGACCAACGAATACTATACTCCTCTAACGAGAAGATTCAGACCTAGTTTTATTTAATCTTATTACATTACCATCATCCTAACCATACCATGCCGTATATGTCATATTGTTTTCTCTCAATACCTTCAGGCACCCAAATAATGCAGTCCGCTTTCAAACGGTCATTCTGGATATCCTTGGGGGAGGCTTTTGTCCAGCGCTGGACTGCTTGCTACTGAAATGATGATTTAAAACGTATGCCTGGTGTCAACTTTCCTTGCTGCTGTTTTGGTTAAATCCATAGTCGGACGGAGGCACAAGACTTCCTGTTATATTCCCTTTTTCTTTATATCCATATCCATACTAATATTATAAATGCGAAAGTCTGTCTGTCTGTCTGTCTGTCTGTCACCTCTTCACAGCTAAACTGCTGGACCGATTGCGATGAAATTTGGTAGGGATGTAGTTAACGACCTGAGGTCAAAAATAGGCTACTTTTGGGCGCGATATAACCGAGTCCCACGCGGGGCGAAGCCGCGGGGAACAGCTAGTTTATTATAAATACTTTCGGATTTCATAAGCTGAGGACCATTCGGTTCTGACTTTTCTTAGGCGAAGTAATTATAAAGGTCTTGATTAATCTAATTATGCAATGTACTCATGCTGATTACCACGGTGATACCGTGGGGCAGCTAACGCGGAGTGGATGCGATAGACGTTTGATACAGCTGTAGCCGGCTTATCATCTCGTGATAAGCTCGGCTCCGTATCAAGTGTGTCAGCAGCGGGTTCCCCAGCGCCCACCTGCGATATCATGTGCTTGTTGGAAATCATTACTGATAAGTAAGTATATATGAGTTCATGAGCTCGATAGTCTAGCGGGCGTGAGTGGCGCCTTGTCCTCACTTGGATTGGTCGCCATTAGTAGCAGTTCTATCTTATGCTCCTCCGTGCTTTGAAGCACGACAAGCCCTTAGTTTCGGCTGTTGTCACTAGATGGAAGTCGTGGTAAAAATAAAACCGGTCAAGTGCGAGTTGAACTCGCGTGGAGAGGGTTCCGTACAACGCCAACGTCAGTTTTTAAATTCAATTGTGGTATTTCAACTAACTACTACTATCGCCATCTAGTGATGTTTTAGTAAACTATTTTCCGTGAACTTTTTATATTGAATTTACCACTTAATTGTAAATTTACAGAGTTCTTGTAGGTTTTCCTGTAATCTACAGGCAATTAACTATATTTTGTAAATTTTTTTTTCAAAATTTTTGGCTCAGTAGTTTCGGAGATCAGGGGGGGAATGGTCAATTTTCGTCTTCTTTCATGAATAAAATCAAAACTATTTATGTTACAATAATAACAAAAATATATTTGAAATCCTTATAACGAGCCCTTTCTTTTGATATATAACACGGTAAGGTGTGCTAAACTTTATTTTTGTAATTCCTAATTTGTCCCCCAAAATGGTACTTATTTTATACAAAATATTTATTTGCTTTACACATCTATGTTTGAGTCGCAAGATCACGCCATCCTACCAAATTTCATCTGTTTTGGTCCAGTAGGTTCGGAGAAAATTGGCTGTGACAGACGGACGGACGGACAGACAGACGCACGAGTGATCCTATAAGGGTTCCGTTTTTACATTTTTCTACGGAACCCTAAAAAAACGTAAAACTGTAATAACCTAAAGTATGATATGCGGTAGTAACTGGAAAACACGTTCTGGTGAAGAAGATTATAAAAGCGTTAGTAACTCGGTATTCATTCAGTTCGTGTAGGTATCACGGTTAATCGACCATGGTGACAGAGTTCTTCGGAACCGCCCCTCGACCGCTGACGTGGTTCCTTTAACGACTACCAAATGGCTACCGGGACCAACGGCTTTTAACGTGCCTCCGAAGCAATAACTAGTAACTCGGTATCATCGTGATATATCCTAACTCTACACCTCAGTCAAAATATATTATGTGGCTTGGCCGTTTCTTTACTACAAATCTATTGCATAGGTAACAAAAAAGTAATAAACAGTAAGTAGGTATATGAAATTTTCACCTTACGCCTATGTCAATGTAGTAAAATGACCAAGTCATATAATTTGGTCAGAAGCAATATCATACACCACTTATAAAGGAACGAAGTTAAAAACTGTAAATTTGTTATAATATAAAAAAAAAAAAAATCTTCAAAAATTTTAAGGAAAGCATAAATCCTAAAATAACATTTCGTCTTTTAGTTTTGTGAGATGGAATGGAACGTAACCCTCAGGGTAGGAGTCCAACTTGTACTTGGCCGATTTATTCGGGAAAAAGATTATGTATGATCTAGAATCTGTAAACGCTTCTATGATTAAAAACTCCTGTTACATGTTGCCTTTATACCTATATAAAGAAAATCTTTCCATACTCTAGTTCAAAAGGCCATTTCAACCCGGCTGTAGGTGTTTACTACATTTGCTTGGACGTTTCACTTTATTATTGTCATATCATAAAAACCGACTCCTTAAAAAACGAGGTTATCAATTCGACCTGTATTAATGTAATATTGTCAGAATTATACACTATAGTTTGAACCAGATTCTAAGTTTGTGTATCAAAATTGTCATTTGGCAAGAAGCAATATCTTTTAGAAAAACATCAAAAATCAGTAAATTTGTTGTTAATAAAAATAAACAATGTTTGTTTTTTACAAACAAACTTAAACTGTCTTAAATTATTCTGGTGGATCTTTCAGTATCGTCATCATTTTGTGTAAATGGCATGATCAATCATGCACACCCTGGTATAAGAGCACTTCGAAACGTTATTTTGACAACTACCAAATGGCAGACGGGAGCAACGGCTTAACGTGACTTCCGAAGCAATTCCTAAAAAAACCTAATTGTCTGATAAAAAAGATTTCTCTTTATTAGGTGATTCCGACCTGCAATGTCCTAATAAAATTGAAAACAACTAAATAAAGTATGCTTCATATGGGAATCGAACCCACCACCCTCAGGTCTACAGACAAATTCATTAACCACTGGACTACGGAAGCAGTTCATCTTTCAGTAAAGTGGGTGGTGTTACGAAAACCTCAGTGCTCGAGTCTGTCTCACACTTGCCCTGTTTTTATTCCATGAATTTATTTGAGTGTTCATAAAAATGTGCTGTGGTTCATAAAAATGTTATATTAAAAACGGTTCAGCCTATAAGGATAGGTAATCAGTTCATTTCCTAGTTACACAGGTACTTCATGATTTCAACAACTTTTAAGTCTACTATTGATTTGACATTTTGTGTAATTACAATAAATTTTTAACGCCTAAGAGAGGCCACGGGTGAACCTCGCGCGGGCAGCTTTCTCGCAAGAAGGATAGCCATCGCCATCCAACGCCGGAATGCTGTCTGTGTGACAGCCCAGAGGTCCAATTTTGGATTATTTTTCGTTTTTAAGTATTTAGTTAGTAAGTAGTTTTTTAGATTTTTAATTAATTATTCTATTAATTATGTACGCAAGTATTTACTATTAATTCAGTATTACTATTTCTAAGATATAATAAACTTTAAACTGATGCTGTAGCATGAGGATATCTCATAATCTGATTCGTTAAAGAATCATTATTTAAATACCACAAATGCACTTATTGTATATTGAAGTAGCGTGTTTGGGTTCATAAGATGGGTCTCAATAAATAGGTGTTTTGTGGATGACGGTTAACGCCACATGGAGAGATTTGATTGTCTAATTTTAAGGAAATTTTGTAATTTTTGTTTATTATTTAAACTTTATTATAAAATATGTAAATGGCGGACTTTAAGACTTTGGCTTTTTCTACTAGTCAACCAGGTGATGCTGAGAAAGTCTTATGCAACAGTAAGTGCAAGAATGATACGGATAATGTAATTTCAATTTATATTTGTAATTTCTTTATATCGAGTCGAAGTCGTACACTGTTGACTCAGTACATATATTACAGAGTTATTGAGGTTAGTTTCCGCCGCACCACTTGCTATGGAAACGTCGGGCGATCGCGACGCCTGCGCCGGGGGAGGGGAGGGGACTGATAAGAGCGCGACCTCCGGCCTCCGCGGTTAAAAATACTAATATCTGTATTTATTTAAACGACCTTTCCGCCCTCGCCCCTCCGCCCGCCGCCCGTGATCGTTAACTTTGAAATAAACTTTTATAGCCAACTTATTAGTTTACGACCACTTGTTGACTTTTGTTTCGCGCGTCCTTATTATACAGGATGTAAAAAAAGTCCACGTTAAAAGACGAGATATAGTCGAGATCAGACTAGTTCACACACAGCCTTATAGATCGCTCCGTACTTCTTAGTGGACGTGATGCTTCAGATATTGCCAAAATATGTTGTATATGTGGTAGAAAAAAATGTATGCTATCATAAATTGGGATAATTATGGCGCCATCTGGGGCATACATACAAAAAAACATACTCTATGTTCAACAACACTGACAACACTAAGAAATGTCGGAGTTACGTAAGTAAGGAATTTAAGAATAATAAGAAAGAATTTACAGAAAACCATTTTGGAAATCAGTGAAAAAATACGTTTTAGTAACAATGCTTTTCAAAAATAAACATTTTTTGAAACAGAAATGCAGTTTCAAATTATACGTTAACTACAAGTTTTTATTTATTTTTTTGACATTTTGTGGCCTGGTTTCCGATACGAGAGACTAATAACATTTTCCGTTGATATTGTGAAAAGTAATAAAGGCTTCAAATTTATTTGTATCTTAGACTGATAGTGAACTCCATCAATAAGTTATAATTTAAATAAAGCTAAGAAGCTAAAAAATGAATGATAAAGTGATAAAGAACATTCCCAAGAAGGGTGTCAACTTGAGTGGTTTGTTGTGTTATACTCTTTGATTAAAGTGTCTACTCTACACTCGAATAAAAATGCCGCTAGTGGCGACCAATGTAATTCGACTGGGCTCGCCATCGTTTGACATGCACGATCGTTACAAATACGCATGTCTGCACTAGGATATCGAGCTTCTTATTTCTAGAAGTTTCTAGCTCTCCAAACTTTCAATAAGCGTTAGTCGATAAGTTTTTCAAAACAAAAGATTTCAACGCGTCAAATGTCCACAATTTTTTTGCACTAAGACATTGGAAAACTGACAATGTTTTTGTGTGTTTTGGTATCCCTTGTCACGTTATCAAATACGGTGACACGCCATCACTTTGTTTTGTATTTGTTGTGCTTTTGGGTTCTTATACAATTTTGCCGTTAGATATTTTGTTACAAAAAAATGGGCAAAATGTGTACTTTAATGTTATACATTAAAGTTTTGCCTATAGCCATAGTCAACGTTATTCTCTTCATCTTTATGAAAAATAACATACTAAAGTATTTATTATGTTTTTTAGATGTCTTGATTTTTGCACCATATCCATCCATCTCTTTGTTTCTAACAATACATTAATAAAGATTGTTTGTGCGATAAGGGCGGTTTTTCTATAAATACTTTTTTAAATGCTAATATTTTAGATATTATTGTGTACAAAGAGATTCTTAGTAAATATGGAGTTGTAACAACTTATAAATTAAATTCCTACAGGCAGTTGTGTATGCTGGGATAACGCTAAGACGAGATTAAGTATATTTGTAATTTCTTTGTTTTCTAAATGCGTAGACAGCTAGTTTGGTTTATTCTCTGCTAGACCCGAGCCGGGTCCCGACAGGCTGGCAAAACAAGTGAAGGTCAAGCGATAACCTCCCGCCCCGAAGATCGTTCTTGCTGTGACGTCATCCTCTGTCCCCGCTGCTCGCCTCCTTGCGTCTTTACAATAAAAATAATATGATTTATTACTTATGTAGAGGTATATGTATACATGAGTAATATAATATTATATTATGGCAAAGTGTAGTGATACATTATTGGGTGTACTTATGTTTTTATTATAAATCAGAACTATATTTAGACGAAAATGACAGTTTAGAAAAACAGATAACCGTTTCGTTATAAAAACCTATATATAACAAGAAAAGTAATGAACAGTATTTTTTTTTACCTTAAACTACTTGAAGAAGATTGTGACTTTAGGCCTTTCTACGTGAGATCTGATGACTTCTTTCTTTCATATGGTCTCGTCTCGGCAACATTTTTGACCGACTTCTAAAAAGGAGGAGATCCCCAATTGGCTGAATGTTTTTTTAAGGAAAAATGATTATAAATGAAAATGTTTCTTGCATTTTCTACTATTAAAACTGCACACTGTCAACGTAGTCAAATTGGTATTTAATTATTCAAAGTTTCATCTATATATATAAAAATAAAACCCGTTTTCCGTTGTCACGACATAGCATGAAAACGGCTTGACCGATTTGGCTGATTTTTTTTTGTAGTTTTCTAATACTCTGTACAAGGTTACGGAAAAAAATATTAAGAAAGGCGGTACGAAGTTCGCCGGGTCAACTAGTTAAATATATAAGTCCAAAAAAAATATTATCTGTTTAAGAAAATACACACAAAAGTTTCAAGCTGTTTATAAGTGAAAGTGTGAATCTACTCAGGAATAGGGGAAATATCGGTGAAATAAAAAATATACATTGACAGAAATTAACAGGATCATACATTCTTGTACTGGTACAAGTGCAAGTGTAGATAAGTATGAGTGAAATGAGTCAACTGCAGTGTCGTCATCACGTCAACCCTCATTAGGCTCTCGCAGGTAAAGAATCACATTTTGCAAATGCATCATGGTTTTACAGATACTATTGCTGTTAGCAATTAGTTGGAGGATAGTTACCCATCCTGAATAAAACCCACATACAAACAGATGTATTAGAAGAATTTGCGGTGAGTTGATTACTGTGTACGGCGACGCTGTCCCGGAGACGCACGTTTCAATCAGCACGGAATGGAGTTTCTTCATATCTTCGTCTCTTCTTGCCTTTTCTTCATACGAGGTCGTTCCCCTATTTCTTATTCTGTAATTTACCAATATAATACGATAGCCTGAAGGAAAGAAAGTCACATTTCATAATTTTATGGATTGCTATAAAAATCAGAGCGTACTGCAATTAATATTAGTGGCGTAATGGCGGACTAAATCCCCAGTCAGGTCAAGATGAAATATTATATTTTTATGATTGTCCTGGGTCTTGGATGTTTATCTATATAGGTATGTATATGTTAAAAAATAAAGTAATCGTTGAGTTGGTATCCCATAACACAAGTCCGAACTTATATATTTATTTATTTTTTATTTAACTTACTAGCTGTTCCCCGCGGCTTCGCCCCGCGTGGGACTCGGTTATATCGCGCCCAAAAGTAGCCTATGTTTGACCTCAGGTCGTTAACTACATCCCTACCAAATTTCATCACAATCGGTCTAGCAGTTTAGCCGTGAAGAGGTGACAGACAGACAGACTTTCGCATTTATAATATTAGTATGGATGGATATGGAAGTATGGATTCGCGATCAAACGACTGGTTCAGTTTTTATGAAATTTAGTGTGAAAGTAGCCTTACCTTGGATAGTATACCTTCTATTGCTTGGATTGACACATACATTGAGTACGTTTAACCCCTGAAAGTATACAATTCTCGTACGTTTGATCGAAAGGTCTGATTGACAATGACGCTTTATAAAGTAGATGGTGCTTCTGTGTATGATATACCGCAGGTAACACCGCAAGGTGCAGCTTGTTATACATATTTTCAATTTTATGGAATTTTTACTAATAATAAGTTACAAACTAATGCAAGTCCAAAGCCTTTGTTCCACCTTTGTTCGTCGTTTACTTACTAATCGCACAACACAAATTCTAAAGTACTTTCATCTGTATAGTCCGAGTCTCCTTCTGTTGATGACCTTCATAACTTGTGGTGTCGCATTGTGGGAACATAATAAAATAGGTTCATTACAAATATTTCAAATTTAATTTACATATTAAATAATAAATACTTAATTTGTGAAAAAAAAAAAAAAAAAAAATATATATATATATATATATATATATAATAGAGTAAATAAATGAATATTGTGATTTAAACACTCATACCACAAACAAGAAATATTCCAAACGCTAAAAATCATAAAATTTCTTTATGAAAAGTACTTCCTCACTATTTTTCTATTAGTTGTTAGACAAAGGGCGAGGTAGGTATTGCGAAAACGGTACATACCGTAGGGGTGAGTCACAGGCAACGAGGGGAGCGGGCGGGGGCGAGAGGAACGGGGCGCGGGGCCGCGTACCTCAGGGGTGAGTCGAGAGGGTCCCCTACTCGATTACGAAAGAAAAGGTATGCACAATGCCGTGCAATACAATACAAGTGACAACACTTTTATTTTCAGGCTAAATTTTATATTTTCCGTCTAGCTACCTCTCCTAACTACTGCTCCCAAACCCAACTAATGCATTTTAATGCAAAAGTGAGTTTGTTGTAGGATTGGTATAGGATATAGTCGTTGATCTTGATCAATGAATACAAAATTTCAACAAGAACTTATTTAAATTTTACATAAACACAATATTTAGATATGCTAAGAAGGACTAATAAGTACTAGTACTATCTACCTGAAAAATGTGGGATTTACGCGAGTGAAGTCGTAAGTTAAAGTGGTTATAGGTGGTTATTTAGTAAAATTTTGGTTTCGAAGAATTCTGAAAGCAAGGTGTGCATGGTCGATCGGCCGGGTCAACTACACGGAATGATGATGTTATATTACAAATAGGGTTCATTGAAGGTGTTGTGGTACAAGGTCAATTGATATCGCACACTGGTGTGTTTTAAAAGACAAATACAAAAATATATACAAATTGCCTACATGTTTTAAAAATGTTAAAATGAGTATAGTTTTTGTTAACCATAGTGTGGGAATATTCCTAGTTTCTCCGTGGTTACATTGCTTCCGCGAACACGTCATTAGTGAAAGCTACACAATAGCAGCGCGCACCGGCAACCTGCGCAGGCGCATGTGTAGGTACAATACAATAGAGCCTGGATATTACCCCAGTTGCTGGAAGTAGGCGCCGGGTCAGACCATACCACGGCCGTGTTTATTGCAAATCACCTTACTTTGCTGATGTATGGTAGAGTTAAATGATACAACGTGTTGATTTTTTTTTAAAACACTAAATGAAATTGGAAAGCAAAAAGCTCTATTTCTTTAATGGCAGTTATTTCAATATTTCTGATTTAAAAATCAACCTATTTACTCATTCTGACCTTCTAAAACTACAACTTCAACAACGGTATTTATTTATTTGTAATCTGATTTTACTAAATTCATACCTAAATAATAAAATTTGTTTTGAAAAAAGTAAAACTATGTCCAATGGATAGATAAAGGTAATATTTAACAATATAAAGATAAGTATTCTAATAAACTTGAACAAATAACCATAAACATCTTTTTGTTAGGTTGCCCAGAAGAAGGTTTGCGTCGGTCATCTTTTCTTCTTTCTTTGCAACAATGAAGCTATTTTATTGCTTCTAGCCAGATATGCAAGAATAGGCAGCGCGTGCTTATACACAACACTCATAAATATACCGTTTGGGGAACACGGAACAGTGATGGCAGGAAGTTAGGGGTGCTACACCAAATATTGCTTGAACGCATTGTTTCTGCGAATCTGCAAATGAATTAAAAATTGTTGTATAATGGCTTGTTTAGGCTGATTTCAAAAAATAATTGCATATATTTCATTTACATTTAAAAACATAAATTGATAAAATATAATTAAATTTAATTAATAATATAAAGTTATATAACCAAAAATTCATGAAAAAGTATGCTTGAAGATGTCTATCATGTAAAGGGAAACCAAAACCACTCCTTTGTATGGATAAAGAGTATTGTGTATTTGCAAAAACCTATCCTGATTTATTTTATCAAGGAGATAATTACAGTGTTTTACCAATAAAGCACACTGCCTATTTTAGTAGGAATTGTTATATAAGTTTCATAACATTCGACAAAAAGCTGCCAGGTACATTCAAGGAACTAAAATTAAGAATTTCTGCATAGACTTTTTGTAGAGAAATGTTACTATTCTGTACAAGTTTCTTAAAAGTATATTTACATAAGATGCATATTTTTCTTAAGTACCTACTCATTATGACATTTAATTAAATTAATTAGGATCTGTATCTATCCTATTTGATGTTGGCAAAAGATTTAAGTACTAGTCTCATTAAAAAAACTGATATCAGCATTAGCTACTTACACTCGGTGAGTAGGAAAATACCACAAATTTCGCCACGAGTAACTGTAAGCGACAGTTATATAATTCTCACATCTACTATGTACTGTAGTATTAAAACATAATGTTTTGATTGCTTATGATAAGGTCACCCGATAACTTCTAACCTAAGTGCGTGGCTATGGCGTTTGCTAATTTCATAAATTTCTTCCAATATCCCTCTTGAAGTATTACCATCATTATCTAAGCGTTTATCTGGTTTCATCCCAGGTCGTATAAGTTCAGAGCCCGGCTTCTCGCAAGTAAAGCAGGATAACTCAATTCTCAGAGATTACCCGGCTTGACTTGGACCGTAAGACCTGGATCCGACTGAATCGACTCCGTTCAAACCTCGCGAAAACTAACCATTACCTCCATAAATGGGGATTAAGAGAATACAGTGCGATTGTGGAGCACCCGACCAGACCCTGTCCCATGTGGTGAACGAATGCCCACTTCGCAGGTGGATTGAAGGAGCTTCACGATCTTATGCCTGCCGCTGTCAACTGGCTGAGGAATTTGAATTTAGAGATTTGATCTAAGCCGAACGAATGCCATATGATTAACAGGACTTAAAGGTTCAACGTGCTTTAATACAATGTTTGAAAGCTCCTTTTTTGGTATTCCTTCTATTAGCATTTGTTTTACCCCTTTCTAACAAAAAATACACAAAAATAATAGAAATTTGATTTTCTTTTTAATTAAATAAAATTTTCCCATGTAGATGTCAATGAGAATTTCAGAGATAAGAAAGACTTTTACTTAGAATTGGCGTCTTGACCTACTATGGTGTGGAGTGTACTGTGGCTTTACCTTGTTTTTTTTATCTTTGCCACGCAATCATGAATTACAAATATAAGTTTTCTAGTATTTGTTTTTGGCACTAGATATAGGTATTTAGTAGAGATTTCTCAATTCCTGTACTTAATAATTATCATTTTATTTTTACCAACTAATTAATAATAATTATTAATTAACTCATTATTTATTAGTTTTTTCAATAATATACCTATGAAATAAAAAATCAGTTGTCTGTAAAGTCGGTTTACTGACGATAGTTGAACGTGACAACGTCATAAGAAATTCGCTTGCACTTCAAGCCTTAAATGGAACGCCTCAGAGCGAGGTAACGCCGCATTGCGTCATATTTTTTCGTGCGTGCAGCCGGCTCCATAAGACACGTCACGACATTGTCACGTCAAAATCACATTCGTTAATTAGTTACAAAATAATTTGCAAAAACCACAAACGTAATGTAGGTTGTCGCCGCCGCGTCTGCCGCGGGCCCCGCTGCGGCTACAGGGCCCGCTTGTTGTGCCAACAACAGATAAACACATGGTGACATGGTCCACCAGTAAATCCATTATCACTGGTGGCTCGTTAATGAAATGTTTATTTAAGACGCGTTAAACCGCCCCGCGGGGTGCCTGCGTCCGCCTAAAAAAGTATTTTTTCGATATGTTTTATACCCGGAACTGAAATAGACAGTTAGACGCTAAATGCGATAAAATTTATAGCTTCTTGGGAGATGCGCACGATTGAGGCGTACGGACGTGTTTATGGCCGGCGAGCGGAGCCGTTCGCGGAATACCCGCGGTAACCCATCCCATAACATGGTAAATTATTGCTGTGAAGACAGTATTTAGATAATCATGAAAAAAAAAGTTAATATTTTTTTAGAGCGTTTGTTTGTATTGCGATAATCAGATACATTTTACTACTGATGGGAAGTGGTTACCGTAGCTTATGGACACCTGAAACACCAGTGGTGTCACGTGCGCGTTGCCGGTCTTTAACTATATCCATAAAAATCATTTAAATCGGTCCAACGCTTAAGCCGTGAAAGCATAACAGACTTTCCCATTTATAATATTTGTGCCTATGAATAACATAATATATTAGAATTTTATATGTTTCTTAGCTGTTGCTCGCGGTTTTACTTGACCATTAAGTGCTATAGCCTAAAACTTTTGCCAAAAGTAAGCTATCATACGCATAAAGAGGTTGTAGAATCCGACCAGTAGTTCTAAAGTTAGAAGAATACGAAGAAACAAACTCTTTAGCTTTATTATATTAAGTGTATAATATTATATAGGAAAAGAGTATCTATAGATTTCGAATAAAATACGTTTTTTTTAATTTAGGCAAGAAAATTATGTCTCTGCAACATGAAATGGAATAACCCACGAAAAATACTTTCCTATAAAGCTGAAGGATATATTTCAAGGACTTCGAACACTCTTATCTCTAGAACTAAAGAGTTGGTTTTAAAAAAATCTCATATTTGCAACCAAATTGGAAAAACCCCAGAGTAGGTACACTTTTTTAAATATTCTAAATCAATGTTGAGATAACATTGAGAATATAACAAATACCATTGATAACTAACGACCGATCGTTAGTCCATAGAAAGATCTAACCTGTCCGCGTGGGAACTAAGTTGCTAATGACGGCTCAGTTTACATTGCGTATTTCGCAGAACAATAACAATAGTCCGAGCTTAATTTTTGATGTTCAATAATATAGATATTACATACTTATCGTTTTTTTCTTTTGTGCTCACCAAACGATTCCGTCCCTTTTGAAGTAGGTAAATGATTTCTCAATTCTTATTGCAAGTCTATTGTATGATATAACTAAATTTTCAATGGTCGGTCGGTGTATATCAAAGTTAAAGTTTTAGGTTCTTTAAGATATTTTCTTTGAACTAAGGAGAATCAAATGAGACGGTAGACCCGACTGTTTTCGCTAAATGGTAATCGTTAAACTTTGTCAGGTTCCTTTAGGCAGCCTTAAAACCTGTCAGTGTCGGCTTCTAACACACCCGAATCATATTCCTGTAGATGTAGTTTCCACGTAAAGAGATTAATCAAACAGTCATTTATTTTTTTACCATAAGTACATGGAATAGGTTAATTCTTAAACTCCGTAGGGAAAAATAGAACTTACAACGTTACGCGTCTCATGAAGCCGTGTACCGGTTTTAAGGGTTCAGATGACTATCGCTCCGATGTATTAATAAAAGGTATCGCCAATTCTAGAACCGGAGGGCTCGGCCAAAGTCACAATTTCAAAACGTTAACGAAGTTCACAAGAACAAAATAATTTAGCGCAGCTTATGTCAATCCCATACATTTAATTATCTTCTTGTCGATATTCCTTATTTTGAAATAGTGACTTTGGTTAAGCTCCAGATATTTAAAGCGTATTTCTGGGCTCCGAAGCGTAAGTTGAGTATACAACAGGAAACATACGAGTACGTATGATGATGGTGATGAAATAAACCCACATAGAAATAATTATAAAATATATTCATTTAATTGTATACGTACTATTTCGGAATAATATGACAACCAAAGGACTAACCACAATTCGTTATAATAATTGTTACACTAGCCACACATTAGAACTGATTGCAAATTAATATCTTCTGAGTAACGGCCATTTATCTGACGCCAGTACCACTACGCGAATGTTAACGAGTTGATGTTGTACATATTTAGTTTTAGTTCCAATTTCAATAACATATATTATGACAATATTATCATGATTTATAATAAACGATCATGTAAATGTTTAAAAAAACAAGAGAAATTTAATTAGCGCCATGAACAGGGGCGACCGCTACGGATTGCTACGCAGCTGCTACGAGAAAAATTTCGTAGCACAGAAGTAATCAAAATTTGTTTTAACGTTGGGCGCATCTTTCAACAATTAAAACTACAATACTTCACGAACAAACAAAATTAATATTGTTATTAGGAATATAACAACGAATAGTCTAAATTCGGAACGATTCGAATCAAAAAATTATTTTGTTGGCAACAATAACCGCTCTCCATCTGAGCTGTATAACTATTATTACTTTTTGTAAATCTCTCCTCTTTGGAACCAATCTTTTTTAAGAATACTGTGGTCGATGAAAAACGTTACCTGTAGCTGTAGAAATGCACCAAGTTTGGTTATCAAGTATTCTTCTATGGAATGAGTAGTAGCCGTCGTCGAAAACGACTCAAACCACGAAGAAATCTTACAACAAATGCCTAGAAAAATATACAAATTTATCAGCAGCCATAGCACGTGTGCCGCTAGTAGAGCTAGCCTAGGTGTAGTATCGTATATCGGCGGCGGCGTAGGTCGGGAGATGCGTGATAAGAGCGCGGCGGAGATAAGCTATCACCACGTGGAGGCGCGCGCGATAGCGACAGCTGATTTAAAACAAGCTGCCACACACTTACGATTACTTCAATCATTCATACATATATATCATCACACCTGTTTAGCGCAGGGGTAGATTTACAGGTCTACTTTTATCCTTACTTCAATAATTTAAGGTTAGTACAAATGCCTTTCAAGTTGCGTTGTAACTGCATGTAGCTTCAGGCCCATAGAATTCTTTATTCTATGGTGTAAAATATCTCATGATTGCATATCAAAGCACCAAATATATATTATATACCTTAAAAAGGGTTCTAAAATGTCAAAGTACAAGTAATGGGCTTTTTGCAGATGGAAACAAAAGTTCTGAAATAGCTTGACATTAAAATGTGCGCGTATAGATACTGTCCATGAATAATTATTTGAAATATATGCATAATGTATTGGAGTTATACATTTGTTAGCTTTATTATTTTGGGCTCTTACAGAATCGCAAAATAGAATACCGTGGGAAATCGAGTGCGTCATCTATGTTCATTAATATCTAGCCCTTTGTTTCAACCCTATTCAATAATTTGCTTTGATGTTTGCCGACAGAAATAGGAAAAAGAAACGGAATATATTTTATCATAGTACTCTATGGTCAGATTCAAAATTATGTTTACGAACTGTGCTTCGAGCTTCTTTTAACAAAGAAATAATGGGGTTTTACTAAAAACACGACGCGAAAAAGAAAGTAGCGTGACTTTGCAAAAAAGACATGAAATTTTAAATTATATAAGGGGGCTTGTCTGGGATGAGCATAATTTATATAATTTGAATAAGTTATAGTTTTATCCAAAAACTATACAGGTCAACGTAGTGAAAAAATATATGTTATTTTTTTGCATTTTACTTCGACAGTCTATTTTAATGCAACACACTTGGCTTAACTTTATTTGATAAAAAAATAGCGATTATGCCTCTACCTATACTTTATTTATTTGAGACAATATAAAGTTTTAATAAACAAAAATATACCAATCTAAATATTTTTGATGTGAATTAATTTCGTCATAATATTATTTTATACTAAAATAAAATTCACATTAAAAATATGACAACGGGTATGGGTAGTGAGTATGGGATAAGCGGTCGATCAATATTTAGATTTATTTTCTATTTAATTTAATGAAACTTAATATAGTCAAAATAAAATTGGAATGTATGAAACAATGGAGACATATTCGCGATTTTTTTTCTATCAAATAAAGTGAAGTCAGTCGTGTTCACTAAATAGACTATATATAAAGAAAAACCTCACCTTACATATTTCTTAAGTCCTGTTCGCAGTTTTTATTCATTCAAAGCTTGATATAGTTTGTAACAGTATTACAATAAACATTTAAAATAAATATATTAAAACAACAGGTATTTATTTTTACTTTATAAATATTTGAAATCATAGCGGCTTTTTTCGTTTTCTAGCAATGGCATTGAATAACTGAATTCGAGATTATTTAGGGAGAAAAAAGGATAAATAAAGTAATTAATATTTCATCTTTTATGATCACAGCGTAACTTAAAAAAATTAAACTAGGGTAACGCCATACATCATGCATTAGAGGACTTTCTTATTTTTTTTTGTAAAACATATATTAAGATTATCCAGTGAGTTTACAATACTACTTGATTTTCAATTTAAAAGAGGCATACTTACAAGAATTCTTGATATTATATATTTTTTCAAATATAAGTCATTCAAATTAAATAACGCTTTGTCATGCTTACTTGTATGCTTGTACTTACATATTTCATATTGTTAAGAACATACCCTTTAACACAATAGGACAATTCCTCCAATCACAACGAGTATCCAGGGCTCAGGTAGTAAAAAAGGGACCAAGGGTCGTTGGAGGGGATGCTATACAGCGCGGGCGCATCGGACCCGACATCGTCACACAATTCAGTTTGTGCAGCGCGGCCGGTGCGAACGCTTGTTGTCACTGTTACAGAACTTATAGTTAAAAGTTAAAGTGAACTCTTTGAAAATGCTTCACGAAGCATATTCTGGGACTTTTCAAAAAATGGAGCAATTTGTTTTGGACTCTTTGGTACCAGAGGAGAACAACAATTTTATCAAACAAGGTAATATTTAATTTTTAACTTTATTTTTGCAGATTTACTGTTTATTATTTGTTAATCAATAGTGTCTGAATAACATTTTTTCTATATTTGATTGTGTCGATAAATCTGTACTGGTTTGTTTGAACCGTCTGAATTCTAAAGCCCGGAAGAAACTCCACCGACAAGACCACATCCCTTAAAATTTTGATAGATAGGATTTGAACTGTATTTATTCTTATGAAATTCTTATTTTTTTTATAATAATCTTAAATTCTAATGTTTTTCAAAATATAGTCTCAGGTATGCATATGTCCTTTATAATATCTCTCAGATATTATTATTGTGAGTACAAAATCTACCTAGAAACTAATAAGACGTTTTTTTTTATTACAATGTGGGTATTGGCATCCAGCTTTATTTGACGTTAGGTTTTTTAGTTGTTTATATTACGCCAATTAATGTAGCAAACATAGTTCAACGTCTGTGAGTACTCATTAACTAATATTGTATTTTCAACTAATTAAAATTTTGTTTCGTTTTAATATTAACCCATTACTCATTAACTAATGTATTTTAAATGGTTCAAACCACAAATTAAAGGATTTAATTTTAAAAGTTAATTTAAGTATGCCTTAAGTATCAAAACACAAGCACGTGATGTTTATAATTATTTGAATTTAAATTCTGAATAAATCAAATAAAAGAACTGTAGTCAATCGCTTGCACAGTTTCCTCACGATATGATCGAAGAGGGACGCACAGCCAATAGGCATCGCTCCAGTCACTATCATTGTGCTATAGATGTGTACTTATGTTTTGTTTGCTCGTGCGCAGAAGGCGAGGCGGAGTGCGGCGCGGAGAGCGCGGGGGGGCACGCCGAGAGCCCGCCCCCCCTGCCGCCGTTCGTGTACGCCCCCATGTCGCCGTCCCACTCGCGCAGCTACCAGGAGCTGAGGCCCGCCGCGGCACACGCGCGAGACATGCAGGCCTACACGCACCTCGAGGAGGCGCTGTTCAAGCCGTCTCCCGGCCCGGGCTCCACGGACGGGCTCTACCTGCGAGGGCGAAGTCCCGAGTTGACCCCGTCGCCTGAGAGACGAGACGAATACAGAAGTGTCCACTATGAGACCTACCCGGCGGCTACGGCATACGCCCATGAGCACCATCACCATATCGATGGGTAAGTTTTTTTTATTATATTTGCTAAAATATCTTCCGTTTTACAGGAGATATTATAGTTTATAAATGAAAAAAATGAAAATAACTTTTTCTTTTTAGTTTCATTTCATTTCATTTGATTCGTAAACTATTATTTTATTAAATATATAAAAAAAAAGTAAGTGATCCAAAAAAAGTCGCACAACATCTTAGAAAAAAAAAACTAAACAAAAGTAGTGAATGGACATGCAGTCTATAAAACCAACTTATACTTTTGAACTATTAAGTAACTTCGCTTAAATTAAAATTAATTCCAAAATAAATAATTAAAATTGAAAATTATTGAAATTTTGATTAAAATGTCCCAAGTTAACTAATTAGGATGGTCACCCGAAATGAAAAAATCATAAATATTAACTTTCCTTTCAATGAAACTATTCATTCTTTTGTTGCATAAATAATGTTGAAAACTTACATGCTTGTGTTTCAACATAGTATTGAAACGACATTCAAAACCACGCAGGTTATTTTGTAGTATAAATCTATACTTACTTGTATTTTAATGTGACTATATTTTTTTTTTTGTAGTATTTCGGATGGTGTCTAAAATAAAATATTTTCATAAACGATTTGCAAATATTGAACATACCTGTAATTAAAAAACAACCTTTAATATCAGTTTAATATCATGAATCAATATTTCACCTTTCCCTTAACACCCGCTACGTCGTAGCACTGTAGCACTTCGGAGGTCTCGTAGCTTGTAGCAGTTGTAGCAATATCGTAGCCAAATATTTGTTTATTTTTTCGTACCAAATTGTTTTTTAATTGATAAATTTTAATTCATATAACACTAGCACTTGAGTGGCGATATGGTACCTACTTATTCCTAATAATATTGTGATAAAAAGTAGCCTAAGTTCCCCGCGACTAAAACTATAAATTAATTCAGCTGACAAACCGCATAACAAAACTACTTGTAGTCTATAAAATTCATAATAAGGATTGAGATGGTAACTTTATGGTAAGCGGTTACATTTTAATACCGATACATTTATTATCGTTAACGTATATCACTCGCACATTGTCAACCACGTAATGTAAACTAAGCACCATAGTCCCTACACAATAATTTTAACTAAGTAAATAGTTAATCCAAAAAAGCGGAAAAAAGGCGATGTTCAATCATACATTTACCTAGTTGATGAGTTCTGTGGCCACTACGTAGCTGGTAGCGAGCGGTCCAAGGTCTTTAACAATAAGAAGATTTTGGAAATACCGATACAATCAGTTTTATTAAATTTAAAAAATAAATCAAAAATTTTTTTTTTTGATAAAATTACTAAAATATATTTTTTTTTACAATGGTCTTAATAAGTACAATATGTAATTCAAAAAATATGAGAAACTTATTTTAATCAGTTCATATGGTAGCGTAATAAATATTATTTCAAACTATTTTTTTAAATTAATCAATTATTTAGCAATGTATGTTTTTTTTGTTGTATTATTTTTTGGCCTATAATAATTATCATAGATCACCTTAAAATTGAACACATAAGGTGTCCACTGTCTGGTACAGGCAAAGTTGTTTTCGGCGCCGCGTCGTCGGTTGTCCTCGGCTCGGCTCTTATCAGCTCATTGTTATGTCGTATGTGTGCGTACGCGCAGCGCGCATGTGTGCGGGCAATTAGTAGGCAGCCGCGCTTCTTCCTACACGGAAAACTCTTTCACAAAATGCTTGTTTTTTCATCAATAAAGTCTAGAATAGCGTGCAGTGGATACACTGTATGTACTTACCTAACTAGCATGTGTATTATAATTTTAATTGCCTCCCGCGATCTCTCGTTTGAAACCATACCATTGTTTATTACAATGTTAGTTTTATTTAATTTGTTCGGTATTTTGTTCTTTAAATTGTTAAAGTTGACACATGCAAACATAATGAAAAAAAAAAACATATTTCAAATGAGAACTCCCTTGACAGTTTTTTTGTCATTCGAGAAGATGTGACGTCACACCGATAAGTGGGTGCGTTGATTTACGGCCGTAGTAATGGACAAAATTTTGCATACAAATTAGTTGTTTACATTTTGAAATGGTTAACTTTTGTGTAAATATTGCGTACTATTTTTCAAAAGCCCTTAAAAAGCTGACTAATAGGAGTTGGATATCACTGTAAAAAAGAAATTAATAATTTTTTCTCAATCTTAAAATTTACCATTTATAATTATTAGGTGGTATTTTAAACTGAAACCAGGACATATACCGACATATATATACACTTAATAATATATATGGTAGTAACGCAACACGTAACACGCCAGGTCCGTTATTTGATGACGTCACCAGTCGACGGTAGCCCCTGAGAGCAATGAATGGACTCTGCTTGACACACGCTTAATAAGATCTGCTGGGATCAAATTCCTGCCGACGTGGACGCGAACCTAGCCCACGCTAGGGTTGCCTCTATAAGTTGGCAATCCTAATGATACAAGATTTTTTTACTTATATAAGACTAGCTTTTATGACTAGCTCGCGGCTTCGCCCGCATGAATTTCCCTCGGGAACAGAGCTTTTTCCCGAAATGAAAGGTCCTTTTCAATACTCCTAGCTATGTGTATGCGAAATTTTAGAAAGATTGGTTCAAAAGATAGGGCGTGAAGAGGTAACAAACAAACAAATATACAAACTCACTTTCACATTTATAATACTAGTTGGGATTTGATAAGCTAAAGTTAATCCGTGTTTGTCTGTCACAATCGATATTTTTATGAATAAAATTTAATTTACATCTCTGATGTTATGAATGAAGGTGTGAATGGTAAACACGATCTATGAGATCGAATTCCTGTCGACGCCGCAGTAACTCAAGTAGTTAGGGCTGTCCATGGTAATTTTGAGATTTCATCTATTAGATACTATTTTAGTTCAAATAAGTTCAAAAACAAATTTTCGAAATTTTATTCCCAGTAAGGATCCAGTAATTTTCAACTTCTTTACTTATCTTATCTTTTCATTTACGGAAATCTGATCTGGTACTCGGTTTTAGAAAATTTGAATGAAATCTTAACAAGGTTGTCATGTAAATTAAATTTAACTTTGATGTTGACTAAATTGATTCTATATAACATACATCCTTAAATAACTCACTAATTGCGTAATGTATTAACAGTATATTATATAGTTAAATAACGATTTGAGAGCGATGCAGTTGAACATCGCGCATTTCAGCAGTTTGGCCTTTATAATTTTCATTGAACAGCTAACGTTTCAAAGTTAGCGAAGCGTCCTCGTTTCGATAATGTCGATGTGAACAACCTTCGGCTCTGTACTATACATACATGCGTATTGTACGCGAGCGATGCCTGCCAACTATGGCATATTGTAGCTGCTCCGTTTCTGCGAATGAGTAATGCCATGCCTACTTCCTGCGCCCGCGCCGCGTACTTAACCCACTAACGAGCAACAACGCTCTAACTTATAAAATACACACTCGACGCTAACAATAGGCTGTTTGTCGATCCGCACTCGTATTAATTTATGGCAACACACTAAACCCAAAAACAAACTCCAAATAGTCAAATGGTTGTGCAAATAGGCGAGGGTCGATCCAGGGCCGGCGCAGGCTGTTTGCGGAACGTCAACAGTCACAAACGTCGGGACTCGGGCCTGACTCCGGCCAGCTCTTCCGACGCGCAGGAAGTCTGATTTCTAACATCCTAAACCTAGTTAGAATTGTTTTCTGAAATTATTCAAACTTGCATATAGGTATAAAGATATAATATTTCATAGCATGTATAAATTTACTATATTTTCCCTTAAAAATTTCTATTTGAGCTGGCTACTCTGTTTACGTTTTCAAAAGTACCTTTTTGTTGATTCTGATATATGATATATGAAAGAAGAAAAACGTCTTTATAACAAAGAATTTGGAAATCGCGCGCGGTCTCTACAATATATTTTTTTAATCTATGCTTTATAACCACCGATGGTACAGTTTGAAAAAAGTAGGAACAAAGGTTTTGAACGTCGAATTGCCACAACCAATAAATAAACCGCATATGGTTCTATTTTTCCTCTAGTAACAGATGCTAAGTTTATTTAAAGTAATAATTAGGAGGAAAATTCCACGGTGCTCCTCGACACAAAACACAAAGCTGTTTATAATTAAGTACAAAAATTAAATACAATTCTCTCAGAGACTTTTAGTTTTTGACAAACAGACAGACTAAAATTATAATAAGCATCCATCGTTTTCAAGTGAAGCCGCAATGCATAGTCTGTTAGTTTGTTTTATTTCGTTTTCAAAGCAAAGTTTCCCGAGCAGGGCAGGCAGGTGGGGCGCTAGCGCTGTTTGCCGAGCGCCACTTTTTATGCCCTGCGACACTAACGTACTATTTTACACGTCTTAAGAGCTCGGATCGTTTCCAAATTTGTTCCTTTTTTTGTCACTGTTGAACGACGGCTTAAGTGTCTCGACTGAGTTATTTGTATAGGCCCTCGAGGTTGCGACGATCGCGAGACAATGCGTGGATACGACACATCTCGTGTCAGTTGATAATTCGGATATTATCGGTTCTGACCGGAAACTAAATTGTCCGCTGGGTTCAGTCTCTAGGGACGAGGCGGTGGTGGTGCGAAATTTTGCCTGTTTCGGATTTCATGTGTTTAAACAACAAGTAATTAGTTTTTATGTCTGGACACACGGGTCGTCACAGCGGGTGAGGAGCCACGTGTGCTGTTGTTCGCGGCCCGTGGTCGGGCTGGAGACATGCTTCACTGGTGTCGTTGTCATGCGGGGCTCACGCCGCGCGCCGTGGCATACCGTTCGCCACACGTGCAAAACTACAAAAAAATTGGCCGTAACCTCGGTTACTAATAGTTACCCGGTTGTTTTGATTGTAGGCATAATCTCGGCTCGAGTTTCGCGGACCATAAAGGGACCGACTTTAAAAACATGATGAGTGAGTCTTTGCTGTATTAGGCCGCGTCCGTCCATACATCCGGATCGAGATGAGTTAGTTTCATATGTCTACAATTCGCATAACAGTAGAAGTACACTTCGGAAAGACATTAGGGCGTGCGTCGGCCTAATGGCCGGTAAATGTGACTTCCAATTTCATTATCTGTGGAACGGGTTCTCTAAACTGTGGGGCCATCAGCTGACAGTAGCTGCTAGTAATGAGACAGTTGTTAGCACACACGCAGTTAAACATATACAGAAAAGTATTCGAATGGAAGTTTGATTTACATCTTTTATTAGAGCATGTTTTCCTAATTTCAACCTACGCTTCAGAGCCTAGGTCACCCAACCGTTTGAAAACGTAGCAACGATTATAGATGTGTCAAAGTAGTAACTGCCATCCATCTATATCTATAATAACCATTGTTTCGTGGAAACCAGATCAGTGAGCAGAGTGTGGTAATGGCCAAAGTCTTTTCAATTTTATTCGAAATAGAACCGTTCAATTGCAAACACCGATTATCTTTTCAAGCAAGTAACGCCAATGATACAATGTTGTAGATGTTGAAACATTGGTATGATCGCGACTTTAATGAATGCAAGCGGGTCGAGGGTGAGTGAGGGCTGCGGCGGGGGAGGGGGAGCGATAAGGCGGCTACTTCCGAGACGTTCCGAACCATTAGCCGTGCGGTGCTCTACTTACAGTTGCAGACCAAACAGTATGACTTGTAAGCTTGTACCTTACATAGAAAATAATTTATATTACCTTCTCACTTAATTTATCCTCATTGCACTTTTGTTTAACATCTAATATTCCAGTAGGAAATACTATGCCTTTAGAGGTGGCATAGAGCCATCTTCCGTTGCATCCGCGTTACTCCAAGATGTGTTAACATTTATTGACTTCGAAAACTAAACGATGGGAAATGATTTTAACTCTTCAACTTGATATCCGCATTATATTTGCAATCTGTTTGTCAAATGGTTTTAAAATACATAGCTTCATCCTCATTTTCAAAGTACCTCTACATTGGCACGTCCCACGCCCGAAATGGCAGTTCATTTTGCTGCTGTCACGTACCCTCGGTTTCCCAACGAATGTCAAAACATCGATAACTTCACATAGCCTCTTCATAGAAATATATACCTTCTTAGATATGTGCCTAGAGTTCTCCGCACGTACAGACCGAATTCTTTCCATTCCGAATGCAATATGAACGTGGAAAATTGTGTGTGAAATGGTCGGTGACGCGATGTTCTGTAGTCTGGTTAATTACACAACGTCAGATAACAAAACACATGATGTAAAGTTACAAAATTACACAAGCGTGAAATTCGAACTCTCGAAAGCGAAATTTTCGTTTTGCTGTAAATAGATCTTGTATTTTCACAAACCAATATTGAATTAACAGTGGTTTGGTTGGATCAAGTAACAAAACAGAAAAAAACAAAGACTTATCTAGGATCTTTCTTCGTTAATTCAAGTATGTTCGACATTGCCCTAGAATATACTAACTCGGATAATACACAAATACTTGGCGATAAAATAAAAATCTTTTAAAAACTTTTTAAAATATGACTCTACTCTACGTCTTGATGTGGTTACCTTCTTTATTTAGTTATAAGGGGTTTCAATTGTTCGGAATTAACAAAACTGTTTCTATTGGTACAGGAATGGTGCAAGTTCAGCTGCAAGTGGCGCAGTGTACACGCGAGGCGCCTACGCTGGTGGGTCGCCGTACTTCAGTAACGGCGCAGAACTGGCTCCGCAGCAAAGCTGGACGCCACCATCAGGTACTCATCATATAGACAATAGCAATGAGAATAATAAAGCTTGGGGCAGAGACTATCAATTCGAAGTGCCGTCGTTTCCCATCAGAAATGGTATTGCTTTAAAATTTGAGGAGGGGGAGGAGGATGTGAGTGAGGGGCTATGTGACCTGACTAGTGAGTATTGTAATAATGGCAAGATGTCCAAGATCACTGCCAACTTTTATGATGTAGAGCCTGGGCTAGAGAGTGAGTTCGAAATTGAAAGAGAAAGAGAGTTTGTAAGTGTGGAAAGCTCTCATTGCCCACTTCCAGAGATATCGTCAGAAGTTAAGACTTACATCTTTGACGTGGAGTGCCCTGGGCTAGAGAGTGAGGTAGAGAATGAAAGGGAAAAAGAGATTTTAAGTGTGAAAGGCTCTCATTGCCAACTTCCTGAGATAACGTCAGAGGTAATGACGTTTATCTTTGACGTGGAGGGTCCTGAACTTGCAAATCAATCGCCTATTAGTTGTATGCAAGTAATTAATCCTGAGGAGTTTTCTGTCATGGATGACGTGAGTTGGACTATTCCTTCAGGGACTGTTAGAGGTAAGGTAGCAGGTACCTACCGTGTACCAACTCGGAATTGGATGCTTAGATATGATAGCGAGTGTGAGAGTGCGGGTGAAGACGTGTCTCCATCCGTCTCTCCTCGGCGGAGTGAGACTCCAATGGTAATTGATTGTTGTTGCGATGACGAAAGTGTGAAAGATTCTGGTTATATGGATGACACTGACTATTCTTCGGCTTCACCTGATTATTTTGAAACGAATCTGGCAGGAGTCTGGATGCCCGCACTATTTTGCACTTGGTGTAGACAAACAAGGCACCAGTGTCTGTGTAATGACATAGATTCTGAATTGTGATACAATTTCTCACAGATCTAGAAATATTTTTATAACCGACTTACGTAGTGCGAAGGAGATGATACTTTAAAGGTATGAGTATTGTGTATGAACGAGATATTCGCCTTTGGTCATCATAACATCTCACTCACTTATATTTACAACTCTACACTCACATAAGTATATAATTTACTTTAACACATATAAATGAAATGACCATGATATTTAGAATAAGTTTACACATACATGTATATAGTTTACACAACTGTATACATTTACACAATTGTATATATAGATGTAATGATTGTACGATAAACTGTGAATAATATTAAGTTCTAATTCAAATAAGTTTTAGTTTGTAGTTTAGTTTAATTTAGTTTTTGTTAGTTGCATATAACTTCAATTTAATCATTCATTCACTTCATAGTTTTACGATTCTAACTATTTTTTACCCTTTCAAAGAGTCAAATTTGTCTATATAAGGATAAAGCATAATTTTTTTATCCTTATTATTGGCGAGTTTATTCAAAACTATTTTACTTATTATATATATTCAATAGTTTTTCAAAGTTTTAACTGGTTCTAAATCACACATTACATTCTTCTGTCACTTATTCATATTTTCTTTCATTTTTATGTACATAGTAAATAACAAAGTCAAATAAGTAAGTACTAGTCATTTTAATTCACGGCTAAAATTTAGCAATTTTTATTATTTCTATAACTACTTATTTTCTTTTTTACTTACTGTTTTGCCTTATATATTTATTTATTAATAATACAAATGACATACATACATATTTTTTGTATATATATATTTTATCATTTCATTTTATATTCATTGATACCTTTCCTATTATACTTTTTATACTTTCTCTTAAACATTTTTATTTTTATAACTACCGACCCGCCCCGGTTTTGCACGGGTGCAATGCTATATAATACATGTAATATACATATAAACCTTCCTCTTGAATCTCTCTATCTATAAAAAAACCGCATCTAAATCCTTGTTGCGTAGTTTCAAAGATCTAATCATTCATAGGGACAGATAGCGGGAAGCGACTTTTTTATACTATGTAGTGATATTGACATAAGTACCTTTGCCTGACGTAACCTGCATATTTTTTTTATATAAGGTGGACTCAAATCAACTGCAAATATTTTAAGGGCAGATTCAGACCACTAAACTGAATAACTTTTCCAAATAAACCTATAACAAAATACGCAAAAAAAATTTTGGCCTCCAATATAAATTGAGAATCAGCTGATCTAGTTAAGTATGGAGAGTGAAAAAAATAAAAAGATATAAATATTTCTAGGTTATGTAGAAACATTTTAAAGTTAATCAGGCTATTCGTCAGTTTATATTTGAGCTAAAGTTATTGTTATTACACGGTGGAAGTCAAAAAAAATCTGGTTGTGACTACAGTCTTGTGCGGGGAAGTGGCACGGATCTTGCCGTGGTTAAAGTTGAGCCAGATTTGTTTTTAAATAGATTTATAAAAGATGGAGGTAGATGTCAGTACAAAATAAAATTTCATTTAACATCAACGCATGAATTTTGAGTGCCAAAGTATTCGTAGCATATTTTATCTTGGTTTAACACATACACACACGCATACACTCACAACACTAATGTGAGTATATTTAAGGTGCTTCTTTTTTCAAACAATACGCTTAAAGACAGAAAACAAAGAGACTTCATTAATGTTGTCTAAATTCGTTAGTCGATTGATAGGTAAGTATATACCTACATAATTTAAAAGAAATGCAGAGGCGGCCAACCGGAGGCAGGTAATTAGGATAAAATTAAAAACAGAAACAGTACTGTAGAAAGGTTCGTAGGTTCTATATACTTTTTGCTACAGCGAAGAGTTCATGATTTCATGAACACCGTTGTTTGGCATTTGATTGAAAATAAGAACGGCCATTGGAAAATATTTGTCATTCACCATAGTATGAGTAGGTACTAGTAAAATATAGATCAATAGTAACAAAAAATAAAAGAAAAAAAATACATGAAAAAAATGCAAAAGAAAATACACGAATAGAAAAGATGAATAATAAGGGTTTCTTGTTTACTACGGAACCCTAAAAAGAATAAATAAAAAAAAAAAAGAAAGAAAAAACGAAAGAAAACAAAGAAAGAAAAAGAAAATATTTTGCGTTATATTTTGCTTGCGAATTGGGATAAACTAGTTGTACGGAATACAAAAATTAAATATTTTAGACGCGTAACAAGTCCAAAAGGTTTTTAGGAGATTGTTTCTAAAGTGCTTTTAGAATTCTCAACATTGGTAAATAATATGAATTGCCATTCAATGACTAATAAATGAAGACTATCTTTCTGCCACTACTGTCAGGAGAATGTGAAGCCACTAATGCAACAAAATCTTGTTGCTTCTCTGCTGCGGCGTAATTGCTTTTTATGTGCTATTCAGGGACACTTTAAACGAGTAACAAGATACATAGAATACGGACAAATATATGGAAAAATATACGGACAAATACATACGGACTAATCACACAGATTGAGTAACATAGCCCCAAAGGTCGAGACTTGTGTTATGAGATATTAACTCAACGATACAATATTTTATAAGATAGACTTAATAACCCATTGAAAATATTATTTTACTGAATGAAGAACAGATGGTTTTCTCCAGTTAGCACTTGAAGAAATCTGACAATTAATCTTAAGCAGGATCTTAAGCAAGCCTATTACTCCTTACCAACGTGCCCTGCATTTTTCAATGATGACATCTTGTTTTTGGGAATTCGTGACAAAGTTACTATAAAAATATCAGTGTTTGCAGAAACACTATTATATGCTGCAATTCTTGAAAAGGTACGCTCTGATGAGTTGAATGCGTAAGTTTCAGCTAAATTGCTAATGTGCTGGCAGAGATTTTGGCAGTTGCAGCGCCGCTGGGACACCCTCTTGACTATTTTGTAACTAAATAGCTTAAGATTTGACATATATATGATAGCTAGCTTTAAGATTTTGTATTTACAAACATAATATGAATCTTATTTATGTACGCACAACAATACACACATACAGCAATCAATACCACTATACCATGGAAACATCATAAAATTAGAAACTGCATGCTACCTTACGTGCATCGAGATCATTGTAAGAAACGCTGTTAAAAGTTATTAACAGCACTTATTAAAGTTTTTAGTCGCAGACTTGAATTGAAGTAATGACTTTATTGCTTGACTTAATAACTGAACTATTCAACATTTTTTTTATCTATACCGATAAAAAAAGAAATGATGTGATCAGTGGTACTTAATTGTGAGCTTTCCCAAATCTTTAGCAATTTTAAACTATTGATTGAGGGGTTAGGAGCAACATATCGTCAGCGTAAAGCTGATGTTATTAAAAAAAAAAACATACATCTATTGTGCAGCCTAACTTAGCACCAAAATCTTCATATTTTAAGTATGGGTTAACTTTATAGAGTTGTGATAAAACTATGGGATCACTAGCCCCTTGGTTAGATGTATGACGTATGATGACAGCGTCGCTTCATTTGCCATCACGGCAATTTCAAGTCAATTTTACTGACAAGTGCGCCGATAGGTATTTCACATCACTGAAGCTGTATGGTACATTCTAGCAATTATGCGTGCTAAGTGTCACATCAGCGATGCAGAAGACCGGGTAACGTGAAGAAAAAGCAAAAAGGACGCTGGGATCCAAAGCATCTAGCTGAGGACGCAACAGGAAAAAAGTTTGACTTAAAGATGCTTATTGTTATATTTTCTGCAGGATCCCCCACGTACAGACTGGGCGGCGAGGCGACCCCCGGCGTGGTGGAGTACGAGCCCCCCACGGCCGGCTCCGAGCCCCCCTCTGGAGCGCTGCCTGCCTTCAGCTCGCGCTTCGGAGCCACCTTCGCATGCGCCACGTCGCGACCCTCTACCGTGTACGGGAGCTCCGCTATAGCGTCTAACCTTTACTCACAGGTATGCTGAAAATCCCTATCAAAGTCTGATAACTTTTGATATTATCAATGGCGCTGCAACACTAGAAGTATCACGCGTATATTGCCCAGAGGTATTTATTCACGTCCCTGTTTAAAATTCCCATGGTCTCTAAAGATGACCATGTCCGGGCGATCTTTTCACATTTACCTATCTATTAATATTATATAAACTGGTTCTTATGTTTTAAAAGTATTTGTCTTGGCGTTTCAGGATGTATGGAACCTGGACGGCAGCCGGCGGCCGCAACTGTCAGCCGCCGCCAGTCTGTCAGCAAGTAAGTGACCAACTTCACACACATCATTCATTTTATATTTAGTGTAAACAATTTCTACAAGTGTAAAGAATGCCACATATACAAGTATAATAATGTGAGTGTAAGGAAATGTGGTTTACTTTTTAGGCCTACATTTAGTCAGGTAAAAATAAGAGCCTTTTTAGTTGCTAGTGTAAGTACACCGCGCATTAGATTGCACTTACAGCAATATCAGTAATGTTAATAACTACTTAATTGCAATGTATTTTGTAGTACTTCAATATTGCGAACAACTTGTCCTATAATCTATAATAATACGCTAAAGTAAAGTACACACACGACCATGTGGCTACAGCGTGATTCTCTTCGATTATGATTACTTACGTTTCGAGTTCAGGTATAATTTTATTTGCAGTAAATATACAAGTTATATTTCGTCTCAGTTCTAAGTATGCAATTGCTGAGTGCAACAGGAAAGTGACAGTTAAAAATAGCCACAGGCTTGCTATTGTTCTATTTAGTGGTGACTGATGCTTCGAAGTCCGCGGCGGTGACTCATGGACCTACAGAAACTGTTATTTTTATATGTGCTATGTATATAGTCACAGCGCAGAATTGCTACTACATATTATGTATGATGGGTAACTGATGGTAGTGTACGCGAAAGCGTTTGTTTAGTTACAATGTGTATGTATTTAGAGATGTGATGTCACGTGACTGTTTTTAGGTGATCATTTCTTCTTCGCTCTTAAATATTATTTATTTCGAAATTAATATGTCTTCGCCTTTACATTATGTTATGCAATAATATACCAGTCAGTAAAAAAATATTCAGATATAACTTATAGGTATAATTAAGAAGCGGAGGCAATACAACAGTTACGTAGTTCATTTTGGTTTAGTCTCTATTTTAACCGCAGTTTTGACACATTACATGTTTTGCGCATGCGTGCGCATTTATCGAACATTATATATCTAATCAACAAATAGTCCTACATATTTACGTTTTATTTCCATTTTCAAAAGTTGAAATGTCTAAAGCAGTGGAAGTACAGGTCACAGGGTCGTACTTGGGTTTTTTTTAGCCCCTGGCTGTGTCACCAAGCTTCACCACAATTTACTGATAACATCCCAAAAACTTGATAGCGCTGCGTCCGGGTGCCTTCAAATTTTTTTCACCAAACTTTTTGTTGTCTTTTTTACGAACACATCCTCGTCTCTCTTCGGAAGGGTGTATACTTGACTTTATTACAGTTTTGTGAGCTCTAAACTATATTAATCACTTTTCTTTGAATAAGATGAGCCGACACTTAACGCTATTTTAAGAAAACTGTTTTACGGGCAGTAAATCACTTTTTTTACTTAATGATTTTGAAACTTTAACGTTTATTATTTCTTTTATTTAGTACTTAATTAATAACAAGTGTTTACTGCAGTTTTTCAAACTAGTAACAAAACATGAAAAGCAATTAATTATATTAGCACGAGACATGAACGAATCCAACATAAACAATACAAAATACAACCTACTCTAGAGCCAAATCTGTCACTGGAGTGTCACATACAACCCGCGCCGTGTTTGCGCTAGTCCTCCGCTGTGTTTGTCCAGGGCGACAAAAAACAATCTCTTTAAAACGAAGTCCCTTTAACGCATTAAAATCGCATTCCGTAAATGGTATCGGATAAGGCACGTGCCGCGTCCGCCTGCCGCCCCCTCCTCACCGGCCCTCGTGACCACACAACACTAGGCTTCGTTCCGGTGTTTGCTCAGACGTGTACAGTACAGCAGGTCACATAAAAAGTATACTTTACACTTACACATGAAGTGGTGTACTTTTCTATGTGGCCCACTGTACCTTCCTAAAGTGATGCTTCTTATCGGAGAACCTCGGGACCCTAAAAAACTTGGGTGATTCAGCACACTTGCATCTAAAGGAAGCTTACTCAACATTACTATTTAGATGGAAGATTATCTTTTTCGAATCGCCCTCTTTTTATTTAAAGAGATATTGTTTAGTAAATTATTTCAAACTTAAAAATTAAAATAGGTACTCGAAATTTTTACGTAGGTAACATGTTTAAATCGAAGTAAACTCCTCTTGTAATGTCATACGTGCAAAGGGAAAAGTTAGTTTTCTTTGTTAAGGGTACCCCGGGCTCTAATGTCTAACCATAGGCTTGGAATGCAAACCAAAAAAAGGCTGTACCTAATGACTACTTTTCAATAACTTGATTTAATCTGATGAAAATATACGAAAAAAAATATATTTTGCTTGCCAGATATACGCATTTACACGAATTGACAACAACCACCAATGGTGTCCACAAGCGTAATGTCATCTGGTATACTGGCGCCAGCACATGGCCGAGCTCCAGTTTCACTGCAATGCTAACGATCTATCGATCGCTTCTCTTATCATCTGATGGCACTCGATTCCGTCCTGCGCAGTGTCCAGGAGACTAAAATAGTAATACATTGTCGCATTGATGACATTTCGACAATAAACATGACAATATGGCCAAATTAATGGGTATCAGATTCGCTGTTATTGGTTCTACAGTTTCATAGAAATTATTTTGGTTTTATCGTTGCTCTGCTGACATAATCTATGCATTAATGTAAACAGAGTACAAGCGGGTATATTTTTTAGGATTCCTCAAAAAGCAAAAATAAAACCCTTGTAAGATCCCTTTGTTGTCCGTTTGTCGCTCTGTCAAACATTTTTCTAAGGATCGCATTAACGCACCAAGTTGAAATTCATAATACGAGTATATTTGGCTGTAAAATAATCAAAATTATACATGATATTTTGATGATGATACAGATGGGAATCAAAACCTATAACGTATTTTCCGTTAAACTAGAATCATTAAATTTGTTAAGAAGCAATGTCTTCACTTTTCTAGGAATAAATCTAAAATCTGTAAATAAAATTTTTTAACAAACAAATAAAAAAAAATCAAACAAGCAAAATCCTTAAATAACCTGTTTAGTCTTTAGTATTATGTGGTGGTACAGAAGAGCGCGAGTCCGACTCGCACATGCCAGATTAATTTTTTATCATAGCACCTACAATACTGTTTATTTTCAAATTCAAATAAAGAAAATAAAATGAATGAATGTGATGCGTCACGTCACAATATCGACGCGAAAATTATTGCAAAGTAATCAAATCCAATACTGCGTACTGAGAACTGAGCGAACGTGCTTGTCGCACGTGATGTTAATGAATCAGTCACTGTCAAGGTCGACCTTTGTCTTGCAGCGGGATGAGGGCCTGATGGCAAAGTATGCACCTTATCGATTACTCTGATGCCGAAGTAATAAGTGAAAATTTTCCAAACAAACTAAAAACCTTACTTTATTTACAGAACAGTGGTAACAGTTAAGTCATTAATTAGTGTCATGGGTCTATCTATTTATTTTAATAAGTATGTTTACTAGCTATTTCCCGTGCCTCCTAATGCTTTATAAAAGTAGCCTATGAACTATATTTTGACCTACAATATACACAATGATAAATTTCCGTAAAGCCGTTCCGGAAGTCAATAACAAATACTGTTACATGAGGTATTAATTTACTTAAAAGATATTTGAAAATTGTTTAAGATTAGATTATTGGTAAGTAAGTAATCATAATCATTAAGACGCCGCCGTAATTTTTGCATTAAAAGTACAGAGTAGACAAATTTACTAAAGACAAAACTACATAGGTAATATTAATTCTGACAAATTGTATCGAAGTATTTTTTCTACAAACGAGGTTGTATTGTTTAAAAAATGTTGTGCGGACTCTCGACGGAGCGTGTTTAACGAGCGCTGTGTGTGAACAGTCGAGATGGCGGAGTTGTTCACTGAGGGCCGTGAGTGCGTGAACTGCGGCGCGATCCACACGCCGCTGTGGCGGCGCGACGGCACCGGCCACTACCTGTGCAACGCGTGCGGCCTCTACAACAAGATGAACGGCATGAACCGGCCGCTCAAGCAGCCGCGGCGGCTGGTACGTCAGCGCCACGCCGCGCACTCGCTCGCGCCGCCCGCACACGATGTACGCAGACGCAATCATCTTCCGCTCTCCACTCGACTAACACCGCATACGAACGACGTCACTACGCTAAACATAGCCGTAGATGTCAACGAAAATAAATTGGCTAATAACTAGATCAGATTGTCAAGCCCAGTAAAAGGCCAGAATTCGAAACGAAACTTTAATAGTTTCATGACGTTTTGTTGGAGTTGTCTTCCAGTAAGTATAGCATTGGAAACTATGGATGCAACTCCGTCAAATCGTGAACAAACAACATAAGATTTGTTTTCTGAATGTTGGTTTTATACTTGGGTATGAAAAGCGGTAAATTTTAAGAAGCCTGCGGCTAGATTCAGAGCGGCAGTGACGTCGTTCGGGTATCGCCGCTCCCTCGCCCGCGAGAATCCGCGCCCGAGCGTCCGCTCTGACACGTTGTTTTGGTTGCAGTGGCCGCGGAGGGGGGCCCGCCGGGCGCGGATTTCTACAAAGGCTTCCTGTTTAACTCTGGCCTCACGCCGCACTCGCACGCCCCCGCGCACGCGCCGCCGCCCACGCCGCTGCACGTGAACTCATCCCCCTCTGACTACAAACAGAAGAAAGGGGTACGTTTTCCCCCCGTCCCGACCCACGCTTATTCCAACCCTGGCTTATACCGGACATCCGGATATAGGAGCATTTTTGCGGAGCTAATCCATGATAGGCATTATCCACTTATTTTAGCCGAATATTGATATTACTCACCGTGAGTTTTCCAGTGTTACTAGGTAGGTTGCATTAATTCTAAATTGTTTTAATGTATCTGTGGAAAGGTTCAGTCAAAATACTCCTATTTCTTCCTCTTAACATAATTCTCTCATCAAATAATGTGTTGAGTTACTATAAGCCATTCCTTGCTTACACCATTAGTTACCATGTAACAGTATTCATAACATTCATTTGCTTTTCTACATTAATACATGCTCATTGTACACTGTATGTATTTTTTTTCTTAATCAGGATAGTATTAAAAAAAATAAATTCTGAATAATAATCTTTACATGCCATACAATTTGGCAATACTGCCAGCCTTCTGGGCACCTACCGCGGGGTTCGGCGGCACCTTGCCGGGACTGTACAATTTGTAAATTGCTTTATTTTTTTAAATATATAAGTTATTTATTAATTAATTAAAGTTTTGAACTTTGCTATAGTAAATAGATTGACCTGAAACAGAAAAAAATATAATAATAAAATGATAACTTTACTATTTATATTCATCCAACTAATGGATATTGGCATATGCAGCTTATTTGTTTAAAATGGTGGGCGGAATGCTTTTTATAATTATGTTAATGATTGATGAATGCACTTTTTTTACTAATATTAAAAATCTTTAGTTTTGACGCACTGTTTATCATAAAGGTGTTCTCATATAGTAGTTGCATAATATTATAAAATGTATACCGACAACAAAGCAGGTAAACCTTCCCGCAATAACTGGGTGGTCAAGTATAATTATCTGTATCCCTGTCCCCGACTGTACACATCATACAAGTAAACGTGTGAGTCTACCTTATAATGCCACAAGTGTTAATAATAAAAATATTCAAGAACATTAGCTCACACAATTTTATGTGATCTAGATGGGATCGAAGCGGCCAGGCATGTCCTGCACAAATTGCCACACGACGACCACGTCACTATGGCGCCGCAACGCACACGGCGAGACCGTCTGCAACGCGTGTGGCTTGTACTACAAACTTCACAGCATCAACCGACCGATTGCCATGAAGAAGGACTCCATACAGGTGCGTTGTATTATTATCACCTAAATTATGTGAATCTGGTTTGACTTAGCTTGTAAAATTTAACTTTTTTGTGTTTGCAATATAATAGAGTTTGTGAAGTAATACGAATTACTTTCTTTAATATTTCAGACGAGAAAACGGAAACCTAAAAATAGTATCAAAGCTGAAAGAAACCTCAAAACTGCAGTGCAGCGAACCATGAACTCGGGAGTAAAATTGGAGAACCTGGGTTAGTAATATACGATTAAGTTAATAAGTATTTACATTTAATACTCTAATTGCTTGAGAATTTGAAAGTTGATTAACTCTTTTTTTTTTGGGTAGTTTCACTTTTTTTTATTTAGGTTACACGTCATGCTAAATGTATATATATATACATCAATACAAATATGTACTCAAACATTATAATCGTTTTTTGGGGCGAATCGAGTAAAAATCGGGTAAAAAAATAAATAAAAAATATTAAAAAAAAAAACTTCAGTTTCAGGTGATAGCGTAAGCGGAATGAACATTGGTGTAGGTGTAGGAGGCGCACGATCTCCGATGTCCATGAACTATGCGTATATGCAGCAAACGCTGAAAATGGAGGAGCCACCACCGGCGCACGCACACTACAGCGTATACGAGGATGCAGAGTATCGCCGCGCCACCGCTGACAACGAACGCCTCGAGCGCCCCACCGTCGTATCTATGGGCAGTTGAGTGATACCCGCGACCGCTGCCATCGCCTGTTGCCTACGTTAGCCAACACGCATACGGCAACTTTCATGTAATATATTTCAGAGTTCACAAGTCATCATATTGCAATACCTAACGACTGCGATTCTCGAAACGACTAATGGCTTTTGAATCCCGGAAATTTATTGACTTAGAATATGCTGGAATAAGAAAATTGTGGCACTTCGGCGCACTTGTGTGCAGCGGTTCAGTTAGTAACCTCTTTAAACGTTTGCCTTAAAACCCAGCCGGAGTTGGCTAAACGCGGCTACAGAAGCGCAGTGCTGAACAAATCGTGAATCTCTGGACTCGAGGCGCCCGCGCCGTTAATATAGAATCTCAGTCGAATAAGCCTAGTTTACATTTAGTGGTGAGGAGTGAGTCGACCAAAGAGTCGTTGCTAGTTGACCAAATGCGGCGCACGCCGGCCCGATACTGCAGTGTAGATGTGATATGGAAACCCATCCCAGACCTTGCTAAGATTTGCGTATATTTTAATAACGCAATCATTATCGTTATAACCAATAACGTTTTTACTAGGTCGTCTTCTCAGAGTGGTGAAATTTTCATATCAAAGGTAGCTTGGGCTCTGTATGACATCTACTCCTGTACCCGACTTGTAAATAATACCGGCGTGACGCAATTTAACGTGTAACTATCGTTGTCTTAGAAATATGATTTTATCGAATTTATCATTAGGTGAAACTACAAGAATCTCGCACGTTTTATAATAATTATCGTAGCACAAGTAGTGGCCGTTACCAAATAATTATTTGTCAGAAAACTTATAAGACTGTACCATTCCTAAGTACACTAATAATATTTTTAATCTAAGTAGTAGTATGTTACATGATCGTTACAAGTTTGAACTCCATGACTTCAATACATTCCACAAGTATGTATTATAATAAAATAATATAAGGTCTATTTACACCGGATCAGCGTATACATGCAAGTCAAAACACTCAATTCACACTGCATTATAATTAATGGAATGGTATGAGACGTGGTGAGGCATGTTCACGTGACGTGACAGTGGGCCACATATAACACTATACCACCTTATCCTCACACTAACACTAAGGTGATATACTGTTTTATGTGGCCTACTGTATACGAAACCGGTGTGAATGGATCTTCGTTAGAATAATTTCGTGTGCGAGTGTGCTTCATTGTGCCTTATTAAACGGTTTTTATAAATAGACCTCTTTTGTGTTGAGATATCTGATCGATTAAACACATGTTCCGCTATGCTGATTATATCAAAACAACAGTGTCATCAATGAACATTAATGTAGACTACTTTGTTAGGAAATTTGCAGTCACTATTTTTGAATGTCAGATCAGTAGCAATTTATCTGTTAATTTCTTTTGAAAGTAGACTAGTTCCTCGTTATGAACATTGGATGGTGTTAAAGAAATTAAATATAGGTCGCGTCATGTAAAAGAACGCTGGCTGTTGAGCTGCGTAGTAGGCGATTTATCGATGTATGCGGTGAGCGCGGTGCGGGCGGGGGTCGTCCGGCGCACGCGATTGGTTCGTTGGCTTCCCGTGTTGCGCAAGTTTACTCCCTTCTCTCTCCTCTAGCGTTCTTTTTATATGACGCGACCTGTAACTACTTATCTTGGATATTTGCTCAAATATTAAAATTGATAGCAATTTTTTCTTAACAAAACCGATTTTTCTATTTTTAGTGTATAATTGTGGCCAAATATTGGCTTAAGAACTGCTGACTGTAGCTGATATTTATGTATAAAAAATTATAAGACTATCGCATTAATGATTCCATTTTTTACGGCTATGATTCTTATTCTCAAAATAAATATCTGGAGAAACATTCAGTATTTATTATCGGCTTCTAGTAAGAATAAATAAATTTAGGTTCAGAATTATATTTCTTGGTTATAATATAGTTTTTTAAAAATACGATTGCTAATAAAAATATATAATAAATACTATACCTAATTCTATCATAGATTTTGGAACAGCGTGGGACCAACTTTCGAATAGTATGTCTTTATTCGTTTATTCTTACTAGAAGTGGTTACAAGAAGTAAGAGATACTATTAAATCGTCATGACCTACACTGTCGCCGAATGACGTCACGACTCATTATAATTCACAGCATTGTTCGTTTCTGCTGAGCTTGCGTCTTCCGCATCAGTGTAGTGATGTCACTTACCCCTACCATATTTCAAACGAATTCGCTAACGACTGCGTCAGCAATTTTTTATGCCAAATCCGTAAAGCTGGCGGATAGTAAGGTAACTAAGAAAATCTACACAAAATTCTAACGCAGTCTCTAGAGTCTGCGTTTCTAAAATCTCATGGTAGGGGTAGAGGTCATGCTCCATACCATACGAAAATCTTAAAATTTCACTTGTAAAGTCTATGATTTTAAAAATACCTGAAAATAAAAAATGTTGGATTAAATAACTTTTACTAGAGAACATGGAGAAAAATATAAAATAAAATTGGGTCTCCCATAAAAACTTTGCAGTCAGCTCGAGCTCTTTTTACACAATTACTACAATGTTCCTCGAGTAAAGTTGTTCAGAACCGGATTAACTGTATCAATATTTAATTTGTATAGTATAATTGTCTTTTTGAATGGCAATAAATAACTTTAATCTATCTATATTCGGTATGTAATTAAAAAAATATATATTTCTATACTTCTATGTAAAACGGTACGTTGGTTGCAGGCCACTAATCAAGCACAACATTATGATTTTCTATTTTAATTCCTTCAAGGCCAGTACGAAGGTCATACTGTTACGCTTGGTGTGCGGTCTCGTGTACAGTTATCTGAATAATCTTGCCATAATAAGACATATTGCCACTTTTTGAGACAAAAATAATCTCTATTGAACACGATACGAATTACCTTATATGAATGTATGAATAGAGGCATATTAAATCTAAGTATTTTATATAAAGCCGTCGGCTATGTGCTAATAGGTAGTAAATATAATAATATTTTTAAGTTAATGTTAAATGAGAATAAATTTTAATAATGATATATAAAGTACATTGGGGCGTCGCGCAGGTGCACTACCGTTGATGTCAAATTTTATTTATGTATAAAAATAGTTGTTTACATTTCTATGTAAATATGAAGATTATACTTAAAATAAATCAATTTATTGAAACACACTCTTTGTTTATATTTTGTATGTATATAAAAGTCTCTTTTGAACTTCTCTGGTTAACTTACTGTACAACTTTTCTGTTAACTGTCGCGAAACTTTGGAAAACGGAAAAGTATTAAATTAAAGTTAACTAGCTCTACCATGATCATTTTTGTACAAAACCTTAATAAACCTTATACTACGTATTCGGGTTATATAGTATTTTTTACCTAAGTTTTAATGACAGCTTCTATATACGGCTTGAAACGATCGAAGCCTACCTTTAAATAAATAAATATTAAAATCTTTTATTATCAGATAACATGATACATATTTGTTAGTAAATCTTACGCTACGTTAGTACAGATTAATTATTTGATTATGTTTTGGAAAATAAATTACGAAAGTGAGTGGGTTTAAAATATTTATTTATTTATTTTAAAGGAAGACCAACAGCAGATATATACACTTTGTTAATTTAAATAAGAAACTGATTGCCAACAAGAGGTCCTCACAAATGGAAAACTGATTAAATAACAAAGCACGTCCACAGCGACGTGTACTTACCTCTCCGCCAGAGAACGTAAGATACTGTTTCGACTGCCCCGCACTGCAGATAAGCGAAGTTGACCTTTAAGCCTCTGCTGTTTTAGGTTCCACTGCACCTCTAACAGAGGTACAAAGAAATGTATACATCAGTTTGAGCCTTAGTTAGGTACAGGGCTTTTATGACATCTTAGATGGGAAGATTCCAAGATTGTTTTTCTTAAGCCGGTAATCACACTTAATGCTCATGACTAACATAATACTTATAGCATATACGCAATTTAATTTTGCTCTAAAGTTTAAAAAAAAACTACAAAATTTAAATTCCTCACAACTCTTTATGTTTGGCTGTTAAGACAGCCTAAGTTTAGAAAAATCAAATATTATCAGCTCCATGGCGTGATGGTGATAGCTAATCTCTCCGAAAGGGTATATTTGAAGCAAGTATTATTAGTATGTACTTAAGATATGCCAACAGCTTACCAGTACTTGGTGAATAAACATTATATTAAAAATTAAAAAACTCACAACACATTCCTTCCCCCCCACAATGTTATTTGCAGATATTAGGTATTTTCCCCACTTTTTACCCCCAGAGCTTTTTAACACCCTCTTTTTACGTCGGGGGTTAAAAACGGGCCGTTGCGTTGTCGCCCACTACCGGTAGCAGCGTGCTGTGCGCAATAGTTTACACGCATAATGCTTCTGAGGCATTTTGATATCAAAGTAACATCTGAATCAGTATCGTGCGCGTTGCCGACCCTCAAAAATAGAGTTATCTTCTCTCGTTCTTTTTGACAGATACAATGAGCGCTGGCATCTTTTTCTACAAGTTGGATTTGGCTATTTTGGAATTCTGTCTGGTAGTACCCGAATAGGTAATAGAAATAAAATAAGAAATAGCAATTTACTTTTTTTACAATTTATTTACTTAGAGTAACCACAAAAATCATTGTTTTTCCTAATCCTGAACACGCTGTCAGTCTCGGTAACTTACTAAATATATATATTCCAAATTTATATAAAATAATTATTTTATTTGTTAGGCACACGTAACAGTTTACAATGCAATGTGTTTTTACAATCAAATAATTGGTATGAATGTAAATTTATTCCATTCTGAATACTACAAATGACACTTTGAAAAAAAAATACTGCTTATTTCTAAGTATGTAAGAGATCAAGTTCATGTAATGCTACATGAAACCTACAAAAGTTTTGCAATTTTGCAGCTGTACCCTTAATATGAGATTATTCATGTGTAAAATTTTTGATAATAACAGAAAATAATATTTTTTTTTTATAGGATAAACTTTGAAACACCAAACGATAAAAGTTCTATTTCACTTTTCAAAAGAAAAAAAAAAATTAAGTAGTTATACTTTTATGTCATATTGTCCAATGTAAGTCATGTGGATCATTCAAATGTCATTATATAAACCAATGATTTACAGACAGTGGTATTACAGTCTCGTTTATAAGTACTGTGACAAACCTACATTCTTATTGTTATCAAATAAATAATAAATTCGTTTTATTATGCTTATGAACTAGCTTACACTAACAATGGTATCTAGCTATGTATAAAATGCACTCAATTGTTCTTTGGACGTCTATCTAATACTTATAATTAAGGAACTGTCGTTGATTACAAAATTACCTAAACATAATAGGTACTGAAAATGTTTTAATTTTTATTCACCGTTCCACACAAAGGTCTTTGTAAACTCGAGGCGTGACGTAGAGCCGTGCCATCGAGTTATTTGCGAAGCAAAAACAGACTTATGTACAATTAAATAAAACCTAGAGCAAACGAGAGGATTTTCCGTCGCGGCGACAACGAACGCTTTGTGACATTTTAAGCCATTTATTATTTGAATATCTATCTAATTAAATCTGTGATTTCTGATTGCAAAAGTCCGGGTTGAATTAAATAGACAGGATATGTGGAAAATGGATTTTCCAAATGTTCATTTAAATTTGACAATAGTCACAAGAAATACAGTTTTAAAATTTACAGCGTTCTCGTTGAATTCTGAATTTAAACGTGATTTTTCTATATTTATACTCAATACAAAGTTTATACATTAACACGTTGAAGTGCTCATCTAACCGATTACTTATCTAAATGTATGTACAGAGTAATCCACATACGTTATACGTAATGCGATAAGGGTGTGCCGGGCACCGAGGCCCGGGACTTAGTAATATTTACACGGCGAGGTAAGTAACATAACAGCGATTGAACGCGTTAGCGTGATGTTGCGTTGCGTTGCGATACGTTGCGTGGCGTTGTTAGGGTGGGCGGTAGTGTAGCGGCGCGGAGGGCCCTGCTCGGTCTAGCGGGGGTACCCTGCAATACATAAATTGCATTGGAAACTAGATATATATACATACATATGACAATACACTGATAACGTAAGCGCAGTAAGACGCATGCAAACAGTCAAACACGCCGTGCGAAAGCAGATAGTGTGACTGGCACATAATGTTGCTATACAAACGAACAATCTACATGTCTTCATGCTGTAAAATAATTCGGATCATAAAGCTTCGAGTAGGTTTAAGCCGATATGTAGTACAGAACAGTTAAATCGTGAAGATTGGCGCAGGAAGCGAGTGCCGAAACTGCAGCTAGTGTTCCAGATTAAGGACTTTGAGAGTGGAGAGCTGGTCTGCGGTTCTTGAACTGTCAGAAATTCATTTACACGAAACTTTTAATGAGAAAATACTTTATATCTGTCTTGAATAAAAGATACTTGGGTAAAGGACAAAGGCAATGTAATTTTAAGTAGCTATGAATCGAAGTAAGTACTTAGTAATAGCTTGTTCAAATAATTATCTCATTAATAACTACAGCATGTTATTAGAATCTGAAATGGGAGCAGAGATCTGTAACTAATTTATTGAGAAAAGAAAGGAGAATACTGCGTACATGCAAAACACAGTCAACATGATGTGACTGTTTACCCCTGAATTCTTTAAAATATTGTGTACCTTAGATAACAGTTTTTCAACAACAAATTAATAACAGTCGTCTACATTGCCCAGGGTAAACATTTTCAACAGTCATGTGTTAACAAGTGCTGGATATAGAATTTTATCTATATCCTGCAAGTAAAATAGAATTTTCTATAGAATCAGTTATTTTTACACCTACTCATTTCATTAAAAGAGAATAAAAATGGAGAAGATTAAGACCTTAAAGAATAGGTGACATGTAAAAAACTTTAGTCTCTTCTTTCCCCTGCGGAAAACAGAGGTTATAGTAGGAGATAGGAGAGAGCAACAATACAAGTAGTGAAAAGGGACATCCATATGAAGAGAGCATATAATGGCTCATCTGACAGTCCGCAGAACCGCATAAGTACTCACATATCGGCTTGGTGCCTGGCCGGCAGCAGCAGCAGCGGCTGGCTCGCTGCGCCCGCGCCGCCCGCCGACTCCACCGCCGCGTACAGCGGAGGCAGCACCTTGTGTGCGTGTGCCTCCACTGCCAACACACATCCGTTACAACGCGACGCACACACTAACACACATCACATTGCACTTGTGTGCGGCTTCACACAGACCAGCCCCACGTACCGGTTAGAGGTGCCCCGGGCCGGTTCACGTGGCCGCTGTGCCCGCCGCCCATGCTCTTGGGCTTACGCTTTCTGGTCTGGATGCCGTCTTTCTTCATGCTGAGAGGTCGGTTCACCTGCGAAAGAAAAAAAAACAGTGAGAAAAATATATTCTACAAGAACGTTGTTTCAGTAAAAGGTCTCTTCCGAACCGCAATGCAATCCTTCGGGAGATGCTTTGTGCGCTCGTCAGTTATGCACGCTGCACTTTTGTTTGAATTATACAGGGCAAATATATCTACAATCCTAAACACATCCCTTTTATGAAACTGTGTGTCTTCTTTGTGAAAGATCTCAAATCACAGTATTATCCATTCCAATTTATGACCAAAAAAAAACGTTTGCAATGACTAAGTACTACTTAATGACCTCAGCGCTTCCGGCAGAAAATAAACAATTTGTCAGGATAACAAGAACTTAATTTGAAGGCACTTAAACATGGAAATGGCTGATGAACTGTGTTTCTATAATTGGACAAGTGCGTTTCGAGTAGCTCCAGGATCCGCTAGCCACGCTGCATCATCAGGACACGTCACTCGGGGAAACTCCTCGTAATCTGCCGCCACGTGCGCCTATCATCCTTTAAACAAGCGTATCTACCACGAGGAGATAATTGATAAAAGATTATTTATCTCATTATGAATATTCGTGGTCGCGATGATAATTCTCTATCAGTCGGTAGCCCCGCGTTTTATCTCACAAGATTAGATGAGACCCAGTGTTTTGATTTTTTATACAGACCCAATATTTGCCGAGGAGTTCCCTGATAATGTGGTGGTCCGATTACGATTAGATACTTGTATCAGCTCCGGCTGGGCCGCATTCGATATGACGCTGATGCTACGCTACTGTTACTGTTTCTCTATCTATTCTCTGTATAGTTGCTAATTAATCAATTAATCATTGACAAACATTCGTAATATTTGCCATGTTGTTAACGACGACTCTCATTATATAAAGATGAAGATGATCAGGTCAAAAGAATCAAAGAAATAATTTCAAATCAAAAGAAATATTGATACATTGCGTTGAAGTACTCGTAGACTTTGTGCTTGACGAGCGATTCAGATTGAAAGCTTTGCAATTGATAGACGTTTTTTAAGAACCTTCAGGTTACAAGAGAATACTAATACTAGGTTTATACAAGGCTACAGAGAACGCTGTAAGGCTGGCCCTATTTTGGGCATCCAAGGGTATATAAGGTGAACGTCGCCACGCTAAGAAGAAGAAGAGAATACTCTCATGATATCGAGAGAAAAAACCTTTATTGTAAAGGTCAAATATATACCTATAACACATAAAGAACACAAAAGTACTTCCTGCTAAGGATGGCGAAGATTGAAAGTGTTGCAGTTGAAGAAAATAAACTACTCGTACGACAAAGATACAGGTCATAGCCATACCAAGTATACAAGACACATAAAGAAAAAGCAGTTTACTTACATTATGCAGCTTGTAGTAAAGCCCGCAGGCGTTGCAGACCGGCTCTCCGTTGTTGTTGCGGCGCCACAGCGTGGTGTTGGCGGTGCGGCAGTTGGCGCAGGTCACGCCCACGCGCCGGTTGCCGTTCGTTGGCTGCTGTTTATAAAATTACAAGTATTTGTGACATAAATATCAAGGCTAGATTGAATCCATATACTTCCAAACTTATATTATAAATGCGAAAGTCTGTCTGTCTGTCGATACAAGATTGTTGGTACGATGTCAACACATGGGCTACTTTTGGGCGTGATATAACCGAGTCTAATGCATAACATCATTGTAAATACCTATAAAAATCTACAATAATATTTCTGTAAAATTAGTTTACAGTGATCTGTTTCCGTGACATGCTAAGTATTGAATAAATTAAATACTGTTATTTACTTTTAGCACCATTGGGAAACTGTCGATGATGAAATTGGTGTAAATGCACAATTACATCTTAACGATTCACGCCACGAATTGACAGATGACATCGTAAGCAAGTGCTGCGTGTAGGTCGCTTCCAACCTATTCTGAAAATCTATGCCTTTGATCGATTGATAAGGAAGGCAATGACAAGTCTTACCAGCGCCTGCTGTGGTTTGGCTTTCTGTCCCTTGAGCGGCGGTCGGTTGACGCCGTTGATGCGGTTGTAGAGGCCGCACGCGTTGCACAGGTAGTGGCCGGTGCCGTCGCGCCGCCACAGCGGGGTGTTGCCGGCCGCACAGTTCACACACTCCTTCATCTCCCCGATGCCTGCCATGCCTGACAGATATTCATTTTCATCGTTATCATAAATCATTAATGCTAAATGTACTTTGACACTTCTTCGACTTATTAGCTTTTTATTTTTACATACACCTTGATAGGTGAAAAGTCATATGACCCACATGGTAAGTGTTTACTTGGGCCGTTTAAAGAACCAGGGTTTCTACCCATATGTAGCTTCTTTTTCTAATGCGGAACTGGTATTTAATTTACTAGCTTTTGATGATAACAACACAAAGTACAACATGAACCTTACCAGGATCAAAGCTGTCATCCAGCAAGTTATGAGTAGACCAGGCCTGTGCGGGGGCTGAGTACCCCTCCGTGAGCAGCAGGCCCCCCTCGTAGCCCGACACCGGCACGTACTCCACGCCGCCGCCCTGGCTGATGTAGTGCTCGCCGCCCACTTTGTATTGTACCGCGTTGCCATGTGTGTACAGTGTTACCTATATTACAATTAAATGGTTTTAAACAGTAATCAAATGTAAAGTCGGTCAATGAAACGGGCCTGTGATTTTCCTATTAGAAGATAACAGATTGCAACTGTCAATAATTCTGAATCGCATTTTCCATCTGCAACTGATCTAAAAGAAAAATCCTGAATCTGTATTCTCATTAAGAGACTAAAGTATTTATCGATGTGTGTAGAAACTGCAGAAATAGTATGATTATACGATAAATAAATGAAAGTTACGATGAGACAAAAGGTTAAATGTGGATTAGCAATTTCCAACGTCTGCTCGTGAATTGTGCTATCGCAAACAATGAGATCAGGTTGAATCAAGTTCTGTAAAATCAAAAGAAAATTCTTCGTTTTTACCTGCTGTGAATTAGGACTAGGGGGTGCTTCATACACGGCCTGGGTAGGCGGCACCACGGAGCTGTAGACAACATGGCCTCGCGAGGTCAAGGAAGACGAAGACAGCGTGGGGTCGCTGCGGTACAGCAGCTGTCCGGGCGGGGACTCGTCGCCGCGAGGAGCCGAGCCTGGTGCTGGCCCAGAGCCCGGGGGGGCGCCGCCGCCGTATAGAGTCAGCAACTCCTTAGGGAATAAACAGACATAATTAACGAGGGAGATTATTATGATCTCAATACAATCTACAAGTGCTTCAATCAAAAACGAATGAATTAGTGAAATGTTCCTGTCACTTTTGACAAGTTTCTATACACTGAGTACGTATATCTTGATTTTATTAAAAAAAAAAAAATCTTTTATTTCAGATAACTGGATCCATAATAATGTTAGTTTAACTTAACCTATGTTATTAATACTTAAGTTACTTGCTTTAAATACTCATTTATACATTAAATTAAACTATTTTATACGGTTTTCTATCGCGTTTATTGCTTACTTATTTATACTTATTTAAAATATTTTAATTTAATGTGTAATAATCGCGTAAACATAAGAAATCATTACTCATTTATAGTTTGGAGTGAGTTCTAAATATCACCCTCCTTACAAAAGACGCCCATAAGGCAGAAGTATAGCGATCAGCTAACGTCATCAGGATGCTATTGGGACTAGCCCGCACTCTGTTTATAAGCGATGCGGTTTTCTTGCGAAGAATCGCAGCAAAGCCATCAATTTGGTACTCCGCAAACATCGCAGATGCGCTACAAAAACGAGGTAGCCCCAGCATCATCCTGAAGACGTCATTATATTGTATTCGCAAGGTATCCAGCGATTTTTTGGTATAGTTGACCCACAAATTACCCGTGTACATATTCTGGCAATAGGCTTTAAAAAGCGTGACCTTTACTTCTTCGGTACATCGGGTGAATCGGCGAGCCAACATGTTGCCCCTCACTGCAAGCGCCCTACGTTCTCTCTCAATATCTTCATCATCTTTAAGGTCGTCGGTTATGATGTGCCCAAGATATTTAAATTTTTTAACTAATTTAATATTTGCTCCGTTAAGGATAATATTATTATTATTTTTGGTACAGTTTCCGGCGACCTTAAAGACCATATATTCTGTCTTCTTAATGTTGTATATAAGCCCATGTTCTCTGGCATAGGTCTCACATACTCCCAACATTTCATTAAGGCCCCCTGCCGTCGGGCAAAGCAGTACCATGTCGTCTGCGTAATTAATATTGTTCACACTTATACCATCAATCCGGCATCCGACACGCATACTGCTCAGCTCGACAATAAGGTCGTTAACATATATGTTGAAGAGTGTGGGAGAAGTCAAGCCACCCTGTCTTACTCCACCCTCCAACCTATATGCTTCTGAGAACGTGTCTGCCCATTTAACAAAATTTGTTTGGTTAGCATACCAGAACATAAAAACGTTAATAATTTCCACTGGAACCCCCCTATCCCTCAGCTTTCCCCATAGCTTATTGTACGCTACCAGGTCAAAAGCAGTCGAGTAATCAAGGAAACACCCATACACCTGCGTTCCGCGTTTGTTGTTAATTCATGGTACTAAAATGTTCCACTTTATTACCATGAATTATTCTATAACGAACACTATCTTTTACTTCTCACTTAAAACGCAGTATAAGAGAAGAACTACGAAAAAATGCTACAAATATACCAATAAACGTCTATATTACCTTGCTGCCCCCAACGTATGTGCTGTACCCTGCACCGCCATACTGGGGACTTTGTCCGGCGTAGCTGTATCCACCATGCACGGAGGTCACCGGCTGCAGACTGGCGTAGGTGCTGGGCCTGAGTTCTCCCTCGCCACGGCTCTCATACTTCACTGGCTGATACGCTACGCCTACTGCCTGCTAGATATTTTTAAATTGAGTTATCAAACAAATTTTTCTGACATATTTCACACATATAATTTCAGATTAATTTGAGAAAACTAGAAATTGTTGAAATGCGAAAAAAGTTTGCTATTACGATAATACTTCTATATTGTTTTCCAATTACCTGATTGTTCAAAGACGTTGTCTGAATCATTTCTAATGCACTCGACGCTGCCGCTTGTTCGCTCAGGACCGCTCCGTACTGCCTCCCATCAGCAGACGTCGGCACACCATCGGCTGCTGTCGCATACACTTGCAAATGTTCCACTTTTTCTTTATGCGCTAGGAATGCTTCATGCGCGTGCTCATCAGGTTCCCCCTCCTGTCCGACTAGAACTTGATGTGGTGCACCGTATCGGAATGTCAAATTCCTTCTATAATCAGGTCTTTGTGGAATCCTATATTGTTGCTGCAATCTTTTGTCGATTGATGATGGCGATGGTATCGACCTGTAAGATTCTTGTTTGAACGCATGGTGCCTCGCTTCTGACTCAGCCTCGGCTAATCTCAATCTCTCTTCGTCATAATGTTGTTGTGCAATATCTCTGGCATCAGGGTTATCCTCAATTTTCGGAGCATAGTGAAGTTGCTCTTGTTCTATCTGTGAAGGTTCGGGGGGCTCATCTTTTACGCCATCGTCAGGTATTTCAGGGGTTTCAGTAATATGGCCAGCTGCAGTAATAGTTCTCACGGAGCGTCGTGATGTGATAACGGACTGTGAATGTGGTAACGGTGACGGTGGCCTTCCCATTGCAGGGGACTGTTCTGCAGGAGCAGCTTCTGTGTTCTGCTCCTCCACTCTCTCCTCGCTCTTGACTAGCTGCAATGCCTCCACTGAGGTGTCTTCCTCCCGAGGCTCTTCCCTATTTATAGGCGAGACGTTTTCCATTCTGCAACAAATAATTTATTAAGCTTTATTAATACTAGGCATAACATTTTATCATTTTAAAATATCTATCAGTCATTGTTCGAAGTAGTTGGTAAAACAAGATCTAAGTATATCAGTAATACCCACTTTTGTTCTCCGTACACCAGTTTCGCTACCAAAAAACCTAACACTGACAATCTGGACAACATCGGTTAGTAAAGTAACATTTAGTTCAAATTGTTATGACTAAGTGTCGAGTTCTAGTTTTGTGGCACGTTCCGTCATCTCCGTATTTGAGTTTGTTAACCCGTACTCGCGACAAAGCATGTTTGCTCGAAGGCTGGCCGGAAGGGCCCGAGCCGGCGGAAACCGCCAGCGCCGGCGCCCGGTTACGAGAGCTGGCCTCGTGCCGTCTTCTGCACTGCGCCATGTCAATGGACTGGACCAGATACAACGTTTGTACTGACGAGGATATCGTGATTGCAATTAGATTTTTTAAGTATATTCTGCTGAATAAGGTGGTGTTAGATTTTTGATTGTAAAATTTTGGATGTGTTTCGATTGAATGGGGCGATGTAAGTAAATAGTATTTTTTGTGATAACTGTCATCATCACCACACCACCAAAGTCAGATTTCTACTATCCACTACCGGGTATATGGAAAACCCTTGTCTATGTCAAACTTTCCTGAACTGTGCCATCACAATTCATATGTTGCCACGTTGCAAGTTATGTGATAACTGTAGATTTGTGGAAATAAGTATTTTAGTTGATGAAGTCTAAGGGTTAAATCTAGGTCCTACTCGGAAATAAGGCCCTATATTTTTGTTTTTCATCTGACAATCTTTTCGAAAAACTTCAACGATAAGAAGTTCTTTTTAAATAGAAGAAAAACGAGAGCCATTATGTAATGAAATCAGGAGACATTTCTTGACCATGTTTTTGAGTTAAATTCTCTAACATTTTTGTAAGTTAAATGACTTAGATGTTTTACTAAATGGCAAAGATTGCGCAACGAGCTCTTTAATGTAAGGCAAGCCAACAACATGATGTAAACAAGACCAACATGGACCTCGGTAATTAAGTGATATATTTTGTACGCAAGTGGAACATTCAGGCACCCTACTATGGCGGCGGAAGAGCGGCTTCGACTTGTGTGTTCAACGCGAATAAACATAACGTGCTTCACTCAAAAATAAACTTTCTTTCAACTATACTAACTTATATTTTCATAAAGATTAACCTTACACTAGTTATTTAAGGAAAATTAGACTTATGCTCCAGGGTTTTGGGTGTATTTTGTGTTGTCAGAGAGCGGCGACTGCGCGCTGCGTTTATGATGGCGCTTGTTTGCGCGTGATAACGACTTCGTATTTTAATAGACCTCGCTGTGGTTTGCTATCCCTAAACTATTCAGAACATAAAATAGTATCAATAAAGTATTTTTAAGCAATCTAAGAAGAGAAAAAGAAAGACGATGGAACTTAGAGGCAAAATCATTGGGTCTTGTTTCCTCATTTGCTTCTTAAGCTATATATCTTGGGAACCACCGGATCCGCTAAAATAAACCATATATAGCGATTTGGGGAAATTTTTACCGTACGCCTGCCTGTTAACCTTCTTTGGAAATGCTATTAGTTGTGAATTCCGCCACAGTCTCTATCTTAGAGAGACTTGTTTGGTTTTATATTTTCTTATAAACACTCAGGAAATAAGAATTGAAAAAATGTTGTTACCAAACTTCAACAAACAAAGGTCAAGATTTCGTCATTGTATTTATTTTTCCAAATTTGTGATATTATTCGCTAAGTGTTCCTGAAGAAACATGAGCGTTGAGAAGCGCCACGGTATTCTATTGACTTCCTTGCTGACAAAATCAAAATGGAAATTGCTGAGTGAAGTTTTTCTACTACTTTTCAACAAGACCACTACTAGCTTGACATTTTACAAAATAATCCTTTGTTTAACCGGTTTCTCTCGTTATTCGCAACATAGTATTTTTTTCAGTGTATTATGGTAACTATCTGAAATAAATATTTATTTTAATTATTATAGTGTATTTCAAAATTTGGGTCTAGTTTGTCTCTTAGTCAAATAGGAAGTGATCTTTTCTTAAACCACACGGAAGATCTAAGTAATAGTAAGATCTAGTTATAGTGAAGCAATCCACGCACTGATTATTTTAATTCTGATTAAATATTTTTGCTGCAATGGTAAGTTTCTTTAAGCTGCTGACTACGTCAGATTAGTCACAAGAAACCTATTGAAAAGAGAAGAACTGTCTAGGGTCTGCAATATTCTGACAAAATAAAAAACAAAACAATTTATTTAGAATTTAGAAACTCTGTAAAATTTGAATTTCATAAAATTTCTAATAAAAAAAAATACATTTAACCAATTAGGCGGCATTTTTGATTGTTTTAAATAATTGTATCTGTTGTTTTAGCACCGACTACACGCGTAAAGTAAATAGAACACGGCTGTTAAAGCATGAGATGTCATTAATGTCGAGCCTCGAGAGAGGCTTATGTCTACTTGTGACACAAGTGCTGTCGGCAATACATACATACAAATACTTTGTATACTATTTGCCACGTCGATACAAAACTTTCCACTGCTAGCAGCAAAGGAAAATACTTATATCTTGTCAATGGTTAAATACTCTATAAATTACAAGAAGTTAATATTGATTACATATTATCTTTTCCTAACTGGTTACTAATAAACTAAGATTCATAAATTAAAACCTCATAATTTTAATTATAATCCTAAAGCCATCTTTTACATTTATAAGGGGGTATCGTAAGCCAACTAGCGCCACCAATTATTTATTTAACTCTAAAATCAGGTCAAATTGAAAAATTAAAGAAGGCAGGTCCACTAGGTTTTTTTAAGAATTGATTAAAGGAAAAATAATGTAAAGTAATACCAAAAATACTAAACGATATTTACTAGTGACCTGCGTTCTTAGATTTTTTAAATTTGACCTGATTTTAGAGTGAAATAAATAAAATTATTGGTGGCGCTAGTTGGCTTATGATAGCCCCTCTGTACGGATCTTATTAAACGCAGGTTAAAATAAATAAAAAAACTAAAATGTGTCAGGATGTGCAGAATACTCTATACTATATGCTGTGAATAACCCGATTTTTTTAATGTATATGTTATGTATTGTACTTGTCATATTGGCGTTTAGGTACGTAGTACTAATTGCAATAGTTCGAATAAAAAAAAAATAATAAGCCGCAAAATATATAGAACCTGTTACTTACTTCAATACAGAAAATATCTACGACACTCGGATCGGCGGATTTATTCCAAATTCGAATGGAGTCTTAATCCATACTAATATTATTAATGCGAAAGTCTGTCTGTCTGTCTGTCACCTCTTCACGGCTAAACTGATGGATCGATTGTAATGAAATTTGGTAGGGATGTAGTTAACAACCTGAGGTCAAACATAGGCTACTTTTGGGCGCGATATAACCGAGTCCCACGCGGGGCGAAGCCGCGGGGAACAGCTAGTACGTAATAAAATACTTCCATTTGAATCGGCCAAGCGTGAGACCGACTCGTGCTCGATCCAGCGGTTAAGCCGTAAAAGCGAACAGACAAACAGACAGACTTTCGCAATTATGAAGAATAACTTAGCTACCGTGCGTCCCCTCTACGACTTGCTACGGCGTAGCGGCGGCTACGCCGATCGACGCGCGGTCAAATTTTGTTCCATATTTTTTCTATCGACTATTTTGAAATGATCTTGTTTTTAATATTAATATTTATTTTTAATACGATATAAATCGATCAAAATAATAAAAAAATAAGACAAAGACAAAGGAAGTAATATTTTTTTGAGTGAAATATTATGAAATTTTATTTCAGAACAACGGTTCTGAATTTATAAAGAACTAGCTGTTCCCCGCGGCTTCGCCCCGCGTGGGACTCGGTTATATCGCGTCCAAAAGTAGCCTATGTTTGACCTCAGGTCTTTCACTACATCCCTACCAAATTTCATCACAATCGGTCCAGCAGTTTAGGCGTGAAGAGGTGACAGACAGACAGACAGACAGACAGAAAGACAGACAGACAGACTTTCGCATTTATAATATTAGTATGGATGCTACGAGTTGCATAAGAAGTAATTATACACGAATACTTTATATAAGTACGTTAAAACTCGAGAATTTAATTAACCCGTCAAAGATAAAAACCAAAAATTCTGAATGTCTTTCATTATTTTTTTAATTAACCAACATGGTACTTGACATTACTATTACGATTATAAAGACTGGCTGAAAAAAAGCGGCAGAGTAATTTCCAGTAGCCGCTATTTTTTAAATATAATTTTATGTAAAATATATAGCTAATGTAATCAAGTAGCGTCTAGCATCCAGTTTTCAAACCAAACATATGGGGCTGTTATCGACTCATTGATAGAGGTTCTGATATTAATGTTAAGATTAGAAATACCACTATGATTACAGGGTGCAATCACTGAGTACCTTCAAGACCATTCATCTTCTCACATGAAACACACGCTTACACTATTTTGAAAATAAAATACAAAAATTATAAATATTACTTAAATCACTTACTTTGACTATAACTAATGAAGATCCAAACAAACTCAATTGCACTGAAGTCTTAAATTCACTAAAAAAAAGTTTATAAATACATTTCACTATTTGTAGGTAAGAAATAGGTGCGAAAGCCGCGCGAGCATCGGCGCGGGCGCGTGGAACGAAGCGCACCGGTTTTCAGACTGCTGATTAGCCTGCGAGAGTGCCCCACCTCGTGTGTCGGCTTGTCGACGCCCGCCCACAGATTCAACAAAGAGTTTTCCTAAACTTACTCATTAAAATTCTATTATAAATGGAAAATAATGACATTGAACTTCTATAAAAACAAACAATCTATACTAATATATTAAGGCTGAAGAGTGTTAGTTTGAACACTTAATAATTTTTGAAATACAGGTCGGTAATCAAAAATTCATTCTGCATATGATAGGCTAATACCATGGGCGAGAGAAACTGCGGGGAACAGCTAGTGATTAAATAATTTTGGTCTATTAATATACCAACTCGTGTTGCACTCGGTCCAAAGGGCTGTATTAACTCTGTGAACTGCAATGAAGAGCTAAAGATTCCTCCAGTTAGGTACAGGTGTCCACGGACTATGTATCACTTTCTATAAGGTTGTTAATTATTATTATTTATTTAATAACTTAAGTGAAAACCGCCACCAGTCAGAGGAGCTTAGAGCTCTGGTTGTCTATATTATTATGTTAGGATTTAGTTAGGCTTTTAAAAAAATAATCTTTACGTGTGAGAGGAAGGTGAATTTATGTCGGTCGGATGATAAGGATTGTATGTAAATAAATCGATATAAGCAACGTCTGCAAATTAGCAGGCGGCCGCTTATTTCCCATTGAATGCCCACGATCTTATCTAATGTTAGTTGTAGATTTAGTGTAAGAAAGAGTTCACTGCCTTATTAATAAATAACAATTCCCAATTTTGGCGAGACCATCGACTTTTAAAGATCGATGCTCTTTTTTTGAGAGAATTTACCTATAACTGCTTTCTCAACATACCTATAGTGTCAAAACAAACTCCAGTCTCCGAAGTCATGTGATTTGGTCTGAAACCGGGAAAAGGCTTACATGAAGGTGTGCTTTTGAAAATAATATGAAAGATCGACATAACAAATAGAACCTGAAATAAATTTCAGTATAATCCTCTCTTATCCCCAAATTTATGTGGAACCTTAGCGCTTAAGAGTGTTTACGATTATATCGCCAATAAAATGATAGCAGCAAAGCCGATACCAATCGATAAGACTGAGACATCGATCATCGGTCTAATTACGAAGATAATGCTAATCTCCTTGCCTTGCCTGCGATTCAATCGGAACATGCTCCGCAAATGTTCTACTGGCTTCAAGGTCTAAACGATAATAAGTATTTTAAAATAATTATATTGACTGGGATGTAGGCCGCTTCCAACTGCTCATTCTAGAACTCATTGGGGGAGGCCTATGCCCAGCTGACTGCCTTCGGCTAGATGACGATGAAAACTATTAAGGTATTAAGTTGTGTAGCAGGGAAAACTCGTCAATAAGCACAGGCGAACGTGGCGCCAACTCCTTTTGTGAATGTCTACTTAAGTATATCAATCGAAATAGATAAAAAAACCAAATTGTGTATAGTGGGTAAAATTAAGAAAATATAGGTTCTCTACGTTATTATACCAGCGCTGACAAAGTCGCAATCAAAGTATGGCTTCGTACATCCGGGTTCCACTCCCATAAGTTATTTTATACATCATGTATTTGTGGCATGTCTATAATAATACAAGAAAGGTTAACATCAGTCAAATGGTTGGTCGTAAATATAATGCCAAATCTTAGAAACCTTAGAAATCGAAATTCTGATTGGGTTTCGAATTGGGATACAGCTTGGGTCAAACAGGGCAGCGCTTAGGTGTTCATGATGATTAAATTATTCATACATACATTATAATGGAAATAACCACTTCGTTAAAAGATGGCTGTTGCATAAAACACTACACGTTTTAGAGAAGTGTGACGCATTTCCCAGAGGTGTAGTCGAGGACTTGATGTGACGTGATGATTCACCAACAAGTCGATGACGGCTATTGATATTTATTGGACTTTCATTATTCATGTGCAATACATCCTGAAGGGCGCAAACATTACTCGGAACTATCCTTGGCTGTGTGATTTCCGGCTTAAGAATAGGCCACTCCCTCTCATCCTTTGAATTTTGTGATGCGTCGTAGTAGTCAGGTGGAGAGACTAAAATATATTTTTTCACCAAATAAACCTTACATGGTTTATAGCTTCTCGCTTGCAGACGGCAAGTAGTAGTTTAGCTGTTTGCTTAATGACACGGAGATCATAAGTTAGTCCTCTGTTTGTCATTAAGTGGCCTTTTACGATATCCATGAGAAGGTCATTACCTTCTAGACAAACCAGTTACTCGTACAACCCTGAAATGAAATAAAATTATTATCACATAAACATTATGATGTTGACGGCTGGTCATGGATGGATGGATGGTGTTCTGAAGCCAAGGATTTTGTGGGTGAAAAAGGACACCACCTGAGAGATTTTGATCCTAGTTATGACGAGCGCTCCGGATGGTATTTGATTCAAAGGAGGATATCCTTTGAATCAAATACCATCCGGATCGCGATTCAAAGAGAAAACTCGGCGAGTATAATGGGTCCTTTGAATAGGATACAATTAGGGGCAGAATTTTGACTAATGTTTATTCGTATTATATATTGTGTAAAATTTCTTAGAAATGTTATTCTAATGCCTATTGAGATTAAAGAAAATGAATAGGAAAAAAATAACCAGAAGTTACATTATGTTTATACTACTGCTAGTCTACCATCCCTGAAATATTTCCGGTTCTCAGAAAAAAGGGAAACGAATTCCACACTTGGCATGTCATAAAGGAAAAGGCTAGTTTAATACATGAAAATAATTTTATATATGATTTCGTAGTTACTTAGAAATTCTGGTAGAAACGGAGTGGAGTCTCTTGGCTCTCTGAAACCTCGTGTTATCAGAGCACTTGTCTGATAAACGCCTCACAGCTTATCACGACACGGTTCGATGATTCAGTATCGATGTCCGAGAGATTTGTTTTCGCAACAATAGTATTTATTTTGAATATAACAAAGAAGGTTAAAGAAAAAGTCCTCAATAGACTAAGGTATTGCTTTGCGGCAGTTGAACTAGTACTTACGAAATTCCTATGCGTGCTTCCACCACGATATTCATGAAAACCCACCAGTGCCCACGCACTACTATAAATCCCAGTATGCCCGCCACGAATAGTTGGCTCACACAATATTTGTGACGGGTGTTTAATTTTACACGGTGCATCCTATAACATATCTCTATCTCACACAAACTTCATGGTCGCGTCAGCTCATATAAGCATACCATATAATGCTATTTTGCTCAAAAGCTCACGTACTTATCATAACCAAAGATTTTTACGATGATGACCTTTTTTGATAATTTCATCATTTTTTTCATTGTGTGTTGCTTTGGAGCCCATGTCCTCTAAAACGTGATCTCCCAATTTTTTCTCTCTGCATGTGGAACTACAGGAGTATATGACTAGCCTCTTACCTGATGTCAACTCTGCTGGAAAATGTTGCTTTTATTCATATAAGTAAATTGAGACCTCTGTCATTCCTTTTACCACGTCGTGTACGAAACTCATGGGTAGAGACTGGATGGTCTATTCCGAAGCCACACGTCTAAGTTTATCAGCCAGAGAACAATAAAACCCATAACGTTACGAGGTCTCATGAGACCGTGAGAGGTATTATATGTTAATTGGTTTTTATCATATTTTTCTAAATTTCTGGGACGTAGCCATAGGGACATAACATTTTCATAACTTTCACGAAGATTTTGGTAAGTATTTTACGAAAAATAATTTAAAGATTTTATAACTTCGTTTTTGGGTCATGTGAGAGCACAACGCTGTTATCTACTCCTGTGACAGGTGAGGTGACCTCCCCCCGCCTCCTCGCCCTACTGTCAATAACTACGATATCATGACATGTCTGATCCGAGTACATCGTGGGACTTGCATGTAGTGTAAATGATACATTAAATATAAGATTATTTATACTTATATAAGAAGAAATTATTAGATTCACAATGACCACGACATGATGGAAATAGTGTACCGATTCAGAAGAAAAAAAAATTCTTATTGAATTAAATCCCAGATTATGTAAATAAAGTAACTGATAAACCTACAATGGATTTTCTGCGGCTAGCAACCATGCTGAACGGGCCCTAGGCTCTGTCTACCCCGTATAAGATGAAGACGTGACTATATATTTTTATGTATGTATGGATTTTCTACGATATGGGGTATCAAACATTATCTATTCAACACCTTCTTTTTCTTCCTCTCTAGTCAATCGTTAGTATGCCAAATTAATTTTCTACTATATATGTGGCTTCGTTCTCTTCCCCTATTATTGGCTTATCTACCAGATCCCTATCCGAGCACGAGCCTGGTTAGTTGAGACTTAGAGACTTGTACAAAACTTATAATGATTTAGCTGGGCAAATATTTCATAAATTTTGGGAACGTACACTCGTCTACGTAGAATGTAGACCAGTTTACGATTGCGACATTCACAACACCATAGATAGCCTAAAAATGTCACATTCTTTCATTCCATATATTTAGATTATATGAAAGTCAGATACTTACACAATTAGTAAAGAACTAGTAATAAAGCATACTTTATTCGAATCAGAATGTGATAGATAGATATATATATTATTTGGACAAAATATCGACCATCTCTGCAAGGAAGGACTACTTGTGCTGTCAAAATTATGTTAGCCTCTTTTATTTTGCCCCTTATTTAATTCTTAACTTCCTAGTTAATATTTGACTGATTACTGTAAATCAATTAAAAAATTTAACGAGTAATTTCTTTAATTGGGTAAACATTTATCTTAAACTTCATGAATCCAAGTACATATGTAATCAATATTAAGAGCAAGTTAATAATTGTTTAATAATGATCCTGGTGCGTTGACCTTTCAGATAGGGAGGTATCGCGGTCTTCTGAGATATGCAAACGTTATCTGTTTATCTAGTTACCGCTAATGTGAGTTATCTTAACTGGAGATACCTAATCTGTCAGATACCGTATCGAGCCCCCAGCTGGTGCTATCGTTGCAACAGGTGAATGCAGTTATGCAGTTTGCTTTTCATCATTGATAGTTCATATACATTTAAGATGAAATTTGAAGCTTCCTCCATCAGGATTCTGTATAATCTCATGTTTATACCTTCGAGTATATGGATTACTAAGAAGATCAGCTAAAAATAACTGTTTCTCAAATCAAAGAGGTCTTTCATCAGGTTTTTGACAGAGGAAACTATTTTGTAGCTAAACCATAAAGCTTGCTTGTGTTATACGAACACCGGTGACTCGGTTGTGCAACGAGGGGAGCCTGGGTGTGTTCGCGATGACGTGATAACGCGGGCAAACAGACGGCGCTGGGCAAATATTTGTAGGGAACGTCGGCCGAGCATCTCCCCCCGACCCTCCGCCCCTCTGGAGCCATGAGCCTATCTGCAGGAGCTGAGATATCGCGATACCATCCCCGATACCGAGTAATTATCAGATACAAGCAGATTTGATTACGAGAGCGCGTATCTGAGCTCATTACGACCGCCACATCGCCCGCGTCTCCACCGCTCTCGGCTTCAGGTCTTGGCTTGCTCGTCGTCGTATCGCTGCCACTCCTTGCGACCTGGAAACTTAAATGTGACTGAGTGCAGTGCTCTCGATTCCATATAAGAAGTGTGTGCGCAGTGAGCGATGGCTTGTGAGTGTGTAATCCCGCCGGATCTGATAGCCGTCGCCGATACATCGACGGATTATTGATGGGCGCCGCTCGACCTCATCGCGATCTTATCAGTTGTTTTTTTCGTCGAATATTTTTCCGTGAAAAGCTAATAAAGGGGCCTGGGTGAGGCGGCGCGGGGGCACGTGACGCGCGATGGCCGCCGATAAGCCGCCATATTGTTTCAGAACCCCCCTCCGCTCCCCTCCCGCTACTTCTCCTGAAGTGTTTGGCTCGCATCACGTACACCATCCACAATAAGTAGGTGTAAAGTGCTGCGTAATTTTACCTACGCGCCTTATGAAAACGCTGGGAATGAGCCTCGTATATTTATAGATAAAATCAGTGATAACATCACAAAGCAAACACGTTTAACCAGGTTACAGTAGGTTTCAAGTATGATTTTGATGAAATTTATTAATAAACCAACACCACTGCACCATTTCGCGTGAGGAATGCTAATGTCTGCTGCAACTGGCGTGAAAATGTTTAACTTCCAGCTCGTATCAGATACCCAGGTCTATCTCTAGATAACTAGAGCTACTGTCTGATTTCTAGTTTGATACTGCAATTACTATCAAATATATACATTACACTTGCGCACCGCATATCGACGTCTACCAGCAATAGTTAGAAAAAATATCTGTAATTTTTACCACCTTTAACGTTCTGATATTGATTTTACAACTTGGAGCAAAACTGATAAAAAAATATAATTAAATTCATTTAAGCAGATTATCGAAAATAGAAACTAAAACATAAGTATTATTAAGAAACAAAAAAAAAACTGTTGTTTGTTTGTTTGTTTGTTTGTTTGTTTGTTTGTAATATATTTATTGCTTTAAAATACATAGTAAAAGGAACATTATTAAAATAAGAAAAAAAAATTAAAAAAAAAATGTTTTAAATAGGCCAACCAATTATAGAAAAGCATATTAGTTTCCTTCCTTTTAGGCGACTAAAGATCATCAGGAACAAATACTAGGTATAAAAATATCGAATACATGAAATAAAATTTTATATTTTACCGAGATATAAAAATGACGATATCGTTCGATATCTTGACAGATATAGAAATGACTACGACCTAGAAACCAACATTTTCACATTTGTCCATTTAACCATTTCCCAATCGTATTCACTTCAGTCGTACAGCTGAATGATATTAATCGTCATCGTGTAGAGATGGGGTATAGAGTTAGAATCTTGACACTACATATAAAAGTGTTAGCCAAGATATTTTTGAATTCAAATTCAAATCTTTTATTCGGGCAAAAAATAAAATACATTTAATTGAACAACGTTACAAGTTATTTGTCTTCAACAGCCAGAAGATTCACGTTGGCTCTACACGAGGCAAAAATGCCTGTCCTGTGGCAGCCCAAAAAGTTTTAGCAACACGTTTAATTTGGTTCAAATAAACAATTGATCCTAACACATAATTGAACTTACTCAAAAATTTGGATGCACAACAAATCAATACGACAAGGGGTTAAAACGAGGTTCCCTGGACTATTTTTTTTAAATTGATTTATGCTATGTACTGCTTAGCGTATCACAACCAACTTTCCGCGGGCGAAGTCGGAAGTAATAGTTACTTTACATAATTTACTAGCTGTTTGTATGATCCCTTGATTAAACACACGTTTAAGCTCTCTGTTTTATTTAAAGGTTGACTGCTAGATAACGTTTTGAGTATTAATTCCGCCTAGTGCTTTACTGTATTTATTTCGAACATGCTATTGACTCTACAGCGTTATATAATAATTGCTATTTATACGTTGCTAAGTACAAAGTTTGAAAGCGGATAAACCGATTAAACAGATTATTTTAATAAATCATTGAAATGCTGGGAAGTTTGTTTGTTACTTTTTCACTCAGTTTCAAACAGTTAGGACAATTTTAATGAAAATTGTTATGGAGGTAGCTGATACTTTGGATTAACACATAAGGTGCTTTTTATTCCAAAAAGTATGGGTAACATCGCAGGATGCAGCTAGTTATATATAAAATGCACAGAGAAAATATATTTAATCACGAAAATAAAGAGAAACAAAGCTCTGGAAAAAATAGTTCTAAAACAACACATTCATGTTGGTTTAATAAATTTTAGGCGGTTTAATTTTTAAGTTATTCTTGTGTGTATTATAAATTTGTCCTGTAAAAACTTGTTTTGGTGAAAAATAAGAACTGAATTAAAAAGCAGAAAGGTTAAGTAAGTAACTGCGCTTTTTACAATATATTAGCACGGCCAGTATGACAAAACTACGATATACTAATACTCGACTACGGCGAAGCCAATGGAAGGGTAATGATTTCTATGCAATTGGCTAGTCCAATTTTTTACAAATATGTCTAATTCGAAAACCATTTCAAGGAATAGGCTTAGAAAACAGTTTGCCATAATCCGATTTTTTGTTAAGCAAATATATTTTTTGAGATAATAGCAAACATCTCAATGACCTTAATTTTCAAAAATTTACTACTAGGTCAAATAAATTGTATGAGCCGCTTACATGTGACGTAAGCGGCTTTCTCAACTTTGTTTTGTAAGTTGGCAGCTTAGCGATTATATACTCTTTGCTTGGAAGTATTGCTAGCACAAGCCAGTCAAATCGTCATAATCTGTCATTGTCATATTTTTATTCTAGTAAAAATAACATAAATACTTTTTTTCAACGCTGAGTGACGTCATCGCTGTATGTATCTTTAAAATTAAATAAAAAATAAACTACAATTTTAAGAATTTTTTCTTTCAAACTGTATCTCTAAAATGGTCTACTTTATCGAAAAACCAAATAAATAATCACCATCATATTTTTTTTGGACTAGCCAATTAGGATGACAATTTGCCCCCATGAAATACCTTTACCAACCGTACCGTATTTTGGTTACCGTATCTAACTCGTTATTTATTTCACCACAGACAACGAGTAATTTCGCTATCATTCTCAATATCCATGAGTCATCCTCCTGTGGATTCAAGAGTTAATAAAGAGTACCCACGGATTTATTACTACATTTTATTAACAAAGGGAATATTAATTCTCAGTTTAGTGACCTAAGTAGATGGAGTAAATGAAACGCAAAGAAATAGCTGATAGTAAGGTCTGTGGTCTATTGTGAAAGCCTATGTCCAGCAGTGGAATTTTTGTAATGATGATATATCAATTTTTCTACATAAAAATGGTTATTTTATGTGTCATTACATTTGCTCAATTTTTCGGACGTTATCGAGACATTTGATAAATGATAAGGTATTTGAAAACTTCAAATATACAAGTTGGGTTATTTTTAGGGTTCCTTACCGTAAAATCGGAACCCTATCACAAAGTCTTCGTGTGATGGTGGATTTCACAAACAATGGAATTTCCTAGAAATGTCAAACAGTCATCCGATCATAATTTTTTTTATTTACTTTAAATCTGATGATAAAGAAAGTATAAATAAATATAAATTAAGACATCATATAAATAACAGACATCATAAGTATAATTATCAAAACTATTTTGACAATTATACTTAATATTTTTATTTCTATTGTCTGTTATAGATCGAAAAGAAGGGAAGTTCATAAGCGACTCTTCTAGGTTCTCAAAAAAGAATAAATTATAATTTTAAATTACTCAAATCCTATGGAATACCTTTAATTAATAATGAAAACAATACCGGCTGCGGCTCTACAGGCAACCATTTTTAAATCTATGTTAGATCCTCTAAAGAAGCTAGGGGAAAGCACAATTACTTATGAACCTTCTTTTTATAGCGAGGGTAACCAATCGTCATTTAACTTCCCACTACCATAAGATACATAGGTACCATTTTGTCTAATGTAAGTCCATGTAATAAACAGATTACTAAATTTCGCCTTAGTTGTAATAAAATGTACATAGCGTCTAATTAAAACCTGTGAAATTTTCTAATAGATAGTTTCAGTAGAAATTATGGTGATGATCTCAGAACGACAAAAATCTGTCTAACTCTCGATCAATCCAGCTTTTAATTGATTAACCTCATTAAAATCGGTCTATACGATTGTCTATAGATCATATTATTGATTGTCTTCTAACACACTATAATCACACTGTACATACAACTCAATTTATAACATCTTTTAGCGTCGAGGGTTAAAAATAAAAAGCTACGTCGTTCACCACCTAGCGCCATCTATACAAACCCATCATAACTAAAACGTGATATGTTTTGAGCAAGCATTGGTTCTGTGTTTACTCCTGTGTTTGCTTTAGATAGAGGCGATAGAGTTGTAAGTGAATTTTCAATCAACAAAAGTTATCATGATTTGCGTTGTCAATATTTAATAAAAAATCAAAAGTAATTAACAAACGTATTTGTTTAATTAAATCTTTAAAAAATATCACTAAATACAAGCAGTATTTTATGAGTGTTTATTAGATGCATTTTGTTCTCAATAGATGGCGTTAGATTGTTTAAAATTTAAGATTGAATGGTAGAGATTGCCTTAGTAACATTTAACATTTTTATATATTTACATCAGTCGGGTTAGTTTATAATTCAAGATCGGCTTATCAGAATCGCCTGAAATTTTGAACACGAGTAGGGTATGGCCAGGAAAAATAGAAATACCTACTATATGAAAGCAACAGCTAGTATTCCTCTGAGCGTGTTTTTCAGTTACTTCCTCAGCTTGCGCTTCCAAACATAGGGAAGGGAACACATTTATCTGGTTAATTTAGTACAGTAGTGAAGGTTTTACAGCACAACCAAAGAAAATATAATTCATATAGTGTTATTCATTTTGTATACCATTGAATCATATTAATATTAGTTTCATTTATATCATGGGGGTACTAGGTCAATTGACCCTGCAAATTCTGGTGTTAATTAGTTTCTCAAGAAGAAAATCTTTTGACGTGATTTCTTTAATGACCACCAGATAGCAGCTTGAGTCATATTAAGTACTTATCGCATTAAGTACTTATAACGAATCAAAAAGAATTTGAAAAATGACTAAACTAAAGAAGAAAGAAGAATTTAGTGCGAGAATACGATTCGCACTAAATTCTTCTTTCTTCTTTACACCGGTTTTACTTTCGAAATGTAATCTTGGCCGCCTGCCTGACGTCACCATTTTTTAGGAAACAAATATTGGACCATGTTGCCATCATCAGGATCTAGCAGAATGGGTAAATCAATTCAGAAAGACAAATGCTGGCTGGCGCTGTGTAAACTTTTGGCCAAGATTGCCAAAACATTCAGTCTCCAATACAAAAGATTACGAGACGAAAAAAGCCGAGACGTACTCCGAGACATAAAGTTATAAATGCTAACGGAACTTATGATGAGTCAGAAAGAACTAGTCTTACTTTTACAATTCTCAAGGGACAGGAGAATAGTTATAAAATTTATTGCAATAATCTCTCAGTGTGGTTGTCCCACATTATGTTTTTATTGGTATACTAAAGCAACTTGTATTGTGTCGGGGATAAAAATCGGTCAAGGAGACAGAAGTCCAGTTGGCTTCGAAACAAAGCAGATAAGGACATGAGCAAAAACCACTTTTTTATATTTTAATCTTTGGTTGCATGCTTGAAAAAAAATTGCTATGTTAATTAAAAACCCCCATAAATAATATTTTTTTTCTGCGTCACTTACTGATCATAAAAATTCTAAGTTACTTGTGTCGTGCTTTTTGCAATTAAATCTGTTCGTTAAACAACATGCAAATAAAGTTACAAAAAGGAATTATTTCTCCTCATCATCATCATCATTTCGGCCGCAGGCTGTCCACTGCTGGACGTAGGCCTCCCCCAAGGATTTCCAAAACGACCTTTTGGAAGCGGCCTGCATCCAGCGCCTGTCTGCGACCTTCTTCAGGTCATCATCTGGTCGGATTAGTTCTCCTGAAAAACAAAATTTAGTTAACCATATAGGTAAATATTGTATAAGGATTGTTACTTCGAGTTATATTGCTTCCTCAGCAGACTTAGGAGCCCATCAGGGTCTACTTTCCTGCTTTTTCTCCTCCACTCGCCCGGTCTTCGGTATCATTAGTTGTAAGACCTTTTGCACGATAAAAAAATGTATGAATGATCTGACAGGGTCCTGAATGTGATGAATTTAAATGTGATATTAAAATACTTTCAATAAAAACAATACATTTTCTAATCTTTATAGTATTCTTGTACATGCAGATCCTATTATTATTTTATTTAAATTAGTAGAATGGGGTTCAGAACATTGAAGAAGGCAGTCGACCCTCTTTACTTAAAGTCGTTTAATCAACATTCACGCAAAGCCGACATTCAATTTGAATAATTATATTTATATTGATAAAAATAACAGTTTTGTCAAATATGAAAGGGTTTTACTTAAAATTTTCTGACGTTCATCGTCTTTCACCTGCGGATGATTTCACAAAAACTGATAAAGAAATATTTTTATTCAAAAGTGCTAAATTTGAATGAAACAGGTTCATTTTTTAACACCTTAAAAATGTTTAACCTATAAATAACAAGCTTTCGCCGGCGTAAATTTCCCACGGGAACAGTGCTTTTCCCGGGATGAAGAGTATCATATGTCTTTCTCAATACTTCTATGTGTATGCGAAATTTCAGGAAGGTTGGTGCAGAAGATAGGGCGTGAAAACGTAACAAACGAGGAGTTAGGAGGTAGGATTAGGATATCTCTCTTTGTCGTTGTTTTTTCACTGAGGGACGTGACCATCACGGTCAACACCTACCACGAATTTCCTCCAGGGGATCCTATCCTAGGCTAGGTGAAAAGGCCTGGCAAGGATGTGCCAGCGATCTCTTACACTGTCTATCTATCTAAAATTAAGGAGTTGAGCTCTTGTCGGTGGAGTCTCTACCAGGTGTAGAGACTATCTATCTTTCGCTAGCCTTTTCAAATCCTTTTACGACACGATTCCCACATTTTCCTTTATTTATTCTACAAAACTCTTGCACTGTATTGTATGATTTTTTTTATTCTCAATCCATACTAATATTATAAATGCGAAAGTCTGTCTGTCTGCCTGTCACCTCTTCACAGCTAAACTGCTGGACCGATTGTGATGAAATTTGGTAGGGATGTAGTTGATGACCTGAGGTCAAACATAGGCTACTTTTGGGCGCGATATAACCGAGTCCTACGCGGGGCGAAGCCGCGGGGAACAGCTAGTATAGAATATAGTATCGTTGAGTTAGTATCCCATAATACAAGTCTCGAACTTACTTTGGGGCTAACTCAATCTGTGTGATTTGTCCCTGTATATTTATTTATTTATTTAATATTCTAATCTCTTGTTGACGTTATTCACTACTTATAGTTATGTTTACCACCACTTCTAAAACGCAAGTAGAGAGCAGCCCCACTACAAACTCTACTACAGCATTTTCTCCAAAAATGTCAATTTACAAAATTTGAGTCATAACTTTTTTAAAGACAAATTCACATAATGCTTTTAATTAAACTTATTTATATATATATATATATATTTATCCGACTAATGTAAAGAAGGACGTCCTTTTCTTCTACTACTTTCGACATGGCAAGTGATGAGGAGGTGTTCCAAGTTACCAAGTTTAGTCTGATATTATGACCCAAGAATTTGAATTTATGTAATCTTTCATATTTCTGTAGAAAAACAAGGTTAACGCTTCTTATGGTAGGGCGCGGTAGAAGGCGAAGTTCGATAACAACAAAAAAATTCATTGAAGGTATTAGAATTGACTAGTTTGTATTGGTCGCCATTAGTGGCATTTCGGTTTTGAGCTCCTCCGTGCTTCGGAGGGCACGTTAAATCTTTGGTTTCGGCTGTTTTCAAAAGATGGCTGTTAGGCTATATTAGATGTCTTTAGGCAGCCTGAAAAATCTGACAGAGTTTGTCACTAACTCACCTGAATCATATTCCTATTGGTTTTCCTGTAAAAAGGGTTACGGTCAGACGGAAATCGCTCCATTATAGTAATCAGTATTTCCAAATCAGGACCATTTAAAAGAGTACCCTGAATTCTGAAGATGCGATTGAGAATCACTTTCGGATGATGAAGGGAAATTATATTTCTGCTAATTTTTATTCTTATACTTCTTTGATATCCTACTAATATTATAAACGCGAAAATTTGTATAGATGTTTGTTACTCTTTCACAGGAACACATGTGAACCGTTTTGGATGAAATTTGGAATGGAGATTGCTTAGACCCTGAAACGACACATAGGCTATATTTTATGCAACAATAACGTTACAGCTAGTCATACTATAATATTCAGTAAATTAGTGCCCTCTTGATTTACCTGCAATGGAAGGACAATAAGTAACAACAAAAGGAATGAGTGACGAGGAGCAGGACTAATGGATCGGCGGGCGGCGGGTGGTGTCACCGACAGCGGACACTTTATTGGTATGTCGACAACCTGGCGGAATGCGGGACCGGGCTGCCGGACCAACGGACCAGAGGATCGGCGACCAGACTAGGGTTGTATTACTATCAATAGATTGATTATCGATAGTTGACTTCAACTATTGATGAATAGTAAGTTATCGATAGTGCCGAAACTATTGCATTTAGATACTATCAATAATTTATAATTAAAACTATCGCTTGTAACTGTATTGTAATATCGATATTCGTCTATCTCTCTAGTCAAATATCGATGTTATAATACTGTTCTGTCCGCTAGAGCGACGACATCGCCAAGATTGGAGGCCCTATGTGGAAAAGAGTCGCACAAGACCGTGGAGAGTGGCGTGCATTGGAAGAGACTTACGTCCTGCAGTGTACCTTGTAATTAACTATTAGTAGTTTTTCATAAAAATTGTAAGTTTACTATCGATACCATAGATAGTCCGATAGTAGATATCGATCATGTTACGGTTTTTCAAGACCACGAAAGTATCGATAGAGGATTACTGTATACTATTGATTGCAACGTTAGACCGGACCGCTGCTCGCTGGACGGTCCTCCGCGTCCGACTCATTAGCGGCGACGCGCAGACGGCAGCGCTGATATATTACACGTACACACGTATCGACTAAATTGTGGCTCGATAAGTGGGCGGGAGACCGCGACTTATACCTCAATCTTTAAACTGTACCTTAGAGTTATTGACATATGTTTGAGATTAAGTTGACACGAGATCGACTTAGTACTTTACGGTTTATATTCATCTCGTCATTAATAAAAAATTAAGGGCTCATGAGCTTTAGTACATCAAGTGAAATTAGGTTGAATTGCTGTGTAGATAGAGTTGTGTTTCCATTGTTCATTATTGCAAGTTATGATGTTATTGAAGGCAGTAGTGACCGCGAAGGGCTAATGTGTAACCGGTGTCTTGTCGGGCCGCTAATGCGGGCGGCGCCGGCGCCGGGCATTCCTGCGCCTGCGCTGACAAGTTATTCCTTTTTTATCGGATCACGAAATAATAGAATCAGTACAAAGCAGCCGCCGTCTGAGAGATTCGACTACAACCACTTTATATGTCACACATTAGGCGGTCACTGCTAGGTTTGATTCGAAAGGCTTCATGACTATTCTTTTTGGATAAAAACACGTATAATATTCGTAATCAACCGTAGCCTTTGTCATGGTAAGTTACAGCGCCATCACCTTATACTTAAGTAGACGCATATAATGCGTATGATATATAATTTTTGACACGAAAAAATCAGACGCCGCTTACGTAGCATCCTTTATTGGTTACGACTCTATGAGAATAAATAATGAAATTCTATATTCCGTACGTCGTGATTTATAAAGTAGTAAGTAACAACAAGAATAACCAGAAGATTTTAAAAACCATGTCATCTTCCATAGCGCCTGAATGCCATAATTCTATTTGAGCATTTTATAAATCCTATCCTCATCATTTCGTGTAGGTGGCAAGGTCACTCTACCATGCTTACCCTGGTGTCAGAGTTCTTCGAAACCGCCTCTCGGAAACTGACGTGTTACTTTTACGACTACCTTGGCAGCCGGGACCAACGGCTTAACGTGCCTTCCGAAGCACGAAATCATATTTATTCAGACAATCAGGTGATTCACGCCTGCAATGTACTAACCCAACTTGAAACGACTAAACAAAATATGCTTCCCGTAGGAATCAAACCTAACCCTGGGTCTACAGGTCCAATCCAGGAACAATCTTTATCAGCTAATCAGTGTTTTATCTGTTGCATACTAGGAATATAGCTCAGACGTCCAGGGTCAGTTCACACACATAATGAATAAATGAATGAATGAAATCGTTTATTTCAGACCACTTAATACAATTATACAGGTCCATATTGTGTTAGTAGAAAACTTATACAACTATGTTAGTAAAAATTAAAATGAGGATTATTATTTAAAACATGTAACGATGACCAATGCTTTAATATTGGGTTGTCCACCCTTTCTGACACCACCTTCAAGTGTGTTGGTACCGCTCCTTGCCCGGGACCACAAGGATGCAACTCTTTTGCAAAGCACGGCCTGGAAGCTGTGCTGTGATCTGCAAACATTCCCGAGGCACTGTATTGTGTCACTGTATTGTGTCACTGTATAATGTCTTGATTGACGTACTCTACTTATGAAACTTGGTGGTGATTTCGGCTGAAACAATCAGGTAGTATGTAGAATTTACTACCAGTCAGAAAAAGGTAAGTTATGACCTCTGTTTGTCTTCATTCATGGGAAGGTTAATAAATTCTTTACGATACTTTCAGCTGCAAGTACAGTGAGCTGCAGAGAAATATGACCCCCTTTAAATAGTGATACTTGTGGCATGGGGGTCAGATTTCTCTGCAGCCGACTGTACTTACCAAATTACTTTGCGTGCTTGCGCCACCAGTTAGTTACTCGTCAGCTGCGTCAGCTCCCCTTTGGGTTTAAATGGGTGCCTTTTAATCCGTTGGAATTCCCTCCACCTCCCATGGCTCTACCAACCTCTCGGTTATACGAGCCGAATCTTGGGAGAGTGCGCTGTACTAGCATTTCGCATCTATTTCCAGTCGCACCTGCTTGATCTCCCTATAAGTTCTCTATAGTGTCGCCTATCTATGCAATCATTGCATACCAAGGTGGAAAAGCTTAATCCGTTGGACTATCATCTAAGCTAGTTAGGATAGATCCTGCAAATAAGTATACGACCATGAGGTTTTCGTCGCCTATGAGACACGTGCAACGCCAGCCATTGTGTTCCCGACTTTAGTAGAGGAATCTTTTTATGCTTTTATTAAAAACCCCTAGTAACGCAAAATTTTGTCAGATTAAATGTCTCTCTGATGATGTCTATTGCCCCTTAAAAATCAGTCGCAGAAAGAATAATTTCGGCAGTTTTCCCACATTACTTCTCTTATCTGTACTTGGAGGTAGGGAAACCGCAGAACCCGAGCCTGACTATGGTGGCAACATATCAGCAACACTTCACAAAATTAAGAACAGGCAACTTTTTACAATATTACTTTATCTATTCCCAGCTTATTCCATTCTTACACTAGAATAATATTTCCCTTTACCCATAGGGCAACTTAAATTTTTTTTTTGTATAACAATTGTTATAACTGCACTCTTGAATCATCTGATTGCAAGAAGATGATTCACGTAAGCAGACACTAGTAATGTCTCAAAAGAATCAATCAATCAATTTATTTGCAAAATGTATGTAATTAAGTATAAAGAGGAATGAAGTGGTGTTCATCAAACCACATCAGAGGCCAAGGTGACGAAACTCTTACTGCTGGTGTGTTATTAACATTGTTGAAAGGCCAGAAGAATGCCTAATTTGACATGTTTTTGTAGGTATCTGATTAAAAAGCTTTTAAGGGTTCTGTATTCAGGAGATGAAAACAGAACTCTGTTATTAAGCTTCTCAATGAGCGTTTGCTAGTCCATCCGTCGTTGTTCAAGGTGCGAACTTCAAGCATCAAATGTAATCAAAAATATTAAGTGTGTAATAAAGTTGAACAAATTCTTTGTACAATGCTAATAGCCACACTTTGTCAGTTGTTAGATTAGAACTAATTTAGGTACAATTTAATTAAATGAATTTCTCTTACAGTCTCTCTTTGCAAATATAAAATTTTTATTTTGATTTATTTTATTACCAAATTGGTTTAACTAAATTCAGTTTCCTTATTTTGGTTAGAGAATAGTTTTCATAGTAGTTTAATGTAGGTATTTAAGTTCAAGATCAGTTTGATTATTGAAAAATGTTAATTTCCATCTTTTTAACCTAGCCCACGTCCGTGTTATTTAAAAGCAAGACATTTCTACTATACTTATCACGAAGTCAAAATCTTGGAAATTTAAAATTATATCAATATTTACCAAAAAAAACTGAAACTAGTTCATAGTTTATATTTCTATAGCCACAACACAAACAATATGTAATCTTTTTAGCGACCCCTTTGTTATTTCATTACCTACCTCAAAACTAGAGTGATTACAGTGGAGCTTCCACGAACAGGCATTCTTAGTCAAAGCAAGTAGATACAATTAGCAAGCATATTCTTTTGTCATATCTATGGAGCAAGATAAGAACAAGTTACATAAATAAATTATCTATCCAAATAAAAGTTCCGTGAGAAAAAGCGGCTTCTATTGACAGTGGTGAAGTCCTTTTCAGTTAGCTTAAATTCAGCGAATTATTTGTGACTTATGTTGTGGCTGACCCGATACAAATGTTTTTTTGATGATTAATAGTAAAGAGACACTATGAATTAAACAAATTATCAGGACTTCGCATAGATTCAAAAAAAGCCTGTGCTTAATTATGTAATTGTATGGGATTTCGCCTATTTTCGTTCGGTAAATCATGTGCGTCTTCAGTGTTACTTGTGTATAACTGTAGCTTTGGTTACCATTTCCACCCACTATGCTCTAGCAAGCCTTATGGTTTTTAAACGGACATAAAGCGTTCACAAGTTAACGAGATTCAATTAACATCCCCATAAGGAGATCCCACGGCGCAATTCGTGGCCCAATTAATTAGAAGCGATTGATTGCGCGGCGCACACATAAACAAAGCACTAATCCCATTAGGCCGGCGTCCACCGGCCCCCGCTACGACCAGCTATAAATCTAAAGGCGCCCATTACTCGGCGCCGATAAACCCCGCCTTCCCTCGCAGGCTCAACCTGCAGTCGTAAGCCATAGTATCTTTTGCAGAAGGATAACTCTCAACGCAATATGCTTATCTTTAAGCATGTAGGTACTTACTAAACTGACTTCTTTTTATTTGTTAACCCCCGAAAAAGGTGGGTATGAGGTAGATGATGATTAACCACATACCAACGAAATCTAATGCCAGTCAATTCAATAAATAAACCTTCATTATTATGTTATCATTGAGAAAGACATAAGGCTATAATGTAAGGTAATATAATTTTATAAGTGCATGCTATAATTTGAGCCTGTTTAATATGTTAACCCTAGGATTTAGCCCTCTGTTCACCAATAGAGTGTTTTATTTACTTGTAAAACAATAAAGTTTTTAATGAATAAATATTTTAATATTCAATGTATAAAACTGAAATCAAATACGCTCGCATTAATAAGAATAAGCCTTAAGTGCTTACCTCGTGAAATGAATTTACCTGTTTTTTTTTTAATCCTAAAAGCTAATTGCTCTGATAAAAAAAAGGCATTTGATCTCAATTTAAAGATACTTGGTAAATGCATTCATGTGCTTCGAGCAAAACGTCTCGTCTCACCACTCAAATTCGCTCTTCACTATCATCACTTCACTATCACTACATAGTATAAATAAAGTCACTTTTTCTGTCCCTATATCCCAATGTTTGTTTAAATTTTAAAAACTACGCAACGGACTTTGATGTGGTTTTTGTAATAGATAGAGTGATTCAAGAGGAATTTTTTTATGCCCATGCGAAGCCGGGGCGGGTCGCTAGTTTCTACTAGCTTTCGGCCACGGCTTCGTCTGCATGAATTTCCCTCGGGAACAGTGCTTTTTACCGGGATGAAAGGTACCCTATGTCCTTCTCAATACTCCTAGCTATGTGTATGCGAAATTTCAGGAAGATTGGTTCAGTAGATAGGGCGTGAAGAGTAGTAACAAACAAATGTACAAACTCTCTTTCGCATTTATATGCCTATGCCTATTATAGCCTGTGCTCCTTCCCCATAAACGTAAGTACCTGTTGTCTCTTCCATGTTTTAAATTACTACCATCATACAATATACTTGTACATAATGTCCCTATTACTACTTTCCTGACTTGACAGCAATTTTCACAAGGCCTGACACCTAGTCTTTTCTTTTAATTAATTTAAATTCAGGGTGTTCAAAAAAAGAAGTAGTATACCTAAAATATTTTGTTTCTAAAAAATGACCATGGAATCCGATGCAACCAGCTGATGATGCAACCTGAAACCCCTAGCATAGCATTAAATAAATAAAGTCAACTACAAACTCAGTATGAATAAATAAAATTCTATTAGGTATATCAACAAGATAACTTACTGCTCGTTTACTACGATCTCACTTGTGTCGTGACGTTGAAAGCCGCGCCAGTGACGCGGTGGATTTATGGAAAAGCGTGTTTCCTACACATGAAGGATTTTCCGCGCGCGGGCGTCGCTCCAACCGACCAATCAGGAGCCCGCTCGCTCCGCCCCTGCCGCGAGCCCACCTATCTCCACTAGTATACCCTTGCTGCTCGGTTGTGCCGCACGCGTATCTAACGTTATCTCGGTATCTTTATTCGGATATCTTGATAAGGATAATTATTTTGTGTTGTGATTGTGAAGTTCGATCCTCAGATTGCTTGGTTGAATAGATAATTGTGTGGTCGCTGACAACATCACCTTTTGGATACAGTGAGTTTACTTTTATTAAATACGTGTACTACCTACATTTACCACCAGATCATTTTAGTTTATTAAAATACTAAACTACGGAAAAATCACACAGATAAAGTTCGAGACTTGTGTTATGGTATGGGATATTAACTTAACTATACTATATTTTGTAATAAATACATAAGTACATAAAGAAATATTCAAGACCTAGGTAAATCTGACAATGTCATTTTCCATGTTGACCTGACCGGGAATCTTACTCGGGACCTCCATTTTACAACCACCACTTAGCCACACAGGTCAGTAATAGATCTTTATATTTATCGTACCTAATAAATGTAGAATCGTGCATGCTGTAGGCTTGAATTAGTTTAATATCTCAATAATATTTGAATATACCTACATTGAAAAATAAATACCTTTGTAAACAAGTAAGTTTGATTTATCTGTAGTGTAGGTACTACAACAAAACTTACGCTTATACTTTAAAACCACAAGTCGGATTTGTATGAAAAAATAGTATGATATCTTAATTCTTGGGAAAAGTTATAGGCTTATTTATATACTACATACGATGCGAGTAAAGCTGCAGGGAACACCTAGTTGATTTATATAATTGAGGTGATTTTCGAAAATATGTCTGTCAGAAGGCATCTTGGACTAGGGGTCTTTACATGGGTACAACTAAGTATTTGTTTGTGGCATACAAACGACATCTTCAAAGTATTACCTACTTAAATTAGAAGCTTGCATTTCTTCCCACTGTAAAAATATAGAACAGATACATTAATGCATTTACATTATTTTTAAATTATTTTTGTTTCTAATATTGATTCTGTAAAAATGACTGTCTAGTCCAAAAAAAAATATAAATAAACTTTAATGTTTTGACCAATTCATTTGTATCTATAAAAAATCATGTTTACCTATACAAAAGTTATAACACACAGCTGATGATTTGTCTGAGCTAAATAATTCAAAAGTGTAGAATCTATAAAATTGTTCAAATCAGTTTACCTACCAGGGAGCACCGCTAGGAGGTGTTGACTCGGAATTGGTATCTCAATGACCTACCACACAGTGCCAATCGTATTATTAACTTTTTTTTTTCGCCGGTAATCACATAATAAATTTATTTATTTATTAAAACTTTATTGCAATTTTAATTAAAAATAACTTTGAAAAATTAAATAAATCCTCCCAAATATGCGAAACTAAAAGGGCTTCCTTTTTTACAACGCAAGGTTTTTTTGCGGAACCCAGTAATAACTCAAGTACAAACACTAACGTAGCGATGCGTAGCGGTAACAGAAGGGGCGGCAGTGCGGACGAAGCCAGGGCAATAAATTAGCTAATTAATTGACGAAGAGCCGCGCAAAAACCGTTTCAGTCAATTAGAGCCGCGGCCAGTGTTGCCAGCACTTAGCCCACTTGAATATTTATTATCGTCAAAAAAAAGTATGGATTTAATAGTCATCGCTTTTGTCTATTAGTCTTTCAGTTGGTATGTAGTCTAACCTTTTGTCACAAGCTGTTACTATGTTTAAAATATTGTTTATAAAATACAATAATTTTGTTAATCTAAAAATTTCATTTTTAATTACAATTCAATTCCTATAGCCTTTTTACCACATACACATACCTATAGAAAGAAGCCAATTTTTGTGCCAATGAATGCCGTTCAAAGAACCAAAGTAGTTCCAGGGGCCTTTGATTGCGACCACTGGGGACCGCATAACGTAATGGTTTCTTCCGATAGATGAAGGATTAATTTACTTCGTACTAGATTTAAATTGATGATATGCTTAGCCCAAAAAGCAACTCGGCTAAATTAAATTCCGTGTTACTCTATCCTAGACAAATTATGTCAATGTCAATAATCTTTTAATAGGATATTTATCATACTCCGGTCGGCGTCTGGTAGTGACGTCATCCACGTCACGTCTTTTCGCAGTCACGTGCCAACTTACAACAACCTTCAATCTTGCACGTAGTGTGCTATAGCACTTCCTATATTTACCAAACGATTTTCTACAAATTTTATAAAAATACGTGTGCGGTTGATTGTTTTTAAACTGACTTCCGAAAAGAACTTCTCTATTCGGTTGTAACCTTCAGTTGGGTGCTATAGAAATTTATAAAGTAGTTATTAAAAAGGATTTATTTTAAAATCGACTTAAGTAATAACTAAAATTTGTTAATAATATCGTCAAATATATTAAATACTAGCTGTAGCTGTAGGTCGGGGCTACACTCCCGTGGGAATTCCGGAACAAAGTATTAGCCTATGTGTTGTTCCAGGGTCTAAGCAATCTCGATTCCAAATTTCAGGCAAATCGATTAGGCCGTTTTCATGTGAAAGAGAAACAAATATACACACACTCAGAAACTTTCGCCTTTATTATTGTGATTACATATTTGGTATAGTTTTCAAGATCAATCGACCCCTTGTGCCTTGGTGATAATATTTGCAAATCCCCCTAAAGCCACCTACAGCTATCATACCGAATAATGCACTTAGTAAAGTAGTGCATTACACACACCTAAATAGATTAAATGCAACGGTGAACATGACGTCATAGTTCTCATCTGGTGTATGGTACAGTAGGCAGGCGTCACGCGGCGTTACCTGCAAACCAAATTTAGCCGTCCCTTCAAATCTGCCGTTTTCGACTCCGCGCCTCACATTCCATACATACTAAATGGCTTACTCACTGCACCACTGGGCCACAGGTGACAATTTCTAGACAAGTACATAGAGTTGTATCAAGCGTCCAGTGAAGTATTTTTTTCTTGTTACTTTTTTTATTGCCTCTTTTTAGTACAGAATAGGTATTCTAAAGAGCGTTTATTAAAATTCTCCTAATTTTTAAAAGCTCTGCAAATATTACATTCCCTACTGATCAAATACCTTTGTCTTAAGACCATACCTTGTGTGATCTTTGGCTATAGAATACAATCTCTTTTCCCGTGAGTGTCATATGAAGCAACTGACCAACTTACTCATAATAATTAAAAAAACATTTGTTTGGCTCGTTTTAACTAAAATTGGCTTTTTCTTTCACGTTAAATTTTGATAAGAGAGAAAGGGCCAAAATATTTTTTTGCAACAAACGGTTCTTAATCTTTATGAATAAGGAGGAATATAACAAGGGACTTTATTTACTTATAACGTAGGTACAGAATACTATGCTTACCAGATTGATCGCAACCACAGTTGCGGTAACTGCAGAGTTGATCGGACACAACTGGTGGCAGTATCAACCTAAAATACCAGTTCCAATATTCTGGAATGCAATCAGTATCACACATAATTAAATTATAATTAACTTTTACAATTTTAGTGAATATTACAAAATTATTTTTAGCGAACGGAATTCATTTAGTTTCCTGCTACAAATTGGCCTATGACGTCCTCTTGCGACGGAGCCGCAACCTACATAGGGGTTTGTATCTAGAATTAAATATAATTTCGTGGTCAACGGGACGTAACCTAAAAGATTCGACTCCTTTCTGCAAAAAAAATGTAACTTAAGTAATTATTATGTTTAAATCTCGTGCCATATACTTAAAATTTATTATTATACTAGCTGTTCCCCGCGGCTTCGCCCCGCGTGGGACTCGGTTATATCGCGCCCAAAAGTAGCCTATGTTTGACCTCAGGTCGTTAACTACATCCCTACCAAATTTCATCACAATCGGTTCAGCAGTTTAGCCGTGAAGAGGTAACAGACAGACAGACAGACTTTCACATTTATAATATTAGTATGGATTTACCTACTACCGAAAGAAATCGTTAACTTGAGTTTTCGTAATGAATTTCAACTTGATTGTACCAATTTTTATGCGTTTCTGAGATAAATATTCTTGGTAGGCAAACAAACGGACAACAAAGTGTTTCTGCTTTTCGAGATAAGGACCCTAAATTAAGAAAATGTCATAGAAAAGACATCAACGCGCAATGCATACGGAAATGAGACTGAAATGTCTCTTTTCTATCTTCTGTACCTTATTTATTTAAGGAAAATAGCCACACAAAAAATAAAATAAACAAATTAAAACCAAATAAATTTTCTTACAATATTTATTTACAATACAGGTTTTTAACAAACAATCCAAGGAATGTTCATCCAGTAGCATAAGAAACAGAGAGACAAAGAAGTAATAAATATGTATAGAAAGAAATAGATAGAGAGAGCAGATCGACTGGTCAAATATTGTTCCCTTGTTTTGAAAAAAAAAGTAAAGTAGAAAAGGAAATAAAGTTGAGAGAAGTAATTACTATCTGCAGGGCCGACCGATAATGAAGTCCTCAGCTGGCTATTGTTACCTTATTTAAAACGAGAAAGCTTTTTGTAGTAAAAGGCAAGTCCTCTTGTTCCTTATATAAATGAGCTCTCAGATCCCGCGCTTTTGTGACCTCTCTAGTTAAAGACCCGGAGAGAGAGGGGTCCCATTCGGTCCAGTGAATCTCTTCAGGCGCAATGCAATAAAACCCTGAAGAATATATTGGCTTGTGTAACAATGATTGTCAGATACAGTACAAACAGTGCGGAGCCCGGTGTTGAAAATTCTATTTCACACTCAAATTATTACTCAAAGTATGTAAAATTTAGTTAAAATAGAGTATGTTCATTGTATAATCATTGCTAAATCCGGTATGGTTGCAATTATCAACTAGGAATTCTCAACTTTATATTGTGGGTTGCCTGGCAATGAAATATCTGACTATTTTGAGAAAAATAGACCCTGTGTGAAATATTTTACATTTAATTTATATGTTCTTGGTTTATCCATGTGTACAAATAGTTAGAAATCATTTTAAGACAGAATCCAGACAAAATCTGGATACAAGAAACACTTGATAACTACCCTAAACTCAAAAATATAAATCTCACAAAGAATCTGATTTTACCAAGAAAATATAAGACCAAATGAGAGGATTTTACGGTTTATTTAGCATACTAACGTGGAAATAGAAAATTAGAACAAAACAAATTACCTTTTCAGGGTTTTCCAAAATATTTTTTAACAAAACTTGGTTGTCGGTAAAATACAACCTCCATGTACTTTTCGATTACAAATATTCGACTTTCGATATCTCGGCACTTTTTTAAAAGAATATTTATAAAAAAAATACGTTTATTTAGCAACTTAATTGCAAAATAACGAAAAATAAATTCAAAGCCGGCATCTAATCGAACCACCAGCGAAATCCATTTGACAGCTAGCTCGTCCGTAGTGATGGGGCGAAGGTCGACAATTTCGATTCGTCTATCCATAATCGATCACAATCTGGTATCGACTACTCGATTCTTTTTCATCACAATTATACAATGCAAAATGAAAATCCTACGTGTGAATTATCGATCACCAATCGCAACCGTCATTGACAAAGGCGTCGATAAATAACATAATATATAAGTAACCCACCAATTTCGTAATTGCACATAGCGCTCAACCGCATCGTAGCCGAACTGCAACGACACATTTTGACGTTTCCCGTATTCCGCTACTAATTTAAAGACCAAATCGTAGTTCATCAGAAAATTCTCAAAATATCGATTCTCTCAACGATTCGATGCTTGGCAAGTTACTTTACTCGGATTTTTACATATTAAACAAGCTTTAATTGTAGATAGCCACAGATTCATAATTGTATTAGGGAATACGAATATCGCGCAAACTTAATCGAATCGGAATCGGATATCAGTTGTATGGATTTCTTAGAGTTCAATAACGAAAAGTCGGCTAAATCGATCACTGAACAATTGCGATGACAATCGACCTGAATTATTAATGTGAATTAAAAAAAATAACGTTACAACACCCCCTTCCCCGGATAAGAATTCACGTAGGGAATTCGCGGGACGTCCTCGGCCTTTTGTATACCATAAGGAAGATTAATATTCATTTACTTTTACTATAAGAATAGATAGAAAAGGCAATAAAATAAATCGAGAAACAATCGATATAAACCAAATCATAGGATGGATTCAATCGATCGATTCATGAGATAACGATATCGATCTGAACATTTGCCGCACTACTTGACGTTGACAGTTAAAAATAAAAAACATACTACCGTCGAGTTGATTTACTTTTTCTATGATATTTGAAGGTACCGACCATAATAATAAAAAAATCGAATTTATTACTGAAATATAGGTTATAATATAGAGGAATATATGAAAATGGATATTCAAAAATGAATGCCACTACTAAAGAACTGCTCAGGCAAATAACTACAGCGGGAGAATATCGGCCAGGCCTGCAAACGATTTGTTCGAAAAGAAATCGTTCAAGACTGATACATAATTACATAAGCATGTATTTTAGAATGTCTAGGTATATATATAGGGTAAAGATTGGTTAAACAGTTTGTATATAAAGTCGCTACCGGAGTTTACACAATGACAAAAAAAATAGACCAAGAAGGCAGAGAATTGTAAATAAATATTCATCTGGTAATTCTGTGGGGAAAATTAAGTGAAACTATAATCTACTGAATTATTAGCCAAAATTGGTTGTATGTATCAATTTAGGATTTGAAAAATAAACAGTTTTGACAAAATTTTACAAAATCAGGTACTCTAAACAGGAAGCCTATTGTAATTTATATTTTTTCTTTAACTAACAAAGGGGCCAATTGTTTCTCACAGTTTCCAGTCAAGGAAAATAAACAAGAAAAGTAAATTATTAAAATGATAGGTTCCTGAAAACAGGAATGAATCCAAAGTATATAAATAAAATATACTTATTTCATTATGTATAAAAATAGAGTAAACTCTTACTAAATAGGTAAGTGAAAAGAAAAGTAAATTCCTGAAAACAGGAATGAACCCTTTGTAAAAATAAAAGTAGTTTAAAGGAGAAAAACAACAACTGATTAAAACCTTTGACTAGAGGTAAGTTATAATGTATAAAAAAAAAGGAATAAAAAATAAAATTAAAGGTGTGACAACCAACCACTACTTACATCCCCATAAGGCCTGAAAAAATGACTAGTAAATCTGTAATAAAACCGTCTCCCAACCCTGTACAACAAAATAGTAGTAAAATAACCTATTATTCTCCGGAAACAAATAGACTCGCCTATATGAGTATATTATAATTGGGGAATAAATGTATTAAAATAATAAATCTACCAACACCGGTAGGGTGCAAATAGACATAATATAGTTGCTAATTGTCATGGGATCCCTTAGACAACGCAGCATAAAAGAAATTAAGTTTTCTTGTTATACCAGTTATAAAAATTGAGAGAAACTAAGTACAAATTTATGGTTTTCAAATTACACAAGATACACTAAATGGAATGGTAGATTGATATAAGTTGTGGTTAGGTAAGGATGGAAAACACCTAAAATAGTCCACAGTCGCCTCCTACGACACGTCCGGACATCAGACGGGGAGACAATTCTTTGAGGCCGATCATCCCACGGCCGTTGAAAGCTAGTCTAAACATTTAAAATCTTTTATATGCCATTTACCAATGTATTTTCCCTGGTCATCCTCCAACTCATACACCAATGGTGAAAGCTTCCTGATAATCTTACATTTTTCATATTTTGGAGCAAGCTTCGCGGTGAAATACTTACTCGCAACGCTTTGTTTGTAAGTACGTTTCCAAATAATATCTCCTACATTAAAGGATACATCCCTACGCCTCTTGTTATAGTATTTCACATTCTTCTGATGCGCCTGCTTAAGTGAATTTTTTACATTATTGAAAATTTTAGAAAGTTGACCCAATTTTTGAACATGTGCATCAGGCGGAGTAATAGTTAATTCATTGACATCACTACAATCTTTATAAATATCACCATTGGCTATAGCTTCTCTACCATGGACTAGAAGGAACGGGCTATAAGAGGTGGATTCGTTAACCGAAGTGTTTATAGCAAATTGGATCTTTGGAATATTCTCATCCCAGGATCTATGGTCGTTTTCCACAAAAGCCGAAACGGCGGTCATTACTGTACGATTATAGCGTTCAACGGGGTTAACTTGCGGACAATATACTGGGCCTAGGTGTATCTGGGGGATATTATATTTTTCATATAAGGCTAAAATGTCACGACCTGTAAATTGGGATCCGTTATCAGAAATTATGGTTTGCGGTATTCCATGCACCAGAAACACATGATCTTCTAATCTTTGCGCAATAACCTTTCCAGTGGCCCTGCGAAGTGGAAACAAAAAACAATATTTTGTAAAACAACAAATGACAACTAACAGGTAGTTATTTTGACGGCGGGACATTGGTAGTGGGCCGACTAGATCCACACTTATGCACTGGAATGGCCTTGTACAATTTTTTGGTTCTCCCATAAAGCCGGGTGTACACTGTGAGCTGTGTTTATAGGCACTACAAATGTCACAATTTTTAATGAAACTAACGGTATCTTTGTACATGCCAGGCCAAAAATATCTCAATTTTAAGCGTTTATATGTTTTGGCTACACCAAGGTGAGCGGCAGTAGGTTTAGAATGATTTTCAATAATTATACTTTCCCTAAGCTCAAGAGGTATAACTTCTTTCCACTGGAAATCACTACTGAGTTGGTTAGAAATTTTCGTAAAACGGAAAAGCCTACCATCCAAAAGTTGATAATTCGGACAAGCCCGGGGTCTCTCGGTGCAACGTTTTACAATATTAAGATACCATGCGTCCTTAATTGTAGTTAAATCTATGGCATTTACAGACACAGGTACGGACCGCGATAAAGCATCAGGTACTACATTTTGTGACCCTTTTCTATGCTCTATAATAAAGTTATAGGGAGATAGCCTACAACCCCAACGAGCCAAGCGACCGGTAGGATTTTCAAGATTTAAAAACCATTTCAAACTAGAATGATCCGTAACTATACGGAAAGGTTTACTGCCCTCCAGATAAGGTCGAAAATGCTCCACCACATGTACTACTGCGAGAGCTTCCCGCTCTGTCGCAGAATAATTTCTCTCTGCGGGGGAAAGCGAGCGACTACAATAAGCGATTGGATGTTCTTGTCCATCTATATTTTGAACTAAGGTCCCGCCTATTCCAAAATCCGACGCGTCACAGTGCACAGAAAATTCACGCGAAAAATCTGGACATGTTAGAACAGGTGCAGTGGTCAGAGCCAACTTTAAATCAGTAAAAGCTTTATCTGCCTCGGGAGTCCAACGGAAGGGTGGAGCTCCTTTGCGAGTTGACGTAAGCGCGTTTAAGGAACCGGCGCGATGACTGAAATTTTTAATAAATCGCCTATAGTATGAAGCAGTGCCTAGAAAACGCTTAACATCCTTTCGACATGTAGGGGTGGGAAAATCGACAATAGCCCCTACCTTATCGGGGTCAGTACGTAGACCAAATTCATCGACCACGTGACCTAAAAACTTTAATTGTTTTCTGAAAAATTGGCATTTACCCATATTAACAGTGAGATTTGCGGCCTGCAATTTCTCCCTGACTTTACGTAACAATTCTAAATGATCGGAAAAAGTTGAATGAATGATGATAAGATCATCCAAATAAATAAAAACTTTATTATCAAACTCCGGGCCGAACAACCTGTCCATAAGACGCTGTTGGGTCGCCGGGGCAGAGGTTAGGCCGAAACACATGACCTTAAAATGGAACAAACCTCGTGAAGGTATGGTAAATGCAGTTTTTTCACGAGATTCGTTCGAATCCAATGGTACTTGGAAATACGCAGATTTTAAATCAACAGAAGATAGGTATTTAGCATCCCTGAGTTGATCCAAAATATGGTTAATATAAGGTAGAGGATACGCGTCGTGCTTAGAGATAGCGTTGAGTTTTCGGCTGTCCAGGCAGAAGCGGAGTGTGCCGTCCGCCTTACGGGCTAGGGTGACGGGGTTATTCCAAGCGCTATTACTCGGTTCCACCACATCGTCTTTCAACATTTGATCAAGCTGCCGGTTCATTTCGGCTAGCTTCTCTGGAGACATCATGTAGTAACGTTGCTTGATTGGAGGGTGATCACCGGTATCAATACGGTGAGTCACCAAGTGAGTACGCCCTAATCCTCTCTTTTCGGCCGAAATTTCCTCAAATTCTCGAATCACTTCCCGAGCCAGTTCACACTCTGACTCGGAGAGCGAGTCAAAGTCTCGTAACGCTTTATCCTTGACGGCTACAGTATGGACTTCTCGAGTAGATTCAGACTGATTGTCATTTAACAGTGATAAAACGTCGGGAGCTATATTAAAAACTTTCCAAAAATCTATTCCAAAAAGTAAGTCAGTATTAATGTTTGGAATAATATAAAATTTAATAATTGCTGTTCTATCCTTTACTGTAACCGGCAGAAAGATACATCCAGTGACAGGTGCGGTAGAATCATTAGCAGTTTTAATATAGTGTAAATCCGCCGACTCGTGTACCGTGGTGAATTTTTGAAAATATGACACGGCACTGCCATGAATTATCGAAATTTGGCTGCCTGAATCCAAAAGGCCATTAAATACCCGACCGTGTATACTAGCCTTTAGATACGGCCGTCTGTCGAAGGAGTTGTCAACGTCGCTTGTCATCGAGATAGGTTCAATATCGGAATTACGAACCGACAACACGCGCTGGGGACGGGTTGATGAAAAGAAATTCTTCAAATAATTTAACCAAGACCGCCATTCTTCAGCACAGAAATTACTAGAAGCTGTAGAAGTATGTTGTCGATTCAAGCTTACTCGTTTTTTGGAATGGACGGCGGCGTTGGCGACTTGACAGTCTTCGACGGGGAACATTTAGGACAAGTTTTGGCGGTGACGTCCCTCTTTCCACAACGATAGCAAATTATGATGGCAGGCGCCTTGCAGGACTTCAACGTGTGACCATCTACACGACAACGGACGCAGAAGTTGCTACCATCAACCTGTGCCATCGTCGCGGCCACTTTAGGAACAGCAGGGCATCGGTTGCCCTTGTAAATAAGATCTGGGGCCAAACAAGAAGACGACAATTTAGGGGGCTCTGAAAATAACTTGGAACGCTCCTTTGCATCCTCAAGGAGTCTACATTTACGCTTCAAATCGGTCCACGAGTCAACTGGATTTAAACCTAATTGGGAAGTGTAGAAAGGCCTAATATTAAACATTACAATATTAAGTTTCTCCTCATCAGATAAGGGTTTGGACAAACGAGTGAAATAATTCTGCATAACACTCAGATAATTAACTATGTTTTCATCAGATCCTTGCGTGCGGGCTCTTATTTCTATCAAAAGTCGGTGATCATAATTAGCGGGCAGATACTCCTCCAGAAGGGCGGATTTTAATTCAGACCAACCATTCACCTCATCGCGTACTCCACGATACCAGTACAGTGCCTCCTCAGTGAATAACTCGGCGGCAGAATTAAAAAGTTTGCAATCATTAATACCGCGGGACAAACAAAGTTCCTCTAAACGTTGCAAGAATGCCTTTACACAAGTTTTCCCATTAAAATGAAGGTTTAGCTTATAAATCTGAGAGTATGAATTTGAAGAATTATCAGATTTACTAGAAGGCATCGGCGGATTGGTTGCTGGGTTAGAAGAGTGATGATGCTGCGAAGAACTGCTTTTAAAATTATCCATGATCCCGTCAATTTTGAACAAAATGCGGTCTAATCGTTCCTGTAAGCTCTCAATTTGCGGGGTGTATTCTTCCACATCACCAGCATCCAATCTACCCAAACGATGAAACAAATGGTGTCCTAAGGTTTGAATTCTATTCAGTATTTTAAGAGAACCCGATTTACTACTTGTTCCTTTAATTAAACCCTCTAATTCAACCAATTTGTCCTTTATTATGTTCAATTCCTCCGCGATATTCGCATCACAAGTGAAAATCTCATCTGATGGGATTTCTTTACTAAGCGCGCGAACCTGAGCCCTCAGACCAATGACATTGTCCTTAGGTTGAGCGCCACGAATTCTTACTTCATACTCTAATTCGTCTTTGTGTAGCAAATTAAAGCAAATTGGCCTTTCACCCATTTTTAGCAAGTTGTAAATAGAAAACGGTAAAAAAACAATAGGGTTAAGAATATATTGACCAGACGTAACAAATGTTTGGTAAAAAGCAAAATTATTCTATATTGTAACTGACTTATTTTCAGATTGTAATGTAGGGTAGTAAAAATAAACTTAATTGATAAAAGTAAACAAGGGATCAATATTGACAGCTAATTCTGAGCAAAATGACCAGAAATAGGGTTATGGTTATTTACTTACTTAAATTTGCAAGCAATACAAGTTAATTTACCTCTAATCTGCTCGTCCCTGTTCCGGGCGCCAATGAAATGTCTCTTTCCTATCTTCTGTACCTTATTTATTTAAGGAAAATAGCCACACAAAAAATAAAATAAACAAATTAAAACCAAATAAATTTTCTTACAATATTTATTTACAATACAGGTTTTTAACAAACAATCCAAGGAATGTTCATCCAGTAGCATAAGAAACAGAGAGACAAAGAAGTAATAAATATGTATAGAAAGAAATAGATAGAGAGAGCAGATCGACTGGTCAAATATTGTTCCCTTGTTTTGAAAAAAAAAGTAAAGTAGAAAAGGAAATAAAGTTGAGAGAAGTAATTACTATCTGCAGGGCCGACCGATAATGAAGTCCTCAGCTGGCTATTGTTACCTTATTTAAAACGAGAAAGCTTTTTGTAGTAAAAGGCAAGTCCTCTTGTTCCTTATATAAATGAGCTCTCAGATCCCGCGCTTTTGTGACCTCTCTAGTTAAAGACCCGGAGAGAGAGGGGTCCCATTCGGTCCAGTGAATCTCTTCAGGCGCAATGCAATAAAACCCTGAAGAATATATTGGCTTGTGTAACAATGATTGTCAGATACAGTACAAACAGTGCGGAGCCCGGTGTTGAAAATTCTATTTCACACTCAAATTATTACTCAAAGTATGTAAAATTTAGTTAAAATAGAGTATGTTCATTGTATAATCATTGCTAAATCCGGTATGGTTGCAATTATCAACTAGGAATTCTCAACTTTATATTGTGGGTTGCCTGGCAATGAAATATCTGACTATTTTGAGAAAAATAGACCCTGTGTGAAATATTTTACATTTAATTTATATGTTCTTGGTTTATCCATGTGTACAAATAGTTAGAAATCATTTTAAGACAGAATCCAGACAAAATCTGGATACAAGAAACACTTGATAACTACCCTAAACTCAAAAATATAAATCTCACAAAGAATCTGATTTTACCAAGAAAATATAAGACCAAATGAGAGGATTTTACGGTTTATTTAGCATACTAACGTGGAAATAGAAAATTAGAACAAAACAAATTACCTTTTCAGGGTTTTCCAAAATATTTTTTAACAAAACTTGGTTGTCGGTAAAATACAACCTCCATGTACTTTTCGATTACAAATATTCGACTTTCGATATCTCGGCACTTTTTTAAAAGAATATTTATAAAAAAAATACGTTTATTTAGCAACTTAATTGCAAAATAACGAAAAATAAATTCAAAGCCGGCATCTAATCGAACCACCAGCGAAATCCATTTGACAGCTAGCTCGTCCGTAGTGATGGGGCGAAGGTCGACAATTTCGATTCGTCTATCCATAATCGATCACAATCTGGTATCGACTACTCGATTCTTTTTCATCACAATTATACAATGCAAAATGAAAATCCTACGTGTGAATTATCGATCACCAATCGCAACCGTCATTGACAAAGGCGTCGATAAATAACATAATATATAAGTAACCCACCAATTTCGTAATTGCACATAGCGCTCAACCGCATCGTAGCCGAACTGCAACGACACATTTTGACGTTTCCCGTATTCCGCTACTAATTTAAAGACCAAATCGTAGTTCATCAGAAAATTCTCAAAATATCGATTCTCTCAACGATTCGATGCTTGGCAAGTTACTTTACTCGGATTTTTACATATTAAACAAGCTTTAATTGTAGATAGCCACAGATTCATAATTGTATTAGGGAATACGAATATCGCGCAAACTTAATCGAATCGGAATCGGATATCAGTTGTATGGATTTCTTAGAGTTCAATAACGAAAAGTCGGCTAAATCGATCACTGAACAATTGCGATGACAATCGACCTGAATTATTAATGTGAATTAAAAAAAATAACGTTACAAGACCCTTAAAAATTCACTGACTTAAAAACGAGCTTAATCTGACGACATGGTTTATGCCTGAACAGGTAAACTAAGATGGAAGAAAAAATGCTATTTTAATTAAATTATTATTGTAATTATCTTAGACAATAAATTCGAAGCAATCTAAATGTGACAAATTTTTATCAAAATTTAATAAACAATTGTTTATTTTTGTTTTAATCTGTATCTGTTATAAAAAAACTAGCTGTTGCCTGCGGCTCCACCCACGTCGGGCTTGGTTATATGGCACCCAAATGTAGCCTAGTTTGACTCCTAGTCCAAATTTCATCAAAATCGATCCAGCAGTTCAGCTGTGAAAACGACACATACAGACAGACAGATAAATATCAAAGTCACGTCTTTATCCCATACAGGGTAGACAGAGCCTAGGGCCATACACACACACACACTTTCGTATTTATTATATTAGTATGGATACATATTGAATAAATCAAGTAGGTAATTAGCTTGTAGTACTATATTTCGTTATTCGTTAAAATAAACATTTAACAATACTTTCTGTTCCCAATTAAATACTTTAAATTAATAACTTTATATTGAGGGTTTTTATATTCTCAAACAAAACAAAGATTTTACTAATACTACTACTTTTTAGTTGTTAATAAATATCGATAATTTCAAGCAGAAACAAATATAAAAAACACATATAAGCCGAACTATGAGACACTCACTTTAAAATAAAGTTTAGCTTTTAAAACACAGCGCATGACATGTGTAGTGTTGTTGTACAGCGGTGTGACTAGTTTGAGGTGGCAGTGAAGGCGGAAACACGTCATAAACAGTTTAACATACATACAACACTTTATTGCAATTACAGCACTTTGATTATTTATTCTCTAGATACAGTGACGCCCTACAATCCACTAAATAAAAACAGGCAAACTTTTTATCCTTTTGTGCACGCTTTGCCGCGCTCAATCTAGAGTATAGATAATAAATAATAATAATATAATAATAATAATAAATCTTTATTCAAATTACTTAAACAAAAAAGTTTTCACAAAAGAGCTATTAAATAAATGTCTATAAAAATAAGGGTGTCTGAGCTAGGATAAAAAATTATCCTGTGTTTCAGACAGTAAAAGGAAAAAATAAATTCAGTAAACAATTAAAGAAAAAATTAAGTTATTAAATTATACCTACTTGTACAAAACTAATTAATACATAAAATATCAGTTATAGCTTTATAAAAGCTATAAGTAAATTATTTTAAAACTATTAGTAGTTCTTCTGTTTCGTCATAGGACATATTTAGAAGGGTTTCTATAAGGATTTTCTTAGTCATGCTATAAGTAAAGGGATAGAAACTTAGTTTACTATAAAGTCTATTATAAAGGAGTGGACCAAGGAACATGAAGAAACGATGCGCGATGGGTGAATGCGTGTTTTGTTCCTTCGGTGTAGAGCAAACAATATCTTTACGTCTTTTGTCATTAAACTTAATGCTGAATGAATCAAAGTTACAGCACTAGGAATGTCTTTGTCATTATGTCTGCCTGCTATTACCAGCATCGATTATGTGCCACGAATCAAGTAGGTAAGAATATAGATTAAACTTTGTTATAAGTGAGGCATCTTGAAGTTTATAAATAGACCATAGATTTAAAAAAAAAAATTGCGTCACTAGACCGCGCGCGATTCGAACTTCTTTGAAATAGGCCTATATAACACATAAGTTATAAGTTATCTGTTCGATATTTTTTGGACGATATGACTTGATAACTTAATTGGCAAGAGGAGGCGTAAGACTGATCAAATTTCTCATCTTTATTATCGGATACCAAAACTCATTTTGGATCTTGGTCAATAATAGCCGATCCTAGAGAAAAACATGTAACTATATGAAGCTATAAGATATCATGTGAGTAAAAGGCAACACTTAGTGGTTAATTAAATGCGTTGTATGTAAATCAATACATATAATGGATTATTTTAAAATATTTTGTTGAATTCGGAAACCAGTCCCCTCTGCCCTTCTGCGTGCAATGTTGCAAGTGAAACTCGAGGTAATTTGCTTGAGAACCAGCAATACTGCTCGCCGTCGAATATATGAATACTTAATTAGCTTAAATTAACGCATCTGTGCTCGAGACGATAAATAAAAACGATATTTTAGCCGTTACTTATATTGTGAGGGCTTGACAACCCAAAGTGGGTCCTGGCTTTCGGCACAAGAGTTCCTTTTCCTCCTGTTCTGCACCATACTATAGTATTTGCTATTTTACACGTTACTGGTCGTTTCTTTCTCCAACTCTTTTCTAGTTCGTTTAAGGTCGGGCCTGTATGTTCAAGTTGCAATACACAGTGATTATAATCATCGCAGGTCTAATAATCTAAAGTAACATATAAAATTGAAGCTCATTTAAACGGCTATAACTTCGGAACTACCAGGCGGATTTACAAAATTATTTTTGTATGTGATAATCAAGTTATAGGATATAGAATTTAAATCTGCAAGGCTGGTTATTTTATTTTTAGTGGTTCGATATGTTTGTTTATTTCGTGATCTGTTTCAAATACATTAATTAATTATTATTTGAATCGTTTAGATAAATATATCATTGTATCATAGAGAATTAAAACAAATGTCTGATCTTCCTGCAGCTCGCAATGAATTATCTAATATTTATAAGTACGAGGGTTAACTTATCGCTAATGCAATTTCTTCAAGTTCACCTCATGGTGAAAAAATCTTTCAAAAAAATGACAAACTTTATTTTTTGCAGATGACTATTGTTATCTTTCCGATATTATACTTCACCTGTCATGATAACGACTTATTCACTAGAAAGTTATAATTTAAGCTGTCAGCAGAAATAAACGTAACGTAATAAATGATAAATGGAAGAAAGTGATAAACGTGGTTAAAGAAAAAAGTGACTAGCACGAGCCACATCAATTTGCGCAAATGACAAAGGATTGTGCCCAAAAAAGAAATATTGTTAATATTGAGCTATCGGGGCGCCGCCGTCTAATTGTTTACCAGAGCGAGAAAGCACGATCCACAAATAAAGAGAGTGAAAGGGATGCGCATTGGACCCTAATAATCCTACTATAAATAACCGGGCTCCTAATGCGCAGGCGCCACGCTTTTTTACTTCTAAATGCCGACGGGGACCAATATGGCTTGATACTTGAAATATTTATAATCAAAACTTTAAAATGACCTCAATTTAATAAAATACAAAATCCTAAGATAAAGTTGGTAATGTGAGAATATTTTCACGTCAAATTTGAATTTGAATGCATGAATTGTGGTTAATTTAAGTACGTTCAATTCGAACGCATTTAAATTTTCATTTCGACAGGGATATTTATATCGCAAAAAATCTAAATAGTGGTATTTTCAACCTTTAAATTATAAAAAAATAAATAAATTTATCATTATCACATATAAATAGCTACACGTTATTTTTATAAAACCTTTCAATAGAAATATCTATTAGCATTAAACAGATAACGTGTACTCTTGGTAGTATCCCTGATAAGCCAAATAAAACTAAATGACAGTGACAGCTCTGCCTCGGATGATTAGATCAGTAATTGTAAAGAATTGTAGAACCATTCAGCCATCAAAGCTATTATCGGTCTGCTGCATACGCAGATTTATCTTTATGACGTATTTATCGAAATATATGTCGAAACATTAGATTCATTAATCTTTTTCCAACTCGTAAATCGTTTTAACAATACAAAATATTTTTACCAAATATAAAAAAGAAATGCTCATAGTATTACGATGCTATTAAAAGCTAACATTAGTTTTCAAAATAGCTTGAAAACAAGTACAAACTTTTGGCCAAGTATTTTATACAAAAATATAGAACATTAAAATTTATTGAAATAAAATTATTGATATAGTGTAGCACCGTCCTCTTATTATTCTTGATATATTCGTGATGTCTTGTTTGTATTGTTATGTTCTTAATTTTTTAATTTTATTTTGGACCCAATGGTACCCTCGGAAGACCAGCGTTGTAGTTCTCATTATGCTGAGAGGGGACCATTTTGATAAAAACAAATTATTTGTAATTTTTAAAAATTGTATACAATCGCTTTTTAATTTGTTTTTTGTGTTTTGTGTTATATTAAAAAAAAAAACATTTTTTCTTTCTTTCTATTGTTATAAAAAAAATTACATCTGCAGTAACATCGGTGGGTTTGTGGTCAATTCGCTGGACATTGTGAATATAAAAATTGTAAAATATTTTTTTTTTTATATATTCTTTTTTTTTTTTTGGATCAAAACTATTTGAGCGCAGTCACCCTCCATGCACTAAGTGCGAAATATCTTCTTTGGGCGGCCCACTGTCGCGCAGCTTTTTATGTCGCACTCAGCCCGAAGCTCAAAGCTGCAGGTCGACGAGCTTACAAAAAAGTGCGAGGGGCTGGCGGGGGCGGGACAAACAAACATACAATTATATTGTTATGATGACGGGTATCAATTCAAAGATGATTCGTGGTCAGTTTGTGGTTTCGATAAATGGAAGTTTAACACTTTTTTTGTAAGAATTAATATTGTGATATCATATGGGTTTAAAAAAATAAATAGAAGGATTTTTGTATAAGAAGGATGCACTTTGTATCAGATCATCAATACATTAATCAATATCTTAAGGTATACAAGAGAGGATGCTCATGACTCTGTCTTTGTTTCTATAAAATCTGTGTGATTTGTCCCTATATATTTATTTATTTATTTATTTGTTTCTATAAAATAGATTACTATTTAAATTTCTATTTTAATTTAATGGGTATTTTATAGCTCGGCCTTGCCCTTTTTTTAAAATATTCTCTCCTCTTATGTTATCCCAACAAATGAATTCATTATCTCTGAAGTGTGATCCGAAATCCCCATGATCACATCCGGAATGCAAAAAGCATGTGTCCTCTGCTCCCGACGAGGCGTCAACACTAGGCGGGGTGAAAGACTTGACACCTAGTGTTGTTATTATCGATAGTCTGTCGATAGTGAAGACAAAACTAATGGTATCGATAATATTTTCACGTGATATAGTAAAAGTATTGCTAAAAATAATTTGGGCAATATTTTTAATAATATCAATACAATCGACACTATCGTTAGTGCTGTAATTTCTAATAGTACTAATCATAGATACTATCAAAGTAAAAATCACTTATAATAGAAAATAGAAAACTAGTAGGTAGTGCCAATATTTTTCTGGCAATTTTTGACTGGTTTGCAATACTATCAATATAATTAGATGTAAAACCTATATCGATATTAATTACACCTGGTATATATTATCGATACCCTGAATAGTAGTTAAAATCAAATATCGATTATAAAACTATCGACAGTTCAGCAATACAACTCGACCCTACAATAGCTATTAGGGACCCGATCTCATCAGTGATCTGATCAGATATCAGATAACGTAATTTGGTCCTCGTAAATTTGTCGCCGGCCTCCTTGGCCCCTGGCGGGTTAGCGCCGGCGCCTGCGATGACGTCACACTTTTATCTCCCCATTCGGGATAGTGTCAGTTGTGCAATTTTACCTTTTTTGTCACTCCCGGTAGAAATACAGGTTCTTAAGGTGTAGATGAATTTGTGAAGTTATTAGTTTGCATGGCCATCTGTATTTACGTGCCTCAGCACCCAAGCGGTTACTAGTGGTCGTGTAATATTAATGGTTTCATTGTTTAAGGTTCCTTCAATTAATTAAATCTGAATCCTAAAAATATTTATTTTAACTTAAATCCCTGTTGTTGTTTCTTCTCAATAGTCTTATAAATTTAAGCCTTACAGTAAAACATACTGTAAGTGTAGTGAGTAGTTGAATGAATAAATAATAAATAAATATATAGGGACAAATCACACAGATCGAGTTAGCCCCAAAGTAAGTTCGAGACTTGTGTTATGGGAAACTAACTCAACGATAATATATTTTTATAACAAATACATCCAAGACCCAGGTCAATCAGTAAAAGATCATTTTTCATCTTGACCTGACCGGGGATCGAACCCGGGACCTCCTGAGTAGCGGTCAAGAATGTTAACCATTACGCCAAGGAGGTCGTCAATATAAATAAATACCTATCTGTACTGGATGTCTATTGCACAAAGTTGTATGGAATTTACTTAGTTCAATATTCACATACCAAGAGTACGCGACGAGTCGATTCATTACTGATTAGATAACGCCGATCTCATAAGATTGTGTGCCTGCGCATCATATGTCATCATAATAACTGGCTGGAACACGTGCCAATCACACAGTTCAAACTTCAAAATATATTTCATTTGTTTTCAGTAGTTTCACTATCTGAGGTTTCTTTTTGTAAAAGTATATAATTTTTTTTTCAAAATACGAAGTTATCAAGGTAAAGGTAGGTAAATAAATGATAAGCATACATTCAATCTGTTGCAGTGAAGTTTATTGACCCTGCAGTTATTTTACAAAAAAAATTCAATACTTTTACATTAGTAACCCTGATATTAAAACATCTGAAAATTGTATCTAAATGGTTTCAGCGATTCAAGCTATAACAGACAGACTGTATCTACTTCCGTATTTTATATTTGTTAAGAAGTAGATATAGAAATGTCGACACATACACTACATCGCAATTTGCGTATCTCCTAAGAAGAAACAACTGACTAACGAAGTTTTCAAATCAATACAAAAGGCTTTCGATATTACTAACGAATATAACTAAAAGGTAGCAGGGTTTGAAAACGAAACAACAAAGGCGCCGCCGCGCATGATTGTGGTAAATTAAACCTCCACATTAATTATTCAAAAGCCACTAATAGCCTCCACTGCTGAAGTTACGATTTACACCAATATGTAGCAATAAATCGACTATTTACTAAGGCTGGCTCTATACCAAACCAGATGCGATCGAAATATGCTTATGCTATAATACACATTAATGGAAGTTGTTCATAATGTAAGATTTTCACTTTTTGAAATATTAGATGTCATTTTTCAATTCTCAATCTATACTTCTATACCAGTATTTAAACGAGAAAAAATTGTATTTTTGTGTGTATGTTTGTAATGAATAAACTCAAAAACTACTGTGTCGATTTTAAAAATTCTTTCACCATTATAAAGCTACATTCACCCTGAGTGACATAGGCTATGTATGTACAACGGGCGAAGCCAGATAGACTGCTAGTGTCACACATAAACAAAAACATATTTTATTCTATATTTATTACCGTCTACCAAGAAAGGGTTGGGTATGTTTTTGTAAAATTATTGATTATCTCGTATCTTTCAAACGGTGGATGGATTTCCACAGTTAAATTATCGTTAGCTTTAGTTACATTTTAGTTTAGATCTAATGAACAAACACAATAAATCTCCTACAAGTAATTTGACAGTGAAAATGATGATGATGATAAATAAATTTGCTAACGCGTCAATAAGTCAATAGTTCTGCGGTTGCTATATCTCTGTTGATGGAGAGCAACCTTAAGTTTCGAAATACCGATAACAATTAACATTTTGCATTATCGGCTCTTACACCACTTTTGCTTGCTAAGGAAACAATATCATTTGATTCATTGATTCATTTCATATACAACTACTTAAACCTACCTGCAATGAAGTCGTTATATAAGTACTTCAATCTATTTACTTTAAGTTTTTACTGCAATGCTTTGGACAAGTCAATTTTACTAACTGCTGCTCAAGACTTCGCCTGCTTTTTTGCTTTAAATTTACCTACGTTTATATTAACTCGTACTACATATATGTTTATACGTACTCTCGTCAAGTCAAAGCAAAAAAAACAAGGGGACAGTCGTACTACCTTTTCTCGAAGCCATTAAAAGCATTAATCTTTTAGCTTATTTTTACGTAAGGAAATAACTTTTTAGTTAAGCATGGGAATGTAGATAGAGAAGAATAAGAGAAACAGAGTTACTGGTATAATATTGAATAAGGCCGTCGGGTTTATAGTTTATTCACACTAACTTACTCAATTAATTTTTACATAACTAACGAAGTCAGAGAGGTAGGAACAACCGAGTACTTACTATTATTTGTTTAACCACATATCGATGTATAGAACCATTCATTTAGAAAGCAAAACTAATTTGGGTCGCCTCGTCCACTCGGCTTAGCGGCGGTCACCGGTTCCGAAGTTATTCATCAGCGATCGATTAAGTCAGAGGTGAGGGGGGCGGACGGCGGGTGGCGGGGGGCGGGGGACGCGCGGAACACGGAAAGGCTTTCGGGCGGCGCTTCTGAGGACCCGCCGTTGATTAGCTGTGCGACACACTGCCACATGACTAAATATACAACAAGAGCTAAATAACATAGTGAGAGGATCATGTAACTGGGCTGAGATCGGCATAGTTCAAGTGTTTATACCTACTCAACAAGGGTGAGGTATGTTTGCGTAGAGCACTCGCGGGCTTTTTGTGTATAGTAAGAAAGAGAAAAACTTGATTTTCTCTTTCATTCAGTCATCATCATATTGTGTGGCTAACAGGGTCAATTGATCATGCACGCCCTAGTTTCATAGTTTCTTTTTCTGATTTACGTGCTTCGCGCACACACGCCTCTTACGCTTTTGTAAAAAGTAATGATATCAGCGCATTATATTGAGCTTTTCCTCTTTACCATATATTTACTCATGTGACACCGCGTCACAACACGAGGCTACTATACTATTTCTGTTGCTAAGGCTTTGGAGTATTCTAATCTGTAGTATGAGGTTCTACAGGTCAATGCTGATGTCAGATGTATCGATTAAAGCTATAAATATGCGAATATTCATTCGGACACCAATTTGTCAAATCAATACTTTCGCTTCTATATCATGTGACATACTAAGCTCCACATACTTGAAAGCCGGGAAAAGTCTAGCACAGCCTCTTTTGTTTTTTTTAATCTGCATGGGAATACTTCTAAACCAATTACAATTATTTTATTGTGTAAGTTCTGGTGGATAATTAAGACTTAATGCGCTATGGCATTTTCTATCAGTCAAGCTTATAAATGATCTAAGGCTTATAGATTATAGGGCTTTCTGTTTTATTAACAAAAAAACCGGTCAAGTGCGAGTTGAACTCATGCAACCAGCGAGCCTCTAAGCTAATAACTGAAATGTCAGCCAGTTGATACCGCGTCTGATTTAGAGTATTGGGACACGTATACCGAAAAGAATGGACATCATTGACCTATATACTAGTGACCTAAGGACGCGAACGGCGCGACAAAACAGCATCAGTTTATTTATTTATTTCTCGCTTACATGTATCCATACTAATATTATAAATGCGAAAGTCTGTCTGTCTGTCACCTCTTCACGGCTAAACTGCTGGACCGATTGTGATGAAATTTGGTAGGGATGTAGTTTACAACCTGAGGTCAAACATAGGCTACTTTTGGGCGCGATATAACCGAGTCCCACGCGGGGCGAAGCCGCGGGGAACGGCTAGTATAATATAAAGTAGGTGGTGGTAGTTTTTGGGTTACTACCCAAAAACCTTTTTTAGAATACCTACTACAAAATTGAACAACCAATTTATTCCATGGCTTGTAAAGGATTGTTTCGCTTTGACCCTAACCACTAAAAGTATTTAGTGGTTCTATTCTAAAAAAGGTTTGTAGGTAATACTCTGGTGGCCATCCTTAGTGGAAGTTATTGGGCCAGACAAAGCGATGCGGGCAATGTCACATGACGAATTTATATGGTGCTCGTCCATATGCCTAACTTTAGCTTAAATGTTAATTGTAGTAACCTATATTTTTTCATCTGACTACCAGCTGCTGACATCACAAGTTCACAACTCACTCTCCCCCCCCCCCCTCATTATAACCCTCTGCCGGCTACTAATTGCCTGCTCCGTGTCACCAATTTTTTTCTCGCGACACACATCAGGAATGCTTTTATTCGGCGACGCCGGACCTGTTAATGTGTTAATCCACTTCGATCGGATATTTTTCTGTTATTAATAGCCAACAAAACAGGTGCACGCTGTCCTTTTCTGTCGTATTCGCTCTCGCGTTGGTCTGAGCAGGATGGAGTCCTGGCGTTTCTTGATGCTTATGGTTTTGAATTATTAATAAGTGGTAGGTGGCGCGGGCGGTAGCGAAGATCGTAATCGCGTAATGAGTTTATGCGGAGCCCTACGAAGGGTTCTGTTGCCTTCTGCCTTTGTAATCAAGTTAAGACTAAACTTCACTCCCTGCTTTGCCCACTTTTTATTTGATTAATTATGTTGGTGCTATACCAACATTATTATTATGTATGTCCATCTTGTCCATTAATGTATTCTTCAGTGAACATTTAGCCCAAACTATTTCAAAATGGTAATCCAAGTGTCATCTTAATAAGCAAACAGCTGATCTGGTTTTTGATGTTTTTCATGTTAATATAGTCTATGGTGGCGGAATATAAGGACGAATAGTGAAAACCGAAAAACTAAAACCCTTCACTGAGACAACCAGAGAATAGGGTAGGAGTAATTTTTTTTAAAACGCTTGATTTTTTTTCTGTCGGTACGAATAAGGTTTCTTGATACCAGAAATAAATCCTGATTTTTAGAATCAGCCAATTATTTTATATAAACTATTATATTTAAATGACGAATTAATGGCGTCGCTACGGTCTTTGCGGTCTATTCCTTAGCTTCATTCGGTAAAAAAAACAAATGTCATTGTCATGTCAATGACATTTATGACAACCAAAACCAAGACGAATGACACTAATGACAACCAAAACCAACATGACAATGACATTCATGACTACCAAAACCAACATGACAATGACATTTGTTTTTTTTTTACCGAACGAAGCAAAGGAATAGACCGCAAAGGCCGTAGCGACGCCATTAATTCGTCATTAAAATATAATCTGAGATTTATTTCTGGTATTTTTCTAATAATAAATATATAGGGACAAATCACACAGATTGAGTTAGCCCCAAAGTAAGTTCGAGACTTGTGTTATGGGATACTAACTCAACGATACTATATTTTAAAACAAATACATATGGTATCAAGGAACCTTATTCCTACCGACAGAAAAAAAATCAAGTATTAGCAGCAAATAAAGGTTAAGAGTAAGTTTTCGATAAATAAAAACCCCATAGTTTATACTTAAATATAAGAATGATAAATGTCTTTATTACTCATTTGCACTATGCCATGCAATACTGCCTTTAGGTAACAAGAATGTCGTCTCGACCGCCTGCCCCCCACGACCATAGCCTAATTTCCTTTATCATCTCGAGCCATCTTCCGTGACTCATTTGTATAGACTTCGTTACGCAATGGGCCTATAAAATCTATCGCATGCCATACTTGAAAAAGTCATTGCAAATTAAACTATATAACCTTGTAGTAAAGTTCTAATGGGTGATGACAACAAAACAAAAACATTCCCTGGACTGACGTTATCTACATCTACAAATAGTTCGCAAAAACAAACAGAACTCGGACATAAATACAGCTGACAGTAAACATAAATGGGTACTTAGCCGGATTTCCTGAAGATTTGTGTCTAGTTTTAATGGCAAAGATAAGATGCACAGACGTATTATATAATGCAATGACTCATAAACATTCTTATGATATACTTTCTTGCACATGCGAGTAACAAAGCAACCAGCTACATGGGTGAAAAGATGGAGAAAGAGATACACAAGGAGAAGCTAGACGTAAAGGTTACCCGGAGTAGGTATTTTTGGCACAAATGCACGTGGAGACCCGACCCTAGATGAACTGGGATAAGGGGTGGACAAAGAAGAAGACATGCGAGTAACAAACAGTAGATGAAACGAAGTCCAATATGTTGTAAAACATCTCTCCTTTGTGGGAGATGAATATACAAAAATAAAGAAGGAAAAAAGAAGAAAAAAAAACAGATAAAACGCAAACAAAGCCGCTGGCAGTGACAGCAGGTATAACTTAGAAGTTGAATTCAAATAAATGAATTAAATTTCTGAATCTACTAATCAGAACCATGTGTTTTTGCATTAGCTGCCCAATTCTTGCAAATATAATAGTTAGAAGTCATAATAGTTCTATAACTACTATTGCTGTAAATAATTAATTCTATGGTTTTAAATAGCGGGGATAATATATTAAAGAACCAAGGATTTTCATTTTGAAAGGTGTCTAGACATACTCTGCCTAAAGCTGCCGATGGTTCCGACGACTGATATCTAAATTCGAGAATGAATATCATTCAATGGAAGACAGCGATAACCCGTCGATACTTTGGCTGTAAACGCGAGTATTCGATTACTGCCCGTCCACTTTACCTTGACATGTCATTCGTATTACGTCACACACTTTTTGAGAGTCCTAATATAGTGGACGATGAAAACGATATTATTTTGATTCAATTTATGTAGACACGTGGCTCGTACGGCATTCGATATATTTTCCAGGTCAACTTAAGCTGAACAGTTGGTACAGTCATGACCATCGGGATGGCTCGGGTACTGTCGGGGACACTTTCCCAGCCTTATCGTGGCGCCTGCGCTGGCGCCGCCGCTCTTAAGAGCCGATTCTTTTTTTTTTGTCTTAGGGGTAATTAATTAGGTGGTGTGGGAAACCGGGGACACTTGACTCGATGGATTTGCGACTGGTTGGGCCTCTCTAGTGGTGAAACGTGTAACGGGTGCGCGGGACGGACAGTCGTAAAATCTGGATGTTATTTGGATATTTCATTTTTCAATTTTTCTAAAAGATCTCACCAAAGAGACTGCGATTGTTAATCCCCATGAGGACTTATTAAAGGACCTTAGATATTATTTCGATAAGAGTTTCTTATAGAAATAATGTCTTAGGTATGGTCCAGCAACCTTTTTGGCTAACAACATATTTTTGCCTAGTCCGAAAAAATGTGATTGGAATCATGTTACCTGTTTCCAGTTAATTGGATTGAGTTAAACAATTATCGGCACCAGTGTGAAATCCATATACCGGGATTTTTCGTCTAGAATTTTGAATTAATATTTTTTAAGTACATAAGCCTCAAACATTTTAATATTTATTCTCTAATAAAAGCCTCAAACGTAAAATAACTAGAGTTTCAAGGACGCAATACATCTCACCTGCAGTTCTCCTTAAATCAAAATCACGTTACTTTTTTATAATGTGTGCTTTAGTAATTCAAGAGAGCTAACGCCAAATATGTTGTTTTATTAAGGTGATCATTATTCTCAGCTTCACAATATTGACTCTGACAAGTTCGTGAGTGAAATTTTCGTTTTGCTATAAATCAGATACTGTAGATTTAAGTTTAGTTTAGGTTATAAGTATAACGCACTAGCTGTTGCTCGCGGCTCCGCCTGCGTTACTCTGTTATACCGCGCCCAAAAGTATCCTATATTTGACCCCTGGTCCTCAACTATCCAATCCAAACCAAACTTCATCAAAATCGGCCCAGTGGTTTAGCCAGAAAAGCGTATTAGACAGACTGATTATCGCATTTATAATACTAGTATGGAAGTATGGTTTGCCCAAGCACCTGCACCACGAACGACTTGTACGTGGCACTGACAAACCTGTTAAAGTAGTTTGTTTTTGGGCTAAATATGAAATCATCGATACGTAATGAAAAACAGAAGAAGTACAGACGTTGGCTTTTTAAAGCCAACGTGTGTTTCTAGCTTTAAAAGTTAAGTCTGCAGACAGTGAGGAGCCAATGGCATGTGTAGGCGTTGTAAATTTGCATACATACATATAGGTACGCATGTTTTGATCTGACAAGTTGTCTACAAGTTTTTAATGAGGTTATTAAAATACATAAATGTTGTAAGTAACACTCAGATCACATCAAACAAGAAGTAACACTACCTCTGTGGTCTAGTATATTTAAGTAGGCATTCGGCGTATGACCCGGATGTTATGAGGTCGAATTCAATCTGTATTTATAAAAGATCTGTTTGAATATCTGATTGGTATTATAAATCTACGCACAATAAGTCTGGGAATATAGTAGGTTTAGTAGTGACACTTGGATGAAACAAACATTTATTTATTTATTTCGGTAAAGGATGTGTTTTTTATTACAAATGAGAGCTATCAAAAGTTATTTTAAAAAAAAAGGGCTAAAGAGTCTGCTTATTTGTTTGATTCCAACCTGTCTTGTAGTCCGGAATAACTGATCGAATTTGAAAAAACCTTTTTGCCTTTAAAAGAATGGAAATGGAATGAAAAGAATGAGGTTTCTTATGAAAGTTATAAGCTAAGTACCTATATAGTACAAACGCACTCTAAGCGGGTACGTCAAAGCAGCCTGGGAAAGATGTCAGGTGGTTTACTACCATCTCTAAAAACCATGCAAGTTCCAGTAACTAAGCGAGACAGCGCAATACATGATGTAAGGCGACATCTCCCTTACTCACTGGATCATGCATGATTTTAAGAGATGGTAGTAACCCCTCAGGAATACGGCCAGTCGTCTGCCACAAATATCGCTAGAGCGATGTTGTGCAGGCTGACCTGCGTGAGATGTGCGCTGTAAACCGGCACACCATCGCGCAGAATAGAAAACTGTGGCGCTCTCTCGTTTCGAAGGCCAAGATCCACTTCGGGTCGCTGAGCCAGCGGAGTAAGTAAGTCAGTTTGTATAAAAATCGATAGATAGTCTAAAATACAAACATTTTACCGTGAGAACAGATTACAAAGACAAAATTTACGCAAGCGGAGAAGATGCAGTAGCTAGTTCCTCGTGGTCTCGTTCTTTGAGTGCGAAACCCTGATAAGTAATATGAAAAGATAATGCATCATGTTCGCATTAGGCTCCTGGTTTGTATCTTTACATCTTCGGCCGTGCAATGATCGATGACATACAGACAGCTTGCGTGGGCGAGGTTTGGCATTATAATTTCAATGATTATCAAACTAAATCATTAATTTTAATTTTAGGTTCAAACAAAACACTTAATGTAAATGTAACAGACGCTTTATTCTTTACATTTCCTCCTCACAGTACTACTTCTTTGTTTTAATGTAAATCTAATCACATTATATCACTACATATTATAAAACAAATTCTTAAATATTTAAAACTACGCAACGGATTTTGATGCAGATTTTTTTAATAGATAGAGTGATTCATGAAGAAGATTTTTATGCCCATGCAAAGCCGGGGCGGGTCTCTAGTTTTCTATAGTCCAATAAATTCTGATTCCCTTTCTGTCTATGTTGTTATGAGACCCTCTACCGTCGGTAATACGTCGATGGCAGGCAACGTTTAAATGACATAATCTCTTGCAATCATCAAACGAAAGAGTTATAGTTGCCACAGACACAGTTTATAAAAAGTTAAATTAAAGATCTTCTATTTCGAGTACTTTACTATTGAAAAATAACTAATTATTTAAACAGATGACAGAAGCAAGATTACGTAGTGTTTCGTCTTCACCGTTTGAATACCCAAAACTGCTAAAATCGGATGCAAGCTTGTTTTAGTTAGTCGATACGCTAATTTTACAAGTTATACAAATTGTTTGCTGACTCACCAACAAATTTGTATGCTGTATCATTCTTATCATAACTTGTTTATGTTTTTAAACAAAAGATTAAAGATGAGATAGCTTATCTTATCTGATTGTGTCATCGATATGCTAATGTTGATATCAGAGATGTTGCTATTATAAGTTCCTTACATAATGCTTTTTATGTATTTAAGCTTATTAGAGTTGTTTACTTAAAATTTGTTCTTGGAGTAACTCGGTTGCTTTTAATTATATAGGTATATGATAGGATTTTTCATACAATCTGATAAAGTTCCGATCAAGTTGTATCTAAGTCCGGTCCAATTCTATATGTCATCAAACCACTTTCGTCGATGACGGCCAGGAGATCTATTGCCAGGAATTTTGCCATCTAGAATTAAACTCAGAAACTCAAACTGGGGTCCCCGTTGTATGTGACCAAAGAAAGCAACTTTCTACTGAATAGTTATTTTGTACATTTACTGTAACATACAACATATAAGATATCTCTAAAGCTGTTTCAAACGTCTTATATAGAAGTAATATTAAACTTATTTTTCCAATTCAGTGATTTCCATAGACGTAGTTTCGTAGCATGCGTTTGTAGCGAGGCGGTACACATCAAAGGCACATTGTAGCCCTTCTACGACGCGTAGCAACTGTCGTAGACCACTCCGCATTCCATACTCTACCATAATTTTATTTATATTTATTAAAGTATACAGGTTTGGGGGAGAGGTGGGGTGCGGGGGCAGGGGGCGGGGCGAGCGCAGCCTTCGGGGCGGAGGCTCCCGCTCGCGAGGGTCCCGTTATGTTGAGTATAGCCTGTGGTAATACTATTATTCATTCTGTGCTTGGTATAGGTTTTATTTGTGTATGTATGCGGGCGATGTTTGAATTTATTTGATTAGGTTTCGTACGACCTGCATTGGCTTCGCATGGGTAGTACTAATTTATTTTTTTTATTTTTTTTAAATAAATTATTTTGAATTTTGAGTTGAATTTTGAATTTATAAAGAGAGCGCATTATATTATCGCGTCCCATGTAAGAAATAGCTAGGAATTCTTATTACATATTGATTTTTATTAATGCAATTTAGTAATTATAAATAGCTTTTTCCAAATAACTTAAGAATACTAAACACTTAAATTGGGTCAAGTTTAACAAGGATTCGTGTATCAAGGGTTACGTACCAGCAACTTGGACTCCGAATAAACATGAGAAATACCTTTTTTTGTATGAAGACTCGTTTAATTTTCAACTTCATTTATTATTATTTTAGCTCTATCGGCACACACTTAAATATATTATACATGAAAATTTCAATTCTGTTCCTTTGATGAGAATAAATAATCAAAGTTCCGTACGTATTACGATTTACGACATCCTACACTGACCAACAGAAGGACGACAAATGGAGGTTTTTATTTGTGTGGAACCCTAAAAACGGAAAACATAATCTGGTTTCGTTTACATAGATAACCATTCTATAAGTACACGTAACCTTAAAAATTACTGATGTAATTTTTTCCAATTAATGACCGTTTAATTGTCTACACGAGTTGTTTATTGGTTCTCATTTAATCAATCCATTTCAGAACTACTTAATTAGTGCAAAAAATCAATGATATAACGAACAAAACGTAGATAATCACGTAACTGGCAAAGCGGTCGGTGTACTGCAGATAACGTGATTACTTGTTGATAGATAATCTTAATAATTTAAAGATAAGTCTGTTTCTTATGTAGTTCTGTTAAAAACAGCTCATTTTAGTTGGTAGGTACTGCTTGCGAAATTTTGATGAATCCATTACTTACCATTATGGATGGATATCTTTAAGAAAGCATTTCAAAAGTAAACATTCTATAACATCTTATGTTCCTTATCTCTTTCTTTTAATTATTATTATTTACTAGCTTCCGCCCGCGGCTTTGCTCGCATGAATTTCCCTCGGGAACAGTGCTTTTTCCCGAAATGAATGGTACTCTATGTCCTTCTCAATACCCCAAGCTTCAGGAAGATTGGTTTAGTAGATAGAGCGTGAAGAGGTTACAAACAAACAAATATACAAACTCATATTCGCATTTATAGTATTAAGTAGTTGAGATTGGGATTATTGCTCAAATTAACAAACTAACTTGGACTTAATTCTATAAGAGCATTATCTCAAATTTACCTTTACTAACGACGGGAAGTGAAACTACCCAGGTACTAGTTATTATAAAGGCTTGTAAATGTCACTCATTACAGCATTTTCTCATTTGTTATGTTGGTCCTAGATTAAGGCGCGGTTGCAGGCTGTTATTTTGGGGGGGTCACTAATAATAAAATATTAACTACCTAGTACCAATAAATAAACAGCCTTTTTGTATGCAAACAAGCAGGTGATTTCAAACTGAGAAAAAAACTAGGAATATAAAAAATGCTTTTTCTTATTGCGTAAAGTTTAGAAAACTCTTTTCTTAGACGTGATTCGTAAAGTAAACCTAGGTAGTATAGATGGATATTTATTTTTCTCTCAGGTAAGAATGCTGATAGATAAGCAAGAAATGTGAAAAATGTTGAAGAATAATACCAAAGTTTTGAAAATGAGTATAATTTAAACACTAACGAGAGCGGAAATAAAATTCTTTTCAAAACTGCTATCAGAAGACATAAACCATTTTTATAATTAATCAAAATGCACTAGAAGGTATTAATCAAAGCTTGTCATAAAGTTATGTTAATTAGTAAGTTATGTTTATGCGATAGCTTTATGAAAGCTCCGGACCACCTATGCGACCGCTCATACCGCGTGGTAGGCTCGTAAAAAACCTATTGTTAATTAGTCTAAGTAAATTTTAACGATACATACTCGTAAAACTATTACTACTTGTCGTAAACATGAGATAGACAATGCTTTGTACTTTGGTTTCAACTGAGGATAGACCAACCGGAACATTTTCTGTCTTATTTTAGCATTTTCCTGGTTTCGTTCCCAAATAGTAGCTATGTGAATATTATCATGGAGTTATATCATCTGTGCAAGATTTAGATGTATTTAGTGTTCCATGTGTACATAAACAAATAAAAGTACTTCTTTTTTAACATCAGTCACTTTAGTTTTACAATTTTTCATTATTAAGCAACAATTCAATCTAAGAAGAAATATTTAAAATAGTCTAAACATGCTCTATACTTAATTCTTTAACTGAAAGCTGTATAAGAATATTCAAATTCCAATGTTTTTTATTGAACAAAAATTTTAGTCAAAATGTTCATATCAGTTTAAATCTCAAAACAACCTTAATATTATCTCGTTTTTATAAAATGTTGCATATCTCCGTTGTGATATCATCCTAATCAGCAATTTCGCCGTTCCGGTGTATAATAAACTTGAATACCAAACCAATGTTAGCAAGAATTAATGGCTCCACATCCGTGCAATACAAAAATAAATCAGTAAACGTCCACTTTCCTAATTGCACACAAATCAACTTAATTATCTGTTGTTAGCTGTCAGAGCAGGACAGATGCACGTTTTGTTAGTGTCAGAGAGGGACGGACGAATGACAGTAAACTATTGTGGATGATAAAATAAGCATTTTATGTTTCATGATGATGGGCGTATCTTGAAATTGCAGATGTCGTGAGAAATCCATTGTTTGTTGCTCGGGGTTCAATTGAGATTGACCCTGATGTTTCATCATCATCATCTAATAGGTAATTCTTTAATCTGTAATGACAATTATTTGTTTTGTATTCTAGATGAAAGTCAGGTAAGGAAAAATTAAATGATTAAAATGAAGTTCTTGATGGTAATCATCATCCATTGACCAGTAACTTTTGTTATAGTTGAGTGAAAGAAGTTCTAAATCCATGATTAGAAAATTATGAAAAACTTTTTACTAGTTACCTATTTAGGACACAGAACTTTCATTTTAAATAAGTATTCCAATGAGAACAGATATAATTTACCATCGAAACGCTAGAAGTACTATTTTTCTTAGATTATTTCTTATTTCGAAAAATACTTCTAGCCAATAAAAGTTTTCATGTAGATTTTGTTAGGCAAAACTGTTACCGTTTTTATTCAAATAATTTATTTTCTGGACATTGACTTTCCTATTCTGTAATATTTGTTTAATATGATAATTTTTTAAGTTACGTTTTAGTTCATTATCATTTCGTGTCAAGGTCAATCGACCATGCACATCCGAGTCGTTTCGAGAGTTTGTCGGATCTGCCTTTCGGTTTTAGTTAATGTGGCATCATAGGTACTAAATGTTTTTGCTAATCCTACAAACACAAATTTGACGAGAAAGACAGATCAAAGTTTATTTGTTGTTGTACTAACACGTCATATCTACTTTTTCGAATTTATTTAAAAATCAAATTTGCAACGACCTAAAAGACAGCCTTCACAACACGTGACATTAAGTAAAGGTTGAATTTTGAGGTCGTCAGCACAAAAACATTCACAAAATGAATGTTTCCACAAGGGCACCGCCCGTATGCCGTCGCTTTCCCCGAATTTACTGCATTTGCAGGCAATATTTTAGTTTTATCTAATCTTCGGGTTCGCCCGCCCCCCGCCGGCAGATGGCGCTAGCGTTAATGACTGCGCACGCGCCGCACAGTTGCTATCTGCATTAGTTAATGGGCCTATTAAAGCATATCAATATCTGCTGCCCGCGCAACTTAATTCACAATTCTAAGTTTATTGCTTGATTACATTGACGATTTTGTAAAAAGTCGCAGTCGTCATTTCTTGTCAATTTTTCTTATTCCAAGGTTATTATCTTCTTCTTTATTATCAATTTCTGTTTGTTAGTCTCGCTAAAACTCGAAAATGGCTGGACTGATTGGGTTAATTTTGGTCATGAAATATTTATAAAAGTTAAACGGTGAGAAAAGTGCGCTCAGGCGTACGTTTGCCGGGTCAGCTAGTTTTATCAAAGATTTTTGATAGCATCAAATATCTAAATATCTTTCTCTCAACATGTTTAAGATTTCTCTCAATTTTTTCACAAACCTTTTTGCAATTCTGTTTCATATTGGTTCGGGACACTTGTCGCTGAATATTCTCCATGTAACGGTACTGTAACCCAGTTCCCACAAAAAGCCCACCGCTGGAGTGTGGGCATGTGGCGCCAAGTGTCGCCGCAGGTGGAACCTCTTGAAGTTGGTAGTAGCGACCTCTAGCGGGATAAAAACCTCAATGTTAATGTTTCAAGAGTATATAAGCGATGATGCCGCCTATTGTATAATTAATGTTTGTAATTTGGTCTTCTTTGTATATTATTACTGGTTCTACAAAGAATTTTTAGAAACTGTAGGGGTACAAAAAGCTTAATATATGACAAACTTAGTCGATGGTTTCTCGAGTGATTAAAAATTATTAACCTATTTACTTAGTGCGTTAAATTTTGATATCTTTATAACGTTGGTATCTGGAAGTTATCAGATTAATGTCAGATAAAATGAATCTGTAAGTCTTGGCTCGTATCCAAAAGCGAAATCCTATGATGGACGTAACTTTTAAATAACTTCCAATCATTACTGTAATATAATTTAATGATCTGTTAGCATATCTGTCTTTTTAATTTTTTTATTGATGAAATTAATTGTCTGATTGATGAAAATTCTAGTTTTTAATAATTTCTATGAGGATTCATAACAACCAATGATATTATTATATATTTATTTAATAAGGCATGGTCATAAACCAAAACAATTACCGCGAAAGCTCAGCGACCCAAAGAGGATCTTGGCCTCCGACACCAGAGCTCTCCACCGCACCGCTCCCTCCTCAGCGGCACCTTTTGCTAGTCTGCTTTTTAGAGGGCTTTTAGGTTCTTTTCAACTTAGCGGTACCTAGGACGACCGACTGGTCAGAAATTAAAACCAAAGCGGAAGACCAGCGCCTTGGTCCACACCACGACATTATGCTGAGCGGAATCCATTTTGGAGCATATTCAAAAATGTTTTTTCTTTGTCCAAACCACGTAATACGTTTTCGTTTTGGTTATGTATCAAATAAAGACATTTTCTTTCTTTCTTTCAAAACACGTATAGACAAAATATTAGATAATATTTCAACACCATTGACAAAATAGCCACAATGATTTTGAAAGTAAAAATATAAATATTTATAGCAGTATAAGTGAATAGCAGTGAACAAACAGTCGGTGTCTGACCTAGGGCAAGCCGGCAGCGTGGTGTGGTGGTGTGGTGTGCTGGTTTTAGAACCACTTGAGCCGGCGCCGGCCGCCAGACAGCTAATGGTGTCTCGAGGTGACGCTCTCTAGGGCTGATTGGTATCTAAACTGGCTTATTATATTATCAAACATCTTTTAATTTAATTGCCTTTTTTATTTAATGAATAAAAATAAACACAAACCTAAATGAATCGTTCGTTTATGTCACAGGGAAATGTGGATACCAGTGATTTCAAGACAAGGGATATTATGGTGAAATCCTGGAAGATATCGATTACTCTTGTTTGTTGCGTTTTCTTTATAATAAGTTTAGTACTATGACAGTGCTAATTTTCTTTGGATGATAACAACTAAACATTAGTTGTTATTTTTTAAGGGAACCCTCAGAGAGGCGGTTCTGAAGAACATTTACACCAGGGTGTGCATGATCGATTGACCGTGTCACCTACACGAAATGATGTGTCGTTACACTAAATTAAATCAAGTAGATGTCAAATCAACTTTTTAACCGACCACCAAAAAGGAGGCTTAATTTTCAGTTCGGTTGCATTTTTTATGTTTGTTCCCAGTTCTGTAATATAACAGAATAATCGCGCAAGGAACATCCCTGTAATAATCGATTACGCAGTCGATAATCAATCATGTGAATAGCATACAGACACGGCGGTATTACAAGCACTCTCTGTGCCGGCTTTGAAAATCACGGCACTTACCACCGGACATCTGCGGCGTGCTTCGTGTCTTCCTAACTATTTATATTTAAGATGAGTAATAATAATATTCAAACACTGTGGCTGTTTTCTATTTGTGTTTATTGCCGATTATTATTTACAATTTTAGCTGTAACAAAGTAAGTCGAGTTACTTTTATCTTTGAGTAGTGGTCTGCGATTTGTACCGACCGTGGTGTTACTAGTTTATAACTTTCCCCAAGAATAGAACTAGTATTCAATTCCAAAATATTTTTTAAATCAGCCTTATGAGATAAAGGCGTTCATAAAAACTGGTTTTATTAAATTCTCGTAGATTAACCCTTCGTACATTTTCTTAAACTTCACACAAATCCTATGCAACACTTCCTTTCCAATCATGTGGTCAAAGAATGGAACAAAATATTATATCTGCACCGTCAGTAATAAGTTTCAAGAATAGATTGGATAAATTCTCCAAACACAAAGACGCACACGCATCAGCTAAAAAAAAGTTGCTAGTGTGTTCCAATAATAAATAATAATATACTCGTAATATAATAATAATATATTTCTTACTGACAAGGCCCATCGTCCTAAATTCATAATTTTACCTTCTCGCTAGATTCAGCTACAGCCATCCTTGTGGCTAAAATTATTCATTGCAAAATATCGTAGAAAATCCATATAAATAGACATTACGCCAAATATCGTATGCATATGGTGTAAATTTTACGAGATGCATCCTCACACGAGCCAGTCACAACAGAACATATGTTGCCAAGTTAAGACAGAGCGCAAACAAGACGAAATGCAGATTAACCAGCAACTTACTTATGTCTGTCTGACTAGTTTAAAAACGGGACCTTGAAAATATGAGTCGGCTTTATCGTATTTCTTTTTTATTTGCAAAAGACACACTTTTATTCCATACCACGGTTCACTTTGGAGTCTTAACTAAAACAGATGATGTCCGCTTTAATTTCCTATGAAAAATCGCTTTCGGTTTCAAGTCCTCATTCCATTCAATTATGTACAAAAACATAATAATCGCCTAAATATATTTAGTTATCTAACTTCAGAACGACTGCCCTAAATTGAATTTTACATGACGAGCAGCTAGTATTAAAAAAGTCGTATCACGGCGTCTTATATTTTCGCTCATTCCTTCACTTCGTATGCAAATCCGGAGCATAATTTTGGTCGACATCCCTCCACTGAACCACCGCAATGCGGCTACACGGTAATGTAATGCGTAAATCAGCACTTATGCCTGTATTGGATAGTTGTTATTTACATGCGAATACACTACGCCTCGCCACGACACTTGAATTTGTGTTGGCATCTTAATATCATGTTCTATGTTACTGAGGAATTTCAGTAAATACAATTGTGAGCTAATAAATTTTTCTTAATATTTAAATATCTTGTTTTCGAAAAATCTCTCGGAAATTACTGTTTTATCTGACGTAGCTTCGTCGCTTTTCTTATGTGTCTTAATAGTCAAGAGTCATATGTTGTATAATAATTGGCTCTCTAAAAACATCTGACTTTGCTAAATGATTGGTATCTAGCAGTATCAATGGCTAAACGTGCTTTTGACGGGTTTTAAATAAATAAATAAATAATAAATAAATATATAGGGACAAATCACACAGATTGAGTTAGCCCCAAAGTAAGTTCGAGACTTGTGTTATGGGATACTAACTCAGCGATACTATATGTCGGAGAGAGAGGGATATATAAGGAGGGCCAAGTGTAAGTCAGGATGGATGGCTCCGAGCATCAATCATAGGGTCATAGGATGGCTTTCGTGGGCAACTCTTCAAAGCAGAGTGACAGTTCACTAACAGGGTATCTTTACACAATCTTACAAAGGTCAAGCGAGGGCATAATTGTCCCGGCAGAGGGACAGCAACCCAAATCACGGCTTAGATCGGTGCCCCACACACGCACACGATAGTAATCTCACAACCAAGACTCTTCTCGATTTCCTCCGTGCTAACACAACTGATAACCAACAGCAATTGGTAAAATCAAAGGGGTTGAGGGTATACAAACACTGAACACAAGGTATCACGCCCATAGGTCAACAGGGGATAGCTAGCTTCTGGCAATAATCACATAACCACGTGCACGGGTTAACGCTTGTTACATATTGGAAACCCTTCGCGTTCCTTACAAAATCAACGTAATGAGTCATTTTCCCCCGAAACTGATCACACCATATTTCGAAACTGCTGATGAAGCACTATGGACTCACGGTGGGAAATAACTGCCAAAGGACAGCCGCTGTTATGCTCCAATCGCGGTAGCTATCAGACATCTTAGTGTTAATTTTATCTTAAGTATAATCGATTGTGATTATTAGATTTAATAAACTTTTTATAATCCCTAACTATCGTAGTTTTTAAAAACTCCTATCCTGCGGCCAGTATCGTATCTGGCGCAGTCGGTAGGATAGTCGAGTCAGTGCGCGTTTCTAGCATCGTTACCGCCTGATAGTCGAATCTTCGACGCGTTGACTATCCACGAACCTACGGCCGGCCGCGGGAACATCAAGAGACATCATCCAGACATCGATGGGTCATCAAGTAAGAATGCAGATTGCCACGATCCTGTGAGTAATACGCACTATTCCTATTGGTTGTTTTCCTATTTCCTATATTCCAAAGATATTTTTGGGTTAGTATAGGTAGGAACCTATTTTAGATATATTGAAGCTAGATTTACTTAATTTAATATATTTTTCTTGCATAAAGTGATTAATAGAATTATTTCAAGATTTTTCACCCAAGTAATTTTAGGGGTAATAGACCCACCTTGCGTAACATACGCGATAGTTATAGGGAAAATCGTTTCCATAGAGATTTACTGTTAGAATTAGAAAATATAGAAGAGGAAATAGACGAAATGTCTCTTCCACAAGAAAATAGCTTAGCCTCTGGTGCCCAGAATTCAGCAACTATTAATAGTAATTTAACAGACCAAATTTGGAAGGCTTTGAGATTGGTTCCCGAATTCGACGGTAATGCTCATGTCTTGATCAGATTTCTGACTATTTGCGATCAAATTGTTATCAATTATATCAATCCAGCTCCAGGAAATGAGTTAAATAACGCAGCTGTTTTAAACGGAATTTTAAATAAAGTAACTGGGCGCGCTGCGACCACTTTATCTGCCAATGGTACACCTAGAGACTGGAATGGTATAAGGAATGCTCTTATAAATTCATTTTCAGATCATAGGGATGAATCAGCACTTTACACTGATCTATCGTCATTATCACAGGGCATTGACACACCGCACGTTTTCTACGAACGCGTTCAGAGCTTATTGAGTACCATAATGACGTATGTTCAGCTACATGAATCGATTCCTACGACAGTAGAGGCTAAACGCACTCTCTATCAAAAACTAGCATTACAGTCCTATTTAAAAGGCCTACACGAGCCTCTTGGCTCCAGGATTCGATGCATGCGACCTGAAACGTTAGAAAAAGCATTAGAATACGCCCAAGAAGAATTAAATGTACTCTATTTGCAGCATAAAATAGATCGCGTTCCCATGGCTAGAAAATTACCACAGCACAGCAACGCTTTTAATTATTCCCCATTTAATATGCCCCAAATGACACCTTCTAACCAGCTGATCCCTAGACAATTTGGTTATCCCACATCTATTCCTATTTATCAGAACAAACCGAATCCCGGTTCTTCCCAAGTTATTAAAACGCAAAATCCTAATGGTAATGTCCCAAATAGATTTAATACTCCTTTCCAATTTCAAAATTTCAATCCTCAAGGTCAAAATAGATTCTTTAATCCCAATTCATTTCAAAACTCGGGTTTTCAGGGACAAAGACCCACAAGGACGCAAGAAATCATGCGAGCCTTGCCTAGATCTAATATGTCTACCGGTTTTAGAATTCCGCCTCGCCCATTTTTCCAACGGCCCATTCAAAACGCTCCTATCCCGATGAGTGGTATTAGTCACCCCGTAGCTCGCAACTTACCTTTAACACCACAAAACCCACAAGTTAACATGAACGAGACATACGACTCCTACTTTTACGATGAGTACTATCCCCAGGACTATGATTACGAACAGTACTTGGACTATGATCAGTACGTCGACTATGACCAGTACACAGACTACGACCAATACTCGTATTCTATGCCTATTGCTGAGGTCGAAACTAATAGTTCTATGAAGGAGGAAAAATCTAATGATTGTAAAGAAAATAAAGAACAAAATTTTTCTCCGAAGCCTCAAATGACGTCCCCAAAATAGAATTAAATTTACAGGATAAAAGACAGCTTCCGTATATTCAAATTTCCAATCCACCCTTAAAACTACTAATAGACACGGGAGCGAATAAATCATTTTTAAGCCCTGAAGCTGTACAAATGTATTTCTCTAATTTTCCTATTAACTACGACCCCTTTATAGTAACTAACATTCATGCAACTACAAAAAATGACTATTCAGTGACTATTCCCTGTTTTTCAGAATTTAGAGATCAAAAGCCTATTAAATTATTTATCTATCGTTTTCACAAATATTTCGATGGACTGATTGGACTAGACCTATTAAGACAATGGCATTCGCAAATCGACCTTAGTTCTCAAGAGTTAAGAACTCAATTCGCTTGTAACCCTATTCACTTACATGAGTCACAGAGTTTCAACTTAATCGAAACAGTCATACCGGCAGAGTCGAGCCAGCTTATTAAGGTGCCTACTGACGTTTCTACTGGCGATATATGTATAGATCAACAGACTCTATGTGACTGTTACATCATAAATTGCCTATCCACTGCCGAAAATGGATACGCATATGTCGAAATTTTTAACCCTAGTAAAAACGAGGTACACTTTAAACTTTCACAACCCTTACATGCCTATTTATTTAATGAACAAACTATTCCGATCGCCGCCTTAGGAACTGATAACACGGAGCGAACCCGAGAAGTCTTATCACGGTTGCGCACGGATCATATGAATAACGAGGAGAAAGCTAATTTAATTGCACTTTGTAGACAATATTCAGATATCTTTTATTTAGAAAATGAGGCCTTAACTTTTACTAGTAAAATTAAGCATAGAATTCATACAGTTGATGAAATTCCTGTTCATAGTAAGACATATAGGTATCCATACGTACATAGACAAGAAGTACAGAGTCAAATAGAAAAAATGTTAGATCAGGGAATAATTAGACCTTCTACTTCCGCATGGAATGCTCCTATATGGATAGTACCAAAAAAATCGGACGCATCCGGGAAAGTTAAGTGGAGGTTAGTCGTCGACTTCCGAAAATTGAACGAAAAGACAGTTAACGATAAATATCCTATTCCTAACATAGCCGACATCCTAGACAAGTTAGGCAAGTGTCAGTATTTTAGTTCCATTGACCTTGCAAGCGGATTTTATCAGGTGGAAATGCATCCAGACGATATCCATAAAACAGCGTTCAGTGTAGCGGACGGTAATGGGCATTTTGAGTTCCTACGCATGCCCATGGGTCTTAAGAATAGTCCGGCGACCTTTCAACGCGTTATGGACAACGTCCTGCGTGGTTTGCAAAACGTTATCTGTACCGTATATCTCGATGATATTTTAGTATTTTCGACATCTTTGCAGGAACACATGATTAATTTAAAGAAAATATTCGATAGGCTCAGAGAAAGTAATTTTAAAATTCAATTAGACAAATCGGAATTCCTGAAACACGAAACGCCCTACTTAGGCCACATTATAACGCCCGATGGAGTTAAGCCGAACCCGGATAAAATAGCTGCCATCCTGAAATATCCTATTCCTAGAACAACAAAGCAAATCAAAGGATTTCTAGGCCTTCTAGGATATTATAGACGTTTTATACCCGATTTTGCCAAATTAACCAAACCTTTGACTATGTGCCTTAAAAAGGGAGCAAAGATCCAACTGACCCCTAATTATGTTAACTGTTTTAACCATTGCAAACAACTATTAACTAACGATCCTATTTTACAATACCCCGATTTTTCGAAAGATTTTATTTTAACCACGGACGCTTCTAATGTTGCCCTAGGAGCTATCCTATCTCAAGGAGCAATAGGATCCGACCGGCCTATTGCCTATGCGTCAAGGACACTTAATGATAGTGAAATCAACTATTCGACAATAGAAAAAGAACTTCTCGCCATCGTCTGGGCTACGAAATATTTTAGACCCTACCTCTATGGCCGAAAATTTAAAATAGTTACCGACCACAAACCTTTACAGTGGCTACTAAATTTAAAAGAACCCAGCTCCCGCCTTACGCGGTGGAGACTTAAATTATCAGAATTTGATTTCACTATTATTTACAAGAAAGGAAAAATTAATACTAACGCCGATGCCTTATCCCGTGTGGAAATTCATAATGAAGAATTAGATTCCGTTATCGTTAACATCAGCTCAGAATCTTCATCGCGACGCTCATCTATTCCTACTATTACTGCACCCGATGATAGACCTATAATTAGTATGTCCTCCACAGATACGGCTCCCAGCCAAAGACCTTTAAGTAGTATAGGATCCCTAGAACATACGAATGATGTAGAAGAAATAAAAACGCCTAATCAGGATAACCTACCTTCCGCCACAGCGCATACTAGTGCAGAACACCCTGTATTGGAAATTCCAATTACGGAAGATCCCTTGAACAAGTATAAAAGGCAACTCGTCATTAAAATCTCGGATAGATCTACACCTGTTAGACCTACTATATCAAAACCCTTCGATACCTTCAGAAAAGTCATAGTTCATGCCTCAGAAGAAAACTTAGAACAGGATCTTATTTCGATAATAAAAAAGCACATTGATCCTAAATTTCGTACAGCTATATTAGTGAACCCAATTAATAAAATGTATGAAATAGTCCCAATCCTTCAAAATTATTTTAAAAACGCTTCTATGAAACTCATATTAGTCAAACGTGAAGTGCAGGATATAAGTGATTACCTAAACCAACAAGATATAATTTTAAAATATCACGAAGGCAAGACGAATCATAGAGGAATTAACGAGACGTATCTTTCGCTTTCACAGCACTATTTTTGGCCTAAACTTAAAGAATCTATAACCCTTTTCATTAATGAATGTACTATTTGCAACCAAGCGAAATATGATCGCGTCCCCATAAGACCTAAATTTCAAATAGTTCCACCGCCATCTAAACCGTTCGAATTAATGCACGCCGATGTACTAACTATAGAACAGGAAAAGTATTTTACAATTATAGATTCCTTTTCTAAATATGCACAAGCATACCGATTACCCGATTGCACTGCACCGAATATAGTAAAATCCCTTATGACCTTCAGCACTCATCACGGCTTCCCATTATCTATAACTACAGATCAAGGAACAGAGTTCACTAACCAAGTCGTAAATGAATTCCTGAAATTGCATAAAATTCACCATCATACCACTGCCGCTCAAACCCCAAATGAAAATGGTATGATCGAACGTTTTCACAGCACACTATTGGAGCACCTTAGATTACTGCGTCTTCAGCATAAAAATGAATCAGCCTGTACCTTGGTTCCTTACGCATTAATTGCATATAATAGTTCCATACACAGTTTAACAAAGTGCAGGCCATTCGACCTGATAACGGGCCATTTTGATCCTAGGGACCCGACAGACCTTGACTTATCCGAACGTCTATTCCAACAATACCTACAAGACCATAAAAGTAAAATGGAACTTATATATAAAATTATTCATGACGATTCCCACACTAATCGCATCGAAATAATGACTAGACGTAACTTAAATAGAGAACCGGAAGTCACCTATGAGGAAAATCAAGAAGTTTTTATTAAAAATCCGTTAGCATCCCGTCAGAAACTAGCACCCCGTTATACACAAGACAACGTATTAACTAACTTACCTATTCACATATATACCTCAAGGAAACGCGGACTTGTTGCGAAAAATAGGTTGAAACGAGGTAAGAAATCTAAATCACCTACATTGTTACAGGACGATAATACTCGTGATGTCCAGCCGCCCCTCGCGAGCCAACCCTCAACCAGCAGAAATACGACTTGATAGCCTGTCATACGGACCCGGCATCCTCCCATTTAAGCTAGGATCTACTAAGATTATATCCCACGACCATACGTTCTTACAAGACCTAGACTTAGACAACATTCAACGACAATTAGATTTCGTAGGTTCTCAACTGACTGATATTTCTAATAAAATACCGATTCCCATAATTTCCTTATTTAAAAGTCGTATGATGTACTTATTAAACAAAATTACTAAAACTACTGAGCAGATAAATTCATTTAAGCCTAGACGAGCCAAGCGTGGTCTAGTTAATCCATTGGGAACGTTTATCAAAAGTATTACTGGAAATTTAGATCATAGCGATGCCCTCAGGTTTGAAAATGCCCTTAGAACTTTACAGAAAGATGATCAAGAATTATCTAATAGTCTTAATAATCATATAAGTTTGTATAAAAATTTGACTAACCAGCAAACTCAAGTCCTGACCAAATTGACACTAAATCAGCAAAAGTTGCAAACTATAATTTCAAATCTAGTTAATAGTACTCATGCGGACCAAAAGGGAATAATCCGATATGCTCAAATTTCACAGATATTTGACATTATCAGCGAAAACGTTCAAGACATTTTTCTTGAAACATCTAGGTTAGAAAACATAATAGCTTTTAGTCGCACAGGCACTATGCACCATTCCATTTTATCTATTAGCGATATAAGTAATATGATAAGTAAGATTAAGTCACTTTATGGCACTAATTCAATCTTGAATTTAGATATTAGGCATTATTACGATATCGTTAGATTAGGCTCATATTTTATAGACGACAGGTTAGTTATTGTCTTTAATTTTCCCATTTTGTATCCTTTTACCTACATCCTTTATAGACTTTGTCCTGTACCTAATAGGCATTTTGAGACTATAATTCCACCCTTCCCGTACATAGCAACCAATTCCAAGGAATTCGTGTATATGGAGGCAGAATGCCCGAAGTTTGAAACGTGGTACATCTGCCAGCAGAAAACTATACATCAATCACGGACCCAGCGCGACTGTATTTCTCATCTCATACATGAACAAGAAGTCATAGCATCCTGCCATCCCGTGCCGATTACCCTTACCAAAGAAGCCCTTCTAGAATTAGATAGCCAACATTACATCGTGTCATTCCCGAAAAGTACCAGAGTCCAGATCTCCTGCGGACAAGAAGAATACCGATTATTAGAAGGAAGTTTCCTGGCCACCATTCCAAGAAATTGCAGTATAAGAACACCTGAATTCACGGTTATAAATGTCGACGATAAAATTCGCGGACACGCTGTCGAAATCATGACAATCGCAATTCCAAATTCAACGAATGCATTGACTCATTACAATCTGACTACAATTGACTTGAATACTTTGCACAATATCCAACACCAAGTTCTCATGGAACCTGCCACGAAAATTGAAGCTTCGGATCTTACAAGTATCTACCATACCACGATACCTACTTATAGTATCGCAATACTATGCACATCAGCCTTCTTCTTCATACTCTATCGACGGCGCCGCCAACATTCAAAGTCTACTCAAACGGATATCGAGCTTACTGCAGCAGGATCTGAAAGCAGCATCAAGTCTATGCAAGAGCACAAAGCCGCAACATTTGCATTAGACATTGGCAAATAGTTGCTCATCTATGAGGGGAGGTGTTACATATTGGAAACCCTTCGCGTTCCTTACAAAATCAACGTAATGAGTCATTTTCCCCCGAAACTGATCACACCATATTTCGAAACTGCTGATGAAGCACTATGGACTCACGGTGGGAAATAACTGCCAAAGGACAGCCGCTGTTATGCTCCAATCGCGGTAGCTATCAGACATCTTAGTGTTAATTTTATCTTAAGTATAATCGATTGTGATTATTAGATTTAATAAACTTTTTATAATCCCTAACTATCGTAGTTTTTAAAAACTCCTATCCTGCGGCCAGTATCGTATCTCGCTTAAACCAATTTACGTAAACTATTATCATTTCGAACTATGATCCGCTCAATTAATCACGATACGTATTCCGACCCGACTGCGCTCGCCCGACGCTATATTCAAAGTGAACGTTTATTTCGATTCCCAACCGCTACTATGACATTTACATCTGACAATGACACTTGGTGTTGCCAACGACACTTTATTCGGTTAAGATGTTACGTTTAGATCTTTAGGTACTATCTTACACGGCCGGACTGACATTCGACCGTCCACGGGCGTATATTCTTAATGTCGTCATGTGAACAAAAATCTGCATCACCAATTTAATCCGCTCGTCCAACCTGACAATGAAAAACAGTACCAACCGAGTCGTGTTACACTTTGTCAAACCAATCTACATAAACTTCCACCTTGAAAGCAAGTGTCCCTTCGACCATATCATACCATGGACCGGACGGCTTGTTTCGACATGACTGACCAAGAAGCCTGGACCGTACGAGTGTGTCACTTTGACCAGCTACAACAAGCTCAGTGTCCCTTCGACCATCTCTCATCATGGACCGGACGACTAGCTTCTGCACGAGTGGCCTGGACCGGATGAGTGCGTCCCTTTAACCAGCCCACCGAGGACATGGAGCGGACGACACAATCCCTTCGACCAGCCACTTGACATTGAGCCTGGAGTATATCCCTTCAACCACCCGATCTCGAATCGAGCTGGCCCGGATGATACTGTCCTTTCGACCAGCTTAGACTCCACACGCTACAGAAAGACAAACGTCACCCCAATCAAAAACTCAGTATCTTCGTTTTACGCTTTACTCAAGATCTCTCTATGTCAACACATAACCAAAATTGCGTGATCTCAATAATACCACAAATATGCGCATCACCACCTGTGATCGCCGGGTCCAACTGAACCTACGGTTTCCTCCAGAAATCCGACCGCCAGAGCTACCGCCTACTCGCGGACTACACGAGGCAGACACCGATTTCTCTTCAGCTACGAGTATGATTCGGATTCCAGCATAATCAAAACACAAGTTATATTAGTCAACGCAAACGCAACTATTGAAATATGAACTAACTCTACAATTATCATCGAAATAAGTACCAAACGTAACGCTTAAAAGGCACGCTTTCAAAATTTTAATCCAAAATTACTTCGTCATTCCTGTACCCTCAAAAATAGTTATTTTTTTTTATCTGTGTCATAACTACCTTCAAATATCAAATGATTTTCACTAACAATTAAATTACTCCATTGACGATGAACGCATGAAATTTCAATTAAATCAGTTTCAGATAAAAATTTAAAAAGACTTACCCCGGTTACTGCAACATAACAAACGTATCATACTGTACTAAACACGAAATCGTTATTTTTCAGAAAAATGTACTAACCGCATTATTAACCGCATAAGTAGGTAGTTTTATACGCGTAGAGTTATTACAAGATTATAGCCATGAATCAAAACCAAGAGTGTCAGAAAACTGAAATCTATCGGTTCATCCCACTTCTGATGTCGGAGAGAGAGGGATATATAAGGAGGGCCAAGTGTAAGTCAGGATGGATGGCTCCGAGCATCAATCATAGGGTCATAGGATGGCTTTCGTGGGCAACTCTTCAAAGCAGAGTGACAGTTCACTAACAGGGTATCTTTACACAATCTTACAAAGGTCAAGCGAGGGCATAATTGTCCCGGCAGAGGGACAGCAACCCAAATCACGGCTTAGATCGGTGCCCCACACACGCACACGATAGTAATCTCACAACCAAGACTCTTCTCGATTTCCTCCGTGCTAACACAACTGATAACCAACAGCAATTGGTAAAATCAAAGGGGTTGAGGGTATACAAACACTGAACACAAGGTATCACGCCCATAGGTCAACAGGGGATAGCTAGCTTCTGGCAATAATCACATAACCACGTGCACGGGTTAACGCTTAAACCAATTTACGTAAACTATTATCATTTCGAACTATGATCCGCTCAATTAATCACGATACGTATTCCGACCCGACTGCGCTCGCCCGACGCTATATTCAAAGTGAACGTTTATTTCGATTCCCAACCGCTACTATGACATTTACATCTGACAATGACACTTGGTGTTGCCAACGACACTTTATTCGGTTAAGATGTTACGTTTAGATCTTTAGGTACTATCTTACATATATTTTATAACAAATACATATATAGATAAACATCCAAGACCCATTTTTTACAATCCCAAAAAATATCAGTTTAGTATTTGTTTATTTATAGTAGTTATATTAAGAATAAATCTTGTCACGCCTTTTACAATACTATAATATAAATTTATTTTGAGTATCTCGGAACGAATTCACGGATATCCGGAGACGAAAAACCGGTCTAACTCTCTTATAACTACAAACAACTTAGCAATACTCGTTATTCAGGTATTAATATACTCTAAAATATAACTAAAAATTAAATTCTCGTTTCACCTTTCAGAAACATGATAATCGTGGCGAAAATAGTCTGACATTTATGACAAATAACTCTTGGAGAGTAAATTTATTTCGTCACGAGAGCCGTTTTATACGATTTTTTGTAAGGGAGTCGCTTACACCAGATGTCTCCCGAAATTTGTAGCTATTAGCGCTCTCGCTAAGAAGCAGGATTTATAACGCGGCACAAAAAACAAACCATATGCGTTACCCTGGCTAGCTCGACTAATTAAATGTTACAACTTTTCAAGACAAGAAATAACGATGCGATATTTTCTTTCACTATTAAAGTAGGTATTTTATTTATAAAAAAAAAAAACTAATTCATTATTCACAGTCGCATCCCATGCCAACCCTCCACCTCCCATGGCTCTACCAACCTTTCGGTTATACGAGCCAAATCTAGGGAGAGTGTTTGCTTGCCTCTTTCCAGGCGCACCTTCTTGATCTATTTACAAGTTCTCTAATGTCTTCTTATCTGCTTTCTAGCATTAATTACTCTTCTTCATTATTCGGGGGCTCACAAATACAATGATGTCCCTCTGGCATGCTCAATCGTCTTGGTCGACGCCAAGCATCCCAAACCCTTTAGAGCCCAATGTCTTCCAATGCCATTTTAAGTTTGTAATTCTATGCAATAAACTATGAGGAAAACCTTCCAGTCCTTAAACAAGAGGTGATTTTCTTCTTTTGACTTTAATTACATTGCACGATCTAAAAAAAATTTATGTTCTTTGTTTTTTTTTGACAACTTGAACAACCCTTTTAGGCACGACAAAAAAGAACAGTCTCGTAGACCCATTAGGTACGCGGTCACTACGGTCAGATTTATAGCCGGTCGCCGCCGCCGGACGGACGGACGGACGGATGCACGGGGTTGTCTGAAGGATGGTCGACCTTACCTTATCATTATCACGAATGCTATTATGAAAACGATTATGCAACATTTCTGCTTTTCAACTATTACAAGTGAAATTCGTGCATTTAGAATATGATATTCAACATTTTTTGACACAATTAAGTTTTTGATTTTCGTACATGATGATTTTTTGCCAACATTTTGCCGTAAAACCAAATAAAATACAAAATGATATTTTATTTTTGGTTCTTCAAAATAATTTGATGGTGCTCAAGGCCATTCTTCAAAAGGCGCATTCTAGCACCAATTGACTACGTAACTTAATAAAATCATCATTGCGTACCTATGGCGTTCATCCTGTATGGGTCAAACTCCTATTTCTAGGGTTTTTAACCAGTTTGCGGCACCAGGTGTAAGACTGTGTAATTCCGTCATGCCACCGGGAAATCTACGAAGTGGGCATTAAAAAGCATAGTGAACGGATGACAAGCTGGAGTGCTATTTTTGAGATGTATGACTCATCCAAAACCGGTGAGTCGAGTGATTATCGTTCGAGTCACCGGTTATGTCGCATGAAAATCATTCGAAAACGAACGATAATCATTCGACTCATCGATTTTGCTATGTCATACATTTCAAAAATAGCACTCCTGTTATCTAATCGCACGTGTGTCTCTCTCGTCACAGCGTTTTCCTGGTTGTATTTTAACAACTGCTTGTAAAACACAGTTGCAATGGCGGCCAAAAACAATAATTGTTTCAGAACAAACTGCTAAAACGCTTTTTATTTTTTGAGGTACAGTTAACTGCAGTAAGCGTATGAATAAAAAAAAAAAAAATCTTTATTATTCTCCACATCACTTGCCTTATATTCTAAATTGACAAAGTAGTAAAGTAACGGGATAATAATACCTTGACAATAACAAAAAATAGAATAAAAACAGTTATGTTGTGGAGAACTGGTGCCAACACTGGGTGTCAACCGAAGCTGACACCTGTATAGCAGGTCACCAGGTCCTCCCCCGAGCATGATACAAAGAAAGGTATTGGAATAATTGTTGTTGATTCCTGCATTCAGCCCTACGACCAAGTCTTGGGATCAGTGAGGGTGAAACGAGAAACTACGGAGTGTCGAAAAGCACTACTGAACGCAGGAGCCAACAAAAATAATGATGTTATACAATATAATTAAGCAAACAAAGTATGTATACGTCTTACCATAATTGTTGCCTAAAATCTTGTATAACACTATCAGAAGCTGTGTGTAGCGTACCAAAGACATATTAAAGGGCTGGCCCCTATCCTGACATCTCTCGCGCACGTGCCAGTTCCGGCAGTAAATCACGAGGACACCAAACACCCAGTCAGTTGTTACCTCGTTAACGTGTTCCTAGCATACTCCGCATGCCTCGGCCTCGTTGCGTCGCGTCGCCTCGCCTCGCGAACTCTCGTCACTAATCATCATTCGTCAGAACTAGGGTTACCGCATACGATAAGTCAAGCAAAGAAAAATTAAAAATAGTGATGAACTAGGGATTTTGCAAACTCAGCCAGTAGCGACTGTTGTAAGCATTTTTAGGGTTCTGTAGCTAAATGACAAAATCAGAACCCTTATAGTCCGTCAGTCATTTTTATTCGGGACTATGCTTGGCATAAAGTTAAAATTTGGAATGTATTCAATGAACCACTACAAAATTGTGCAGTATTATTTTGAAAAATCAAATTATTATAAAGGCGGTACTTATACATGTAACTGAGCAATGAATTTATATTTTATTTTTAACAAACCCTTGTTTGTGTGTTATCATTGGATAGGTAAGTAAATTATATGGGGGTTCCTAAAACAGTTTTTTTATTATTCCAATATTTTGTGAAGTATTCGCTTCTTAAGTAGTAAAAATTCTGTGCCCCCCCCCCCCCTTTTATTATGTAACTAAAAAAAATGTAAGGAATAGGTGGTTAAAGCAAAACAATCTTCAATGAATATGAACTGAATTCATGTTGATATGAATATGAGTTGAATTCTTACCTCACATGATCTTTTTGGTGAAAAACTTTATTTTGACAAATTAAATATTATTCAAAGCTTTAACCAAACGTGTTTTTGGTTTTTTTATTAATATTAAGTATGAATATTTTAATTTTTGTTTTCCAGGACCTAAAATTAATTTAGATTCATAAGTCCGGTATTTCACCAGTCGTATGGTAACCCTAATCACAACTTCCCACCTGGCAAGTCAACACAGGCAAACCATCTCCGTGTGAATCTGCCTTTTGATTTATTTCAGCTTTACTAATATATAGCAACAACACTATTCTTAGACAGTGTCAAACGACGGTTACGTTACTGCTGTTATTTATTATCCGCAAAACTATGGTTTTTTTTTTTCATAGGGATCTTTGATCCTTTAGGAATTCAAAGAACTTAACACATTCTACAAGATAATACTTAAGGTACCAAATACAAAATTTTTGGAATAGTTTATTCAGCCGTTGAGCTTGAAGGACTTTCTCAATCTAATCAACGACTTACACATGCTTAATTATGTTATTTTTATAATACGTAATGATATATGTCTACAAAGACATAGCAGATAATATCTACCATGGCATAGATTCAACGATCCAAAGTAAGTCTAGGACTCCAATAATAAAGATCTTCACCTCGATCTCATTTCATTTTGCGCCATCTCTTTCCAATTATCTTCATGACGTTATGGTTAACATGCCAGTCCGCTACTCAGGAGGTCCCGGGTTCGATCCCCGGTCAGGTCAAGATAAAAATGATATTTTTCTGGCTTGGGTCTTGGATGTTTATCTATATGTATACGTATTTGTTATAAAATATAGTACCGTTGAGTTAGTATCCCATAACACAAGTCTCGAACTTACTTTATGGCTAGCTCAATCTGTGTAATTTGTACCTATATATATATATTATATTTATTTAATTACCTCATCAATCCAGCGATATCTGGGACGGCCGACTGGACGGCGTTTCTTGGCCTTCCCACATAAGCTCTCTTTATTTTCTCTGTCCTCTCCAGGCATCCCAATCAGCGAAGTCTATGTATATGTAGTAGTATAAAAGTTAAAGTTTCGTTTCTTATCTGAAGTCGGTTTATAAAACGCGTCATTGTAGGGTAACAAAATAGGTTTATAATGTGTGTTAGCTATGCAGATGTCGCATAAAAACGAATAGCTCGCCTGTCGAGTCTGCGATAAGGACCACGCGACATTCGCGCATAAACGGCGAAGTTACGAGCGATGGCAACCGACAACATTTATATATTTTTTATACAAAGTTGATGTTAATCCAACTTGGTAGAATAATCATAAAATAAGTATTCGCATTCTATTGTAACTGCAGTATAGAGCTGCACCCTTTTTTTCAAAAACTGGTTGCTATATAAAAATTTAAGTACAACTTGTATAAAATTGAAACCGGGCTTATATTTGTTGTGCAGCGAGATATCCTACGAGAAGTATTAAAATTAGCATATTTCAAATCATTATTTAACTAATAAAATCTATTTCACTTAGCATATATTTTCCGATCCAGTAAGAAGTAAGAATAATCTAGTTATTTGGGAAATATTAGTAAGGGCCATACAAACATACTTTCTCGTCCTTATCTTAAATAATAGATAGCAGTCTAATTATTATAAGGTTTGATGAATTTAATTAAGGATTAAGCACTAGATATCATTGTAAACCCCTAGTGGTAGGCCAAAAAGAACTTATTATTTACTTGTACTATCTTCTTAACTTATCACAATTAAATAAATATTTAAAATTATTATATTATATCAATTGATTAATATTAAATTAATTAATATTATATAAATTTCCATTTAACACCAAATCTAACTCGGAACCTTGAGGCTTAGTTAGAGGCCCTTCCCACTGCGCCTTTCTTGGACGGCTATCACTCAGCTTCTAATTATGAGAAATATATTATTAACTTACATGAAAATTATAAATACAATTACATTATTGTAATTAAAACTATTTAAACAATCAAATGTGTGACGGTTGCAATATAGTTCTTATCACCGTGTGCCAACGCCCTTATCCCTTTGTTCCACCTGTGAGAGATAATATGCAATGTCGAGTAGGTAACTCAGTCAGTGTGTCACCGAAATTTCATGGCAAAGTAGTAGTTATTTCAATGTACGAGAGAAGAAAATCGCGTGCAGTTGCTGGACGTGACATATCTAGAACTAGGTATCTCCTTGATACGTGGTAATCAAACGATTGAATGTATTGCATGTTTTATGAAGATATAGTAGGTAAGTACTTACCTAGTTGTGTGTAACTTTTATTCACTGATAATTATGGATCTGCCTGTTCGAATAATCAATCCCTACGGATATTGAAAAAAGAATCATTAAATTTAATCCAATATCTCAATAAATCAAAAGGGAAAACAAACATTAAACCACATCAATGGCTTACATGTGACGTATGAATCGAAATTTCGTGTGTCGCAATAACATTTGTCGTGATTGTATAAGTCAAAATTTCATGTGTCGCGATTGGTCGCGTCGCGATAACGTGAATCGAAATGAAATTTCTAAATTACATAGGGCACTTATTAACCGCGACCTCTGTCATAAAATCTTACTCCACAACAAATATACTCCCGTGTTATCACGTTAAGAATTTACCTCAGAAATCTATCAAAAACAATGCCTTGAATTAAAAATATGTTTTTACATTTTTTTTTGAAACTTAGTTTAGTTTTATTGATGATTTTATATATTTATAACTGATGCCTTTTGAGATGCCCACGCCTAAAAGGCGCCTAACGATCAACCGTAGGGTAATTTTTCTCGTCTCCCAAGTCCCAAGCTGGCATTCAATTCTTCAGACTCTCGAAATGTTATGACCGGAAGCTTATCCTCAGCAAACATATTTGTCACAGTCGTTATTTCAGTAGAACTAGGTACTGCTGATAAAAACAAAAACAAAAACGATCCTATAAATCATAACAAGACGCAATTTGATCACTCCTTCTCCTGCCGTTGCGTAGGCGCATGCACAAACAGCGTCTAAACCATGACTGGGAACCTTATATCAAAATATGTAACATAATCCTCATCACGACCTATATGCTTTGCCAATCGATTCATTATCTGAATAGGCTTAATGTAAACAGTGGCTGCGATAAACGATTCGTCGAATTAAGGTTGGCTAAATCGCCAACCGCACGTAGAGTTGCCTCAGCTATTTGGTAAATTAGATATGCAATAAAAGTGTGATAGAGGAAATGGAAGGCCCTAGTAGTAGACGGGTAATGTTTTTTCCTTCATTTTCTACTTCTTGATAAAATCCAATGATGTCTTCATAACGAGCCTCCAGGGTACTTGGTTCCTAGTCAGAACAAAATCACAATCCACTTGAATGTTTTTTAAGTTTCATTCAAATTCAACATCTACTATAATTTGTTGATTTATCTTTATCATCCATCCATTCCTTAAAGGCTTAAAGTTTCTGGTCATAGTTTTCTAGCAGCGTTGCCAGACGTCTCTATATATTTGGGCGGGATGTCTCAACGTTTTAAATCAAAATTAATTGCTATATATTGTCACGACGTAAACTAAAATAAAAAGATAAATATTCACGTAAATTGGAACTCAAGTAAAAAGATAAATATTCAAAAACTTTTTTTCATATACGTTTTTTCCACTGTGTCCCGTTTTAATTAATTAAAAAGTTCCTAAAGCCTGGCAACGCTGTTTTTTGTTTTAAGACTCATTTATATATCCACTAATATCTTGTCTTTCAGAATTCTGTTGACCAGAGCATGAGCTGTTAACACGATGTTCGGCGGCGGCGGCGGTGGCGGCGGAGTGGGCGGAGGTTACAGCGGAGACTGTCCCGAGGGCTATGGGCTGGGCTACGGCGGTAGGCTGCAGCAATATGCCCACTTCACACCGCATCAGAACGTGTGGCACCACCACGCTGCACACCACGATACTTACGGCAAGTACTATTTATACCGCTGGTTTCTATGAAGTCCTGGATACCCATTTTGCTTCTTCTCCTCCAATCGCCCGGTCTTCGGCATCGTTGCTTGTAAAACCATAAGCAAGCAAAACTTCCATTGCGGTAACGAGCTAGCATTTTTGGGCTACCTCTTTATCAGAGGAGCCATGCATAGCCAGACACCCCAAAGTAATTAACTATTTTTCGTAAGACGTGGTCGTACCATCATAGGCGTGGAGGAACCACGTCAGAGGCCGAGAGGCGGTTTCGAATAACTCTGACACCAGGTTGTGTATGGTCCATTGACCGTGACACCACGAAATGATGATGATCATGTCCAACGAATGACCAAGGTCCTTTACGATGGTAAAATTTGATCCAAGTTTTTTTTACATTAAAACGGAAATAAATAGCAAAATTATTATATCTTATGATTATCCATAGTTTTGTTTTTCCTTGATTTACTTTATTTTATTCGGGAATCCCTGTATCCCGCCGTCGCTCTGACGCAGTTCTAGTTACTCAGTACTGCTGTATCAGAGTATGAGTAAGTGTGGAATATTTAGATCGCACACATATCCACCATTGATTTTTTTTATGTCTTAATTCTAGACAATATGTTAAATCAAGAAATGCTTAATGCAAGAATGTTTTCTCAATCCTCATGCATGTGATTATTTTGGACACTCAAGAGCCTTTCTTAACCAGGTTCTATCCCAACACTGGACTTTTGTTGTCAGCCCATCTTGTTGGTGTTTTCTCACATTTTTGCGAATTTCACAATTTCTTTCACTTAATTCCTGCAAATATTACCTGTCCATTTCCACATTTTCCACTTTTAATGAGACAATACCTTTAAATTTCTGACAAAACCACTGAGACAACGCGCTCTTTTTTCCTCTGAATTACTTGCAGTTTGTAAATTGATCATTTTGGCTTTTAGAGACACAATAGAAAAACTATTGTTACGTGAAGTTAGACTTTCTTGTAAGGGTCCAAATAACAAAAATATGCAATACAAAAATACAGATATCATCTAAATAACCGTTAAGTATCGTAAACATTATTGAATCTATACTAATATTATACAACTGAAAAGTTTGTTTGTTTGTTTTGGGATTTGAAAAACTCTTTCTACATATAATAGCTTAATTCTTGGGGAAGGTTATAGGCTATAGTACATACATACCAAAGGCGAGTGAAACCGCGGGGAACAGCTAGTATTTAATAAAAAAGGTATTACTAGGCAGATAATATCAATCTATTGACCAGAAAAATAACCCGCTAACTGCGGTGAGCAGCCAAGTTACGGTAGACAAATAGCAGTCGATGAACAAGGAAAAAACACGATTTGTGTTTTACACACTTTTGAATGATTTTAAAATTTTACAGAAACCATTTCAGGAGCAATTGAAATCAAAACATCCTCAAATTATCAGTTGTTATTCAGCAACGCGTTTAATGGACGTTTATCGCAATAATTAATTAATAAGTTGGGATTTCCCGCTCCTAACAGGCAGGCACATGTAAAATTGTGATAAAATTCACGATTGTCCTGTATGAGCTAAATGGGAGTAGTTAATCGATAGGTACAGTGGGCTGTAGAGAAATCTGACCCTCATGCTACAAGTATCGCTATTGAAAGGGGGTCAGGTTTCTCTGCAGCCCACTGTATATTGTGTATAAAGCTAAAGAGTTTGTTCGTAAGAATGCCTTCAGAGTTTTGATGGATATGTTTAAAAAAAATATTATTGATTATTATTATTATAACAGCGATGGGCGGGTTTAACAGTTAAACCGGGCCGTCGCTGTTATAATAATATATACTGTGAGATATAGGTAGTTTAATGATGACAATCCTACAGCCTTTCAGGCAAAAACCAAGTACCAACAAGCTATCTGCTAGAAGGGTCTAGAGAGACGCTTAAAGCAAAAGCAGGTAAAGTGATGTTCATAAAGTAATGAAAAGATATTAACGTTCTTAGTTTGGTAGAGGATCAAAAAAATAATAATACTTAATCAAGCACATAATTTTATCAAAAGGCCTTATAATATTAAATTAAAATTGTTTATTCTCAATGTAGGATATTCATATCAATTATTGACGTCAATCATTACTTAAATTAATAATAAATAATTGATGCCTTTAAAGACAAACAAAGTTATGAATACCGTGCATGTATGTACATACTAACCACACGTTTACTGCGCTTACGCAGCAGAACACGTCGACCGTCGGTCAAACGCCTCTGGCCTTGCCAGTGTCAGCAAAATGTTATACAATAAATTCATACTTATTATATAATATAAAATGATTAATAATTTCCGGATTCAGAATAAAGGCCACCTGTTTCTTCCGGGAAAGTTGCATAAAAAAATTCTTTAATAATAATACCTAATACCAAATCCTACGCTATGTATAACGGGTCTTTTATGTCTATTTCACAGTTAATATAGACGAGATACCTGTAGGTTGGTAAGTACTATAATATGTTCTACAATAAATCACATATCTTAAACCATAAGTTGTTTATCCGGATAAAGATAAGACACCGGTTATAGCATATCTACGCATCGGCTCAAAGGCAATACTTAGATGCATCTCCAAAACGCAAGAAGTTGATAGTTGTCACCAAACAATATCATTGCCCTATTTTGTGTTAAGATTCCAGGAAAATGTCAATAAGCATTGTTTTGCATAGATTATGAGTCCAATCAGTGACGCAGGACGTGGCAGGCCAGGCCACAGCATGAATCATATCTCTTCACAGAATGAAGGCTCCTTCAGGATAAACGCTGTTTTGTCTGACTTTTACAAAAACCTATAACAGGAGTACAAAGTAAGTACTTACTTTGTAGTCTGTAAATATTTGCCTTTTTTAAATATCCTATTACGTATTTAGAAACCGCAAAAGTCATAAACTGGAAGATAATAATGCAATAAGTACATTGTGGTCCCCTTCCCGCCTGTAAGATCATCCATTCTACCTGCGGATGTGGTCCAAGACTCGGTATCTTTGATGATTATGGCAGGATAACTGTTTACAAAGTCAAAAGGAATGACGAATCAACAAAAAAAGACGATTTGTAATAGCGTCGACACAAAAATATAAAATCTGATTTGCACATCAGCAATAGGTCAAGATTAAAAATTTGTTACCTATTAGTGTTTTATCTCAAATTTCATAGATTAAAAAAAAAAATTGCCTCGGCAGAGAGACCGCGATTCTAAGATCGTTATAACACGCTTATTTGGCAAGTAAGAAAATAATGAAATCATTGTTATAGCGAATTGAACATAAACATAAACACTTATTTCAGAAACTATTAATGCACTTCATAGAATCAGGAACAGCGTGTGAACAAGACACACTCCCAAATTCTTTGATGACCTTTCATTTTCGTTAAAAACAATTGTTTTCTCATACAAAACATCCTAACCTATCTTTAGTTTCTTCAGTTACTCGTAAGTTATATACCTAATGACTGTAGACATCTTTACTTCAGGAATGAGCTGTCTAGTATATACTACGTAACAGTCGTTGGTATTTTACGCAATTTACGCACTTGGAACTTCTCATTGCAAATCAAACAAAACAACAGGATAAAAGAACAATTTTTCAAAAATTGGTTTCTTATATAACCCCGTGTGACGTGTTATACGATTACTTCTGTTAGTAACTAATAATAAGTTCGAATTAAATAATATCGTTTTGTCGATTTAACAAGTAGAATTTGTTAAGTTATTTTGTTAAGTTGTATGCCTGCAATGTGCAACTCATCTAACAACCAATGATGCCTTGATGCCGAAGTGGAGAATAGAAAGCCGATAAGCGTAGCCACGGTTCAAAGCAGCTAGCTGACAACGCAATCGTTAAAATGAGATACTAATGTTAAGTTTGACAAGGTGGCCGAACCCCAATCGCTAGAAATCTGACAAGTTGGTCATCGTCATTTCAGCCGCAGGCTGTCCACTGCTGGACATAGAAGCCCCTAAGGATTTCCAAAATGACCAGTCGGAAGCAGCCTGCATCCAGCGCTTGTTTGCGACCTTCCTCAGGTCTGGTAGGTGTCCGATGCTGCGCTTGCTGGTGCGTGATCGTCATTCGAGAACCTCGATGCTTTATTTGTGACAAAGTATTCAGTAGTTAAGTATACAGTTCAGCTACAAAACGTCCACAATTGGCGGACTTAGTGCTAAAAGCATTCTCTACCAGTCAACCATTGGGAAATGCAGAAAATCTGTGCGGCGCGAAAAAGTTGCAGGGGAAAATATTTTTAAATAAACAAAGAAAATCAATATCCTATGAATCTGCTACCAACTGAAACCTGTGTCTGGAACCGAGTGAGTGTGTCAGTAGGCATATTATTATACCATTTATCTATCAGTAGGTATTTGTTACTGTTCAGGCTGAATCACTGATAAGCCCGCAAGAGTTGCGCGCGCGCACCCGATCGGCCAGTTCGCGAGCTGACCTCTGACCGTAGTGTCGTGTCGATACCGTGCTACTGCTAATCTGTTACACTGTAGTTATGATACAGACTGCAACTTTGTTATACTGTAACTGATTGTGACGAAGTCATGATGGAAGAAATTCATTTGGATTGGTTGAAAAACATGGCGCTCATTGCAGGTTCGTTTTAATTTGGTAATCCGCTTGCGTTAGTGATGAATTGTAAAACGATGATATCAGTTTTTATTTCGTCACTTGACACACAATAATAAATAAGTAAATCATTATATTTCACCATTTTGGGAACTGATATAAGCTTAGAATTGACGACCCCCCACCAGTCTAGAAGAGATTCAATGGCACCTTTTATGAGAGCAACAGAAATTAATGTCATGACCTGTGGGTCTAAAAACGCCACTTTAGCAATTCATCGAATTGAATTCATATTACGAATTCCTTAGCAATTCCTATTTCTTTTAATTCTTTTGAAGAGGAACTGCAAAGTTTAGTTGACCATTTCACAAAAAATAGAGGAATTGCTACAGAATTGCTAAGGAATTCGTAATAACTATATGAATCGATTCGATGAATTGCTAAAGTGGCGTTTTTAGACCCCCTGTAGACTTCAAATTTTCACTGGCTAGACTACCTATGTTATATCACTGACTAGATTATGTGTTTCTAATTGGTAAATTTCAAATTGAAAGGTTGCAGTCCATATACAACTTACATATTTTCACACAAAAAACTTTTTATACTAAGTATCTTACTCCGAGTAATAGGGATTCTAAGTGTCTAGCTATACCACCACCGCCAGGGCCTGATATAAGGAGCTTATTAGAGAAGAGGGGCTGAAAACGTGCTAGCTTAAAACGTCGCATTTAGGACTATGTGGGAAATTTTGTCTCTTAACAAAGTATTATTTATTTTTTTATTATTTATTAATTGCAGCATTATCTGTTTGTTGTACAAGTAACTCATAGAAATGTTGGTATTATATTAGTGTTTCAAATTTATTAATTCAATTTTATTAAAGTAGGTGTATTATAATTTAATTCTAATGTTTCAAGAATCCAATATATATATTAATTATTTAAAATTTATTGCAATGTAATGTATTAAAATTTAATGAATAACTATATACTTATTTTCCAATTTATATAGGTAATTTTTGTTTATAAAAAAATATTAATAATTCTAATAATTTTATGTTTTAATTTTAATTAAGTATTAGGTATGTATTTCATTATGTACTGTACCCGCGGAAGACCAGCGTCGTGGCTCGTACTAACGTCCACGACACATGCTGAGCGGGGGCCCTTTTGGCGTTTGTATATTAAATGTTTGTAGTTAATGCTCAGATCAGCCAAATAAACTATTTTTCTTTCTTTCTTCTTTCTTTCTTTATTTCTAAGAAAAGTTAAGGGAACAACGCAGGAGAGTAGACCAAGGCCTCCAAAGTGCAAAACAAACAGCTGAAGAATACATACATAAATCATCACTCCTGTAGAAAGGTAGAGTCTAAAGATTTCCATTTACTACGACCTTACAGACCTCCTCGCTTTCTCCACTATTTCCTCTATCCTCTTTCTAGCTAAGAAAACAAACAGGAAAACGCTAAGAAAGTGTAATTCTTCTGGCACCAAAATAGCGCGAACGCGACTCTAGCATAGCCAGTTCTACCTCATATTTTATTTAAATGATCTAAAAGAGCTTTTATAGTGAGATAGCACGTCACTCTTGATTATGATAAGAATATACCACCTTTCCAGATTTCTGATTCAGAAGAAATCTATTGCCATTCAAAAGGGTAATGCAGCTAGTGTACTTACGTACGTATAAAAGTACCTTTGAAACTTTTGAGCTGGGTACAGTCCAGGGTAGTTCTTAAAAACTGCCGCTTGGCCTCTGGTGTGGTTCCTGTAATGACTACCAGACTACCAGATGACAGCCGGGACCAACGGCCGTGCCTTCGGAAGCACGACATCATATTCATCGTCAGATAATCAGACGATTTAAGCTTGAAATATTCTAACCAAATTGAATGAACTAAACAAATTATGCTTCATGTAGGGTTGAATCCATGACCTCTGGGCCTTCAGGCGTGCCTTAACCAGTCCAGTCATTAGAAACATAATTTAATGTATATACGGGTACATAACTTGAATCTAAAGGGTATATTTTATTGTGTACAGGCGGCGGGAGCGTGGGCAGCGTCGGCGGGGTGACGAGCGGGCTGTATGGTCAGAATGTGGTAATGGGCTCCTGGTGCGCGCCCTACGACGCCCTGCAGCGCCCACCAGCTTACGGTAAGGACGTGCACAAATGCTTATAACGATCGTGAATGTTTTTCTACATGACTTAATATCGGTGTCTTCTGTTGATTCTCATTAACCCAGCTTGTTTCCTATGCTATATTCAGGTACCTACGATTCAGCTTAGGTACCTATCGGTTTGAATCATGATTCTAGATTTGGTAATACTGGTTATTACAATGGAGCGACTGCCTCTGACCTCCTTAACCCTTTTTATAGGAAAAAAAGAACAATACGCACTTTTTACCTAGTACAGTGTGCTGCAGAGAAATCTGACCCCCATGCCACAAGTATCGCTATTGAAAGGGGGACAGATTTCTCTGCAGCCCACTGTACCTGCTTAGTTTTGATTCCGAATATTGCGCGGAGTTTGAATGTGTACCGGTGTAAGTACGGATAGTCTACGTAGGTAGGTATTGACCACTGCGAGTGTGGTTTCTCTCTTCACAATATCTGTTATCGAGATCTGGGTGCCCAAACACCTGCACCTTGAACTTGTATACGTGGCCTCTGATAGAACTGTTAAAGTTTCTTGTTTTTGGGCTGACAAAATATGATACCATGCCATCGACATGAAAAGAAGAAAAAGAAGACAGATCGCCGATCGGTACACAAGGCCTTAGAATTTTACACAGAGGAAAACATTACTGAAAAACCTTAATAGCTTAACTTATGCAATAATACGTTATCAACATGATAATTACACCATGCGCGCATTATTAGCCTCACTTGAGGAAATAAGCTGCTTGAACGAGCCACAGATTATAAATAACAATAATTGTTAATCAATTGTTTGTACATTCTGATTCAGATAGGCCTATTAAATAAAAAAGTATTATAATAGGCCTGTTACTTTATATATGCCTATGTAGGTACATACTTCTTTATCTTTTCTATACATTGTATAAAACCACTATAAAATAAAGTCGATTAAACGCGATTTTTTTAAATAGATAGTGATTCAAAAGTTTTTATGTAAGCAAAACCCATAATATTGCAATAGGTATATAATTTAAGGAAACAAAACATGCTTCTGGTATTTAAGTTTTTTTCTATTTCATTTAAGTATCTTAAAATTTCATATTTTGATATAAGTTTATTTGGAAAAGTTGTTCAGTATAGTGGTCTGAATCTGCCCTTAAAATATTTGCAGTTGATTTGAGCCCACCTTATATATAAAATTCCTTCTTCTTTACCTTATCCCACTTTCCTATATGGGGTCGGCACAGTATATAAGTTCGTTATCCATTTAGATCTGTTTTCAGCCATTTCCAGCGTCACACCCCTCCTGCTCACCTCCCTCACTAAATCCGTCATCTCTTTTTGTTCTTCCTCTACTCCTAGTTCCCGTAATCTCCATATTTAATCTTTGCGTTACATGGCTTTCCTCTCTCCTCACGACAAAAATGTTCTAATAAAAAACTAAATAATAAAATACACTAAACTTAATAATATAAATAAATAAATAACAGCAGCCATCTTATGTCAGTAAAAGCTATTAGATATAACGTAAATAGAATTCTGGACCTCATTATTATGCTAGCAAACAATGGATCATGTCACGTTAACACGCAAAATAATGAAATAATAGTTCATTTGCGTAAACCATTTACTTAGTCACGGTCATGATATGACTCCGATTATAGATGAGCAATGGTAAAAGGCTGATAACATTGTTATATTTGTCATGTTTTGTTGTCTGTGTCATTTGTCGCTATATATTTTTTCATCCATACATTCATCCATATAACAAACATCCATACATTCTTTCAAACTAGCGACCCTCCCCGGCTTCGCATGGACATAAAAACCTCTTGAATCACTATCTATTAAAAAAACCGCATCAAAATCAGTTGCGTAGTTTTAAAGATTTAAGAATACAAAGGGTTATAGGGACAGAGAAAGCGACTTTGTTTTATACTATGTAGTGATTGTCTCGATACCTTTGTAAATATAAGAAAGAAAGAAAAAATTGACCCAGGGTGACAGTGATCGTGCCGTGAATTGGTCGCGGCCTCTAATAGATGGAAACATGGTGGTTTTCATGGTGCTTCTCCAATGTTCCGTCTAACGGAATTTGGCTTAAGGAACTCTATTGACAACAGCCAGTACCAATGGCTTTCCTAATTGACTTCTAAAACAAGGTGATCAGGCAGCGATAGGTACCTAGTATTCTGGTAGTCATTAAAGAAACCATGTTGGAGGCCGAGAGGCGGTTCCGAAGAACTCTGACACCAGGGTGGGCTGGGTCGATTGACCGCGAAACCTACACGAAATGGTGATGAGGTAGTATTTTGTAATCTGTGAGGTGATTCGGAATTTAACGTTTTTAACATGCTAACATAAGATGTAGAGAGCCCCTTTCATTTGTTGTTTTTTCTCCGGTTTCGTACCTACCTATATAGCCTTATGTATGTAGTTTTTTTTTCAATATAGGATATTCTTATCACTATATAGGATATTCGTATCTTAACTGTGCAATTAACGATAGATATTTAGTGGATATGATATTCAAATGGATGGAGGTTGGGTTTAGATTACCTATCACAATAGTTACCGCGGTAACACGGCACGAGGCAGTATGGCACAAAATATGGAAACCGTAGAAATGAACCCACAAATGAACCCATAAGGAATTTCTCTTCAAGTGTTCTGTCGTTCAACTTAGTGCCAGCTGGTTTTCGGAGCTCAGAATGCGCTTCGACTCCTACTTCTTTGTTTCGCTTTTTCGTTTCCTGCATCCTTGGTTGTTGAGATTAGCACGCATTTCCTCCATTATTTATGACAACTATGACAAGCTATTGCCTGGGGCTCCGCTCTCGTGGGAATTCCGGGATAAAATATAGCTTAGGTATATGTTGTTCCAAATTTCAGCCAAATCAGTTTAGCTGTTTTCCTGTTAAAGAGTAACAAAAATGCATACATTCTCACAAACTTTATAAATATTAGTAGGATTAAATACTAGAAAAATAAAAATAACAATCAATGACCAAGAAAACCTTAGTACTTATATGAAATAGAACAGTAGACAGGTTCATTAAGCACAAAACCGTTGTTCCTTTTTCTAAGAACAGAAGTCCCCGATAAGTCAAGTATGAGTGCCAATGTACCTAACCGCATGATGACGCTCGCTGCGATAACAATATTTTTTTATATCTACTACCAATACAGTTTTATGTTTGTGGTGGTGGTACCATGGTACGATTATGTTATTTCAGGACTAACCCCTTTGTTTTTGTTAAAATATAAATAATCAATTTAATTTTACACAAAACACAATGTCAATGTTTATGACCAATTATAATTGTGTCTTTACATTCGTTATTAAGATTCATGTATGTATATTATTTGGTCGGACTCGTTATTTTTTCATGTTTTAAAGAAGTTTTCCTATTGATGACCAAAAACATATCAGAATATACTAGCTAGGTATTGACTGTTTTTGTTTCAATCTACCTAATAGATACCTACAACTTTAGAAAGGCTTTTGGCCTATCTGGTGGATAGTGTTTACTCTTAGATATTTCTTTATTTAACATCTTAATTGTGTGTCACTTCTTTACCTTTAGCGTAGTGGTCATTGGGCACATCTTACTTACCTCCACTTTGCTTTCCACTTCACTTTTATCACCCTAGTGATTTTAATATTATTAAAAGATTTAAAAAAAATTGCTCTAGAATTTTCTTTTACAGAATTATTACAAACCCTTTTTAGGCACTTCTTTTTATGATGCGCGCGCGTTGCAACAGCAATAAGTTAGGTGCAAAATTTAATTCTATCGTAAATTTGAGGATAACCATAGGCTATTCAGGCAAGCATAGGTTGTGAACAATCCTTGGCGCACAGATGGCGTTCTCGAGGCGTACGAGGAAGGGCGGGAGTGCGTCAACTGCGGCGCCAACAACACGCCGCTGTGGCGCCGCGACGCCACGGGACACTACCTCTGCAACGCCTGCGGCCTCTACCACAAGATCAACGGCGTCAACCGGCCCCTCGTTAAGCCCAGCAAGCGGCTGGTGAGTTCGAGAACCTTAGTAATGCTTCTGTCTTGCAACAGGTGCCGATGCGGAGCTACTCACTCGCTTCTATAAGGACGGCAGCGTGCAGAGATGGATGAGTGTCGAGGGCATGGCCCGGGGCATGAAAAAGGTGAGTCGGTGGCGTGTAGATTAGTGCATGACCCTTTCCTTTCTCCTTTTGCACGCTTGGGTTACGGGGGCTTTGGAGTGTGCTAGGGAACTACACGCTACCGCTCCACGCACTCATGCTCCGTTTAGATCGCTTTGTTGAGATAGCTAATCGATCTGTAATTGCCTTTACAAAGCCAATAATGAGGCATTAATCTATTGACGAGATTGAAGTTGGGAGATAATGGCACAGGGCCACTTTACAAGTATGCGTCGGTTACGGTCGTGTTTTGTTCGCGAGCGCTGTCAATGGGTTATCTTTGGTGATGGCGCTAGCTGGCAGCCGCGGGAGCGAGGGAGACGGAAGGCCGACCAATGGCGAGCGGCCCCGCCTTTGGGGCCGTTTCCCAGCACTGGGTACATTAAAGCAGCATGCGCCTCATTATTTATTGTCGTTTGTCCAGTAGCGTCGTGCTCGTAGAATGTAGATCGTTGTCTGTCGAATTATGTACCGCATGGCTTGTATAGTTTGTAATGGTGGTGGTTTCTTTATTTAGTGACTGTCTTTTATCATAATTCTCGTGTACGTTTGCTTCTATTAGCCCCTTTTCTATAATAAAGAGAATATTTAATATTTCTTATAACTAAAATACCTATTTCGAGAACGCTTACACATAGACACATGTGCTAAGTAACTCAGCACATGTGATGTGGATATTTGCAACGACTCAAGTTTTTAAAATATTCCCTTTTCCATTTCTATATGTGCTTTTTCATTGATGTCTAGTAGTGAATTTTGCAGAAAGATCTTTCAAAATTTTTCCTCTTCGTCTGCTATGCATCGTCCTAAGATTATTCATAAGTCTCCGCACGCCCACAGCATGAAATACATTTTAAACTCCAGGATCCGCTGAACCGAGACAATGATGATGCAAGACCTGTCACTTAGATTTGGTCCTTATCTATATTTCTTGTTTTTTTTTTGTGAACCAAATGATGTTACTATGTTAATCGATCTGCTTGTGTGGCAGTCTGCGGCGCGCCGTCACGGCCAGTGCTGCACCAACTGCGGCTCGCGAAACACCACACTGTGGCGCCGCAACAACGACGGCGAGCCGGTCTGCAACGCCTGCGGGCTCTACTACAAGCTGCACGGCATCAACCGGTAACTACATATCACTGTTGTTAGCATTGCATAGATAGGCGACACTATAGAGAACTTGTAGGGAGATCAAGCAGGTGCGACTGGAAAGAGATGCGAAATGCAAGTACAGCGCACTCTCCCGAGATTCGGCTCGTATAACCGAGGTTGGTAGAGCCATGGGAGGTGGAGGGAAGTGTTGTTAGCATTGCATAGATAGGCGACACTATAGAGAACTTGTAGGGAGATCAAGCAGGTGCGACTGGAAAGAGATGCAAAATGCTAGTACAGCGCACTCTCCCGAGATTCGGCTCGTATAACCGAGGTTGGTAGAGCCATGGGAGGTGGAGGGAAGTGTTGTTAGCATTGCATAGATAGGCGACACTATAGAGAACTTGTAGGGAGATCAAGCAGGTGCGACTGGAAAGAGATGCAAAATGCTAGTACAGCGCACTCTCCCGAGATTCGGCTCGTATAACCGAGGTTGGTAGAGCCATGGGAGGTGGAGGGAAGTGTTGTTAGCATTGCATAGATAGGCGACACTATAGAGAACTTGTAGGGAGATCAAGCAGGTGCGACTGGAAAGAGATGCAAAATGCTAGTACAGCGCACTCTCCCGAGATTCGGCTCGTATAACAGAGAGGTTGGTAGAGTCATGGGAGGTGGAGGGAGTGTTGTTGGCATGTAACGTCACGGCCAGTGCTGCACCAACTGCGGCTCGTGTAAACTTCCCTCTGTGAACTCAACCATACTTCACAAGTTCAATCTGACAACCACTGAGACCTTATAATTAGGTACTGTGATGCTGACGCATTCGGTTCTGGATGTTCTGTAGCCCCAAATAACTTCCATAATAATGATGCGGGGATATCACACATGAAATGTACTAAGTTGCCTCTCTTGCTTGGCATAATTGTCAATGGTGCTGCATCAACTAGGCCAGGACAGGACGAAGATACATTTTTTTGACTACTTATACTACTTTTAGGAAACGAGATAGCTTCATCTACATTTTTGACTGATTTGAACGATGTGGATAAGTTCCTAAAATAATTTATTACTATACCTATTATGATCAACAATTTTATTAATTACAGACCACTTGCTATGAGAAAAGACGGCATCCAGACGAGAAAGCGAAAACCAAAAAAGTCTGGTAATGGCAACAAGCCTCCTCAGGATACCCCCAAGAAGGAAGAGCACAGTTCACCTAGCATAGATGGTATGTATTTATTTTATATTCTACTTCACTTAGGATCGATTTCACCAAACATGACTTAACTTGAGAATAGTTATCCGCGGAATATATTTATTCTTCCATTAAACTCTTGGATAACTTCGTCCACGTTCCACCACTTTACACCAGATTAAATTTACTCTCGGATAGTTACTCTCTGACAGGGAGTGAATCCGAATGATTGAAATGAATGACTTTATAAGTCGCCCAAATGTAATTGCTCGTTTCTCCTCTAATATATAAAGTGTATTTCGTATTATTATATTCGATAGGTTTATACCTATGTCAAAAGTGTCAAAACGAGATATTCTTACAAAGAAAAATCAAAGAAGTTCGATTCGCGTGCGGTCTTTTTAAGTGACGCAATTTTCTTTTTAATCTATGTATAATCTTTCTATAAATTTCTATCTATAAATTTACTCTTATAACACCAAATAAGAGTATATTTATAGATCCCTATCGAATATAATAATACGAAATACACTTTATTTATTCGAGGAGAAACGAGCAATTGCATTTGGGCGACTTATACAGTCATTCGTTTCAATCATTCGGATTCACTCCATGTCACAGAGTAACTATCCGAGAGTAAATTTTATCTGGTGTAAAGTGGTGGAACGTGGACGAAGTTATCCAACAGTTAAAGGGAAGAATAAATATATTCCGTGGATAGCTATTCTCAAGTTAAGTCATGTTTGGTGAAATCGACCCTTAGTTAGATTAAATTTCCTTTAATCACAATGATTCGAACGACTAACAAAAGCATTCTACTTGCGTAAAAAGGCGCACTGTCACCTATACATGTTGACAAAACTTTGGTTAGTAGTGTCTAGAGGATCCTCTTTCCTGCTGGTCAGATTGGTTATTATAACAATCAAAGAAGTAATGACTTAGATAAAGTTAACATTTAGCTTTTTCATATTGTTGGAACTCCATAAATTGTAGTGTAAATGAAAACAGATCAAATTGACGTTACAAATGGGAAATCCTTGGGGGAAATCTCTTGTCCCTGCTACCCCTACGGGCGACAGGTAGTCGTGATAATATGTAGGTACATATGTAAATGGTTAAACACTAAAATGAAAGGAAGTATCCAACTCCAACGAACGTATCACGAGTAATCGTTACTTCCAGAGAGCAAGCCAAGCATTTCGGAGGTGCCGCTGCCGCTGACGTCGATGTCGAGCCACAGCAACCACAGCGCGAAGCACCGGCCCGACTCGCACCCGCACTCGCACGCCACGCCGGACAGCTCGCCGCTCGCGCACAACTCGCATAACTCACACAATTCGCACCACTCGCATTCACAGGTAAACACACAGAACATTATGTCTTATGGGTCCTAAATTATAGGAAGCACGTCGAACCTTTGGGTCCTTTTGTACTTACCGTATTCCTTACTCACCCACACTAGGATTTCTGAAGAAGGACTGCATAAGCTTCAGAACATCACCTGGTGCGAAGTACCTATAGTCCTCCAGGTCAGGGTACGCTGCTCCAAAGAGGTTCATTCGCTTGCTGGCCAGTGAGTCACAGTAACACAAAAATTTGGCTCATGGACTTGTGGGCGTAATCTTGATACGGCCTTATCAGCCGTGACTACTCCACATAAATTATGTAGCGAAAGATACTATTTGTTAGGAAATAATTTAGAGAAAGATAATCGAGAAGAATAGAAGTATATTAAGGAGATATTTAGTTACAGAATAGTTATATCACAACACGAAAATATGAATATTAGTTTTCCAAGCTGCGTAGTAAACTGATAGTCGCGAGTTGTTGAAGATCTTGTTATTTTCTGTCAGCCGTCAAACGTCTCGGATCGCTCTATGGCTACATGTATGGCTCAAGTTTTATAAGAGTAAGCGGAACTCTTTGGTGGTGTTGATATAGCGATCAAATATAGGTACACCACATATTCCCCCCGGCCAGACCGTAACTACGGTCGATAATAATCAGGGAATCTTACTCTACGCCCGCTGCTTGTTTGCTTTTCTGTAGCAGTTGTGACTGGATCTTGAGAAATTACAGTCGCTTCTTTCGCCATATATGCCGGTTTAAGCCTGTCGACAGAGACGGTTACTTTTTTATTCTTAACGTCAATTGTGAAGAATTTAGGCTTCCTTTCGATAACTTTGAAGGGTCCAGCGTATGGTGGTTCCAATGAGCCTCGTACTCGATCTTGGCGTAAAATCACGTCGGGGTCACCACTTTGGAGTGTGTGACGGGAGCGATAGTGTTATGCTCGACCGCCACAAAGGGAAGATCTTCCCGCCAGGCTGGGTGTTATGCCTGGGGAACCGCGGCTCCGACGATGTCTTGTCGGAGATTGTATTTATGCTCCAATCCGTAGAAACTTTGCAAGCGCGATTTAGACTTTCATAGTAATTTGCCATCTTGTATGCAATTCTGAGATTGTTGCATTTAACGCCATCTGTGGTGCGTCTTTGTAGATATTGTTGTGGCGCTAGTGTCGCCACAGACTCCTCACATTGTCTTACTGAATCATATCTGACCCAAAAAAGACTTTGGTCAGCGAGGCAAAGCTGCAGGAATTATTGAAACATTTGGGACAGAATGAGACGAGCCTGCCTTTTTTGAGTTTGATATTATTTTATGGTCTGTACTTTCAACCTAAAGTTTTGCAGACTTTGAAATGTGCTCTTCCGAATTGCCTTCCGTAGTTCGTAGCTTCAAAATAATTTCGACCATTTCAATAGACGTTTTCGAACCTCAAGCTAAAGGAGCAGTGTAAAGAACTCTTAGCTTATTTGAACAAAAGGCTTTGATTATTGCAAAGACCTATACCTACTTATAAGTGGTCTTTCTGAATTGCCTCCAGTAATTTGTATCTGTAATAATTATGTCTATTTCAATAGACCTATTCGAACCTGGAGCTTTAGGATCATAAATAGCTCGTAAACTCTAATCATGAGCGTTTGCTGCAATCCAAAAACAATGGATGTGAGATGTCGCCTTACATCTTGCATTGTGCCACCTCGCTTCTAACCATGATGACATCAAGCCGTCCAAAACCTGCATTCCTGACCTAAGTATAGAACAAAAGGCTAAAGCTAAAATGGTTCGTGTCGTATCTCCAGCAGGCGGCGCACGCGCAGCAGGCGGCGGGCTACGGGCCGGCGCTGTTCCCGAGCGCCGCGCTGTTCAACATCAAGAGCGAGCCCAGCGCGCCCTACGACTACCACTCCTACCACAACCAGCAGCACTACCTGCACGCGCTACAGGTGAGACCTAGCAACGACGTCGCTTTCAACATCGACGACGTCAAGACCGAGCCCGACGACATCAAAACCGAGACCTTTGACCCCAGCGTGATGGACTTCTACTAGCACTCTTGCAAGGTGAGTTCTAGCATGTTTCTTTTTAGCCGCTCACTAGGCCTTCTTGAATGATCTCCACCTCCGGATCCAACGCGACACGCACCTAGTCCAGCTGTCTGACCATCTGGAGATTCAGAAGTATACTGTACGGATTTTCATTAGATATTAACATCAGTTCGGCCGTCTGACCATCTGGAGATCAAGCAGTATTGTATGGATTTTCATTAGATAGGTACCTACTTAGGTATAGCATGTTCAGTTGATTCAAGACGGGAATCGCCTATGTGTGTGTTGTATGACTGCCAAACCCGCATAAAGTTCGCCTTTTGTGCGATACTAATCATATTTTAAAGTTTAAATTTTAAGTCCGGTAGATTGATTTAAGGATAACTGGTGGCAGGTAACACTAGAAATTGAGAAGAATCTTTGATTAATATTTTAGCATAGATGCTTGATAAATATCGAATGTTTTGGGGTGTTGCACAAATATCATGTAAAAATCCTTTTTCCTCAGAATTATCCTCATAGCATAACTAGGCCTTCTGTCATCTTCTTCTTTCAAGTCGTGTTCCTCTTAGCTGCTGAGGGTCGTGACCACCATAATCCAAATTGTCAACTAGTATCTTCCAGTCATATCTATTCTGGGCCGGTGTATGGCCTCGTGGGTGTTGCATTTCAAAGCTGCAAGGAGAGGGTCGGTCTAGCGAGTTGGTAGTTTGCCTCTAGATCGTGTTCAAACCATACGGCCAACCATTATAAGAATTCTGAGTAAATAACAATAAGAATTAATGTTTTACAATAATAATTCGATTAAAAAACAAATACAACAAACCTTGTACAACATAGATTACATGTGTGTTACAAATAAGTACATTAGGTAATTTTTTCTTTATAAACTAGTATCAATTTACATTCTCGAATGTCTTGCTTTTGTAGAGTTCGACTACTAACCTTCCTTTATTCCACAGTACGGGCTCTCCAATGGTGAAGAAGAAGAAGGCAGCGGCTTTCTTCACCAGCGCAACGTGACCGCGCACGCCAAACTCATGGCTTCCACGTAGCGACACCACAGCAGCTTGAAGGCTTAAACTAAACAGGAACTAAATTAGAAAACGTGTAACCCCATCTGTTGACATTTTGCAGACTTATTAAAAACGTTCAATAGATGGCGTCATTTATTGCAACAGGGGCGCCATCTACAATATTTTGTCAACAACTTGTTTTAAGAATTTCTATTTCTTATTGTATGATTAATATATATATGTCACTCACTACTTAATTGTTTGATAACATTGAGAACTTTTAATGAGTTTTAAAAACAGTGCAAATCAGCTAGTGGTAGACTGTGATCTTGCCTATATGAAAAGCGAATTTTATAAAATATAAATATAGATTTAAATAGATGATAAGTATAACTAGTTAGCCATAATAATTAGACTGAATATTGTCAAGTTGTGTACTTATTCTTTCTCTCGATTTTTCACAGTATTTTGTAAACTTAGAAAAACCTTTAAAAAATAATTTTCTTAATTGTGCTGCTTATGCAATAATAAAAGAGGCATACATTAACTTTCATAGAAAACTAAGTCTTAGGCCTCATCATTATAAGTTTATTTCTGTTGTGTGTATTTATCAACATAACAGCCCTATTTTTGCCATATATTGAGCATCGGGCCTCTCTTCTTGTATGCCAAATTGGTATACATATTTATACGAAGAGTAGTTAGCCTTTTACGCCACGCTGGCCTGTACGTGATGGCGATTTAAATACTTAATATATAAAAAAATCTTTTGTTCATACACTTAGTCTGCAATAAAGTAATTGTTTCCTAAAATCGCTTTTTGCCCGTATAGTTCCGAATAGTATTTTCTTCCAAGAGATTCGATGACATGTATTGATGTCCTAGGCAGAGTAGAGGGCGTCCACAGTGCTTCGCCATTTCCGTCGGTTATATAAGTGACCAAAATAGGGCGAAAATCATATATTTATCATATCAAAACTATTCCACTATTCGGAAAATTAGTGGTAGATAGTATTATCTAGTCTTCACTAATAGTTGTTGTTTTGCCTTCTTGTTCCTATGTAATCAAACAATCTAAAGGCAATAAGACTACTAATATAATTTTACCGCTAAAGGCGCTAATGTCGAGTGAGGAGTACCTACCTATGAAATGTCGAAAATCAAATCTAGATTGTGTTTGTTTAGACTACGCTGGTTTTCATTGATTACTATCAATTATTTTGATAATATTTAACAATTAAAAGCGTGAATTAATTAATATCAGGGTTTACAAGCGGATCTGTGCCCCTAGTATGAGTTTTTCTTAACGCAGACGCTAGCGACTGCGTTAGCGATTTAGTATGGCAAACCTGTACAGCGCCTCTGGCGGATAGTAAGGCAACTAAGAAATTCCATACAAAATCCTAACGCAGTCGCTAACGTCTGCGTAAAGAAAAACTCATACTAGGGGGAATGAATAATAAATCTTTTTTTTAAGGAAAACATTTAAATAAGTAGTTAATTGCCCTTTATATTATATGTCATTATGGGAAATACTGTTCCGTAGAGCGTAGATAAATATATAAATAAAACTACGGGCAAAAAGAGAATAAATATCGATATAACGAATCTCAACTTTTGCCTCTACCAAGAGAAATTTCTGACGCAGTGGCTTGCCAGCTACCAACGTAAGTGATTAAACAATTTTGTATGCTACATCTGTAAAGCGCCTCTGGAGGATAGTAATGTAACTAAGAAATTCCATACAAAATCCTAACTCAGCTAGCGACTACGTTTAGAAAATCTCATGGTAGAGCCACATATGTATTAAGTTAGGCATTATTATTATGTAAATAAATATTAAAATAGATAGATGTAAATCTTTGAGCGACTATTTTATGAAAAAAATACACGTGAAGGTAAACTTAAATTTATTAATATTAGAAAATATTCTTAATAGAAAAGTTGTTCAAAGATTAATAGTTCACTCATCTAACTAAATATTTGTACACCTGTATTTACGCTATTAGTTCTATAAGATAAACAGTATTCATATTAAGCGTTAGTAATGTAGTAACTAGAAAATCTTCCTTTATAATAAATTCCTTAAACTTATTCCTAAGGCCGTCCTCAGACTTAATAAATGATTTGTTGAAAAAAGTGGCATACGTTGCGCCAAGTTCGATGCACTTCTCTTTGCGCTTCGCGCCAAATTTTGGCGGTCCGCAGTCAATGCTAGATAAACATGTATATTATTATTACCTATTAAAAAAAAATTGCGGTGGTCCAGTTGACCGGACAAGAGAACCGTACCACGGACAAAGAGTGATACTGTGAATACTACATACCTACTTACTCGAATTATCCACACTTAGCTCCAAAATGTGCTTATTTTTGTGAACAAGTGGTGAGATTCAATTAAGTTGCTTAAAAATAGTGTAAATTGCTGCTGTAAATTATGTTTCATACAAAAAGACTCCAGACTGTTTTGATTTTTTGTGGATATTTTATTTTGCCAGAATATTATGTTAATCGTTAATATAATAAATAGATTTTAAGCTAATTTTCAATTACTTTGTGATTGAAAGAACATTTCATGTAATTCGTTTGATGTTATGAGAAAAATGTGAGATGGCGTCGGAGTCTGATCAGTGTGGGCCGAAAGAGAAAAAGACACGTCATGTCATGATAGTGAACTTTATACTGACTGACACAAAGACCATAACTGATATCAACACGAGGCAACGAATCTTTTCAATGTAAGTACAGTTGGTAAGAGTAAAATGGTATACTTTTCTATGTGGCCCACTGTACATACCATTATATCATTACCCCAGGACTGCCTGCACTGTTCATTAAGTCACTCTCTATGAGACCGTGGCGATATTTTAGTTAAGTAAAACAAAATTGCATTTATAACATGTAAATATATTTTAATTCAAATAAATATATTTAGGTAACAGGTGGTTCAACATCTACCCTGCACAAATATCACATAATATCAGTACTTATTGCGTGAACCATCATAAAAGCAATTATGTACAAATTGTAAGTACTACATATTATTTGTAAAATAAATATTTGAGCACATATGGCGTTTTATTCATTCAAAGTTTGTACAACTCACGGCAAATAACGTTGAACTAAAACTAAAATTATCTTGAATGCGCAGTAGCCGATTTTCATACTAATTTTAACTGTTTGAATTCAAGTTATTTGCTGGGAATTGTACACATGCAGTTTGTCAATCTAAGTTATTATTAATAAATCGATCTATGGTAAATTTAAAAGGCTAACTAGTTTCAAGACAGCTTGAAGATTGTAATTCTAAATATATTTGATGAACAAATCTATCACAATTTTTTTTATCTGGAGAGATGGGGCATATTACCGGGGTAAATTGACAACATTTTGCAATTAAAATAACAATTTTAATATTTAACAAACCAAAAAAGCATGTCACTCTAAGGTGCTTGTACAGTCTATATTTTTTAGCCAGAAAACTGTTTACGATGATGATGATACCTCGGTGAACACTAGCGCCATCATCAGTTAAAAATCATTATTCACTGAAAACACAAGTTATCAAAAATCCGTCTTTTGTAATTAAGGCTCTGGGTCTGAAGTAAATTTTAAACATATTAAATTATAGTTCTCTATAGTTACAAATTGCAATATTGCTTAAAACGGCCACTTTAAGCAGTTTTGCTATATTGCCGTAACTATATTGTTTACTTTTTGATAACTTTTGATTTCAGTGAATAGTGTTCACCAAGGTATCGTCTTAATCATAATCATTTATTTCTTGTAAACATGTTGTACAGTAATTATTTCATCTTAAGTATTTCGCTCTGCCCGCTCTGCCGCTCAACGCTGCCTATCATTCACTTGTCCCCCGCGGCCCGCGCCAGCGGCTCCCCCGCGAGGCGGTAGTAGCACCAGCGCTCGGCGGCGCTGAGGTTGACGGCGCCGTTCCCGTCGTAGAAGGCGCGCGCCGGGTTCCACTCTAACACGTGGAAGTCCAGGCGGGAGCTGCCGTCTTTTATCGCTTCCTGGGTGATTTGTGACGGGTTAGGCACAGAATGCATAAATAATATAGTACCTTTACTATGACATCTTACAATCACCATTATAAGCAACCGCTTTAGGATTCTAAACTAATATAAAGTATAAATATAATATAATATAAATATACACTTATGACTAACTCATCACTTTTCTCTTGTACAACTCCTACAAGACCCGTGAAAATCTAGTTCAAAAATATTTTCCAAAATCTGAACATATTACTAGCACAAAAAAATTATTTCAATTAATTCAGTAGTTTACAACTGAGAAGCTGGCACACAAAATTACATTCCAATTTTTTTTTTTAAGTTTCCCACTGCTGGGAAAAGGCTTCCTCTTGTCGTCATCATGTCATTGATATTGAGTAAGTACTTATTTGAATTTAAGTGTGGAAATGAATTACATGTTTGTTGTAAGTGCTTACCTTAGCAACAGACTTGAATAGCCTTTTGCCGACACCCTTAGACCTTTGACTCGGTCTTACATACAGGTCCTCCAGCATCATGGAACGGCCCTCCCATGTGGAGTATGTGGGGAAGTACAGAGCATAACCAACTATGCTCTTCTGGCCCGATGTAGTCTCTGCCACTTTGCAGCGGAATGCTGGAGGATTGCTCTCGAAGCCATGTGATTCCAGGTCTGAGGAATTGGATAGTTTATTAAACCTTATAATTATGAATAAAGAACAAACACTTATGTTTATTAACCAAAAGAAAAGAAAATGAAAGTAATTTGTAATTGAACTAATTGCTAATAATGGTCTTGACAATAGTTAAAGCCAGTCTTGTGGTAAATCTGCTTATACCTAGTTATGTTTTAAAATTTTAGCAGTAGAAATAAGTGGAGTAAGGTTAATAAGCTATAGGAATCACACCCAACTTTTGCAAACATAATGCTTGATACCATCATCATCAAATCCATACTAATTTCAAATAAATCTAAAGCTGTAGTACAGCTCCTGATACCTACTCAAAAAAGATTCATTTCTCAGAAAAAAATACCTTTACCTTTCACACTCAATTTCGGCCCATTTGGCATTTTTTCAAAATCTGCTAGTTCCTGAAAATTATTACACAAATTATCATACTTAAAATAATAATGGATTGCTGGTTACTATGTCATGCAAATAAACCTATTTCACTAAAGTTATAATCTGTGCCTGCATGATTTAATAGCTAGCTACAGTAGGAAAGCAGACCCTGGACTCCAAAGCCACCTATTGAGGATGGAACTGTGAAAGACTTGGATGAATTCAACTAGCTCTTTAACATGTTTATTAAGATAAATGGTATAAAAAAACTAAAAAGCCAGTGAACATACAGCTGTACATTTTAAAAACACATAAAAGTTTAATTAGTAGTATGTGTTTCCTTTTTATACAATAAAGAATTTACTTAGTAGCATAAAGGGACGCTAACATTAGACAACTCTAAGGCACAAGGACTGGAGTGTCAAGGTCAACACTGTCAACTCTAAAAGTCAGCTGATCTGAGCATGATCTGAACAACAGACTTTCGTTCTAATCAGCTGATTAAAACGACAACTGCCGATAAGATAAAACATAGGCCTTTTAACGTTTTAAGCAGGAGTAATATCTACAACTCTATAATTTTGTACTTTTAGAGCTAATTCAGGTTAGAGTATACGAAAGGGTGCGCAAGACTTGGCTTAGAAAATGGTTAGGGTTTACGAAAGAGGGTCCCGGACTTAGAAAAATTTTCGGAATGATTTCGGTCGTCATATTGACACCCATTTTTTAGTGTCCCATGTCGTAGACAACATTATAAGCATCACTTTTGGTCATGTGAAGATTTTTCGTGCGACGCTTATTTTCCGAGTTTTTCCGTATTTTCGATTTCGACGACTCAAAAAGGGGCGAGGGGATGGCGGAATTTTTCACAAATCCGACTTTATGGAGGGTCATAGGTTAGGTTATGGTTATCTTGCGACCCCCAAAATAAGCGAGCGAGCGTTCGACTTGCGCACCTTTTGCGACACTGACCCTAATTCAAGCTGTAAAAACAATAATTTAAAACATACTTGTATCATTTCGGCGACTGCCGGCATATCTTCTTTGGATGCGTCTCTGATCGTCAATTCGCTGTCTTCATATTTCGCCGACATTGTTTTGATTAAGAAATATAACGTTGTTAAAGAAACGTTGGAGAGACTTTATTTTTAGATGTTATCGATCTAATTCTTTATGAAGTTAAAATATTCTTCTGTTTTTGGTGTTTTTAGAAGTTTTACAAGAAACAATTTGACAAGAAAATAGTTGCTGTCATTTAGACAAACTTAGAATCAAAACGTGACATTGACGTCTGACACTTGACATATAAGAGCAGGTGGCTTACCACCATCTCTTAAAACCATGCAAGATCCAGTGAGTAAGGGAGATGTCGCCTTACCATGTATTGCGCTGTCTCGTTTACTCACTGGAACTTGCATGGTTTTAAGAGATGGTTAGTAACCCCCCAGAACTTGTGAGGATGCTTTTTCAATAGTATCTCCCTCCTCCCTAGTCTATGGGGTGGTTGAGGTAAGGAGTTCCCTCCACAAACCACAGACTAGGGAGGAGATACTATACTACCACAAACTACAAAAGGATATTGGTATACCCAACGCTCGTTAAATGCCCATCCATCCCCCATCCTGGCTGAAAGATCAGGTCATGGTTTTTGCAACAGAATACAATAATTATAAATTATTAATGGCTGGTGTTAATCTCTGGATACACCATCAATTCTTGTGTTTTATACCGGATTTGATACCGGATTATCACCGGAACGCAAGATTTGACCCAAACAAACATACATTGCAAGTTTTTATGCTTGTAAATATAAAGTACCTAAACGTAAAGGTAGGTCGAAAACGTCGAAAATTAGACATTTCAGATGTGACTATTCACTAAATAAAACACAAAATATGTATGTACCAGTATTAAATAAATGTGTTTATTTCGCACAGACTTCAGGCTTAGCAAGTGTTACATACTTTCTTTACTTATAGGTACACAACACAAAGTAAATAGGGAGCTCGATTTAGAAACGATGTGAAACTTAGAATAACACCTATGTCTCAACAAACATTCATACATCATCCATCATACACATTTATATTTTACAAGGTAAATATGATCACAGATTGAGTATGATTTTTGTTATACTGACCACTCTCTCACGTCATAACCACTTGTATACAGTCTGCTAAATGTGTGTCTGTGTTCGTTATAAACACTATTTCTGTACTCTGTACAAATTATACCATAAATAAAACAATTATTATGTTCATATCAGTGATAAAATTAAAATATACTTAGATACTTTGTAAGTAAATAAATTAGTACACCAACGTTCATGTAAAATCGTTGATGTACTTAAATAAAGTCTATGCCCCGGGCTTCTTTCATCTTGCCGCCCCTTAGCATTTAGTGGAGGTAAGTTTAAATAATATTAAATAATACCGAATCTTAGTACAAAAATAAGTTTGTCTAATAGGCATTAACAAACAGCTAAATCTACTATTGTACAGATTTAATTAACGTCAATGAGTTGATCATAACTTTAATATTTACACAATTAACTTCTTAGTATCTCTAATTATTTTAAGAATATCAATGTGAAAATAATGGCTCGAGGAACAATAAAAAATATTTTATACTACAGTAGGCAAACAGTTATACATTCTAATGGCGCGTTGTTACTTACACACCGTGGTATTTTATTTATCTGAGAAAATAAAACTAAGACCGTGATGCTCAACAACATTCCTCAGGAAACAAAGCAAAATATAACAAGTGAATGTTGTTGGTCTTAAAGTAGTTATGTCAAGCAAGTTTTTTTTTGAAAAAATAATATTGTAAATTCAAAATTAATAAATATCTGCAATTTTACAATTTCTAATTATAACCTTGAAGCATATGAAATTTCTTAATTCAGTCAAAAGTGACGGAAATCCTTAAACCAGAAATAGGATAAGGAGTATTTAATAGACCAATGAGATTACCCTATCCCTAGTTTTTGTAATTTTCCGTGTGTAATATATTTAAACTGGCCTCTAATCTTGCACGTTTTGTGAATAAGTAAAGGCGTGAATTTATAATTAAAATGTACAATGTAAGTTAAATTATGGAGTTCAGTTTGTGATGTCAATGGAATTCCGATCGCAGGTTGAATTCGGCGTACGCGCTTGACCATGATGCGCTTGTGGGAACTGCGGACGAAGATGCTGCAAAAGATGAATACTTCCTTCAATCAATATTGTCCGGCAAGTACTAATTTGAATTTTAAGTATTTATTAATCTGAAAAATCCAATAAATATAAGCCAGAGATGTTAGCAACTAATTAAAATTGTATTTTATTTCCCTAATGGTCTTCTGAGCGAGACATTTCTTACTTTAATAAGTTAGTAAAAATAAAATAATCATTTTTCGTTTATTTTCACACATCCTAGTAAAGTTTAATACCGAGCTCGGTATTAAACTTTTCGGAAGAATAGCTTTTTTTTTAAGGAATTAGATAAACGTGCACCATGGGTGTACCAATAAACTTAACATAAAAAATAACTTAAATTTATTTTTATCCACAATGGGCATTTGGTATTTGGGACAATGATAATAAATAGACATCGGATTATATGCACTAACAAAATGCTAAAATATGCATGCAAATATGCACTAAAAACGACTAATATGTCTAAAATATGCACAATACAAAATCAAAAAACCTTTATTATTTTTATATATTTTAATCAATGATTGTACAAAAACAGCGAAATTCTCTTAAAATTAAGAATAGTTTTTGTAGCAATACACAATTAAGCATTTTTCCAAATTTTCGAGTGCAAATTCTCGGTTCCTTTGTTAGTTTTTCAACTATTAAATTCGCTATATATCGTCCACGTGAATCCTTAGTTTCATCTGCTGATATCCAGAGTAAATTGTTCTGAAGATCTGCACGAATTTCACTTAATACGTCTTCGTGGATAGCGGGCAGGCAGTTCTTTCGAATGGTAGACTTCAGGTATTACCTGATTCGAACAATATTTCTTGAAGAAATTTTGGCATATTGAGCTATTCAGTTGATGGAACGGAATATTGCAAGCAACAAACAACTCACATAAATCTTAATTAAACGCTGTCTTCTTTGCCGAATCCGAAGTTAAAGGTGTAACGCGCGCGTCACACATGCCTCCCGCTACTTAACGAAATAATTATGCACGATTGGGGAAAATGGCTAAAATATGCACTAACGCCGTAATTAGAGAATTTTATGCATTTGTATATGCAAACATGCAAATGCATATAATCCGATGTCTAATATTAAGGTTCGAATTACTCACATAAATGGGCGATTAGTTTCTGTGGGGTGACAGTCGTGGCACCCGAGTCTGGACTGCGAATATCTTTTGAATCTCCATCTGGAATTATAACGTGTTTTTAGTATTTATTGTAAGTAAAAATAAAAGAGGTTTTATTCGCAAGTAAAAAATATGAAATATGTATCTCTAATTTTCATCGAGAATAACTTTTTGTTGTAATAAATTAATTAGGTGATATTATGTGATAAAAAAAAGTAACTCGTCGACCGCCTTAACAATTTGCTCATACACAGTATATTTAGACGCGGGTGGCGGTCGTTCCAACAAGTATTTGTTATATTTAACAACGCAATCAACGGGATAGAAGTCACACTATTGCGCTGTGTATTTATTATTCAAAATTTGTGTGTTTTCCGAGTATTTGGGCATAATAATGGTGGATTATTATTCGTTAAGTGTTGGTATACAAGCATGAGTGTCGGGAAATGGTACAATATCGTTTATGTGACTTTAATTCTTGTTACTAAAATCTCCAAATAATGCTAAGTGAAATTTTTCCACCGTTTCACTTAGTGACTAGACATGACCGACTACCGACTCGACTTGACCCTGTGACTTGACCAAATGAAGAACTCGAAGAACATTCAAATAAAACTTGATACTGGCGAAAAAAAGCTATAAGTTTGATTGCCATTTCGTGGATTAAAGGCACAACAAAAAAATTGGTTGCCTGTAAAGTCGGTATACGGGCGAAAGTTTTACGTGACAACGACTTTGAGTCTGTCTCTCTCGCTCTTAGGGAACGCGTGCCTCTCACTCGCTCTCATTGTGAGCGCATCGTAACGTTACCGAGCGTTACACTTTTTCATAAGTGACTCCCAGCCGCAACCTAATTTAAGACGTTGTCACGTCAAAACAAAGTAGTGTAGTAATCATGTGAGCGTGCGAGCGTGTGATATTTACCCGGCGGCGGCCTGGCCGCCTGCGCCTTGAGCAGCTTGCTCATGGTGTTCCGCGGCGTGGGCGGCGGGCGCTCCAGCGCGCGGCCGTGCGCGGCGCCGGCGTGGCGCTCCAGCAGGTGGCGGCGCTCGAACCGCTCCGCGCAGAACGGGCAGCGGAACAGCCGCCGCCGCGGGGCCTCGCCCGCCACACCCGCGCCCGCGCCCGCACCCGCGCCCGCCTCGTGCGACTTGCTGTGCGCTAGCAGGTTGTAACTAGCGAGGGGAATATTACAAATGCGAAAGTGAGTTCGTTTATTTGTTACGCTTTCACGCCAATCTGAACTGAACCAATCTTCCTGAAACTTCGCTTACACATAGATGGGAGTATTGAGAAGGACATAGTACCTTTCATCGCGGGAAAAGGCACTGACCCTGAGGGAAATTCATGCAGGCGTAGCCACGGGCGAAGATTAGTTTTGATTACCGCCGTACAAAAAAACGCGCCGATTTATAACGTATTAATAACATAGTACCCGCACTGAATCATACTGGTGGCTTACCACCATCCCTTAAAACCATGCAAGATCCAGTGAGTAAGCGTGACAGCGCAATACAAGATGTAAGACGACATCTCTCCCTCACTCAATCGTTCTTGCATAGTTTTAAGAGATGGGGGTAAGCCACCTGTACTGTATCGACTGAAAACACTGTGATTTTAAATTCGATAACTTATTGAAGAAAGCACCAAATTAATATGTGGCAGGATGCCACTAGTATTTTTAGCGTAAGTACTTAAATCTGAAGAAGCCCACGGCATTTAGTCCGCCATTTACGTATTTTGTAATAAAATTTAGTAAACAAAATAAATACAAAAAAAAAACTCGAAAAATTAACTTATTTAACTTGGGGATTCGTAAAAAATATCATGCCCCACTGATAGAAACTTGACATAATTCGAAATGAAATAAAACTCACCGTTCCGAGAACCTCCGCCCACAGACGCCGCACTCGTGCCGCTTCTCCCCGCTGTGCACGCGCTTGTGCCGCTTGAGGTGCGAGCGCGTCATCAGCGCCAGCCCGCACACGTCGCACGAGTGCGGCTTCACGCCCGAGTGAGACAACTTGTGCATCTTGAATGACGACGTGTGGATGAAAGACTTGCCACAGAGGTCACACTGTAACAAATAATCGTATGTGATAAAATAATCACCAAAATAATTCAACAAACACCCAGTTTGAAGAATAAACATTGCGTAAATATTACCTGATAATTAAGTTTGCCGGTGTGTATATTATTATGTCTTTGTAAAGCTCCTTTTGACGGGAATAGTTTATTGCACTCTTCACATTTCCAATCGCTAATGCCTGCAATACAAAATTCTCTTCTTCATATTCTAACAACTTAATGATAAATTAAATAGTTTGTTACAAATTATCACAATCTTTTACTAAAAAACTTACAAATAAATTGTTACTAGTATAAATATTTCTTAGCTCCTTGCAAATTTTCAAAAATTGTTTGTATAAAAAACAGAATTTCTGTCAAAAACCTGCAGTAACTGAGCATAATGAATAAATACGCGTATATAACCTTTGTGCATGGCGATGTGTATATCACAGGCTCGCTTGTGCTTGTAGTGAGCGCCGCAAACCTCGCAGATGTAGGGTGGCTTCGAGCCGTCGTGCTTCTGTTTGTGTTGCTCTAGTCGCACTGGAAACAAACACAACATAGAAACTATTTAGAATTTTTAAAAAAATTTCAGGCCCCCAGAAATTGTTGCCCCGGGCTGTTAACTTCATTATAGTATACTAGCTGTTCCCCGCGGCTTCGCTCCGCGTGGGACTTGGTTATATCGCGCCCAAAAGTAGCCTATGTTTGACCTCAGGTCTTTAACTACATCCCTACCAAATTTCATCACAATCGGTCCAGCAGTTTAGCCGTGAATAGGTGACAGACAGACAGACAGACAGACTTTCGCATTTATAATATTAGTATGGAATAGTATGGAATTTACATAGCTGCAGCAATGATATTTTCACAATATGCATTATTTCTTTTCCTTTACCATATCCCACTTTCCTATGTAGTGTCATCAATCACAGCATGTAAGTTCTTCCATTTAGATTTATTTCCAGCCATATCCTATATAACAGTATGCATTATTTATTAGGTTAAAAAAACTACAACCATACATAACAAAGTAGTATGACATTTTGGAGAGGCAGGAACAATGGAAATATACTCTAACGCCCAAAGGGGCGATTTTCTTGCTGCGGCCAGATGTGATGACTGGGGGATCCAAGCGACAGACAATGTCTTTACATAGCTCTTGGAGATTGTATATATACCTATAGCTCCAATCCATAGAAACCTTGCAAGTGCGATTTAGCTTTCAACACCGATTGGTATATTTTCTTTTTTAGCGCGAATTATTCTGCAACTGAGAACATTACTGGGCACTAGTGTCACCACAACATCAATGACTCACCAAGCGAAGTATACTTGGCATTACACTGATCACACTGGTGCAGCACTTTGTCCCTCTTCTTCTGCCTGATGCCTTTGCTCCTCGGTCGGCCCACCAGCACCTTCCTCTTCGGCTTTGTCTCCCCGTTGCTAAGCTCCTCATCCGGCAAGAAGTCACTGTCACTATCATCGTCAATGTCGTCGTCGTTTATTGGTTCTAATTTTAAAACTGGGTCGAAACCATTGCTGAATTCTCTGAAAAAGCAAATGCAGCAAAGATTGAGACAAAAGCCATTTACTAACTACATTTTAACTGGACAGATAATACTGAAATTTGTGCTAATGAGTGATAAATTTAAGCAATTGACTATAAGCTAGTAAATAAATAACAAAAAAAGAGTGAATTACTCTAGAGCACTTATTAATATTGTCTGTAACTTGCTTTATATCAGGCCATTATGTTTGTAGTGGGTAGGATTAACACAAACATACTAACCCATCATTTGAGTCTTCTTTCTTGATATCCCTGAGTATGGTGTGACAAGTCAGCTGGTGTGCCGTCTCGGCGATCGGGCCGCCCGTCCCACTCACTCCGCACTCATTGCATTCCCATTTGTCACTGAAAACAAATGTTTTGGTGTTTAAATTCACTTCTGAAATTTGTACAATGAAGATATGGAGGAATTAAATTGATTAACTCTTAATCAATCCCTTGACTACAGAGAATCAAGACAATGGGAAAAACTATTATTAAGCAGTATCCAGTTAACGTCCGGGAGTCTTTGAACCACCATGCACTGGCCAGAGAAACACTGCTTTTAGCAGTAAAATTACAGTTAGGACAAAATCATGGTTATAAATAGGTTGAAATTAGTCAGAACATAGTATCTCAAATATTTATGAAAAATATAGTGGAACATGAGAGGCCTGCAGAACCCACTGTTCAAATGATCTCGCAAAATATGAGGAGTAATCACAGAAGTGAGTGTATCAAATGCGCAAAGTTTTTTAAACCTGTCTGGTTGTGACAGAGTAAAAATATTTAAACAAAATCTTCAGCATTATAATTCTAGCACAGATAATAAGATGCACACAAAACCGACCTCTCTTCGTTTTTCGGCTTTGTCTGGGCTTTCCGTTTGCTCAGTGCAGACACCTTTTTTCGTTTCCCAACTTTCGGGCCCCGTTTCTTCTTGATCACAACTAAAGGCTCATTCTCAGAGTCATCATTCAGGTCTGGATATGCTTCATCATTATCTTGGCCATACTCGTTCTTCACATTTTCCAACCGAATCGGCTGCGGCAAGAAGAACAACGGGTTCTTGCTGATGATAGCTTCAAATGATTCCTTTAGCTTGGTATACTCAATTTCAGCTTGTTCGAGGATATTGACGAGGTCCAGGCAGGTTTTGCAGATGTATTTAACAAAATTCGGTAAAAATGGAAGCTCAGTGTTGGTGAATTTACTGAGAAAAGCGTGAACGGAGATGCCTGAGGCGTTTGTATGAGTGTTATGGATATCAAAACTTTCCTGGCTTTTGGTGATGCACACCACACACTCGTGCGGCTCTGGCTTCACCGATGTAACGGGGACCTCTATCTCCTTCTTTATTCCTAGATTTGCATCCCCTTTGGAGACGTGCTGTACTAATTTATCGTGAGAGTTCATTGCACTTGATTCGGCCATCTCCATTTCGTCGTGTGTTTACATTAAAAAACAGTGACCTATCAAGAGTATCAACTGGCTATCACAAAGCCTACTCTATCCAGCTAATTTTACATTAATAAGCAGATGAAAACTCATTTTTCTTACTCAAAAATTAAATTACAATGAAATACAAGCAAGTGATGGATGAATAATCGACCATAGATATATTATTTATTTTCAGAATTTATTTTTCGGTCTATGGTCTATGGTTCACTCCTGACTTTGACAGCTCATGAGACAGTTATTTTTTTTTTATGTGGCTTTAATCCACAATATGGCAATCAAACTTATATTGCCAGTATCAAGTTTTATATAAATGTTCTTCATTTTGTCAATTCACAGAGAGATGTGGTGGGGACCGTGGGGACGACGGGCTTATCTTTAAAAAAACCAATTGAGTAAGAGATATTGTAGTGGAGCTACAATTGTTTAATTAAAAAAGATAACTGTCAATGTCAAAATCAATTGTCAGATTTGACTGACATCTGTCAGGTCCACGACATCGAACCTATTGGGAGATTTCCCTCTCTTGGTCAGGCAGGAACTGTAAGCACACGAGAAGATAACTACATAAGTGCATTCATTAAGTTGTAATTATAAAATATAATATAATAAACCCCCTGAAGACCGGGGATTTAAATTTACATATAGCAGTCCTAGATATCCTCAATCAAATGGAATGGCGGAAAAAGGAGTACAAATTGCTAAAAAAATACTATTAAAATGTCATGAAGATAAAACTGATTATCGCATAGCTTTACTGCAATACAGGGCCTCACCCGTATCTGGAACAAATTTTTCTCCTAGTGAATTGTTAATGTGTAGAAATCTTAAAACAAAGCTAATTGTAAACCATAATTATTTGAAACAGAAACTGAATTACAATGTAGATAAACAATTAAATAAAACAGTAAATAGAAATATAAGAAACTAGCTGTTGCCCGCGGCTCCGCCCGCGTGTAGGTCGCTTTTCGCGTAACCTGTGGAAACTACAACTATCCAGACCTATAGTTAATTCTATTGTATCCTTTTCCCGTGCCAATTTTATAAAGCCATTACATTGCTACGATATCATTAAATATTAGGGCCACTTCTTTCTCAAATACCGTTTTTTAAATCAATAGGAATCAGTATTAAACAGTCGTAAAATTCTGAAAAAAATATATGTTTTTAGTTGAGGATCTAGCAGAGTGAAATTCGCTTACAGTAACAATATCAGACAAAATTCGCTCGATAGAAAAATCTAAGTTGCCTCCTTTGGAAGTTTATTTTCAATACTATGCCTAAAATAATAAACTTATTGTCCTGCTTTTTATACCAGCCTTTAGATAAAGTATTTGTATAGTAAAAATCGCTGAAGTAGATTTTGTAGTGTTATTTTCCCAAATATGATGTCTAAATGCCTACAAAATGAGTGAGCGCCGCGACTACGCGGCTTACGGACAACGGACCTTCAGAAGAAGGAGCCCTTAACATTCATACTATCAATCTTTGTCTCTAAAAGAGTAGACGCAGCCTATTACAGAGTCATTAGGACCTAAAATCCACTCCCAAAGTTTTAGTGGGCGTGAAAAGTGGAGAAAATCTCAATAAATAGTGATAAGTCAGATAAATTAGTCCTTACGACACGACCGTATGTTCCGTCAAACACTGATTTGATTATTTTTTAAACCAAAGCCAAACCAAACCAACCAATCAATTCAAATAGCTTACAATACAACACCAATCTTCCATGCTGGTCTGGGAGAAAAAGAAAAACATAGAATGTACCAGCTGCTTCTCTTCCCGCGCAAGCTGTAAAAGTCGTCTGAGGGAATCGCCGAATGGGGAAATCATGACATAGGCGATGCGGCTAGCAACCCATCACTATTGATTTCCTGTTTCAACTACCATTATGCTAAACGTGGCTTAAGGTCTTATGGTCCTAGGCTCTGTCTACCCCGCATGGGATAAAGACGTGATAATATGTATGTATGTACAATACAACACAACAAACGACCGATAAACAAACCAACCAATAGTACTAAATCAACAACTAAAATTTTTTTAAATAATTAGAATTAATTGCTGCCGTGAGGAAAAATTTCAATCTGCTATTAAAATAAAGTCAGCGCCATCTATTGATATTTTATGTAACTAAATCATACGCCCACAAACATTCAATGTGTTATTTTATTAAAATTTAATAGAGACTGCTGTGTGTTTTTGTCTTTATTGATATAAGTAGAAATTCTAGCTTTATCTAAATTAAATACGTTTATGTAAATCGCGTTCAACTGTTTAAAAGTTTTGAAGCAGTGCTTGTAGTAAACTTTAAATGACCATAACTGCTATTTCCCTTAACCGATTTTCATGAAACAAAGATTTTACAACGCTCCTAATTATATGTAATTCACCTGTGAAAACAGCGTTCAAATCTGTTGAGTAGTTTTGAAATTATAACGCACCACACAGACAGAAAGACAGACATACAAAAATTGCAAAAATTGTTTTTTTTTTGTTTTTATTAGGTACTCTTCTTTAATTGCCCTGTAGAGGTTTTTTAGAAAAATATTTATTGTACAGACACACGATTTTTACTGTCTTATTATATGTATAGATAGATAAGTACAAAATACTTTTATATTAACGGAATTAACGCTAAGTGCTTTCTCTAAGTAAGAAAATAATTCTAGAAAACAAATAAAAAACGAAAACAGAAAATTATTGTTTGTGGCAGGTTTCGATCCAGCTACTTTCTAGAAACATTTCTTTACTAAAATAAAAAAAAAATAGACTTCTAAAAAATTAATACAAAACAAAAAAAGGGTAAAAACAAAAGAAGTGATGTCTAGCAGGATTCGAACCCTCTACTTAAAAAAATGATCTGCGACCTCTACCGATAGGCCAACATGCTTTGCTTGTTACTGCCGAAATTTCAAATGGGTTTTGTCTATAGGTACGCAAATTAACGCATTAAAAGTTTTAAAGCAGTGTTTAAAGTATATTTTCAATCGACCATAACTTCTTTTTCCCTTAACCGATTTTGACGAAACAAAGTTTTGACAACGCTCCTAATTATATTTAATCCAACTGTAAAAACCGCGTTTAAATCCGTTGAGTATTTTCGAAGTTATAACGTACCAGACAGACGTACATACATACAGACAGACAACAATTCCACAATTCAATAACAATTCCAAAAACTGTCTTTTTGGTTTCTGTCTCTTTTTTAATCGCAATCAATCAGTTTTTTTGAAAAATATTAAATGTACAGACACTCGATTTTTAGTGTCTTATTATATGTATAGATATATAGATATTTAGCAGGTACCAAATCGTCTAAACACACAATCAAATCGTTAGAAAAGCAAAAACATTTTTTTTAATTTATTTTGAAATCCCAATTACTACACATGATGATTAAATGCGAACGACAAACCATATCGACTTTTAAAATGTATGGTGGCGCCATCTATTGACATATTACTGAACTCATAATATTAACAAATAAATAAAACCTTTGCACTCTATCTTCAATTATGTATTGTATCCTATTACAATATGTTGTGTACATACAATACAATACAAAATATTATACCAAGACATTTTCAATTTTAATTCCATGTATCTCACTTCAAAAATGACAAAGTTTCATACAAACTGGCAACCCCTATTTCACCCCTATAGGGATGTTATTTTCAAAATCAGATTGATGCATTATTATTTTTTACCAATTACAAATTCAAACTAAAAATTTCATGTGTCCCACTTCAATAATGACAAAGTTTCATACAAAATGGCAACCCCTATTTTACCCCTTTAGGGATGTAATTTTCAAAATATGATTGGTGCATTATTATTTTTCACCAACTTCAAATGTAAATTAATAATTTCATGTATCTCACTTCAAAAATGACGAAGTTTCATACAAACTGGCAACCCCTTTTTCACCCCTTTAGGGATAAAATTCCCAAAAGTCCTTTCTTAGCGGACGTCTCCTAGTCACAATTTACCTTCCTGCCAAATTTCATCTTCATCGGCTCAGCAGTTTTGGAGATTTCGTGATGAGTGAGTGAGTGTTTTTCGCTTTTATATATATAGATTATAATAAAACAACTAGATTCAAAGATAAGTTCTTTATTGGGCAAAACATATGGTTTAAAAAGAATGTGGATAAAAATGTATGGTAAGAAGGTATAATATCACAAATTAATGATTACAGATCATACACTGTACTAGATAAGTATAATGTTAAGTATATAAGAACTTCTTATCACATACGTCCAGCATAATGCTTTGTGTGTCACCAGGTGTCCAACTGAAAGGCACAATTCATCACTCCATGTTGAATATGTAGTTCTAGTAGATATTGTTAACATAATTCTTTATTGCATAATACATCTTGAAACAAAGATGAACAAAATGTCATAATCATAAGTAAAAGACATTTACTTTAAAAGGGGATGAAGAGTACATCTTTTGAAAAATATGTTTAAAATCACTATGTAACAATTAGTAGTAGGAATTAGATAATTGATTTTTGTTTATTTGTTTTTTCGAAAATATTTTTATTTTAAAATAACTAAGTTCTGTAATAAAATAGAAATATGTATTCATAGATGTGCAATGAGCACATGAATATTGTAATAGTTTTAAATTTTCTTTTAAAAGGGGATGATGTAGTGGAGCTACAATTGTTTAATTAAAAAAGATAACTGTCAATGTCAAAATCAATTGTCAGATTTGACTGACATCTGTCAGGTCCACGACATCGAACCTATTGGGTCATTGGGAGATTTCCCTCTCTTGGTCAGGCAGGAACTGTAAGCACACGAGAAGATAACTACATAAGTGCATTCATTAAGTTGTAATTATAAAATTTAATATAATAAACCCCCTGAAGACCAAACAGGTGTTTAACTGGAAACCTCACAACAATACAGATATGTCGCCTTACATCATGTATTGCGCCATCTCGTTTACTCACTCGATTTGATGGCATTGATGGTAATCCTCGTTGCAATCTAGCGGCTTGCCGCGCTCACTACATCTTGCTGCATCTGCTTGAATCATTGTATTGTATGAGTAACTAGGTAGGTACCTATACTTATTAACCAAGCTATGCTTGAGTTGCACTTATTTTGTATATTTCTACTACCATCCACTTTTAATATCTACTAGATACTACTACTAAGTATTACTTATATAGAAGAGTATTCAGCAAAGAATAGGCATCTTGGTAGGTATTCAGTAATCTGTGCTACTACTACCTACTTACTCACTCGTTTGTTTCGGCCTTGCTAAAACAGGTGGGTGGGATGGGAACTTCCTTGTCGTCCTTACATCATGTATTTTGTGGTGGCACAAAATACTTAATAGTATTATGGTGATGGGCTAAAATGGTAGCACACTAGTTTTCAACCGTATTTCATTGCGCCACCTCCTGCCATAAGTTGGTGGAATCGGTCACCGGCACTGAAGTTTTAATAAGTATATTATAATTTCTGCGGTCACCGGTCACCTCTTGATAAAGCCTATTTTTTGTGCTCTAAAGCAACCGGCTGGGATGCAACTAGGAATAACACTGAGATCCTTCATTGTATCGTGTGGGTTACAAGGCCAACCGACCATGTACACCCTGCTGCCAGAGGTCTTCGTAATCGCCTTTCAGCCTTTGTTGTGGTTTCTTTAATGACTACCTACCAGATGGCAGCAGTGCGGGACCAACGGCCGAAGCACGGCATCATTTTTCCTATCAAACAATCAGTACCTACCCCTAATCCCTAATATGAGATTTTATAAACGCAGACGCAAGCGACTGCGTTAGCGATTTTGTATGACAAACCAGCGTCCCTGGCCAATAGTAAGGCAACTATGAAATTCCTCGCTCCTCCTTCAGTCGCTAGATTCTGCGTCCTCATTCTAACCTCATACATTGTCTGAAAGGAAAAATCACGACGCAAATGGAAAAATCACGAAGCGGAAAAATGATTCCGTGCTTTAGCCGTTGGTGATGCAAGCCTGCAATGCCCACGACCTTAAAGTCTTCAGGCGCCCTAATGGACTACAGAGGCAGTTTTACAGATACCGCATTACACAATCTCACTACGTGAACTCCCATGCACACTAAGACAAAGAAATATCTAGGTACATTCTGTAATGTGGCGCATATGCTATCTTAGTAAGCTAAAGAAATAGGTACTTTATTCTGTAATGTCGAAACATCTTTCAAAAGTAAAACTCCACTGCCCCACGGTGTAAGTAGAGGGTGCACTGGGGCATAACGACCCCACCCTCGCCCCATGCCGTTGCCGCCACTAACCCGCTCAGTGCTACCATCACCTCCCCGTTAGCTGGTCACGTATCGCGGTCATACAGACCACCCGAGCGGAGTGTTAACCCGTTGTGAAGTGATCAATTTCAAGTTGAACTACGCAACTTGTGTTTTGTTCAGTGTTTGCGAAGTTTGGATTGACGGCCGGAATTAGTTTTTGTTTTGGAAAAGTAAGTTGGATTACTTATTTTAGTTACTTTTAGTCTAAATATATTTTTTTAGACTATACTAATACTTAGATATCTATTTATAATGTTAATAAGTTATTAACTTTGACTTTTCTATAACTTAACTTTATGGTAAATTCACATCGATAAAAAAAATCTTAAGACAATTTATTAAACTTTATTACACTTTGAAAAAATATAATAACTGGACTTAATGTAATAAGACCATAAAACCTGTGTATTTTAAACTAAACCATTTAAATTAAAATAAACCTATTTATGCATAAATATTACGTTAATTACTAATATTAGTTTTAAGTTAAAAATAAAAGCAGCTAATAGGATTTTAGTTTTAAAAAGAGTCGCCCAACTTTAAGGTTAATGTAGGTAAGTACCTACTATTTTATAAAAAAAAGACTGAAAACAAATGAAATAAATGATAAAAAATCAAATAAGCGGTTAATGCGACCCCTGTACTCCTGTCTACTCTGCCTTCCCTGTTATCCTGCTCGATGGGCCGCGCTTCCGGGATACGCAGGTTGCAGGGAGCAGTGCATCGCCACTTCCTGCACCGGGCGGCACACCCTACAAGGGCACTGCGCTGTTCCCGATTTACATTGGGGCAATAACTTCAATCTGGACGGACGAGCGGATCAAAACCTCGGTTTGAATGGAGCTTGGCGTTCTGAGTGGGACGTCTTCGAACACAGTAATAAGGATCTTAATACAGGAGCTCTGTGAAGTTGTCGGGATTCGAGTTGATCCTTGATACGACTTAACATATTTATTTACTTATTTAATTTTATTACACAATTGTAAACGGCGGACTTAAAGTTTGAGGCTTTGTCTACCAGTCAACCAAATTTGTGATTGATGCAGATAAAGGTAAGGTGATGCAAAATTTTTAAATTAAGTAAATATATAATGAATGAATGAATGAATGAAAGTTTATTTATTCAAGAGACCATGACTCATAATGGATGCCGATTCTGTTTTAACCACAGAAAATCTAACCACCACCTCCATAAATAGGGATTTTAAAAGCGTCGCCCCAGTGCGATTGTGGAGCACCCATGCAACAAGACCCTTTCCCACGTGGTAAACGAATGCCCACTTCATCGTTTTCCAGGTGCCATGGCGGAATTACACAATCTCACACCTGGTGCCGCAAGCTGGTTGAAAGACATGCATAATGAACGCCATACGCAATGATGATGATTGGGGAAAGATGATAGTTTGCAACTGAATTATGTCTAAAAATGTTCGGTTACAAAACAAAAGTGAGGATGTTGGGAATGGGATTAAGCCCAGAAATGACGAAAAGGCGGGTGATACTGTAAAAGAAAAAGAATAGGAAAAAACCGGTCAAGTGCGAGTTGAACTCGCGTGGAGAGGGTTCCGTACAATGCCAATGTCAGTTTTTAAATTCAATTGTGGTATGTCAACAAACTACTACTATCGCCATCTAGTGGTGTTTTAGTGAACTATTACGGTTTATATTGAATTTACCACTTAATCGTCAATTAAGAGTTCTTGAAGGTTTTCCTGTAATCTACAGGCTATGAACTATATTAAGAATTTTTTTTCAAAATTTTAGGCTCCGTAGTTTCGGAGATCAGGGGGGGGAATGGTCAATTTTTGTCTTCTTTCTTAAATAATATCAAAACTATTTATGTTACAATAATGACAAAAATATATTTGAAATCCTCATAACGAGCCCTGTCTTTTGATATATTATAGCACGGTAAGGTTTGCTAAACTTCCTAAATCCTAATTTGTCTCCCGAAAATAGTACTTATTCTATAAAAATATTTATTTACTTTGCACATTTATGTGTTTGGGCCACAGGATCACGCCATACTACCAAATTTTATCTGTTTCGGTCCAGTAGGTTCCGATAAAATTGGCTGTGACAGACGGACAGACGGACAGACAGACGCACGAGTGATCCTATAAGGGTTCCGTTTTTACATTTTTGTACGGAACCCTAAAAAGAAGTTGGTTACAAAGTAAAGTAATCAAAATATATTTTACATAATTTGGTATAAAACTAATTAGTATGTGATGCTGTCACAAGTAAGTAAATATAATTCAGTCGAAGTATTTGGAAAAAAATATCGATACCAAAATAAAATTGTAAGTTGCACTGAAAATGATATCATCAATATATCATATTTTTTTAAACCTACCCGCCCGACCTCCAACTTTTGAGAATGCAGATTTTTTTTTCATATATATACTTGTAGGTTTTTAAAATTGGTACATACAAATAGACCTTAGCTTGTCCCATTATCGCTTTTTACGATAGAGAGATAGAGTTCTTAAATAAATATAGCTAAAAAAAAACTAAAAAAAAAACACGCTTTAATGAGCAATCAAACTAAAAAACGAAAAATAATTAAACCAAAAAGCGTGTGGGGTGCTCGACAAATGAAAAATATGGCACAAGCACCCCACACGCTTTTTGGTTTAATTTATTTTTCGGTTTTTAGTTCGATTGCTCATTAAAGCTAGTTTTTTTTTCTTTTTTTAACTATATTTATTTTCCACTTTTTAGAGATAAACTTATAGAATTATTGTATTGTAAGTGGTCCTTGAAAATTCTACAAAGTTTGAATTAAATCTGACGGTTCAAAGTGGGTCAAAACTAAGTTCAAAGATGTCGGTTACAAACAAGCAAGCAAACATCCTATATGTTTGCTTGCTTGAAACTAATGAAAGTGTTAAAAAGATACAAATTCTATTTTCCATGCTGGTCTGAGAGAAAAAGAAAAACATAGAATGTACCAGCTGCTTCTCTTCCCGCGCAAGCCGTAAAAGTCGTCTGAGGGAATCGCCGAATGGGGAAATCATGTCATAGGCGATGCGGCTAGCAACCCATCACTATTGATTTCCTGTTTCAACTACCATTATGCTAAGCGTGGCCTAAGGTCTTATGGCCCTAGGCTCTGTCTACCCCGCATGGGATAAAGACGTGATTATATGTATGTATGTAAATTCTATTGAATATTCGTGTTGACAAGACCGCGATAAAATTATAAAAAGAAAGAATGAGAAAAGTCAAATTTTAGCCACTTCTTTATTAATATTACGATTTTTTTATTACCCTTTGGAAAAACCATAGAACCCTGCCCAAATGATACCCACAAAGTATGGTCCACGGGCAATTAGCATTAAAATGTGAACCAAACAAAACTAGAAAGTGTAAAGCCTACGTGGCGTATCGGCCCATCTTGCGAATGTGATAATTAAAATAATACGTTTATAACTAGATAGCTACAATGAACGCGTTCATTGTAACTTAGCTGGTGCAGTGGAATAGATTTACACCTCTATTTTATTGAGCTCTCTATGTATTTCATCATTGTCTTCGACATGTCTAAAAGTGAGGAAAAAAAGTTCATGGAAGCATAGACCAAATAGACTCAGAGTGCTATTTTTAAATTGTGAAAATCGGTAAGTCGAATGATTAAGTATCGTTCGTTTACGAATGATTTTCATTCAAAATTTTTGGGGTCATATCCTACTTCTCAAAAATAGCACTCCTGGAGATACAAGTTGATTTGAAGAACAGAAATAGAAAAAATAATTCACGGAAGTATATGATGACCGACAAGGGTGGGTACTGAAGATAGTTCAAACTGGAAAAGTTCCAGATGTTTCAAGAAATTTCTGGTATACAAACGGCAATTTTTTTTTAAACAACAATCATGATTTTTATCTAACAAGACTTTGTTTTTTTTTGGCAAAGAAATTCAACCAGTTGTATCTAACGATAGACATATTATCTGACGTAATTTCCTAGTAAAAACGTTTCGTCTACGATAGCTCTGCGCCGGCGCCGACGAGCAGCGGGAAGACCCCGTTTGCACGCGCCACTGGCTGCAATCTCAGTGAAGATAACTGGTTGAGACAAGGAGGATAAAATATAAATAAATATATAGGGACAAATCACACAGATTGAGTTAGCCCCAAAGTTCGAGACTTGTGTTATGGGATACTAACTCAACGATACTATATTTTATAACAAATACATATATAGAAAAACATCCAAGACAGGCCACTCAGAAAAATACCATTTCATCATCTTGTTCTGACCGGGGATCGAACCCGGGAACTTGAGTAGCGGTCAGGCATGTTAACCATTACGCCAAGGAGGTCGTCTATATATATATATACTAGCTGTTCCCCGCGGCTCCGCCCGCGTGGGACTCGGTTATATCGCGCCCAAAAGTAGCCTATGTTTGACCTCAGGTCGTTAACTACATCCCTACCAAATTTCATCACAATCGGTCCATCCGTTTAGCCGTGAAGAGGTGACAGACAGACAGACAGACAGACAGACAGACAGACAGACTTTCGAATTTATAATATTAGTATGGATTAGTATGGATATATCCTCGTCGAGGATATACCTATTGAACCTTCTGTCTATATACACTTTTAAAAATCCAAACCCAAGTATCACGCAACCTGAGGGATATTGAAAGATCTTAAATTCAAGTTAGTGACATTTTAGCTTTGATTATTTATCCTTTTTCACATTAGTAACACATAGAATTTGGAACTGCGTGGGCCCTTACGTCGCGCAATCACTGAAGCCTATTCATGATAGCGATAAGTACTTTAAAGGTATATATTGCACTGCCCACTTGCTTAGGATATTTCAGTTTTGCCACATTATGAAAAAATTATATAAGGACAGTACTGAGTGATTTCACTGCCTCTATCACCCTTCAAATTCGAGCACTGCTCGGCGTCGAAAATAAGTTACTACTAAAGCATACTAATTAGTTTTAAACATCATTTCTTTAAGTTATATATATCTATAAAGACTACTAGGTCAATTGACATAAACCATATAAACATTTAAAAAAATTGCTTTCGTACAAAAGACATCAACGCTACCCGTCATTTTGTGTAGAGTTGTGACTCGTGCGCAGGTGTGCGATAGGCAGGATATGAAAAAAATAATTTTCTCATCAATACATATATTTCTAATCAAAGCATCAAATTCGGTTTAGTATAAATCACCACTTTCCTTCCCGTGGGTCTCGACAGAGGCGACTAAGGGATTATGAGAGGTCTAAATTTACTTGAAAATTACAATCTTATAAATTTTATCAGTATCTTTATAAGGGGAGAAAAATAATACATCTAAGATCGTTAGTACAGAAACATGCGTTTGATTTTTTGTGAAGACATACATACATATAATCACGTCTTTATCCCATGCGGGGTAGACAGAGCCTAGGGTCATAAGATCTTAGGCCACGTTTAGCATAAACAAACAACCCACTGTCTGAGAAGAAAGATACTAGAGTTACTATTTAATTACTAGACCAAAAGTTGGCAGCGTGCTAGTGACATGTTTTGAGAATGTGGAAGCGTCAATAGATTACAAAAAACTACTTGATACATACATGTAAGTACAGGTAAAGTGGCGATGACGAAGCTCCATGCATGGCGCACGCGCATGCGCGGTACGTGTAACGTAACCGTCATCGTTCCGAGTGAGTTGCGCTGGCGTCGCCACCGTCGCGCCGGCACGAGACAGCTTGCGAGGTTCAAATACTCATTCTACCTACATGTAGACTGTTCAAAACAAAACTATAAAAATATTCATAGAAAACAAAGAATTTCAAATCGCGCGCGGTCTCACGCCATTTTTTTAAATCTATGATAGAAACACTTATTTATCTAAGAACCATCGCGCTCAAGTCAGCTTTAAATAAAAATCTAATCAATATAGGCCCAACCTATAAATAATTGATTTAGGGCGCTATTGTTTTTTTATTTTTTTTTACACTTTAGGCGCTATGATGAAAAGACAGTCAAACTAATAACACCCCACTGAAAATTACCCCCCACGCCCGAAATTCGTACGAGTTGCCACCTATCTGGATCATTATTTATCCTATGTGTAGTTCCAGGGTCTAAGCAATCTCGATTACAAATTTCAGCCAAATCGGTTTAGCCGTTTTCCTGTGAAAGAGTAACAAACATACACACTCACAAACTTTCGCCTTTTAATATTAGTGTGATTAGTATTTTTCACTGTCAAGCACAACCAAACTAAGAATATAAAATACTAGCTTTCGCCCGCGGCTTCGCCCGCATGAATTTCCCTCGGCACAGTGCTTTTTCCCGAGATTAAATGTACCCTATGTCCTTTTTAATACTGCTAGCTATGTGTATACTAAATTCCAGGAAGATTGGTTCAGCAGATAGGGTGTGAAGAGATAACAAACAAACAAATATACAAACTTACTTTCGCATTTATAATATTAGTTTTGGGTAAGTACAGAAGGACTCAAACTTTCATCTCATACATAAGATAAAAAAATTAACTGGCTGTCAACCCATCCTCCACATTAACCCAGTACCCCACTGCTTCATTCAACTATCGGAGTTCCCACGAGACAGTCGTCACTGCATCCACAATGGAGTTATCATTCACATGCACATTCCACAACACAAACACTGCTGAACTGTTCCCACTAGTGGACATGGTCATTAGCCATTATGGTACATTACCGTGACATATTCAATTAGCTAACAATGATGCCTATTTCATTCATTTAATTATTGTGAAGCTGATCTCATTTTCAACCGACTTCCAATAAAAGAGGAGGTTCTCAATTTGGCTGATTTTAAAGGGTTGCGTACAAAAATGAAAAAACGGAACCGCTATAGGATCACTCGTGCGTCTGTCTGTCAGTCCATCTGTGTATCACAGCCAATTTTCTCCGAACCTACTGGATCAAAACAGGTGAAATTTGGTAGGATGGCGTAATCCTATGACTCAAACACAAATGTGCAAAGTAAATAAATATGTACCTATAACCGCGTTAAAAATACTGTAAATTACGTGAACCTTTCATCCTGGAAAAAACGACTGTTCCCGTGGGATTATTTTCTTTTTATTTTTCTTTATGATTGAACAATAAAGAGTTAACTGAACTAAGATATTATGAATGTACAAAATTACCAATCAGTTCAGTTTCAAGAAATAAAATTAAAAAACAATTACTATAGTTGCGTGCGTTCCGCCATATCCAGATAACGGTGTAGCATTGTTACTGTACTATATGACTAGTGTATCATTCGGTGAATACGAGCCGATCTAAAGCGTGTTATATACTATCTCTAAACATTTGGAAAGTGAGGGCTAAAATCCTAACTAATATTATAAATGCGACAGTGGGTTGTTTGTTTTGTTTGTTTGTTACGCTTCACGTCCTATCACCTGAACCAATATTCTTGAAATGTCTCATGCACATACATAGAAGTATTGAGAAAGAAATAGTGTACCTTTCAGCCCGGGAAACAATACTGTCTCAAAAAGCGGCAAAACACTGTGGCGAAAGCTATTACTAATATATACAACTTGAACGAAAAGTGGTTGAATATTTTTAGATGATCTGATTAGCAATTCCAAAAGAGAAAAATATATAGGTTACAGTAATAATTTACCACCAGGTGGGCCCGTAGGCCTGTTTGCTACTCAGTAATATAAAAAATACAAGCCTAGTAAAGACCTAAAAGCCCTCCAAAGAAGAAACTGGTAATAGGCGGCGCGGTATAAGGCAGAGTGGAGAACTCTTGTATCGGAGGCCAAAATTCTCTTTGGGTCATCGTCAAATATCATCAAATGATAGGAAGAGAACTTAAATTTATTCAACGGTAAGATTTTTTGCATATAAACCACCTTAATTCATGGTCCTAAGTTTTGATATAAAGTGCAATAAAGTTTATATAAATAAATAATCACCTCTATTATACACTGCACGATCTGCCAACTTCTGTTTTGACTGCAATGTCTAAAGAAACTTTTGCTGTTTTTGGATTACCTTAACCACGTTAAAGAAAAGCACAGACACTAGAGTGAGCAGGATCAATTGACCTTGTATACCCACAGCATATGAATGAATAAACTAAAAATATATGAGAGAAAATTCATGTAGAACACAGATCTACATAACGATTACGTTGTAAGATGAATTTGAGACTAGATGTGAATAACTATGACGAAATAGACTTCCGCAAGTCTGACGAAGGCTGGTGATGTGCGGTCCCGTGACGATCCTCAACAATGGGCATTCAAATGAATCGTCGGAAGAAAGCGAGATTGACGTTGCAGCGATTTTGAGTGTTTTTTCCGCTTTCTAAATTCGCCCCTCGGGCTTGGGTTGATATGCTATAGCAATTCATGAGCAAAGCATGCATGTTCGTAGCAACAGAGTGTGTCAAACGATGACAAATGCGGCCTAATTTAGATTGGTTGCCACTTGTGGCATTTCTATCTTTTGCTCCTCCATGCCTTAAAATGCACGTTAAACCTCCAATGCAGAGATATTTAAGAAGACATTTATCAAGATAGATTTAGAGAGGTTTTTTTATCTCTCTATTTTGGCTCAGTATATCAAATCATTCTCTTCTATCAGCCATCAATCCAAGACCTCTCTCCGTTTCATGTTAATTATACACACTCTTTTCTTATCCTAATTTAAAATATGGTTATAGTAAAATTGTTAATGAGATCAACTTACAAAGAAATTTCCTGGAAATTTCAACAACTTGTAATAAGAAGAAAAAAGGCGCTGCGCGTGCACTGATTTTCTTTAGAAAGCCTCGGAGTCCTCGGTCACTATAGTATGGTAGAGAGTGTAAACAATTATCATTGTGACAGAACATGCTTGATGGTATCACTTCAGATTCAGATCAAGGATAGTAAATGCTGTGGTCTGTGGTGCATTCCATCATTGTTTCACCTAGCTAATGTAGTCATCAACCATGACTACATTATCCAATGCGAAAATCTTAATTTGAAATGAAGAGTTTGTAGAGTCGGTTAGAAACCAAATCGCGGACCTCTTGAAAAAGCATTAGGAGCACCCGAAAATTGACGAACTTGTTTGACGAGAGTTAGAGTTGAAGTTCTATATTAATAAAATAAAATATTTAAGAGGAAACGAGGTCTGTTAAGATAGCAATAGAAAATATCAAGTCTATAATAGGAAACAGGAAATTAAATTATCATCAATGACGTCATAAACCACCAGCCCATGGGAATGACCCATGCCGAAAGAAAGGTAGGCCGATGTGCGATGGTATATATAGTAATCATTCTTATAATCTCATCTTAGCATTTTTGACACCACTTTGACTTTTTAACTATAGATAAAAATAAGATAAAGATAAAAATACGTTTATTTTCTCCAACAATCTTAAGTACTATTACAACGTAAGTATGTATACATTTTATGTTTCCAGCTCAGATTGGAGGAGACTGGAGCCTGTAAAAGGCAGGGCCTGTGTCACAGATCTCCAGTGCTCTCACTTTTGGATACAAATATGAAGTGATAGTACAAATTAAAAGTGAAGCTTATACAACTATATAATATATACACACACATACATACACACGCACATATACACATGTATATATTTATATATATATATATATATATATATATATATATATATATATATATATATATATATATATATATATATATACATACATACATATACATATATATACATATATATATATATACCTTCACACAGCTATACAATTGGTACAAGGAGGTTTTCCGTTTCATCATAGTTTAAGGGTTGGAGGTGTTTTATAATAGCTAACTTGCAGGAATATTTGGGAAGAGAAAAGATGCCAAGCTCACCGTGAAGACTATTGTACAGAAAAGGGCCTAAGAAGCAGAAAAACCGATGGGAGAATTCAGTGTTTAGAACAGAAGCGTTTACTACTAGTCGGTTTCTTCTCAACAAATATGGATCAAAAATAGTGAGGCTATGTTGCTGTAGGATGGTATTTAAAATAAACAATTGACGAACTGTGAGAACCTCACAAAATTGGTAAAGTTCATGTGTGTCATCATATACATCATATATATGATACCTTAGAAACATTACCAAAAGCACGCCTATGACTTGGGTTTCTCTATCAACGTTCATCCCTGGCCGATATCTGGCAGTCTTTAATCCAGAGTTGGATTAGAATTTGTGACGTCACAACGTACGGAGTTGATTGTGTCACAGAAAAGCAGACGCAAACTAGCATATTAGAAGTAAAAGTGAAACCAAGTGACATCAATGTCTCCTTGTTTCCAGGTGGTTGGTGGGTGCTGGTCCGAGGTGATGCGCCCCAAGCGGTAGCGTCAGCATGCGGGCGCGCGCGCTGCCGTCAGCAGCCGCCGTGCCGCTCACGGCGATGCTTTTGCTGACCCTACACCATGCCACGGACGCTCAAGGTAATTTATTATACTGAACATATACCAGTAAGTTTCTCTCGATAGGTAGTTTTACCTCGCTCTAATAAATATCTAAAGGGTTTATAAGAGCCGGATCAAAATCTATGGTATTCACAACAAAATCTATAGAAACGGCATCAAATTACAAAAAACAAATGAACTTATAAGGAAATTGTGTTCTCTGTAGGCTATTAATGGGCCTCATAGTGTTTCTATGGAAACCATAATGCCTTCTGTATATCTCACCTTAAATCTTAAGGCTCTTCTATCCTTGCGAGGAGCTGGCGGCGTAATGATATGGATTCAAATATAAACATTCTCACGGAGATGCGACTATCTCATAATTATTCCAAAATATGGACACAACTGTCACCTTACCACAAAACTTACTTTGCTTTTGTTATTTGGTGCACTTGAAAATCAGGTACAACTAAAAGGATAAGAAGCTCTTGCGATGTCTTGGCTGAAGTGTAAAGCGGGCAAGAAGTCTTTTTCCTGATAATAATTTGCTACCTACGTTTGCTAATCTTAGTTTAGGGCTCCTACAAAAAAAAAAATCAGATATAATTGCAAGTAAATCGAAGCATGCATGAGGTACACCGATGTTATAATGTCCAAGTCGGGGTGGCGCGTATGCAGGTCAAACACTCCGACACGCTATACGCCGTGCTCGTAGTCGACCGGCAATAAAATCTGTTCTACATTTACCGATGTTAGATTTCATGTTTTGCGCGCATCGCATGACCATCGCCATCTCTGGAAATTGGAATATTTCTATTAAACGATTACTAATAAAAGATTTATTTAGAGCTTCGTTTGGTCAGGGTCAACATCAATTAATTGGTTACCTATATAGTTTTATCCTTTTGCCTTTATTTTATTACTAGCTATTACCCAAGACTTTGCTCTCATATAATTTTTCAGATAAAAATGAGCCAAGATTTGTTATTTCCAGTCATCCCCATTAGTTAAATCGAATACAAAATTTCAGCCCATCTTAAGTTAAAAATGGTGTAATTTAGAGTTATATACATATTCTAGGCTCATCTCTACCCCGTATGGGATAAAGACGTGATATCTATATATGTATATCAAAACATATTCCTTACAAATCTTGTTATCACATAAAGCAACACGGCTTTTTAAAGTCTGCATATCTTTATATGTGTCTTTTAAGACATTGTGTATGACTTACTCCTTTTTGTAATAATATGGTTGGAGAATACTATGCTACAAGGATTAAAATACTACCTATGTCAACATTCGTTTGATAACGCAGGTGAGTGACCCCTAGACCGAGGGTCAGCACCAGTAACTCCTCAATAATAGCGTCCAGCAGCCAGCCAACCGAGCACGCCAGTCAAGGAATTTGCATACTGTACGCTACTATGCAGCTCATATAGTGCATTTGTGTTGTTTTGCAGTATATTTTTGGATTATAATTTATCCGCGAAGAATGAAGAGCCAGTATTCCGTCACTTATTAAGAGCACATTTTATATATGATTTACTTGCTGAAACCCTGTCTGCGGTTTCACCGGTGGTGTATATGTATGTACTAGCCTTTAACCTTCCCCCTTTCTTTACCCAAGACAAAGCTATCAAACGAAAATAGTCAGATAAGTAGTTCCTAAGTTCAAAAGCGTTAAAATAGCGTATAGAATTGACAAAATGGTTTGAAATTTATGAATTTCTTGTAATAGGTATATTAAGAAGAAATGCCAACTTCTCAACTTACATTATAAATGCGCAAGTGAGTTACATAGTTCGTTTATTTGTTTGTTTATTACGCTTTCACACCCTATCTACTGAACCAATCTTCTTGAATTTTGCATACTTAAAGAAGTATTGAGAAGGACATACCTTTCATCTCATCACTTTTCCGAGGGAAATGCAAGGCCAAGTCGCGAGCAATAGCTAGTCAATCAGAAAAAAAAAAGACTAAAGTAATTCAACTTGTGCAATACAATTCAATTACAAAACGCATATGAATCTGTAAGGATATCCTACTAATAAGACATACCTTCGATTCCTCATTCATTTTTACTGCGAATATTAAGTGGCACTGCTGTCTTCCGGCTTTGTATATTTAATTGCTGATTAGCAAACAGCTTGTTCCTCGATGTCGGATGTGGTTTCTTTCTGCCATTGTCAGTACTTCCTCCTATTGGAAATTGGCCAACTTGAAGACAGCGGTCTCTTGACGGCTGCAACATGTGACGAAAGGGGAAGTTGTCACAACACCGAAAACATTGATTCGTAGACTTAAAATTTGGTAATTTTAAAACCGTTAACAGTAGGTATTTGATTTCGGAACGTGATGAAATCATTCATAACTTGATGATAATTTTTAACATCATTTTATACAAAGAGTTTGGAATCTCGCGCGGCAGGCTAATTTTTTAATTTATGACTTTATGGATTTTGTTTGAAGAAATTTGGTATGAATATGAATTAGGTAGCGAAAATAACTAGGTATCTCATATAATAAAGCTAAAGAGTTTGTTAGTTTGTACGCTTATCACTTGGAATGGTTGGAATTGAAAAATTATTTCTGCATATAATTGCCTCACTCTCAGCGTACACTAAGTTATAGCATGTTATAGTTAGGTACAGTACATACCAGGGTGAATGAAACCATGCGAAACAGCTAGTCACTACATGTATAAAACAAAGTCGCTTTCTCTGTCCCTATGTCCCTTTGTATGCTTAAATCTTTAAAACTACGATTTTGATGCGGTTTTTTTTAATAGATATCTAGAGTGATTCAAGAAGAAGGTTTTTATGCCCATGCGAAGCCGGGGCGGGTCGCTAGTATATAATAATTTGAGCTTAATTGATACTGAAGTCATAACATAATGGTCCTAGACTGGATATAACAACTACTCTGTTATATTTTTAGGATGGAAAACACATGATTAAACTCGGATTATTTTTTGCGTGTGCGCGTGGCGTGTCACTTTTAGGTGAAACTAAAGGCCGAAATTTTATTTAAAATACTTCTATCATCTGCAATGGTAATTAAAGAAACAATCGCTTCTTTTGGAAAAGGTGTTAAATTCAACCTTCGTCCTTAAAGATCCCTTCACCGACCGGAGATGCATTGTCGGAAGCCACATACAGTGCGCCTCGAATAATTGTTCACTTGTATGGTATAACAATCACGATATTAATTTTAACGCCACAATGAGGCGCTTCCTCAGTTTAGCTAATTGTTGCTCGCATACGATAATCACTACGTACATAGTATAAAACCAAGTCGTTTTCTCTGTCCCTATATCCCTTTGTAGGCTTTAATCTTAAAAACTACGCAACTAATTTTGATGCGGTTTTTTTTTAATAGAGAGTGATTCAAGTGGAAGGTTTTTACGCCCATGCGAAGCTGGGGCGGGTCGCTAGTTAGGAATGTACGATTTAAGAAATTATGATGGCCAATGACTGGCCTTCAGTTAATATACGGTTATCGTAGTGACAATGTCGCTAGTTATCGGGACAGAATTTCGTTGGAGTGCGACTGCCGAAAGATATTATCGCATAATTATCCATTGTTTGCAACAATGGCCGGACAAATGAACATTGTTATTTATTAAAATATGTACTTATCGAATTATAAGATAATATTTAATTAGTTGTGATTCGTCGTAAAACTCAAATTTTTTCCTTAAACCTTATAGATTTCTTCAGAAGAAAAGTAATTTGTCAATTTCCAGTTATACAGTTTACTAATATTTGAAAAAAAAATGCAATTTCAAGTTATACTCGTACCAGTAACAATTTAATTTGATTGAATCTAGTTCATACCGAACTGTGAAAATTATCTTTCTCATCAAAAACCAAAGTATAGTAAGTACTTTATTTGGTACATTAGTAAAATAATGACCAAAATTACCCAAGAGCGCCGCCCTAGATACCAGAAGTCCATTATACCCGTATCAATCGATTTTTCAATGAATTTCGATTGTAATCTACCAGCCACTGTTCGGTTTCTTCCTAATTTCCATTTACTCTGTTGTATAACCCGTAATGCGTTGCTAAACATCTTCATCTGATAATGAATGGTTGTCGTGATCGTACGAAATTAAATTAATTTATATTGAAAACATTTATTGCGTACTTAAAATCATTAAAAGTTTCACAATATTTATCTTAGAGCCAATCAAATATATATTACTAGCGAACCGCCCCGGCTTCGCGTGGGCATAAAAGCCTTCCTCTTAAATAACTCCATCTATTTAAAAAACGCATTAAAATCCGTTGCGTAGTTTTAAAAATTTAAGCATAGGTACATAGGGATATAGGAACAGAGAAATCATCTGTTTTATATTATGTAGTGATGTGAGTTTTACTGAAGATGTGCTATTGTACAGCCAATATTCACTTAGAACCGATTTTTTTTATTATTTACAAAGGCGTGTAAAATCTTGTGTAAACATTATGTTTCAATGAAAAAGAGGAATTACCTACAATATAACATATTTTGTTCAAATTACTGTCATTTATTTTATTACTTACTTACTGCGATGGCTCAGAAACCTAAAGAGGATCTTGGCGTCCGTCTTCCACCGCTCCCTGCACAGCGCCACCTCTTGCCAGTCGGCTTTTTGAAGGGCTTTCAGGTCCTTTCCAACGTCATCACTCCACAGCCAAGCATATACAGAACTTCTAAAAGAAAAGTGACCAGTCGGTCGGCCCAGGTAACGATGGAGTGTTCTTCATCATTATTTCATCCGCAGGTTCTCCACTGCTGGACATATGCTTTCCGAGGATTTCCAGAATGACTGGTTCGAAGTTGAAGTGATTAATTTATTTTATTAATTTATTCAATTATTGACAGAAAATATTGTATAAATTGTACAATGGTTCCCTTTTGTCTCTAAAGAAACCTCTTCTAGTAGACATATGAGAAGTTTTGTCTTAGAATTTGACCACAACAATACATACGAGAAAGAGATCGACCTTGTATCTGCATCTCTTTCCGCATCGGTTTCGAAGTCGAAACGCCTCAGTGTCGACATTAATTGCAGTAATAAATAACATGTAAACGTACTCCTACATGTTTCTTAACAACTTCGTCGGGCTGATTTATTTTTTGTTCCAATTTAGATCGATGTAGGTATTGTAGGTTGCTTATTTTTTCTTGGCGAATTTTTAGTTAACTTTATTTTATAACCACTATTGGAATCACCACTGGAGATAGTTTATAACCTTAAGTATTTTTAGAATATAATTTTTTTCCTAAATAATCCAAACTTTCAAAGAGTCTTCAGCAAACAGACTCTTCAGCTTTGTTGAAACGAAGTATCTTCGCTTTTGTTTGGTCGAAAATACTGGGTCAAAAGGTCGCATTATTCAAACAAAACTCAGTAAAACTTTCTTTTGCAAATTTCCAAAATGTCATGAATTGATGATAATTATAATGTTAATATTGTTAACAAATATATTTTATCTGCTTTATTGTTGTTATTTTTTGGTTTCATCATTTATATTCGACTTCAAAGGGTCGAGGTGAGAGACTGTGAGCTGTTAGACCTCGTGAAACTGTTTAATTTTGTATATTTAGCTTTTTAAAATGCAACCCTTAGGTTCAAACAATTTTTCATCCGTTCAAATTCAAGGGTGTAAGGTTTTGTAAGCTCTAGAGCTCGTCAGTCAGTCTCTACTTTTCTGTTCTTCTGCCTTTTCCCTAGTAGGAAAAATTAAAGAACGATTCGAAGGGTCTGCAAGTAGCTTATAGATTAATAAGAAGTAACATAGCTTCACACAAACCTTCTCAAACAAAAATAAACATAAGGAAACTTGGCCACTTCCTTCTCATTATTTCATTTATTTTCGTCACAACAACCTATTCAAACTAAAACAGTCAAGTGTTCTGAGGTGACGTAAGTGCGGCGGTCACCGGAACCACGCATGGTGGCCCACGACCCCTCGGCCGGTGTTGACTTAAACCATCGTCTCGTAAGCCCCCGTTTTATATCCTTGCTTGATTTGCAAAGTATTGTATTAAAGTTATTACGGTAAATATTTGTTATGAAGCAAATTTGCCTAAGAAAATAATATTTGCATTGCAATATGGTATAGTTAAATAGAATAATGCGGCTACTCGCACACCTGCCGCAGGGCTATATTGAAATTGAACCCTCAATGCAGTTTTTAGATTGTTGAGCCTGCAGCAGGGCAGCAGGTGCGCAAGCCCTTGCTAGCTCCCTAGATTGTATCAATCCTTTGAGATTTCGACAATGTTTAGAGAACATAATAAAAAATATTTAGGCAATACGGGCGACCGATATTGCCCCTGCGGCACAAATCAGAAGAAAAAAAATCTATTAGATAGATATTAAAAATGCTGATCTTTTATATGCTTTAAAAAATCGCTACTTTTATTATAAAGGCGAAGAGATTTTTTTAAACGCTTTTAATTCTGAAACTACTAGACGGATAAACAAATTCTTTTTGCATATGATATCCTGATTCTTAATAAAAGTATTTATAGTACGTATACAAAATGGGCGGGTACAAAACACGAGGCACTGCTCATCTAGTGTTAATATAATTAATTGTATTCATCTATCAATTTCATAATTCATTCTACTCGTAACATCATTTATTTTTGATAGCCTTAATTGTCCCAATGCTGAGAAAAGGCCTCCCCTCTTGTCTTCCACGCGTCCCGGTCACTCGCCGCTTGTTGCCATCCAGTCTCGAATGTGTCCAGGTCATCCCGCCATCTCTTGCGTGGTCTGCCCCCCGGTCTACGGCCTTCTGGAACCCAGGATGTTGCTAGTCTGGCATCAACATCATACTTTCAATAAAAATATTAGCTCTCTTTAGTATACCAGCCCGTTCTAATGCATAATCTTCTAGTCTAGTCAGTTTCCGTTTGAATCATACTTTAATTAGATGAGATAATTCGATTAAGATTCTATCAGGTAATAATTATGTTCATTACATTCACTTGATGAAGCACTTCCCATAACAGCCTGTCACTATCTCTTTGGTGATGGTAACCACTAACCAGAAAATAATTCGATAACAGATTGATTGACAGAGAAAGTGTTAAGTCTGGCAAGTAATAGGTACTTGCTGAAAATATGTATAAGTCATATTTAGGGTTCCGTGACAAGATTTAAGGAAATACTTTGTTTTATTTTTAAACAGTATTTTCGCAATTTCCCGGTTGCATCGGAATTTAGTGTAGGGATATTAAAATATTTTTCACTAGCTGTTACTTGCGGCTGCTGTCGTAATCGGTTATATCACGCCAAAACGCCTATGATTGATCCCCAGTTTTTAACTATATGCATACCAAATGCAGCGGTTTAGCCGGGAGAGCGTAACAGACAGATATATAGACTTTTGAATTACCTATGTATGGATTTTTACTTTTGATAATTAAAGTAATTTTTAGTATTAGACATCTTTTCTTAATTGGCTTAAATATTATTGATGAAACATATCTGATAATTAGACAGGCTAAGCGGACCAATAGGTCCAACAAAATGTGCTCACTATTTTTATTTCTTTTTATGTTTGCCTGACGACGTAGCATAAAACATTGAATTACATATTTGTAACAGATGTCTGAAAAAAATTGAATTTGAATTTAGAATTTTGACAATAAAGGACGGAACTGTTAATGGTTAATGGTAAACAAGTGCGACTCGTACTTGGCCGTTGCGGAACTGCGGAAGAGTGTTCCCAGCAATCAATTTGTTTAGAAAGGCCGATATGATCTCGGCTTGTTATTGAATTATGTGTTTCCGATCCAGTTAGCCCGAGATGGCTGTCAGACATCTTTTCATTGGAAACTTAACAATGACGTTACATCATAAGTTAAGTTTAGAGCGGGCAATGGAATCAAAAACAAATTTTCCTTCCTTTTTTTATACTCTTTATCTTTGTTTTTTTTTTAAACTCATTAAAAAATGGAGTTAACGGACCTTGGACTTCGAAGCAACTAGCTAAAGAAGCAACCGGAAAACGTTTAGATGAAAAAGAGAGAATGAAGTGGGAACTAATGTTCAGTTTTGTAGAATATCATAAATCGTGAGTGACCGCTTAGTGGGCTAATTAGTTTTTGATGGGTGAAGTTTTTCACAAAATTATTCATGTAGTATAAAAGCGCTTCTATGATTTATTGTTATAAATATTCACGTTTTTTAACTCAGTATGATGATGATAGCTAAACGACAACATTCTGTCTCTTTCTTTTTAAACTTTTTTTTTTATTTATAATTATTAGGCATAAAAGTAAGTAAGACCTATTTAAGTACAAACACAGATTACTAGTATGTAGTACAAATCATGAGAGTAATTTTGATTAAATAAAAATATTTAAAAACATACATGCATACATTTAATCGCATCTTTATCCCATACAGGGAACACAGAGTCTAGGACCATAAGGCCTTAGGCCACGTTTAGCATGATGATAGTTAAAACAGGAAATCAATAGTGATGGGAAGCTAGCCGCAATGCCTAAGTCATGATTCCCCCATTCGCCGATTACCTCAGTCGACTTACGGCGTGCGCGGGAAGAGAAGCAGTTGGTACATTCTATGTTTTTCTTTTTATCCCAGATCAGCATGGACGCTTAGAAACAACAATACAAGAAGTACTTCTTTCGAAAGGTTCACGGTAGAGACAGTCCATTCTATTTATCTTTAATTCAGCATCTGAATGATTAAAACTGAAATATTCTTCAATCACTGGGACGTAGTAGCAATCAATAAAATAAGAATTGGATGTCAACAACCGGCATTAAATATGCATCTTGATAGTTCAGGCCGGCGTCATACTCAAAGATACGCTATGTATGAATTCTAGCTGTCGCCCGGGGATCCGCTTCCGTGGAAATTCCTGAATAAAATATAGCCCATGTGAGTTTCCAGGGTCTAAGCAATCTCCATTTCAAATTTCAGACAAATCGGTTCAGCCGTTTACATCCTTTCTATCCTACTAATATTTTAACTGAATGTGTAAAGTTCACTCGGGATAAATACTTTTTCCCGGGATGAAAGGTACCATTTATAATATTAGTTGTGATTCGATAGTCTGAATACCTTGTACGGAAAACCCTTGTATAACAATCTACTTTTACCTGTTTAGCATACCCTTCTCATCTTGCAATACTATTTTGAAACATCGCATCGCTCGCTGTATCTAAATCTGCTTTAGTGAAACTCAAGCCTAACGACTGATAGTATCGATAATGGCGAAGGCACCCCCGATGCAATCCATTAACAATTACTGTCTGACCACGCAAACCTGCATGAAATATGTTCTGGTAAAAATAAGCTATTTTACAATACAAATAGTAAGTTTAAGCCGTAAAAGTTTGAATAAAAGATTTTTGGCAAGTAGAAAATAGTTTTAGAACTAGTTATTGCTTGTTGCTTTGACCATTTGAGTTATATAGCAGCCTTCCTTTTTCGTGATTTAATTTATAAATTTAATAATTTATTACAAAATTTCATCCGAATAGTTTCCGTAGTTAAGACATGAAATTAACAGACAGTTTTTTAAGCATTTAGGTCATAATATGAGTATACATTTGCTGATGTGTGAGAAGTGGAGAAAAAAGAAAACTGCAGCCAGGGGTAAGATGAGATGTATAGAAGCTGATATGTAAGAATCCTCCTTTATTTGGCGATTATGCTTAAAACTCCTACTGTCCAAACATTGATTGGGAAATTGAGATTGAAAAAATGTCTCAATCTTCAATGGATTCCGTGCTGAACCCCATTAAACAATCGGTCCCAAATTGACAAGCGTCTGTAATTAACCCCGCTATAGGTTTCACCACTACAGCGTTTCTCAACCAAATTACTATCAATCACGAACGTCTATGTACTGAATGAATGATTGAGTTAATAAAATTTTGCTTTTTTACCGCGTAGCAAAAAAAGGGTTATGTGTTTTATCTGTATGTATGTCTATATCTGTTCCCTCGTCACTTAAAAGAACACGGATTTTAATAAATGATATTGTTAGTGTTTATAGCATAAATGTAATTTGGCATAATATTAAAATATTTACATCAATTAGCGCCAAAAAGCGAAACATCATAAACGAGACTGAAGCACTTCCTAATCATTCTTAAGTTTTACCAACTGATAAAACCATTTTTTAATTGTGTAAATGTTTCTAAATTTTATTTCTTGTTATATTTTGAATTTTGTGATAATAGATATCACAATAGAATTGTGTCCCATTGCATGCTGGGTTTACCTATAATTGGTTAAGCAATTAGCGTTAATAATATCATCTTTATGTAACTAAACATTGTATTACCCGTTGATAAACTAAATAAATAAATAATTTCTTAATTTGTTTTAATATTTCTTAATTACTCAACTTATAAGTAGTTATCAACCCGGGAATACCTCTGATCGCCCCACGCGCCCCACATTACCCACTGCAGGTGCAAGTGGGGCAGCGGAAGTGGCCCCGCGATAACTCTTAGTTTCCGGCGTTTGTATTCAAAATGGCGGATTGCGGGGACAATGTAGGGCGACTACGTCAAAACTATTACGCCGGTCAACGGTCCCAATCCAACCCTATCGCACTCTCCATTTCACTTGTACTTACTTGTTATTTACTTAGCTATAATATCCTACAATATCCTGCGTCCGGTAATAAGCTCTAACTAGAAAATCTATTATGAGAATTGCCAGCGCATTAGCTATGATTCATGTGATTTCCAAGCATGTTCGGCGATATATTATCGCATAATTTATACGAGATACATTTTCATAACACTACGATATAAATCAGAGAAATATCTCCCCAACATACTAGTATAGTATCTCCTCCTTAGTCTGTGTCCCCAACCCTCACAAATATCATACACTGTTTTGTTTGCATGTAGTATCTTCCAGCGTTCATCTGGTACGGCGTGCTCTCTCATGCTGCGATTAAGATAATAACTAGTTGGAAATCAAATCAAATCAAATTAAATCAAAATATATTTATTTGTAAACGTTATGTGGAAATGATCAAAATGTTTATACTTAAGGGTAGTCTGTGTCAAACAGTCGATTTCTCATGACCACAATGGTAAATACTTATACTACATTCAGTATTATATATGAAACTTACATAAATAATAATTGTTTTTGCCAAAAAAACGAAACCGACTCTAACTACTCAACTAAAAAGGATGAAATAATTAATACATTGTCGTTTAAATATGCTTCATATCAAACATTTTTATAAATCTGAAGTCGGTGCCGATTATTTAAATAAAATATGCTAATTAACAAACCAGCAGCTAGTCAACGAATTCGTAAATTTGGCACCAAATATATTTAAATGTAAATAATGTATTAATTATTTCATCCTTTTTAATTGAGTAATAAGAGTCGGTTTCGTTTTTTTTGCAAATATATTTTTCACTTTTTAGTTTTGAATACGCAATACATTACAACTAGAAAGTTGTAAACACATTGATTTTTGGAACTTCCTTTTTTTTGAAGTCATCAAAAATTGTAGTATAAACTAAATAATCTTTAGTAATATTTGTGTATACGGTGCTATATAACCAGATATGTTCTGTAATACCCAGCCGGACCTGAAGTGACATCCTCGCGGCCGGCGACCGTGGCCGCCATCGCGCTGTCCATCAAGTCGCGTGGTGAGTGCGCCCATCTCACCCACGGCGAGCTCATGCTTCGTAGTGTACACAGTAGAACATCTAAACGTTTAGAAATAGTGCTGTAGATACCGTTTTTGTTTGTAATTTAGCTGTCACTTCCTAGAACACTGTAGTATTCGTGCTTAGTGTTTGTAGACGTCAGATTGTTTTTGCATAAATAAAATAACGTGTCGTGTACACTGACAACAATGAACAAACGAACAGTTTCGTGTTGACGTGAATTTATTTTCTACAAAAAAAAAACATGCTGTATTTGCAATTTGATTTGTAGTTTAAATTATTTTTAAACAACTGTAGCTATAGTAAGTAGGTTTAGCTAACTACATGTATAATACCATATGCTATTGGACAAGCCCAAAAAGTGCTGGCTCGACGTCGCAGTTGTCAAAATCTGAAGGATGCCGATCAGGTGAAGTGTAGGAGAAACCCTGTGCTCAGAAGTATTAAGCTGAGGACGCAACCGAGCAAGAGCCAAGAGAGAATGCCGCTATTTCTAATGTCTGGCTCTGTATCAATGTGCTCTACCATTATTTGTTTTCAAGATACAAGATGCTAGCAAATTTAAACAATACTAGCGTCTATAATAAGGGTTTTGTATCCAATAGACCTCCTAGTTACCATACTAGCCGTCAGGGTTTTAATGAGTTCCATATAAAAGCTTAACGGCAGACACGAGCGATTGCGTTGACAAAATCTCATGGTATAAGGGGTTTTCCATTTTTAGGGTTCCGTACAAAAATGTAAAAACGGAACCCTTATAGGATCACTCGTACGTCTGTCTGTCTGTCTCTCACAGCCATTATCCTCCGAACCTACTGAACCAAAACAGATGAAATTTGTAGGATGGCGTAATCTTGTGACCCAAACACAGATGTGCAAAGAAAATAAATATTTTTTTAAAATAAGGGTAATTTTTGGAGGACAAATTATGAATTTAATAAAGAAAGTTTTGCAAATATTACCGTGTTATATATCAAATTAAAAAGCTCTTTATGAGGATCTTAAATATATTTTTGTTGTTATTGTAACATAAATAGTTTTCATTTTATTCATGAAAGAAGACGAAAATTGACCATTCCCCCTACCCCCTGATCTCCGAAACTACTGGGCCTAATATTTTGAAAAAAATACGAAATATAGGTCATTGCCTGTAGTAGTTAAGTAGTAGTTAACTCGCATCTCATAATCCTTTCACATTAACATACCACAATTGAATATAAAAACTAACATTGGCATTGTACGGAACCCTCTCCACGCGAGTTCAACTCGCACTTGACCGATTTTTACAATAAAAGGTCACTTCATTTTAAACATACTTTTGACTAGGAGAACGGAATAAATTTCACTTATTTCAAAACACAATGAAAGCGCAAAAATGCAATAATACGTAATAACACGAATGATGTGCGAATATGGATAAAAGATAGTCTCCGTGATGTAACAAATAGACACACGCAACCGCACATACATTCACATATTTATTTTAGTTTTTTATTTACCCGTGAAGTAATTATTTTTCTTTCCGAATTTCATCTAACATAATATGAACGCTAGGGTGACCAACCGTAGAAGAACAGATGGAAATTTTAGCGATCTTTATAAATCAAGGTTGGCAATGCTCATGTAACACTCATTGCAGGCGTTAATGGGCTGTAGTGATCATTTATCATAAAGTAGGTCGTATGAGAATTGTATAAAATCTCTAAAATTTTTATATATATATATATATATAAGAAAAGTGTTAGTTACACAATTTATAACTCAAGAACGGTTTAACGGATTTGGCTGAAATTTGTAATGTAAATTGTTTAGATCCTAGAACAACACATAGGCTATATTTTATCTCATAATTTCTACGGGAGCGGAGTCCGGGCTAGTTGTCATCACATAAAAATATCACATTTTTAATAAGTTTCAGTCCATTGACCACGACAAACAATTAATAAGCCTAAGGATTTCTTTTTAACTACTAGGTACTTCTTCCAGATATTCTTTATATTATGTTATACGAAATGGAAAGTAGTTATCGGACCTCAGCCTATGGACGCCTGCAACATAAGAACTATCATGGGCGCATTTTCGATCATGAAAATATCTTTGCACATCCTTTTGAAAAGCCCTAGTTATTTTCATTGGGAAAAATACTTATAATTTTTTTCAGAATTTTTATTGATAAATTTATATTAGGTATAAATTTTAAATATATCTTAAACAAAAAAAAATCTTAAAATCTGCCTCTCGTCGTAGTGATACTGGACATCAAATCGCATGGTGACCCTACTCGCCTCGCCTCACTTTCTAATTGCTCATTATGTCTGATGTTGCTACTTAGGCACTACAGAGTACGGGTTACTTGCGTGATCCGGAGGTCGGCTCGGGATGAGTCCACAAATTATTGTTTACCGAGTTATTGTTGGTTAGTCACGTTCTGCCCCAGGGCTGTCAGTAACGGCATCACTACATAGTATAAAACAAAGTCGCTTTCCCTGTCCCTATATCCCTATGTATGCTTAAATCTCTAAAACTACGCAACGGATTTTGATGCGGTTTTTTTAATAGAAAGAGTGATTCAAGAAGAAGGTTTTTATGTCCACGCGGGTCAATAGTTTATTTTTAAAACTAAAAAATCCTTGGCGCATTTGAGTTAGAATTTAACTATGGAACTCACGACATCGTTACCGATACCGACAACTCAAAGACACACAAATAATAATTTTATTTTTTATTTTTCCTTAACTGATATTAATTATGTACTTAATTCAACTAACGTAAATATTTTGAAGATTTATTTTAGGCTTATTGTAGTAAGCCTCACCAGTTTTAGGCGTGTTTATGTATATATCTCATGCAATATTTTTAAACAAAACAAAAGACATCAACGCGTTATAAAAAAATCTTTTAAAATTGGTTGATTTTGGGTGTTCAAATGTAACTACAAAATTAAAACATTATTTATTTATTACCCCTGATTTCCTCTTTCAAAGTTAAGCGTTGAAAATAAAAATAATGTTGTAGGTAATTTGTAACTTGATTCATAACTTACTGACAATATCATAGAAAAAAATGCTATTTTATTATGACTGTTTTTTTTAATTATACAAACATGCACATATAAATGCACTAAACGCTAATAACTTTCTTAAACTAAAATAAACATTCTATAAAGCTATAAATTTTTAAGTAATTTTGTTATTTATTTAAGTTTTATTTTAATTGCCAACCCTAATTTCAACCTCCGGTCAATTTGTTCTCCACGGTCGTGAGAAAGCGCAACTCACCTTTACATCCGACGCTAAATAACATATCATCTTCGTATGTTTTCACACATGCAACTTTAAATGCTGCCAGCCTTCTGGGTACCTTTCCTCGAGATCGGATCGGATGGGTTATAATCTCATTATTATTTAAAGTTTTTTTATATTTTTATTTAAGTATTTGTTATTAAATGCAAAAAAAATCACTACTCATAGTCAAAATTTAAATAAAATAAAATTTTTTCAAGAAGTAACGTGCCTATTTTTTACCTCGTAGTTGCATAGTTTGAAATGAAATAGTCGTTGCATAGTTCAACTTACTGATGTCCACACTGCACTATATAATTATTTATTGGCTGTACCTTGAATATTTTTGCATAGGTAAGTATTATTTGTAGTTATTTGTAAATGCAATAAGTTTCATGCGGTTCAAATGGCACACAACGCACTTAGTTTCTTTCCATATTTCAAGCTTGTTGAATACCTACTTTAATCAGCAGTTCGTGATTTCTAATGTTTTAATTATAATTAATAATTTATGTTTTCTTTGAGGAACTGCAGCTAATGGTTATTATGTTTATAAAGGTAACTAAATTCTTGATATTCATCTCTCTGTCTCTCTATATGTGGTTAAAATAAGTATGACAAAAATGGAAAGAACTGCACCAGCAAATATCTAGCTGTTGAAAATATAATGTTAAATATTATACAGATGGCAAAAAAAGCTATTAAGACCATAGGAAGGCAGAATTGAAGAAGAAAAAAGAAGTTTGTCCTATGGCATACTCATAAAAGTATAATAAAAGTGTGCAATAGAAGTGGAGAAGTGAAGAAGAAGAAGCAGGAAAGCGAGCTCTAGGCTCCGAAGCAGTCAGCCGAGGAAGCAAACGGTAAAACCCAAAGATGAGAGAAAGAGAGAGAAAGATAGAGTGTAATAAATCCAAACGATTGAGGATCAGAGTCCCTTCTGGTTTTCGTGTTTGATAATCAGGTCAGGAGAGGTAGGTATCATATTTTTTAGGAATGTGACTTACTATCAATAATTGATAGCTAAGTCATATTCCTAAAAAAATGGAAGCTAGAAGTAATACTTTAATCCTGTGAATAAAGACAAGGCTGTATAGACTACGACACACTATACCCAGAATAACCCTGGAATCTATAATTATATGGACACATATTATTTACTGCTCGAGAATGATTGACCACGCCACCGATTAATTACTTGTTGTGCAATTTCAATAAAGATTAAACGAGGCGCTATATATTACATCTATGCAATATAAAATTAAGGAAACCTTTAACAAAAAAAATGTTAGAATCTCTCTCTCAGCGATTTCCCGGTCGCACCCTCAGCTAGTCGCTGTAGAACCCAGGAGCCGTCATGATCATTAGGCATTTTACTGCTGGATAACGGCCTCCACGATTATTCAGAATGACCGGCTAGACACTGCCAGCATCCAGCACTTGCCTTTAGATCATCTGACCATCTGGTCAGTGGGTGAGTGAGTCGTATTTCCAGAACCTTCCACTGAACCCAGGAGACGCTTTTATGCTTTTTTTCGACAACTTCATAAGGTCTTCTATATTCCTTATCAAAATCACACGGAATCCTTTCACTCAAAGGCAGCAGCATTAGTTTCGGTTGCTTGTTTAAACAGAAATAATGTCGTATAACTGTATGTACATTAAAATAACAAATGTTGATAATCTATAAAAGTAATTACTACGAAATCTTACCTATTAACGGTAAATCAATGCGACACGAAAAGCGGACACAGGTTTGTTTACCTGAAGCAACTGGATTTTCAAATATCCATTACAATCTACAAACCCCCGGGGTGGCGTCCTCCCGTCCTGGATAGATAAGTGCCCCCTGACCCGCTTGTAGCTATTAAACATATTGACTATGACTAACGTGTTCCACTTAACTGCGTATTCTAGTTTAAATACAATATATTGGTTTTCCTGAGAATATTCCTTTAATTAATTATTCATAGCAAGGCAAAGGATGGTTTTGACTTCAAATCCGCCATTTGTATGAGTTACATTTTGGTTGTTTATTACTAGGACAGACTTCAGAAAGGTCTGTTTCTTACATGAACGTAGTTTGGTAACTTTAGGACCTGCTGGTTGTGCCGTCAATGTGGCCTACAAATAGTATTTCTAATCTACTTGATCGACAGTAGACATATCATAGACAAGTCTGTGATTCGTGTGCAGTTGTTTTTGAAAACCTCATTTTTCTTCCATACTTACTACTTACTATACTGGCTCAGTTGCCCGAGGATCTTGGTTTTCGAAACAAAAGAGCGCCACAGTTTTCTCTGCGCGCTTTGATTATTAATCAAAGTGCGCGATGGATCTTGTTTTCAGCACCCATTCACTTCTCTTTCATAATAATTAAAAATTCGAAAAATAATCATACTACCAATACTGACAATCTGTCCATTTCGGACATTCAAAAGGATACAACCGCGGGCATAAGCTAGTTCTTAATGGAGATTTGGTCTGATTGCGATTTAGTCGTACCAGCTATCTAGTCATATCGAGACGTAGCCATATAGATATTAATCCCTCTATGGGTTAAATTGTGTCTCCTATCTACTATTTATAGTACTCTCCCCCTCAGTTGGGGGCTAACATCCACAGAATAGTGAGCAAAGTCCTTTCAGCAATAAGATAATTCCTGTAACGTTGCAGCGATCCAGGACAGCCGCTGTTACCTGATGAATGGCGGCGCCGTGGAGAGCTTCTTCGTCAGCGAGGACATGCCCGTCGGTAGCGTTATAGGTAAGATATAATGTTTTATAAAAAATAAAAATTTGACGAAGGTCCTTTTCAAGTTACATCGTCAGGTTACTCTTCAGACCTCAGTGTCTGTGTCCGCTCGTAGATTGGGCACTAATATGTGTAATGGAAGCTTCCAAGCGTAAGCGAAGAATGAAAGAGAATCGCATTTGACACTTGGCTACGGGTGATGGATATTACAATGCAGGGATTGCCTTTTCACCGTAACCCATTTTATAGATAATCCCGACCAATAGGAACATAATTCGGGTTTGGTCCCTATAATGTAAAATTTACCATCATTGTTCACCTTTTTCATTCCAAGAGTGACACTTTGGCGATACTGTACAATTTGTAAATATATAGTATCTTATTTATTTAATTATTGATTAAGCAAGTATTTTGCGCATTCCAGGTACTTTAAGTGTAAACGGCGACCCATCAGAAACCCAAGGTGATATAACCCTGCGATTGCAAGAACGGGGTGCTGCAGTGGGGATCGCACCTGGGACCAAGAACCTGACGCTCCTGCGGGCTCTGGACAGAGAGGAGAAGCAGGGGCCGTCCAATGTGTACGTCAATGTGAGGTGCGACCGACGACATACGACTGATCCCGTACGTATTATGCCATAATAAATCATGTTACTTTTAATTCCAGCTTAACTTTAAACAGTGGTTTTTTGTTCGTATTATTATTTCATTAGATTTTAAAAGGCGAAAAAAGGCAGAAGTCTAAATTGCATTACTTAATACAATATAATTTTCCAATGGAAGATTCTATTTATAATATCATCGTCATTGAATGTTGACAATAGATAGGTAATCAGTCATGATGACCTGTTGTCAAACTGAGTTCCACATAAGAGCAAAATCAACAATCACACAACGCATTTTACCAGACCCTGAGGTTTATAATTTTAGATACATACATACATATCATCACGCCTATCTCGCGTAGGGGTAGGCAGAGACTAGAGATTTCCATTGGCTACGATCCTTACATACCTCTCTGGCTTCCTCCACACTCATCACTCTCGTCATACACGCTCGCCGATTTCGGGTACTCCTAATGTCTCCCTTTTTCAAAAGGTCTGCGATTTGGTCGCAGTATGTTTAATTATGTATGTATAATTTAAAATATTTGGAATACATTGATTCGTGATAAGACTGAACGACATACAGCAAGGGGACTATTTCAGCAAAGACTATACGTCGCTAAAGACATATAAAAATAAATTAAAAAAATACCAATGTTTTTCTTGCAGAGCTTCATAATCCCAGTGTCAGTTCGCGTTTGGGACGTGAACGACAACGCGCCGGTGTGGTCCGGAGCCCCTTACCGCGTGCGGCTGTCGGAGCTGACGGCGGTGGGCTCGCGCGTGCTGCCCGCGCTGCGCGCCAGCGACGCCGACCAGCCCGGCCCGCACGCCACCATACACTACTCCGTGCTGCCTGGCGATTATAGCGTAAGGACTGCTCAGTAAACATATCCCATTGAGTTAACTCCTCAGCAGTTAACACTAATGATATGGAACTTTACACATAATCGGCTCCCAACGAGGGAACTGCTCAGCAGTTAACACTAATGATATGGAACTTTACACATAATCGGCTCTCAATGAGGGAACTGCTCAGCAGTTAACACTAATGATATGGAACTTTACACATAATCGGCTCCCAACGAGGGAACTCCTCAGCAGTTAACACTAATGATATGGAACTTTACAGATAATCGGCTCCCAACGAGGGAACTCCTCAGCAATTAACACTAATGATATGGAACTTTTTACATACCTATGGCAATGCATTGGTTAAATGACCATTATCTAATGGTTTACCTACTCGGGATGGGCTTTCAATAAAACTCATCAACGGTTAACTGCATGGAAAGTTAATTTTTGTCACGCATTAAACACATCAATATCTCCTGCCGACAATACAAGCCTTTGGCAATGTATTTTTATTTTTTAATTTCATTGTAGATCTATGCCAGCTATGAGTCTATTGACGTCATGTTTTTTAAAAGTAATGAAGCCATTTCCTACCAAGAGGAAAAAAAAAACTTAATTATTACAATCCTAACTAGTATTTTAAATGCGAAAGTGAGTTTGTTTGTTTGTTACGCTTTCACGCCCTGTCTATTGCACCAATCTTTCTGAAATTTTGCAAACACATATATAGAAGTATTGCGAAGGACATAGACCTTTCATCCCGGAAAAAAAGCACTGTTCCTTTGGGAAATTCACGCAGGCGAAAGCTATTTCATCAATAAATTCGCGATGGTCCTGCAATAAACACCTCTATAATCCTAACATGAAAAAACCTCAACATTTTCACAGGAATACTTCGGCTTCGCCAACGAACTGGACAGCGTGCTCGTGGTAAAGAAGCCGCTGGACTTCGAGACCCTCAGCAACTTCACAGTGATGCTCCGCGCGCAGGACCAGGGCGCGCCGCCGCGGCACAGCGACGCGCCGCTGCTGGTGGAGGTGCTGGACGCCGACGACCAGAACCCCAAGTTCACGCACGACCACTACACGGCTTTGGTGCCGGAGGATGCCCAAGTGGTTAGTCTTTTCTTTTGAATTATTAATGTTAAGGGATTAACCATGATACCACTTGATGTTTAGTGCAAATACAGTCTAAGATGGATATATGAATGTGTCGGAATCGGAAAACGTCTGCTTTCAGGGTAGATTACACGGGAAAATATGACCATCTTATTTTTATACTATTTAGTAGGCAATATATATTTTTTTTTCGGACACTTACAATCATCTAGGCATCGTCTGGAAAAACTCATAATACTGGGCAGAACAGATGGAAAACGTGCCAGAGGAAAGCCAGCTGATGGGTGGACAGCGTGAGGAGAGCTGCTGGAGGCAGCATATATAATGCTGTCGGTAGTGCTGCCACTCTGGAAACACATTTGTGGTTACGATCCTCAGCAGAAGAAGAAGGCAAACAGGCATACGGCCGAGCTGATGGTAAGCGGTCACCGTGGCCCATGGACGCCTGCAACACCAGGTCATCTGAATATTTAGAGTCAACAATAAGCAATCACGAAATAACTTTGCCTTATAGTTACCTGTCATCGTTTATTTTTCAGTTTTAAAGATGCTTCATGTAGAGATAAAGTTGAAACACATGTCCTAAGGGTATCTTTATAGATGTCTTAAGGTGACTAAGAGAGCAGAGTGAGAACGAAAGTCTGATTTCTTTGTTACTTTTATACCGGTGGTGTGCTGATGGTGAATGCTCTTTGTGTCTGTGTGCACCGACACATTCAAAAATCAGCAAAATAACGTGTGTAAATGTAGTTCACGGAAGTATTTACCACATTCCAGGGCACCATTCTAGAAACTTCTCCCGGTCCAATCTCGGCCGTGGACCAGGACGTGGGTATCAACGCCCCCTTGTACTACTCGTCGTCGGGAGACAATCGCGATCTGCTGTCAGTGGACCGCGACTCTGGCCGAGTAGCAGTCACTAAGAAGCTGCTCGAGGAACAGCATCTCCCTGTTACTATTGTTATTAAGGTAATTTTTCTCTTGGATTCGAATTCTGGATTAGGTAGAATTCATTTTTGTGAGACGGTTTTAATTGCTGAATAAATCAGTTCATTACTGGCGAAACGTGTATTTATTCATTGAACACTTACATCTACCGTGTCCGTGAGAAGGTCACTCGACCCTGCATACCCTGTTATTCCTATCAGAATATGCAGGCTCAAGTGACCGCTTCTCGGCCGTAGACGTGATTTCTTTAAAGAACAGCAGATGACAGTATGGTTCAACGCCTTTTTGAAGTATGGTAGAAAAAATAAATTTTCTCTGATTGATTTGTCAGAAGTCTTCACTACATAGTATAAAAAAAAGTCACTTTCTCTGTCCCTATGTCCCTTTGTATGCTTAAAACTTAAAAACTACACAACGGATTTTGATGCCGTTTTTATAATAGATAGAGTGAAGAGGGTAGAAGAGGAAGGTTTTATTCCCATGCGAAGCCTGGGCGGGCCGCTAGTACAATATAGTTTGTCTTTTTTATGGATCTATTTATATACTGCCTTTTGTACCAATCCAGGCCACTCAAGTAGACAACGCGGACCGCTACGCCCTGGCGACGCTGTCGGTGTCCCGCCGCCGGCGCGCCGCCAGCGCCGCCGTGCGGTTCTCGCGGCGCGCCTACCACGCCGCCGTCGCCGAGGACGCGGCGCCGGGAGCTGTGCTGCTCATGCTGAATACTGAGCCGGAAATACCAAGGGATATGAGAGAGGTATACCTTTTCTGGAAACTTTCGAGGTTCTTCCAGCGAGCCTACCACAACACCGTCGCTGAGGACGCGGCGCCGGGAGCTGTGCTGCTCATGTTGAATACTGAGCCGGAGATGTCTAGAGATGTGAGAGAGGTATACCTTTGTTTTATCTGCTATTTTGGAAACTGAGGTACTTTCAGCGAACCTACAATGCCTATATGAAGATGCGGCGCCGCGCTCCATTGCTCATGTTGAACACGAAGGCGAAGATCCAAAATGTGAGAGATGCTCTTGTATTTCTGACAATTTGTTGTAAGTTCTTACAAGTAATCTAACACGCACCGAATATTGAATGTTTAAGTATATATATAAACTTTAATTATTTTTATCAATAAATAAATAACAATAATAATTAATATAATCAACATAAAAATGGTCCCTGCGGCATTGTACCGAAGATGCTGGCAGCATTTCCTCGTAGGATAGTCAAACTAATTCTTTGGCCAAGGAAAGTGCCAGCTCTTCGATCTCCCGTAACATCAATGAGCCTCTTCGAAATACTTTTGAAGAGGTTCATTGCTCCCATTTTAAATTAAATATACCTAGGTATAATTATGGTGCCTGAATATTTTGCATTAAGCAGATTCACAATCCCATGATATCTTTGTATACAGAACCCTCTACAATTCTACGTGTCGGACCGAAGTTTCCTGGAGAAGTTCGCGATCAACAGCGCGGGAGAGGTGCTGCTGCGGCGGGCGCTGGACTATGAGACCAATGACTCCTACTACTACCAGGTCATGGTCACAGACGGCGTCGCGGTAAGTTTAGAAATAAAACTTACTTGCAGTTTATCCTGGCTTCTCCTATGGTCTATGTGACTCAGGGCATCGATAAAATATTACTAAAGTATAGATGGCTACTATACATCAAATACCAAACAAAATATTTAATAATTCTTACAATGGATTATTAAAATATTCTGTTTCTTAGCATTTGCAAGATATATTGATATGCATAAAATGAAACATAGAAAATTAATTCTAAGAATTGCGCCATCTAGTGAATTTGTGCGAAGCTACTATCATATTTACTTTGTGGTCACACGAGGTTTGCTATGATGGTTCTAATTTTTACGAAAAATTGGCAAAAATAGTAAGATTGATACTGGTAGCGACATCTAGTTAATCAAGGAGAAAGTAAAATTCAGGCACACTGATGTATGGAGGATAACCATCTATACTTTAGTAATATTTTATCGATGCTCAGGGATAGTGTGGCTTTCCAACGGTGAAAGATTTTTTCAAATTGGTCCTGTAGTTACGAAGGCTATCCGATGCAAACAAACAACTACATCTTTTATCTTTGTAATATTTGTATAGGATTATGGATGATACATAAATGTGCTTTTTATACTACTAAATAGGATTACTGCTTACATGATGGAAAGTGGTTACTTTGGGCTATGGAGACCTGCAACACCAAATGTGACGTTGACGGTGTGTGTATTTATAGCCTTCTTATTGTAGTCAATAGAAAGGCACTGAAGAGAATTCAATTAATGATTGCATGCCTTTTAACAGCGTGCTTAGTGTTTTTCACAAAGAATTTAGAATCACGCGCGGCTCTAAAGCATTTTTTTTTAATCTATGGATTTTCAGAAGTAATTGACTTACGTACCAACTCAAAAATTAATGTCAAAGTCATAAACCATCAAAAAGTTTTAAAACTTCTTCTACCCACGAATTAAATAGTGCTACTACCCTCTTTAAAAAATAAAATTATTTAAACGTTTACACGGCAACGTGTCGTTTTGATAAAATTATAAGAAATACTAGCTGTTGCCCGCGGCTCCGCCCGCGTGTAGGTCGCTTTTCGCGTAACCTGTGGAAACTACAACTATCCAGACCTATAGTTAATTCTATTGTATCCTTTTCCCGTGCCAATTTTATAAAGCCATTACATTGCTACGATATCATTAAATATAAGGGGCCACTTCTTTCTCAAATACCGTTTTTAAAATCAATAGGAATGTTGCCTCCTTTGGAAGTTTATTTTCAATACTATGCCTAAAATAATAAACTTATTGTCCTGCTTTTTATACCAGTCTTTAGATAAAGTATTTATATAGTGAAAATCGCTGAAGTAGATTTTGTAGTGTTATTTTCCCAAATATGATGTCTAAATGCCTACAAAATGAGTGAGCGCCGCGACTACGCGGCTTACGGACAACGGACCTTCAGAAGAAGGAGCCCTTAACATTCATACTATCAATCTTTGTCTCTAAAAGAGTAGACGCAGCCTATTACAGAGTCATTAGGACCTAAAATCCACTCCCAAAGTTTTAGTGGGCGTGAAAAGTGGAGAAAATCTCAATAAATAGTGATAAGTCAGATAAATTAGTCCTTACGACACGACCGTATGTTCCGTCAAACACTGATTTGATTATTTTTTAAACCAAAGCCAAACCAAACCAACCAATCAATTCAAATAGCTTACAATACAACACCAATCTTCTATGCTGGTCTGGGAGAAAAAGAAAAACATAGAATGTACCAGCTGCTTCTCTTCCCGCGCAAGCTGTAAAAGTCGTCTGAGGGAATCGCCGAATGGGGAAATCATGACATAGGCGATGCGGCTAGCAACCCATCACTATTGATTTCCTGTTTCAACTACCATTATGCTAAACGTGGCCTAAGGTCTTATGGTTCTAGGCTCTGTCTACCCCGCATGGGATAAAGACGTGATAATATGTATGTATGTACAATACAACACAACAAACGACCGATAAACAAACCAACCAATAGTACTAAATCAACAGCCAAATTTTTTTTTAAATAATTATAATTAATTGCTGCCGTAAGGAAAAATTTCAATCTGCTATTAAAATAAAGTCAGCGCCATCTATTGATATTTTATGTAACTAAATCATACGCCCACAAACATTCAATGTGTTATTTTATTAAAATTTATTAGAGACTGCAGTGTGTTTTTCTTTATTGATATAAGTAGAAATTCTAGCTTTATCTAAATTAAATACGTTTATGTAAATCGCATTCAACTGTTTAAAAGTTTTGAAGCAGTGCTTGTAGTAAACTTTAAATAACCATAACTTCTATTTCCCTTAACCGATTTTGATGAAACAAAGATTTTACAACGCTCCTAATTATATGTAATTCACATGTGAAAACAGCGTTTAAATCTGTTGAGTAGCTTTGAAATTATAACGCACCACACAGACAGAAGGACAAAAATTGCAAAGATTGTTTTTTTTTTTGTTTTTATTACTCTTCTTTAATTGCCCCGTAGAGGTTTTTTAGAAAAAATATTTATTGTACAGACACTCGATTTTTACTGTCTTATTATATGTATAGATAGATAAGTACAAAATACTTTTATATTAACGGAATTAACGCTAAGAGCTTTCTCTAAGTAAGAAAATAATTCTAGAAAACAAATAAAAAACGAAATCAGAAAATTATTGTTTGTGGAAGGATTCGATCCAGCTACTTTCTAGAAACATTTCTTTACTAAAATATTTAAAAAAAATAGACTTCTAAAAAATTAATACAAAACAAAAAAAGGGTAAAAACAAAAGAAGTGATGTCTAGCAGGATTCGAACCCTCTACATAAAAAAATGATCCGCGACCTCTACCGATAGGCCAACATGCTTTGCTTGTTACTGCCGAAATTTCAAATGGGTTTTGTCTATAGGTACGCAAATTAACGCATTAAAAGTTTTAAAGCAGTGTTTGAAGTAAATTTTCAATCGACCATAACTTCTTTTTCCCTTAACCGATTTTGTCGAAACAAAGTTTTGACAACGCTCCTAATTATATGTAATCCAACTGTAAAAACCGCGTTTAAATCCGTTGAGTATTTTCGAAGTTATAATGTACCAGACAGACATACATACATACAGACAGACAACAATTCCAAAAACTGTCTTTTTGGTTTCTGTTACTCTTTTTTAATCGCAATCAATCAGTTTTTTTGAAAAATATTAAATGTACAGACACTCGATTTTTAGTGTCTTATTATATGTATAGATATATAGATATTTAGCAGGTACCAAATCGTCTAAACACACAATCAAATCGTTAGAAAAGCAAAAACATTTTTTTTTATTTTTTTTTTGAAATCTCAATTACTACACATGATGATTAAATGCGAACGACAAACCATATCGACTTTTAAAATGTATGGTGGCGCCATCTATTGACACATTACTGAACTCATAATATTAACAAATAAATAAAACCTTTGCACTCTATCTTCTATTATGTATTGTATCCTATTACAATATGTTGTGTACATACAATACAAAACAATAAAAAATATTATACCAAGACATTTTCAATTTTAATTCCATGTATCTCACTTCAATAATGACAAAGTTTCATACAAAATGGCAACCCCTATTTCACTCCTTTAGGGATGTAATTTTCAAAATCTGATTGGTGCATTATTATTTTTTACCAACTTCAAAAGTAAATTAATAATTTCATGTATCTCACTTCAAAAATGACGAAGTTTCATACAAACTGGCAACCCCTTTTTCACCCCTTTAGGGATAAAATTCCCAAAAGTCCTTTCTTAGCGGACGTCTCCTAGTCACAATCTACCTTCCTGCCAAATTTCATCTTCATCGGCTCAGCAGTTTTGGAGATTTCGTGATGAGTGAGTGAGTGTTTTTCGCTTTTATATATATAGATTGTGTGTCTACCAAGTTTATAATTTTGTAAGAAGATTACTACGGTATTCACAATGTTACAATCATCAGCGACTTTCACATCAATCGAATCCGAGAAACTGATACTAAATGACTTCGTCTACATTTCGACCATTTCCGACTTGGGCATGTCAACAGCTGAATACGGTTCTGACATGATGAAACTGGACGTGATCCCAGGAGAATATGGACTGAAAGAGTATTGCGACGGCTATGTACTAGCCCGAGATGACTACACTCCAGATCATCGAGACATCACTAAAATATTCAACACCAGAGAGAAAGTTAAAGGTTTGTCGGGAACATATCATAATGGACAAACATGGGAACATAGTCATATGAATTTATTCAACACTTGGATACGTCATCATATTGATGATGAGATTATGGAAAGGTATTATGAAGCAGCTTATTACATGGCTGGGGCTCTAGAGCTTGATCATTGGGACAGTGATGACACTATAAGTGATGACGAAGGAGAAGGACTTCAGTTAAAAGCATTACCTAATTTCCATTATTTGCCTGTCATTTTCTATTTAAACAAACCAGTGGGAAGTGATGATTTGTTGTATATTTCTCTATGTTTCCCTGTGTCTCAGAAAGTAGGCAATGTGCAAATAGTCTGGAGAGTAGTTCATGAAATAAATGGGGATATTGGTATAGCGGTGCAACAAAGAACTCTTTATCCAATGATGGGGCCTACATCAGGCCTTGCCTTTTTCAGTACGGCTACAGAAACGGCAATAGGAAATTTTGATATACACAGTATTAAAAACAAATCATTCTTCGACACACCTGTATCTAAATATTTTCATAAATTTGTTTGCAAGTTTGATCCGTGTCGTTGTGATTATTGTTACAAATATCCGCTGAAGCCAAAACCTGTCTGTCAGTTGCCGAAGAAAACAAGAACTAAGAAGAAGAATAACAAAAGAAAGAAACAAAATAAAAGTGATAAGGAAAATGATAACAACTATAGGAATAAAAGCAATAATAAGCAATCAGGACAATCTACAGAAGCAAAGGAATAGCAATGTTAAATTAAATGAATATAAATCATTGAGGAAAGATCTTAAATTTTGTTTCAGCTTGTGCAAAAAATAACCGAAGATAACTTTTTAAACTTTATCTAGGTAAAATTTAATTATAACTTATCGCCTACTATCTCTTAAAAAATCAGTGTCTATTAGGGATGTTCGCCATTTATTGTGTTCTATGTTGTGTGTTCAATATTCTTTCTTTAAGATAAAGTTTTTACATATAACTAATTACTGATAGATACATACATACATACAACTTCCAGATACTATTGCGTGACGCGACACCTCACCCAGGCAGGTTTACAATACAATCTGTACCAGGCCAGGGTTCAGTGTTTAGGAATTTGTAAAGTAAATTCTATTTGACTCCAAACATTTTTAATTATTTTGTAAAAAATAAAGAATTATTAAAAAATAAATATATCTTTTATTTTGACTGTAAGTGACATAAGTAAGAATTCTTAACAGAAAAAATAATAATAATTTGTTCTTACCTTGCTTTTTGCAAGCCTCTTCTATCTAGGTACATTTAGCATAGATTCCCAATATTATGCATCACTGTTTGTATATCTGTTTGTTTGTTACCTCTTCACGCAATATTTACTGAATCAATCTTCTTGAAATTAAAGATTTTGAATATTTGGTGGTTACCAAATATCCAAAAACTTTAATTTTCAAATACGTGGTGAACTTACAAATGTACCAATTGAGGCAAAAGGCAACCAAAAAACGTGAATACAGTAGGCCACATAGAAAAGTATACTACATAGTGTAAATGTAATGGTAAAGAAGTAAACTCTATATACTATGTCGCCCACTGTACTCATTTAACATGGCGGAACTGCCTCCGTGGCCAGGTGGTTAAGGCGTTTGCCTGTAGACCCGGGAAGCATAATTTGTTTAGTTTTTCCAGTTTTATTAGGACGTTGCAAGCTCGAATCACTCAATATAGATGATTCCGTGCTCCGGTTGGTCCTGGCTGCTTACTTCTTACCAAATTTCATGTCAATAAAAATCCCACTGTTGACAAAAACATCTTGTCTTTCGAATAAAACCTGATGAACTAATTTAAAAAATTTGCTACATTACAAATTGTTTTTATACGTGACAGGCCGAGAGTCGGGTTCGAAGAACTCTGACACTAGGGTGTGTATGGTTGATTGACCGCGACACCTACACAAAATGATATGGCGGTGCCCAAACCTGCGTGTCATATTTGTTTCAGAACGACACAGCATCGATCAACATAACAGTGACGAACGTCAACGAGTGGGAGCCCCGGTTCCGCTACCCGCAGTACGAGTTCCGCGTGGAAGGCACTGAAGACAGCGCCGCGGTGGGGCTGCTACCAGTTGGCAAGTTGGACGTGTTCGATGGAGACACGCCGGACACTGTGGCGCTCACGCTCAGGGGAGCGGATGCTACGTGAGTATACTTTATTATTACCAGGAATTGTGGATTCTTTGGAGATGAGGCAGTGTTATTAGAAGAAGAATGGGTTTTGCGAGAAAAGAGCGGAGTCACTCCCTTCACCTTCCATGGCTCTACCAACCTCTCGGTTTTACGAGCCGAATCTCGGGAGAGTGCGCTGTACTTGCATTTCGCATCTCTTTCCAGTCGCACCTGCTTGATCTCCCTACAAGTTCTCTATAGTGTCGCCTATCTATGCAATCATTGCATTTTAATAACTCTCCCCCATCTTTAGGGGGTTTACGTTCACACGTACTCCTCGCTTGCCTTCTTCTCGGCCTGAGGCCAGCTTCTGTCTTCTATGTCTTTGAGTTTGTCTCAGTTTCAGTTTTTCTCTTCGTCTTCTTTGTCTTTTTGTAGCAGTATTCTTGGAAAGAGCGGAGTGTCAAAGGGTCTCATTTACGTACTTATGTCTAAAAGGACGAAAAGAGCGAAATCTGTCGTGGTGGGTATGCTACTGCTGGCCGACAAGCTGAATGTGGAAAATATTCTATACAAATAACTAGCTGTTGCCTGCAGCTTCGTCCGCGTGCTTACCGGTTATATCGCGCCAAAAAAGCAGCCTATGTTTGAACTTTGTCTATGTTTCTTTATCTATATCCATACCAAATTTTATCAAAATTGGTCCAGCGGTTTGGTCTTGAAACTTGATCTTGATCTGGTTTAATCTTACAGACAGGCAGACAGTATTAGTAAATGCACTATTTATCTTCAGCATTATGACTTCAGGGATAGTTATTATTTTGTTGCCTGAGTTACCTCTACTTATCCTTCCCCTATCTATTCGTATAACATACATATAATCACGTCTTTATCCCATACGGGGTAGACAGAGCCTAGAGCCATAAGACCTTAGGCCACGTTTAGCATAATGGTAGTTGATACAGGAAATCAATAGTGATGGGTATTCGTATAATTTAAATAATAAACATGCATTACAGCATGTTCTACATGAACGACGTCGGCGAGATGTATCTGAAGACGGAGGCTCTGTCGGCGCTCAACTCGTCCACTTTACACGTGGTGGCCACGGCTGTGGACTCGGGAATTCCTCCCAGACAGGTACTACCCACAAATAAAATATAACGATAGATAGATATTATACGATTCAGTTTTTCAAGATGCAGGTGTAAGTAAGCATTATTTTACAACCGGCCGCCTGCCTGACGTCAACCCTCCTTGGGAATGTTTTATTTTCCAGAGCCACGTTTGCCGGGTAAGTTACACCCGTTGTCCGCCCCCCCACGTCGATTAGATAGTATCCCTTAGTCCCATTTCGTAGCTAGATTATACCCGGAAAAGAGGTTGTATTAGATTGAGGGGGGGAAGAGGAGATGTAAAGAAAGTACCTACAATAAGGAACTACATACAATCGTCACAAAAAGCACACTAGCCAGATATTTTCACAAATTCATATTTTAAACAAAACTTTGGGGTATTTTCAACTTTTATCTCATATTTTGTCACCTACACTATCCATTTGTAATTTGCAAAGGATGAGTTGCAGAGAATGCTTAAAGCATTAAGTTTACCCTTTGTAGCTCCTGGCTCAATAAAGCTTTAAATAAATTAATAAATATTTCTTCTAGAACTGTAGTGTTGTGTTTGTGGTTTCAGACATCGGTGCCAGTGATCGTGCACGTGAGCGAGCGGCTGCTGTCGCGCGACGCGGCGCCGCGCGGCGCGGCCGTGCTGGCGGTGTTCGCGGCCGCGCTGGCGCTGCTCGCCGTGCTGGTGTGCGCGCTGCTTGCGTATATATACCGTGTGTGAGTTGTATATTTTACTATTACTTGTTACTAGCTTTCGCCCGCGTAAATTTTTCACGGGAACAGTGTTTTTTCCGGAGTTGAAAGGTATCCTATGTCCTTCTCAATACTCCTATGTGTATGCGAAATTTCAGGAAGATTGGTGCAGTAGATAGGGCGTAATATCGTGACAAACAAACTCACTTTCACGTTTATAATATACTATTTGTGATGGTATAGTATAAATGTATAGCGTCTACGTGCTTGTGCGTGTTCTGTCTTACACTCTGAATTGATTAGGATCTTGATTATCCTAAGGACATTATGGAATGATAACATGCGTTAGGTAAAATGGCTGTTTATTACGGCAGTCGGATAGCCACTGACTGGCTCCCGCTCCGTTAAATCTTATAAGTAGTATAGGTACAATTATGATGTCACTACAATAATATTAGTTAGGGTTAGGATAGAAAATTCCTCAAAGTGACTCGGTGAAATATTTGGGTTTGCATCTAGATCGCTGCATGACATGGAATAAGTATATAAACATATTGAATCCAAACGAAATGAAACAAATTCAGAATACAGAGGGTTGTCCTTACTCTTTGGAAGGAACTCATTATTGAGCACTGATAACAAGCTCATAATCTACAAGTCCGTTCTAAACTAGTCTGGATATAGGTACGACTCTGATACATTAAAAACTCAGAGGTTAATTAGAATTTAAATAAACCATTAGTCAAGGAGGAAATAAAACCTTGTGTCCAATAGTACTTAGGTACTCAGGCTGGAAAATCATCCTAACCGGATACTACAATATGCCTAATATTATTGACCGAGCGAGCGAAGCGAGCGAGAGTCTCCATTTCGAGACTGGCAAATTTTGCTTTTGTCCGGATGTCTGTCTGTCTGTCTGTCTGTCTGTTTGTTCCGGGCTAGAGGTCGCATTTCTGAACGGATCTTAATGAAACTTGGTACACGTGTTCCTTGATTTATTTGCAATTTTTTGTCGAGAGTTTTTTTTGATTGGAGGGAAAAGGGGGGAAAAAAGGGGGAAAGTTTTCTGTGACGTTGTTTACGAACGGATCTTAATGAAACTTGACACACGTGTTCCTTGATTTATTTGCAATTTTTTGTCGAGAGCGTTTTTTGATTGGAAGGAAAATGGGGGCAAAAATGGGGGAAGTTTGCTGTTTGTTATATTGCTTATACCACTGGCCGCATGGTACTTGTTCTTTTACAACTTTGCGCTTTGAATTCCTTTTTCGGTCATCATTTTTATTTTTATTTTTATTTTTATTTTTATTTTTATTTTTATTTTTATTTTTATTTTTATTTTTATTTTTATTTTTATTTTTATTTTTATTTTTATTTTTATTTTTATTTTTATTTTTATTTTTATTTTTATTTTTATTTTTATTTTTATTTTTATTTTTATTTTTATTTTTATTTTTATTTTTATTTTTATTTTTATTTTTATTTTTATTTTTATTTTTATTTTTATTTTTATTTTTATTTTTATTTTTATTTTTATTTTTATTTTTATTTTTATTTTTATTTTTATTTTTATTTTTATTTTTATTTTTATTTTTATTTTTATTTTTATTTTTATTTTTATTTTTATTTTTATTTTTATTTTTATTTTTATTTTTATTTTTATTTTTATTTTTATTTTTATTTTTATTTTTATTTTTATTTTTATTTTTATTTTTATTTTTATTTTTATTTTTATTTTTATTTTTATTTTTATTTTTATTTTTATTTTTATTTTTATTTTTATTTTTATTTTTATTTTTATTTTTATTTTTATTTTTATTTTTATTTTTATTTTTATTTTTATTTTTATTTTTATTTTTATTTTTATTTTTATTTTTATTTTTATTTTTATTTTTATTTTTATTTTTATTTTTATTTATATGACTGTATATTATGACCGTCTGACCAGAATAGGATAATATGGCAAAATAAAAAAATATAGAAAAAATCCTTTTGAGAATATACGAGGGAAAAAATTAACAGAATAAGAAATACCTATATATACTCTATATAGAGTAATAAAAAAAACGAAAAGGGGGTTAACGGATGAGGTTCGCGAGGTCTACTGTTCACAGAACCACTAGTTATATTAGCCGTCGGTCGAAGCAATCAGCGAGCAGCGCGCACACGCACACGAAGTCCGGCTTCGTGTCGCACGACAAGCCGCGCTCGCCCGCGCTCCCCTCCCCCGCGCTTCCCGCGCTCCCCGCGCCCGCGCTCGCCGCCGCGCCCTCCGGCTCGCTGCTGAGCGTCAGCGCGGGCGCCAGCACTATACTCGCCAACTCTACAAGCAGTCTCAACTTGCCAGCTGATACGCTGCCTACGACTGGCACTACCAGAAGTGAGTTCTAACCTTCATTGTACAAAATACATATATAAAGCCTAATTGACGGACTTTTTTAAAAGTATTATCTTACAGTCAAACTTTGGGTTAAGCAGAGAGCTTGAATGTCGGTGAAAATAGAAAGTGGTAATAAATTTACTAATTATCAATAGGTATATAAAAAAGTTAAATAAATATTCATTAGCGATCTCACTAGCTCTAATAGGGTTTGACTTGAGCTCAGCGTCAGCGCGATCACTGGCGAATTCTACAAGTAGCCTGAAACAGTTAGCTGAAATTAACAACTATCAATTCAAAGCTGGTGAGAGATTTTACTATAAATACTTATCTACAACTGGCACTACGAGAATGGAGTGTTTTCGCTCTCACCAGCTATGATAGTTGCTTACTTCAAGCCACTGCTCAGACATCTTACTTAGATATAGAAGCCACATCTAGTGCGCTTACTCCGTTCACAATTCTATAAGTCAGTACAGCACACGCACACATTGACACATTTTTTATTATTTAAGTATCAAACTAGCGCGTGCGTGAGTAGCCAGCACGGAGCGAATAGTTGTTTTTTGGTTTACCTACCGACCTTTTGTACGCGACGCGTCCACTGAATGTAATATTTTTAAGTTCTCATTATAAGTGAATTTGTAGATTCTTTTATGAGATTAAAGTTCTTTAACCATAACCATAGAGAGACACAGTTTTCTATTCTGCGCAATGGTTCACCAGTTTACAGCGCCCATCTCACGAAGGTCAGCCTGCACAGCATCGCTCCAGCGATATCTGGGGCGGCCGATTTAAAGAATGTTATAAATTTGAAAAAAAAAAACAATCGCAAAAATATGTTTGTACCTAGGTGCTTTAGGTCGTCAATCGCAGCGGTTCCCCGGCAAGAGCAAGGTGGCCCCGCAGCCGCCCGGCGTGGCGCTCATGAGCGACCACCTGCAGGCCGCGCCCGGCCGCTCCGGCGTGGCCTGGCCCAGCTCCACCATACCCGCACGGTGAGTTACATCCAATTAAAAGTATTCATTTCAGAAACACACGTCAAATTACTTTGCGTGCTTCCGCTAACAGTTAGTCATACAAACTACTGTCAAACTTTATCAAGCAGGCAATAGGGTGTCTAGTAAATACCTGTTTTAAACCGATATTTTTGGGTAAATACAGATTAAGTAAAACCATAAAAATATAGCTATAAAGAATGCTGTAAAAAGGTATGCACGAAAAACGAGCTGGTTTTTGATATTACCCAGATTTCCGATATCGGTACCAGGTGATCAGGATCACATTACAGCCACTGACCGCAGAACCCCACAAACGAATTGATGAGGGTCATAGATAAATCCAAAACCCAGAGGTAGAAACTGAAATTGTACAGTAAATTCATGGAAGGTTTATCATGGAACATACATAACTCATGTAATGTTATAAAAGCTTGTCCTGCCTTCGCTGAGCTTAGGTTTTCTTGCTGAAAATGAAGATTTAACACTTTTCCTATTTATTTGAAGGGTAAAGAAGTTAAGCTGGGACGAACGAGACGCTACAGATCATGACGACTACGACAATGAAAAGGTATGACACGAACAGTTAACCATTAGATGCTTTATGCTTCATTCATCTCACCCATTTATGAACAAAACCAATAAATATGACAATATTGGCACATTCGCCCTACGTTCATCTGCCTTCTTATTTCGTGACCCCATTTCAATTTTTTGTTTTGATAACGCTTTTCATTTCGCAACTAATTTTTGTCATTGTATATTCGATTGTTTTTTTTTTATTCTTTTTTTGATTGTGTAATAAAATAAATTTTAACACTAAATATTCATACTCTCTTTGACCACCATGATCCTTATAGTAAACCGCATGTTCGCAATCAAACTATTGTTAATATTACTACTATTCAGATAATGCATTTCTATTATTACCTACTTATCTAATTTTATCGGGGAAAACCTAGATACCTTCTACATACTTAGTTACCGCTTTTACGTAGGCAAAGGTTCAATATCACTTTCCACCCAATATCCCCATAGCGTCCGGTCTCATGCAGGTCCATTTGCAGGGCAGCCCGCGCGCGCTCGACGCCACCAACCCAGCCTTGCACGAACACATGAACCTCACCGTCTACTTCTGAACGCCGAAACCAGGATAACGTCGCGCGAGCCGAGATCTAAATCGCGCGAGCCAAGATCTCAATCGCGCGATCCGAGATCTAAATCGCGAGAGCCGAGATCTACACCGCGCGACGAGATATCTGTATCGCACGACAACGAAGCGCGTTCTTTCTCACCCATCGTCTCCTACACGCGTCCGAAGCCACTACAACCTGGAAAATCTATAATTTTCTACCCCAGAGGTAACAAGTTACCTTCAGCAAGCAGATCCTTGCCGGAGAAGAGAGAAAAACGAAAGCCGAAAGTGCTCGTGGAATCTGACAGGTCTTTAACAGAAATGAAGCATTCTATAGCGTTGTTCAACGAGAATTTGAGACACAAATATGCCGTGCCAGTCGCCGTGTGTCCAGACGGTCCACAGGTTCGGTTCTGGAAGACTCCTCCTCCTTACGCGACTATATCTCCTCAAAAACTAAGGACTATACATGTCAGACCAGCGATTTACATGAAGCCTGATTACAGGCAGTTATGACCACGGCTTGTAGCAGTTTAGATAATTTTTGATGAAAGATGAAATTGATCTTAACATTCCTATTAAATTTAATGTTTTGTACTTTTGTATTGTGGTGTCTTCCTATGTCAATGTCCGCTTTTTGGTCAAATGATTGTGAAATTATCAGAATTGTTCATTCATGGGAACAAAATAATCATGTGCGTTAAAATAAGAGCCCACTTTACATGCCCTGAAAAAACCCAAAATTACATTTCATTGTACTGAAATAAATTGACTTCAGCTGGATACAGTTATGATGACTTCAAATAGATTCGCTATTAATTTATCACACTACCCGATGTGTTATTGAATCGAACAAATTATTGTGATTGATAATTATTTGATGGTTGTGTAAATTTTATTAAGAAAATTTAATGTAGTATCTTGCCGTCCATTATTAATAATAATATACTTACTTGTTTGTAAATAGTGTTGTGATTACAGGTTACAAGCCAATGACCAGTAAATTAAGGTCTATAATGTAAATAGATTTATTGTTATTGTACTGTAGCAAAGTAACTTTAATAAGAAAATTTTACCTTCCAATAAAATTGTTATTGTGATCCTGAAGTCCTCTCTGGGTTGGGTGAGAGAGCGCTTTGAATTTCTCGAAAAAGTGCCTCAAAAGCCAGTCAGTTGACTAATTTCCTGTAGTGACGTAGTTCCTGGAACATAAATTTCAACCAAACGAACGAAACCGTACTTCCGTTTACCGCCATTATGAACCGCGTCACCGACGAACGCCATTTTGTCTTCATTAGCGTCTCACCAGGTAGGAATTACATAGACCCAGAGAGGACTTCAGGATCACAATAACAATTTTATTGGAAGGTAAAATTTTCTTATTGTGATCTCTTTCGTCCTCTCTGGGTTGGGTGAGACGTGTTTGTTATCACCTGGTGAATGGTGAATGGCGAATAGGAAATTAGCAAATGAAACTAATAAGTGAACGCAAAATAAAAAGTAATTTAATTTTAGTTTGATCAAATATTATAATATACATAAAAGCCTGCGTTTGTATTAATTAAATAAATTCGTTGTAACTACGAGTTAATAATTATAAATTGTCTAAAGTAAACATTAAACGGGTTCAAATAAATTCAACACAGACGATTGATTGTTTATAAAATCAGAATCAAATATTTGTTTCCTGTAATAATTGTGAAATGTTTTTTCATTTCTCCAATTCCCTCTGCTCAAAATTTTATCTATGGGTAAATTTTGTACCCAACTCAAAGAAGAGACAGCTGACCGTGTACTACCAGCTGAACTATTAATGCCCGCGTCTCCTAAAACTGATTTAATCCAAGTACTGATATTGGTTCGTGATGCTGGTTTGGTTTCACCACGACAGGTAATAAATAACGAAGAGACGGTGCCCCTACTGTCTGCTGTTAATGATAATAATTTACGAACCCAGTACACCGGGTTAATTCTATCGTCCGGATAATTGATAAGTTTCCAGCCAGATTGGCGATATGACGCTGTATCTGTCTTTGAACCAAATATAGGATAAAAAATAATACTATCGCCTTCATCGATCATATTATTTGTTGTAATATCGAGTAAGGTAAGGTCGTGAACTCTACGACCAGATACTAGTAATAATAGAGTAGCACATCGACGGGAAACTTCGTATAAACTATTAATATCATGAGAAAAATTGTTCTTTAACCATTGAAATACTTTAAGCGGATTCCAAATAGGAGCTTTAAAACCACACGGTTTCAAAAGCGATACCGCTTTCAAGACATGTTTGACTACCACGTCGTCACTAAGTTTTTTATTAAGATAGGGTTCACAAAAAGTGGACACAACTGATTTATGTAAGGCAATAGTTCTATATGCTAAACCCTCTTTAGTACTAAGATTGGTCAGAAATCTAGCTAGGTCAGTAGGTTTTGGAGTATGAATGTTAACGCCGTTTTCAGAACACCACTTGAGCCACCTATTCCAGGCGGGTCGATAGGATGACAATGTTGACTCACGCCAACTTGACTTCAAGAGTGAGCGTTCCTCGTCAGTCCACGAAATCAACAGGGGGTCCCACCCCCAACTAGCCACGCTTCGAGTTCCAGATCCACCAGGTTCGGCGGAGGTCGTCCTGTCGTTGTATCGATGAGATGCTGACGTAACTCTTCTATTTTCATCGGACATTTCAGGGCTCGTGTGCGCAAATCGCTCCGCCAGAACGTACGTTCCCACTTCGGAGCTATTATTATATACGTTCCTCGACTGAAGTTCAGATGTGTCAACACTCGTGGCATCAGTGATGGCGGGGGAAAGACCCACGCTAGTTGGTAACACCATTGCTGGCTGAACGCGTTGCAAAAAATTGCGCTGTTGTCCATCGGGTCCAAGCTCACGTATTCGGGGACCACATGAGCTCGATCGGAAGCGAATAAATCGATTTGTGGTGTTCCATATCGTTGGAATATCTTTTGACATGCTTGAAACGACAAGTGCCACTCGGGAGGAAGTTTCCCCCGAGATAAACGGTCTGCAACCGTGTTCACCACCCCAGGAAGATGTTGGGTTACAAGACGCAATCGAATGCCGTCTGCCAACAGCAAAATTCGCCTGGCTTCCTCCAGTAAATCTATTGATCTGGTTCCGCCCTCGTTCTTCAGATAAGATAATGCAGTTCGATTGTCCGACTGAATCAGGAGGGAAGAATTTCGAAGCATGTACCTCCCTGTTCGGATGGCTTTGTATATCGCATGAAGTTCTTTCCGATTGGAATGCCAGGGTTTTTGATGCGATGTCCAAGTTCCGGCTAAATTCAAGTCGTTTAACTGCGCACCCCAGCCGTGGTTCGCTGCGTCCGTTGTCAGAAAGTTGGTCACCTGAGGTTGATGAATTTCTGATCGATTCGCCGCGTTCTTCAGCCACCATTTTAAGTCCTGTCTGACAAGGGGTGGCAGGAGTCGACCACTGGGCCCTACCCATCGTGGATCGCGACTCAACATCTGGGGTGGTGAGAGTCGACCACTGGGCCCTACCCATCGTGGATCGCGACTCATGATTTGAAGTCTGCGACAATGAAGTCGACCAAGCGGTACGACGAAGTTCGCAAAGTTTAATCTCCCAAGGAGCGACTTCAGGCACTTGTCTGAGCGCACGCCCTGGTGAAGCAATCTTCGTACTTGCTGCAAAACTCGATCTATCTTCTGACGTGGTAGACATTTCTCGTTTGAGACCGTATTCCAACATATGCCTAGAAAGTCTATTTCTTGTCGAGGAATCAAAATCGATTTTTGGTAGTTTAATTTCCATCCTAGGTACTCTAAAAAATTTACAACTATTTTTATTTGATGTTTTAAAAGATTGGGATTTTGATTTGCAATCAGAAAATCGTCTAAATATACTATAATTCGAATGCCCTTCTTCCTCAATTGCTCGGCTACGAAATTGGTTAAAGTTGCAAATAATTTCGGGGCGCAAGACACGCCAAAGGGCAGGGCTGTCATTTGATACATCTGACCTTGGAAAACAAGTCTGAGAAACCGACGATGAGGTTTGGCAATTCTCACATGAAAATAAGCCTGGTTTAAATCGATTTTTGCTAGCCAATCCCTGGGTTGAATAAAATTTGGGACATCGAAATGAGAAATGAGGCTGAATCGACCTACCCTCAAATAATTGTTTAGAGTTTTGAGGTTGAATACCGGGCGGTTGCCCCCTCCCGCCTTTTTCACAAGAAATATTTTCGATAAGAAGCTTGGGGAGGTCGAAGCGGGTTCTAAGACACCGTTCCCCACCATCAGCAAAATTTCTTGTTCCATTTGGGCAGAATACCGAATTTCGAAACTCTTTTGCGTATTCCGATCGGGCCAAACTAGCGGTGGCTTCTGACAGAAAGGTAGACGAACGCCCGATATCAAACTTAAAATTACATCGTTTGCACCTACTTTCTTCCAACGGTCGTAATATTCTGTGAGACAACCCGCCCGAAAATCGGCAGAGTCATGATCGACGCGATTGTTTATTTCGATTATTATGCGAGGATCGCTTGCTGGATTTATGGTTTTGATTGTTTTTTGAGGAACTGGGCCGGTTGTTATCATTAAAGTTTGATTTGGATTTAAAGTTTGGCCGAAAGGACATTTGTTGAAAACCTTTAAATTTCGTTATTTTATTTATTTTATTTTGTGCAAAAACTTTGTTGAAACCACCTTCATTTTTAAGAAAATCTTTCAATAGATCTGAATTAAATAAATGTTCGTAAGACGGGGGTATCTTGCGAAGATTTTCCGCAGATACCGGATTTTTGACCCCCTTTACTATATCCTTCCTCCGAAGAGCAATCACATCGGCACGTTTGCCGCAAAGAATTTGTAAAATATCATTTGTAATTTTATTATACTTATCATCGTTAACAAAACATTCATTAATTTTTTCTTTGAGGGTAGCGAAAGAAACATCTTTGGATTGAGAAGCCCACTTTAAAATATTTTGTAAACATAACTGCGTATGATCTCGATGCAAAAGAAAGGCATGGGTCAAACCTGCTAAAGTTTTCTCAAATGAAGCTAAGTGAAGCGATTTATTAACATGACTTAGCTCAACATTAGACTCTAAATCTATGAAACCAGGCGATGCAATATAATTCTTTTGTACATCGAAGTAATTAATATCACACCATTCCTTGGTGTCTAAACGCTGAATGCTTTTAATTAACGCAAATTTAGACTCATCGGTCTTTCCATAACCCTTATCTTTTAAAGTAGTCGAAAAATCTTTAAAACTTATATTTTCGGTGAAAGTCTCGGGAGATTCCGCCTCCGAAGAAACTTCAGAAGGAATCTGTTCCCCGGGCATATCATCTTGCAAGTGACGCTGCAGAAAACACGTAATGGATTGTACCTGTTGCGAGAGTTGGTCAAACCTCGCCTCGAAATCCGCGCCGGCGATGTCTCGACGCTCGCTGCCACGTTGCCGCTCCGGCGCCGCCGGCGAGTCTCGGAGCCCGGCGCTCCGTTGGCTGCTCACGTGTCGTGACCGCTCGCGCCGCGAACATCGCGATTTTTTTAAAGGTGGTGTCGAATCATCCTCCGATGATGATAAAATGATATTTTTACGTTTTAAACGAGAATTCGAATGTAACGACTGGCTAGACATTATCACAAAATGAAAAATGAAAACTATATAAGTAATCTAATTTTAAGAGTATTAGTAATCTAATTTTAAGAGGCACGACTGTATCGTACGAAAATTCAAAACGCAAATGAAGACAAAATGGCGTTCGTCGGTGACGCGGTTCATAATGGCGGTAAACGGAAGTACGGTTTCGTTCGTTTGGTTGAAATTTATGTTCCAGGAACTACGTCACTACAGGAAATTAGTCAACTGACTGGCTTTTGAGGCACTTTTTCGAGAAATTCAAAGCGCTCTCTCACCCAACCCAGAGAGGACGAAAGAGATCACAATAATATTTATTATATTTCCAAAGGGTACCAAATGTGACCAAAGTTATTGCCCCTGTAGATTTTGAATAGCAAATACTCTCTTTTCTAATTTGGCAGATTTATACTTATAGATTTATCGAATTAATACTCATTTTTATAGAATTGCGCATCGAGTATTAATAAAACATTTGTTTATAATTTATGAAACTATTTAAATGGTAGATATTAAAATTGCTAATGATTATTGTTATTATAATTTCTGTTAAATAATGGTTGTTTTATTTTTTTATCTAGGTACTTACTTACTATCTATATCTAGCTATATCAGATAAAAAACTTGTAAGAAGTATATAAAACCTACTTAATTATCCAACTAATCACTACATAGTATAAAACGAAGGCGCTTTCTCTGTCCCTTTGTATGCTTAAATCTTCAAAACTACGCAACAGATATTGATGAGGTTTTTTTTAATAGAGATAATGATTTCTCTTAACTTCATCGCCTACAACCAACATCCGACAATGATTATATTAACTTTTTGGATAAGTTTTTTCTAGATGTATTATTTTACTACAAAATCCTGTACCTGCAAGTCCTCAGGCAAACGCATTAAACACTGGACCACATAAATCAGTTATTCAATATTTTAACAGTTATACCTAGTAAGAATCGATATAATACAGCTACACCAAAGTATGCTTCCCATGGGAATCAAACCCACAACCTCCAGGTCAACAGGCTGATGGAGACGATAACAGCATATGAAGTATGCTTGTTTGTCAAGAGAAATCAAACCCACGACCTCCAAATCTTCAGGCAATCGTTTTAACCCTTAACCATTGGGCCACAGAGGTAGTTAGCCAGTCGGATGGAGACGATATATTATAACATTCACAGACAGTACGATACGACCGCGAGAGACAGTCGCGTTGGAAAGTCGATGTTCGCGAGTAAAAGTGCACGAAGAAATTGTTGAATCTGTGATTTTGCGGATGTGAACACACGCCTGATATTACGGTAAGAAGCTATTTATTATCTCTTACCGCATTTTCACCTGGGTATATCTTCTATTAACCTTCCTGGAAAATCAGGTTCTCATAAGTTTTTGAAATCGGTTTAGTAGTTTCAAAGATTATACCCGCTACAAACACATACACAAACTTAGTTCCACTTGATCTCATATAATCATACTCATTCCTAATTAGAAAATTAACATAATTGCGTGAGGTATAAAAAATTGTTTATTTTTGAGAAATAATTATTGATCTTGACGTACACAGATGATAGAATCATCTCATGTTAAGGTTTACCCGGTTTTATCTCAAGCCGTATGTGTTTATCCCAAGCCTAGGCAAAGGCAAATATCCCATAGGGATAAATCCATAAACTGTTATTTTGTTGTTAAAAATATTTTTTACAAACTAATCAAATAAAAAAGTTTTAGTATTGTACGGAACTTTCTATAATAAGTTCGACAAAATCTTTTCATCATCATTATCCAAGCACATTTCCTAGTTCAGTTCTAGATTTTATGGTATTGTAATACTAATAACCAGTCCACCATATCTAGAATCAGCGTACCCTGAAAGCATATCTAAGAAGAGGATAACCGGGAAACACGCTAGGAAAAAAGAAGGACCTATAAATATAAAACCCGTATCAGCCTGGGAAAGCCCCAACAGCCCACATTCGAGAAATCCTTGTTTACACCGGCTCGACCACCGAACCACTTTCTCCGTTACGCAACCGCAGCTGCGTCATGGCATACCATACCTCGTGGCGTGGTTTGGCAACTAGTGGGTTGTGTTGAGGATATGAATCATTGTTACGATCGCGACTTTCCAGTACGAGGTCATTTCATTCATTCTTGACATGCAAACAAACCTTACGGCTTACGGTATTGTTATGTCATTTGATAGGTTACAAGTTCACAATCTATTATCATCGTCTCACCTTGTCATAAAGGTTAGGTAGACAATGCCTATCATAAATATATATACTAGCTGTCCCCGCGGCTTCGCCCCGCGTGGGACTTGGTTATATCGCGCCCAAAAGTAGCCTATGTTTGACCTCAGGTCGTTAACTACATCCCTACCAAATTTCATAACAATCGGTCCAGCAGTTTAGCCGTGAAGAGTGACAGACAGACAGACAGACAGACAGACAGACAGACAGACAGACAGACAGACAGACAGACAGACAGACAGACAGACAGACAGACAGACAGACAGACAGACAGACAGACAGACAGACAGACAGACAGACAGACAGACAGACAGACTTTCGCATTTATAATATTAGTATGGAGTATGGAAGTATGAATAGTATGGATAGTATGGATATAAATATAAATATGTTTAATCACATAATCGTTAAAAAATACTGTTACATCCGGCACAGAAAGCATAAATTACAAGCACCAATGACCATCGGAAACATTTTACTGGACAACGTCGACGATTGCGTTTGAAAATTGTTTAATTTCCACAAAATACTACAACGCTAAGTAGATAATTTAACTTTTATTTATTGTTGTAATCAAAAACATCATTCAAAAGAATTCAATTTTAAAAGCGCAGGTAAGTGCCATAGAATTTGTGCCTACTGTGCCATAATAGGCTCTAATTAAGTACTTATGGTACCTAAGGTAAGACCCCCAATCATCGACACTTTAACGCGTGCACTCAAGTTTTTTTAAAATATTGGTTTTATTTTTATTATTTTATGGTTCTTAGATGCTTTTAGTAAAATTTCAAAGTATTTTACATGATATTTTAAATAACAACTTAGTGTGATATACATAATTGAAGAAATATACAAAAAAAAAATAAACGTTTTTTTTTTCTAGTAATCGACTGCAGAAATCCCATTATCGACAACCCGAAATCGACATGTTCCAATGATCGAGATCTAGTAATCGACGTTTTTTTTTGTCACTTCTCTCATAGTTTTGTATGTAATCTAAGTGAGTCTTACCTATATCTAAGTGATCAACTAAAAAACAAGTTTAAATCAGTCTTTTAATCATATTCATTAAACCTCTCATTTATAAAACATAGTGGCAAATTACCTTATTTTTTCAACATTACGAATGTAACAAAACAAGTTTAACTATTATTAAATTTCTCTTAATTATTTTATAATCACAGACTTGTATCTATATATTGCTATAAAAATATATTTTTAAAGTCTTTACAATCACGAGATCTTTTCAATGGCTCACAAAACTAAGCTACATTTTAATTATTTAAACGTAATAATCAAAATAGTATATGGCAGTTTTAATCACATAACTTAATTATCTAATAATCACAAACTATAAAATGGAAGACTCCTTTAGCAAGTGAGTTCTGACGAAAATAACAAAAATCTTCTAAAATAAAATATACTAAAAATTAAGATTCAAAATCCTGATATTTTTTCATTTCCTCTGAAGTATAAAAACCTCTTTTGTTACACAATACTGGTTCAGATATTGCCTCAATGATGTCCGATTCTTGGTACCAGATTTTATCTTCTTTTTCTGGCCACTTAAATGTGTTCCCTTTAGAGAAAGTCATGGTGCTAACTTCGTACATATTTCCGGTGACATCTTTAATTATGCCTGGGAAGTATTCCCCCTCGTACTTGATAATCACATAGTCTCCATTTGAATATTTTCTTGATTTATTCAAAATTCTGCTAAGTGGGACGTCTTCAGATTCTGAACTGTCAGAGTTTTCATTTTTGCTATCTGTTCTTTCTTCTTCTGCTTCATTGTAACAGCTATCTTCACTTTCTGCGTAGTTAAATTCAATATCTGTATTGTCCGAAGACGTCTCACTTAGTTTCGATTTTGTTACCCTCTTGCCTTTTTTCTTCTTTATATTCTTATTCAGCTTTTCCTGCTTTTTCTTTTCTATCTCTCTTAGTTTTAACAGTCTTTTTTCTTCTCTCTCTTTAGATTTAATTTCTTTATGTTCCTCTTTTTCTTTTTTTTCTTTTTCTTTCCTGATGTGATAATCTCTCCATAGTGCACTGGTTATAGCATAAGGAATCTTTTCTTTGCATTTCCTTTTTTTCCCTTTCTTTTCTTCATCTTCTCCTGGCCAATATATATTCCTTTTAAAAGGGGATGGGATAATAATTGAACTTCCGTCTTTCAAGTGTATTGTTTTTGATGTCCCAGGTCTTGCCAAATCAATCAATTTTGCCGGTGTTTTTTCAGAAGCGTTGTCACTTTTTGATGTCTCATGCAGTAGTGTAAGGTTAGGTTGAATTAAGTCAGTTGATGTTTTTGTAATTGTGGTCTCAGGTCGAGCTAAATCTTTTTCAGGTGTTTTATTACATGCTTCTTGATTACTTTTTGATGTCTCGTGCAGTAGTGTCAAGTTAGGTTGAATTAAATTAGTTGAAGTTTTTGTAATTGTGGTCTCAGGTCGAGCTAAATCTTTTTCAGGTGTTTTATTGCATGCTTCTTGATTACTTTTTGATGTCTCGTGAAGTAGTGTCAGGTTAGGTTGAATTAAATCAATTGATGTTTTTGTAATTGTGGTCTCAGGTCGAGGTAAATCTTTTTCAGGTGTTTTATTGCAACCGTCTTGATTACTTTTTGATGTCTCATGCAGTGATTCGGTTAGATTCGGGACTTCAGCGAACAATGGTGTGGAAGAAGACGGTTCAATAACCTGGTCTGAATTTCCGCAGATTCGTTTGTTGCTAGCCCATATAACAAACAGTGACAGATCTTCATTTAAACGGAAACTCAACTCATCTCGATTTTTATAGAATAGTTCATTGAACATTTGCAACTTTTCAGTCCCCAATTTAGCCATTATTTCTTTCTCTAAATGATTAAAGAACAGCACCTGTTCGGTTGAAACTTTTGATGTTGGCCGAGTTTTAATTTTAGATACATCAACATAGTCTGGACCAAACGGGTACAACCCACCAGCACGAAATCCATTCCTAATAGCACTCTCAGTGATTGATTGTAATGCTGTTTGAAGGACAGGGGCAAAATTTTCTTTTTTCAAATTTTCTCCTAGGTTTTGCAATTTCCAGTCTTTAACAGCCTTTGCCCAATAAGCTTTCAAGGGCCTGAATACAGAAAGATCCATGGGCTGTAGAATGTGCGTACTGTTTGGATATAACGCTATAATTTCTATTCCATTTTCTGCACAAAAATTGGACAAATGAAGGGTCAAGTGAGACCTATGGCCATCCAAAAAGAAGAGGACAGGTTTCTGGATATTCTGTTGTACCAGCCATGGATTAAATATGTTCGTGATATATTCAAAAAACGTGCTACCGCACATCCATCCACTCGGAGACCGCCCAATTCCCCAACCTTCTGGAAACTGAGATGTAATTATAGCAGGAATTCTTTCGTAGGCGAACACCACCATTGGAGGAGCTAATTGACCAGCGGCATTTCCGGTGATTAAAACCGTTAAATTATCTTTTTCGTCGCCAGAAGATTGGTAGATATGTTTGTCACCTTTTTTTGCCAAAACTTTTCCAGCTTTAGGCGACAAATAAAAGGCACTTTCATCCGTGTTAAAGATTCGAGTTGGATCTTCTGATGCTTCTTTAAGACAGTTTTCTTCTAAATAGGATTCTATCTCTTTAAACCAACCCTTTATGTTTTCTTCGGTAACGGCATCTCGTGCCGTAGTTAAATTTTGTGCCGTTCGCTCAGACAAAGCAGGATGTCTATTTAGAAATAGATTGTACCATTTTCTACCGGGCCTGTTGTCAGTGAATGGTGTATTTTTCTTCTGGTCAATAATGATGCGTTGTACACTGTCGAGTAACTCATCTTTAGTAATAGGGATGTGCTTATCAGCCATATCTAGAATCCATTTTTCTAAAACATCCTCCTCTTCTGTAGATAAAACCGTGCCAGGGCCCATTGAACATGTGATTGGAGTTCTGCCGGTACTTTTGTCATATAAAGTGATCCTAGGGACACCAAACTTTTTTGCAGCAGTCGCAACTTTTTCACCTTTTTTGACTGCTTCTATCGCCTGTGCCATTTGGAATGGCGTATAATTTTTTACAGGTGCCATTCCTGCAAAAAAGCCCATGTCGATTATTGGAACATACAGAACACCCAATCATCGACACTGCTGTCGATTACTGGAAATGATTTTAATTTTTAAATGTAAGAAGTTTATTTTAAAAGAGCAGAAAAAACTAAGCCGGAACATAAAATAAAGTTCACAGAATATAAAAATAAAAAAAATCGACATTAGTCGATTATTGGAATATGTGCATTAAAAATAACCAATGATCGACAAACCATGTTTTCACATTTGAACATAACCTAATATTTCAAAGAAATTAATAACGTGTGTTGAATTCGAGTCCCCACCTAAAACATAATTGAAATTCTCGATACAGCAAAACGAAAAATAGTTAAGAGGAAAAAATCTTGCTTACCTCCTTAGTGATTTCGCTAATAAAACTGGATTTTCGACAGAGACCTCCGCCGATCGACTTTTACAGATTCGCCATTTTTGACAAAATGGCCGAACTTTAAAAATGACACTTGCAATGACAGGTGGATGATCTTTGTCTATGATTTATGCTTGACATTCGTTCGGAAACGCACTACTTTTCTTATTTTTTTAATTTTACTTTTTAAGTGTCGAACATTGGTGATCTGTCGGGCTTTGGGTACTTTACCTTACTTATCTTCAATACTTTTCTCGTAAAAGTACCTACCTATCTACAACAAAATATATAAAACTGTAAAGCTGTAATTTTAAAAGGTACCAAGCAGACACTAAGTTTAATATAGCAAATCGCCATGTGTGACGACCTAATATAAATATTTCCAGATGTTCTGGACGTGGTTACCACTAGCCTTGCTGGTGCTGAGCAGCCAGGCTCACGCTGGAAACGAGACTTCCGAGGACTTCTGTGACGCTGACGGCGGCACCTGGAGTTGCTTGCTGAACGAGTGGGCGGTCACCGCCCCCGGGAGTAATGATATAAGTTTTAGAAGAGGTGAGTAGCCTTTGGAATACCCAGCCGAGAGTCTAAGAGAAATAGAAAGAGAGAGGAAATTGTACTTATACTACAGCCGTTTCTCGCCATTTCACCCATCCGTGGTGTGTAGGTATTACATACCTGTTACTGTCTCCAAGAATCAGGATATACAAAAAGTTTTCGAAATCGAATTAGCAGTTTATAGATATAATACCACGCACCGGTAAGCGCAGCATCGGACACTCACCGACCAGATTGTCAGATGACCTGAAGAAAGTCGCAGGCAGATGCTGGATGCAGGCCACTTCCAACCGGTCATTGTTGAAATCCTTGAGGGAGGACTATGTCCAGCAGTGAACAGCCTGCGGCCTAAATGATGATGATAGGATATAGTAATATAATATAACGAACATCACTGTCGAATTGGATTGCTAACAAGTACCCATTTCACCAGGTCGAGTCATGACGTTGCCTCCAACCAATAGCTACTACGTGACAGACCGCATCGACCCTCCCCCTCCCCCGCACCACATGCACGCCCCGCACAGCCACCCCGGCCACCACGTGCACTCGCACGGACCCCCGAAGTCCTACTACGAGGAGTGGCAGGCGTCGCCACCGCCGCCGGGACCTGGGAAAATCGTCAACAGACCACCAAATCCCTATAAGGATCAATTTAGACCTAGTTACGTAAGTACCTAATTTTTTCCTATTTTATTGAAGAAGCCAATATTTCTCTTGGCACTTTAATCTCATTTGCCTACTTCACGAAAGCACGTGGACATTTTTATTAGTATAACGCCCTACGAGTACAACATCCGAAAGTAAAGGACCCTAATATATCTTTCATTGGTAATTAGCTGTATCCTTTCTCATCTTCTCTCGAGAAGAACAAGCCATCATGATAACTAATCAGTTTCACATAAAGTTAAAAGAAAGCTTCACACAAAGGAGTTAGATCCAAGATACCTATTACCCAGTTAAGTAGAAAGAAACACAGCAGGCTCGATCTTTTCAAAGAAGCAAATAATCAGCTTGTTTTTAATAACCGCTTGACATTTTTTTTGCAGGCGCTACCATCCCCCAATCAGCCTATTCCATTACCAGCTTCCCAGTACCCTCCGCGCCCCGCCGCAGACCGCCTGGATGAGCCGCCCTCAACGCCACCCCCACCGCCTCCAAAACGAGTCACCGAAACAGACCTGTACCTCTTGACAGCTATCGAGAAGATGGTCTTCAGAGTAGACCTCATGGAGAAGAGATTGAGGAAGTTGGAGGAAAGTGTGCATTATTTGGTGGCTGGAAGGGATCCTCAACCAGGTTAGTGAAATATCTATTCACGGATTGTAAACTTAATTAATTCACCACCAAGGATGCCGGGAACCGGGCTTCGAGTAGAAAAAGTAAGGAAGCAGACCCAGGACTCCAAAGCAAACTGTTGAGGACGGTTAACCGTAAGAGCACTAGTTGTTATGGAGAAAAAGAAGGCATTCGATATCTATCACACCGTTATTTATACCAGAGTATTAACTAGGTGCTTGAGACACAATATTCGTAAACTGGCTGTCACAATAGGTCCCAGGAGTCACAGCGCCGATTAATTCAGTAGTAAGAACAAAATTTAACTTCTTATATAAAATCCCTGTTTATAAGAAAACGAAATATGGCAGCGCTAAAATAAAGACATGTTGACATGTTTTCCAGAGCCGTGCCCAGCAGAATTCACTCGTGTGGGCACAGGGTGTTACCACTTCTCTTCAGACTCGCTGGACTGGAAGAGCGCAAATCTGCGCTGTCGCAAGCTGAAGGGTAATCTGCTAGAGTTCCAGTCGGATGAGGAGAGGAGACAGATCCACTCGGCGCTAATAGCTGATAAGAGACGAAGGGGTAAGTGAAAACTTAGCTATTACATTCAAAAGAGCCGAGAAAACTGACAAAAAACTTGGAGGTGGAGGGAGTGCTAGACAAAAAGTTGGGATTGAAATGGTTAAAATATTGAAAATTTATTTTCGTTTCTTGAGGTTTCTGAAATTAATTTTTTTGGTAACAGCTCGCAGTCGGTTATCTTAGTCTGAAATGGGCCAGCACTGCAAGTAGATTTCTTCACAAGTATTTCTTAATATCTCCATCTTGCCCATATCCTTCCAGGCGACGACTGGTGGACCGGCGGACTCAACCCCGGCCTGCTGTGGATCTGGTCGCACTCAGCGCGGCCCGTGCTCAACGACACCAGAACAAATGCCACCGCCACACAAAATGCGAACTCCATCGCGGGCGAAGGAAGATGTTTGGCGCTCGCGCACAATCCAGCGGTCTCCGCGTATGTGTACAGAGGACAGGACTGCGCTGTGAGGATCAGATATGTGTGCGAGAGAGAAGACGATGCTGCGAGGTAATTATTCTTCTATCCCTTAGAGCAGGTATAGGAATTACGATAGCAGTACTAACGACGCTACCACACAAGCTACACAAAGCTCAGGCGCCATTATTGGCAAAGGAAGTTGTTTGACGCTCGTGCACACAAACCAATGGATTCCTGCACTGGATTGATTACTCCTACTCTCGAGACACATACTCTTTTCGCTTATGTGTCTCGAGGGTAGGAGTGCTGTGAGGATCAGATAAGTGCGAGAAAAATTATGCTGCGAGGTACTAATTGTTTTCCTTTAATGGAATTACGACAAACGCTACCGCCATACAAAGCGCAGCGTTATTGAAAGTAGTAGAAAATTGTTGTACTTAAATACGTAAGTAGTACCTAAGTACTTAAACGTAACTTCGCTGCTGATGGACGTTATTTCAAAGTATGTACTTTCATTTTCATGATAATAACCATAAAGACGCAACCGACAGAAAGCGTCATTTGAAAGTAAGGTCTATGGTCCTACGACGGTCTATGGTACGACGTCTATGACGACCTCCGTGGCGTAATGGTTAACATGCCTGACCGCTACTCAGGAGGCCCCGGGTTCGATCCCCGGTCAGGTCAAGATGAAAAATGATCTTTTTCTGATGGACCTGGGTCTTGGATGTTTATATATATATGTATTTGTTATAAAATATAGTATCGTTGAGTTAGTATCCCATAACACAAGTCTCGAACTTACTTTGGGGCTAACTCAATCTGTGTGATTTGTCCCTATATATTTATTATTATTTATTTATTTTATTTACTAGCTAAAAGCAAATTCGACATCTAAAGTGACTATGGTGGTAAAGGTGGAGTAATTTTTTTTTCTTTTCGAAATTTTAATTCATAATTGTAATAAATGCCAGGTTGAGCAACGAAATTGAGAAGACCGCAAAACAGTTGGAAAACACCAGCGGCGTTTTGAAGAAGGTGCAGGCGGCGAAGCTGGAGAAACATGTTGAGAAAACAAGTGAGAAACACTTGGAAAAATCTAGTGAGAAACATTTGGAGAAAACTACTGAGAAACAGACGAACAAGACAGTGGGTATTTAAACCGTAGTTAAGTGTTTCTGTATAAGTAGTCTGAATTTTCAGTTTGTTCCCACCACGTTCTATGATAGAAGCAACGAGAGATAGAAGTACCTAATAGTATTTTTATTCTTACTTTTATTTTTATAATTTATTTAGTGGAACTCCCATTATTTGTACCGTAGAAGTGGTAGAAACTATAATACATGTATAGAAGAAACGGGAAAAAAAAATATTTGTTATAATTTTGTTCAATAATGGTGAGACCTAATAGTTTCAAAATTTGGTAACAATTTCATCATGAAAATGTAGATTGTTAACGTGAAAATGTATTTCCACTAATTATGCATTTTAAGACATTCCAAAGCTAATTTATTACTAGGAATAAGAAAATAATTAAACCAAACATGTTTGTCGTAATATCTTATTATTCTAAAATATTTACAATTTATAAGAATCACAACAAATTAACTTAAAATAAATATTTATTATGACTGCTATTTCGCAACGTTACCAAATACGGCAAAGCGCGTTCTGGCAACATTTCAAAGTTGCCAAATTTGAAATACCCTGAGAAAAATAGCAATAGATTTCTCAGGAAATACCAGTGTTGCCAACATTATAAAGAAGTGTTGCCCAAAACGCGCTTTACAATATCATGTTCTATAAGTGTCTTATAACTTAGATACAAAAGTGTTGAGTTCGTCAATCGCGCGAAAAAAATCGTGTTTCAGTCTGAGATTCGCGCTGATTGACGAACCATACAAAATTTCACTATCCGCCTGGTACAGCGGGCTACGAATCACGTGTGACATTGCCTTTTCTATTGGAAGTCTTAGCTATGATACGCTTTATTTGTGGCCCACTTTACACCTGCTTGAAAATAATGCCCTTTCTAAGTGATAAATTTATAGTAATTAAACAGTTATTCAAATGCAATTATTGGTTTCATTTAAGACGAATAAACAGCGTTTTGTACTAAATTAAAATATTAGTAGGATCATAACTCCAAAGCAGGCGAATTTGTTATAAATTAAAACTTTTGAAAACCTTTCGGAGATCATTGATATATGTAGTTAATAAGTATGTAAAGTTTGCTGATTGCAAAGGCATAATAACAATTTTTATTTAACAAAATTATTATTTTTTATCAAGAGACTAGGTTTTAGTGGAAATTTCGGAACGAAAAATATATCAAATTTTCAATTCGGGTCATACCCATTGTGGTACCAAATTTCAAAAAGGCGTTGCGTTACACCTCTTCTCACAGACGTTAACAATGCCTAATTTTATTATGATATATTCCATTTTATGATTTATGTGAAAATTAAAATTAATAAAATAATTTATCTCTGTACAAACAAAATAAATATACACATGGACTGCAATATTAAACACAATTGCAAGACTGACGCCTAGATGCGCAAGATCGATTGACCTTGTAAAAGAATGAATATAAGTTACAGGTGATACAGATTTATTTAGCGATCATTTGTTAAAAAAATTGCATAAAATTTAAAAATAACAGAAAAAAAGAAAGCCATTTGCTACGGCGCGGCAGTAACAAGCAAATGGCGGATGTTTAAGGATTAGGGGCAAGTATAAAACATTATTTACAATTTTTGGACGATATTAATTGTCTAGGAAGATGTTACTTGATCGAGGAACTAAAGTTTCTGTAATGATTTTATTGAACAATTCGTGTTGCAAGGAACTGTTTTTCTTAAAAATGATTTTAATTAAAGTTGACTGACCTTGCTAGTAGTTCCAATTGAAGTAAAATATATATTAGATTGAAGGAACCCAGGGTTATAACAGTACTTTTAGTTGTTAAGGTCGACTTCTATTTTTATTTTTTTATTGTAGTAGACGCTTACATTAGGGCAGTAAAGGTTCCGTAATGGCTTTAATTAAACATGAATTTAAGCTGTAAATGACTGTCTAGATTCTGCGAGCCGACGTGTTAAACACGTTGGCGGACATTTTTGAAAACACAATAGATTTTTTATTATTATAACTGCTATAGCAGTCGTGTGTTCGTTAACGTGTTAAAAAGAATTTGAGCTGCAAATGTCGACCTAGAACTTAGACAAAAGGCACGGAGGGTTCTATAGTGGTTCTAATTGAAATGGAATTTGAACTGGAAGGGGCTGCCGTGCTGGAAGTGGTGGAAGGGGTTGTGGAAGGGCGCGCCGTGCTGCCCGCCGCCGCGCTGGGACTCGGGGTCTAAAGGATCCACGCCCGCGTCGAACTGTGCTCGCTTCTCAGGGTCTGTCAGTACCTGGAGACAAATAAATATACATTACTGGCTGTAGCCCGCGGCTTCGTCTGCGGGTAACTCGAATATTGCGCCCAAAAGCTATATATATTCGACCTTGGTCCTTAACTATACCCATACTAATATCAAAATCGGACAAATGGTAAAATACATTTGACCCTGTAACTATATCCATACCAAATACCAAATTTCATCAAATCGGTCAAATGGCAATTAAAGACTAACAGACAGAAATACAGACACAGAAAAACTTTCGCAAATTGTAACGTAAGATACGATAAGTACGAATCTCAAATTGATATCAGTACTTCTAGTATGAGGTTTTATAAACGCAGACGCGAACGACTGCGTTAGGATTTTGTATGGAATTTCTTAGTTGTTTTACTATCCACCAGGGGCGCTATACAGGTTTGTCATAAAAAATCACTAACGCAGTCGCTCAGTTTTATTTCTAACTAGCAACCCGCCCGGCTTCGCATAAGCATAAAAACCTTCCTCTTGAATCACTCTATATTAAAAAAAACCGCATCAAAATCGGTAGCGTAGTTTAAATATTTAAGCATACAAAGGGACATAGGGACAGAGAAGGCGACTCTGTTTTATAGTAAATAAATTAAATAAAAAATTGAATTGAATCAAATTGAATTGAATAAAAATTAAATTTACAAACACTAGATTACTATAAGTTTCCATGTTTACTAACAAAATGTATACGAGTCTTGTTGCTCGAAATAAAGTTATTATTATTAATATAGTATGTATAGTGATAGTGCCGCACCTCCTTGGCGGCGGCGACGTCTATGAACCTCTTCTCCGCGACCTTCTTCTCGTCGCCGTGGTAGCTGTCGGGGTGCCACTTCTGCGCTGCCTTCCGGTACGCCTTTATTATCTCCTGCTTGCTCGCCGTCCTGTATACAACGATATTACTGTTTTATTTTTCACTAGCTGTTGCCCGCGGCTCCGCCCGCGTGGGACTCGGTTATATCGCGCCCAAAAGTAGCCTATGTTTGACCTCAGGTCGTTAACAACATCCCTACCAAATTTCATCACAATCGGTCCAGCAGTTTAGCCGTGAAGAGCTGACAGACAGACAGACTTTCGCATTTATAATATTAGTATGGATTTTAAAGTACACCAATAGTTGAAAAAGTAAACTTTATAATAAAAATTTAAGACTATCGAGTTTCAATCGTATATTGACACAAATATTCGTAAAGTTTGGACTGTCAACTTCACAGAACAGAGAAATTATCCGAATGGATTTAGTTCCAGAATCAGTGTGGCAGCGTATTCTCTCTTCTTATATTCAATTAATACATGTAAACCACACCACACCTTATTACAAATGTATTAAGTAGTTTACAACAAAGCCACCTAATATTATTGACCAATAACAGTGGCAATAAAACAGATGCAATCAAATTCCCCACCCATTTTTTCTGTGTGAAACGTTGGCTTGCAAGCCAAACTAGTGACACGTTATTCATGCGCTATGCCACTTCTTGTTAATAATTCTAAATTTTGTGATCAACTTTGTAAATATAATGTGGTAAATTCACGATCGGCGCTTGACAATTAGAGCTACTAACTAATGACAAAATCACTGAATTGACTTATTTCACACTCAGTCGCTTAGTGTTCGCGTTAGTTAAAAAACTTGTTAACATTTCAAGAAAATATCCAATCATAAAAATAAGTTGGTGTAAAAGAATAAAACAATATATACTAGCGACCCGCCCCGCTTCGCTTGGGCATAAAAACCTTTCTCTTGAATCACTATCTATTTAAAAAAAAACCGCATCAAAATCCGTTGCATAGTGTTAGCTTGCTCAAGAAAGGGAAATTCGAAATCATCATCTATAGAACCATAACCATATCAATCATAATCAACTCCAAATATAAAGCTCCAACGTCCGATCCATCTCGCGTCTCGAACAAGAGTGCCATGTCAAGCCGCGCTCACTTCAACCTTCAAGAATGATGAATGCAATGAATGAGAATAACTAAACGAATGATATGGCAATGACATTGACGGATATATAACATGACAACACAGAAATGACACCACGTATAATTAGACAAGCTAACAATAGATTTAAAGATTTAAGCTTACAAGGGGATATAGGGACAGAGAAAGCGACTTTGTTTTATACTATGTAGTGAATTGTAGTGATTATAATATTATAATAATACACGATAAATATATACAGGGTGTAACATGTAAGTGTAGTCATATTTTCAGGGCCGACAGAGTCGGTCATAAGCAATATATTCCAATTGGTATTAAATGGAAAAGTTAATAATCGAGTGAGTTTTACTTTATCGTAATTTTAACGTATTATCGATATCGATAAGAGTCAACAGACATCACTGTCTGTATCAGCTGACAATGTGAATGACCTTTTTTACCTAAGCCTTAACCACCTCCTGTCGAGCACACATTTTCTCCTGGTAAGAGATCTAATGCAAAATAAATTAAGCAAAAAATTAAGGTTCCGTATGATTTTTTTTTAAATAATTTTGATATGTCTTTGCTAAGACAAAAGCTAAAAAGTAAACTAAGGGATTTTATTACCAATCAGTGGCTTGAATAAGTGTCTGGTTACCGCCTCCCCAGCAGCGGCCCAGCAAAGGGTAAACGCAAAAACTACTTGGTAAATGTGTACAAATAAATGGTCTTACAATCAGGCCGAGTGAGAGAGTAGAAAGCAAGAAAGTCGACCTTGGGACGACGATCTGAGAATACAACCGGGAAATCGCTTGGAAGAGAGATAAAATTGACACAAAAAATTAAAACAAACAGAAATTGATGAACTGGCTAGTTGACGTTGTAGTTATTTTTCCAAGTGGCGTACAACATCACGTATTTCGGAGCCGGAGGGAGGTTTGACCGCTGTCGCCTACACGGTACAGACAAACAGAACAGAGGTGTACAGTACTTTGTTTCCATCACCATCTTTCACTTTTGTCATATCATATCACTGCCTCCGTAGTCCAGTGGTTAAGGCGTTTTGCCTGTAGACCCGTGGGTCGAGGGTTCGATTCCCACAGGAAGCATACTTTGTTTAGTTGTTTCCAGTTTGGTTAGGACATATGTCCTTAGGCTTGAATCGCCTGATTATCACCTGATTTGTTTGACAATAAAGATGATTTCCTGCCGTGCGTGCACGTTAAGCCGTTGGTCCCGGCTGCCATCTGGTATTCGTTAAAGGAACCACGTCAGAGGCCGAGAGGCGGTTCCGAATAAAACAACTCTGACGCCAGGGTGTGCATGGTCGATTGACTATGACACCTACACGAAACTAATGAACTTTTGTCATAAACATTGTCTTACTTAAAAAAAAAACATCATAAAAGCACCGCGGAATTATTGTATGCGCACATGTAATATTATTATGCCCCTGTGACACCTGGTACATTAGCAATAAACATTAAAGAACCCTAAATTTATTTATGTGCCTAGGCTACGCCCATTTACTTATGTATTGTAAGAAAAGAAGATATTTCTTTCTCTTTCTGTTTAATTTTATTTTGATTATTGGTTCTGTACAAATTAGGCAAAATATGCAAGGGCATTGCAAGGGAATTCAAACCTCTGTTCCATAGCAGACTTCCACGTCATTCTCGAGGGAAAAAGTTCGAGGGAGTGGTCTATTCCTAAGCTGGATATACCACGCGCTTGCAAGAACGTATCAATAGTATTAGGATAGCATAAGTGTTAGAGAGCAAATACATAATTTTTAAGAAAAAAATCATATTGAACCCTAATTAAAGCCACACCCACCTCACATACACATTTGCCATCTCTTTCTTTCTCTTTCTTTGCAAATAATTATTAAAATTATTATTGAGGGTTCTGTCTATGAATAATGGACTGCGTTATTTAAACTTGCATGGTTATTTAGGGTATTAAATTTTCTTATTACCCAGAAAATTCGCAAAGGTTTCTAATAAAACGACATTAAGACGTTTGACGTCAAGATGCGGCCGGTCACAAAAATAATGTCCTCCGCGTTTACCGGTCGCATTCTGTAGCATAGCTTTTGAAATAAGTACAAGATCCGTTAATACGATGTCCACGAGGTACATCGACTGAAGTCATAAAATAAGATTTTAAATTGTTTGTATGACCGGCCGCCTGCCTGCCGTTAACCTTCTTTGCGAACGCTGCTGTTGGTAGAAAATACCACCAGCCGGCGGCGGCGAGAGATTTTGCCAACAGCCAGGAAGAAAAACATTGGAATTCAGATATCTGTTTCCCCTTTGTACGACATTCACGTGAAGAGAGAAAGTGGTCTATTCCTAAAGTACGTAATTGGAAAGGAAAAAAAACTATTCGTGAAAAAACCCTCTGAGAAAGTATTTTTGAGCTGGATATACCACGCGGTCATCTTACTAGTACTAGGATAGCATAAAAGTAAAGAGTAAGTACAAATTCGTAAGAAAACCCTTACATGTTGAATCCTAATTAAAGTAACGCCCACTTCTCATTCGGCCATTACTATTTTTTGGAAATAATGATCTAAGGGTTCTGTTTATTAATAACTAGCGACCCGCCCCGGCTTCGCACGGGTGGACATTTATTTATTAAGCTCTCTGAAAAAAAAAAATGTTTTGTATGTATTTTTTATAGGTTTTTTATTCGTGTTACATTTCTTTGTTTCATACCTGCTTAACTCTTTTATTTTTGTTTTTAATTTTAACGACTCTTTACCTTAATGCTTTACTATACACTATGTTCGCAGTAGTATTTGTAGATGGCATTGAAACATATTGGTTTTCAGGTGATCCTACTCGAGAAAGTGCAACATATAATTGGCCATGAGAAAAGCACTCTTTTCTGAGATCGATGCCTACCATTGAAAAAGTTTGACCCTGGAATTTATTTATTGTAAGGGCAAACGATACCTTGACGGGAAACTGTAATCTTTTAAAGGAAATAGGCAAATCTGTCGGTATGATGGTCGCTACAATCACATTGGCCCGCAATTCTTTTATCAAAAGTCTTGTCCCATTGCACATATTAGGAGGGCTTAAATTTCTTAATAGCATAATGGGCGTACCTTCTTTTAATTTCAGTTCGTGGGGTGGCAATCCGGCAGGATTGAGTGAGTTTAAAAATTCTTGTGGATAGTGTACTGTATCTTCGGTGTTACACACGGTGTCGATGGATTTAAAACATTTAAAATCACCGGGCACTTTTTCAAATAGTGCATTAATTCAGTAGATTTGGCCTCGTCCGCTGCGTAGAGAGCCGACCGCGCGAATGAGCCGCGCGGCAACTTGCTTCATAGATGTGCGCGGTTTCGCAGTGCGAATCGTCGACACATATCGGCCGGCGGCCATCATTCATTTTAATACCAATAACAATTTTAAATTCGTAATATCTTTTGAATGAATTGTCCGATTGGAATAAAATAAAAAGTAATTTATAGCTATTGAAACAATCTTGCTCAATAAATAGTTTATTTGGATAAGGATTAGTATTTGACGATAATATGATCAATAAACATAGGCTAATAATTTTAATTACTTTTATTCTATGGAAAAGTGGTTATAATGGCTAAAATATAAATGTTTGGTTTATACTATCGCGGACTTTTTTGTAGGCATTATTGAGTTCTACAACTTTTCTATAGAAGTCAACCATACATCTCTAACCATTTAGGCAGCGTTCGCGAGAATCGTTAACGTACGGCAGGTTTTTCGTCGACTTACTCCACAATTTTCACTACCACGAAAAATCCTATCTATTTTCCGGGATAAAATATAGCCTATACGGATTCGGAAGAATCCCTCTAAGTAATGGTAAAAGAAATTTTGAAATCGGTCCAGTAGTTTTTGAGCCTATTCAATACAAACATACAAAAATACAAAAATACAAAGGTTTCCTCTTTATAATATTAGTATAGATGAGTAATTTCAGTGATAATGTTCGCTTGACCGATCAAATTGGTAATAAGATAATTTGAAATTACTAAAATCATGCGAATAAAACCGGTTCATTTAGTAGGCGGAGTGATTTTTTCACTAAAAATTTTTAATGTTGACTAGGATAACATAGGCGTTAGATAGTAAACACGGAAGCTTTTTAGTTAGTTTTAATAAGGAACTCTAAATTGTTTTCTGCCAAAATATGGGGTAGGGATAGTTCCTTATGTAAAGATCGGCCAATAGCAAGCAGGTTAATCGATCTTGTATGTACATGATCCTTCAATCAGTCGGGCCGCCGATCAGTTGCTTGCATCTGAACGTGGTGTAAAGATACTTTTTATTTTAACCGCGCGCGTGACACTTTAATTTTTTTGAAAATGTCATTTTTAAGTCACGCCGAATACTACGAAATGATTCTTTGAGTGGGGGCTGCCGATGGTAGTCTTCGTGGAGCTCGTGAATTGTATCGTGAGAGGTTTATCGAAGGACGTCCAGAAGCTGAGCAAAGGCAGCTGCCATCTTTGGAGTGCTTCCGTAGGATGGTGCTTCGATTGCGTGAAACTGGATCATACCGTGGCTTCACTTCCCATGAACGCGCAAGCACCATCGACCCGGACTTTGAAGAAGCTGTTCTTGAGCATTTTGGTTATGTTCACGTGTTTATTTGAATACCTACGTTGCGGTAGTGCACTACAATAATAAGTGATTTTATTAATAATGTGTGTGGTGTGTGAAGTTAAATTTAAACTGGGTGTAAAAAGAAAATTCAATGTGTTATGTGCGGCAAGTGATATGGTGGCTACGATGTCGCCGCCAAAGATACCGCGCCGCCATTGTGTTTTTCGCTCCTTGATACCAGGCGCGCATAAACAGGCAGAGCTAACAATATCTCAACATCACGTAAGTAGGTTTGATTAGTAGAGTTCATGACCCCACTAGTGATGGGACACGATTGTTTTGATTATGACGTCACAAAAAAATATATTTAATTAAATTTTCATTTTTTATTAAATTAACTTATTGTGTCTTATGACATTGCACACAAGATCTACATCGATTACACTTATACCTCCTTGAATATGACTACACTTACATGTTACACCCTGTATATCAAAATGCAACAAACCTCTTAACTCCCAATATCTTATAATAGTCCCGCTGCTCAGACTGTTTTTGTAGTTTTTGAGCCCGACTCAGACCATCCTTGGCTCTTTGAAGACCTTCTTCTAACTCTAACGCTTGTTTGTACGCCTGGATTGCTGGAATAAAACAAATATATCAATATATCACACTAATATCCTTAAAGTGGGAGAGATGCACTAGCGATAAGGCCGCCTATTGTATATTTTGTCACAGACTGTAATCCATGTATGCAATTCTATATTATAAAAGCGATAGTTTGTGAGTGTGTATGTTTGTTACTCTTTCACAGGAAAACGGCTGAACCGGTTAAGCTAAAATTTGGAATGAAGGTTGCTTAGAGCCTGGGACTACACATAGGCTATATTTTATTCCAGGCTGAAAATTGGTGGGACGTAGCTTAGAACCAGGAAAAGGACATAGGGTACCTTTCATCCCAGGAAAAAGCGAAATTAACGCGGCCTGGCCGCGGGCAAAAGCTAGCAGCAGCGAGAGAAGGGCACATGTATCATTTTGGTCAAACCGAGATATCTAGGATTAAAGTTTTTACCATATTCTGCTCTATAGAGTGAGAACCTATTGATTTATAGAAAAAAAATCACTGATTATATTTGCGTAATGGTTAGTACTATTATATTTTTAGCTTTTTAGTTTCAAAATATAATGAACTAGCTGTTCCCCGCGGCTTCGCCCCGCGTGGGACTCGGTTATATCACGCCCAAAAGTAGCCTATGTTTGACCTCAGGTCGTTAACTACATTCCTACCAAATTTCATCACAATCGGTCCAGCAGTTTAGCCGTGAAGAGGTGACAGACAGACAGACAGACAGACAGACAGACAGAAAGACAGACAGACAGACAGACTTTCGCATTTATAATATTAGTATGGAAGTATGGAAGTATGGATTATTCAATAATTTCAAAAAATAACTTTCAACTAACGAAAAAAATATTTAAAAAATACAGTTTACTACAAAGAAAATGCATAGTTAACCAAATGTGACCTTTCTTTTTAATATTTCTAACAAATTTGTCATCGAGTCATAAAGAAAGGGCATATTTGTGCCCTTTTTAATTAAAATAAAACTAATGTGTGTATATAAACAGAAAATAAAAACAAAAGTTTAATTAAATGTAAAACAATATGTTTTACACTTTTAACTAGGAGATAGGCGTGATCTTACATACAGACAGGCAGACAAAAAATTCAAATACAAATTTTGCTTTCTATTATTCTTTTTAAATGTCCCTCTATACATTTTAATCAAAAATACATGTACAGACAAAATATTTTTACTGTTTTATTATATGTATAGATTTACTAAGCAGCTCACAGACATAATTATTAAAGGCACTCGTAGTAAAATATTCTTAATGGTACATACATACATACTTATAGTCACGTCTTTATCCCATACGGGGTAGACAGAGCCTAGAGCCATAAGACCTTTGACCATGTTTAGCATGATGACAGTTTAAACAGGAAATCAATAGTGATGGGTTGCTAGCCGCATTGCCTATGTCATGATTCCCCCATTCTACTATCTACAATGTATTTGTGCCTTTTCAATACAATATCAAATAAATATGCCTTTTCATTTAATAACACATGAAAATAAGTGTCATTTGTGCCTTTTGCGCCGACTGTAACTCCAAATTCCTTAGAGTTAAAATTCTACGAAAAATTGAGCAGATGCGCCTTTTTTTCCTGATTCCAAATATGAATATAACTCATTTTTTGAAAAAATGTTAGTTGTGCCCTTTTCTTCTACGACGGCAGTGTATCTTCGAACGCTTATAACTTTCGCCTACAAGTCGGATTTGGATAATTCTTTCTGCATATGATAGCCTGATCCTCTGGGCAGGCTATAGGCTATATAATAATAAATCTCACCGTCGTCGAACATGTCGAGTCCCAACAGCGCGTCCCCGCGCTCGCACAGCACGCGCGCGTCGCGTTGTATCTCCAACGCCGCGCCGCAGTGTTGTAACGCCTCAGAATATAATTCCTCCTGTGAATGTTAAAACAATTGATAAGGCGTTTTAGGTTTTAAATACAGTATTAAAGATAAACTATAACCCCCGTATTAAGAAACGTTTGTTAAGCCTATTTTTGTCAAAATGTGTATCGTCTCGTTCTTTCACATGGAGTGTCCGGTAAGAGAGAAAGAGCCAAAACATATTTAAGTTAAAATGGGCTTTTCAAACGTTTCTTAATACGGCGGTAAACGACTTCAAAAAAGGAGGTTTCTCAATTCGACCGTATACATAACATACATATAATTAAGTATATATATTTATGTTTTTAAATAACCAAATATATACTAAAATATTATTGTTTTATTAATCATTTAATGAGTTACTAAAAAAGTTAATTAAAATCGTTCAATTTAATCTATTATTGGAAACGTGATAAAAACGATATAGACATAACGCCAGAAACATTAAAGTCATCTATTGAGAGTAATAGAAGCCTTACTATTGGCAGCTCATATTTGTTTGTTAATAAATCTTGGAAGTACCTATACAAATAAATATAATCAATAATAATAAATCAAGACACAAATACAGAAGGCAGTAGTTGTGGACACGGCCCACATTGTGAAAACTTTCCTCATTGCGGAGCCCTGAGGCAGCCGGGGTCTGTACTCCGCTGCCGATTTTGCCTTTTTTATATTTTAAATGTTTTTATTTTTATTGTAAATATTATTTAAAAACGTAGAATAGAGAAAGCAAATAAAATGTAAAGAAAATAATTCAAATTGCAAGGAACTTAAATACTGTGCCGATCTCACATTAAAAAATAGAATGAGCTAAAGAAAAGAAATAGAATTAGGGTTCTTCGAAAACCCTTGAAATTAAGATATTTATAAAATTCTACGTAGACAACAGCTAGTATTAACATAAATACCGGTTTTGGCGCCAAGCTAAAGTCGCTCAGTTATCGTCATTGTATTTATTTTCTAATATTTGTGTTTTTTCGAGTATTTGTGCATAATAAAGGTGGATTATTATTCGCTAAGTGTTCGTGAACAAGCGTGAGTGTTGGGTAGTGGTACAATGTCGTATAAGTGACTTTAATCCTTGTCACCAAAATCTCCCAAGATAAAACTAAGTGAAACTTCCACCGCTCCACTTAGCCCTTGACTAACTTGACTAGACATGACTACTGACTTGACTTGACTTTGTGACTCGACAAAATGGAGAACATTAATATAAAACTTGATACTGGCAAAAATAAGCTATAAGTTTGTTTGCCATATTTTGAATTATAGCCAAATTAAAAAAAGAAACATTAATACCTTAGCAGAACAACTACACAGCCACTTCCTGGCCTCGAACACGACCAACGAGACCTCGTCCTCGACCTTCAGCACTTTATGAGCACTCCCGATGCAGCCGGCGAAGTCCCGAGCATCACTCCTCTCTTCGCACTCGAGCAGGAGTTTGTCCACCTTCTTCACTTTCTTGTAGAACGGGAAGCACTTCTTGTGCTCCGGGTCTAGTTTGAGACATTCGCGGATTTCCTGTTGGTTTAATAAATCTTATTATCCATACTAATATTATAAACTAGCTGTTACCCGCGGCTCCGCCCGCGTGTAGGTCGCTTTCGCGTAACCTGTGTTACACTGAAATGAAATGACGCAATCGAAGTAGCCAGGACATTATTCAAATATAAACAAATATCATGTTTCAGAGTTAAGTTCAAAGAATCTCTTTGTAGACAACATTAGCAGTTCTTCCCTCAGAGGCTAATAAATATAGATTTTCGGCGCTACTGAGCCGCGAGAAAGCCATGCGAGAAACATCTTGTTGACTTGTTCTTAGGTCGATGCCAGCTGCTTTTAGGGTTTGTCCCTGCGACTTATTTATCGTCATGGCAAAGCATACAGCAACTGGAAACTGGGTGCGTTTAAATTGAAAGGGGTAATTGTTGGGGATGAGTGATATTCGAGGTATGTACACCGTTTCGCCTGAACCACACCCTGTGAGAATTTCGGCCTGTATTAAGTTGCGCTGCAAAACCGTTACTTTGAGTCGGGTCCCGTTGCATAGTTTAGGCGGAGAAAGATTTATTATATATTTATTTTCTTAGGAGCATAATGGGAACGCCGACTTTAAGGGTAATGTTATGAGCAGGAAGACCACTTGCAGCCAATGAACTCAAAAACTCGATAGGGTAGGTGGTAGCATCATCCTGATGCACAACACTGTTATATGACGTGTAAATCACTTCATCCCCGACAATTTCCGCCAAAACCTTGAGTTTCGGTAAACGTTTCCGAAGCCCGAGATGACGCATGACGCTCGCGGTCAGCGTCTCAGACAACCGAGACTCTCTGTCAGAAGAAGTTTCTAAAGACCGAGACAAAGCATGGCGTTGCCTATCTTCATCGAGTCGCATCTGTCTATCCGCATTCGATTCTTGAGATCTAGCTAACCTTCTGCTTTTAGCTAGTCTGGAATGACGCGACAGATTAGATCGTTTCCTCCTAGGCATTATTTAAAAGAATTAAAATTCTTTATATCAGGTGAATTTAAATCAACTGCAAATATTTTAAGGGCAGATTCAGACAGACCACTCAACCGAACAACTTATGTCGAAATACGAAAAAAATTTTTTGACCACATACAAATTGAGAATCAGCTGATCTAGTTTAGTATGGAGAGTGAAAAATAAAATTTCGTATTTCCATATAAGTTTATTTGGAAAAGTTGTTCAGTATAGTGGTCTGTATCTGCCCTTAAAATATTTGCAGTTGATTTGTGTCCACCTATATACGACACGATCGTTTCAATTTTCAATGCAAGCAAGACAACTATCAATAGCGAACCGAACCGTCCATTTACCAAACCAATCAATAGACAACAACCAAAGAACCAAACCAAAAGAACCACAAAGACAATTACCATCAAATTTTTTAATTTGCTAGGGTTAATTTCAATCCATAATGCGAAAACGTAACCATAGCGAGTTGTAAAGTGAGTCAGCGCCATCTATTGAGATTTTATGTTACTAAATTTACGATCAAATTCAATGTGTTATTTTATTAAAATTAATAGGTGCAGTGCGTGTTTTCGTATTTATTGATATGGATAATATAAAGTAGAAAACCTAGCCTTATCTAAATTAAATTAAACGTAAGTAAACGCATTAAAAGTTTTGAAGCAGTGTTTGAAGTAAATTTTCAATCGACCATAACTTCTTTTTCCCTTAACCGATTTTGACGAAACAAAGTTTTGACAACGCTCCTAATTATATGTAATCCAACTGTAAAAACCGCGTTTAAATCGGTTGAGTATTTTCGAAGCAATAACGTACCAGACGACATACATACAGACAGACAAAAATTCCGAAAACTGTCTTTTTGGTTTCTGTTACTCTTTTAAATGTACAGACACTCGCATTTAGTGTCTTATTATATGTATTGATGTGAAGTTTGTTTGTCCTTCCTTCACGCCGTAGCTAAGCAACCAATCGACCTGATTTTTGGCATAGAGTTAGTTGAAAGGATGGAGAGTAACATAGGCTACTTTTGCTCCTGAAAAAGCATCAAGCTGCCAAGGGAGATTACTGGAATATTTGTATGACCACCAAAAATTTACTAATTCCACGCGAGCGAAGCCGCGGGTAAAAGCTAGTTTATTATATATGTTATATCTTATAATCTTATTATTTTACCTTGAGAGCGTCAGTGACATGCCCCAACTGGTACAGCAGCGTGGCCAGTCTGTAATATCCGTCCGTGCTGTCCTGTTGGAGACGATTCACAGATCTGATGTCCGACACCGCTGAGAATAGATCGTTCTGAAATAAGTATACACATATATATAGTTACAAACAAATAGAAAAGACTAACAATTATGATGATGATACTGACAAGAATTATACTACCCCATTACTCCCTATGGCCCATGACTAACCCTATATACTAAACTAGCTGTTCCCCGCGGCTTCGCCCCGCGTGGGACTCGGTTATATCGCGCCCAAAAGTAGCCTATGTTTGACCTCAGGTCATTATTTACATCCCTACCAAATTTCATTACAATCGGTCCAGTAGTTTAGCCGTGAAGAGGTGACAGACAGACAGACAGACAGACAGACAGACTTTCGCATTTATAATATTAGTATGGATTTACAAACTAAAATGTGTTTCGTCTCGTTCTTACACATTTAATATCGGTAAGTTAGCGAGAGACAAGATACATTTTAGTTAAAATTGATTTAAAAATTAAATTTAAGTAAATACTTTCCAATTTATTAATGTAACGTAACCCTAATGACTATTTTTGTATGTTTTTATTTTTATGTTGTGTCAGGGAATAAATATGGGTAATTCACCACCAAATACAAGGACTTTGTCATGGGACAGGGTTCTTCCCATACCAATATCCTACAACACACCTGCTCATAGTACAAGTACTGATTGCAGATAACCAACATCTATACAAACAGATTAAATTGAAGTGTCTGTTTGTAATATTTAAATAACCGCATTTTATATACCGAAATAACATTTTTACAATTTTTGTCTGTCTGTTTGTTCGGGCAATCTCTGTAACGGCTGGACCGATTCTGACGGGATTTTCACTGGCAGATGGCTGATGTAATAACGAGTAACTTAGGCTACTTCAATTTTACAAATTTTTTCGTCAACTGCGAACTGAACAATACTTTTTGTTAAATTCCATGCAGAAGAAGTCACGGGCACAGCTAGTAGAAAAAATATATATTTATAACACCTGTAAAATGCTACTGTGAATAAATAAATTGAATTAGAACAATGAAATGGACAAATAAGACATGTAAGAAACAAATCACATTATTACCAGCGCTATATAAGACTCAGCTCGAAGCTGCCTCAAATGCGCCGACCACGGCGACACATTGAGCAGCCGGGTGGCGAGCTCCACGGCGGCGCGGTGGTCCCCGCCGCGGTAGTAGGCCTCCGCTAGACGCAGGTCCTCTATGTACTCGTCTATCTTGTAATATTGCTCCAACGCCTCCTCGTTGTAAGGCTCTGCACTTAGCTGTGGGAAATTAGTTTTATTTACAATCTTCTTCACTACATCACTATCAAAACAAAGTCGCTTTCTCTGTCCCTATATCCCTATGTATCTTTAAAACTACGCAACGGTTTTGATGCGGTTTTTTTAAATAGATAAGTGATTCAAAAGGAAGGCTTTTATGCTCACGCGAAGCCGGGGCGGTTTCTAGTCTTCTTATATATAAAAATCAATTGGTGTTAATTTTGGTCTTGAAATGTTTGTGGAAGTTCAGGGAAGGTTTACGCATTCGGTGTATGGCAGCCTAAACGGTGAGAGAAGTGTGTTCAGGCAGTACAGCCTGGCGTCATGACCATTCAAACCAAATCGAATCCAGCTGATTTAGTTTCCCGAGGTTTGAGAGCCGATCTTTTACAGGACCGGTCACGAGGTCGTCGATAGTACACTTTGTGGCTCATTGTACATTCTACCTACCTATTCATGTATAGAAAACGCATATGGTGTACATTAAGTCACATAAACTATTATAACTAGTGGTTCTGTGAACAGTAGACCTCGCGAACCTCATCCGTTAACCCCTTTTTCGTTTTTTTTATTACTTTATATAGAGTATATATAGGTATTTCTTATTCTGTTAATTTTTTCCCTCGTATATTCTTAAAAGTATTTTTTTTATATTTTTTTATTTTGCCATATTATCCTATTCTGGTCAGACGGTCATAATATACAGTCATATAAAAACAAAAAATAATAAATATAAAATAAAAAATTAAAATAAAAATAAAAATAAAAATAAATGACCGAAAACGAATTCAAAGCGCAAAGTTGTAAAAGAACAAGTACCATGCGGCCAGTGGTATAAGCAATATAACAAAATAATAGCAAACTTCCCCCATTTTTGCCCCCATTTTCCTTCCAATCAAAAAACGCTCTCGACAAAAAATTGCAAATAAATCAAGGAACACGTGTGTCAAGTTTCATTAAGATCCGTTCGTAAACAACGTCACAGAAAACTTTCCCCCTTTTTTCCCCCCTTTTCCCTCCAATCAAAAAAAACTCTCGACAAAAAATTGCAAATAAATCAAGGAACACGTGTACCAAGTTTCATTAAGATCCGTTCAGAAATGCGACCTCTAGCCCGGAACAAACAGACAGACAGACAGACAGACAGACATCCGGACAAAAGCAAAATTTGCCAGTTACAAGAAATGGAGACTCTCGCTCGCTTCGCTCGCTCGGTCAATTACAATACTTATCAGCTATTAAATACTACAATCGACCGCTGATTGCGCGATAACTATCTATTGTATGGTGAAGTCACCTTGTCATATACAAACAGTGCAAAAGAAATACATATAATTCACTGTTATTCTACTTGCATTTATTTTTTATCATGTTACCTAATGTCTCATATAATACTTCGAATTTTTGTTTTAAATATTGAATGTGATTTTAAATTTTGTAGACAAGAGAGTGAAATTCGTGAAATACCAAAGCAAAAATACTTTAATTAAATAAATAAATATATAGGGACAAATCACACAGATTGAGTTAGCCCCAAAGTAAGTTCGAGACTTGTGTTATGGGAGAATAACTCAACAATACTATATTTTATAACAAATATAGATAAACATCCGAGACCCAGGTCAATCAGAAAAATACCATTTTTAGGGTTCCGTACAAAAATGTAAAAACGGATCCCTTATAGAATCACTTGTGCGTCTGTACGTCCGTCCGTCCGTCACAGGCAATTTTCTCCGAACCTTCTGGACTAAAACAGATGAAATTTGGTAGGATGGCGTGATCCTGTGACCTAAACACAGATGTGCAAAGTAAATAATCTTTTTCATAAAATAAGTATTTATTCGGGGGACAAATTAGGAATTTAAAAAATAAAGTTTAGCAAACCTTACCGTGTAATAAATCAAAAGAAAGGGCTCCTTATGAGGATTTCAAATATATTTTTGTTATTATTATAACATAAATAATCTTGATTTTATTCATGAAAGACAAAAATTTACCCTGATCTCCAAAACTAACGGGCATAAAATTTTGAAAAAAATACAAAATATAGTTCATTGCCTGTAGATTACAGTTATTGGTAAATTCAATATAAAACGTTTTAGTTCACTAAAACACCACTAGATGGCGATAATAGTAGTTAGTTGAAATATCACAATTGAATTTAAAAATTGACATTGGCATTGTACGGAACCTTCTCCACGCGAGTTCAACTCGCACTTGACCGGTTTTTTTCATCTTGACCTGACCGGGGATCGAACCCGGGACCTCCTGAGTAGCGGGCAGACGCCACGGAGGTCGTATTTATTATGTTTATAAAATAAAGTTCAAAATAGGTGAAAGTGTGAAAATCAACACAAAAAACTTAGTTACAATTAAAAAATCTGAAGTGGCAAGTGCTAGTAGGAATCCCTTGATAGTCATTCTATAATCGCAAGAACGTCAAAATAGACCGTGGGTTAGGTTAGGAGTGGAATAGCAATGTAAACACACCTTATCAAAACATTTCACAGCCGACTGAGCATGTTTTTTTAATAGCGATTAGACACGCGTCGCGCGTCAAAGATAAAACGCGTAATTTTGAGCAACCGTTTTATTTCCGAAGTATGCACGTTTAGTAGAACCAAGAGAACTGGTAACAGGTGCACATGTCCTTGATAATGTCATGCAATATGTGTCAATTTATCGGTGGATGTAATCAAGTTATTTCAAGCCATCGTCATCATAAGCGCTATCGCGGTTTACTATGACGACATTTTATGCCACAGTAGAAATCTTTCATAGTTTAATAATAATCATTATCATCATTTCGTGTAGGTGACACAGTCATTCGACCATGCACACCCTGGTGTTAGAGTTCTTCGGAACCACTTCTCTGGCTCGTGGTTCCTTTAAACATGATTGAAATTCATTCATATAGTAATACAGCCAGTTGTACCCTATTTTTTGAAAAAACCTAAAATAAATCAAGGAAAACGTGTCATGTTTCATATAGATCTGTTCAGAAATGCGATCTCTAGTGTAGCACTGCCACAAATGCACACACATCTAACAAAATCATAATGGGCCAGCCTTGAAATGGAGATTCTCGTTCCCTACAAGAGTAGAAAACATACTCACAACTTGTCCGAAGTCTTCTTTAGCGTCTCTGTACTGTGCTAGTTTGATGTAGACATTGCCTCGGTGGAGCTGTGCCGCGGTGAAGTCTGCCTTCATGTCCAACACCTACGGATAGAAAATAATGCGTTACTGTTCAGCCTTGACTATAATGATGTGGGAATGAGTGGGTGCTCAAGGTAAAGTGCTGATAAAAATGATGAAATATATCATAAGAAATTAAATTATTTTGAATGTAGCACATGGGTGACATCAGAAATTACCTGATGACAATTTCTTTTTTTCATGATAATAATATCCATACTAATATTATAAAATGCGTAAGTCTGTCTGTTACACTTTCACGGCTAAAATGCTGAACTAATTTTTATGAAATTTCGTATGAGTCAAGGACCAGGGGTCAGACATAGGGTTTGTAAGTGAATGCTTTTGAATGTAACCAAAATAAATCAAAAATTTTAGCATTTCTTTTCAACAAAGGATGTTTTGTTTGATGTGATGACAATTTTCTTTTTTCATGATATATAATATTGTTTGGATGAGCTTAACAAATCAAAGGCAAAATTTTCAGAACTAAGGCATACTTTCAATCTAAGCTCAGACTTATGCAAATAGCATCACTGCATCACACTAATAATGATAGCCATTACTACAAATACATTCCTATCTCTCCTATCTATCATATTATCATCAATATTGATTATCTTTGTCATAGCAAAAACATAAATTTATTAGGAGTGCATTCTTCAATTACAGTTTTATGTCGACATCTTGGCCCTTAGATGTCGACATGACATAGCCCATGCGAAGCTGGGGCAGGTCGCTAGTATTATAAATGCGAAAGTAAACTACTGGACCAATTCTGCTCATACATAGGCTTTTGGGTATGATATAATCAACTTCCATTACTATAAGACTGCATTGTTCATATATTAGCATACAAGATTTAGTTTTATTGAGAGCTTGAAAGGATAATGGGTAGTTAAGCAAAAATCTTTAATAATTACCAGATAGCAGCTGGGACCAACAGGTCCCAGCTGCTATCTGGTAATTATTAAAGATTTTTTTCTGAGGCTAAGACACGGTTTTGTAACCCTCTTACACCAGAGTCTGCAGGGTCAATGGCTCTTGAAAATACACACAATGAATTAATGAGATCAGAGTGATCAGAGCAAAAATGTATTAGTAAAATATACACATTACCTTTGTGAAGTCTTGGAGGGCAAACTTGGCTTTCCCCAGTGCGTAGTAGACGGTGCCGCGCTTGAAGTATGTGAGGTAGTTGTTTGGGTCACCCTCTGAAGTAAACAATCAATATAAATGAATATAGGCAATTTTAAAAGCTAGAACTATCTACAAAATTAGATGTTCAGATATATTTTTTTATTTATAGCCCCTGAATTTTAGGCAAATTAGTAGACAGTAGAATATAACAGTTATTCAGGGTTCTAATAAAAATGGTATTAAGTTGCCACTATCAGATTGTGTAAGTATTAGTTATAAACCTTTAGCATGCTTGCAAAAAGCCTTGGTTTTTTCACATGCCTGCTCCACAACCAATATTTTTAATTTTCCCATTTGCATTTACGAACTATCTTAACAACAAGATCCATAAAATAATTATGAGTCTGATAAGATTAGCCTACGAAATTTAATGGTTGCACATCTTGTAAACATTGAGTTATGGTTAGCCACGTACATATCTAGGCCTCCAATACTTGGTGAATGGGACCTTGGCATAGAGTAGAGGTCAATCATCTATTCCCTAAAGCATGACACAGATTTACACTCACCTACTGCCGCATGATAGTGTGTCAGGGCATCTGAAAGCTGACCGCGAGCAAGGAACTCTCGGCCCAACTCTAAGTGCTTGTTCACCTCCGCCGGAGTCGCCCCGTCTGAAACTGTACCATTCCCGTTTAAACTTATACGTTTCACATGAAATATCACTAATATTAAGTATTCATTTAAACATAAATACGCACATTCTAATACTAATTCTAGCACTAATAAGACAAGGCATGGTGTGACTTTGTTCCAGTTAATATTTACTAGGTAGTCCATTATTATAATTATGTTTTTAAATTATCACTTTATAACACACATTAACTGCAAATTCTATTTCAATACAAACTAATTATTTGACAGAACCACAATCCATCTTCCTTCGCCTCTTTTCGTGGTCTGTTCTGATTGGTCCAAATCAGGACAATCCACGGACAATCAATCTGACTGTCATAATTCTGTTAAAAAAATTATAAAATAAAAATAAAATTAAGAACATTTTTAATTTGTCTTAAACTTCAGTTTTCTTAAAAAACAAATGAAATATATAATATAACTATATAAGTATGTATGCAAAGTAGTCAATAAAAAATATTTTAAACATAAATGGAAATCATTTGCAAGTTTTGCAATAATGTGGAAAGGAACGTAGTATTTTTTTTAAATGCATGTTTGTTTGACGTTGACATCTGGAATATAATTATTGCCATTATATTATATACTTAATTATTAAATTAATAAATGATATTTCTAGCACATTTGTGTATTCGTAATAAAAAAAAATACTGTTATTCTGTCAATGATATCAAATAATAGTTCTAATGATGTTTGTAATCAAAGTTTGGGCTAGTTAATTTAATACTGACTGACTGACTGTGCCAACAAAGTTACAGACTATGCTGTTATATACTGGTAACATCGAACCCGTTCTTTCATTTCCAAAAGTAAATCAAGACTCGGTTAGTTTTGCAAATTTTCGTTTTTGTTACTAAATTGGTGATAAATATATATTAATTCACGAATCTTAATGCATGGTTATGTTTATAGTGTACACCAAAATACTAGATTGACAAAATTCTTGCTGATAATTTTGGATTACTTTGATTGTTGGATGTCAACATAACCTCTTTAGATCGTGCTAGACCTAATCGAAAGGTAATATTTTAGGAATGGCTGACGCGCCGTCAACAGCACCCAAGGCGAAAGCGCCTAAATCAAAGGCTCCTAAAGAGAAGGCGGCCAAGCCAGCGCCGGCTGCCCCAGCAGAGCCACCGAAGGCGGTGCGCAAAGTGTCGTCAAAGCCTCGTCACGGCAGGCTTTACGCCAAGGCAGTGTTCACAGGCTACAAACGTGGGCTCCGTAACCAGCATGAAAACACAGCCCTTCTCAAGGTATAGTTTTTCAGTATATATATCAAATAGGTACCAGTTAAAGTGAGGTTATCTATGAAGTTCAGTACCTATGATAATTTGTGCATACTACGTGACCAAAACAATTAAGCGCATGAAAGTTGAGATCACATTGGAACTAGGAACGGTATACGTAGTACCTACCAATACTTAAATAGTTGGTATCGAAACGAAACTACTACCTGATACCCGACCCTGACCCGAGATTGAAGTGGGGTGCGAGATCCGTAACCGCTCATCTGTAATGCGCCTTATTGTTTTGGTTGAGTAGTAATATAGTTTTGGATGTTATTATGTAGTAGTAATTCAACACATCATTGGGTAGATGTAAATATCTACAATTTTCTTCTCAGTGCTAGTTAATGTTTATATTCAACAACAATATTTTGTTTAGAATAAAATAAAAACTTTCTCAATCAATAACAATAGTGCATCTTTAATTGGCATAGATAGATAATCTTTCAGATAGAGCAGTAGAGGGTAACTAAATGTCTTAAAAAGTGGACAACCAGACAAAAATATAAGGAAGATTGTACAGTTTAGCCCCTTCAGGTAAATGGTAATTCTGGTCAATGGACATTCGTGAAAGAATATTTAGGAAAATCACTACAATACCTTACATGATGCTTAGACATTTGAAACCTGAATCCTTATGTGGACAAATAATCACTGATCACCTGAAAATGATGGACTTACATGATGTTCCAAATTCAAAAATATAACCTAAAACCATAACTTTTCAGATTGAAGGTGCTCGTGACCGCTTAGACGCTAATTTCTATGCCGGCAAAAAGTGCGTATATGTATACCGTGCCAAGAAGAGGACACCCATCGCCGGAGGACCCAAAGGCAAGAAGACCAAGCTGCGCGCCATCTGGGGCAAGGTGACTCGCACTCACGGCAACTCTGGTAGTGTTCGCGCTCGCTTCAAGTCCAACCTCCCAGCTCATGCTATGGGACATAGGATACGAGTGGTCAGTATCATGTTTTTATTTTCTATAACTGTGGCGTAGTGGTTTCGTTCAGACTGTGCATCTGTGAAGTTGTTTCTTGTATGGTTAGCAGTTTGCAAGTTTGAATCAGCTGACTGTTTAATGAGAAATGCATTATATGGTCCTGGTTGCTACATGTAAAGAAATCATATATGTTTCAATTTCTTCCAAAAATATTAACCTTAATTACCAACTTTCATAATAAATGATCAATAATGGGGTAAATAGAGAGAGATGTTCAGTCAAAGAAAACCTTAATAATGAGGGGTTGGTTGAGATAAAAGATAAATTGTTTGAAGCTTATGAATCCTAATTGAATAAAAAATTTGTTTATTTCCTTCAAAATAAATAGTTTTTGCATAAGAAAATAACCTGTTTACAGTTATGCATATGCTTTTCACTAAGCACTTTCTAAACTGCATGTCGGGCTACCTACCAGGCGATGCATTCAGTATTTATAAACATTTAATTAATCATTTAGGTCGTAGAATCCAGACAATAGAAAAACTATGTTATTTCACAATTTAACTTACACTTTGTCACATATAGCTTGATTAATGATTCTGATTGGTCTGCTCACAAAATTGTCACATAACAATCGTTTTTATATTGTGTCTGCATTATATTATGTGAGACAATGGGTTAAAATGAATGCTGTCTAATTGCATACATTTTCTTGTTAGTCTGTCTGTCTGTTTCACTTTATCTTTATTATTCATCTTTCTATCCTACTGTCAAAATTATTATGCTAAAGTAGTAGAAAGAATACGTTTTTGATGTAGTGCAAATGAATTTGCTAAAAATATCATAAATTCATATTCAGTACTATTACCAAGTAGGTACTCTTGTTGGCGACCAGCAATAGTAAATTTTATACCACCTTTTTTATACCAATATTTCTGTAAACCTTTTTTGTAAAATATATTTTTGAAAAAAAAAACAGTGGTAAGGGAACAGTTGAAAGATGAGTTTTATGTTCTTACAACTCTCTTACCAATCTCTCAATTATCTATTCTGTGCTATTTCTACTGATATATTTTATTATTTTCTTCACTGTACAATAACTTTTAGACCAACATTACACTAAAACCCCACAAGGGTAAGCCATTCTTTATTTCAAAGATTTTCAATCAAAAAGGAACATTTGAAATGATGCTTAGACATTTGAAACCTGAATTCAATGTGGACAAGTTCTGACTGATCATGAAGATTTTCTATAAAATTTATTATAAATTATGAGATGTCATACTAAACTATGTTTTTGTTTGTTTCAGATGTTGTATCCTTCCAGGATCTAAGAACCTCCTGTTATATTGTAAGCTAAATAAAACACAAAAACCACAAGCAGTTGTTTCCTTCATTCCTCCTCCATAGCTCTTCCATACCTTTTTTTTCTATTTCATTTGCTTTATGCATCATTTTGAATCGAAACCCCTAATAAGCCCGGGAAGTGATTATTGTAGTTTTAGATTCTCTAAAAACCAATTAAGTGAAGATGTCCTTACATCATGTATTGCTCCGTCTCGCTTACTCACTCGCAGATTTTTAAGAGATGACAGTAAGCCATCTAAGCTGCCTAAAATCGCTTAAGGTGATACCTCGGTGAACACTAGCGCCACCGTCATTTAAAAATCATTACTCACTGAAAACACAAGTTATCATCCTTCTGCTGTGATTATGGTTCTGGATCTGAAGTTAATTTTAATCATATTCAATTATTTTATAGTTCCATATAGTTACAATTTGCAAAACTGCTAAAAGTGGCCGTTTTAAGCAATAATGCAATTTGTAACTATAGGGAATTATAAATTTAATATGTTTAATATTAACTTCAGATCCAGAATCTTAATTACAGCAGAGGGATGATTGATAACTTGTGTTTTCAGAGAGTAATGATTTTTAAATGACGGTGACGCTAGTGTTCACCGAGGTATCACCTTAAGCAGCGTCTATTCCCAGTTGATACCTGATAAAATGTCGCTTTTATGCGGACTCGTTATCGACTGCGTGAGGATTTTGTATGCAATTTCTTAGTCACTTTACTATCTGCCAGGGGCGTTGTACAGGTTTTTTCATGTACCTATAGCGCCAAGTCTGCGTTAATAAAATCAAATGGTAAACGCACAGGCTATGAAGCAATAACTGCCTAGAATGCTCTCGGATGCCGTGGTTAGCCACATGCTTGACCGCAAATGTATGTACGCTATTATGTAGCGAGCCCGTGGCGATAGAAACACGTGCGGATCCACGAGGCTTGTGTAACTTGATCGCTTGTAAACATACTGTAATTTTAAGACTTAGTGCTAGAGATTTACACAGCGATTTTGACTTGATCTTGTCCTGGTTCTCACCATTATGTGGGTTCGGCAAAGCATGTCAACCTCTTCCATTTACTTTTACATATCAGCCCTCACACAATCCAGATATAGCAATATAGACTAAGATATTTTATTGTGTGCCAATAGATGGCGTTAGTGTGTTAGACGAACCGAAAGCCGATTTCAATCATGGGTTCAAGCCTGCAATGCCCTTATCACAGATTACAGAATACCTACTATACTAATGCAGATATTCAACCTCCATACAAAGAAACGCGGCGATTTTTTAATCTCCCCATAGTCCCATACTAAGGCATATTAACGCCATCTATCGGTCACTTGAGACACTGATTCTAAATCCGTTAAATTATTAAACACTACTATGCAGGATCTAAGCTACAGAATACCTAATGTAGTATCTATTAAGTGAATTTATTTTTTTCAATCTTACTTGAAAAAGTTAAAAATATTTTTCTTAGGACATAGGTCTAAACTCTGTCAGTGACACTTTCTTGCTCGGCCATACTTACCAAGATTTGTATTGATTCGGAAACAAATGTACCTAGTAAAAGAAAAATATTCGAGCCGTTTCAGTTGGTCGGAGTGGAAAGACTAAAATTGCGACGCAAAATAATCGACCTTTACCTACATACTTACCTACCTATTAAAAGTTTGCCATATAACATACTAAGTTTATAGTGTGTATAATTTTACGGCTGACCCATCCACGTTTTCCAGCGCGTGGACAGTAAACGTTGCCATGATGTGACATAGCAATTTACATTACAATACCTTGCTATTTTCTCTTTGTCTTGACTTCACTTCACACGGTTATAGGATACTTAGTAGTAACTTAATTACAGAAGACCTAAGTTCCTACTATACTTACTTCTCTCTTCTCTCTTCTACAGTTGACTTCAATAAGTGATAAGAATCCATACTTCCATACTTCCATATCCATAATCCATACTAATATTATAAATGCGAAAGTCTGTCTGTCTGTCACCTCTTCACGGCTGCTGGACCGATTGTGAGGAAATTTGGTAGGGATGTAGTTAAAGACTTGAGGTCAAACATACATATAACATGCGATGTCGAGCCATCACTTTTTAGGCTTTTTTTACCTTAATACGACGTACTATATAATATTTAATTACTAGTAAAATGTAGTAAGAATAATGTGCTGGTTTCCTGCCAGTACCAGTGGGTTTAGTTTGGTGTTAGTTCTCTACAGCGGACCAACTTGGGTTCCAAACAAGACGCCACGCGCACCTTTTCCTACGTGAAAAAGTCTGCCACATTCTGCGCGCGGGGTGAGGTACCCAAGCAACAAAAAACAGTACTGTAAAAGAACATAGAACGTTTCTTGAAAAACCATTTTTAGTTCTATATAATCCCAAAGAACGCTCCTGTTGTTTGAAAGTGGCGTAGTTATATCACTCATCCGTGTTAAAACGAATCTATAGCTGTGTTGCACATGACATTTCAGTCCATTACAATCGATGTAATAGTAAATCACGGCTCAAAATAGTAATGTAGTGGCTCCCATAAACCAATTATAGTACTTTTTGATACTATACAAGATGTCATGATTCCCTTTACGTTACATATTCATTCACCGTTCATTCTTTTCATTCCATTTGTGATCGTGCAGAGTGCAGAGTGAAAACAAATAATAAAATTAGATACATTATATTATCAAGTATACCAACCATTTAAGGTAAGTAATATTTTGTTTGTAATATGTCGATAATACGATGGAAATGATGTGCGGCCGCAGTTTTATTGATAACTAGCTGTTGCCCGCGGCTCCGCCCGCGTGGGACTCGATTATATCGCGCCCAAAAGTATCCTATGTTTGACCTCAGGTCGTTAACTACATCCCTACCAAATTTCATCACAATCGGTCCAGCAGTTTAGCCGTGAAGAGGTGACAGACAGACAGACAGACAGACAGACTTTCGCATTTATAATATTAGTATGGATGTATGGTTAGGTTTACTTTAAATTTTAAGTGCCCCCTCTATTTATTGGGTTTTTAATTAAATATTTTACAATATTTTTCGCCCTTAAGTTTTCAAGAGCTACTATAGTACTGTTGTAACATTGTTCTTACCTGTCATCGTGGATTCCAACCAACATTGGGGTACCATATGAATAACCATAAAACCTTATTTTTAAAACCAATAGATTTTGCTTTGGCTGGTTTTTGGATTTACTGCTTCAAATATATAAAATCACATGTCACAACTTTTTTGTTTGAAAATGTTGACTAATATTGTAATAACGTAATTGTATATTGTTTTCAGTGTTATCCAATAAGAAAATGGTTGTCATTTTGGATATCGATAAATTCATTAGTCGAGACGATTTGATACAACTTGCAGAAGCGGTGTGGCCATGGCAAATTACACATTTTCTATTAAGGGCAAACTGTGTTCGTTGTGGGTTATGTACCGATCCTTTATTATCAAGTCACTTCACTTTAGACAAAAAAAATATGGCCAATTTGTTAAATGTAGTCTTTTTCTGGTGTCGAGGTTGCGGAATTATGGCTATTTACGACCATTTTCCTACCGATGAATGCCATTTTTGCAATTAAAAATCATAATTATAATAAAAAAAAAAACATTTTTTTTGACTCTTCTAAAATAAAATTGATGGTTTTGTTCGAACGTTGAATCGTTGTTCGACGACTCTGAATTAGAATCACCATCATTGCTGAAACTATTTTCAATTAAAAGCTGGTCATTACAAATGGGTTTTTGTACGGAACCATTACCTTTAATTATGCTTTCAACTTGATATTCATGGCTATCACTGCTTTGACCAGTTGTCAGCATATCGTATCGCTTTTTCACTTCCTTTGTGTATGTTCCACTGCGCTTACATCTTTTCTAATTAGAATACATTTTAAATAATAGATTTTTCTGAAAGATATTGAAACTAAAAAAAAAAAACACTGACTTTAGTCAAAATGTCTAAATTTTGTTTTAAAAGTGACTTATAATTTTTATTTTTAGGACATAAATGTCCCTTAGTGGTTAAATTAGTACATATTTTGTGCTGTTCCACTGTTATTAAAGAGATTAAATATTCTACTACAGTACTAATAGGATCATTTAAGGGTACTAAGAAGTTATTTTATAACTTTCCTGCTCTTTAGAAGTGACAGTGTTAAAAAAAATATAAATTAAAACTATAATAGGTGTCAAAAATTATTACAGTACAATTACATTACATAAGAATATTAAAAATCTAAACTATAACGTGAAATTGCGCTATTGTAGAGCTTTTGTTACTTCAAACGTACTAAGTACTAAAGCAACGATCTGAATTTCCACTATATCACTATGTTAAACGACACCACTATAGTAGTGTGTTTGGAACTACTACTACGCAAATTAGAACTATAAAGGCTCATTTTAACATTTTTATTGAGGAATAAAGTTACATACTGGTTTTTTTCTTACTTATTATAATACCTAACTATAAAGATTATATAAAATGGCGTAGTAAACGTTTACATCCGCAGTTTATAGGTTATTTTTGCTCTATAAGCTTATAGTGCAAAAGAATGTGATTGAATGCTTTTATAGTATACGCTGTCACAGCTAACACCTTAACAGCGCGTTTACATATCTTTTTAGTGATGAAAATTTTAATAATAGGACTATTTTGCTGCTTGGGTAACACATACACAATAAGTAATAACACTAACGCATTGTTCGACACGTCGCTACGCACACAATTTGACAAAATTCCCCAACACAAGCAAAAAATACAAGCACACAAGTAGGTACAATATGATCGGCGATCTTATACTTTTAGCATAGGGGTCGTCTATCAGTGGCCACTCCGGCTGGTTTAATGCTCTAAGTTAGGTTAGCAACCTTTTTAACCCCCGACGCAAAAAGAGGGGTGTTATAAGTTTGACGTGTCTGTCTGTCTGTCTCTGACATCATAGCTCCCGAACGGATGAAGCGATTTCAATTTAGTGTTTTTGGTATTATAGGTGACTTATGGGCGAGTGTTCTTAGACATGTTTGATAAAAATCGGTTGAGCCGTTTAGAAGTTGTGGGGGTAAATGTGGGCAAGAATCACCGAATAAATATTATGTTTAATGAATATCGGTTGAGCTGTGAAAAAGCTCTGGAGGTATAAGTGGGGAAAATACTTAATATCTGCCAATAATATGTGTGTGGGGGGGGGAGAGAAATCAGTCGACCAGTCGACCCTCACTACTAAAAACAAATTGTGTCGTAGGTTCTTTTAATTTTTTAATTTAATGTTATTTTAAATAATGTGTAATTAAAAATTATAAATATATCTAGTATACCTACATACTTCCTTCGAGTAGAAATGGTACCTACATTACTTGAGGCACCACAGCACGTGAGATGCAGGGTCGGGTGTCAGCCGCAGTCAGTCACGAGTTGCCTCACGCCATCTTATTTTTATAGTTTCTATAAACTGTGATACTTACTTAAGTTACGAGAGCGTAGAGGGAGCTTTTTAAAAACTAAACTTCGAATTTTAGAAGTGTTTATTAGAACAGAGCTCGTTACAGACTGCCTCTTAAAACTAACTTATTAACTAAATACAAAATGACAAGGAATCGTACCAGACGCCGTGTCAGCATAACACGGTGGTCCGGCTACGCGTGGGCAGTACGGAGAATATGCACTATGCATTGATTAGGACTGCGTCTCTATGTAATGCTCCATGCATAACTCCTCCATCCGTAAGTTCGAGATTGTCCGTAGGATTATCTCGAGTTTTCCTCATATTACATATTTTTGCCCAAAGCTTACATTTATAACATAGAGTTAAGAAAACTAGAGCTATGATTATAACTAAGTTTCCTATACTAACACCTTTTACAACACTATGTGACTTTTCACTATCACTTATAACACTCGAGGCACTATTTTTCACTAAATAGTTCAGGAACTGGATATCTGCAAGGTTGATCTCATCGAGGTTGATAGTTTTTAGCGGCTCCGGGACGTCATCTACTTTAGGTAAATGTATTTGAGGTAATTTTGTATCAAATATTTTTTTTCCATCATTCATATATCTTCTCAGGATAATTTCCTTAACCTTGACATAACAATCATTGTTTAAGGTTAACAGGTAAGTCCCATATATGACCTCTTGAGTAGTTTCTTCGCTACAATATTCGGTAAGTATATATTCATTTTTAGTATAAATAATCCAGCGGTTAAACTGTAAGGATTCTATTTTAAGATCATTTATAAAAACAGACACAGGATGGCAGTTCGAAGTATTAGCTGAAAACTGCATGAGTTCGGTAATACACTCATCTTGCAAATGAGTAGAGAGGTCATGTTCATAGCACAAAAAACGTTCTTCATCTATTTCGAGACATGGCTGAGATAACAACCTTGTTTTCAACCCCTTCACAAGTACGTAAGGATATTTGGGAAGGATCATCGAAGTCTTACTTTTATCGGTATTTAAAATTGGTATTGGAATTAATTTAAAGTAATTATAAATTTCATCTATGATTAAAGGAATATGCATAACGAATTTTATCTGATTTTGTTTGATATAAGCTTTTAATACGGTACTTGACTCTATCTTTACAATGTTTTCTAAGGTAGCTGGTAATATTAACTTATTAGTAGTCTCTATATGTTGTAACATTACTAAAAACTCATCTGGGTCAACTATAGATTGGTGTAGTACATTAATTTTACTAAAAGCAATAGCGGTTTCAACTTCATTAAGTCGTATATAGAGCATTTGGAAATTCTGTAAAAATAACATATAAATGTGTGCAATTTTATCTAAATTTTGATTTGACTTTGTTTTGTTAAGATAGGCTTTTATTTCTTTTATATTGTTATCAATCTTCATAAAATTGCTTTTAGTAGAATTTGCGATATTAGAAAATGTATTCAACATTTCGGTAACTATTGTAATTTTCTCATTTAAAGCGTCTTGCTTTGTTTTAATGTTACTAATTAAGCCTTCATACTTTAAAGCGTCATCATTATCCAGATTACCAGTAATTGTTTTGATTATTGAACCAAGAGGATTAATTATACCACGTCTGACTCTTACTGCAGGGAATAATTGTTTATATTTCTCTATGACACTATGCATAATAAAATCGGTTTGTACTTCTACATTAGTTATATCTATATCTAACATTTTCGCACTTAGACATTTAAGCATCTCTTTTTTAAACGAGACATACTTATTTCTATTTAGCACTAGTTCGTTATATGTATCATCTAAATCTAAAATCTTAACTATTGTCCATTTGTCGTAGCTGATGACAGCTTGACCTTCTTTGACTGGCAATAACCCTGGGTTCTTGTCAATCCGGTGCAGAAGAAGGCCCTGGCTTTGGATCATTTGGACTCCTAGGAGCAATAACCTGTGGAGGGCGTTTAATATCTTTAATTGGTATTTTTGTGTCACGATTATTAGTTATAACTGGCACAGTATTTCTGTAGATTGGCCCGGTAACTTGAGCTTTCTGATATCTCGGTTTGTCTTTACTTCGCCTAGTATTTACCCCTTTCATGAAAATCTCATCACCTACTTCGATATCAAACTCTATTTCACCTCTACGCCTATTAATTACATTTTGTTTTTGCTGTGCAATTTTATCAGTTAGGTACTCATACAAATGTTTAGTCTTTCTCGCGTGTTCTTTAACCAATTGCTGTGTAAATTGTTTTTCAAAATCAGCTGAAAATGGGTTATTAGATTCGGTGTGACCAAACACAACCTCAAAAGGTGTCAAGCCTGTAGCTGAATGTATTGTATGATTGTATGACATTAATGCATATGTCATAACCGATGCAGCATCAGTAACCTTGCGTTCATATTTAGCAACTCGGTATATTTCTATAATAGTTGAATGAAACCTTTCAATTAAACCCATCGAATTAGGATTATGAGGCGTGCCTATATGCAATTCGATTTTATAAAATGATAACATTTCCTTCATAAGTGAGTTATTAAACTCGGCACCTGGATCGGAGCTAACTCGGTTAGGAACTCCATATAAGGAAAAGTATTTAAGTAAAGCTCTTACTACTTCCGGGGTGGACTTATTGATAATTTCTATAGCCTGGCCCAGCTTACTAAATGCATCAATTAACGTTAGGTAAGCTTTGCCTTCTATTGTGAAAGTGTCAATAAATATTTCCTGAAACGGCTTGGTTTGAGTTTGAGAGAGCTGCAATTCGGGTTTTAGAGGTTTGCGGTCGTATTTCATCTTTCTGCAAACTTCACATGAGTTGATAACACTAGCTACAGTTTTATCCATAGAATGCCAATAAAAAGTACGTTTAAGATGTGCTAAGGTCTCTTTAATCCCTCTATGACTATTTTTCCCGGTATGGTATTTAAGGATGACCTCACGTTGTTCGTTTTCATCATCGACATAAACTATACGTTTAGTACATTCATAAAATTTCACTGTACCCTTTTTAAATAGTGTTGTGGTAATTTGGGAAAATTGTTTTCGATGTAAGTCGCTCTCGAAATAGAAGAAATATTTAATTTTAGGTCTAGTGTGATCTAAAAGAAATTTTGTAACTAGATCCGGATTATTTTCAGGTAAATGTACCTCTAAAATCTTTTGTTTTTCTCTAGATAAGTCTTTAACTGATATTTGATTTCTATTCCAGGTGTATACGAGTATTTGATTTGGCTTCATGTCTACGGCTTCTTGTAGAATAAGAATACCATCTGTGTCAATATCACGCGCGGAATGTATAGTATTTGTATTATCACTGCTTGGATTTTCAGAAGCAGAAGCTGTGCTGCTATCTAAAGATGGGATAGAGTATGGGGATCGACGACCATTATTACTTACTAATGGGATATTGGACTCCTGGGAATCGGAAGAAGAGATTGTAATAGGAGATAACGGTCGTTCCTGCATTTCTACCTCACCTAATTTTTTTATTTTGTTTGTCAAGTCATTTACGTATTTTTGTAATTTTTGTTCTTTTTTGTCTATATTTACTTTCATTGAGACGTCATCATTGCCTCTTAATACATTAACCGTTATTCTCGAAAGTGCATTGGCATTACTATTTTGGCTGCCCTTTTTATGTTGGTCATTAGTATAATAACTGTACTCATTATTATCTGGGTAGTATTCTAAGCAAGCAGATGGTTCTTCACAATAAAATAATTCATTTGCTAACATATTTTGTTTCACTGGGGCGGAACGCATTGAAACGTCAGTGTCAGCATTTAATTTAGGTACATTCTGATTATTTTGAATGCCGAATTTAAATTTATTGTTATTATACGGTTGTTGTAATTGAGGAATCCCATATTTAAATCCACTATGTTGGAAAGGTGCGCGATATTGTGGCGAGTGACCTTGTGTGAAATTACGCTGTTGTGTATTTTGTGTAGCACTAGGATAAGGGCCTATATTAAAATTACGCTGAGGTGTATTTTGTATTGCAGTAGCGACAGGACCTTGCAAAGACATTCCTCTATTTGGAGATGCGAAATTTGGCCTTAAAATAGTCTGACCTTGGTTTTGGGGAATGCCAAATTTAAAATTATGCTGACTAGGCATTGGATTTAGTGATTGAGCTGAATTATTAATTAAAGGTTTAGTAAAATTTTGGGTATGTGAAAAATAAGGGCGATGCGCTATACTCGACTTCGGCTTATTATTTTTAACATTGTACTGTTCCTGGAAATTAACTTCCTCGGTCACTACACTCAATGCATTTTCCAAAGTAGTACATTGTCGTATACGAACTACTCGTAACATTTCTTCCGGAAGATTATACATAAAAACCTTTAAGGCTATATTATTATAAATAATCATCTTGGCCGCTTTAATTCCTTCATCGGTCAAAGTATTTACTTTTGCAAACAAAGAGCTTCTAACGTTTTGAACGCGATGGCAAAACTGTATGTAAGATTCACTTTGCTTAATTTTAAGGCTTTCTAATTCGATAGCTATACAGTCTTCTGACCTTGGGTCACCGAAATGTTGATGAAGAATGACCTTAAGTTGTTCCCAGTTTGTAACATTTTGGTGTTCACTTAGTAGAGTCGCAGCTCTACCTGTAAGCCTACTTGTAACAGAATGGTATATATATAAATCCTGAACAGCATTGCCTTCCCGTCTAAAGGCTCTTATAACATACTCACATTTATTTAAAAATAAATTTAATAGTTTTTCATCTCCATCAAATTTTGGGATTATACATAAAAGTTCTTTTGGAATAACAGTAACTTGTTCCATGGTATTCTATATTTTATTATAATTTTATATGAAGCACGGATAATTGATTTATTTATGCACTATTATCATACAAAATCAGATAAATTAAAATTAAAAGTTCGACGATTTGGGGTCGGAAAATGTGGAAAAAACACGTACGCACTTAAAAACAGTAGTGAAGAGGTTTACTCACAAGCTGTTCAACGTCATGTCTTCCTGTGGTGAGTCTGCATGCGCTGCTGCGTAGTCCCCCTCGTAAAAATTTTCGCACTAAGTTATTTATTTGGTTCGGAGATTTTCGAGTCCACGTGCACCGAATAGTAGCACTTCACCGATTTGGGGGTGTAGAGAAGCTAAAAACGGCGACAGGATAACTCGAATCCTACCCGGGCTGCGCCACTTAAGTTACGAGAGCGTAGAGGGAGCTTTTTAAAAACTAAACTTCGAATTTTAGAAGTGTTTATTAGAACAGAGCTCGTTACAGACTGCCTCTTAAAACTAACTTATTAACTAAATACAAAATGACAAGGAATCGTACCAGACGCCGTGTCAGCATAACACGGTGGTCCGGCTACGCGTGGGCAGTACGGAGAATATGCACTATGCATTGATTAGGACTGCGTCTCTATGTAATGCTCCATGCATAACTACTTAGTACCTAATTTAGTTATTAAACAATTCACGTTATCGGCCCTCACCGCGCTATGGTTTGCCAGGCATCACACCTTGCCTAGTAGAAAGATATTCTCTTTATGGAGGTATTGAGAATGACATAGGGTACCATTTGTTCTGGGAAAAAGCACTGTTCCCGCGGGAAATTCATGCGGGCGAAGCCGCGGGCGAAAGCAAGTTACTTATATGTAGAACCTTATCTGTTTTAGACATCGACTTACAGCAATGCAAATCTATGAAAAAAATAGCATGAGAAAGATGCGTGGCAATCTGCAGGCGCTACCCACGATGCGCGCAAACGACCTCAAATGAGCGTCTTCCGCGGAACCCTGGAGAATCTGCCGGTGCACTCGTAGTAATGTCACATTCATATACTGTATTACCTATATTGTGCAACAGTTCCTGTTCACGTAGGTTCTGGAATGATAAGTCATTATGCGACATTAGCCAATCTTATCATTACCTATGTAACGTTTGTTCAGTTTTTTTTTTTAATTTTATGTCCTGAAGCTTCTAAAGAATTGATAGGTAGGTAGTCGTTATTTAGATTTAACTAAATACACAGATTTTCTAGGGCACAGTACCCCTACCCCTTTAGGAAATCTCGTGGTAGACACACAGGTCTCAGAGCACGCTGGGTATGTCAACTAGTGTACCATTATCTGTTTTGTTTGAAGAGATTGAGTCATATTTATTTTGGCAGGAGGCGGGTCGAGAAGGGTACTAAAAAAAACTGACTCGTGATGCCGATCAAAAAGAATGCTAAACCGTACATAATTAGTCCATAAGTGACCACTCAATGCGCAGTACCCTGGATTGAATAAACAGTCTAACAGAGGGCATGGAATTGCCACTTCCTGTTACGAGATCAGCTAGGTATTCTTGCGTCGCAGCGCGCGTGGGATGCCATTCTCATGTCATGTGATGTGGGGACATGGGCAATTGGGGATCTTGTGGGTTTCGAGTCTTTTTATAGACTGGATGAGTTAAGTTCCCGAAAATAGTGAGCTGGTGCCTTACCAACATCTCTTAAAACCATGCAAGAACGATTGAGTGAGGGAGATGTCGCCTTACATAATGTCTCGCTTACTCACTGGATCTTACATGGTTTTAAGATATGGTAGTACCCTGGTCTTATCTGGCCCACGATTTCGACTATAATTTTGCTTGTTATGAATAAGATTAGGAATAAGGAAGCTATTCACTAACGACTACAACAAACAGGGTGACAGGCGTTGGCGTTTTTCAGATTTTGGCTTAAGATATTACAGATTTGAATATTATTGTCTGATAAGATGATTCCATGCTTCGCGATGGCTGCTAAATGCTGATCCCGTTTGCCAAGCTAATGTAAGTCAAAAGGTGATTTTGGGAAAACCGTATTTTAGTTATTTGCCAGTGTGTTCTTGTTATTTTCTATCATGTGGGTTTAACCCACATGATAAAAAATTTCAAAATTTTAAAACCAATAAAAGATTGTAGCGCCTATATAAAGAACTAAGTAGGTACTTATATTTAATGCGGGATAAAATATCAAAATAAGAAAAGGAAAAAAAAAACATTAAAATCATCCTCAAACAGCTCACTAAGAATAGGTACCATGCTAAGAATAGCATTATGAAAATTTTCCTGTGCATTTTCCTACTTATCCAACATATTATAGCAATGACATCAATCGTGAATTCGTGACCTAACCACTCCAAATTGCCGCCAATCATCCCCGGTCCTTACGTGGGATTACCATCAATTGTGTGCATCATACAGTGACTATGACATGAATAGTTAAGAGAATCGATGGCTCTTGATCGGGTCAAGTGACGATTAATCGTTCATTAGAGTAGTTGTGCTTTTGATTATGAAAGGTGCATATAAAATTGACATTACAAAGTGCAACGATGAGGAGAGCTCGAAGTCAACTTCACTGATCATGATGATTGATCATATAGATGGATGGTTGATGGAGGATATCTACTTCTTCACTAAAATATAAAGATGAATGGTTTGTTTTATTTGCGCGCTAATATTTGGTTTGGAACCTATGAGTACGTATTGATTGGAAATTGGAACAAACTGGTCTGACTTGAATAAAATAATTTGCTTATGATAATTCACTGGGCAGGTTTTAACACACACCTCGGAGAAATTGCTAAAAATATTTAACAAGTTTGAATTTTTTTAAAATTATACACAGGGTGTCCGGGTAAACATCTTTATCATTTATTCTGGAGGTTCATTAATATGAATCTGAGGTACCTATAAAAAAATAGTAAATCATTACCTACATAGTATAAAACAAAGTCGTTTTCTCTGTCCCTATGTCCCTTTGTATGCTTAAATCTTTAAAACTACGCAACAGATTTTGATGCGGTTTTTTTAATATTTAGATTGATGCAAGAGGTAGGTTTTTATGCCCATGCGAAGTCGGGGTTGGTCGCTAGTTAATTTATAAATCCAGCTTACAGTTTCCAACACCGTACCACATACATAGGTACATAGATCTTGCTGCACGCGGTCGCGCAGCCACGCGTATTAGAATAGTAGGGTGAATAGTGTGAATACATTTTAATGATCTTTCTCGAAAATAAATATCTTAATTTTATTATTGAACAAATTAGATTTTCCATTTTTTATTCCATCTGTTTTATTGTGTAGTTATCTATCCACTATTTGAATGATAACGGTGCTTACACTGCCAACCTTTGTAAATCAAGACATATAGGGCCGCTTTCACACCATCATCAAATAAATTAATACAGTGTTGACCGGCACCTACACCGTAGTTAATTGCTTCGTATAACACTGACCCTGCTCAGTGACCTTATTTTAGGCTAAGTGTAAATCACTTAGTTGAAATCAGGTCAGATCCGGCCGTATGGGATCTGTATAGTAAGCCTGGAAAAATAATGTGTTTAATCAAAAAATCACAAATTATGGGCTTGGTAGCCATAATTTGTGATTTTTTGCATGCGCTTTCGTAACGATATTGTGCGTGTTAAGAGAGGGCAAGTGCGGTCTTGCTGGGATTGGTCGCCGGTACGGTAGTCCCATTTCTATCTTGAGTTTCGTCGTGCTTTGGAGGGCGCGTAAAGTTATCGCTAGATTGCATTATATAGCTTGTGTCAGATGCCTTTTCTGACAGTGTTGGTCATTAACACAACCGGATCATGATATTTTTAGTCTACTTTCCTTGTAAAAAGGGTTACGGTGGCCAGACGATAGTCTGTCACACTATAGCACAAAATTGCAAATTCCTTGCTCAATGCACTGTTAGACTATAGACTCTAGTGCACGTAGAAATCAATACTTCCATATCCATACTCCCATACTAATATTATAGATGCGAAATGTGTCTGATGAAAATTTGGTATACTTTTTGGCGCGATATTACTGAGTACCACGTGGGCGGAGCCGCGGGCGAAGCGTCATTGCAACGATCGCTAAGAGACCTAAACAAATGTCGTACCCCAATGAGTGGCTGTCAGGTTGGTCGATACTCCACAACTGGGTATCCGTGTCACGGCTGCAAACGCGGAATAAAGAGATTATTATCAATTCATACTACATTTACTACGGACCAGTTTATTTATAGCCCGATCAATAGGTTTCATTAACGCCAGTGTAATTCATAATTTCTTGCTTTGGAAGGCACGTAGAGCCGTTGGTATGTGCTGTTCTCGCTAGATGGCAGTTGTTAAGTCATGAAAATTCTGACACTCGATAAGAAAAATAAAGGTAAATGTGTTATTTCTCTATGTGTTATGCTTTCTTATTTGTTGTTCAGTCAAAGGGCTAGCTCTTTGATTGAACGGCTAGTTTAACCAGTTGGCTGCGACATGGATATAGTTCACGACCAGGTTAAACAAAGCTACTTTTGAGCACGATATAACTGAGTCCCACTTGGGAAAAGTTCAACAACTGTTTTCTGAATACTCTCCGTCCATATTTTAAACTGTCAAACTTTATCTTTAAGCGGTGTACAGACGGCCAGACACAACGTCCGGGCTCTTTTGTCAATTTATCTGGAGTGGCGCGGCGGATGTTATTATGGGTGGGTCCATCACTTGCTAAACTAAATGGGCGGATCCGGTGCAAACTATATTGTTAGTATTGAAGAGCTATAAACCTAAATAAACACATAATCTTGTATGACGTGTACTCCCTCATCTCTTCAAAAACATCGTAAAAAGGGACATAGATATAAATTTCCTTGACCTCCTGACTGATTCTAACATTTGTTCGATTCAGTCAGGAGTCTCATTAGTAGTTTTCATTCAGTAGGGTCATTTGACCCTAGAGTATACAGGCAAAAGCCTTAACAACCGGACCACAGAGGCATCCTAGATAGATAGAGAGATGTATCCTACGAATTGTCCATATGGCTAATAATCTGACTGAATATTGTATGATGGGGTCAATGTCGGGTCACTACAACCTTTTCGAAGCCTACGTGGTTCGACGTAACCTTTGTGAAGTTTGATCGTTTTGTGTATGTAAGCAACTTACGATACACCTATGTATCGTGTTTGGGCTCATAAGAAGGGAAGGGAAGAAAAGGAAGAAGTTGAGAACGACACAGTTCTGTATGTCTATCTGCTCTGGACTTTTCGAGAGATTTAGTAAATTTTCAATTCATACAGTTTATAGTCATGTTGTCATGTCATGGTGCATTATTAGGTTTTACTTACATAAAATCCTTCCTGTTGAATCACTCTATCTATCTATTAAAAAAAACCGCATCAAAATCAGTTGCGTTATTTCAAAGATTTAAGCATACATAGGGACAGACAGCGGAAAGCGACTTTTGTTTTATACTATGTAAAGATTAATAGGTCAATGCCAGGCTACTTCTAATCTACATTAGCATACCTAACTAGTTTGCTATATGCTGTTCACCTACCTAGTGTTTAGATCGAATTGACCTTATCTGATAAACCAAATTTCATGTCTTATTTATTTTACTCACGCAAACATTCGACAGATGGTAAGATAGGCTACATTTAGGCTTATTGGCTTGGCTGGCTCACATTTTAGGCACTTTGAGGCATGAACTGGACTCGTCTTTGCCCGATTTTTAATTTTTTGTTCAATTGAAGCAAAACAAAGGATAACTAACACCCATATTCTCAAACGTTTCCTCAAACTCGACTCATCCTCACTCGACCTCAATAGTATTCATAGTTGACACTAGCTTCCTCACCTTAAGGAAATTACTCAATGGAGGTAAGGAACGAACTGTCAAATATAAGGTAGGTCGAGAGGTACCTTAAGGAAGCCTCGAACGTTTCGTTTAACGAAAATTAGGTGCTTTTATTTAGGACCAGATTAAAAAAAAAATACCCACTGTAATAAGTTCTTTGTGTATTAAGTATTTTGTTGTTTTATAATAAATCTATGCCAGTAAGCTAAAATTAAAAAAGGAACTTTGTCAAATACTCTCTTTACGTCAAAAAGTTAATCGGTTTACCAACATACATAAATGAAACGGGACGTCATTCCTTGACTCATCCTCACTGGAGTTTCCTCAAGGAAACAATCAAGAATACCATTTTCAAGGAAAGTTGGAGGACTTCCTTGAGGCGTCCTCGAATGAGGTTGAGTGGAGGCGACCTATGAGGAAACGTTTGAGAATATGGGTGTAAGAGTAGGAGGGTTTTCCACCTTATCCACTTAACCACGATAGCAGTCCAAGTACATGAAGGTAAACAGAATATACTATACCTACATACAACTTAAAGGTTCAATAAATTAATACTGTATTTATCTAAATCGAATTTAATAAATTTCTTAAATTACCTACACCTCGGGCCTAACGTTCAGGATTGAGTTTGTCAATGACTAAGCTAAACAAATTAACGTCATTCCTCTCTGTTATTGGATTCCGGGATATTGCCGAGAAAGGTCACGGTATTTTTAAACTTAAATCTTATTTCTTGGTGTTAGCTTACAGATCTACCCACAGTTTGCTTAAAATATTTCTACGTTTAGGCAAAATATATGATTTTTACAAATATTTTTTTAAATATGTCTCAGTATTACAAGTAAAAAATACTGAAGGTCAACTAATTAAATTATGATAAATATTTTTTCATCCTGTAGACAAAGTGTTAGAATTTTAATACCAGCTTTAATAATAGTTAATTAATTTGACTGATTCGAGAGAGCTATTTTTGAAATCTGTGACTCGATCAAATTAGTGACTTGAATTAGTCGAAATCAATCAAATTAAATCAAAATTAACAATTAAAAATTAATAACATTTTCCCCACCCAAAAGTCTTCCCCGTTGTACTCAAGCCTTTTTTAAGTTCAAGAGAGACAAATAATACGCAATTTGAGTAATAAGTAGTAGACTAGTAAAACTAGTGATAATCATTAGACCACAAATGTTATCAATAACAATTTGATTTTATTTAAATGTATCAAACATAACTCACCAACAATAAACAAATCCATTTTAATATCGTAAGTGGTATACGCCTGTTCAAATATTTTGTTTACAAATTCCACTAGAACCTGGTAGAGCTTGCAGCGAAAGCTCGCTCGTAGCCTGAAAGCTTCAGTCAGTCGGCGGCGATCGTAGCCGCCTGTCGCTCTAAGGTGCTACGCATTCTCGTAGACATCGTAGCGTCGTAGTTATCGCGCGGCTAATGTGAAAACTTTCAAGATAATTACGGTGAGTGTATTTTAAGACACAAAAAGTCATGATTTTAATAGGTATTAATTCATCTCTCCAATTTTCTACTTTAACAATATCAGGTTACAGTCATTTTTTACCTAGTATTTTTTCCTTATTGTCCTCAGTCGCCTAAAGGATATTGGTAAATCTATAGATTATTTTTTATTTTTAAGCATGGTTAGAGACCGCGATTTCGTATGATTCTATGTGTTAATCTTTTGATTAATAAATATCATTTTACTTTTATACAATTTTATTTTTAACCCTTCAACAAAAGGTTGTAAATTCGATCACTTTAAATTTTTCATTTGTTAACTTTAATTCATAGTCATTAAATGAAAACTTTCGAATATGGAACTAATTTTTTTTTTTTGACATTTTGTATAGTACTTTTCTTTCTCCCAGGAGAAAGAAAAGCATTATACAAGCGTCGGCCTCGGAAATAGCAATTAACACCCTCGTATATTATTAAAAACCTTGGCTACGCTTCATCCTTAAAAATCACTTGCTACTTCTAATATTACTCGGCCGTAATTTGCTTTATTTCAGACCTCGACAGTATTAACTCAATGTAACTTATTGAATTGTTTGTCTGTGCCTATTCTTGTTGTCAATCCAATATGTTTTGTCATTGTCCGTTTACTACACACGTTTTCATTTTATTGCTTGAGTGCTAACAGTCAGTCTGAGCGACGTCTATTAGAGAATTTCTCGCAACTCACTTTATTAACTTTACTTGTCAGTTTGGGAGATGTTCATAATTATATTGTAGTATTAGCTGCCGCCTTTGGCTCTCTCTGCTGCCGTTCCCGTGGGAATTACGGGAATTTGTTCTTAGGTCTCACTTGCGTCATCAGCTGGTTGCATTTGTTTCTTATAGACGCATTTTTTAGCACCATTCTTTATTTAGATTTCTATTTTTTTTTACCAACGGCCGCCTGCCTGACGCAAACGGCTTAACTCAAGCATCATTCTTATTAGCAACAGATTTAACCGCTATTAAGGGTAACAGCGGTAACCATCAAACAGAGATTTGATGATTTACTCTGATTTTTTCTTCACCAATGTATGAGCGGTCAATTGACCATGCATACCTCTGCAGAGACGGTTTTGAATAATGTCAGATACCAGGGTCTCTGACGTTACAGGAACCATAATTTAACTTCTACCAGATTTTTATATATTTACATATTTTCCCATATTTATTTATAGCAGGCATTATACTAGCATAATGCTATACCTCCACAACTCTCCTTCAAGCAAATATCCATTTCTGTCTATAATATCGTCACTTCGGACTATTATTGTCCTTGGTTGATACGGTACTAGAGATGTATCTATAGACAGCAGTCATTTATTTCCTTTTTTCCGTTGTAAACACGATCAGAGTCAATGAAAAGTATTGTTTTATGTTGTTCATAGGCTAGACAGACGGTCACGCCACGGTCACGACGCATAATATATTGTGATTTTGTTAATGGTACAGAGGAATGTTGTTTTGAACATTACTTAATTTCAGATAGGCGGAATCTCATGAATAGTTTGATATATTATCATCATCATCATCATCATTTCAGCCGCAGGTCGTCCACTGCTGGACGTAGGCCTCCCCCAAGGATTTCCAGAACGACCGGTTGGGAGCGGCCTGCATCCAGCGTCTGCCTGCGACCTTCTTATATATAATGTTTTACACTTAAAATAGTTTGATTTTAAAATAATTACCTGAATAAACTACTCGTTTTATTTTGCCCTTACATTACTTTCATCAATAAGAAATAATTGAATATCCTAATTCCTAATATTATAAATGTAAAAGTGAGTTTGTATGTTACGCTTTCACGTTCTATCTACTGTATCAATCTTAATGAAATTTGGCATACACAAAGATAGAAGTATTGAGAGAAACATTGGATACCTTTTATTCTAGGAAAAAGCACTGCTCTCGTGGTAAATTCACGCGGAAGAAGCCGCGAGCGAAAGCTAGTAAAACATACTTATGTAAAAAGTTTGACAGACAGACAAGTAGACGGACAACAAAGTGATCTTATAAGGGTTCCATTTTTGCCTTTTGAGGTACAGAATCCTTAAAAATGAAAATCATGTTAAAGAAATGTCTAATAAATCAACAAAGAAATGAAAGAAATTTTTTTTTTCAATAAGGTATTGGAATAATTTTTGTTAAATCATCCATATTTAAATTGCAAACTACAATTATAATTTAATTCTCAAACCAAATAGTCAATTAAATCTAAACGATGAATTATCAAGGAAGATATCATCTTCTCATACATCCTCGTGATGCACTACGACAATGCACGGCTGACCTCGCCGCGAGGCTCAAGGTCACTGCCACGAGTGTATGCAGTATGCAACTGCGCGCGCGCACGTGGCACTCGGTAATTACTATTTGAGGAAGACTATGTTCTACTGTATTTTACGACTGTACTTTTAACAGAAGGAAAACATAAGTTTCTGCATCAAAGCGTGTTTCCTAGTTGCATCTTCAGCTTACATTTCAGTGCCCAGGGTACCCTTTTAATCGCGGTCTTAGATTTGGCGGTACTGGCTATTACAATGAAGCGTAATAAAAATATTAGTCTCACTAAAGGCATCTGTCACAGCCTAACGACTGCCATCTAGATATATCAGTTAGGACTAACGCTGTAACGTATTTTCCAAAGCACGGAGGAGCTCGAGATATATATATCTTGATAAATGCCACTAATGGCGACACTGGCCACCAACTCAACCAACCACGCACTGGTCGTCGCGCGCGTTGTCTTTATCGCGCTATCTTTTTGAATACGAATAGATTAAATTGCTAGGCTTTCGAGCAATCGATGAGGTTCCTACATTTATTTTATGATCCATCAAACGGTGGGACATGCCTTATCTTCAGACGCCCAAAAAAGACTAAGTAAATATGTTTTAGGTAATTTCAATCACCTGTAAAATATTAATAAATATATAGGGACAAATCACACAGATTGAGTTAGTCCCAAAGTTCAAGACTTGTGTTATGGGGATACTAACTAACTCAACGATACTTATTTATCACACTAAAATTGTAAAGGCCAAAGTGTGTTTGTTACTCTTTCACAAGAAAACGGCTGAACCGATTTGGCTGAAATTTGAAATGAAGATTGCTTAGACCCTGGAACAACACAGGCTAAATTTTATGTCAGAATTACCACGGGAACGGAGCCCCGGGCAACAGCTGGTATTATTCTAACAAATATATGTATAGATAAACATCCAAGACCCAGGCTAATCAGAAAGAAAAAAAAAACATTTTTATCTTGATCTGACCGGGGATCGATCCCGGGACTTCTTGAGTAGCGGTGCATATTAACCATTACGCCATTATAATTAAATAAACGCATTGTATTATGTGTATTTATATTTAATACCTACCATATATCTAAACGTTACTATACAAGTCCATTGTTTTTACAGGCTACTAAATTTAAAGTCTGTAAAAGCTCTAAAGGATACATTGACTTGGAGGGTCAGGCTTTAGTGCTAAAGTTCCACAATAAATTGCTAGGTGTTCTAACTGGAACTAACTGGGGACATGTTGGAGGATAATTTGAACCAATAAAAAGTTTCAGTGTGATAAATTGAGTTAGTTCTTTTGTTTATTGTGTGAAATTTGTTATATGTTTTCTTAGTTTTATATTACTGCTGAAGAATTAAAACTGAGTTTAGCTTTATACGTTCCCACATCAATATAATAAATAAAACAGTAGAAATATTTTGTCTAAACATATACTTAGTACTTTTATAGCAGCAAAAAAAACGAATTTTTTTGTCTGTCTGTATGTATGATCACGCTTATATTGTAAAGTACTGAACTGATTTACTTAAAACTTTTACTAATTTCTTTGTTTTAACCCAGCAAAACATTTAAAGTTTGTTTAATCAAAATCGGTTCATAGCGCCACCATAGCGCCCAAGTCGATAAACTGATGCGGCTTTTTTTGTTTGAAATGTAGCTATAAGTTATAAGAGATCTTAGTTTTAAAATCTTATCTGTAAGTTTTTTGCTTCATCTTTTTCATACAAAAAGATTTTCCCTAGGAAAAGACGAATACTTTCCCACACTGACTTTATTTATATATTACTAACAGATTTACAGCAAAAAATATCGCCAAAACGTCTGTTTTACTTCCTCGAGTAATTAAAAATTTATGGTATGTGTATTTACTTAACGTTCCTGTACTTTAGACACCTAAGTACCAACGTTAATCATGTATATAATAAATAATGCAAGCAATAATCCTATTATAGTGAGTAGCATGTCATTATAAAGTTAATATTCATACACGACTTAAATTGTATGTAATGTTAGCATTATATGAATATGTATATACAATGTGTTATCCTGTCCAACATGAAATCATCTCATGATTTCTATTACCTTGTAAATCATTTTTCATTAGGAAAATGTGAGCGGAATATACACGTGAGTTATAAATCATGTTGAATTTAAAATGATTATTATATTTTTGTAATATAAGTTATTTTGTAGTTATTTTCTGCAGTACAATTCAATCTACGTTGATTACTTTCTTAATCCGTACAACCTGACTAAAGTTTTGATGTAGGCCGATGATTAAAATAAAACAATATTGAAATTTTCGTAAAAACTAAACAATTTTGAAAAATATTTTTTGCTGTTATTCTTTTGAGGATCACGGGTCTATTAACCTCGAAGTTTTGAAAGGTTTGCGCGGGGATATAGATCCAACGCGTAGAGGCCCTTTGGAGAAGTTGATGTTATGTGGTGCTCCTGCCAAAACCCGTTCCCGGCTATATCAATAGATGATATATCCATAAACAAGTCTCGGCAGGAGGAGGAACTATTTGTATTGAATGAAAAGGAAACATGGGTTATGGAAATGAAGTTTGGATGGATAGAAACTGGGCTATTGTCATACAAAATCGGACACCTGCTCTAATCATGACAACACTGACTTTTTGTGACTGGCGGTGACTCGCCACTCAGTGAATGGACCCCCATTCACCGAATTTTTGTTTATTTGATCTTATTTATTTTTGTTTTCTTGTGTTGTGTAAAATTAAAACAACCTTTACCACATAAGCAAAGTCACGGGCTGAAAGAGTTTACCATATTTTTAAAAGAAACAGTATGCAAATGCCACGACCTTTACCGATCCTTCATTGCGGTCCACGAGAGCTCTTTGACTGCAAATCTTATAGAATAGGCTATTGTTGAAAACTCTACCAATATTCTGTTTTACTATTCAGATGCACGCTATGCTATTGAAATGGATTCCTTAGGGATGAATTGTATGAAAGGTATAAAGCTTTATTAATTTACTATCTTTGCCTCATAGTTTCACTCGTCTTTGATCTGTCTTAAAAATAAAGCTATTATTTGCAAAAAAAGGTTTTTGTTTACTAATAATACAAACTTTTCAGTTTTATTATATGTTAGATTAGGTAACTATTCTCATTTAATCCTCATTCAGTCTGAATGAGGGAAAGGTCTTAGCTATGTATATAAATTTTAATTTAAACTGGTTTAGTAATTTAGACGTGAAAATATTACCCACATGGATATTAATCTAAGTTTCTATTTTTGATAATAATGTTATTTACGAGTATCTACGGTCACAAAACAAATAAATTTAATGAGATTAAATTAAATCACTACATAGTATAAATCAAAGTCGCTTTTTCTGTCCCTATGTCCCTTTGTATGCTTAAATCTTTAAAACTATGCAACGGATTTTGATGCGGTTTTTTTTTGTAGATAGAGTGATTCAAGAGGAAAGTTTTTATGCCCATGCGAAGCCGGGACTTTGTATTGAAAACAACTTAAGATATCCTGGTTCTTATTAAATTTTTTGCGCCGCATATTTTCTGTTTTTTCTTACAGTTGACAGGTGAAAAATAAAAATTATTTACTTGTGTTTATTAAGTGCTAAACGTGGTCTAGGGTCTTATGATTCTAAGCTCTGTCTACGTGGTTATATGTATGTTTGTATTTGTATATGAATAAAGTTTTTATAAATAAACTAGCGACCCGCCCCGGCTTCGCATGGGCATAAAAACCTTCCTCTTGAATCACTCTTATCTATTAAAAAAACCCGCATCAACATCCGTTGCGTAGTTTTAAAGATTTAAGCATACATAGGGACAGAGAAAGCGACTTTGTTTTGTTTACTACATAGTAATGTAGTGATAAATAAAATTTCGATCATAACTACACAGAGTGCATAAATTTATAGGCAATGATTATCCGATCACTTTGATCAACGCCATGTCGCAGCCCCTGCATCTCAGCGCACATGCATTCACATGAATGCAATAGAGCTATCAAAGGCTGTATAATCTGTCCAGTGAACCTTCACTTCCCAGTTTCCCCCCGCTTTCCCCGGCTTTCCTCTAGAGGGCGTCGTTGTCAGTGAAGCGATCACTTGTAATGATACAGTTTCTAATCGAAGCTTGTTATCATGGCGACTGGTTTGTGGAGTAGGTTATTGTTGTACCAGTTTCATTTGTATTTTTATATCCTATACTATTTTTCACGCATTCCTGAATCAGCACCCTGAGTGTGATGTGTTTACTGATGGAGCAAATATAATAGTAAAAAAACTGTTAATATACTGCGAGAACAACGAACCTGACTCGACTTGTATGTATTAAGTTTTACTTATATGAAAAACTAGCTTTTGCCCGCGGCTTCGCCCGCGTGTACTTCCCTCGGGAACAGTGCTTTTTCCCGGGATGAAAGGTACCCTATGTCCTTCTCCTGGCTCTAAACTACCTCCCTGACAATTTTCAGCTAAATCGGTTCAGCCATTCTTGAGTTATAAGTGAAGTAACTAACACGACTTTCTTTTATATATATATGAACATTATAATATTATGTAACGGTATATTAAGTTATAAGTTTAGCCATCTAAGTACTGTAATTGGTGTAAAAAACCGTTGTATTTACTTTTCAATAAATAAATAAATAAATATCAAACTGGCTATTTACTGCGGTTTCACTCGCCCGTGATGTGTATGTAATAGTTTATAACGTTTCCTTAAAACAAGCCTATGCATATGAATGTAGAAAGAGTTTTTCAAATCCGACCAGTATTGTTCTAAGATTTTAAGCGTCGAAAGTAACAAATTGCCCAGCTTTAATAATTGATAAACTGGCTTTGTATATTATTTTGTACTGGCAATGAGCAGACCTCAGCAGACGGCTGAGGAAATCGAAAACTTATAAAACTAAGACGTTCCTAAAAATTTAGCTTTGTGTGCATTCGAAAAGAATGCAAAAGCACAAAGCTTGAAATGACACCAGTAAAGTGCTTAGATGTTAATGATGAAAAGTTATGAATGAAGTTATGTATATATATACACTAACAATCAATCCCGGCTTTGCCTATGGCATACACATAGCCCATTGCCCCTAGTATGAGTTTTTCTTAACGCAGACGCTAGCGACTGCGTTAGCGATTTAGTATGGCAAACCTGTACAGCGCCTCTGGCGGATAGTAAGGCAACTAAGAAATTCCATACAAAATCCTAACGCAGTCGCTAGCGTCTGCGTTAAGAAAAACTCATACTAGGGGCACATGTCACTCGGGGATATCCAACGATGAAAGATTTTTTTTAAATGGGCCAAGTGTTTAAAAGCCTATTCGACGCCAAATTACTTTGCGTGCTTCCGCCACCAGTTAGTTCATGCAAACCATTGCCGGCCGGCGCCCACCCACCACTGTTTGTCCCAGCATGCCCGCCACCATTAGTGTGCAAACTAATTTGGTAAGTACATTTAGAAAGGTTTTTTTTGTTGTTTTGATTATTAACCGACTTCAAAAAAAGGAGGAGGTTCTCAATACGTCGGAATGTTTTCATAATCATATTTTTTTTATCGTTGTTTTTTATAAAATTCCCGGCATGCATCTCAAAAATGATTCGAAGCATAAATCAGTTCAATAATAAGATTGCCCTTACGCGGCCGGCATCACAAGTAGGGTACCATCAAAGGTCAGCGGAGCCTGGACGGATTTAGATATGTCCTCGTTACTCAGCTTCTGGTATGAACAAGGATATTTTTGATTGGGTAGGATTGGCTTCTTTGTATAAAAATAGACGTGTTTCCTTTTGTGTATGTACTAAAATAAAAAAGTTCATTTTATGATCTCAAGATATTCATAGTAAAAAGTAATATTTAATAACACGTTTTTATACCATAAGGAGTAGACAGAGTCAAGCTAGTACCGCCAAATCAGGACCATGATTAAAAGCGTGTCCTGGGCTCTGAAGTGTAAGGTGAAGAGGTAACTAGGAAACGCGCTCAGGCGAAGAAATTTAAACGTCACAAGAAAACCAATCTGTGCCGCGGTTAGTAGACGACTGTGTCATTTTTAACCCTAGTAATGCTTTACTAGGGCTATTCCTAAAACGCTTTTTAGGACCGAAAATATGTGCAAAAATGATGTTAAAAAAACCCTTAGTCCTTCGTAGCTAGATTTCCCTCGCACCGTTGGGTGTATCCTTTACCATATATCTTTACGCTTGTAATATATAGGTACGTCAATACAATACTACATCTGGTAAAGGGTTATTGCATTTCAAATCCAATACTCCATTGCAATTTGCAATAGATGGCAGACGTCCTGTGATAATTTAATGTTCTCTGGCAGCAAATCACATTCAGAGCACGCTACATCTGCATAGAACGCCATCTATCTATCCACCATTTTCTATCAACATTAATATTAGGTAGCATGAATGAATGAATAAACACTTTATTGCACCAATTACATAAATACATCATTGGATTGTACAGGAACAAAGATGAAAATTAGTGCATAGGCGGACTTATCGCTAATGCAATTTCTTCCAGCCAACCTTAGGGTAGAGAGAAACAAAAAACATTGGAGCGCGAGAGATGCAGAAAGCCGTAACATTTATATGAGACATACGCCCGAATACTCAAACGCTACTCAATTTTGAGAGCTACTCAAGTAGCATGCTGTCGCGCTGAACGTCAGAGATAAGAGAGTGACAGCATGATATTTGAACAGCTCTCAAAATTGAGTAGCGTTTGTGTATTCGGGCATATGTTTTTTGAGAGAGAACGAACTGTCTGGATTTTCAAAATAGGTGAATCTGAATTACAACCCTTACCATCAGGGAGAACATCTTTTTGCATACAAATGATATAAATAAACCAAAATGAAGAAAAAAAAATCCATTCTAATAATTTGATGCAAATTGAATCTCGAAATTCTCGCGCGTTTCATCTCATAAATTACATTAATTAGTTTAAAAGCCATTTCTAGTTATTTGCATACTGAGCATCGTATCTTCAATAATTGTGTTTAACCGAATACGAAGAGAAGGTGTTTGAATGTCTAGGATGGTTGTTTTTGCGCGGAGCTTATCAAATAAGGCCAATAATCAAATCAAATATTTTTTTTTATTGCGTAACAAGTACATATTAAGTTCTTTCTCTTATGTACTACTACTAGGATTTACAAATATAGAATAGAATAGAATAGAAAAGAAAAACTCTTTATTGCACCAAACAAATGTATACATAATTTTTTAACTAGATAAGGTACAAAGGCGGACTTATCACTAATGCAATCTCTTCCAGTCAACCTTAGGGTGGATGGAAAATAAAACATAAACAAATCAAAAGGCGAAGGCGCAGTATACATACGGAAATAAATATACACACAAAGATATAAACAAAATAAAACTGAAAATATAAAATAATATTATATAATAATATAACCTACACATACAATATAATTCATAATAACGACAGTTTATAATTATCGAGGTTGGGAACAAGTATAATTTTTAATTTCGTCATTCGTAAATTAATTTTTATCATAATAAATTTAACATTTAACAACAATTTTCAATAATTAACTAAAGTAATTTATGTAGGGTTGTTTTAAATAGTATTCGTCATTCTTGCCTTATTTTGCATATGTAGAACCATTAGTATATTAGAAATCATAAATATATAGAACTAGCTGTTTCCCGCGGCTCCGCCCGCGTGGGACTCGGTTATATCGCGCCCAAAAGTAGCCTATGTTTGACCTCAGGTCGTTAACTACATCCCTACCAAATTTCATCACAATCGGTCCAGCAGTTTAGCCGTGAAGTGACAGACAGACAGACAGACAGACAGACAGACAGACTTTCGCATTTATAATATTAGTATGGATTATAGTTTTTTAAAATTATTTTCTTATTCAAAATATTACACGGGAGCAAAGTCCTATATGCTAGTGCCTAGTATCACAATCATTACATAGTATAAAACAAAGTCGATTTTTCTGTCGCTATATCCCTATGTATGCTTAAATCTTTAAAACTACGCAACGGATTTTGATGCGGTTTTTTTAATAGATAGAGTGACTCAAGAGGTAGATTTTTTCGCACATGCGAAGCCGGGGCAGGTCGCTAGTTTTAATATAAATTCATTAATTTTGTCATCATATATCTCTCAGCTATATGGGAAGTAAAACAACGATCCACTGTATAGTTACGGCTTAATCAATATGTGTCCGAAACTAGGTCGGCCGAGTTAACAAGAGCTTGATTTTTTAAATCCGCCGCCCCGGTACATTTCGAATCCACGAACGGATTTACACAAGATTTTTCTTTTTCAAATAGTCACGTTTTTGTGAATTGGCTCGTTTGAATGCTTTCTAACGAGGAATGTCACGAAAAAGATTTTTTACCATTTTATATGATTTTTATATTCGCGGTTATTTATTTATTATTTTAATTATTTATTTTATACTGGCAGCAATAAGTAATAAATTTACTCAAGTAATTATTTACGAGGTTGGCGAATTGACAGACAGAAAAGATATCAAATTTCAGGGTAAATTATTTTGCACCGATAGAACATTTCCCTGATTGATATAGATGCTTTTTGTTAAGAACACAGTAGATTAGAGATCTTAAAAACCTTTTGTTTTAATTACGCATGCGGATTGGCGATGTTTTCATAGAAGTGGAGTTTGAAAATCGTGCCGGTGATCGGATCCTACGTGCGGCGTACTGTCCCCGAAATACATTATGGTATTGATACATACCTAGTATTTTTTTTTATTATATAAGAGATTATAAGCTAAGCATAGAAAATTGACCTAAGTAAGGTTGTTTATAACCTAAGTTTCATAAATCAGTAATTAACAAACAATAAGTTTGACTATTTGCAATTATGACTATTTGTTAATTTGACTATTTATTAATACTTATATATATATATGTTATAAAAAAATATGTAACTTCAATTTGTTAATAAATCGAAGTTACATATATTTTTTTTAATTTTTATTCGTTCACATCTCTATTGTTTCATACTTTTATATCAATATTATAAATTCGAAAACCTGTCTTTCTGTTTTTCTTTCGCACTGGACTACTTTTGATGAAAATTGTTATGTATATAGTTAAGGACATAGGCTTTTTTTGAGCGTGATACAACCGAGTCCCACGCGGACAGAGCCGCGGGCAACAGCTAGAAGTTTATAAAAAAATAAACTCCACCATTTCGTGAAATACCTCGCCTAAATAGACTAATAGACAGTAATCCATTATTAGTGTATTGCCGTTGACGTCCGCCCACAATATATCCCCCGGGTGATATCAGCAACCGCGGATTGCGTGACCTTGCCCTTCCTACCCATTAAACTCAATGCCATGTAGGTACAATACTAGGGCTAGACTTGATATAAGGCTGTTTGCACATTCATTGATATTAGTCATCATTCATTTATTTCCTACCCTTATTTCATTCGAAATACTGCGACCAAAAAGTAGGCCTCTTGAAAAAGGGAGTCTTTAGGACTACCCGAAATCGGCGAGCGTGTATGACGAGAGTGATGAGTGTGGAGGAAGTCAGAGAGGTTGTAAGGATCGTAGCCAATGGAAATCTCTAGTTTTTGCCTACTCCTGCGGGAGACAGGCGTGATGATATGTATGTATTTCATTTTATGTTTTTCTTTCTTTATATTGACTTGTCTCAAAAGAATTTCTTTCTTTAGAAACTTGCCATTTTTTCCGCTCGAATGCATACTAAGGCGAGCATGTATGAGCATATTTCCATTTTTCAAGAGGTCTGCGATTTGGTAGCGGATTTCGAGGCTTACCCAGACCGGCTCACCCTATCAACTCTTTCCATTAATAGACCCTCTAAAATAATATGTAGAGCCCAAGCTTATTTTTATACGTTGTTCTACAGACAAATATTAATAAGCAGGTTTAGATTACGTCATTTACTAAAACACTAACCCCCTTATTCATAAAAATAAACAAACTTTTGTTAAGCCCATTTTAACTAAAATATGTTTTGGCAATTTCTCTCTTAGCGAAATTTACTGTGAAAGAAAGAACCAAAACACATTTTAGTTAAAACGGGCTTAAAAAACTTTAGTTATTTTTTATGAACAAGGGGGTAAAACTATTTTATTGTATAAACAAATGGCTAAAACTGTATTTGTTATAATGGTCTTTACAAGTTAAGTATATGGAGATATTCGCAGCCTTCGAACGCCCGACGTATATTAAATTCTCGGAAGCTATAAATTTAATAACGTTCCTTTTACAAGGGAATCGGGTTGTGACTGACAACTAAAAATGTCTAAGTATTAACTGACAGATGTATTTCTTGTACTTTTTACTAGGTTTGGGTAGAAGGGGCAACCCTAAAAAGTGCTGGCTCCAACACACGATATGCGTGCTAAAGGTCCCACAACAAGTATGAATGCGGAAGACCAGGCGAAGTGTAGGAGAAAAGCAGGAAAGCGGATCCTGGGCTCTAAAGCAGTGAGTTGAAGAAGCATTCGGGATAACTCTAAGATGAGAGTATTACTTGCACTTTCTGTATGCGAGTGTTTACGGTATTAATTATAATAAGCGAACGCGACAATATGACACCAATAATTTTCGGCCTTATAATGTTCGAATTAGAGCCAAAGGGAAATATTAGAAATCACGATACAAATAGATATTTGATTTTCGATTTTGTAGTGCCTTGGCACCAAAAAATTAAAAAAGTACTTACAAGTTATATCATATTAGCTATTACAAATTTTTGGTTATAAAATATAGATACCTACTATATTATTAGAACATTAAAACTAATCGCAAACAATATGTTTGGAAGTTAACTTTCGAACGACATGTCACATCTTACTTAATTCTTCTTTGTTGTTTTAATCTCTAAGAGATGGCATCAAAAGGCTTTGGTATTTAGAGGTAGGTCGGGTTTTGTAGGAGGTTGGGGGCTAAATAAAATTGTTATTTATCTGTATATGAAGTATTCAATATTTATTAAATTGATTTCACTAGGAAGCAATACACGTCCGTCTTACAAACAAGTGACGCAGAGGGACTACGGAGCAACTAACTGAGCTAGCTAGTTCCTACTACAAAGGGCTGATTTTTGTAAGTGCCAGCTTTGTTACTTATAATATAAAATAATTTTTGCTACCCAACAGGTTTGGCCCCTATTGATTGCGACTATAACCAATTTTAAGTAGTGCTAAACGAAAAATTTTCGTACGTAACTATCTAAAAATTAAGAGCTCTGCTTTGCTGCCAAGTGCATCTATCTTCCGTTAGCCTTTTCACATCTTGATACGGACGGTGATATGACACTTCATATAAAATATTTTTTAGGACAATGGGTACACACGTAGAGAACAAATAGTGTCAACTAGTGTCCTTCAGTTCGATTGAAAACAGTGGAACTACGTCGCACACTCGCCACACACCATTGTGCCCATAGATTTGGAGATCAATAGTCAGTGAAGTCACAATTGAGTTACAACACACGCATACAAAGCGCGCAGGACGTTACCAAACATTGTCGTGTTAAGGCTGGGTACACACAATGATACAATGCGATCCGATTTTTATGCATTACTATGCCTTAATCGCGGGAACAAAATATGAATTTCGTCTTTTTTTAAGGGTGTCTAATACGTTGACTTGGACGTTTCATTACTAATAGTAGAAGTAACAGAAAAGTATTGTTATTAAATTTTTCATCGTAGGTAGGTATACATGTAAATGTGGCGAAATGTCCAAACTATATATTTTGACTATTAAAGCTACAGCTTTAGTAGTTTGTGAAGTTTAGGCCTTCTAGAGTTAGAAGCTTGAGATCTGATAACTAATTACTTTTTTACAGTATGGCCCATTAATCTCGCCTCGGCAACATTTTATAGGATTTTTAATGGGATAATTATTTATTTCCTTAATTCATGTACACAGAAAAACATATAGGTAAAGGAAAAATCAAAGAAATTTTAGACATACAAAATCCAAATAATATTATAAATGCGAAAGTGAGTTTGTATACTTGTTTGTTTGTTTATTTGTTACCACTTCACGCTTTTTCTACCGAACCAATCTGCTTTAAACTTGGCATACACATAGTTAGGAGTACTGATAAGGACATAGGCACCTTTCATCCCGGGAAAAAGCACTGTTCCCGAAATTCACGCGGGTGAAGCTTTCGCCAGCGAAAACTACTATGTATTATAAAACAAAAATATAAATTATATACAATTCATATCTATGCTAGTATTTTTCTATTAGTATTAAAGTATATCGCCAAGAAATGGACATAATTTCATAGATATTTCCACAACTGTCACATATTGTTGCATATAAGTAAACACGTGGAAAAATATTAAAAAGAAACTTGTCGGAAATTGAATCTCATTAGTTTGACTTAGAGTTCAAAATCTCAACAGGTCTCAAATCACGAGACTTTAATTTATGTCATAACGCTCAGTTTCACATTGTATTGTTCTGCTTATTTGTTTTCCGCCCAAGTGTACTATTATTTACTATTTATAGAATTTTATTACTGATTGTTTATGAGCGTACTGAAAATTACTGTCTATATTTCATTTTTACTATGCGGTTATTTTAGTTTCTGTTGTAAATTACAATATTTGTCAACTATCTTCTTCCTTGTACATAAAACATAGTCTATAAACTATATAACTATATAAAATAGTTTATAACTCAGACTGGCTGAAAAGAATCGGCTGAAACTTTGAATACAGAACCGAGAATAACAAAACATATGAAAGAGAAATTATTTAAATCACAACAAAAACACACAAATACAAAAATAAAATAGACATATTGTGTGATTACGACTCAATAGGTGACGGCTCAGTGTTACGCTGGGAATCTAATGGGATGTCCAGCACTGATTTTCAGCCGTTACCTTATAAGGTGTCACGAACAAGGAAACACATGGATATTGTAGACTTTTAAATTGAGCCAGTGATAGTAATTGCCTTTTTTAATATAATACGAAACAAAATTGTGCAAGCGAGATACATACCATTTAGCGTTTTTGATCTATAAGGTACAAATCAACTGCAAATATTTTGAAGCACATGAAAATGGTATGTGTACTTGTCTTTAATCAGGTAAGATTATTTCTTTCGTATCACTATACTATAATGTTTTACTATGACACAACGACTGATTATATAGGTGGACTCAAATGAACTGCAAATATTTTTAGAGCAAATTTATACCACTATAGTACTGAGCAACTTTTCGAAATAAACTTATGTCGAAGGGTTGAATCTGCCCTTAAAATATTTGCAGTTGATTTGTACCTTATAGATCAAAACAGAAAAAAAACTATAAGTACTATAATCTGTCTCTTAATGGATTGGACGATAATATTGTTTGCAATTTATAGTAATTACCTACATTAAAACGTCGCATTCTGTTAAGAATATAATGATCTGTTGTTTTTTTAATTAAACAATTATTATTATATATCGTTATACTTAACTATGAACTTACAATCAACAATATAGACACCGAACCCATCGACAAATCATTATCATGTCCACTGCTGGACATAGGCCTCCCACCAAGGTTTCAGAAGACCACCGGTTGAAATATACTTAATATACAACATATGTATATATTGCCCTCTTTTTGAGGTTAAAGTTTATTTATTGATTTGATTACTATTTGATTCTTACCATTTAAACCTTACCTAAACTTCCACAAATATTTATAATATCAAAATAAGCCAAATCGGTTTAGTAATTTCCACGTTTAAGCGAGACAAACGAACTGCAATTGATTTTATTTAATATATATATGTAGATTTCGACCGCGGCTTCACCCGCGTCAATTTCGGCAACAGTGCTTTTTTGGGATGAAAGATACCCTATGCCCTTCTCCTATGTCTCTGCGAATTTACAAGCAGATTGGGTCAGTAGATAAAGCGTGAAGAGGTATCAAATAAACAAAGAAATATTCAAACTCATTTTCGCATTTATAATATTAGTTGGGATTGGGATATAGATTGCCATGAGTATGGACTAACATTAGGAAATCAGTCATGTTGAAAAGAAACATTATTTATTTATTAATAATGCAGCTCTGATGTGATTTATTCGAGTAGGTATAGTTTAGCAATCATTTTTATTATCATAGTATAATTGCAAAACAATTATAGTTATCCTTATCAATTTGCATCTCACCTTAGAACCCACATTAAATAATAACAATTCTGTGATCTTAGACCTTTGGTTACATAATCAGATTTTCTTATGTTAACCAACAAATAATATCCTGGTCGACTCATTGAGGAAAAAGATATATATAGGCGAATCCCAGTAATATTATATAGGCGAAAGTTAGTATGTTTGTCACTTCTTCGCGCTCAAACGGCTAGGCCCGTTGCTATGAAATTTGGTACGGAGGTACCTTCGATGAACACATAGGATACTCTTTATCCCGAAAAATATGCAATTCCTTTGGGTTTGATAATAAAACAGCACATTACAAAGTACTAGCTGTAGCCCGCGACTTCGTGCGCGTGGGCTTTATTCGGGAATTGCTCTCTTTTCTCTTAAACAAAGTTTGTCATGACAAATACCAACACAAAAAAAGCATTATCAAATTTGGTGCATTCGTACGAAATTGCTACATATTTGCAGGCAAACATGCCTTGAGTTCATTTAAATGACGATTACTTTTTTTAAATTAGATTTTAGATGTTCTTCCGAGTTAAAACAAAACAATTGGTGAAATTTTTAAGCAGATCAGTTCAGTACTTTCGGAGATAAGCGGGATCATACATACAGACATCAAAAAAAGTTTTTGCTCTTTATTATTCTATTTAAATGTCTCTCTATTAATTTCAGTCAAAATTTCTAAATGTACAGACAAAATATTTGTACTATTTTGGTGCAGGTAGTATATCTCTTTTAAATTTTCCGCCATCGGCGCCATTTTTCAATAGATGTGATTTGGATTGTGTTTTTCCAAACACAACATTGAATTCGTGAGCCCGCTAATAGAGTTATAAAATACAGTGCATGCTGTCTGTTTGTCCATTAGTACGCCGGTCACGCTTCAATTCAATTCAATACGTCGCCAACTTTGAGCTCCGCTGTGGGTTTTTTGATTACATTTTTCCTGGCTTCGTTCTTGTCATTATAAGTATAACTTCCCTATAGATTTAATATTTTATATCTAGTTGTATCGTCCATTTTTTGTTCTAAATTAAAATCTTAAATATTCATTATTACCTTACCTACACTAAAGTTACTTTAATGAGTACATATATATATTTGCAACATGGTTCATTAGAAGTTTTTTAAATTGATGAAGCAATTTTTGGCTCTAAAGATGTGTAATCTCAAACATCACAAACATTTACTCAAATGAATTTCGAGATATTTCAATATCAAAGCTGACCTTTACTTTGTAACAGAAAAATACATATTGAGATTTTTTCAATAAATTTATTTTTACACTACATTTATACGATGCAAATACATTTTATAAAAAAATTGATAATTTCATTAAAAATTAATACATTAATAGAAAAAAATATGAATTAAAGTATGAGACAAAGCAAATCCGAGTCATTCACTTTTCATTTATTTTTCTTCATAGTATTTTCTCGGTTATGTCCTTATGTAAAATGACTGATTTTGATGAAAATTGACATGGATATGTCGCAGTATGATAGATAAAGCCGTAATATAGTTATAACCCTAGGTATATGATTATATGCCGTAACATAGTTATACGAAAGCAATTCATGACTATCTTACTAGGAACATAATTATAATACGGTTCTAGTTTAGTGATATGGTTATATTACTGGATTAAGTTTAGTGACTTAACGTTTAGTGCCTTAAAACTAAGTCTTCCACCAGTGTTTGTTACCAGTGATGACATGAGTTTGTGGTCCCTTACTATAGGCCTCATAAGTTAAGCTCAAGGTCGCCCAAAGAGCCATGGAGAGGGCTGTGCTCGGTGTTCCCTAGGAGACCGAATCAGAAATGAGGAGATCCGTAGGAGAACAAGGGTTACCGACATAGCCTAGCGGATTAGCTTTTTGAAGTGGCAGTGGGCGGGGCACATAGCGCAACGAACCGATGGCCGATGGGGCAGAAAGGTTCTCGAATGGCGACCACACACCGGTAAGTGCAGCATCGGACACCCAGCGACCAGGTGGTCAGATGACCTAAGGAAGGTCGCAGGCGGACGCTGGATCCAGGCCGCTTCCAACCGGTCAGTTTGGAAATCCTTGGGGGGGTCTTTGTCCAGCAGAAACAGTATTGTGACTAACTGCAACCTCAATTTTGTAATAAAAATAAAAACCAATATAATTAGTGTTGTTTTATTTGATTCTCTGGCAGATTTATAACCATCTGACTAGATAAGTTTAGTCAGATAAACATATTACTAGATTGCAACCGTATAATAATTATATTCCTAGTAAGATAGTTATAAATCTCTTTCATATATCTATGTTACGGTATATAATTATATCACTAGGAATATGACTATATCACGGCTTTATCTATCTTACTGCGACAGATATACATATTAGCTCTAGAAAAAAATATTAGCGACAGAAATTGTCCACTAAAGCAAATCCTAGCAACAGCTAGTTAATTAAACATAAACTAGCAGTTTACAGACAGTAAATAGAACATGGAAACTTATGCGCAATACATCCTCCTGGGAGCCATCGTCCATATTTTTTTTTTTTTTTTTTTTTTTTTTTTGACTGGACCTACAATATTAGCTTCTAAGAGCTTTAATATTTACAGCGGGACGGTTTGAGGCGAGGGCTTGACGCCACTCAGCCTTTTCGGCAAAAGCGCAAGGGGCTCCCAGTTGGGACGAACCTCGGCCATGGGCTTTGCCTTTGATCAATGGCGAGCGATGCAAACTCGCGAGCGATGCAAACGCTCATTGCCTTAAGGGCCGACACTAGGGTGCCTTAAGGGCCTAAGAAGAGCCTACTGGTGGCGAGAAGCGCCCTGGTACATTTTGGTACCTGGAAAACGAGCTACTGTTCCTACTTCGTCGCACTCGCCGGCGAGTGCGGTGTGTCGGTGTGCCTAAGGAAAATCCCCGTCTCCTTTGAGACTGGAGATTTTCGTATGGCCGATTAGCTACCGTGATGGGGTCGTCGGGATCAAAGAGAACATTCCTCGGGCGTCGGTGCCGCAAGGGGACATCCTTGGACGGGCTGTAGTTAGCAGCTTGTTCCACTAACGGGTTCGGATGGGAAGAGCATTTCTCAAAGTAACGTTTTGACGTTTCTTTGAGGTATCTCAGCATGGATGGGAGCTCAAGGTCCTTGTGTAGATCGCGTGTGCGTAGACCCCGGGGGGATCCCGTGGCTCTACGTGCGAACCTATTCTGAATGAGTTGGAGTTTATTCAGAAGAGATGGTGCTGCGTGTGCGAAAATAACGCTCGCATATGTCATGACAGGTCGGATGCACAGCTTGTAAAGAGTCAACTTATTTCTAAGCGACATTTTTACGTTACTGATCATGGGTGAGAGTCTGCCTAGATAGAAGGCTGCTCTGTTGCGTACTCTTTGGATGTGGTGTCCAAAGGTCATCTTGCTGTCAAAGATAACGCCCAGATATTTTGTGCGGTCAACCCATGGAATGGATTTTCCGAACAAAGATATCGTTTTTAAGAGCGATTGTGTGCTCCATGCCGGAGGTCGTGTTGCACCGCGGGAGTCTTTGGAGAAGAACACTGCTGCGCTCTTTTCCGGATTCACCTCGATGCGCCACTTCCTGAACCAAGCGCCGAGCGCGTCGACTGCTTGTTGGAGGCGTTTGGAGATAAGCTCCTTACTTGTACTGGATGTGAATAGAGCAGTGTCGTCAGCGAAAAGGGCTAACTCCACGTGCGGGGTCCGGGGTACGTCATTGGTGTACAATGCATACAGTATGGGAGAGAGCACAGACCCTTGCGGGACTCCAGCTCTTAGTGGTCGGGGGCCATCGTCCATATTGTATGCACAATTACATAATTCCTGCGACCGCGCAATGCTCTACGTGCTGAGAATTTTGACCAGCCAATAGCAGTTTCCGTGACTGTTGGCTGCGAACACGAGTTGATGCATTTTATATTTACTTTAAGGGTTTTATACTTCAGCACCCTAGTAGTCGCCAGTGATCGCGTAACGTTATGGGTACTATAAGTATCTCCAGTAGCTAAGGGGTTGATAGCGTCTCTTTTGTAGTGTTTTTTCCTTATATTCGGCAAGTGAGTTGTTGAAGTTGCTTAAACAAAAATAACTAGGTACTCATTACCAATGACGAACACGTGCTTCCACACGTTTAAGTCCGAGTTGTTCAATAGGTATTTCCCGGAAATAAGACCTCATACAAATTCATAAACAAAACGAAAAGCTCAATCAGGATAAGTTAAAAATAGGCCCGTTTCAACTTCAAACGGAAGAAAAAAAAATTTCTCGGAGCTTAAAACCACTTCGTTGGCTCTACTTAATAAAAACAGTCAAATTTCAAATCGATTGTGGCACGCTCACCGTTGATGGCTATTTGGTAGGTCCAGCAACGGTGCAAAAAACGCCCACTAGCGTTTATTGTTCTGAAAGCCGGCCTCCGTCCAAAATGTAGTTACTTAACCAGTCTGATATTAAACTCCCAAGGAGTGACACGCTCTTTTAATTTTATCTAATTTTTACCACGCCTTCTGACCAAACAGCCTAACGTGCAGTCAGATAGTTTATATTATAACACCAATTTATATACATATACACACATATATACACATTATACATTTAAAAGTAGTAAGCGATCATCCATGAAAGTTGGTGTAATGCTATATAGTCAGTAAAGAATAAAAACTTTGCTGGGCCACACGTTTAAGAGAGTTGATTTATAAGCAGACATATAGATACACAAACAAACAAATCAAACTAAAGCACCCCTCGATTTGCAAAGGGGGTTAAAACTGCACAACTAGGTTGTTTAGGATCTCGGCAAAGAGATCTAAAACCTAATAGACAATTCTTAAGTCACTTTAACCAGCTACAGTGAAAAATATCTTAAATTCTTAATATGTATTGTAAAAACCTTAATATACGTCTTAATTTTATAAAATACTTTACTTTATACCTTAACATCGGTATTTATTTGTATAAAATTTTAACTGTTACACAATAACCGGTGAACGAACCAACGCCTTTATAATTTGCGGTGGTCACGTCAGCCACGTAATTAAAGAGTTATGCTAATAGCTGTAGTAATCGATTAGTTAAAACACTGTTTTGACGCCGTTGGCAACAAGGAATTAACGTTGGTAGGATCACGTTCACAAAAACTGGGGAATTACTACGAGAACCAAGGTCTAGCCATGCCATCAAGATGTTGTAGAAGTGGTAAGCCTAAAATGTGCTCGTTCAACGTCGTAAAGAATATGCTTGCTAATAGTCTCACAACCAAGGATGCCGAATGAAGTGAAGGAAAAGCAGGAAAACGGATCCTCCGACACAACGAGCTGAGGATGCTTCCGACAAAGCGCTTAGAAGAGAGAAAGAGAGAAAGAGCAACAAAGAATTGAAAATAATCTGGGTAAATCCTAAGTTTGATTCATACTTGGAGAGTTACGTACCTCTTACTTACCACAGCATTTTTCCGGTTGTATCCTAACTTGTACGCAGACGTAACAGTGTTAAATATTATGTGTGGCGTCGCTTCTTCTCCACTTGCGCTTTGAAAGTGGTGCTCAACTTAATATAAGTAATTGACGTCAATAAGTGATAAGAATGTCTTATATTGAGAACTAGCTGTTGCCCGCGGCTCCGCCCGCGTGTAGTTCGCTTTTCGCTTAACCTGTGGAAACTACAACTATCCAGACCTATAGTTAAATCTATAAGTAGTATCCTATTCCCGTGCCAATTTTATAAAGCCATTAGCCATTGCTACGATATCAAACTAAAAATATTAACATTCATACTATCACATCTTTTTCTCTAAAAGAGTAGACGCAGCCTATTACAGGGTCATTAGAACCTAACTCAATAAATAGTGTTATGTTAGTTAAATTAGACCTTACGACACGTATGTTCCGTCGAACAACAACTGAACTGACTTGCTGGTTTGATTATTTTTTAAACCAAAGCCAAACCAACCAACTAATCAATTCAAATAGCTTACAATACAATACAACAAACGACCGATAAACAAACCAACCAATAGAACTAAATAAACAACCAAAATTTTTTTGAAATAATTAGAATTGATTGCTGGAAAAATTTCAATCTGCTATAATACCATATGAGAAAAAAATAATTAAATTAACTTCAGCGCCATCTATTGATATTTTATGTAACTAAATTATACGCCCACACACATTCAATGTGTTAATTTTTTAAAATTTAATAGAGACTGCAGTGTGTTTTTGTCTTCATTGATATCGATAAAACAAAGTAGAAATTGTAGCTTTATCTATATTAAATACGTTTATGTAAACCGGATTCAACTCTGTAAAAGTTTTGAAACAGTGCTAGAAGTAAACTTCAATTGACCATAACTTCTTTTTCCCTTAACCGATTTTGACGAAACAAAGTTTTGACAAAACTGTTGAACGTATATGTAATCCACCTGTGAAAACCGCGTTCGAATCTGTTGAGTAGTTTTGAAGTTATAACGTACCAGACATACAGAAAGACAGACAGACAAAAATTCCAAAAATTGTTTTTTTTGGTTTCTGTTACACGTCTTTCTTTAATCGCCCCGTATCAGTTTTTTAGAAAAATATTTAATGTACAGACATTCAATTTTTACTGTCCGATTATATGTAAAGATAGATAGATAAGTACAAAATCCATATCCATACTAATACTATAAATGCGAAAGTCTGTCTGTCTGTAACCTCTTCACGGCTAAACTGCTGGACCGATTGTGATGAAATTTGGTAGGGATGTAGTTAACGACCTGAGGTCAAACATAAACTTTTGGGCGCGATATAACCGATTCCCACGCGGGGCGGAGCCGCGGGGAACAGCTAGTACTTATATATTAACGGACTTAACGCTAAGAGCGTTCTCTACCAGTCAACCATTTGATTAATCTTCTTTTTCAATGTCGTCAATGACAAACTATTAGATATGATTTGTAAGGGGTTGCGATATCGTTTATCCTGAAATAAATTTGCAAATGAATTTATTTGTTTCTTTTCAAAATTATAAAAAAAAGTAAGAAAATAATTCTAGAAAACAAATAAAACACGAAATCATAAAATTATTGTTTGTGACAGGATTCGATCCAGGTACTTTCTTGAAACATTTCTTTACTAAAGTATTAAAAAATTCTTAAAAATTAATACAAAACGAAAAAAAAAGTAAATAAAAAAAAGTAAGTAAAAAAAGCAAGTAAAAGAAAGTAAGTAAAAAAAAAGTCATCTATAGCAGGATTCGAACCCTCGACTTAAAAATATGATCTATGACCTCTACCGATAGGCCAACACACGTTGCTAGAGATTGGCGAAATTTCAAATGGGATTTGTCTATAGGTACGCAAATTCGCGCCATCTATTGAGATTTTATGTTACTAAATTTACGATCAAATTCAATGTGTTATTTTATTAAAATTAATAGGTGCAGTGCGTGTTTTCGTCTTTATTGATATGGATAATATAAAGTAGAAATCCTAGCCTTATCTAAATTAAATTAAACGTAAGTAAACGCATTAAAAGTTTAGAAGCAGTGTTTGAAGTAAATTTTCAATCGACCATAACTTCTTTTTCCCTTAACCGATTTTGACGAAACAAAGTTTTGACAACGCTCCTAATCATATGTAATCCAACTGTGAAAACCGCGTTTAAATCCGTTGAGTATTATCGAAGTTATAACGTACCAGACAGACATACATACATACATACATACAGACAGACAAAAATTCCAAAAACTGTTTTTTGGTTTCTGTTACTCCTTTTTAATCGCACTCAATCAGTTTTTTTGAAAAATATTAAATGTACAGACACTCGCATTTTAGTGTCTTATTATATGTATTGATAAACAATTTGAATATGAATTCATAAATATATTAAGTGCTTCATCTGATATATACTAATCGACAGTTTTCTCTATTTTTCTAATATCATGAATAAATCTGCAGTACATCTATTCGTCGTTTGGTTTGATTAAAGTTGTTATAACCATAATGCCCCCGTTTTTTCCACGAAGGTTGTCCAAGCAAGCCGTAATTTCCCGCAAGATGTGTCCTTATTGCGAAGGATAAAGAATATTTATTTTGCCTGTTATTGTAGAGCAGTAAGTAATTACTGATCTCGGTATAACCAGAATAAATTTGGGCAAATGAACGTGGTATTCTTGACATAATTCAGTTTTCCGTTTGAATTGGGAGGAAGATTCTCGACAAAAATCCTGCTCTGAAACTGCATTTCTCTATTAACATTGTGTTAAGAGGACTTTTATTTCTTCTGTCGTTACATTTGAAGGCTTGGTCATGCTCTGTAAAAAGCTATGTAGAGGAACCGTGGGAGCTTTTGATATTAAGAAAACGAAATGAATCTAGAAACGAGAGAAACGAGACCCATCTAAAAATAAAGAGATAGACAAATAAATAAAGATTTAAAAAAATGGATTAAGATACTAAATGTACTTATTTTTGCAACAGAATAGAGTCTATCTCTGGTCCGTCCATATAATAAGTTTAAAAACTGTAACCCAATTTTCAAAATCTTTTGCTTAACTAAAAAGTAAGAAACAATCATTTCAAATGTTTATTAAATAAATATTCAAATAACTACATTACATATTTATATCCGTTCCTTTGATAATAATCTATTTATATCTAATTAAATTTTTGATAGTCTCTGATTTAAAACATTTAAATCCTACTCAATTGCAGTGATCGTAAAAAAGCACTCTAAAAATCGGTTCATTCTAGTACAGCATTAATGAGAATGAATGTTTAAACAATTAATTTAAAAAGGGCATTACGATAACACGATTTTGCACTTTGCAAACAGTTACCAGGTAAGCCTTAGATTTACATTCAGTATGCGCAGTCAATATTAGTATAAGGTCACCTCTTTTGTTTTAACTGGGTAATCTGTTAACCGTATTACAATTAGGCTTAGTTGCACCAACATAACTGTGTAGTCAAAGTACCGGTTAGGTAAAAAATGGGTTGCACCATTTTGTCAATCGTCAAAATACGTCATAACTTTTACGCTAACCGTAACCGCCCAAGCTTGACCGGTTTATTGTTATTGTCAACTTATCTGTCAGACGGGTCGAATAACCTCCACGAACGTCATTATACTTGTAACCCTGGTAATCAACTATGCTACAAAATACGACGGTGCAACCTATGTCGCTTCAATTGTTATAGTTAGCAGTAATGTTACTGTTACATTTGACTTTAACTGTTACGATAACTGGTACTTTGGTGCAACCCACCCTTAGTGTTTAGTTGCATACATACATATTCACATCATCACGCCTGTCTTCCGCAAGAGTAGAAAGAGGCTAGAGATTTCCATTGGCTGCGATCTTTACAGATCTTTCTCGTTTCTTCCACCCTCATTACTCTCGTCATACATGGTCGTCGACTTTGGGTACTAACTTAATAATAAATATCTTTTTGAAACGCCCTAATTTAACCAGAGGTAGATCTTTGTAAAAAGCTTGTCTGCTTGTGTACCACCTATTTCGGCCGCCAAACAGCAGTGTTTGCATTTTTTGTTCCAGTTGGAAGGGTAAAAGAGGCAGTGAAACTACTGGGTATTGTGGACAATTAATGAATGTAATGTATGAAATGTTATGTTTGGTTTTATATTTTTTTACCTGTTATATGGTTGCGAGACATGGGTCCTTAGTAAGGATAGCTGTGTCAGACTACAGGCTTTCGAGATGTGCTTGTTCAAGATACCGTGGATCAGAATGCGGGATCATAAGACTCTCAAGGTATCATGAACGTAAATAGGTTTCGGAAACGCGCTTGCATTGCTCCTGATATTGCAGGCTTCTCTTAGGCTATGGTAACCGCTTTCCATCAAAAAGGCCGTATGCCTGTTTGTCTGCTTAATAGTAAACAAAAATATGTCAAGTACTTTATAGACAGAAAATTATATAGCCTTTAAAAGCGAAAGAAAAACGCAATTGATAGCAATGACTCGGAGAAAACCTGCATAAAAAGTAAAGTCGTGATTCTCTAATATGACGCGGTAAAAAGGAGTAAGTAGTTAAAAAGCGAAACGCCTTTGAAGGCACTGACCCGCCCGTCAAAGCAAAAAGAGCGATTAGCTGACGTTATGAAAACCTCCCACCACTTTCACTTAATGACTTGATCGCATTAACGTAGTGGTCATTACCACATCTATATAATAATAGACTAAACTATATATCTACTTGAAATTTAAGAGCTGTGCTCTTGTCGGTGGAGTCTATCTTCCGCTAGCCTTTTCACATCCTGATACGACACGTCTCTCACGTTATCCTTTATTTGTTCTATAACTTCTTCTTGGTCTACCTCTTCTCCGTCTTCCCTCTATCTTACCTTCCATAATGTTTTTCATAGTGGTCGAGCAGTATTCAATGTTCCCACATTTTCCCTCTTCTGTTCTCAATTCTATTTATTAAAGCTCAATTTTCTCCTGCACGTTTTAAAACTTCTTCATTGGTTATTTTACCTTCCCAACTGATTCTCTCCATTCTTCTCCAGCACCACATTTCAAATGCTTACAGTTTCTCCTTTTCCTTCTGAGTGAGTGAGAGATTAAACTACAGCTTGGCATAGATGAGTTTAGGTTTATTGAAACTGGTCAAGATTTGCAAGGATGAGACCATAAAAGCCCATACTGTCAAAAAGTTACCAGACCTCATGTAGAGCAAAACTAATAACTCTACACGCCCTAACTTTATAAACCTACACCATTATCAAAATATGCTCTACTCCATACTTACCTTCAGGTCCGAAACGTTGAATTTGCAAAATGTTATATTTTGGGACCTTAGTGAAAATATGTGGATGAGCCGTTTCCTTAGCCCTTTTGTATAACACAAAACCATGTAATGCTAATGATATAAATAACGAAAAAAAAACGCTAACTCAACCGTATAATTTGTCGTTATTTATGGACTATTGATTATCTGATGCGTTTATAAGCTAGCAATCAAATTGAAATTAGATTTTTCAAACAAACCAATGTGTATATTGTTTCTTAACAACATTTTAAATATTGCATGTGGTTATGTTACCGGGCGCGTTGTTGGCATTTCGTTATTTGGGGAGCTGATTGTCTTGATAACTAACGAGGTAATAAATCAAATACTTTGAATCATCAAGTGGTAAAGTTTTGTACTTATAAAAAAATATTTTCTCTAATAAATGCTAATCTGTCTCTCTCTCACTACATAATGACTTGAGAAGAAAAATTTAGTGTTTTAATATATATATAGCTACAGAGCTCGAGGTCGGTTAGATCAATTGTCTTTAAAACTATTTTAAACTGAATATGCAGCCTATGTAAATCTCGTGTGGAATGCTCTTGCTAATTCAAAACCTTGATTAATCAAGAACTTCCCTTGATCTTACAATTTGAGACATGCAATTTTCACAAATTCTGTATATATTATTGCCTCAATTAACAAATATTGTCATGTAAAAAAATGCTTTATTTACTTACAATACGAATTATAATAAGCTGCTATTACGATATTCTTAGCACATGAATTCAATAATAGCAATACCGTTCGTTACCGTTTAAAATCCCCTCAAGAATCAAACTCCTAACAACAGAATAGATAATACCGATCCAAAACTAGTTCCAAAATTAATTTCACTAATGTAAAGCATATAAAAGTAAAAACTAAGTTTAGCCTATAAACTATTGGGTTCATTTCATTAAAAACTTCTACCAATAACTGAGTTATATACATTTTACCAATACAATCGCGTTAAAACGAACGAGTAAACTCAGCTTTATTTTTTTCATAAAGAAAGAATAAAAATTAGCTGTGCACGCGCATAATACGAATATTCATTTATCAGTACTTATTATTGGCGAGTGCCACAACGAAACAGGTGGATCGTCTTCGTATATCATTAACATAAATATAATGGGTCAAGTATTTGGTTTTGCATCACATAATTAATTAATTCTTTGGTTGCCATAATTGGTTATATTAGATTTTCAAGCAATCGTACGGTCACGTAGTCAAGCGACGGTTAGCGCAGCTTAGCTTGGGTTGGCCACCATTAGTAGGTAGTATTTCTATCTCAAGCTACTGTATGTTTTAAAAAGCACGTAAAGCCGTAGGTCTCAGCTAGGCTGAAGCAGTGCTTTTATTCAGCTTCTAAATTTGATAGTGTTGGTCACTAACACACACGGACGGACTGGTTTCCCTTTAATTTTTTTTAAAAAGATCAGATCACCTCTAGGTCAGATTGTAGCACCGCCAAATTTAGGACCAAGATTAAACGTATGCTGATGATAAAACTAGGAAAAACGTTTAGATGATGATGACTTCCTTCCCAGCGAAGAACAAACCTTAGCATCAAACGATCATACATACTCTGGTGTCAGAGTTCTACGAAACCGCCTCAGTGGTCCAGTGGTTAAGGCGTTGGCCTGTAGACCCGGGGCTCGTGGGTTCGATTCCAACGGGAAGCATAGTTTATTTATTAATTTAATCGTAGAAAAATTGTACAATAACCAAAGGGTTTAATTGTTTTCTGTTTGGTTAGGACATTGTATTATAATAATATATTTATAAATTTATCAGTAAATCACTATACCTTTGTCAGAGCTATCATGAACAAGCGGTTAAATTTTGGACAAGCATTGTCGCAGAATAGATAGTACAAGATAGTATTGTGTTCTATATGCTATTGTGTATCTGCTGCCATACTATTCAATGTAATGTTTAATAGAAAAGGAGGGTTGTTTATTTATCAGTTTCGGCAAGGATACTCGAAAATATGAAAGGAAAATGATAGTCGTGAAGCATGTGTAGGGTTGGCGTATACATTTTTGAGTTGATTTTTTGTTTTCTATGATTTAAGTTAAATTTTAGTCAATACTTCGAGTCTAGCTGTTGTCTGTAGCTCTAGCCATTCCTGGGACTCAGTCTAGATATCCTTCCTCAAAATCAGTTCATAGTGAAAATGCAATTACTTTTGCAGTAATTCAAAAATTTAATTTTAATAAATTTAGATTATCATTAAATGTAGGTGACACGGTCAATGAACCAAGCACATTTTGGTGTCAAAGTTCTTCAGATTCGCCACTGACGTGGTTCCTTTAACAAATTCTTCTCCTTAGTCGGTACGCTCTTGCCAGAGTAGTCGTGTCCATCATTGTGAATTACGGTTTACCAAGTTAGATAGACGAAAATCACTATCTCTAACTCAAAATATATTATACAAGTAAGTAGCTATAAACTACACTATAACGTAGCTCTACATACAAGAGATGTTTTTTTTACCTAATATATAATAGTAATTGCTTACTTTTTCGTATTTTTTTTTTCATATTTAATTTTATATTTTTGGAATTTGTGATCATGAATACCTGAATAATATGGATGCCTTATTAGAAAAAAATAAATAAATAAAAAGAAAACTTATTATTGTCCAAAAACAAATAAATTTTATGTAATGTTTACTACACCATATACCATCCGCAAGACCATCAAATAATTTATTTATCGCCTGTAACTAAAGTCGATTTTATTGTTACAGAATGACTCGTTGACCGCGCCGACAGCTCAAGTTGGATTGGATCATTTATAATATTAAATCAAAGCCTGGATCAAGCGGCCTGCGCTGCGCCCGCGCACGCCGCCGCGCCTCGCCTCGCCGCCATTCTTAAGTCGCGAGTTGCCGCGGACACACGCGTCGCGTCTCCCTAACTTTATAAACTCGTTTCGAAAGTATCTTGTGTACAATCGTGAAGCATTAATTTTTTCTTGTTATTAACTTCTATTGTTATTGTATTTTTTGGATGATTTAATATTGTTTTCTTAAAGTTTTCTCCCAACGGACAAGTGCATTGAGTAAGTGTGGAGAAGGCTACATTCCAAACCGGTGTCGTTCTTTAATGGACGAGGTGTGTACTACTCTGTGTGTGTTATAGCTATCGAGGGAAGTGACTGCAGTGTGGTGTTTCAAAACAGTTTCCGTGAACGTACGGCCTCCTTGAAACTGATAACGGATAAATTGGCTAAGGAGTTCTCGAATCAGAATGTAATAAGCCTACAAAAAGTGGTGCCTGTTCAGAGAAAAATGGCTCGCGGAACATTGAGTGAAAACGAGCGCCAGTGCTTAGATACGAGCGCAAAAAGTCAATCAGAGCGTCTGCAAGACGCAGAAAAAACAGGTGACTGCAAAACTAATGGGCTGAGAGTTCGCTTCCTAGACGAGGAAGGAAAAACTGAAAGGACCGTCAGCACCGATGAAGTCGACTTTTCCGTCTCCCGTGTTAAGAAAATTCATATTTTAAAAAACAGAAGCTCTAGTGAGACCAGCATACTATTGAGGAATCCATCGCTCATGAAACGTCATTCCAGCTCTGAACGACGCTTCAGCGATGGCAATACTGACAACCTGAACAATAATAATTCACTAAGCGACAATCTTAATGGAAGATTGTCCATCCTGAAGAATACTGATAAGACTGACGAGACAGATCAAACCAAAGAAGGAAACCATTTCAAGAAACACTGCAATGTTTACAGCGTGCACCAGGCTAAGACATTGACGCCTGAACGCAAAAAGTCAAATCCGTTGGCAATGCCGAGATTGGTTGGCCATAAAATTTACGAGAATGGTCAAGGCAAGTCTATACTTCCAGCTGAAGTCAGTCTTGCTGAAGGAATAAGCGGGAAAGACTTCACAGCTCGTGCGATCGGCAAGCTATCCAGGGGCATCGGCAAGCTACTGCGGAGGACGAACAGCGTCCGGATCAGCGATCCAGACCCGGTCTACAAGGTGGCCTACCTTGGGAATGTGCTCACCGGCTGGGCGAGAGGTGAGTTAACTTTATGACATGTTGATATCAGTTTAATTGTTGTCAATAACGGATCAACAAAGTTTTTTAAGTTTGCATGTATTAACATTTTGTAAAGCAATATTATTAAAAACTTTATCGACTCTACCAAGTATATCATCTTTTTCGTAAAACACACGTTCTAGTTACAATAAGACATTTATAAGAACACATTTGGTTATCACTAGTTTTAGGTCATAAAGATAGGCGTTTCATGATGACCTAAAAGTCAAACAGTGAACAACTCTCTCTTATTTAACAGCCAAGCTCTTATCTCCGTCATTACGTGAAAATGAAACACGAATGTGACTGTTGGCAGTTTTAAATGGACTGGTTTGCCATTACCTAAATAATTTAGTTTCAAAAACATTAAAAACATATTGCTTTCAAACGTTGCATGCAAAGAAGTCGACAAATAGGTGTTCGAACATGTAATTTGACTTACTTAATCGTTACCTGGTCGATCGTTGTTTTTTTGCGATTAGTGAAGCACTTATTTAGAAATCGTCTCAATTATGAAATTATGTACGAGTATTCACTCAACTTGTATCACATTTATAGATATGACCTTTTCGAAACAAGTTTACTAAATACGAGCTACTTTTTCATTTGCTATATCGGTTTGTTTAGTTCGAATAATATATTTTTTTTAACTGTAAGTACTTATTATTTACTTTTTTAATTTGACTACAATATAATATTTAGTGTTTTGACACAAAATTTATATTATAATGACATATTTTCATTACTATGCAATAAGAAGTATTGACACCGATTATAGTATTTACAGAGCCAGTGCAGATTTCTGAAGTATTTTGTGCTCTTGTAAATTCTGCTTAAAAAGAGTTTTCAAATGGAAGTTTTCATATATTAAAGATAATTTTAGTAATTTTAAAAAGACTTGCAACTATTACAAGAATTTATATGATGTTCGAAATTCAGGATCAAGAACTACGACTAAAAAGTTGTATATGTATACAAAAATAAACACAGCTTCTTTTTAGAATCGAACGTATTAGGAAATAACATCTGAATATTTTGTAACTGCGTTATGACTATTGATAAATTTGCTGTTTACATCATTACATTACAGTTTCCACTGAGTATATGTAGTTCAAGGTAGCTTCTTTGACAAATTATAAATTCTATGTTAATTTCTAAATGCATTTTTAAATTAAATTTTTATATTAAAATGCTGCTCTTTAACAATGGAAAGAGGTTCTTAACTTTATTTGTATTAGTTTAGGTACTGTAAGTGCCGTAAAAGATAAACACGTGCATTGGTATTCAATTCAATGGCATAAATATTTTTCATTATCGTCTCGCAAAAATAATTAACTCAATCATGATCAGATAAATGGCCAATAATCATAATGCTATCAAAAATCATGCCAAGATTAATCAAAGCTACGTCAATGATTACACGTATTATAGTGAGTTGTTTTATGATCTTCGTGAATCAGCCACGATTCATACGGCACACAATACAATCAACATTCCTTCAGATCCGAAACTTTCATTTATTTCTGCAGTTTTCTCGACTAATAGACAAATGTATGCTGTCGGAGGAATTAAAAGTATTCATCTTTAGAATAGTTCTAGACTTTCGTGTTGGCTGCATTTCTTTCATTAGCATTTTGTTTGATTTCGAGAAAGTAGTCTAATTAATAGACTCATCTTTGATACTAAAGATGAACGGACAATAATTATAATAAAAATTAACATATATAGAAAGAAAAAAAGAAAAAAACAGTTTATTTGGCTGTTATGAGAATTAACGGTATGTTTTTAAACAGAAACCGAGAATGAAATACAAACTTTAAGGCTAAAAAATTCCTACACATGATTGTTTGAACCTTTATCTATCTCTCCACAAACGCCAAAAGGGCCGGCTCAGCATGTGTCGTAGACGGTGGTACGAGCCACGACGCTGGTCTTCCGCATATTTTCACTATAAATAACATATTATTTATAATCAAACATTTAATAACGGCACAATTATAATCGTAACAAGACAGCGCGGAAAATTTAAGGGTCTTAGGTTACTATACACGCTCTCATGAATAATTAACTATGGAAAACTAGATGTATATCGTTTACAATCTGATCTTCGAACTAGCGACCCGTCGGTTGAGTGAAGTTATTTGAATATAAACACAGATATAACATTAAATCATTAAGTTGTTTTAAATTAAACGTGTCTGTAATTAATGACGCATTACGAACGTGTTGTTTTCAAATTATGCGAAAACACTGGTCCGGATTTACTCAAGGTCCTATTTATTAATCTGCAAAATTATGAAAGAAATTTTAAAATTTGAGCAATATCGAGGCTTGCTGCTGAGGTTGATTTAAAGTTTAATCATAATATTATAATTTATTCAAATTGGAAAATATTATATTAATCTAACATTAATAACAACTAATACTAGTACATACAGGAAACAATAAAATATAACTTTATAATTGAATATTGGTAGAACCAAAACTACAAAGACTTGATCCATCTATATTTAAATCATCTATATATAAATCTTTGCCACTTTGCATATTTCAATCTAGCTATGAGAATAAACATTTTGTAGTTATGTTAAAATAAGCTTTTTTCATCAGCTCAAAAAAAGATCTGATGAAAAATTTTGGCGAAAAATCTCAGCAAACCATAATTTCGCAAGGAGCGGTCCTAAGCGACGTAATAAGCAATTTATTCTCAATTGATGTCAAGTCGGGTCAGACGTGGCTCGTCTTCGTGAGAGTGAAAGTTGGGGACTGTGAGCTGTGTGCCGGAATCCTGAAGTACTTTTACTTGGTGCCTTGAGGCGCTGTGCATCTTAGATATGAGTAGATTGGCAGATGCAAACGATAACTATAAAAAAAAAACCAAATGATTGAAATAACTGGGTGATGTAGTGTATTATTGTAGGTCATACGGTGACAATGCACAAATGCGATCCTCACGGTAGATTTTATGAGAATCTATAGATCGGAAGAATTATTTTAAAAGTGCTGATTGTTTGGTCACCTATCTACTTTATTAATCCCTTGATCCTTGAGTGAGTTTCACGTATAAAATGAATTATGCAGTGTTTTCTTTGTAAAATTCATTTTGTATACTACCAAGTAAGAACACAAGCTTAGAACCACAGATAAGCCGTAACTATATCCAATAACTATATCCATACTAATATTATAAATGCGAAAGTTTGTCTGTCTGTCTGTCTGTCTGTCACCTCTTCACGGCTAAACTGCTGGACTGATTGTGATGAAATTTGGTAGGGATGTAGTTAACGACCTGAGGTCAAACATAGGCTACTTTTGGGCGCGATATAACCGAGTCCCACGCGGGGCGAAGCCGCGGGGAACAGCTAGTATTTTAATAAATTAACTGCTTTAGTTTTAATATTTTCTCCTTATCATCCTTTCTTTAGCTTTACTTTAACAAAAGTCAATTAATTAAATGGTAATATCTTGAGTGTGATAAAATATACAGTAAAAGCAATGACATCGATTGCCATTGCCAGCTAAATGAAAATATGCAGCTGAACAAATTCATTATTAAGACGTAGTCATAACCTAACCCAACTTCTAAAGGCCACAACAATGTCACAACAAGATTTTTTTTCTACTTTAGATGAGTCTTTAGTCAATGAAATGATGTCTTTAACTTGACCTGTATAATGTAAAAATAATAAACGCAATCAAATGCTACTAGCATTTTTGTACTTTTTTGGTATACACTATTAACTCTTTTAATTTCATGTCAACCCACAACTATCATATAGTATGAACATAGAACAAATAAGCCGCATATTTCATTTCTGTTTGGTTCATAGTTTTTACTGACAGATAATACTAGAATACCTTTAGGAAATTAATTTCCCAAGTTGTATTTTTTAAAAGTACGTTTAAATTAAAATAAACAAGTAAATAAATTTCAATAATCTTGTTCCTCACTTAATTATGTAGTTGAAACAGTTAAATACACTATACTAGTAGTCAAGGCAACTGCTCTATTCCTAGCAAACTTAAGTAGGAAGCTAGATAATTGTACAATTTTCTCACCGTTACTTAACAGTAAGTTTAATCTGATGTACGTTGTAATGACTCGACATAAGGATCACCTCTAACGCGAAGGTATAATGACATAAGAAACAGCACACAATGCTAAGATCAAGGTTCACATATTAAGCCGTTTGGAGATTAGCGCCATTATTGGATTAATATTGCAACGTCAGTTTGTTCTTGCTTAAGGTAATCAGGCTTGCTTAATGTATGTACGTCAAAACCAGTTTCAAGGTCGTAATTTTTTATGATAGCAAAAAATTCTCATTAATTGAACGCAAAATGCGGCTTATAAGATTACTTGAAAAGATATATTATATTATCTGAATTCACTAATCTATTACTATCTGTAAATACTCGAAATTATAACATAGCTTTATCATAATTTAACCTAGATTTATTAGCATAGCTACGAGTATCTCTATATTTTATCATTATCTCGCTTGAATGCGATCTTCCAAAGCAAATCTTCATTATTTCATTACAATTACCCATATTGTTATTCTTTTTACTTAATAGCAATCGTTTTTTTCTCTTGCAGAGGCTTGTTCATTATCATTAGCGGAAAATGGGTTTAAGCAGAATTATTATTTATCATCAACATCTCCAAAATAGTATCTACGTATTGGGCTGATATCCCTGCGCAAACTTCTAAAAAAAACGGGATCTACTAATTCTTAAATGCAAGAATTATTCAGTAAATCTGATTTAGTAATACAATAATAGGCTATATTTAGCTACTTTAGGTGGGCCGTTTGTATGGTTAATTCCGCGTGTCATAAAACATAACGGAGGTGTAATGCATTCCAAAGAATCATTGATGTCGTAATGTACAGGCAATAAAACTCCTACTCTTGCAAACAGCGAGCGTGACGAGATGTGCTTATTTTTAAACAGAACTGTATTCCTCATTAGATTAGTCATAGATGAAACTGAAATTGAGAAAGCACTTAGAGATAAAAAATTGTAAATATATTTTAATTATATACAGAATGCAGATATTTCTATCAAAACCATTAACTTCTCAAAACAAACAGGCATTTTTAAGAATATCTACACTCTAAGGGATTTTCATGATATGTGAATTTAATATATGACTCACTAGCTAAGAAATGGGACTAAGGGATTAATATTACCTATGTGATGTCAATATTCATTAATGTTGTTGATGTGACCCGCCACCTGTAAGATAAAAGTGCAAGGAAATTAAGTTCTCTGTTTATTATTCCTCCATTAAATGGCCTTTTACGAAATCTACCAGTCGATATGAATGACAAAGTTAGAAAAACTATTAATAACAATGGAGAATAAGATAAAACTCTTCAAACTTTGGTAACATATTCGATCAGCTACAACTATAGATCAAGTAACCCTATAAAACTTAAACTTTGTAAAGTTTACGTTAAATTCGTAAGTCTTCATTCAAAATCACCTGTGTGACACCCTCGCGCCGGCGGAAGCGCGCTGGCTGATCAGGATCTTCCGTCTCCCTCGCACCTACCACTTCTTAACCACATTCCTACCATTGTCTGATGGTCTCCCGCTCCCATGGAACCATTTCTTGATCGTGAGATATAGACTTTATCGCAAGTAATAACGGTCTCATTTGGGTTTCTTTGTGTTTAAATGTTTAGTAAACACGTACAGGCAGTCTTGTTTATTTCTAATTACATTTTGGTTGAGATAGAAGCGATGGTGGTGTTTCAAAATAACGACGGTGTAGTGATATCGACTGTTGATAAGATTCTATACTTAGTAAGTAAATATGAGGAGATACTTTATCGGGATCGTTTATTTGCAGAATATATTTGCATTACAAATGTGTTAAAATGTCTGTCAAGTCGATGTATTCAATCTGCAAGTAGACGTGCAAATTTTCTACTTAACAATAAATTATTAATACCTATCTATTGGTCTGACTATTGATACCAAATCGATTCGTATTATTGTGTCTTGTTATAAATAAGAATATTTTTGTTGAAATGAGCCTTGTTGATTACTAAATATGTTCTTAAAATGCAATGTTAATCCTCCACTTTTGTCAATGTTTGTAAGCTTGACCTACTAAAAGGATAGAAGACCCGTATTCAGTGAAGCCAAATAGAGATAAATTTTGTCAATAATCTGTTTTACTAGCAGGTCCACCCCGGCTTCGCCCGTGGTATACACATAGCCTATGTCTCTTGGGGATAAGTGGCTTTCCAATGGTGATAGAATTTTTTGAATCAGGCCAATAGAGTCGATCCTACCGACCTATCTAACTCTATTTTCTGACAAAGAAACTCAACTCGGTCGAAATGAGCATGTTGCTTTGATTGTGGTGACTGCCAACGGACAAGATAAGGCTTATAGGCATAGGAAGCATTTTAAAGGTAGCGCCGAACGACAAATTTAGAAAGAACGAAAAATTTAGTCTAAGTCTAGATTATAATGATGATTGAAAACAGGTATTTGACTAAAAAGGCTATTTAAAGGTAAAAATGAGAGAGGAAGGCCTAAAATGAATGAATAAATTGTGTAACAGATGACTTGAAGAAGAAGATATAAATGCGATGGCGAGTTTGGATCAGAAACAGATTTGGTCATAGTATCTTCCTACAATAATAAGGTGAACTATAATGACTCTTAAACACCTGTTCCTGGTGCAAAAGTCATCTACAGTCTCTAATAGTGCACGTCAATTTGCTTTAGGCTTGATATCGCTTTTTGAATTCCAGAATGCTTATTTTCAAATTATCATAATTTATTTTTCAACATAAAGATACCTTGTATTGTAATTAACTGGATTAGATCTGACTTGAAATCCGTTTCTCAATAGTCTTTCATTCCCAATTGGAGTAGCGTTCATGGTATTGATTTGAGATCGAATATTAACTAGAGTAGCTTTCGTAACGTAATTACAGGTGTGTGGCCGACGGAACGGAACCGGGTACATTTCAAAAGTGAAAAAAGAAATGATTGCAAAAATTAATGCCGAGCTGTCGAAATTGAGGAAACATGGGCTGGTTTGAAAGTTGACTCACATGGCCGGTGTGTGACTTTTTGTTAATATCATTGGTGAAGGTAAATCTGTTCAATTTATAAAAAGAAGATTGAGCGAGAATAAAACAACAATCTTAAAGAAAAATTATCTTTGACAGACTAACATAATAATTTTCAATTATGCCAATTTTGGTGGTCACGATGTAGTCACAACCATTAGCTGAGGTACACGACTAGAAAGAAATAATAATTAATTGATTTAGTTATTTGCTTCGTTCATTGACTCCTTGCACGTGGCTAACATTTTGAAATTCGCTGTTTGCTTCACCAATTAGAGATTCGCTTTCAAAACTATCTCATTTAATGCTAGTGGACCTCAAGGCGACCACTTCGCCTTGCAATGCCAGTCATTATTTACATTTGTTTTGTGTAACTTTTGTAATTTGGTAAGAGTAAATTGTAAAGAATTTGTGCTCGTAATATCTGAAAGAATCAGTCAGATTTGAAATATTATTCTCGAATTTCGGATTTAAATTTTTGAAATTGGAGGTTCTGAATTACATTACTAGTCAGAAATGAATGATATTTTTTTAATGGCTTTGGTCTTGGGTATAATGTATTTTTTACAATAGCGTTGAGTTGTAAACATAAATCCAGTTTAAAATTTTTCATTCCATTTCAATGAATGTAAAAACGAATTCATTATAAATACAGGATAAAAAATAACACATTCAAAAAGGTTCATAATGAGATTGTAAATAAAGTTTGAGGAAGTACAGTCGGGGACAGATAAACCTGACACCCCGTAATACTGTACTGTGTCTAGACATACACAAACCTGTGTGTACTACACAGATTGTACGCAAGACGACGCAGTCGCTCGATTCATATTGCGCGCAGAGATGGCTACCGACTGCAAAATCACGGATTACAACCTTCGGATGGCGATGCGGAATGGCGACGATGCCGTTAGGGACCAGATCATCAGGTCCCAGGAGGAGCAGTCAACCCGCTAGCGCTATCCAATCACTGGACTGACAAATAAAAAAAAAAAAAAAACCTAAGTAGTAATAGGATAAGAATAATAACAAACTTAGTATTAAGCAACACTAACAAAATGTATAAGCAAACATCAAAATTTTTATATTTTCATTTAAAAAAAAAAAAAAAAATAAAAAAATTAAAACAGAAAAAATATTTAAAAAAAAAAAACAAAAAAATATTAATAAAAAAAAAAAAAAAAATTAAAAAGAAAAAAAAAAGTTATGTATATGTACGTGTCGTCGACGTAGTTTTTAAGTTGCACGGAACTAGAATATAAGCAAAATAACAAAAAGAAAATCAAAAGAAAAAAAGTACGGACCAAGAGTCCGTAGTTGTAAACTTTATTTAAAAAAAAAAAAAAAAAAATACTGTACCTACTTACCGTAATGACCGGGGGTCAGCTTTATCTGTCCCCGACTGTACAATTATCGTGAAAAGGAGTATAACTTTGTGATAATATCTTTACAGGAACGAAGTTAATATAGATTAAATAGTGGGCACCTAATCTGAACTGTCTGTCCTCAAACGGTGTCAACAAACCCATTATGCTATCAGGTTCGTTTTGTCGCGTGTACACTTAGAATATGAAATTACATACCTACATACCGACATACCGTCTTGTAGTCACTTAGAATTCAAGGAGGCTAGACAAACAATCAATATTTTACTATTTCAAGGAGCTCAATAACCTAGCGGGGAATGTGTGCTCGTGTCCAACTCGGATTGGTCGCCATTAGTGGCATTTCTATCTTGAGTTTCTTTGTGCTTTGAAAGGAAGCAGTTGATTTTAGCTGCTTTAGCTAGATGGCAGCTGTTAGGCTTTGTCAGACGTCTTTAGACATCATAAAAAGTCTGACAGTGCTGGCACAAACCACACCCGGCTTATGATCCATTTGATCTGACGTCAGTAAGATGGCAATCACTCAATTGTAATAACCAGTAACGCCAAAATTTAGGACCATGATTGGAACCTACTTTATACAAGTTTATACAACCATCTGATCAGATTAATCTTACAGGATAAACTAGGTTCAAACCTGCTTTAAAAATATATCCATATTATCAAGTAAAATATCTTTCGAAGTCATGGGAAAGCTTAAAATACCGTCATAAACTTAAAGTTTTGATACAATAGTCAAAATATTTTTAAGAAATTGAACTAAGTTAATAGCAACATAGAGTTGAAAGCTGACATTGAACTAGTTAAGAATATCTTATCTGCAGGATGATCTACTAACCTTGACTTTGAAATGACACGTCAAAAATATAGGAGTCGTTGGTATCTGGAGCATAAATGCTCTATATAGAGCGTGCAATTATTAAAAAAATATATGATAAGGAATTAAAATAAATATGTATAAGTATATATAACTAGAGGTAAAAGGTCATTCGGCATATAGTAACTAAATCCTATTAAGTGGTTACTTTAGCATACACCACTTCTAATAACTCTTGTATTCAAAACTAAACTAGTTTTTAGAGGAGCATAGGCATACAAAGTGTAATTCACAAACAAGCACACGTGATGATGAACAAAAAAAACAAATGAAGAAAGTTCAGATGAGTATCGCTAGTTTCTGAGATTGCGCCACACATGCATACAAATACACACACACGATGCCACGCTCCGTTGCACAGGGAAAGTGGCGAAGGTCGGTTTATCTGCGGACACTTGATATGCTACATTAGTTTTTATTTTGCACGTAATAAGGAATAGTTTTACTTAAAGCTATCTCCGTCCGGTGTTATGTTACTTAATAAGCATGTTGCTGTTAGCAATTAATTAAGCTACTTACATTAATAACGGATCAATTGACTGACAATTAATAATACTTATATGTTTTGTAATTGTGTTCATCAGTGTTTTGTACCTCCTTTTTAGGGTTCCGTATGCTTGGTGTAAAACCTGAAATCCTATAAATGTTTCATCTATTGTGTAACCAAAACTATATTTCGATATCGAAGACGGAGAGATGAGACAAGTGTCAATAACGGCACAAAATATTTGTACAACAGGTTTTCCATATAAAAAAATCACGTGTTAGGCAAAACATTGTTAATCGACATCAAAAAAAGGAGGAGGTTCTTAATTCGTCGGAATGTTTTATTTAGACAACTTTAAAAACAAATACCTCACCTCACCAGGATCAACTTTGGTCGGATATGACGATTTACTATTAGAAACCTTTAAAAGCATAGATAAAAAAATGTTTTTAAAAATAAAATTAAACAAATTGGTTTCTTATTTCAAGTAAAAACTGCACTTATACATATAAATATTTGGCGCAGGCAGTTTGCTTAGACTAAGTACTAAGTATACATTTTTTTTATAATATCCAAACACACAAAGATATTCAATGTTTGTTCTTTGCGAACCAAAGAGTTTTTTTCAATTGTTGTCATTGTAGTGGTCTATGGTGACCATTCACGGCATGAAATAACGGAATATTTTCTTTTTTTATAATTTATATTTTACCTAATTATATTTTTTTCAACGAGGAAAGCTACTAGCGTTCTGGGTACCTTTGCTCATAAATTGCTATAAACGCTAATGAGTGGGTGATCTCTTTTTTTTTAATTTACTTTATTTTTGATTTAAGTTTAGTTTTATTTAGTTAGATATTTAGGTTTTTTTTTTATTTGTTCGATATTTTTCATATAAGTAAACATTTTACCTAATGTGGAATAATTCTATTTCGACACACACATTCCAAATTCAAATGTAATTCAGATGTAATTTGCTACCATTCGATTTGTATTTTCTGTCGTCACAGTAGTCACAGTATTACGTAACTTTATCGTAACGACATCTAAATAAAATAAAAAAAGCATAAATAAAAATAAAAAAGCATCAAAAAATACATAGAGTATTTTTTGATGCTTTTTTTTATACAACTCATTAAGGAGGTCTAGTTCATGTCCAAAACAGATTTTTTTTAATTAACCTATATTGCCCCACTGCTGGGCAAAGGTCTCTCCCAGTAGATTATATATTATCCCATCAGTAGATTATGTATAATAATAAAAATCTTAGGAGGAGGTTATTTGATTCGACCGTTATATGAATACCTAAGCCTCTACAATTGCTTTCAACAACGAACGGAAGTCCTTTTAAAAACATAATCTTATGTTCAATAATGGAAATTTTTGATTACCATAATAATTCTAATTTAGCCAAAAACATGTAAAATTCTCTACAAATTCTCGAACATATATGCAAATTAAGTCGTTAAACCAAAATGACCGAGGGCGACGACTGGCAAAGTCGCCTGCACCCAGTGGGTGTATTGGTCATTATAGCAACCAAATCAGGGCGTTGATTCTGCTAACGTTAAGTCACAATCGCGTCAAAATAGTGTTTCAATGGTAGTGCCTTTTTACACACTAGTTACAAGAAATGAATCTTTTTTTATATAACTGCTGATGGCCACACCATACACTATATTCACATCACATCATACTGTCGTAACTCTTGTAAATAGTATTTAAAAAGCACTACTATTGAAACACTATTTTGATACGATTTTGTCTTAACGTTAGCCAGAATCGACGCCCAGCTTAAATGTCTTTAAATGGCAATGGAAATGGCTTCGTGTACAGTGGTCTATATATAAAAGGACTAGCTGTAGCCCGCGGCTCCGCCCGCGTGGGACTCGGTTATATCGCGCCCAAAAGTAGCCTATGTTTGACCTCAGGTCGTTAACTACATCCCTACCAAATTTCATCACAATCGGTCCATCAGTTTAGCCGTGAAGAGGTGACAGACAGACAGACAGACAGACAGACAGACAGACAGACAGACAGACAGACAGACAGACAGACAGACAGACAGACAGATAGACAGACAGACAGACAGACAGACTTTCGCATTTATAATATTAGTATGGATATGGATGGATACGAACTTATCCTTACATTAACACCTTAGGTGGGCCTTTTTTTATGTAGCCCACTGTATCTTTAATTAGTCCGCTGTTTTTGTTTAAAAATATAGATAATCGGATGATTACCGATTGTACGAGGATTCGTCTCCCCCATATTTCCATTGTCAGTATCTTAGCATTGTTCCGATTACATCCCAGGGATACCCTGCACACCCTGGTGTCAGTTCTTCCTCTCATCTGACGTGGTTCCTTTATCGACCGCTAGAGCAGCCTTGACCAACGACTCAAAATACCTTCGGAAGTATTATGTATACATAGGTATATTTCACAAATACGTTTATAAAAATAAAAACTATTAATATCTCATAGACAGACGTCACAATAGCTATACTTACAAGCTTGAAGTCAAACAACATTATGTTCAAATGTAAAGGTATCTAAATTTTTGAATACATCACATTTCCATAGCTACATAATTTTAATATTTGATAATCAAGCATTTCGTTTTAAGCACATCTGGTGGAAAGTGGTCGCCGTGGCCTGTAGACGCCTGCAACAACAAGGGGCTTAGCCAAAGTCACAATTTCAAAACGTTAACGAAGTTTGACAAGAACAAAATGTATGGGATTGACATAAACTGCGGTAAATAACATGGTCAATGGTGTGTCAAAAACATACATTTTGGTCTTTGTCGAACTTCGTTAACGTTTCGACATTGCGACTTTGGCTAAGCACCCTGGTGGCTTACCACCATCTCTTCAAACCATGCAAGAACGTTTGAGCAAGGGAGATGTCGCCTTACATTATGTATTGCGCTGTCTCGCTTACTCACTGAATCTTGCATGGTTTTAAGAGAGTGACGCACGTACACGTTGCCGACCGAATTAAACAAGACGCGCTCTAAGAGTACCTCGGGCTCCGCTAAGATAATGATAATTTGATAACCGACATAAGTTGATTCTTGTTTTTATCTGCAGGCGTTTGTTTTCAAACGACTCTGATAACGATGTTACATGAAATTTTAAAGATAAACACGTCTTATTAGCGCTCATTATCATAAAAGTACCACGTGCATTCTGGCAATGAACTTCATACAATGATGAAAAGTCATTGTTGACGTAAAATCTGTGAGAAAAACTGTTTTCCACAACTTATTTAGCATAAACTTCTCAACAGGGAAATCTATATACATATAGGTATTTGTTTTTATAATCATATTTGTTGGTTCAAAAATTGACTGGAATAGATCCTAATCAGGGATAAGTCCGTCTTTTTGTGCGTTGTACTTATCTGTTTTTATTTCAATTAAGATTTTAATACATGAGTAATTAATCTCCCTTTGTTGCACAGTGGTTAATGCGTTTGCTTCAAGATCGTCGGTCTTGGGTTCGCCTTAGATTGGTGGTGATATTTTACTCTCCACCACCCATGGCTCTATCAACCTTTTGGTTATACGAGCCGAAACTCGGGAGAGTGCTGTATTTGCTTGGATCTTTGCAGTCGCACCTTCTTAATCTCCCTAAAAGTTCTCTAATATGTCTTCTTATCTGCTATCTAGCATTATACCTACTCTCATTATTAGGAGGCTCACAAATACTGTAGGCAGACGCTGGAAACAGGCCGCTTCCAACCGGTCGTTCTGGACATCTTTGGGAGAGGCTCACCTCCAGCAGTGGACGGCCTGCGGCTGAAATGATCATGAAATACTGTAGCACCTCGCTGACTTTCTGCTCAGCCATCTTCTCTTATTACCTTCTTAGATTTTCTGGTCTATGTTTATCCATTTCGGTGAAATCTAATTATGTGTTCCTCGTAGCCGGTTCGGTGTCTATGCAATCGTCATGAAAATTATTTAAAGTGGAAGTTCATCTCAGATTCGTGAGGATATCACTACATAGTATAAAACAGTCGCTTTCTCTGTCCCTATATCCCTATGTATGCTTAAATCTTTAAAACTACGCAACGGATTTTGATGTGGTTTTTTAAATAGATAGAGTGATTCAAGAGGAAGTTTTTTATGCCCATGCGAAGTCGGGGTGGGTCACTGGTAAGAACAATAAACTCTTAGCTAAAGAATGATATCGTCATCATCATTTGAGCCGCAGGCTGTTCACCGCTGGACATAGGCAAGGATTTCCAAAATGATCGCTTGGAAGCGGCCTGCATCTAGCACCTGCCTGCGACCCCTTCAGGTCATCTGACCATCTGGTCGGTGGGTGTCCGATGTGACCGCGATTTGACAACCTTTCTGCCCCATCTGCCATCGGTTCGTCGCGCTATGTGCCCTGCCCACTGCCACTTCAAAGAGCTAAAGATATGAATTCTTTAAAAGTATGAAAACAGTGGTAGTTAATGGAGAGAGAGAGCATTCGGGCCATGTTGACTTTTTAGCTATCCTGTTGGTATGCAAACCCTCGGTTCTCGACCGCTGTCAATTAGATAAGTCAATTAAGGCCATTTTTGGAGGTCGAAACCTACATTTGTACATTTACACGCATTAGGCATGCTAGAACTTTCTAAGAGCATATGTTTGGTTAGGCATTTTTAAATGTTATCACATTGACTCTCATTAAAGCGTTTTCCCGGTTACATTCCAAGCCCTATTACTTCGGCGCCTAGTATATCTTCTTGATCTGAAACTCATTACATCAAATTACTTTAATATCAAGGTGTGCATGGTTGATTGACCATGTCATATTCACGAAATGATGGTTTCCTTTTCCCTTTATTTACAGAATCAACAGCTCAATACGATGATGTCACTTATAATAAGATTTGTTTTTGTTTCTGGTCGTTCTCTTACAAGGTGGATTTACCATCATTCTCAAAAAGGGTTGACGTAAGACAAGAGAACGATTATAAACAAAAACAAATCTTATTTATTTATTTTAATAAACAATAACACCTTTATAGCTTACATGCCAATGCGATGTTATGCGTATGCTAGCTTTTAACAAAAATATGTACAGCTTATACTAAGAAACAACAACAAAAATATAATAAACACGATTATCATTATTACCATTTTGTGTACCTTACGTCAACCCTTTTTGAAATTCGTCACTTGTCAGACACAAACCAACGAATTTAGGGTTTCGAAAAAAAAATTACGGAGGAGATCTTTCTTATGGTGTAGATATTAATTGACAGTCATTTTGACTGTCAATTAACATCCAGCGTGCACAATAATAAATTCGTTTTCATTAATAGATTGATAACACATGTTTAAACTTTGAGGAGGTCGGAAATGTGTTTTACTATCGAAACATTTTCATCAATCTTATTTTTAAAATATCTGTGTGTATTTTGAATTATTTATTAATATTTTTTTTATTTTTTATTCATTAAACTGTCCACGGTGACAGTGCTTCCGGGCCGTATGCTTGTCTGCTAACGTAATCGTCATTTTTTTTTTTTATCAATATTAGCTTTGAATTAGATTCGACCAAACCACTCGGTTCATCCGTTTGGGAGCTACAATACCACAGAAAGTTACACAGATAGACTCGTTAAACTAAAACCCCTCTCTTTTTCGTCGGGTATTAAACATTTTTCTGTAGTTTAAAATAAATCTATTTGGTTTTACTACTTACTTAAATTAATTGATATTCGATTACTCGGTACATGTATAATGTATATAATTTTGACGTATGTATTGTACATATTTTAATAATTATGTATTTTGCCTGAAAGCTTCAAGGATATTCGAAGAACCTTTGTATTCAACTAACTTATTAACATTTATTTTTATTGTTAATAACTAATTAAATGAAAATATCTAGCGGCTTGCGACAACAACAAGTTTCTGTACTGTTTAACAAATTTCAAGTTTATTTTAACTTAGTCTAGTCTGTATATTTACATGCCGATTTCTTAGTATAACAAACAGACTAAATTTCTAAAACCGTTGATGGCTTATTCGTGTTTTGGGCTAAATGCTTAAGTTTTTGCGGTCGAAATATACCAAAAAACCGGTATGTGTGGAACTGGTTTCAACCGGTTCGCATGAAATCATAAACACTTGGTAACCCGCCAGATTAATGATAAAAAAATATAATTTGAATTGTTAATATTGATGAGCTGCGCAATTCCTTTTGAATTTTAATTACTGAATGATTATTACAATCAAACTTAAAAAAAAGTGATTCTGAATTTGGCTCTACATTTTAGTTTGAATAATAAATGAAATTAAAGAGTTCAGAAATGAGAACATATTTTTATAAACAAATAATTTAATCAGTATTACAACTATTGCAAAAACAATTGTATCGGCCTATCATATTTGACAACCCGCTACTGTCACTCTTCAATTTTTTAAAAAAATACTTTTTACGGCCATGGAAACTAGTCCTTTAAAGCTTGTCTTGAATTTATTAATCTTCTTCAGTCCTACTTTAGTCAAAGTCAAAAAGTCAAGTCAGTAGTCTAGTCCAGTCCAGTCAAATAAGTCTAGTCAGACGGCTAAGTGAAGCGGTGTAAAATGTTCACTTAGCTATAACATGGAGATTTTGGTGACAAAGATAAAAAGTCACTTATTCGACACTGTACCACTTCCCAACACTCACGCTTGTTCACGAACACTTTGCAAATAATAATTCGCCAATATTACGCACAAATACTCGAAAAAACCTAAGTTTTGGAAATTAAATACAGCGCGGACATAGCGACAGTTTACTTTCCCTCCAAAAACTCCCCTCACTCTTCGAGTTTCCCGCCCATAGACTCCACAAACTCTACGATTGACTCTATAGTGATGTTGCCTCTGCATGACTTCTTAATAGTAGGTGTATTCTAACTATAGTATGTAATTATATTTGATTTAACCACGGATGTTATATAGAGAATTTCACCGTGTTTTTAAATACCTTTTCTAAAGTACCACTTGTCTGAAATTTATTCTGATAAAATAATTAGCTAGTTTTTTATTAGTTTTTGTAGCATAATCATTTTAACTGAACCGATTTTAACCACTAACATACATTATTACATTTTCGTATACAATTACATTTTTTTCAATGTTATTGAACATGACAACCTACATCCAACAATCCTACGTGTCATATCATAATAACTGGAACTTAGAATTGAATTCCGAGCACACCACGCACGATTTGGACTTGAGCAATTTTATTGTAGGATAATAATTCAAAACTTTTTTTTTAAATATGAACTTTAACGTTTTACGTATAAAAACCTGGGTTATTATGAATTCGGTAATTATTTAAAACATAAAACCTACGTTTTTTATCATTTTAGCGTATCATACGTTTGATTTTTTTAAATTACTAAATAATAAATAACAAAATAATAACGATCCTGAAGGCACATGTGTACATCTATTGAGCGCCTTTTTTTTTAATATAGAGGCGAAAAACCATTAATCGCAAAAATATTCATTGCATAGAAAATAAAAGGTTAAATATATAACAGTTCATAGATTGTACCTACTACTATACTTTAAATTAATTCTAAAATTCTCAAATATTTTTAATAATTTCAACTCGTAATATAACAGGAATTCATATAAATGCAAAATTTCAAACATGCAAATTTAAATCCATACTAATTTTTTAAATGCGAATGTCTGTCTGTCTATCTTTCTGTCTGTCTATCTGTCTGTCACCTCTTCACGGCTAAACTGATGGACCGATTGTGATGAAATTTGGTAGGGATGTAGTTAACGACCTGAGGTCAAACATAGGCTACTTTTGGGCGCGATATAACCGAGTCCCACGCGGGCGGAGCCGCGGGCAACAGCTAGTAAAAAATAAATACAAAAAAGGTGCAAGTCCGCAGCGACCGTGGCCCAAGTAGGACGTCCTTGCCACGGTCGTCGACACACATACCGGCGCTAAGGCTGCTCAAAACGTGCTTACGATCGAAGGCCTAGTTTTTAATAATATACAGCAGGTAATAAATAGTTATTGAAAGAAAGACTAAATACAACAGACCCAACGTTACAATACCTTATCATCATTATCATATCGTGTGGGTTGCAGTGACAATTGACCACTTACACCCTGGTTTTTTAGCCCTTCAAAACCGTCTGATCTGGTTTTGGCCTCTAAACAGATAGCAGCCGGGACCAAGGGTTTAACTTGCCTTCCGGAGCACGGAATAATCCCTATTATAACAATCAGGTGATTCAAATTTGATTGTCCCTATCACCATATGTTTTTATTGACTACAGGAAATGGTCAAAAAATTAAGTACTTCTCATATTGTCACAACTTCCAAAAGATTGTACCAAATAAATTGAACAATATTTGTTATATAGAAAACCGGATAAAACAGCTAGTATGACTTACTTTCCACAGTGCTTTTCCATCTCGATTGATCATTAAAATAGCTAGTATACTTTTTACGAATTAATAAAGTAGTAATGTAATTAATAATCATCTTATGACCTACATATATCAACATATTAATAACATTTCGTGCAATAATTAAATGAGTAATAAATGCTTATTTTCCAGTAAATGGTGCAATACAAACAATTTGACAAGTCATAACATATTGCAATGATTACGACAATCATTATATTGGACTTCAATTCACTTAATTTTATCCCATATGCTTAGCTATAAAAAATCAATACGTATTTTCACAGACCTAAAGAAGGTCGCTGGAAGAAGCTGTATGCAGGCAACCGGTCGTTCTGGAAATCCTTGGGGTTGGTCTATGTTCAGCAGTGGACAGCTTGCGGCAAAAATGATGACGATGGCTTTCACAAAAAAAAATCCAGCGTGAGGGGTTTTCAGAAAGAGTTTTATCAACAATCAAAACTCGATTTGAAAGATAAAATTTATCGGATTAGAATGTAATTGTGTGACGTAGACAGTAAATAATGTAAAAAATGTCTAATTGATTCATACCTAATCGAGATAAGATTTGAACAGTGACGTCATTTAATCAAATTTAAAATCAGCAATTACAATAGAATATACTAAAATTAAATAAAGTACGGTCAATCCGATACTTATAGGTATCATATAAGTATATGTATTTAAATAACTTTATTTCACAGAAAGAACTTTCAATACACAACATAGAACATAATAAAAGGCAGACTTATTACTAATAAGGATCTCTTCCAGTCAACCTGTATAACAAAGGAAAAATAGTACATGGACAATGGACATTGAAAAGACATCATAAAGGATTCAATTAGAATTTATACTAATAATTACAACACAAAACTTTCATATCCTATTTCAAATCAACTCAAATCCGAACGCTCTAAGTATTCTCTAACCCAAAATTTGAAGGAGTGAAGTGATAGCTATTATATTTTATTCAACTTTATTGCAAGTACATAGTTTTCAAAATAGGTAAAAATTAAATACTGCCAACGTTATTGTATAAAAAACCGCTAAAGTGAGAATTGGACACACACGCGAAGGGTTCCGTACGTTGTTAGCGGCGACAGAAATAAATGATCTGCCTAGCTATCACGGTTCATGAGATACAGCCTGCTGATAGACGAACAGACGGACAGCGGAGTCTTAGTAAGGTTCCGTTTACCCTTTGGGTACGGTATACTAAAAAGCATGAATATTATCTATGTGTGGATACACTTCACAAATACAGTATCTTATAAAATGCCCAGAGGGGTAACTATCGTCTCTTATAGCAGGCCTGAAGCGAGCGATTGTAGCATCTTGTTTCCTCACTAGTTTCGGGCCTGCTAAATATTGATGGGAGCCCACCAGAAATTAAAACTGGTTAATTTGCCACGGTTCTTATATCACAACGTATCAAGTTTAATTATAATAATAATTTTATAGTGTATTGTTCATTTTCCGCTTCACACAGAAACAATAACACTATTCGGGGTTCAGTGTTTTGTACAATTATGTTTCCTTATTTAATTAAAACAACAGCGGAATATTAATAAGAAACTTGTGTGTATCATATCATATATAATCTATAGTGGTTTATATTATAATTTGTTCCGGAGTTTTTATGGATTATTTAACTAGTGAGTCGTGGTACAAGTTTGTATATATCAATCACCTTTTGCCCGCGGCTTTGCCCGTGAAAAATTTCTTCTGGCACAGTGCTTTCTCCCGGAATGATAGGTATTCTATCCTATCATTTCACAATACTTTTAACTATGTGTATGCGGAATTTCAGGACGATTGGTTTAATTGATATAGCGTGAAGCGTAACAAACAAACAAACGAGATCTCTTCGTGTGATAAAGCCACCGTTGCATTTTTCTTGTTTCCACACCTTGCTATCAGCGTACCAGTTTCTAAGGGTTTTGCCGTCCCGTGATGGATGGGATATGTACCTACTATAAAGTCTGTAATACCTACCTTCCATAAGAATTAGGCAATTGTAATTTTTCAAATAAATTTAACATTCCTTTTCAAATTCAATTTCAAGTTGTAAATATCATTCATTTGTTCAAATCTGACCAGTAGTTTTAGTTATATAATCGTTCAATCTATCAACAAACTTTTTAGCTTTAGATATGGCAGTAGATATGATAGATATTGTAATAGGATTCAGCCTCAGCCTAACTATAAAAACAGTATCTCCAATCTTTCTTCAACTCAAAATGTGTACCAAGTCTTTTGTCTGTTTCGTTACGTAACAAGCAATAACAACAACCGCCATGTTCTGGTCAGTGTTAACAGTTACTTATGTAACAAATGGGAATGTTATGTCCGTATTGTTTGTGCTAAATTAGATTTTTAACACTTTAAGCGCGCTCCGTTAGTGGGGAGCAAACATTTTGTTAACATTAATTTCGAATTTCTTCCTGATTAATTTCACAAATCAATTTTTTTGAATTTATTTTACAAGTCGTTAAAGAAAGCTAAGTGTTGTCCAACGATTATATCAAAAGTTTGTGTAAGTCTATGGTAAATTTTTTGTATAATCAAATATATAAATAAATTCTGTTTATAGTACGTACCATACTTGTCAAATGGACATATTCTGCATGTCATCACGTCATTTACTGACGGTGAACTCATTTTAAAAATAAAAAATTTCGAAATTCAAAAATCGAGCCCCCTAAATAAATAACTATTTATTCATCTTAGACCTATTATGGTACTGAGGTTCTCGCCCCTACATCTAATCTCCTAATAGCTACAAGTGGACGACCTCGCACGATTCCATACTAGTTACGATACGACCGAGTTACGACACCACAGTCGATAGTGTACACTACACTGTACAGGTGGTGATGGTGACAGGTGATTTGTACGTGCTATGAAGCGTTTGCGTTGGATTAAAAGGGGTTTATGTAAACTGGGGGAATGTCTGTGATAAATGCATATGATTGTAATATAAGTACTGGTATCAGAAGGTTTAGCTTATATTACATCGCTACTTACAAAATTATTCATAATTCATAATTCATTTATTTTATGTCAGACATGGGTACATTTAATTAAAAAAAAACCATGGTCAGCATTGTATGTGCCTGTTATTTGAACTCGAAAACTAAAGGTCGCGTATCGAAGTGTCTCTAAATGTGGATTAGTTTGTATCGAGTCGCTGTTCTGCGAAGACTTATAAATAGGAACAGGAATGCTATCCCGTTAGGTAACGGAGGACGCCCAGTATTAAGCGCTTAATAGCCGCCTTTACAGAACAATGAGTATACAAAAGAATAGCCTTAGAACTTTTATGCCATTGAATGTTGCTATCAATGGATCAAAATTATGGTAAACTGCTATATCAAAGTTTGATTAACTGAATAAAACCATTGGTCATTATAAACAACGAAGATTTTCTACCGTGGTTTATACTGATACAGGTTAAAAAATAGTTTTATACGATTTTTGTTTTTGAGTTTTCGGAGTGAGTTACATGGGTGATGTCGCAACTTTTAGCGATAATTATTATTCCGCTCGTATTAGCTAAAATTGATATGTAAAATGACAGTCATATAGAATTGTTATAGTAACAATTCTTTTATCATATGCTTCTAGCAAAGAATTTATGTAAGTAAGTTGAAGTTTTGTTTTATGCAACAGTACACATTGAACTTATTTAAGTAAATATTTTATCTTTCATTGTTGGCGCTTACTTGAAGCCAATAAAAATAAATTTCATTAATTAGTATAACGATGAGCTCTGCAAGGGCCTTTTTTGCACCCTCGACATTTTGTCACAACTACTATTGAAGAGAGCTTTAGAGGCAGTAAATGCTAGTAAGCTTGTAAGCTTGAGCTTGTTGAAGCTCGTAAGCAGACTGTGTTTTATAGTTTCTTAGTAAACTTCGGTATTTATGTTAGATAATGTTAGGGAGTATAAATCATGTAGTCGTTTTTCACTCATCTGTGAAGTTACATACATAAATGTTTGGATGACTTAGAGAAAAATCGTTAAGTATTAAATATGTATATTGCATACGTTTTAAAAATTATATGGGATAAATATTAATATTAAAGCGCGTCTACACATTGACGCTGCGTTACATAACTAATTGTTAAATTATAAATAACGTAAGTAATAAAATATTTTTCCTATTTTTGTTTCAGGTATGTTCACATTCTTGAAGTACTCTCAAACTTGATGACTAGATTGTAAGTACCGAGATCATGTCACACCAAGCATCTTTTAAATGAAAATAACTAAGTATAACCAAATGGGTGAACTATGGCGAGAAAAGCAAAAAATGCCGACTGCATTTTTTATACAAAGTGTTAGTCATATAGCTAAGGCAAATATCTAAGCCGAATGTCCTGATACATTATACTACGTTTTCATAAAATTCTACTTCCTTGCTTTATCTTCCGTTGGATGATAATGTTTAAGCAAAAAGTATATTTAAATTAACAACAGCTTATGGTAACTTAAAATACAGTAACTCTTATAAGCTAAATAAAACCTGAAACTACCTACTTATGATTTACAGTGGTCGCACAGTAGGCAACAATGCCTATACAAACATATAGAAAATCATAACACTTCCTCAGATAGTTGACTCGGCTCGAACGAGCGCAGGAAGTACATAACCTCAATAATTACTATAACCCTTCCAGAGCTCTTCACCGGTTGACTCACCACATGAGTCAGTTGACCCCTGCCCCATAACCAGTTGCAACTAATTACCAGGAACGGCAGACAAGGTCCCAATTGAGAGGTCACGGAGAAATTCGCTCGGCCGTGCCATTTTAAGGCGAAGGTTCATTTTTACCAGATTTAAATATAGTAATTGAACAAAGTTATTAATTGGCATGTTTTAAAAAACGTAATAATTGGCAAAGTTGAAAGAAGAATTGCTAAAAATTGTTTTCCAATATTATTAACTATTGAGATATTTGCCACATGCATTTGTTTTTTCATTATTTGTTCCTAAGTATTACCTATTTGATAAATGTGTTACATCGTTCTAGCTCTCTATTTAGCGTACTTACACGGAAATAACTCATAAGTTATGAAAAAAAAAGCCGAAAAGATTAAAGTACTGCTGATAGAACTTGTGACGATAGTGACTTCATATTAACTTTCAATGTGAACTATTGAATGACATAACTTCTGTTCAGTAAAATATAGACACTGAATTATTAATACCCTTTCTTCAAGACCGACCTGTCACAACTCACAATATATCTATTGTGGCAGCAAGGCAGCTTGGCAACAAAAGAAACCTCACCTACTTATGAACAAATGACGCGTGAGACGAGCTCATCGCATTTCTACAGGGAGATGTTATGTTGATTAGCGAGCTGGACTCTCTTAATAACTTTCTATGTTTCTCATTATCATCACACCATCGTCATCCAGGGTCCAATGTAAGCCACTTAGGAGCCCCGGGTTACTTTAAACTTAATTTCTTCATTTTCATCAGTATTTGTTAAATGGTTTCTCCTATCATAAAACTTTATGTATAGTTTCGCTAGCTTATCGTACCGTTAAAAAATGGGCACATACTAGCCTGGCATTCAATGGCCACTATTTGAAGACCGAAGTTCTCAATAACAGTTTCCAGTCTGTTCTTTCCGATAATGTAACATGCGGCATGCCCTTGTGACGTCACGCTTCTCAGCGACAATACCCATTATTGCGGCATTACCGCGACACGCCCGCTCGATTAAATTTTATGCGATTTTGTACTTACGTCCTTTTGCACCTAGAACGTGTAAAGTACGCTTTACACCTATCGGGTTGAATCCGGGCACGTCGCAGCGCATACGACATAGTATAAAATAAAGTCGCTTTCTCTGTCCCTATATCCCTTTGTATGCTTATCTTTAAAACTACACAACGGCTTTTGATGCGGTTATTTTTAATAGATAGTGATTCAAGAGGTAGATTTTTATGCCCATACGAAGCCAGGACGGGTCGCTAGTAAAGTGATAAATTATATTTAAGTGTCTGTACAGGAGTTAGATTTTATATTAGAGCATTTAGTAATGAAAATTGAACCGTGTAAATATCGATTCAAATGCAAGAGGCCATATCTACACCGGGCCTAGAATAGATATCAATTGAATATACTAACTGCCAATTTGGATTATGGTGGTCACGACCCTCAGCTATGAAGAACGCAACTTGAAAGAAGAAGAAATATCGATTGAATTCGTTCGTTGCACGTAGTCCATCGCTTGGTTGTACATAGCATTCTATAATCTGTGGTTGTACTGATCGAATCAAGGGAAATTTTCGGCACTCGGGACCAGTAAAGTTACTTTAAGACAGTAAGAGCTCCAAAGAAGTTCGAATCACGCGCGGTTTGAAGCGACGCAATTTTTTTTAATCTATAAAGAGCTCGTTGGAGCCTGTGAGAGCGACTCTTCACAATTCAAGATTCTTTTTCCATGCAAATACTCGTATAAAATTTAACCTAAGCTATAGCACAGAATACTTAATACCATATAGCGTTGCCTTTTCTCTATCTTATTTTGCTTATTATTCGTAGGCCATTGTTTATGACCTCAGGCTACTTATCTCCACTAGTCACTACGACGGCCCCAAACTGAGTCCCAAACATCAACAAAAATGGGCTTTAAAATTACCTAAATTATTGCGTGTTTCAGACAATAAAATAATTATAGCACTCCGACGCATCCGACAGGTGTAAATCGCACTTAACGCCGTAGATGTGAAGCCTCCATCCGAAATGTTACAAGGTGATCGCGATTTGTAGATCATGATGAGATTCGATGATAAATTAATAGTGTTTGTCAGTGGCAATTATTTTGTTATTATTTTGATTAATCACATTTATTCGTGATATAAATGAAAATATGAAAATTATGGGATCTAGGAGTAGAGGAAGGCCAAAAAAGAGATAGATGGATTGTGTGAGAAAGGATATGACCAGGAGAGGTGTGACGCGGGAAATGGCGGGAAATATATCTTAATTAAAGGAACTTGGGGGAAAGTGGGGTAAGGTAAAGGAAAAGAAGAATTCGTGATACAACTTTATAAAAACAGTACTAATTTTATTTTTGTCTCAAACAGTAAGTATGTATGTCCGTTTGCCTGCTTAATAGTAAAAAAATATAGTAGACAAAAACCTTGTTAAGATGATAAACACAAGGAATCATTTAAATGTTCTTTAAATTATAACCACCCCGATCAAGCCGATCTTTTGCTAAACTTATTTTTATTTATCTATATCAAAGAGAACTACTGTGAAAACAACTGTACATTAATTCTGGCCAGGACCTTCCTGCAATTAGGGATCCTTACAGCTTACAATTAAACCACTTTCCAACACTCATTAACACACATACTTGTGTAAATTGGTTCTTTCTAAAGTAGAAATTCTGACTGACTTCTTAATACTTGAGACTGACCATGCTTATCGATTATTTTACTAGACTAGCCATTGCCTGCGACTCAACCCGCGTGGTACTTGGTTATATCGCGATAAAAGCCTATTTTGACACTGTCTTTAACAAAATCCATACCAAAAATCATAATAGGACCAACGTTTCAGCAGTGAACAGGAATCAAACGGACTTAGTCTTAAGTATATATCATATAACTGTATGAATACCTGGAAAGATAGTATAAATTTTAAACTTTTACCCCATCTATTAAAAAAGTTATAATTTTTGCTTGCTAAGTTCAAATATTAATATTCCTTGAAATCGACCTTCCGATTTCTTTGGACTGTGATTTTTTAATATCTTTAATAGCCGCCTGTTGAGTACATAAAGCGGTAGTCGACCTAGCACAGTTAACTAGCACAGTTATCGATACTCGAAACATCGCGTGCAGCCTACCAAACTCACAGGAGATAAACATGGAGACTCAGCTGCATAGGGTTTTTAACCGATATTGGCCGTACGTTCAAGCGTTGGAGTCTTAAATTTAGAAAATCTCGGTAGAAGGAAGCAACTTATTTATATATAGGTAAAGTTACATTCCAGCAGACCCACAACTAGAACTATACAAAAGAGACATTGTCAACCACATTACGTAAGAACAATTGACAAACTCTCAAACTGGGTACAATTATAATGCGGTAAGAAATTCTTTGTCATCAGAATCAACGATTGGTAATTTTTTTTGGCAAACAGATATCCAAAGGTTTCATATCTCTTAACAAAATCAGAATTCTAAATAATTTTAGTAAAATTTTATTCACAGCTGCCACTATGATCTTAATTTCTTATAAGTATGCTTCAACCGGGTCAACTGCATTGAGTGCAACTTGTTTGGCTCTACAGTCGTATCTACTCTGTGCTAGCTCTATAGCACACATTCCGATACAACCAGTATTTTATGCAGCAACACTGCAGAATCGCAGTCCCAGTATTTTTAATGGTTTTGCATATAATTGAGGATAATTTAAGTTGTGATCTAATTTATTTTCCTTATTATGTTGCACTACATTTAGAGGACTATAATATAATTTTTCAAAAAATAATACTTTTTCTAGAGTTTATTCCAAAAAACATTATCATTATAACCGCAAGTTGTTCACAGCTGGACACAAGTCTCCCCCAAGGATGTCCTGAACGAAGCGGCCTTTTCGAATATATCATTTACATTCCATTTAACTAACTTGTTGCTAATAAACTTTACTGTCACAAAAATGTAGAGCTTATTGCTGATATTAGTACATTATCTTAGTCAATGTAATATATTCATTTGGTTTTGTGAACATTCGTTTCAATATTATTCTAAAAGTAATAGTTAATGAAGATGTCCATTCTTTAACACAACTGTACATCTTTTGCCAGGTGGGGCTGATGTTTTTCATTTCTGTTTTTAGTCATTTTGGTGACGAGATTCACAGGACTACAATACCTACGTCTTACGTAGTAGTTACGAAGTAACTTAATAACTTACCCGATCTACTTTTTTTTTTTTTAAGTAAATAATTAAATAAATATATAGAGACAAATCACACAGATTGAGTTAGCCCCAAAGTAAGTTCGAGACTTGTGTTATGGGATACTAACTCAAAGATACTATATTTTATAACAAATACATATATAGATAAACATCCAAGACCCAGGTCCATCAGAAAAAGATCATTTTTCATTTTGACCTGACCGGGGATCGAACCCGGGACCTCCTGAGTAGCGGTCAGGCATGTTAACCATTACGCCACGGAGGTCGTCAATCTACATATCAGATGCACTGGATGCCTTCTAATCGTAACACGAGGAGCTACTCCAGTTTAGGTTTAGTTGCGAATCGGAACTTCGAAATTGTTTTATACCTATAGCAGTTACCCGTATTAAAAAAAAACATTTCGATGAAATTGAGAACCTCCTCCTTTTATTTGAAGTCGGTTAGAAATGAGCCTTAAATTACCCTCAAATACAGACGTGTGTGAGAGTCGTAAAGACGACCTACATCTCACTCAGCCTCGCCGACATTACGTCACGTCTAAGCAAATTGTGTTTTGGTCAGATCAATCAGTTACGCAACTGTGGTCACATAGAAACACTAGGTTTAACTAGCGACATAGAATAAGGAAATCATGTTCATGTTTAAACTGCTACAACTTTCTATTCGAATCAGTATTTGACTCTTTTTATAGCATTTGCTATTTATAACCTACTCTATATTGCTTTGATGATCGCGTTTTATATTTCCCTCAACAAGGTAAGATATGGCATTATATTTAAAACAATTGAAAAACTATTGTCTGCGTTTGCGGCGTTCAATCATTTTACAAAAAAAAAATACTTGTGACATCCAAAAACTCTAGCTAGTGGAAACTCTTGTCGGAAAGAGGTACGAATTTATTGAGGCCTTCGGTTATATCTTAATTACTTTTTACGATATTATCACGAAAAGAGGCAGTGGTCTATTCTTAAATCAATAAAGATACGGCTACCCGACCTCTATAATCTGTGATTTGACTAGGAACAACTTTTTACAAGAGTAGAAAAAAAATTTAGAATTTCACTTTATTTATTTACGTGGCTGATGTATTTTTTTTAATTTCGTAATTTATTTCATTTATTGAACTTAATCCAGCATCTCCCTACAAAGGTCGTTGTTCTATGTAATCGGTGGATATCTTATAAATCCTGCAATAGTCGTTTTTCCATCTAGTAGGTCCTATCTGATAGTGCAAAGTCGGTCTGAAAATACAAGGATATGCAAGGCCGGATTAGTGGATTACCTTAGACCGAAGTACATTACTTATCATAGCCTGTCATTGTACTGATCAAGGATCACTCCCCCGGCGTCATAAGAATGGACTATTTGATGACGAGTCAATGGACTTTATATATCTTTGTAATGTAACATGATAAGACACTATGTCTGCTAACGCGTTTCGTTTGATTTGTGTAGAGACTCTGAAACTCTTTCTCTTTCTTTATCGTTATCATATCGGACATGGCATAATAATATGATTGATAGTACGAGTAAGGACCATTCCGTGCTTTCGAAGGCATGGTAAGCCATTGGTTCCGGCTGATATCTGGTGGTTGTTATAGAAACACGACAGGGGCCGAGGCGACCTCCTCATAAAACCTCTGATAGCAGGGTGTATAGGGTCAATTGAACTAGTGACTCATATAAATTATTGATGAAATGATCCCAAGCTCTTAGGAGACATGAGTTACAAAATAAGATCTAGGATTTTCCGACTATAATATTTCCTGACGTTATTCTTTACTGCTTAAAGAAGGATAGTTTTTCGAGCATACCTGTGTTTTGTTGAAATTCACTAATATAAGCTATCGCTCACAATAGCACGAATTGCAACATATGAATCATCAAATTCGGTTATATATATTCTTTAAATTAATAAATGTATATTTTGTAATTAAATTATTTCAGGTAAATCAGATATCTTAGTGATTTGTGTTTCTTAGATTACCTATATTCGAGAGTTTACATATTACTTTCTCTCATATACTATAATCGGTTTATGTAATAAGTGATTTGGCCTCATTTACCACGACATTCACTCAAGACAAGTGTCACAGTGAACTGTTGACATTTATCATGTCAATTATCGCCTGTCAGCCATTTTGTTCGGCGCCGGAAGTCACGTCTTTTCAAGATGGCCGCTGTGACTTCCGCCAGCGCACTGTCACGATTTTAAGCCTTTATTTAAAATATGGATAAGAACGATATCATATGATATATGCAATTTAAATAATGAACTTACTTAATTTTATTATGTACTATCTATTTAAAAAAACCACATCAAAATCCGTTGCGTAGTTTTAAAGATTAAGGCATACATAGGGATATAGGGACAAAGAAAGCGATTTTGTTTTATACAATGTATTGATGTACGAGTATACATACAAATCTTTATAATTTTAATTGTTACTAAGTTTATTTTACTTGTGTTCAACAATAATGATTTGTTTTCGATTTCTTTGAATTTATTTTCTTTTAATACACAAAATTTGACATTGCATGAGCATTATAATATTAATAAAGCAATAAATATAAAAAAAATAACTCGGCATGTTTGTGACCAGTAGTTGTACTGGTGGCGGAAGCAAGCATAGTAACTTGTTTGTTTTTTGTAATATCTTAATTGTATAAAAACATAATTATAGAATACGCCACTTGGTCCCTTACTGTGGGCCTCATGAAAAGCTCAAGGTCACCCAAAGAGCTATGGAGAGGGCTATGCTCGATGTTTACCTTCGAGACCGAATCAGAAAGTAGGATATCTGTAGAAGAAGCAGCGGATTAGCTCTGAAGTGGCAATGGGCAGGACACATAGCGCGATGAACCAATGGCCGAATAGGGTTAGACACCCACCAAACAGATGGTCAGATGACCTGAAGAAGGTCGCGAGCAGGCGCAGGCCGCTTCCAACCGGCCGTTCTGGAAATCCTTAGGGGAGGCCTATGTCCAGCAGTGGACAGCCTGCAGCTGAATTATGATGATGATGATATTGTTACATAGATAAAGCACTATAAAATAGCGGACCTATATCATAAAGGAATCTCTTTGTAACTTTGACTTCGCAAAGACCTAAGTCATTTTAATAGACAGAATTGTTAACCAAGGTATATTTTTTTTCAAATCCATACTTCCATACTAATATTATAAATACGAAAGTCTGTCTGTCTGTCACCTCTTCACGGCTTAACTGATGGACCGATTGTGATGAAATTTGGTAGGGATGTAGTTAACGACCTGAGGTCAAACATTGGCTACTTTTGGGCGCGATATAACTGAGTCCCACGCGGGCGGAGCCGTGGGGAACAGCTAGTTTACCTATAAAGATAATTGTTTTCATTTTTTGTGGAATTTTTTATTGCCATTCTTACGAATATTTTTTTCGATCCGTTAAATTACTAAAGTAAATAACAAGATGTTTAGCAGGTTTGTGATGGTCGAAAACGTTTTGACGAGGATGACATAACCACTTTTGACCATTAGGTATAGTAGTTTTATCCTTCGGCTTTATACGCTTAGTTTAAATATGTCTTATTTTATTCTAAAATTAATTTTGTGGGAATCTCTAATTTTTGTAGGGATTTCGGGAAATAAATAATACTGGGGCCCGGTTCAACAACAAACGAGATTTATACATATAATTATATGAAATACGAATCTAGTATGATTTTTTAAATTGGTTTCTAGGTTTTTATTGTAAACTTATATTACTTCAAGGGGTCATTTCAGGGTAGATACTATGTAAAATTATAATCTATCTTTCTTGGTTATTGTTCTGTAACTCTCTTCCTAAAGTGGATATTTCAAGATTTTTTCTGCAAATTATAATAAAAGTAAAATGTGAACGAACATACGCTCTCATTTAAATTATTATTACTATTTTTGATAGGTTCACGGATTGATTGTCAGGCATTTTATATACGAGTTTAAGGAAAAATATTATTTCTAAGAAGTGATGGGAGGTTTTTAAATGTCTTACGTTACGAGGATAAATATCTTAAATCAAAAAGTGGCATTAAAATCAATAAGGATAAACATGTACTTAGGAGTAATCTTCGACACTTCAAAAAAGCTTCAAGCCTTAATAATGTCTTCCTGAGGTTGATAAAACTTTATTGAAAGATTGAATTAACAGACAATCACTTTTAACTTGGAAAGGTACCCTTAAGAGAAGTTATATATAATGATATTTATTATTTTGTTTACCATTCTTCTACTTTCTTGGTATATAGCTTTCTCTGGTTTTCCCACCTATTGAAGAGAGGTACTTACAAAGAAATAAAGACCTCTATTAATTTCCTAAACTCTATAAAAGTAGACCAGCCGTGCATTATATTAGCAAACGACACGGAGGAAGGAGAAAGGCAGGTGACTATGTACTGGTTAAAATCAATATAGGCTCCATTTAATCATGAGTCGAGAATAGCTCTTGCTAAAATATCGGATAAATACAGTCGTAAATATCCATAACATGTGTAAGATATTACTCAACATTAAAATGTATTTTATTCACTAATATCTCATCTCGTTAGTTCTAGAATTGACGTCTACAAGCTGGCATCTTAATCACCGGTTCGCTTAATTAAATGTGTCAATTGAATCTTAATGATATCAATATTTACAGAATCATAATTCTATAAAATAAATTAGAATTCTTTTCACGTGAAATTCTTTTCGGTCTAGAGGTTCTTAGAATTAGAATAATGTTTGAAGCTATTACTACGCTATCAAAGAATTTAGAAATATTAACAAGATGTGGCATATCGCACGAAAAACGTGTCACTAGTTTGGCTTGCAAGCCAACGTTTCACACAGAAAAAATGGGCGGGGAATTTGATTGCGTCATTTACTGCCCCTGTTATTTATCGATAATAAAGCGGCTTGTATGTAAGAAAAATAAAATGCAATGAGAAATCTGTGTTCTATTTTCGAATACAAGCCATAATCGTTATTTATCGTTGGTCTGCGAAAAATTGGCATCACTACCAAATGTCGATTTATTGCGATAAGCCAGAACACAGAAATTACTGCAGATATTTCATTGCAAATGTGTTTGAAAACGCTACAGGTAATGATTAGATAAAACGTGAAATGTGTATTTCTCTGTCTGACCTTCGCAGCGCCAAAGTTAAAAGTCTGTTTCATATAAAATTGCTTTCTTTCTACATATTTTCTGATTGGCTCTTGGGTCTTGGATGTTTATTTATATAAATGTAATTGTTTTAAAATAAATTATCGTTGAGTAAGGTTCCTCTCACACAAGTCTCAAACTTACTTTGGGCGTTAGTATTATAAAGTATTCTATGCTGAGGCACTCTCAATCTGGGTGATTTGTCCATATATATTTATTTATATCCGGATTGGGTCTAAGTTTACAGAAGTGGTATCCATTTATCTAATCAGCTAATAAGGTGAGAGATCAATATTAGCACACCTTCGATTTATCAATTAATCACAGCAAATTAATATAATATTTTTTATTCTAGCTCTATATATTACAATTTTACTGGTTCTTTTTTTGAACGACATACAATTTTCATTTTAAATAGGTTCCATGGCCAGTATTTTTCTTTATTTGTTTTTTTTTTATGATTATGTTGGCGGTCAATACGGCTTACGCTATATTATTACTTTTGTGTACAACAAGATAACACACATACCTACATACGTTTTTATTACAGTATTTTTTTTCGTAATCGGCTATCGATTATATAATTTCCGCAAGCTTGAGCGCAACAACTATTGTAGTTTATCTTGGACGGATGCCAGGAGACGCCAACTGTTGGTAAAATGATTCAAATATAACTATATTGGTTTTAGTTTCTATCACAAAATAGTGCTTTCAAACGATTTTAAAGATGATTCCGTGCTCCGACACGTTAAGCCGTTGATTCCGGCTACCATATGGTAGTCGCTAAATGAATCACGTCATATGCCGAGAAGTGGCTTAAAAGAATTATGCCACCAGGGTGTGCATGGTCGGTTACCCATGTCACCTACACGAAATGATGATGACGATTTGCTTATAAGTTTTGTTTAAGCAAACGATTTCCAATGTACTTACTAACTTACCTGCGATGCACGTCAGAACAAGAAGTATTATACAATCAGAAAAGAGTTCATAAAAGAGCATCGTGGCGCAAATTGCTGAGAAAAAGAAGAAGATTCAGTAATTTCTCTCTCTCTCTCTCTCTATTCTAAGCAGATGTCAAAAATGATTAAATTGGATACTTGGAATAAGGTCACAATTTCATCATCATTATATCGCGTGGGTTCAAAGGTCATTTGACTATACACACCCTGGTATCAGAGTACTTCGAAACCGCCTCTCGGTTTCTGACGTGGTTCCTTAAACGACTACCAGATATCTTCTTCTCCACTTGATACGGTTATAAACCTCTCATCATCATCACGAGGCTTTCCACTGCTGGACATAGGCCTCCCGCAAGGATTCCCAGAACGACCGGTTTGAAATTATGATCCTCTCTTCGACAGAAAACAAAAATATCTGTTATTTTTAATGTATAATTGATATCTTAATCTTTATCTTTACATAGTAAAAAACAAATTTGCTTTCCGCTTTCTGTCCCTATGTTTCGCCTATCTTCGAAAAGCAATGGATTTTAATAGATAGAGTAATTTAAGAGGATGTTTTTTATGTAAGCAAAACCCATAATATTCCACCCATGCAAAGCCGGGGTGGGTCGCTCGCTAGTAAATATTTAAATCTGATACAAAGTAGGTAAATAACTCCTTGATTTCACCTCCAAATCGATGGAAATATTTCGGGTAAACGTGAAAATAGCTCGTTTACAATAGAATAAACATGATAACATGTGGTGCTATTTAGACCCACTTGCCGGGATTCTTTATTGCTTTGCTACATGGAAAAAACTGAATTTAGTATTGTGAGAAGTTAACAGACCAGAAACAGAGCTCGAAAAATTTATTTGTATTTATAATTTTCTATCTGAATTACTTAATATTTATTTTTTTATTTATTTATAGAAGATCTTTGCAGACATTTGTCGAATACTCTTTATTCTACCATTTTAGCATACAAATTATACTTGTTGAATCGAAGATCTATGATCAGCAAACATATTTACTAGTCAGCTGCTTAGTACCCTAAACATGCGCGCATCCTGTTGACCAAGATCCGCGATTTCCAATGCGCACGCGACGCGCTCACGAAAGCGAGATCATTTCGCAAAACCAAGGTTTCGCCTATGTTTTGTATACAATCTGTTTAGTCTTTTCTGCAATCAAGCAAGATATTGGTCTATACAAATAAATTTCCTCAGAATTACAGGCAGGCTTAAGGACTATGAATGCAGTCTATGAATGCATCATTACCTACGCTACTTCTATGGTAGTTTTTCGTGGTCGTGGGTCATGTCATGCATGAAGCAATGGCACAAGCAAGAACTGCGTGGCACCGAGATAAAGAATATGCTTCGCTGGATGTGTGGATTGTCGCGTCAGACCAGACCGCGTTAGAAACTCCAGCTTTCTGTATCCCTAGTATAAGATTTTATAAAAGTAGACTCTATCGATTGCGTTAGCGATTTTGTATGACAAACCCGTGCGTAGCCAACTAAGAAATTCTATGCAAAATCCTAACGCAGTCGCTAGCGTCTGTTTATTGTTGAACTAGTGACCCGCCCCGGCTTCGCAAGGGCCTAAAAATCTTCCTCTTGAATCACTCTATCTATCAAAAGAACCGCATCAAAATCCGTTGCGTAGTTTTAAAAATTTTAGCATACGTAGGTACATAGGGCTATAGGAACAGAGAAAGCGACTGTTTTATATTATGTAATGATTTACTATAGGAAACTATTAGTTAGTTTAATGAGAATGGATAATAGACTACAGCTTTATAGTGGGAAGGGTTACAAGTCAATTGAGGCCTCTATTTGACATTCTTGAACCACCTCATACCTATAATAAGTTCCCAGTGTGACCGATGAGGCTGACACAACTCACAATTGCCTGCCATATAATTCTGTTATCTGTTGAATGCGACGTTAAAATTAATTAATTCATATTTTATGGACGAGTAATAATTACATCCTTGTTGAGACAGAATGTTCTCGAACTCGACTTAGCTATTGTATAGACTTGAATTCATCGAGGTTTATTAAATGCTCTTAAAACAAAGATTTTTTATTTGGAAAATCACTTTGAACCTCATTTTGTGTCAAATTCTTACTACTTATCATTTCAAGATTAGATAATTTACTAAAACTTTCTTTGTTCATGTTCAGTAGCTCTGTCATATGCATATTTAGCAAACGAACATTTGGATGTGTGAATCATTTTATCAGCATGTTTTCTAGCTGCATCATCGAGTTTTTACTCTTCAGAGCCTTGGGTGCATTTTCAAACGTGGTTTTAGATTTGGCGATAAAGGTGGTACTATAGGATCAAGGCAGTCGGAAGGTTATGTTAGACGCTCTTATACAGCTTGAAAAATCTGACAGTGTCAGCCACTAACATACCTAGACCACGTTACTGTCCGTTTTCCCTCAAAAAAGAATAACGGAGGTCAGACGGCAGCCCATTGTATTAACAAGTAACGCCAAATCTAGAACCGTGTTTAATACGTAGGTATAATTTATTTATTTAATCATACAAAAATTTGTACAACATTAAAGTTCAACTACCAATGCACAACTTAAAGTAGGACACAGATTAATCCATCCTTTGCACAAAATAGTAATATTTCTCTCACCAAACGCTCGAACCTGCAAAAAGATCACATTCAGCACCTTGTACCGATGACAGGAACGCGTTGAGTCCAGTAAGTCCACGCAGCACAGGGGACTGCGTCCTAGCAACCGACATGATAAGGGAACATCAAAATAACTTGTGTCGCCTACCACGTACCGACGACCTCCGTGGCGTAATGGTTAACATGCCTGACCGCTGCTCAGGAGGTCCCGGGTTCGATCCCCGGTCAGGTCAAAATGAAAAATGATCTTTTTCTGATTGACCTGGGTCTTGGATATTTATCTATATATGTATATGTTACAAAATATAGTATCGTTGAGTTAGTATCCCATAACACAAGTCTCGAACTTACTTTGGGGCTAGCTCAATCTTTGTGATTTGTCCCTATAAATTTATTTATTTATTTATAACGTAAGTACTTATCCGGCACAAAAAGCCTACAAGCGCGTGATACTAGTTTCAGACAGTCTGATAGCTCTGATGTGTAAGTTGAGGACGCCACTGGGAAACTCGCTGAGATAATAATGAGATCAATGTATACCTGAGCCGGGATGAGTCCACATAATAGGCAAGGTACAATCCTCACGTTATGAGAACACGTGACTCCATTCACATGTCGAATGCAATTGGCCGCACCGTACCGTAACAAGCTGATATCAGAAATTATTTTATTGTTAAGCCACTGCGTTAGAGTTTAATCATAGGTTAACTAAACAGTGACGTGTTCAGGTGACTTACAACATCAAGATATCCTGCTATTTTAGACGATGTCAACTTCACACATCATTAATGTTTTCTCTAAATCGAGTCGGGGGCGAAAACATATTGTTTGTATGTATAATAATAATAATAATAAATTCTTTATTTCTTTAACAAAGGAAGGTACATAAGTTTAATGTGGTTGTGACCTCCTATTAAGTGAAATACACCTGTATCAGGAGGTCACGCTCTTCCATAGCCAAAACAATAAAGTACCTATTTTTTTTATTTTATGTATGTTTGTACCGCGTTAAATGCCAAATCGATGGTCCGAATTTAGAAAATAGAAATTGCAAGTTGTTGAACATTAAAATTAAATAAATAAATAAATATAAAGGGACAAATCAAAATTGGTTTAATAGTTTATGACATCTTAAAAATCTCCCTGATTATGAAACAAACGTAACCATACGCATACTTATACGAATACTTTGGATTTAATAGCGTTATGTTTGAACTGTCTAAGTTTGCGGCGAGCAACCAGTTAAGAGTCAACTAGCGACTGAATATATATTACGCAGGTGAAGTCACAGGCAACAGCTACTAGCTAAAACATAAAACTGAGCTATTAGTCATGCAATACTCTGCTTTACAATGAGTCAACGTCAGCCTTTCACAGATGTGGTACAATGTGCTTCTAAGAAACAGTTCTGCAGGACTCGGTGACGTCATAGGAAGGTCTGGACTACGTTATTTGGTATTACTAGGCAGCGGACTTTGTATCATATCCTGTGGGCTATGTCAATCGACCATGCGCACTCTGGTGTCAGATATTTTCAAAACCGCCTTTTAACCTATGATGTGGTTTATTTGTATCACTCCCCTTGGTATCTAGAGGCACGGTAGTGCCAAGACGATAAGAGGTGCCAAGTCAAGCTAATATTTTGACTGTGAAGTTAGGCCTTGTATATAGTTAGAAGCTTGGCGCTATATGAGATCTAATAATTTTTTGACGACGCCCGTCATTTGGTCTCGTGTTGGCAACATTAATAAAAATGCTTTTGGTGGTATAATTTTTCCCGGAATATGCAATATTTTCTATGATTTTTACCGGAAGACACACTAATCGTATAAAAGACATGGCTAACACCAAAAACGAATTAAGATCATTACGCCATAATAGTTTACGCCTTTGCATTTTACATACATATGACACTAAAACTAACTAAATAAGGAATCCTGCTAAATGGACAAGTCATTGACTTCTAATAGGAAACTTGATTTGCCTCGGATGTTGCTGTGGGGGGTTACACACCAAAAACAAGTAACGAGTGAGTAAAAGAGACGGCGCAATACATGATGTAGGGCGACATCTCTCTTGCTCAATCGTTTTTGCTTGCTTTTAAGAGATGATAATCATCCTGGTCTTTTTAGTGTATAATATAAAAAGTAGAGCCGTCGAAATATGACATCCTTCCTGATGATCATTTTCCTTCATCAAAATTTTGAAATATTATTTTGCCTCCTAACTAAAAACGGATTAAGTATTAATGATTTAAAAATGTATCAGTAAGCCTGTAATAAACATAGATCAAAAAAATTGCCTGGCGTCATAACGCGCGCAATTTCCAAATTCTATGGTAATTCATAAAAATTGGAAAAAAATCTAAATGAACATTTTTGCCGCGTAAAAGTGCATGTTCAATTTAATCATTGTAATGGTATATTTATGTAATTGGTGCAATAAAGTGTTTATTAATTCATTGCCTAAAATGCCTAAACCTTTCTAGTTCGATATAAATTGGTAACAAAAAAATAACTATACCTTTGATTTGTATACTTACAGTATGTTTAAAGTGTTTATACAGGGATGTGAAATCCCAAACTTAAATTAATACTAGAATCACAAAATACCTAACAGTACTAACGCTGCAGATGAATCATGTTTGCAATTGCTTTTTTATTAAATTTAATCGTTTTTTTTTTACATTTTAGGAATATAGGTACCTATAGTTGATTAAATAAAGCAAGAGTAATTAGTTCAACTTAATGTGACTTCTGAATTACCTACATTAAATACTATTCAAGACCATTTGGCTAGAAATACTCAGGTTACGAAGTCTGAAATCGTCGACAACTACTCTAATTATAAGCCCGACGCTTCCTTTGCTAATTGTTAATTGTCAGTGCGGTGTTTTGATTAAACGACTTTGATTCAAGTCATTTTTAAAATCGTGACAGGATTTTTCTTGTTGAGAAAAAAAGACGACTGTGTTGAAATCATATAAAACATTGATCCAAGTGTGTCTTTGAATATCCACTTCGATCTGTCGTGCCACCTCTTGCCAATTATCAAGTTAGGAGTCGACTCAGCCGAATTAACTTTTCCTCCAAAATTCGGACGAGATGACCCCTTACCCCCAATTGTCAGCGTGCAGCTCGCGTAGATCGATGCTTTAATAAAAGTTAAAAAAAAAGTTTAAAATGTAAGTATTACCATAGAGAAAAATGTTTATTCGTCTGAGAGGCATCGCCAATCAAATGTTAAACTTCATTGATAAATTTGTTTCAATATACTAATGATGTTATGTTTTTGTTTCAGGTAATTATCTATAGTCTTATCTAATATTTTAGTAGCGGGTGAGTATACAACAATATCAACGTCAATTTACTAATATAAGATCGTAATTGTTATCTTTATCAAGTAGATAATACACCAGGTGGGTTCATAACAAAAATAAAATCCATACTAATATTATAAATGCGAAAGTCTGTCTGTCTGTCTGTCTGTCACCTCTTCACGGCTCAACGGATGGACCGATTGTGATGAAATTTGGTAGGGATGTAGTTAACGACCTGAGGTCAAACATAGGCTACTTTTGGGGGCGATATAACCGAGTCCCACGCGGGCGGAGCCGCGGGGAACAGCTAGTATTTAATAAAACCTTTTTAAACTTCGACTTACATGACTAATAGCCGTAACCTCGGCATTACTCCCGCCAAGTCAAAGCAAAAAAATAAGGTGACGGTTATAGTCATATCATTTTATATGATACTAGCAGTCCACCCCGGCTTCGCCTGTGTTACATACATAGTATATGTCACTGGGGGATAGTGGGCTTTCTAGCAGTGAAAGAATTTTTCAATTCGGTCCAGTAGTTTCGAAGCCTATTTGATACAAACAAACAAACAATCAAATCTTTCCTCTTTATACATATTGTTAGTATAGAATAGATTACAGCAATACACGGTGACTCCTTTTTAAAATATGAATAAAAATAATTATTTTTAACAGAAAACCTGAGTACACATAGATTTAATTTTAAAACGACAAAATTTTTGATTTCGCTTCCCACTTTTTAAAAGGTCACAAAACGGAAGTATTTTCAAACATAGCCAATTATCTCACGTTTCCGTCTCAAGGCTCCTAAAACCTTCATAATACTGAAACTGGAAGGAATCGGAATAAAATTATTTGCTTTGGGACCAAAAAATTTTCATATCAAATAGAACAAGGCTAGCAAACATTCGTTCAACCTTAAAATTAGACTTTATCGCGTGTAAATAAGATTTATTTCCAACGCAGAAGCAAATAAATCTGCCTCGCTTTAAATTTCAGATTTATTGTTTAGTAAATAAAGTTTGTTTTTTGATGTGTTGTTAATCAAAGGATATTGCGTTTATAGTGTCCAAATATGGCTACCAAGAGACGTAATGCCTTGTACAGCGACTTATTATGCACGAAGCTATATCGATTTAGTATTGAATAATAATGCCTTATTTGCATGCAGGCACAGACTTACGAAAATAAATTCCAGATGTAGTCTTATATATAACATGGGCAAAGCTTACAAACTATGACTGTTTCGTTTATCATATACTAGCTTTAGGCTACGACTCCGGCCGCGTGTGGCTCGGTTATATTATATCACATCCAAAGGTAACCGATGTTTGACCCCTAGTCCTAAACTATATCCATACCAAATTTCATCAAAATCGGTCCAGCGGTTTAGCCCATGAAAGCGTAACATTTACACCGACACAGACAGACATTTATAATATTATAGTATGGATTTCATGATTTCACACACACAAATAGAGCAACTAATGACGCTTGCGCCAATCACCATACGCATCACTGCGATACACACACATAGGCGGCTATTTTCGAGTTTCAGTCATTCGACGACAATCAGTCTGTAATTCTTTTATGTCTATGCATGCAGGTTGCAGTGGTATAATGCTGAGCTCAAAATAAATCAATTTTATCTTATCTTGTTTGCACGTGGTAAATATAAGTATTTGTCGAGCTGACTGACTATGAATACAATGCATGGTACTAGAAGGTCGAAAAATTATCTTTGATTTAACTTTTTAATCTTTATTTAAGTACTAGCTTTCGCCCGCGGCTTCGCCCGCATGAATTTCCTTCGGTAAAATACTTTTACCCATGATGAAATGTACCCTATGTCCTTTTCAATACTCCTAGCTGTGTATGCGAAATTTCAGGAAGATTGTTGCAGTAGATAGGACGTGAAGAGGTAACCAAATATACAAACTCACTTTCGGAGTTATAATAATAGTTCGGATGGGATTTATTTTTTTGTCAACAAACACACTTTTTTCACAAATGTCAACACAAAAAAAAAAGAATAAAATTATATTTCTTCTAAATTAAAGTTTTCGGTGCAAAGGTTCCCAAAACGCTGGCTGCATTGGCGCATTTTAAATTGAAAATAAATGTATTAATATAATACAAAAATGATTAATATAACAATAAATATCAAAACGAAATAAACTTTTATAAAGAACTTACTTATTTTTTTATGCAAATCAACTATTTATTTCAATGTCATCGACTTTTAATATTACTTAGTGGGCAACAACCATGACTGTAGATATTTTCTTTGACTGTAGTGTGTACAATGCACACCAATCATGAAAAATGTTTGTTCTACATCAACTTGCTTGAGGCTTTACAAATAATAAAGCGAATTGCATATTCGCATACACATAGCTAGTAGTACGGACATAGGGTGGGTACCTTTCATCCTGGGAAAAAGCACTGTTCTCGAAATTCCCGCGGGTGAAGCCGCAGGCGAAAGCTAGTATGAATAACGTAAAAGCAAAGTAAAGATATAATCAAATTTCGTCAGAAACAATACAGTTACAACAAAAAGCGGTAAGTGATGTTATACAATGGTCGGAAACTCTGATATCGGTAATTGCGTAACCGAATCGTAACACTGAGACAATTTTTATGCATTGCCGGTTAGTAGAAAAAACACTATACATGTGCAGTCACTTGGCTCGTAGAATCCAGACAATAGAAAAACTATCGTTATGTCGTTATGTGATAACTTTGTTCGCTATCTGAACGAATATACTACAGTACCAGAATATAAAATAATATAATAGAATAAGTCTTTATTTGCGTTTGCTTAAGGTAAACAAAAGATGGTATACAGATATAATTATCAACCATTTATAAAGCCATATATTTATAGCACATATATTCTATTCTATATTCTATTTAGAGTGTGTAGGTATATTCTTCTAGCTGTTGCCCGAGGCTCTGCTTATGTTTGACCTGCGGTCTTTAACAATACCCATGCCGAATCGCATCAAAATCGGTCCAGCGGTTTAAGTCATGAAAGCGTAACAGACAGACTGACTTGTAACTACATAGATAAAACAAAGTCGCTTTCTCTGTCCCTATATCCCTATCTATGGTTAAATCTTTAAAACTACGCAACGGATTTTGATGCGGTTTTTTTAATAGATAGAGTGATTCAAGAGGAAGGTTTTTATGCCGATGCGAAGCCGAGGCGGGTCGCTGTATATTTTAGTAGTTGTTCTAATATTTTGCAAATAACATACTCGTATAACTACATATTAGCGTTATCCGTGGAGGCGTTACATTGACAATCATTCAGTATGACTAGCATAGTATAGCCGGAAGCTAAACATAGTGATCATATGGCTATACATATACAGGTCTTCCGCATTTGGCGGTAATAAAATTTAAAAAAACAAAAATATTTACGTTTGGAATACAAATAGATAATTTAAAAATTCAAATAATTATAACGTTTGGAATTTTATAATTAGAATGGTGTTATGCAAAGAATTTCGAATGGCGCGCGGATTTTTTTTTAATATATGGTATTTATGGTAATTGATTGTTTCAAAATAAGAACGGTTACTTTATTATCGTTGTGGGAAAAACAGATTTTTATATACAATCACAAGCTGTAGTCCGTTGCTCTACTCGCGTGTGACTCAACAATTGTCGTTATTATGAATTGATATATATATATATTTCGCAGTTATATCCTCAGCTTAAGCTTTATCCTCAGTACTATTTTAATCATGGTCCTTGATTTGGCGGTACAGGGGGCTTAGCCAACGTCACAAACGAAGTTCGACAAGAACAAAATGTATGGGATTGACATTAGATTACCACGTGATTTACCGCAGCTTATATCAATCCCAAACATTTTGTTCTCGTCGACATTCGTCAATGTTCTGAAATTGCGACTGACTACAGATGTTGGTTATTACAATGGAGCGACTCCTGTCTTGCTGTTTGGCCACCGTAACCAATTTTTTTAGTAAAACTAGACCAATAGGATTATGATTCGCATGTGTGTGTAGTGTAACAGTAAATTCACAGGCTGTCTATACGTATCTGACATATTAAATATCTTGTTAGTGGCAAAAAATAAACTTAAATTTCGCGCGTCATTGTCTTCTATTCATGCGAATATCATCTATAGCTTGACTATTGTTCGCAGAACATCAAACTTTTCACGCCCTATAATTTATAGCAGTTTCCTGTAATTTGAAAGCTATCTCTTTCTTTCAACTATTATTTCGTATCTGTGCATCTCGCTCTGCATCGACGGGCAAAATTATAAAAATGGATTTGTGGGGCAAGTCGCCGTGAGACGTAGGAAAGTGCTGCTATAATAATTGTCTGTCTGTCTATTGTTAAATTAAGTGTACAGTGTATTGTGTAAGACCTGACTATCTATTTTTTATCTGCGTACATTTCAAGTTGTCTCAATTATTTTTTACTCGATATTGTCCGCGTCTCCACCCGCGTGAGGTTTGGTTATTTTGATGCCAGCTACGATATCTAGCTACGAAATGGGGCTAAGGGGTTATATCGCTCCCGAAAGTAGCCTATATTAGATCCCTCGTCCTTAACTATATCCATACAAGATTTCATCAAAATCGGCTAAAAGCTATCTGGCTAGAATTTATTTATCCATAAAACAATTCCCTTTTCTAGCGAGCTTTTATATGTTTCTACGCAACATACACGACGTTTTATATTTTCTATTAACTTTTACTCGGTCTATTAGTTCTTTATTTTCCACATATACAAAAATAATACCAGATATGGAGCAATGGCAGTCCTTAGCATCTCATCTCCTCCAAGCTGTTCTGTAGTAATGAATGAATGAATGTTAAAAGTAATGTTAGAAGCATCGACATAACTACTCGATGGATATTGGACGCAATTTAGTGATGGTAGAGTAATTTTCTTTGAATGCGTTACTTCTCATTGAAATCTGTATAATATCTTTGCAATACGTAGTCTGAGAGAGAGAAAGCTGCGTGCAGTCCCACTTAGTAATAAATAGGCCCTTCGCTACGTCTTCAGGTCACACCAAACCAGAATTGGCGTGTCGAAAGTAAGACTTTACTTAGCGCGTTAGCCACCTACTTTAATTTCTATAGTAATATCCCAACGAATCCATACTATCCATACTTCCATACTATCCATATCCATACTAATATTATAAATGCGAAAGTCTGTCTGTCTGTCTGTCTGTCTGTCACCTCTTCACGGCTAAACTGCTGGACCGATTTTGATTAAATTTGGTATGGATGTAGTTAACGACCTGAGGTCAAACAAAGGCTACTTTTGGGCGCGATATAACCGAGTCCCACGCGGGGCGAAGCCGCGGGGAACAGCTAGTAATATTATAAATGCGAAATTGAGTTTGTGTATTTGTTTCTTCGTGACCTCTTCACGCCCTATCTACTGAAACAATCTTCCTGAAATTTCGCATACACATAGCTATGAGTATTAAGAATGACAAAGAGTACCTTTAATCCCGGGAAAAAGCACTGTTCCCGAGGGAACGCGGGCTAAAGCTAGTAATAATTATTTTCGAGAAAGTATGTTAGTACATCTCCCTTATGTATGTACCTCACTTGCCAAAGCATTACTGTTTGATGGCGGAAATTCCAACTCTCCATCCCATCCCAACTAATATTATAAATGTGATAGTGAGTTTGTTTGCTTGTTCTATCTACTAAAAAATCCTCCTGAAGTTTCGCATACTCAAATTTAAAAGTATTGAGAAGAACATGGGATACGTGTCATCCTGTGTTTCCGAGGAAAATTCACGCGGGCGAAGCCGAGGACAAAAGCTAGTAGGAAAATATTTTGACTTGTAATTTAACATTATTTCGATAATGGGCCACATTCTATTTCCAAATAATTGTTATTCAAGCCCTAACATATCCATAGGAAATAGTGAATGTTTATTCTGAGGATACTACATGAATGAATATCCGGTTTTTAACACATGGTTATTATGGTTATGTACATAAATCTAACATTTTCGTTTACAAACAAGTGTCCGGATCATGTCCTCCTGATTTATCTTTATTTATGGAGATGATTGAAATCTTCGCATAATTAAAGAATGATGTCATCTACCTCGGGTGTTTGTTTGCGTTTGTCAAATAATTCAATAATAATCCCCGATCAGGTCAAGATGAAAAAATACAAGTCTCGAACTTACTTTGAGGCGTACTCAATCTGTGTGATTTGTCCCTATATATTTACTTAATTTTTGAGAATATGGCATTCGATCCCCAGTCTGGTCAGAATGGAAAAATTATATTCTTTGATCTCTATGACCTAATGTCTCTTTTTTAATGTCCCCATTTACACCATGGTGTCAATCATAGTGATTCTTAGTCTATTTGCACCACGAAATTTATTTTTTTCTTTTCAATAGTCTATTTGTATTTTGTACAGTCAGGTGTCAGCACAGTCACTGAAGTTTTAATAGATAGCAATTATATATTTGCTATCTATCTATATATATAAAAATAAAACCCGTTTTCCGTTGTCACGACATAGCATGAAAACTGCTTGACCGATTTGCCAGATTTTTTTTTTGTACTTTTCTAATAATCTGTACAAGGTTCTTACGGAAAAAAATATTAAGAAAGGCGGTACGAAGTTCGCCGGGTCAGCTAGTTTATTATAATTTCTGTGGGTTCAGATAAATAACAGTTATTAAAATTAAAGAAATCGTTGATACACAATTGATCAATAATAGATGGCTAGAAAAATATAATTCTAGATCTAGATGCTTAAGTATATACAATATACATATAGTATTGACATCATCATAACACCAATATCTTGTATGCAGGTGCGTCTAGGTTAAATCTATCAAATTCTGGCCTAGATCCAAAGCGGGCTTTCCACTTCCGCGCGCCGAGCTTCCTTATCCACGACGAGCTTCAAATATCAAAAGTTTCCTTGTAACGTGAGGCCGTAGGAAGGCTGTATGGAAGGTCGCCCGGTCAGGTTATTTCGAACTCGACTGCGAAATGTAAGAACCTTTCCTTGAAGATTAAGAAATTTCTTGTTTTAAAGGCGTGTAAGGTTCAATCATTTATTTAACCATCTTTAACCTGGCTTATTTAATATTTCAAACAATTAAGATTTATTAAAACAACATATAAATATTTTAATAAGAAATATTTGTAATTATTTCTCTCTCATGCTAAATAATATTGTTCATTTATTATCATCATACGATTCACCACAATGATTATAGATTTTTATACTCATTTGATTCTCTATCTCAATAACTAATAAACCGATTTTATAAAACTTGTCGTAGTCTAATTAAAAAAGAAATTGTGCAATCCGACTTACAGTTTATGAGATATGCACGACAAACAATCGTACAAATAAATTTACATACATGTTAGAACCTAGTATCCATACTTCCATTCTAATATTATAAATGCGAAAGTCTGTCTGTCTGTCTGTCTGTCTGTCTGTCACCTCTTCACGGCTAAACTGCTGGACCGATTATGATGAAATTTGGTAGGGATGTAGTTAACGACCTGAGGTCAAACATAGGCTACTTTTGGGCGCGATATAACCGAGTCCCACGCGGGGCGAAGCCGCGGGAAACAGCTAGTATAGACTATATACAAAAATTGCAATTTTGATTTCTGACAGTGTTACTTAGATCGAATCTTAATAACAAACTTCGGTTATAAAATTAAATACGAAAATAACTTTTCAAATTCGTACACAGAAAACCAGTTAAATAAATAAAGAAACAAGCCATTAAGCTCTATATTTATTTACAAATAAATAAAGTTTCGAAAAACAACCAGTGATACTAAATAAAACATCTAGAAAATGAAATAAACATATGAAAAATGTATACAAGTACAAATGAGGGCTCTCTTGAGACATACAGTGTCGAGTGGTGAGGTTTTCAAGATATTTTTAGACACGGCATCGAACTTGTGTCCCTAAGGTCATTTGGCTGCCCTGGCCATCGGAAGCCTTGATCTTCATGTCGCTATTAAGACTTCATGTTTTATTTGTATGAAATACTAGCTGTTGCCCGCAGTTCCACCCGCGTGGGATTCGGTTGTACGCGCCCAATAGTAGCCTTGTTTGACCCCCGGTCTTTAACTATATTCATGCCAAATTTCATCCAAAATTGGTCCAGCGGCTTAGCCGTCGTAGCGTAACAGACAGACAGACCGACAGACTTTCGCATTTATAATTATTAATTATTATTTGTAAAGATAGTTGGATAGTATGGAAGTATGACAGTAGGGATTTTATTTTACTAACGCTCTTGATAGCAAATATAATATTAGAAGTACTTCCATGCTGGTCTGGGAGAAAAAGAAAAACATAGAATGAACCAGCTGTTTCTCTTCCCGTAAAAGTCGTCTGAGGGAATCGCCGAATGGGGAAATCATGACATAGGCGATGCGGCTAGCAACCCATCACTATTGATTTCCTGTTTCAACTACTATTATGCTAAACGTGGCTTAAGGTCTTATGGCCCTAGGCTCTGTCTACCCCGCATGGGATAAAGACGTGATTATATGTATGTATGTATAAGTACCCGATATTGACGAGCTTGTATGAAGAGAATGATCAATGTATCAATTTTATTTTGATGTCAATCGTGAAATGTCGTGCATGTCTGTTCCGAGTTAAAAATGTTTTGTTTAGGAAATGTAAATCTGTAATTGGCATTATGAAATCTATTAAACTAATTGTATTAAGTGCTGTTGATTCTGTAAATAAAGGAAAAAAAAGGATGAGTGTGGGGGAGCGAGAGAGGTTAATAAGGGTTTTAAGCAAGTGAAAATCTTGCCTGCGGAAATGAGGCGTTATACGTATGTTTTTTCGAATGAAATGGCTTGCTTATACAAGTTGGGCTTAAATATAGGCATCATTTTACTAAATTCTTGTTATTAAAATCAATATTATGAAAAAAATCTTATCTATTTAGTGTCAAATGCATGAGAAAACCAAATCGTTCAATCATAGGATAAACGTTGATGGATGTCGACTGTGTTTATTATAAGTATGACGTCATACATTATAAGTATTATAACTCACACGTAATAAGCAGTTTTCAAGACACGTGGGCGGACCATCTAAACAAATATTTTTGCGTGAAACCGAGCAAACATGCTTAGTTGATTGATATCTTGTAAATTATCTTACGACGAAACACGATTAATGTGTACGTGATAAATAACAGCAAATATTATTAGTATTATCTATTAAATACCAGTGCTACTATGAATGAATGAATAAACACTTTATTCCACTAATTAAATAAATTCATCATTTGATATAATCTAAGGCCATAGTTAATAAGTGATCCCCTGTTTTTTGTAATTTGTCTACTATCATAACAATTTTTTTTTAATATTATTTTGTGTATTAAGCTTAATATAGCTAAAATAAAATTGGAATATATGAATTACTAAAGGTATATTTGCAATTTTTTCCGTCAAAATGAAGTAAAGCCTGAAGAAAGAAAGAAAGAATTAAGAAGTGTTCCTGTACCACTAAAATAAAATGTTGCCGCTCGACAGATTTTGATGAAATTTGGTATTTTCGTTAATTGTCAATTTGGCATGTCAATTTGCGAGAGAATTAAGCACCTACTTACAACAATGCGTCAAGATAGTCTATCTTCACAGTAGTAGTAAAATAAATAGAAGCTGTGTCGGCGGTCAGCGAACTCATAGATTCGAACACTCGCGTAGACTTGCCAGATTTCTGTACTAGTGTGGGAATACAGATTGATGGGGGCGAATGACCTTCGTTACTCATTCAAAACCCCAAATAAAGGCGAAAAGTATATTAAAAGTCGAAGATATTAATCATTGAGATTGTTCGAAAGAATTCCTTTACAAACTTCATCATTGTGTTTTACTCATTCGAATATCATTTATCAAGGATTTATCAACTATTTTGGTTTTTTATTAATTGTGTTTCGTATGTTGATTAAGTACTGAAATTTTATTACAACTACCGTGCCATCAAGATATTTTTTATTTTATTTATTTAACCTTTATTATACAAAATACAAAATGTTAAACACAATAGGCGGACTTAATGCTAAAATCATTATCTAACAGTCAAGGTCCAACTTTTCTTTAAACTTTACTTCTCTTTTCCGGTTGTTTTTAAAGCCGAATATCTTCGGAGCTTGTCTATTCAATGGTTTTACGTCCGTTTCCCTTTGGGTTATTTCGTACCGTGTGTGTACAAATAAATTGAACCTGCACACTCTGTTGGCAGAAGAGTCAATCGACCCTGCATGCCTTGGTATCATTATTTCAAATTCGCCTCGCTACCACTGTTATCGTTTATTTTAAAGAGGGTCAGTTGTACACTCCCAGCACACCTAGATGTATAAGATTTTATAAACCATCTCTTAGGGTCTGATTTTGAAATCTATACCTACCATAGTACCACTGCTTCATTGTCTTCAAGTTGGCCCTAGTATAAACGAATAAAAGACGGTTTTAAGAAGGTTTTAGTTTACAATATATGGTATAATTTTGATATCTACATACACTATTTCGGAATCTGTACAAGTTGTTTCTAGATGGCGCTAAATATCACTTAATATGTCCCTAAGGCCCTTATTGATAAGGGCATACTTTTAGTATTGTTTTGTGGTACGGAACCCTCAGGGTGTGCGTCTAACGCGTACTTGGCAGATTTATTTTCAAAATAAAATATTCTAATATAAGGAGTCTAATTACAGTAGTATTGGATCAAAACAGGACGCTATTTGTTAGACTTTGGTATTCAATAAACTTTGGTTTGCTTAACCGGTGGTTCAACTCGCCAGTTCACCGTCAAACAATAACAACCATTGTTATTATATCGATTAATATTTAACGAGATTATTCTCACAATAACTGAGAGTTTAACTTCTCATAATTTTTGCATTGTACTAGAAGTCTCAGTAAACATTCCTGTTTTGTAACATAAATATAAACTCTACCTCTACAGTTATGTGAATATCATCTTGGCCAAGTGTGAGTCAGGTTTGCTCTTGAGGGTTCCGTACTGCAATGCAATACGTTCCTGCGTAGAGCCATTGTCAAATGCGTGTGTTTTTGTCTTACCATTGTAATGGTTTTTTTATGATAGCTTATTAATATACTATATTTAAACATAGGCCTCTCCCATGGATTTCCAAAATGACTGGTTGGAACCGGCCTGCATCCAGCGCCTGCCTGCGAGCTTCTTCAGCAGTAGACAGCCTGCGGTTAAAATGATGATGATGCTATAGTTCAGTGCTCTAAACCGGTGTGTGGTAGGAGATTTTTATTTCTTTACAAATCAGCGGTTATTACTAAATTGAACTTTTTAATTATTGTAGTGTAGTAGTGTAATCCATCTATTATCTTTTATATGATATAAATAATTAATTCTAAATTATTATTCATATCTAGACTGGATGAAGATCGTGGCAGGTGTTAACCCTAATGGTCACGTCCCACAGTCATGAGGAGACGACAAAGAAAAAGAAGCACCCCATCTATTAGCAAAAAAAAATAACAAATTATTTTTCTTAAGAAGGGCCCATGCTAATTTCGAAGCCAGCTAGGAAATCTAGCTACGAAATGGGAATAAGGGCTACTTACTAAAAGACATTTTTTTAGGAATCGGATCTTTTTAGGGATAGGGTCATTGAATAATGACCTCGAAGAAATAGCATCCATGAAACGTAACACAGTGCCTGTAATCGTATCGGACGCGGTTGATGACCGCATCTCAGTGAAAGTAGTCGCTCACTTTGTTTGGGTGACTGGGCCGTCAATTGATTACTTGATACTCTCTTAGCGCTTTATCAGTTGCTTCCTCAGCTGATTGTTCGGAGAACAGGGTCCACTATTGATTACCTGATACGTCGTTACGTCATTATCTCCGAGCGTGTTTCCTAGCAAGCCGTAAAAGTCGTCTGAGGGAATCACCGAATGGGGAAATTATGACATAGGCGATGCGGCTAGCAACCCATCACTATGGATTTCCTGTTTAAACTACCATTATGCTAAACGTGGCCTAAGGTCTTATGGCTCTAGGCTATGTCTGCCTCGTATGGCTTAAAAACATGATTATATGTATGTATGTATGTGTTCCCTAGCTGCACCTTCGGCTTTCTCTTCAGAAATTTTACTCTTTTAATCAAGTTCCTAGATTTGGTATTTACGTCATACTCATCCTAACATATTCGTTCGAGTATGGTTTGTTCCCGGTATGGTTTCGGACTCCGGAATCTGCTTAATTGCCATGTCTCGTTATTTACCCTCAACTTAAGACATTAAAATATAATGGTAACCACTTCCCGTCAGGTGGTCCTTAAGCCTGTTTTCATTCATCTTCATTTCCTTTACCTTATCTCACTTTCTTATGTGATATAATAGGTACAGTTAGCATATGAACCTAACCCCCCAGTCTCTATGATAAGGATGGGGGTAATTTTTATCTGCCCCCAACTGAGCTCTATCCACTTAGATCTATTGCTAGCCATTTCCTGTTTGCATAAAAAATGACATAAAAAATGGCTTCGGGTCCTTGTAAGTGAAACTCTGAACTTTAATGGTAGAGACTAAAATAAAGGTATTTTTTTTTTGTATTGCAAAGGACGCATTTTTCGACATCCACAGAGAAAAAAAAAAGTAGTAACCTTTAATCTATTCTCTGGCAAACCACGTGGCAAGTAAACATTGAACTGAATCCTATTTTCCACAACATATTGGTGTATTCCATTCAGCCTATAAGTAACTGATCGATGAATTGCACCGTCAAATCACACACATGACATAAAGCTGGTTACACAATATCCTGACCTCACGGAAGTAGGTCGCTATAAGTGGACAGGTTTACGCAACTACACCCTTAAGACAGATGTTTTGTTTTTTTTTTAAGTTTGGGGGAAAACAGTAGTTACTTTTAGAATAATAAGGTGAGTTTCGTAAACTTATTTTTCCAGTTACGTAATCAATTGTCTCCCATAATGTCGAAAAATTAATTTTGAGCAAATTAAATTGTTTGTTGTGTATGTATTATTATTTGAGTATTTGAGTTAGTATCTCATAGTATGATAATATCGTCAAAGACTTGAGGTTAAACATAGGCTAAAACTTTTTTTGGGTGCGTTATAACTGACTTTAAGACCGCGTTTCATTGTAATGAAGTAAATAAATAACCAAGTCAACACGCGAGTAGAGCCGCGGGCAACAGCTAATTTTAATGTAATTAAAGAATTATCCATAAGTATTTATATATTTATCTACGAATCGCTTCCTCAGCAATCGTTTCCTACAATCAACGTATTCAATTAGCCTCATATTGCGATGTTATCGAATGTTAGGATGTGTGAAATCCGTCGGATAGGATATGAAGCGATCGCTAGCTCAAATAGTGATGCAGGAAATAAGATAACATCCGCGGTTGTTGATAGTGGAAGTAGAATTATGAGGGGAGAATATCGGACGTACCGACTTAGTACTGATAAATTTTACTTAGCCATAAATAACATAAGCTTATAATTATTTATTATCTATACTAGTATTATAAAGAGGAAAAATTTGTATTTATGTATGTATGTTTGTAATAAATGAACTCAAAAACTAGTGTGCAGATTTCAAAAATTATTTCACCATTGGAAAACTACATTCACCCTGAGTGACATAGGCTATGTATGTACCACGGGCGACTCCCGGGCGGGACTGCTAGTAATTATTAATGTAATAGCAATTCGTACCAATAAATAAGATAAATTATTAAACGATATAAATATTTAACTTATTTCAAGACTAACTATTAAACGTGGAAATAGTAAAAGAAGTGCAAAATTACTGTCTTGTGAGAAGAATTAAGAATATACGTTAACAAAAATTATAATCATATAGAAAAATAAAAACGCGCGCGGTCTCTATCAGACAAATATTTTTTTAATCTATGTATCATTATAAAAACAACCGAATTTATATCACCAACTCTGCGGAGTCAATACCGCAAATAAAATCTTATGTTAGGTTTGCTATTATTATGTCACTTAAATATATTAAAAATTTATATTCAATCATTCAATTAAATATATATTTCTTAGAATGTACCTAGTTAAGAAATGATGATAGTGTCCAGATACAAGCGCAATGAATTCGTTCAGGCGGAAAAACCATTTTAGTCTTAGATCTTACAATAAAACTAACGTCTTCGTGTCGTAGAAACTCTGCTATAAACCGGCTGTATCACTTGTGAAGACATATTATTTATCCTGGACAGGATAATGGCCAATCATTATAAATTTCAAAAACGTAACACGACAGATCCGCAATCCAGTTGGTAAAAGACTTGTTTGAACGTATGGACACTTACCGTAGAATCGTAAAATGCTTATGAATAACCTTTTTCATTACTTTGAATAAATCTGTTACCGTTTTCCATTAGGTAGGGCCTTATCCCTTTTTGCCTACTCAATAAAATAATTAAAAAAAAACTGGACATCGCATCTAGTACAACCCCTTAGTCCCATTTCGTAGCCAGATTTCGTAGCTGGCTTTGAAATGGAAAATAAAACTCGCTCTCAATGTCAATTTCATGAATATCGTATATATTCACGATCAAAACATAACATTTATACTTTTTCTGGCGCTGTGGTCAATATCACTATAAATTAGCGGTCAAAGGGTTTAATGCATAAAGTCTATCCAGGAATTGTCTAAACAGGTCTAGCACCAGTACACTGACTTGCAATGCTGCAGACGGCGCGCGGCGTCGACCGACCATTACCAATTAAAGTATTGCCCATAAAGTTGCCCATTGCCCGTGAAATGTCCGTCTCGTAAACCTTTTATCTATGTATCTATCATAACAACTCTACAGTTATGTCATAAATTGACGAGTTTTAGAAACAATTCCTTTATAACAAAAATCAGAATCATCACAATAATTAAATTTTGGATTTCAATATATTTTTTGTACGAATCTTTTCGGGTGGTGTTTAAAAAGGGGATAGGACATCGCAACTTATATGTTCGAAAATATTTTAAAATGTGAAATTCCAAATTTAACCGCAGTAGTTTTTGTCGTAAAGATTTTGTTTTAGACCAGCATCAAAAACATTCGGTATAAAATAGGAATTCTTTATTTAAAAACAAAAAAAGCGAAGATATCTAACATCTTCTGATCAATAAAGAAATAGATCCTTGGGTGATCAAAGGATTTTAGTTTGTTTATTGTTGAAATGCTCTGGGATTGTTGAGTTTTCAGACGCAGGTGTCAGGAATGTGGAGCAAGGTTTTGTGTCACATTAAAAGCGTTACACATCTCATCATGAATAGGTAATCTTTTGATAGCTTTATTGCTATTAGTAGCGGCCATCTTGCTTTTGACTAAACTACACAAATTCGGTTTGAGCCTTTATTACTTTTTGACAGAAAATATTTTTTTTCAAATTTTTTAATACATGAGAAAAGAAATTATGTATTTTCTTAGGAACAGTGTAAATAACTTAAAAAATAATAGTAGATAATATGAGAAACTTTCGAAGTGAACCCGATATAGACAAATAAACAATCTCGGAAAGTTGGATAATACTATTTGACAAAGAAAAATGATGATGCATAAGATTTGTGTTTGAATAAAGCACATAATAGATAAAATAACAAACGTACTTAGATGTTATTTATAGTATTAGGTTTTTTATGTCGTATTAGGTACACATACTTACTTGACTAAGTACTTAATTTAAAATACTGGAAAATATAAAAAAAATTACTCACGTTTTTAAGTATTTTTCTTATAACTACTCTACTAAGTATATGTACACTAGCTGTTGCCCGCGGCTCCGCCCGCGTGCGCCTCGGTTATATCGCGCCCAAAAGTATGTTTGACCTCAGGTTGTTAACTACATCCCTATCAAATGTCATCACAATCGGTCCAGCAGTTTAGCCGTGAAGAGGTGACAAACAGACAGACAGACAGACAGACAGACAGACTTTCGCATTTATAATATTAGTATGGATATGGATATAGAAGTATGGATATGGATTTATAAGGCACAGACACATTTAAAAAATGTTAAGGCATAAACACATTTCAAAAATTTAAAATTAAATTCTTTTTAGCATGTTCTCATATCATCAGCCAGTCTGTTACGAATTTATGTTAAAATTCAAAACATCAACGCGATCGAATAATCGTCAGGAAAATCGTGACCTTCCAAACTAGCCATCCTGACCAAACACGGGGTGTTTGTAGTTTTCATTATACCATTCGAATACCAAATCCTTATTTGGAATATGTCCATACAATTTGCCAATGGCTGATAATTTTATTGGTTTATCTATGTTTTGGTAAACGATTTTTTTAGGTTTAGACTATTTAGTACCTATTTTGGACAGGTTTCGGAATTTCCTAGTATCTCTGCCTAACTTGTAGTGGATTCCACCATACCAAGGAACCTTGATAAGGCAGGCGAGTCGGTAATAAAGCTAATACTGAATCTCTTTTTATGTTGTTGGTAACTTAAAGGGGGAAAAAATAAAGACATTTTAGCAGACGTCGGAATTCGAAATCATATTTGAGCTTGGCTTTCTTTTTCTCGACAGAGCTTCCGCTTTTTAAACTTTAAATTAACTTGTAGAATTTATAAACTTATAAATAATTTGTTTTAATCAGTTCAGTGAAATGGTTTTTGATAAATAATAAATCAATTAACTTTACGTAAGTGTCACGTTTCCGTTTCTTTGAAAAACATGTTCTGTTCACGTAACTATAGAATTCAATTTCAATAGCATTTTATGGTACAAATTCGTAACATACCTATGCCATTGTAATTATGTAAACATAGCTAGGTAAAATGGTTAAACAAATATGCATATTCGAAATTAAAATTTGAATTTTGACACATTAGGGACTTGAAATTATTATTATTAAGTTTGGTATTTTCTCTAAATTTGTTAAGTTAGGTTTTATTTGTATTCCTGAAATAAATAATTATAATGATTTCAAATGGTAATATGTATATAGAATGCGAGTTAATTTCACTTTATGTGTCGTACTCGTAGATTGTGGAGAATATTTTAATATAATTTTTGAATATAATTGACACATCTGCCATTGTAACATCGTTGTTTTTTTAAATTTATATCCTATGTAAATTTGGTTCGCCGCACAGTTTTTCTGTTTCTCCTGACTGGTAGAGAAAGCTATATAAGTTCACCAATTGCATAGATTTAGATTTAAGCAATATAACGACCACGACTGTGAATTTCTATAGCCAATCGTAAAAGTATTTTGTACTTATGGAACAATAAAGTTTTTTATTTTTCCTATCATTATTAAATTTTTAATAAATAAATAATTCTGTAACTGCCATATTATTCTGATTCAGGCTATAACATCAATATCGTTACTACTCCTACTTGTACAGTACTCGGTCTTACTCACAACAAGATTAAGATTAAATACATAAATAATAATCTATCAGCAAACTTGTTTCTTGTATTTAACTGTGGTAATATCGATACAGCAGCTTGCCTTGACGCTGCCAACACAATTAGAATTTTAAGGAAGACAAAACCCACAGTTACGGACGTGGGCAGATAACCCTGATTACCTGACCCCTTGTCATTATGGGAGGTACGGTTGGGGCTCAGTATAATCTGCCCTAAATAAACATAGCAAAATTAGTTGACAATTATTCAAATGCAAAGTAGACAAGATAATGTGAAGAATATACTGAGTTTGACTTATTCACCTTTTTTTTAATGAAATTTGCAGATTTTGCTCTTTGACGTTTTTGTTTGTAAGCTACTCCGTCGCATTGCTTCGACAAATTAATATAGCAATTAAAAACAACGTTTGTTTTCGTTAAACGGGTTTTCACTACCTATCTGAATTAGATAGATGATTTGCCGATGATTTTTTTATTAATTTACCTGGAATCCCATAAAAAATATTATATATTAAAAAATTAATATACCCAAAAACCTAAATCCATTATTTTTGAATTATGTAATCATTTGTTCTTTCTCCATTCCAGGTGAAAGCTGCATAGAAAAACCATTGGCGACACTCTGGCGCAACTACCAGCAATCCACCAAGCCTGACGTCGTGATGAAGCTATCCGTCACCAACTCCGGCCTCAAGGGCTTCACCAAAGAACACGGACTCACCGAGTACTGGTCCCATCGCATCACATACTGCGCGAGTCCCCCCCACTACCCCAAACTCTTCTGCTGGGTCTATCGCCACGAAGGCAAGAAACTAAAACACGAATTACGATGCCATGCTGTTCTCTGCACCAAAGAAAATATATCAAAGAAAATAACAGAGGAACTGCAGGTTAAACTGAAGCAAGCGTTAGTCGAATTCAAAAAGGACAGGATCTCTAAACAAAACGCTAGGCTTAGCCTCGCTAACAGTGTTTATGAAAATCCAAGCATGCCACGAAGAAAGATCCTACTAAGTGTCGGATCAACCAACTATAGACCACCTTTAGAAAGGTCAAAATCTGCGCCTAAACTCGGTGCCATTGAAGAGCTTTGCTCCGAAGAAGATGAGGAAGAAGCAGAAATGAATTCTAAACAAGGCGAAACTTGGACTAGAAAAACAAGCGAAGGTAGCATGGGTGATGTATTTTACAACAACCACGCCTTAGATAGGCGAAGGCCAGAAATGAAGTCACCACGGAAGCTGTCTTGTCCAGAAGGTGTCATGAGCAGGACTCGAACAGTTTCTGAAGGCAGTTCAGAAACTGTTACGGACAAGGTAATAGAACTTCTTGTTCAGGAAAGCGAAAAGAATAAAAACGAAAACGAAACTAGTCACGAGGATCTGGAATCTCGATTGGAAGCGATTGCGGAATCGAATGAACTGGCCGAAGCGACAGAGAAGAACTTGCAGCTGCTGGCTCAAAGTAACTTCCTCGTCACGGACAGCGACGATGGATCCGTTTCTTCAGGCTGCGAGACCGCCAGCACGGTCACTTCTGATACCGAACCATCCTCGCTTCCCTCGAACTTCCCTCAGGAAGAACATAAGGATAATTCGGAGAGTGAAGACGATGCGCCCATTTTTACCAGACTGCAGAGTTTTGAGCGCACTCCTATTAGAGGTAGCAACAGAAGTTGCTTAATTGCAAATGATAGTAATGTTTCAGCTACTGAGGAAGTAAATCATGTGCCAATTGGCGAGAAGAATGCTTTCCGTCGAAGGTCAACATATCCGCCTTTGCGAACTGATCCCAGTATTCTTAACTTCGAGCCTATTGACAATATGACTGATATGGATAGCTTGAACTCTAGCACTGAGACCGAGGTCTTCAAAGGGACTGGTGACAATGACAGCGCTTGCAGTGATGAATCTGGCTACTCCGAACTTATAGACAACGGCAAAGAGAGTATTATCGGCAACACTATTATGGTATAGAGATAAGGGCAGAAGGGCATAGCTTCAAACATAAAATTGCCATGTTATTTATCAGTGTTATCTATGACTTTATGTCTTTTAAAATATAATTTCTTAGGTACTGGATTTTCTAGTTCTATATCTTGTCAGAATTTGAGAAAAACACTAAAATCTTGATCGTTGATTATGTATTGAGTATAAATTGTATCACTAATGTGACTTTTATGTGTGTGACTGTGGCCTCTATAGCTCGTGTAGATAACAATTGAATAAATATATTGAAGGCACAGTATGTAGCTGAAAATTGTGCATATATAATATTATTACAATATTTAATTTTGTAAATATAACAGGGTACTCAAGTACTTGATCCAGTTAACGTATTATTATGTTAGGTGTTTGTATATAGATAGTTTAAGATACATAAATGAAATTTGATAGAGATTTTATTGTATATTTTGTTTGCTTCATTTGAGCCATCACGTTAGTTGGTTGATTGTCAAAATTTTATCAAAACATAATGTTATACCTGAAGAAGTGTTTAGACCGAAAAAAAAAACAAGTTGATTTATTTATATTTATCTAATATCTACTATCAACAAAGAGCATTAGTTTCAACCTGACCACTGAAAGATTTAAAGAAAAGTTAAATTTTTTGCAAACATTAGATTGCACAAATATACATTTGTCCTGCGCTATACCCTACAAGGTTCTTATTGCGCAAGAAATTACGCACTGTAGACTACTAAGTAACGCTCTGATATTAATTTGTTCTATCCAGGCGGCATTTTTGCGTCAATTAATTGTTAAGACCATGTACTAACACAGAAAAGGCCAAAGCCGCGCCGGTCTTATTCTTTTCGTATCAATGACAATTAAATATGGTTAGCCCAGAGCACGGCCTCCAGGCCTTCCAATGTGTCTCCATCAACGTCAGAGACAGGGCACAACAGCAAATGCCCTTTGGTCTTTTTGGCAAAAAATCACTAGTTACTGCACACTTTTCGGCAATTAAGTGGTCACTGATAGCCGCTTAAAACTTTAAGTGGGTTCTACTGTTTCCTTCGGTAGCCGAGGGATAGTAGAGGATCAACCAGCTATTCTGATGATGTTCTACACTCGTCCTCGTCGGTATTCATTCAGGGCTGTTGGTAGCTGGTACTTACATTCCACGTCATCAATGTCAACGTGTCAGGCCATCACCAATGTTGTAGATGAATATTTTTCAATAAAATAAAAAGTAGAAACAAATAGTTGTTTTCCTCTAACTCTATTCCTCTTTTCGCTCTAACTTACTCTTTCGTTGGCTAGCAATCACCGTAGCCTATTTATGAATTAAATTTTGATCTAAAAGTATGCTTTTTAAATCATGGTCTTATGGTAGTACTGGTTATTACAATAGAGCGATTGCTCTTATTTACATGCAACCACAAAACAGGAAACTTAGACTAATTGGGCCATAAAACGGGTGGGTCAGATTGTTCAGGCCGCCAATCTTTAATATAGGACGGTGTTCTTCTAAATAGTGTCTTACGTAAAAAACAACCTGAAATATCTTTTACATCTCAAGTAGGGTTTGTTGGTAGTGGTTGGTTTGGACAAAAAAATAACAACCACTGTCTGCCATAACAGCTGGAGCCGACGCTTTAACATGTCCAGATGAGCTAAAAGTAATAATAGTGCCAGTAGTGGTAACCAATCTATTAGCTACGGTCACAGTCGCTTTACATACCTGACGACATATGAGCCTTTAGCGATAGCTGTCCACTTAGAGTTGGAAGTTCTGTTAAGAAATACCTCATCTCTCTATACCTCTCTCCGTTATCTACCCACTTTCTCAACCCCCTTTTGTGACATTTCGCTTTCAGCCCTAAAAGTCTTCCTCTTGCATCCCCGTTCAAAAAATATTAATTTTATTCCGTATGACAAACATGTACAGCGCCCCTGGCAAATAGTAGTAAGGCAACTGAAATTTCATAGAAAATCCTAACGCAGGCGCTAGCGTCTGCGTTTATAAAATCTCATACTAGGGCTACTGGCCTCCGAGGTGACTAGCTAAGGACGCAATTAGGGAAGCAGTAAAAGAAATTGATCATGGGCGAGCTGACGATGGATAGTAGGTACAAAAAGTAATCAAGATGGGAAACAAAAAATACAGAACGGTGTTTTGCTAATAGTTAAGTGTTACGGAAAAACCACTTAAAAACATGTTTTAACTCTTAGTCTTTTTGGCAATTATTTATGGGTAAGTACATACTATACCAATGCTAAACTAACTCCGTCTACTGAACCTATATCGATTACGTTGGAATTGTACCAAGAGGAACTATTATTAAAAATTTGAACTTAAATAAACTTTTGAGCTCAAATATCCGTCATCAGAAAATAAGATAGGCTGATTGTATTTTCAATTGTGTGCTCTGAAAGTAAGTAGGTGTAGGTATATCCTGTTAAACAAGGAAATAACCACCATAACTACGATTAAAAAAAAAAACTATTGTACAAAATACAGACGTCAAGCAGAGATCTTATTGTGGGTTTAATACGAGTATCACTACATAGTAAAAAACAAAGTTGCTTTCTCTGTCTCTATATCCCTGGGTATGCTTAAATCTTTAAAACTACGCAACGGATTTTGATTCGGTTTTTTTAATAGATAGCCACTGACAACGCCTTGTCAGTGGCGGACCACTGGTCTGGTCCTCACAAATATAACTTTGCCAGAGTCGACTCGCTAAGAAGAAGAAGAAGAATAGTTAGAGTGATTCAAGAGGAAGAATTTTTAGCCCATGCGAAGCCGGGGCGGGTCGCTAGTAGGTAATATAAAGTTATGAGGTAAGTACAATAAATCAAAAAATTCAGCACTGATTTAGCTGGAGACTGACCCCAAGTAGATAGGAAAAAGTCCTAGCCTGTGGTCCGAGCGAAGAGGAGATAAGTATTTCTTCTATCACAGATTACACAATATTATCAAAACGCACAAAAATAAAATATTTTCTAGTCAGTTGAATTGAAAGGAAATATGTCGGCATTTATGAGACAGCCACAGAGAAATTACATAGATTCAGCGCTACAATATTGTTATAGTCTGTGGTTATTACTTACCTAAATCTGAGTGGGTTAATTCAATATCTACTTATAAGAATACCTAATCTACGTCTCGATATGACTAGATAGCTTAAGGTGGCATCCACCCTATGCTTGACAAACTTTACATATATATACATACATAAGTACTAAATATAAAAATTACGGGATCTAAGAGTAGAGGAAGACCAAAAAAGAGATCGATGGATTGTGTGAGGGAAGGATATGAGCAGAATGGGTGTGACGCGGGAAATGTCTGGAAATAGATCTAAATGGAAGGAACTTACATACTGTGCCGAGTGCCGACCCCACATTGAAAAACTCCTACAACTAACATTAAAACTCATGTTACTATTCTTACAAACTATTTGAATAGGGGACCCTAAACGATGGTCAAAAACGGTCTCGCCGTATGTTCCAAACGCGGCCACGCGTGACGAACTTAACACATGTGCTCTACCATGACATTTTATAAACGTAGATTGTTTATAGCCATTTTGCACAATGAGGGACTTGAACGAGGCAAACGGGTGTTACAGGTTGCCAAATACTGGGCTAAGTCAATATAGAGTCCATATAGTCATTATTTTAATTCTTCCTGCATAATAAAATAAGCCAAATTTGCATACTTCGAGCGAGTAAAGCCGCGGGCAACAGTTAGTACGTATAAGTATGGAACAGGTGAATAACAATTTTGCGTTAATTGGGTAAAATACCGATGAGTATTTAATTTATAATTTCGACACAGTTGCGCATGCGATGGTGGTGTAATGGTCAGCATAGTTGCCTTCCAAGCAGTTGATCCGGGTTCGATTCCCGGCCATCGCACACTTTTTGTTTTTTTTTTAATCTGGAATTTTTTTTTCGTATAAGTATATACTTATTTTTTTTTATAATATATATTTTATAATATTAAACATAAGTATTAAATTATTAAAGTGTAGTTCCCTATAGTTACAAATTGCAGTATTGCTTAAAACGGCCACTTTTAGCAGTTTTGCATATGGCACTATAATATAATAATTGAATATGATTAAAATTAACTTCAGATCCAGAATCATAATTACAGCATAGGTATTTTTGATAACTTGTGTTTTCAGTGAGTAATGATTTTTAAATGACGGCGGCGTAAGTGTTCACCAAGGTATCACCTCAAAAAAACTTGTCAAAAAAGTCAAATAACTCGCATTGAACAGATTTCAGATTTAATTTTATTCATACATATTTCAGTGACTGAGTTGTTGTGGCGTCTGTCGGCATGGCGACGACCCGGTTTGAACCAAGTTCGAATCCGGCCAAGGGAAACACGCGAAGTATACCGGAGAAATAGTATAGTTCTATGATTTTTTTTTACATATATATGTGGCATTAATTCACAATTGGCAAACAGACATAAGTAGGTATAGATTATTCTTGCCAGTATCAAGTTTTATTTGAATATCCATATCCATACTAATCCATATCCATACTAATCCATACTTCCATATCCATACTAATATTATAAATGCGAAAGTCTGTCTGTCTGTCTGTCTGTCTGTCACCTCTTCACGGCTAAACGGATGGACCGATTGGGATGAAATTTGGTAGGGATGTAGTTAACGACCTGAGGTCAAACATAGGCTACTTTTGGGCGCGATATAACCGAGTCCCACGCGGGCGGAGCCGCGGGGAACAGCTAGTTCTTTATAAAGTCAAATCAAAGAGTCAATTCAAGTCAGTAGTCATGTCTTGTCAAGTTGGTCAGAGGGCCAAGTGAAGCGGTTGAAGAATTTCACTTAGCATTATCTTGGGAGATTTTGGTGACAAGGGATTAAAGTCACTTTATACGACATTGTTTACCAACACTCACGCTTATTCACGAACACTTTAGTGAATAATAATGGATTATAACATTAGTATGCACATATACTCGAAAGTTCGAATCGCGCGCGGTCTCACGCATTTATTTTTTTAATATATGCCTACCTACAACACCGAATGTTGCGACTTCTACCTTCCCGCCAAAAATCCGTTATTATTTTGTCTATGAAATACATCCCCGTGAGGGATTGATAGCCAATTATCGATTTTATTTATTTATACTCAATATTATTTATTTATCTCTATTTATTGTATTTCTGTTTCTTTTTCGTAGTTATCGTAGTTTTTTTTCGCAGTCCGCTGGCTTGTTCCGAAGCTTGGAGTGCGACCAGGTGCGAAACGCTGGAAATTTTAACACTTGGTAACGAAATGTTAAAACATGATCATACAAAACAAAGGAACCGCAAAATATGATTTAAACAGGAAGCACGGTTGCTAAACCGCTGATTAACATCATTAGCCCGCCAAATCTGACTATCAGATTAATGTATTAAATGTTTTGATAAACGAGATACATTTGCAAAATGTCCCGTATACCGGGATAATGCCGAGGTCATTAGTACGTGTGAATGAGGTTGGCGAATATAGGTACTATAAAAACCAAGAAAAACCATGGTAAGTACCAAATAATGTCAAATGGGCAGGGCAGGTTGGCCATGGCTATTTGAATCATCATTTCAGCCGCAGGCATCCCGCTGCTGGACAAACAAAAGACCTCAAAGACTAATCTTAATCACTACATAGTATAAAACAGTCGCTTTTTCTGTCCCTATGTCCCTTTGTATGCTTTTAAATCTTAAAAACTACGCAACGGATTTTGATGCGGTTTTTTTAATAGGATAGAGTCATTCAAGCGGAAGGTTTTTATGGCCAAGAAAAGCTCTATAATAAAAGTCTTGAGAAAAACTGGATCGTTTTTCATGACTTTTAATTTATTGCATAGATATGTCTCTGTCCCGAAAGGCAAAATAACTGGTAAAGTCCATACAAAATGTCCCTGGATTATTACCGGAAATAACATGTAGGCTTCTTTCTTTTATCCCAAACATTACACGGGAGCAAAGCCCGAACTAAGCATAGCGCCACAGAATTAGTAATAGTATAGCATTCTATAATCTGTGGTAGTGGTAATAGCACAGAATTAGGTGATAGTATGATAGCGCCCTCTCTTAAACATAAAGTACCTGGGCGACCGAGCTCCGCTCGTTAGTTATGGTATCCATCCATACTTCCATCCATACTAATATTATAAATGCGAAAGTCTGTCTGTCTGTCTTTCTGTCTGTCTGTCTGTTGCTCTTTCATGGCCAAACGGCTGGACGGATTTTGATGAAATTTGGTATGGATTTAGTTGAAGACCCGGGGTCAAACATAGGCTACCTTTATAACCGAATTAATAATTCTTTCAAGCCATTTTAAATAATATATGCGCGATTTATACTGATTTAATACTTTTATACTCCAAAACAAAAAGAAAAAAGAAAAACAAAACTTTCTTTAGTTGGGATTTGAACCCGGAACCACCAGAGTACAAAGCAGATGTCTTAACCACTGGGCTATCGAAGCAGACCCGCCGGCGCCGAAATTATTGTACTATTACTACAATTTCATGCGGAAAATCTTTTTGCTGGAAAATATGGGAAAAATGATTTTTCCCAGACATGGAACCTGTCTAGATTTATTTTTTGACTTTATAAGAACCTATGTTTAAAATTTCAAAGAAATCGTTAGAGCGGTTTTCGAAAACGCGAGACAAATATATATATAAATATATATACATACATACAAATATTGCTTGTTTCATAGTATAGGATAACATCCAATGCTAACGATTAGCGACATCTAGTATTTTTACAATCAGATACGGAAACAGAAATTACTGACATCTAGCGAATTATTGTTGTACTAGCTAAATGCTCTACACAAGTGCTTTATGCATGCAATGTCTGCTTTTTATAACAACAAATTAATACTAATATTATTACATAGATGACGCTAGTATCAGTAGTAAGTAATGATAGTTTGTATCAAAGAGGAAATTCGTTTGTATAATCCATGACGCAAAAAGAGGGATATTAAAGGGTTGACAGTGAATATGTGTGTATTTTTTTTTTGTTAGGTATTTATCTATCTGCATTATACTTGCGCCGGTGATGTTTTATATCATTAGCAATTTAAGGTAATACCTCGGTGAACACTAGCGCCACCGTCATTTAAAAATCATTACTCACTGAAAACACAAGTTATCAAAAATCCCTCTGCTGTAATTAAGGTTCTGGATCTAAAGTTAATTTTAAACATATTAAATTATAATTCCCTTTAGTCACAAATTACATTACTGCTTAAAACGGCCACTTAGCAGTTTTTGTAGTCAGTTGATAAGTAGGGGTTTTATAGGACGCTAGCAACTGCGTTAGGATTTTGTAAGAATCTCTTAGTTGTCTTACTATCCGCCAGGGGCGTTGTACAGGTTTTTCATGCAAAACGCTAACGCAGTCGCTAGCGTCTAAAAAATCTCATACTAAGGGTACTGTTATGTATATAATTTAAAGTAAATACAGTGGTATCTACGAATATTTAGTTGAATAGATCAAGAAGATATATATAGCAAAAATGAATTACTGTTACAAGGGTTACAAGTTACCGAGATATGACCAAGTACTTAATTAGGCGAGAATTGGTTATAAAATGTGCACATACCATTGCTTTCCCTTTATCGCCCATTACGTCAACGGCAGAAAGGAGTTCTTTATTCAAAAGCTAAAATACACAAGGGAGCCGTGAACATCAATAGGTAATCAATTTAGCAGTAGCAAATCAAGAAAAAAAGTCCAAAACAAGCGACGCTTGACCCAACTAAACAAAGCCAGGTGAATCAATAGCTCAAAACCTACTGCCAAAAGCTCCCCGCTGCGTAAATTGTTCCCAAACAATACTAAACCAAAATATTTACCAGAACGAAGCTACTGGAGTTATCAAAAATAAAAAAAAAGTTTATAAATAAAATAGTTACCTGCTTTATATGTCACTGTATACTCTTGTTTTTTATTTATAACTATTTTGTGATTGTACAATAAGATAGTACAGTAGCACCTTGCTTTCGGGGAAGCTTTTAAAGGTAAGCGTAAAATTCTTAGAGCTTTTGTCAATTTTAGAACAATACATGATACCTGTCGCGTAGTTTTGTCTAGGGCAATAAAACTTGAAGCCTTTTAACTTATAATTGTAATAGTGTTCGTAGCCGTGGTTATTCCAGATAACTTGTGTTTTATAAGATGTATGTATCAAATTTGCCTTTTTTTGACAAAATGTAATGGCACACTAAACATTGTCACATATTGTATTACCTACATTTTATGCAAATAAAGAATAAAAGTAAAAGGTTTCAATTCAAGGTTTCAAGCCATGTCATCAATGAAGACTCTTCTATAACCAGGTATATGAATCCTGATTAAATAATAAACCAGTATTTTCTGACCATTAATTTTTCAACAATGACGAATCCTAACGAAAAAGACGTGATTCTATGTATATAAGTACTTATTTAAAAGCCAATTACTATACTTACTTAATAAGGTTTAAACCGCTCTTCGTATATTTAAGGTACTCCTGCCACGTTTGTCTGAGCTAAAGAAAATAAATACCCTGTATGTTAAAATGAATGAATAAATAGCTTATAACCTTGTCCAAGAATCAGACTATCATATGCAGTATTTTTTTTTAATTGGACCGAGTATTTCTATAGTTATAACCAGTTCCGCCAAATCAGGAGCATGATTAATAGTGTACTCTGGACTCTGATGCCTAAGCTGAAAATGCAACCGGGAAACACGCTCGGACGAAGAAGAGTTCTATAGTTAAAAACGTTCAAATGAACAAAGAAACTCTTCAGCCTTTTTATATTAGTATTCTTCAGTTACTACGATAACCTGTTCCTATCCACCCTAAGGCTGGCTGGAAGAAATTGCATTAGCGATAAGTCCGCATTTGTACACATTGTTTGTATTTGTATCAACATGTATAATTTGTATGTTAATGGTACAATAAAGAGTATATCTATCTATCTATCTACGATGAAAGAAAATTGTTATCATTAGGTACACTATATTAGATAATATTGAGATTTTATGAACTATCTTTATGGACCTGTGATCGAAAGCGAACGTTAACTATCGTTTGTACCATCATTTGAATAAGATCTCCAAAACAAAACAATAAACAACAAATAAATCTCATAAAAGCTGCAGACTCGCACCCAACTATTGACATGGTCCTGTTTCCGACATAATGGCTACGTGACAAACGGACAATGCGCAGACAAGCTCGAGCCTCAATAAGTGTGTCGGATTGCGCCTCCCACGCGCAGTGGGTTCGAATTCCGACTATGCAAAATTCGAGTGAAGTAAGTATTAGAACATAAAAAAAGACGGTTTAAATACCCAAGATACTTAGTTACTTAATTATTTCACGGTCAATAGACCATGCACGACCTGGTGTCAGAGTTCTTGGAAAATGCCTCTCGGCGTCTCACGTGGTTCCGTTAACGACTACCAGATGGCAGCAGGGACCAAACGCTTAACGTGGTTGATTACAGTGATGTGCTGTACCCCTAGTATTAGAGTTTATAAACGCAGCCGCTGGCGATTGCGTTATGATTTTCTATGGAATTGCTTAGTTGCCTTACTATACAGGGTAGACAATGTTTTCTTCTTCATAGCGAGTCGACTCTGGCTATTTATATTTGTGAGGACCAGAACTCCGTCACTGACAAGGCGTTGTCAGTGGCTTCGTATAAGTCCCCGAGCGTGCAGGTGGCTGGGCACGCGGGGCAGGATAGCAGATCTCCCATGGTCTGGGGACAATGTTTTAACGTCTAAACAAGCAACTGGTTGTTTTGAGAAAGAAGGAAACCTTCCTTACCTCGCACAATGGTCGCCGCGCTCCGCTTCGCCGCTACCAATTGTCGCGCTCTCGATTTCTGTGAGCTTGTAAACCAGGTGTACGACACATTGGGAGAATACTATTAGATAGAAAATAGACCACTTTGTTAGAGTTTTGGTTTAAGAATAAAGTTTTGGCTTAGGTACAAAGAGTCCTTTTCCAACCAACTTCCAAATTAGGAGGTTCTCAGCTCGGCTGAATATTTTGTTTTATGTTTGTTACCTCATATCTCGGTCATTTCTAAAGCGATTCAAAAATACTTATCTTTTTTTATTAAAAGGACATACTACTATTCAATTTGGTCCCAATGAAATTTTACCTTCCACACCTTAGGTGCTTGAGTTTTTCTAATCAAAAGTCAAAGTTCAACTTGGACTCAGTAAAGTCGGTTCTTTGTTTTTTTTAGGGTTCCGTACCTCAAAAGGAAAAACGGAACCCTTATAGGATCACTCGCGTGTCTGTCTGTCTGTCTGTCCGTCCGTCTGTCACAGCCGATTACTCTGAAACCACTACACCAATTGAGATGAAATTTGGTACACATATGAAAGTTAAAGACCCAAAGGTGCATGTGTAACGTAAATAAATAAATTATGAATTTGGGGGTCACTTTTGTAGGGTAAATCACAACATTAAAAAAAAAGATTCGCTAACCATATTGTGTGACATATCAAATGAAAGAGCTCGTTATGAGGATCTCAAATATATTTTTGTTATTATTGTAATATAAATAGTTTTCATTTTATTCAGGAAAGAAGACCAAAATTGATCATTCCCCCCCCCTGATCCCCGAAACTACTAAGCTGAAAATTTTGAAAAAATTACGGAATATAGGTCATTGCCTGTAGATTACAAGAAAACCTACAAGAACTCTGTCAATTGACAATTAAGTGGTAAATTCAATTTAAAACGTTTTAGTTCACTAAAACACCACTAGATGGCGATAGTAGTAGTTAGTTGACATACCACAATTGAATTTAAAAACTGACATTGGCATTGTACGGAATCCTCTCCACGCGAGTTCAACTCGCACGTGACCGGTATAAGATTATATTAGCAATGCATTAATCCCACCCACATACGTTCTATGCTCAAACCAATCCGCTCTGTTCCGCCATTCGCCATCGTCCGAGCGTGTTTCCTAGTTGCATCTTCAGCATATGCTTTAAAGCCCAGCGGATACGCTTTCGAATCATTGTTTACGAATACGTTCGTCTATTGATCTTTGCAGACTAAAAAGCCATTCATCATCATCATTTCGTATAGGTGACACGGTCGAACGACCATGCACACTCTGGTGTCAAAGTTCTTCGAAACTGCATCTCGATATTACCCGTTATGCAATAATTTTCCTGCATCACTATCAATACATCCATACTCCATACTAATATTATAAATGCGAAAGTCTGTCTGTCTGTCTGTCTGTCTGTCTGTCTGTCTGTCTGTCTGTCTGTCTGTCACCTCTTCACGTCTAAACTGCTGGACCAATTGTGATGAAATTTGGTAGGGATGTAGTTAACGACCTGAGGTCAAACATAGGCTACTTTTGGGCGCGATATAACCGAGTCCCACGCGGGGCGAAGCCGCGGGGAACAGCTAGTTGTCGATAAAACAAAGTCGCTTTCTCTGTCCCTATGTCCCTTTGTATGCTTAAATCTTTAAAACTACGCAACAGATTTTGATGCTGTTTTTTTTAATAGATAGTGATTCAAGAGGAAGGTTTTTATGCCCATGCGAAGCCGGGGCGGGTCTCTAGTTTATTATATATTATAATATGTATAGATATTTTGATTTTAATCCTTTAGCTTAATTTTTCAGTCAAGTCAACCAAAAGGCTTGTCACTCGTAAGTCTCATAATTAAGTGCATTTTGTGCAATAAAACTAACTAAATAAATAAAACCAGCTACAAAAACCATGGTTCAAGAACCCGGTGTGTCACAACCTGGTCGCTGGCTCCGAATTGAAGAAACGGTGTCGTCCGCTCCACTTACATTTTGGGTTGCAAGCGGCGCTGATGGCTGATGGAGACTTCATTTGTTTCACATTTCTACAGTATTTTTGCAAAGTACTTATTTATTTAATGTCTTCAGTCTCAGTTGAATGATTCTTAACACCGTCCTTTAAAAAGTTACAATTTGGATATTAAAAGAAAAAGCACTGCATTTTAAATAATTTTTGTTAGTTTATTATCTATTTGATAAAATTGATATTTATATTATTTACAAAGACTGTCCATAGTGTCCATAGAAGAAATTTTAATAAACAATCATCCACTATTATTACATAGTATAAAACAAAGTCTCTTTTTCTGTCCCTATGTCCCTATATACATAGGGACAGAAAAAGCTTAAATCTTTAAAACTACGCAACGGATTTCGATGCAATTATTTTTTTATTGATAGACTGATTCAAGATGAAGGTTTTTATACCCACGCAAAGCCGGGGCGGGTCGCTAGTTGGCAATTTAATTGTTACGGTCTGTCTTGCCAAAACAAATAAATAATAGGCACAAACGAAAAATATACTTTTTTTTAACTTTTTTTTTACAAAGCAACAACTTTTTTAAACGCACACGTGTCGCGTAAACGAAGTGCCTTAAGAATCTATGATCCGTGAATAATTTGGGGCTAAATATTTGTCCAAAAAATTAAAAAATAGATGATTGCAAATTGTTGTTGTGAAAGAAACGATTATGTGAAGTTTAAAGAAAGTCTTTCTTCGAAAAAGTGGAGACATGTGTTGCTTTGTGTTTAAGGCATTTTTTTAAAACAATTTAAGTACTCCAAACAGATATTGACAAAGATATCATTTAAAATGGTATCTTAAGTTTGGCCACATGGCTCTTATAGTCCAAATGCACAGTACGAATTTCCTAAGTAATAACTTTTATGAAAATAATTCACAAACAAACTAACAAAAAATTAACAAATCCTTGACTTATACTCCCAGTCTCCCATTTCTTCTACAGTAACACTCTCCACTTCGATCTATATAAGACTTAATAAAAACTCCATATATTCTAGATACATATAATAAAATAGTAAAAGTATTTCGACTGTATATTTAGTAATTTTGACTGAAATGGATAGAGTGACATTAAAAATGAATAATATAAAGCAAAAAATTTTTATTTTATTTTTTTGTCTGTTTGTATGATCACGCGTATCTCCGAAAGTACTGAACCGATTTGCTTAAAGCTTTCACCAATTGTTTTGTTTTAAAAAGGAAGAACATCTAAATTTACATCAAAATCGGTTCATTAAAAAAGTTATTATATTTTGAATGCACTCAAGGCATGTTTGCATGCACCAAATTGGATAATTCTTTTTTTTTGTGTAGGTTATTGTCGTGACAAACTAACGGGAACGAAGCCCACGCGCACGAAGTCGCGGGCTACAGCTGTTAATCAATATAAAAAATTAAAATAATTAACATTATTCGCATCTCTCTAGCATTCCACTATCCATTTAGCTTGTAGATGCAAGTGTGAGTTGCATGTGCAGCGCGTGCGCTGCATATTTCCGTCATTAAACAAACCGTGACAGACCAACAGACAACAGCATACCGCGGACGCTGTCGACCGAATATAAGAATATATATGGACAAATCAAAAAACATATCGAAAAACATACTGCGAACAAAGCAGACCTTTTGAAAAAGGGTGACATTAGGAGTGCCCGCAATCGGCCAGCGTGTATGACGAGAGTGATGAGTTTGGAAGAAAAAAGTAGAATCGTAGCCGCAGGAATTCTCTAGTCTCTACCTACGCCTACGGGAGACAGGCTTATGCCATTATATACATACCTGTGATAAAACAAATATATTTATATTATGTATAATAATGTATATGTACATACATACAAATAATCACGTCTTTATCCCATGCGGGGTAGACAGAGCCTAGGGCCATAAGACTAGGCCACGCTTAGCATAATGGTAGTTGAAACAGGAAATCAATAGTGATGGGTTGCTAGCCGCATCGCCTATGACATGATTTCCCCATTCGGCGATTTCCTCAGACGACTTTTACGGCTTGCGCGAGAAGAGAAGCAGCTGGTACATTCTATGTTTTTATTGTTCTCCCAGACCAGCATGGAAGATTATATGTTATAATGTATAATATACACATAAACGTTCTATACAGAAATATCAAAAAAGAGCTAACCAGTATCAAGTTGGTCGTATGATAAAGAGACGCTAGGACCAACCCGGACTAGAACCACCACATTAAGACTCCTATGGAGAGCCATGGAAGAGGCAAAATTATGTCCAGTGGATGCAACTATCCTAACAAGATAATAGATATACAAATTGCGATGCAAAACAACCGTCTAATACTAATATTGTTATGCCAATAACGAAAATGGTCAAAACTCATCAAAAATTACTTAATTTTTTGTTACCTACCGCATTTGTACGTTATACCAAAACAAACAAACGAACCGCCGAAACTTTCGTCAAAGAAAGTCGTAAAATTTATTGTGTTACTGTTACGCACCCGTTTGTATAACTGCTTTATTTTCCGTCGGGTAACTTTGATGTAAAGACGGTAAAAGTTCACAAAAAAGGGGGGCTCAATAAAATTGTTATAGTTTTTATGTTTTAAGTCATTTATGTACCGTTAAAAAGGTTAAGCGAGTTAAAAATTAAATTGAAAAAGAAATGGAGTATACAGGTAGAAATGCATCCAATTACTATCTTCTTTACAGCGCATTCTCTTTAGGAGCCAGATTTATTCTATTGCCTACTAACTTTCGCCCGCGGCTTAACCCGCGTGAACTACCCTCAGGAACAGTACTTTTTCCTGGGATGAAAGGTACCCTATGTCCTTCACAATACTTCTAACTATGTGTATGCAGCATTTCAGTCATTGGTTTAGTAGATCTTGAGATATGTGTTGTATCCAACACGATTTTTTTTCTATACTTTATATAAATTGAACATTGTCAAAAAAGCCTTACATATATTAAGGGTAAGGGTACAGAAACAACAGATCTGACAGTGTCCATAACACACTCGGTTCGATCCTTTAAGTCTGGTTTCTCTGTAAAAGGGTAAGTGAAAATTCTGACAAAATCATCCATCTTTGCCATTATATCTATACACAAATTCACATAATCATCATAATTTTAGCCGCAGGCTGTATATTGTCTGACATAGGCTTCTATTTCCGGTTGGAAGCAGCCTGCAACCAGCGCTTGTCTGCGATCTTCTTCAGGTCATCTGACCATCTGGTCGTTGGGTGTCCAATGCTGCACTCGCCGGTGCGTGGTCGCCATTCTGCCCCATCAGCCATCGGTTCTTTGCACTATGTGCCCCACTCTCTAAATAAATTCCCATAGTAAATGCTCTATCTATGTTTATCTTTTGGGACTAGAAAAATTTAGGCACTTCATTATAAAGGGTCGACTTCATTCTAATTGACTATTACAATGTACCTATTCTCTAATTTTATTTAATATTTATTTATTATCCAGAATTTTAAAACGTGACAAATTTAATTTAAAACCGTTCTACAGCCAAATCTTTTTTTATTATAGACTTATAAAACATCCGTTGGCACATCAATGAGTGTGAGTTATACTTAGAAAAAATTTACACATGCATAACAACATATAAAAGCGAGCTGAAACCGTTTGTTAAAATATACCAATAAATTTCAAAATATATTAACCTAATTCTGGTAATTTGCATAATGACTAATTAAGACAGAACTAGATTAAACGTTCAATAATAGCATACTTGTACTTAATATACTCATCATCATTTCGTGTAGGAGAAACGGTCAATCGACCATACACATCATGGTGTCAGAGTTCATCAGAACCTCGAAGAAGTTCGGTACTTAATAAGCCATCATCGTGATCATTTCAGCCGCAGGCTGTCCACTGATGGGCATAAGCCTCCCCCAAGGATTCCCAGAATGACCGGTAGGAAGCGGCCGGTGCTTAGTCATAGATTGCCATGCCTCGAGGTTTTTGCCAAAATATTTTGAAAACCAGCAAATTAGCTTTTTAAAATATATTATGTGTATACAGCATAGATATAAAAAAATTGCGAGACCGCGTCCGACTTCCAAATTCTTATGATATATATATATATGTATCATTAACTAATTAAATGGACAAAAATGAGTACAATTTATTTCATACCTACTCCTTACTGGATAAGCACCAACAAAATGGGTGAATATGCGATAATCATTGAACAGAACCTTTTTTTAATTAATAACTAGTGGTAATACCGGATTCACCGTCTTTTGTGGATAGTCTGTAGTTCTTTCAAATCTGTGGTAACTAGATTTTTAAGAGACGTCAAAATGGATTTTCTAAAACTTCACAGGAACGGGTACCTGCTTGTTTATTACAAATTTAATACTAGTATAGTACTCTGTAATTTATTTTATTTCTTAATTACAATAAAACAATTTTTAAGTAAACTTATAAATAAAAAACTTCCTCAAATGCGCCACATCCAGGCAGTGTGCCCAGAATACTAGCCGCATTTCCCCGCTGGGCTGCTAGGCTTATACGCTGAGCAAAGAAAATATCCGCTTTAGGGTCACCAGTAGCCTCAATGAGACGCGTTAAGAGGTCATTTAAATTTTTTTTGACTTCAGGGCCCCACGGACCCATTGTAATTTGTGGTAAAACTTAGTTCCATCGACGCGAGCGCAGCGCGCAACGCGTTGAACTCTTTTTTATGAATTCGCACCACTCGCATGTACTCGAACGTGTGTCGGCGCACGCGACTCTACGTATGTTTTTATATTGATACTGGTTATTTCCACCGCTTTGCATGTATAAGTGAGTATATATATATACATTTTACGTGAAAAAAACTAAACCATTTCGAGTTGAAAATGACATAAACGTTTGAATTTATATATCAAGGACTTGATTTCTGATATCATATAATTAAAAATTTGAATCTAAAGAAACAATGGTAAAGCTAACAAAAGGCTTGTAATAAAGTAATTATTTTTTATTGTGTGCACTATATTTACCAACATTGTTGGTTAATCTTCTTCGTCCGAGCGTGTTTCCCAGTTACAACTTCAGCTTACGCTTCAGAGCCCAGGGTACGTTATTAATCATGGTCCTGATTTGGCGGAACTGGTTATTACAATGGAGCGACTGCCGTCTGACCTCCGTGTTGGTTAGTTTAGTGCATAAAAATCATAAATAATGAATTTCAGTGTTATATTGCCGCAGACAGAAAGTATGTGTCAAATTACATTATGAGCTGTGACCCATTTACTACTGTTAGTCCTAGCATGCCCGTCACAAATAGTTGGTTCCTATAATTTAATGGGAACCGGCCGGTAATAGTTCATATTAACAAACTAATGGCAGAAACACACATGAAATTGGTACAATAATAATCTTTAGGTACCTATCAAACGTTACTGTGGAACTAAGACGAAAAAGATAAAAACTATTTTAGACAAAACCAACATGCAAAACGCTAGTTAAATTCAAATAAAAAATGTATTGGCAACCATAGCACAACTAACCTGGTACAATTAACTCGGATACCTGATGTTAAGTGGGTTAATAATAAACTACATTTGCCGGATTCTCAGCGTCGGCCGCGGGTACTGACTCATTGGGGCTACTGTATTTTGTCCTACAATTTAGGTCTGAATAGAAATGGTCTGTACATGAATATTTTTTGCAAATTGGTAATTTTTTATTCTTTTACGATTAGGGTCTGGTAGCACCGTTTGCAGTACTTTTTCTTTAAAAAAAGCATCAATTTTAATAAACAAAATATATAAAAATATCTTATTTTTTTTTTATTTTCAAATTATTAGCTTATATGTTGGTGCGAATTATATTTCTTTTCTTCGTTTAAATGAATGCAAGCATTATATAATTGAATTTATTTTATATAAATCTTTGAAAAAAAGCAATTGAGAACAAAACGGCAAAAAGCAAAAGGAACACACTACATCTTGTCGTAAATTTGGCATTCGCAAAAACATAAACCGTTATCGGAACCGGGCCATCCCTGCCAGCACCGCGGACCGTGGCCCCCCACTTTTTAACCTTAAACTTGAAATTTATCGCTCAGGTATTTTCACGAGAAGTATAGTACCAAATATACATTATTTATTTTTTATATTACGTAGGCCAAGGAGGAGGTGGCTTGAGGATGAGTGGAAAATGAGGAAGGCCTTTGCCCAAAAGTGGGACACATTAACAGATAGCTAAAAAAAATTACGTAGGAATTTAAGCAAATATTATCTTAAACCATTTTAACTACTTTTTTCTTCGTAATAGGCATCATCTGCGCGCGGAAGGAGGAAAACACATAACACTAACTGCCTTCATGGTCCAGTGGTTAAGGCGTTTGCCTGGAGACCCAGAGGCCGCGGGTTCGTTTCCCACGAGAAGCATACTTTGTTTAATTGTTTCCAGTTTGGTTAGGACATTGCAGGCTTAAACCATCACCAGATTGTCTGACAATAAAGATAATTCCGTGCTTCGAAAGGCACCTTACGAGTAAGCTGTTCATCCCGGCTGTCATCTGGTAGTCGTTTGAGGAACCACGTCAGAGGCCGAGAGGTGGTTCCAAAGAACTCTGACACCAGGGTTTGCATGGTCGATAAACCGTGACACCTAAACGAAATGATGATATTGGATCACTTTGCTACGCGCACACTTGTAAAAATTTTCAAACAAGCAGAAAATACACTTACACAAGTATACAAGCAGTATGAGTATGACCGAAGATCATATACTTTTGGTAGAGGGGGTCGCTTGTCTCTGGCCACTCCTGTGATTTAATGCTCTAAGATTTCAGCATTTTTTATGGAAACAAATACCGTTTCCCACCACCTACCTGTGTCCATGTCTCGAAAATAACTGTATTTATACACGTATAAACGTGACCACGATGACGTCATCGAGTTTCGGAGATGACGGGTGTAATACAACACAATACTCGATAATTACAGTTGTGACCATGTCACAAGTATTGTGCTATTTTTTGATTAATTTTAATTTTAGGCCATAATTTACATTTTGTTATGCTTGAGCTCTAGAAATAGTGTTTAGAAAAAGGTTTGGCGGAAATGAGAATGTAGTTACGAAAATCTAAAATAGCTTAAGCATGTAGAGAGTATATAAAGCAGATTTTACTGGGAGAGTAGGTAAGGGAAATTCTGAAGTTATGGTTTAAACTCTTCAAATCATCTAATTCAATACATATTGATTACTATCAAACAATTTGTTATGTTTACCTATACTACACAAAAAGTACTTTCTGTACCCTTAAGAAGTTCCATACAAAATTCTAACGCAGTCGCAAGCGTCTGTGTTTATAATATCTCATACTAGAGGCACTGAATCCTAATCCCAAAACGTTAACGAAGTACGACAAGAAAAAAAATTTATGGGATTGACATAAGACTGACCACGTGATTTACCGCAGCTTATGTCACTCTCATACATTTTGTTCTTGTCGATATTCGTCTAACGTTTACGCCCCCTCGTCTAAGTTCATATGCGAATCGTTTACTTTTGGGATAATAGACGAAAGATGCAACAATGCGTGTATCTAGCTAGGATTTTAAGTTCAATTTGACATCAGGAGAGGCCTGCCTATTTGAGTATCAAATCTATGATAAATCATTGTGCAATAATGACATCAAGGTCGCAAGTGCCCCAAGAACAGTTATCATTTTGAGAAACATTAGGGTCGTCCGTTTGTCCGTCACGAGCTGCGACGAAAATGAAAGGAATTTGTGTATGACCTCTATTTCTTTTGTATTTGGGTACATTATACACGTGATGCACAGTGGGCTATATAAAAAAGTTATGCTAAATAAGGTATAAGTGTTAGGTTTAATTGAAATTCATCTATATTTGGCCCTTGTTCAAATTTTGCCTTTCATGAATTAAACAACTTTTTTAAAACACTTTTTCCCGTTGAAAGAAAGTGCGCCAGGGAATAATCTCTAACCAGATGTGTTGACAACTTGAAATAAGCAGCATTTATACTGATGATCGGATACCTTGAACACACATACGTCATGATCTGATCACCACGTGAGAGACTCATAAAGAAGAAGAATCTACTAGAAAAATGAAATACAAAATAAAAAGGCGTCCGGGTCAGTTCGTGCCAAAATAACTGTCAAAAATAAACGAATTACCAGATAACATCAACAATTGCCGCTGTTTTGTAGTAAACAAAGCATCGCGCAGAATCGTATTAGCAACATCACCTCCTATTATAAAATTCGACTATCTTAAATCTTTTCCGATAGCGATTCAACGACTGGACTAGCGGAGTATTCACGAAACTATTTTTGATCACTACACCTATATCATATAATTTAGGATGGATTAGTGCCGAGAAAAAATGACAAGCACACACAAAATGACAGAATTTAAAAGCAAACAATAATTTTTTACATTTAGTAATTTAAGTTTCACTTACTATTAACGAAAGAGATTGCTTTAGCGATAAGTCCGCCTTTGTGCCTCATTATTTTAAGTAAAACTGTTTTATGTATTTTTATTTGTATTGTATTTTACGCACTATTAACTAGGCAATATCTAATAAATAGTATTATTTATCAAAACTTAATTTCTAGGTTAAGTATAAGAAAAAACACTTTTCATGTGAAGATGACAGTCGTTCCGGACACAAGACTCATGTAAAACAATAACAATATAGAAAGTTAATCGTGATTATAAGCATACATCTGAAACCTCGTCTCCTTTGATTAGTTATTATTAACGCGCATTACATATTAATACTACTTAAACCATATAATATTATATAGAAAATATATATTTTCTAAATCTATAACTAAATCAAAGTAGAACCATCAATGTGAAATTTAAAATTTAATTCGATTAAAAATTTGATAGACGTTAATCATTATAACTTGTATGTGAGAAAAAGACACAAGTACTTTTTAATTTGATGTGCGAGTGAGACAGATGATCAAATAAATCAAATTTAAAACAATATGACAAAGACGGCGATAGAATCGTGTCAGTGTGTCAGCTATAGTGCCGAATTGTAACTGGTTTTTAGACAGAGACCACGGTGATGAGCTGAAGAATTTCCAATTACATGTAGTTGGGTTTATGACGTCAAAATATTTTATATCCTTGTTATATTAAATTTCGTGGATTATTGTTGTTTTCCTAAAACTTTTATATTACATATGAATTTTCCCAAATTAAAAAAAAATCCTGTTGCCATTCTATTAGTTATCTAATGGTAATTAAGGTTTATACGTATATAATATTTTATATCTTTCGGGGACTAGAAGAATTTCAGGATAAATTCTAAAGCTAATAAATATTATTTTATTCTATCACCATAGGCTATGGACGCATGATACATCAGAGTGTCTAGAGCACATTGCCAAAAATCTATTTAATTTGATCAACTGACGATAAAAGATCTATCTATCTATATAAAACTTAAGAGCTGTGCTCTTGTTAGTGGAGTCTTTTCCAGGTGTCTCTATCTTCCGATAGCCTTTTGACATTCTGGTACGACACGAGTCCCACTTTTTCCTTTATTTGTTCTACAAAACTCCTTCTTGGTCTCTTCCCCGTCTTCTCTCTATCTTGGTTTACATAAAGTTGTTGTACGGTATTAATGTTTCCACATTTTCGCTATTCTATTCTCAATTAGTTTAATAATTTAAATATATATATATTTATAATTCTACTATTTTTGGAACTACATTACTATTTTAGCATACAATGTATGTAGTTGTATATTAGGGTGGTGGATTTTTTAAAATTTCGAAAACTAAGTACGGGTAGGTCTCGGTCTCTCTAGAAAAGTTGCATTGGGCGATAGTAATTAATAAAAAAATATCAAAAAACATATCGCATATAACTTTTAGCCCTCTACCGGGCCTTATAAAAAACGAAAAATGATTATTTTCGACTCTACTTCCAATTCGATTTGTTTATACGTAATACCACTTTAACCGCTTATATTGTCCTTTTTTGTAACATAGTACAATCTATAAGTGTAATGTAAAATCGCCGTCTCACTAACTCACTCTCACTCACTCATAAGAGAGTGAGATAGATATCCTCAAAATTCCTAGATTTTCGTAGTGCACTCGTAAAACCTTTACTCGGGGAAACCACTTTTATTTTTGGTTTGTTTTAACAGAATTTGCTATTGATATTGTCTCGCGTCAAAAATGGCTCATTAGGTCTGTTTCTCCAGTTGATAGGAAGTGAAATGGGCCTACTATTTGTATCAAATACGCATTTTATCAGAATGAGTTAAAAACTGATAATAAATCGAAGTAAAGTAAGATGTTCTTTGTTTGAATCATCCATTGTATTGTGCTCGAATGTATTACCTACTGTATGTAACGTAATAAAGTAAGTATGGGTGACATAATAAGCCAAAAAATTAAGAAAAATAGCCATCAGTTAACGACGTATTCACCTCTGTCTGTTGCGAGATCGAAAAGATCTGGACTACTGCTTAGATTCCGTCTGCGACCCATAATGCATTGAGGACTTGCTCAAGAAATATTATGATGATATTTAAAGTTAATTTGCTATCACTCAAAAAAAAATAAGAGGAATAAAGTCCAAACTTTTCGACAAACTGCTACGAAAAGCCTCTTTGGTATTTCGATTTGTAAATGCAATAGTATGATTCCTGCATGTTCTAAGGATGCGAAGGTTCCAATTATTGAACGTTCATTGTTTCTGTTGGATCAAAGGACCAACAGAAACACGTTTATGTTCATTACATATATCTTTTATGTCTTTGCTAGTCTTTGTTTGCACTTCTACTCTTTTCTCATGAATTTTCTTTCGTCATTGGTCGGTTGACTGTAAGAGATCCTTTCCTGGGATAAGTCCGCCATTGTCTTCTGATTTTAATACATATGTTAATATACGTATGTACATACCTATGTATTTTAAAGCAATAAAGATATTACAAAAAAACAAACAAATAAATGCTTCCGCTACACTCACCACCGTGTCCTCACCCGAACTTCAACAAGAAACAATCCGCGAACATCAATCTTGACACTTGATATTATCCGAATACTATCATTTTGTCATGTCCGGCGATTACAATGTAATTAATGACATTATAATGTTTTTTTTTCATTTGAACCCAGTCGCCTTAGAGACGATGAATTAGCATATTTTAATTCCCGTTCATATCTATGCTTATTTCTTATCAAAATTAGTAGGTCATATATAAACTAGCGACCCGACCCGGCTTCGAACGGATGCAATATTATGCTTTATACATAAAAATCTTATAGGTATCACTCAATCTATTAAAAAAAACTCATTAAAATCCGTTGCGTATTTTCAAAGATCTAAGCATATATATAGGTACTAGCTGTTCCCCGCGGCTTCGCCCCGCGTGGGACTCGGTTATATCGCGCCCAAAAGTAGCCTATGTTTGACCTCAGGTCGTTAACTACATCCCTACCAAATTTCTTCACAATCGGTCCAGCAGTTTAGCCGTGAAGAGGTGACAGACAGACAGACAGACTTTCGCATTTATAATATTAGTATGGATAGGTACAGATAGCGGGAAGTGGCATTGTTTTATATTATGTGACGATGTGTCCATAGTCCAGTGGTTTGGCATTTGCCTGTAGACACGGAGTTCTAGGTTCGATCCCATTAGAGCATACTTTGTTTAGTTGTTTCCAGTTTGGTTAGGACATTGCAGGCTTGATTCACCTAATTGTCTGATAATAAATATGATTCCGTGCTTCGGAAGGAACGTTAAGCCGCTGGTCCTGGCTGCCATCTGGTTCAATTGTTAAAGGAACCACGCCAGAAGTCCAGAGGCGGTTCCGAAGAACTCTGACATTAGGGTGTGTATTGTCGATTGACCGTGTCATCTACACGAAATTGTGATAATGAGATCAAAATTGAAAAAATCTTCAAAAAGATTTCTAAAAGATGGTCCTCGATATTTGTTGTTTCTTCCAAAACTTCAAAAAATGAAAAAAGTCCATATTAATACTCGTATAGTGGGAGATCGTAAACAAAACCTCCAGTTTAGCGGACTAGCGTTTTAACTATTAAACCACGGAGGTTCTCTACAAAGAGGGTAATAAAGATGAATTATTTCAAGTTCAATAATTTGCACCTAACGGCAATAATCATATTCAAGAGATAAAACTAAAGGTGACACCGTCGGCCTAGTGAAGTGAAGCAAGCCCGCGGGGCGTAACTAGTGCGATTGAAGTTGCTACTAGGCTGGCACTTCCGGCGATTTACTATTGATCACACAGATCTGTCTTATGGCTTGATAGTGACACAGATTACAGATTATAGAGGAGCTCGATAGCCCAGCGCGGCGCGTGTGTTTGTAACGATAATGCGCGTCAAGCGGCATTGAGAGCGCGGCAATGTTTGGATTGGTCGTCATTAGCGGCATTTTATATCTTGAGGTCTTTGGGCGGTACTGATTATTACAATGGAATGACTGCCGTCTGATCTCCGTAACCCATTTATACAGGGAGACCAGACAAATAGGAATATGATTAGGGTGCGTTAGTGGCCAATACTGTAAGATTAAAATGTTAACTGCCTTTAGACATCTGACATAGCCTAACGACCCCCATATACCGATAACAGCCAAGACTGACGGATTCACGTGTCTTCCGAAGCATTAATATAAAAATACCACTGCGATCAATCCTAGTCAGGCCTAAATTTTTTGCAGTCTCTTTCTCACACATCTTAGCGCTTTCCCAGTAGCTTCCTCGGCTGATTGCTTTGGAGCCCAGGGTCGCTAAATTTTATGCAGTATGGTCTCCATAAACAAAATTTTACCAAGCAACTCCATAAAATACTATATTACTCATAGTAATCAAACTTCGTAATCTTACATTAATAAGTAATCACCTGTAACTGCGAATCACTTAACAAATTACAGTTGATTATAACAATATCGCTTGATTGATGCGCTGCAGGCTGACCTGCGTGAGATGTGCGCTGTAAACTGGCGAGCCATCGCGCAGAATAGAAAACTGTGGCGTTCTCTCGTTTCAGAGGCAAAGATCCAATTTATTCGAATAACTACAGTCCACCATTGCGAACAGATTGTACATACGTACATATCATTACGATTGACTTTCGCAGGGGAGGTGGAAATTTTGACAGACAGAGATTTCTATTGGCTACGTTCCTTACAGACTTCTCTCGCTTCCTCCACATTCTTCTCTGATCGCATAGACCGTCAAATTAAAAAAAAAATGCTAATAACGATTATAAATTCTGATCCCGGTGATCGGGGTCACCTAAACCAGTGTAGTATACTGGTATACCGCGGCTTGATTCGATTTGGTCCCAATTAACGAGGGGCTATTAGGAACAAATTAGCATAACTAGTTATATTTCGATAGCATTACTATGCTCATTATACAATTAATCTTCCTCAATATTAATTAAGAAAAGCTATCTTTTCTTTGGTTGAATTCTCGGATAATTAAGTCCCGCTTTGACTGCAGTAAGGACTCGGGGAATAGACCACCTTCTTTTTCCGTGGGTCTCATTAAAGAGGTATTGAGATCTCAATTTACTTACCTTTGTTAGACTCAACATCATATCTTGTTTCCTAGAGGGTCAATTGAACATGCACACTCTGGTGTCAAGGTTCTTTGAAATCACCTCTCGGCCTTTGACATGGTTCCTTTATCGACAACCAGATGGCATCCGAGACCAACGGCTCAACGTGCCTTCGAAACACAGAATCATTTTTATTATCAGAAAATCAGGTGATTTAGGCTCGCAATGTCTTAACTAAACTGGCAACAGCTAAACTAAACACTTCGGGAGTCGATCCGACGATCCGGGTCTTCAAACAAACGCCCTAACCACCGCACCACAATGGTAGTTTGTCTGACTCATGACATGACGACACAGACAAAAAAAAACAAAGCTGATTTCTTTATACTTAGAGTTGACTTGATTTAATAAGCGTTGCCATTCAATATGGCAATGCTGCCAGCCTTCTTGGTACACTACCGCAAGGCGCGACTTTAACGGGACTGTACAATTTGTAGATAATAGAATTATAAATGTTATTTAAGGTTTTATTATTTTATTATTGTAATATTAGATATAATTTTTAATATTTCTTTCTTTTCTGTTAGTTTTTTATCCAAAAAAACAAATGGGTTTACCTAGTTTTATCTCTTATACGAGACCTTTTTTCGGTGGCTGAAACTTAAATTAAAAGGGTCTAATTTGTCGAAAACTAAAAGAGAGGATATTTAGCTTCCAAAATCTTTTAATCCTTAAGGAGAGGGAAGGATGAGCAAAATTATTCTTGTTTTGTTTTTTATCTGCCATTTTGAACGAGTCATAGAAAAACAAACAACATCAGTTACGGGCGAGCAAAATCTAAAGTATAAAAATAACATTTTATGGCTGTTAACACGTTTTTGCAAAGAAATGCGACGGGTTAATATTAAAACTAGGTTTCCAAACCATACAAATATTTTTGTCCCAGGTAAATAAATACGTGAAAAAAGGGTCCTTAGTTTATGATGTAATGTGATCACTTATTCATTCATTCATTTTAAGCAGGTAATATAATAACATTGAATAATATGCCTACCTAGTATTTATTTTAACACTTCTAGAAAGGAATAGGGTTCACAATACGCTTATATTTTTACATAATACGTTGTCGGAGCAATCAAGGCAGTCATATACTAAAAAACTAATTTAACAAGTTACTTTTGACTCGACAAGATCTACTGGAAGAGATTTCTTTAAAGTAAGTAGTACTTTGGTAACAATATTTTCTATTTTAAATTTTATCATGTATATTTTTAGTGTACATAAAAGGTGTAAAGGTATAGAGAAGAAAATTCAATTACATCATTAAAATTAAAGTACAGTTATTAATCAATTTAATTACACTGAAAAACAATTTTCTAAGTACAATATATTACAATAAATTTATTCAATTATTACGTTATGAATAAAATTTACCATTAACCAATTCATAGTTTCCGACAAACACCCATTTATCGAACAACAACAAGGCCCCATTAATCCTAAACCACTTATCACCACGGCCAAGGTTCCACCACACCTTACCAAATGAGTTCAGCACTTAACTTTGGACAGTAAAGCTTAATTTAAAGCTCACAATGACCTTAACGATACAACCTAAACTAAGACCTTGCAGGGCGGGAGGGCCGCAAAGAAAACCAATGGATGACCTACTTACCACCTGACTGACGCAGCCAATGAAAAACACGAACAGGCAAATTTAACTTTTAGTGTGATAGCAATAGAAATGGTTATTGGAGAAAGTTGGATTCTAGGTCTGTAGGCCTGGTTTGTATGTGGGCGTGGGCTGCGTCTGTGGGAGTGTGCGTGTACGCACGGAGATAGCAGCCGGCAGGGCCGCTCAACTTGAAGTGAAATGCGCCGCAGTTATTTTAATTTTTTTATTTGACATTTATTAATATTTACAACGATTGGTAGAAATTAAATGTGACAGTTTGTGCAGTTATTAGTTTAATTATTGAAATAAGTTAATTAAAGGTTACAATACTAGATCAGCATCATCATATTTTCATAGTGTCAGTTACAAGGTCAATTGACCCTGCACAGACTTGGTGGAATTTGTGGTGGGAGGTAAAATAAAAACATAAAATATGCAAATTACTACTGGTATGATGTTTTTCATCTTAAAGTTTGGTAAGCTTTAATTCATAGGTAGATTTATAGGTATAATAAAGTTTTAAACAATAATCAAATAATATTTAAGAAGGAAATCAAAATATATATAAAACATTTATAAATAAGTAACATAATATAGTCTATAAGATAATAAATTAATAATACTTAATTAAGATAATAGTAGTTATAATACGATTTACGATTTTATTTATATTTAAGTAATTTAAGCGTAATTAAATAAAGCGTAGGAGCACGCAACTGAACACTATACTCACCTTGTTCGTAGCATCGTAGATTCGTAGCGGGCCGCGGTTCTCCCGCCCTCCCATGGTGGTAGAAAATTTTTGGTGGGAAGTGAGTGAGTGGGGTGCGCCCGCGCAGCAGTCAGTCTTCGACACGCGCGGATCGCGTCCGCATCGGGCCATAGTGAGTGTAGTGAAACTTGTACCGGTTCGGACTGGCCGGCGAGACAACCCCAACAGTGACGCTCAAAGTGTACGTTGCAAAAAAAGAAAAATAAAAGCACAACTTTGTTCCATTTTCAAAATCGGAGCAAACGGTGTGTTTTGGGAATGTAATTGGCATTTATAAAGTGACGTGACAGTGCCGGATTGTGGACCAGTGGATTTTTGGACGCCAGTTATTTTTTTTTATATTATTATTTTTTATAATTATTATTTCTCTATCCTCCTTGTAAATATTCGACAGAATATTTTTTTAATCTTTTATTTATGCCAATCACACTTGTCCCTTTTTTTCTTTTTCTTTTCTTTATTTATTAACGTGTGTTTTATTTACTAACCGCATGTTTTGTTAAGAAATGCGCTAAATTTAAATTAAAAAATAAACAAATTAATGTGTACGGGCAGTTCATGTAAATTAGGAGATTCGTTAGGAAAAGTCGGTCTTTCCTCGCTCAGTTTTCGGCCTCCGAGGCCGCGAGACTAGTTTTTTTACAGTTTTAACGGCGCTCCGTTCGGCGACACCAATTATTCACATTTCTTTGTTTTCATGCAATATCTCATAAAAATTCACGGCAACCGGATAATTAACCAATAATAATTAATTACTTTATTGCTTAATTTAATTTATTGATTGCATTGCAAAATTTCTTTTGCGAACTTTACATGGCTTGTTTTTTTTTATTATTATTTTATAAATTTTAATATTTTTTTTGCATGTCCATATTTTTTTAAGAATAATTTATAAAATAAATACATAAAAATTAAGTAACTTACCTAGTGTTTAATGTAATGAGTGCTGCGTTACCTAAAACAATTTAGTACAAACTAATTAATATGCAATACGCATCAATAATTACGTCCGTTAATTGCACGAGGCACAATTTTGAGTCATTATTTATAGGAATTGTTCAAATTAGCGCTATATTCTTTTATACTATATTAAAATGAAAATGATAATAATTCTAACTGTAAATGATGGTTTTTAAAAACGTAAAAAAAGGAACCTTTTATACTTAAAAAATAATATTTCTGTACTGTATAATTATGACTTTATTTTGAAAAAATAGGTCAATTTAATTTAATGTCCAAAATATCGGTAAAAATTATTTATAAAATTAAATTAATAATTTTGGTCGTTTATTTACTGATTTGAGTCTTTAGTCATAATGTTTTAGTGTCTTTTTTTAATTTTTGGAAAAAAAGGTTTTTTTTACACATTTACAACTGCATTGTTTACTTTGCTTACCTTGATGGCTAAATAATAAAATTAAGGTAAGTTAATATATTTTTTTAAATAAAATAGACATACTTATGTGTCAATGCATAAATAAATATGTACACAAATTATTAATTGTTTGCATAAAAAAATTTTAACTATTAGGCATTAGGTCCACGTATTGTACTTTTAAAGTGCAATAAAGTTTAAATAATTAGTTTTTTTTTCGAAATTAACAAAAAGAAAACAATTTGATAATCCTTCTACTATCTAGCGAAATCTATCTTTTTCTAGTCCCTCCCTTGAATCGACCGCGGTACCCTGTGTTGCCAGGAGCAAGGACTATAATGTTATTTCGGATTTGACCACTGAACATCGCTGCTTTTGATCTTGTCTCCAATTTATCAGGTAAGGAAATTACTCAATGAAACTTGAAACTTGTTTTTTTTTCTATTATAAGATATACTTAGTCTTGATATACTTATCTTATTATTTAAAGTGATGCATTTCATTACTAATCCTTAAAATTAAATATTTTTTTGTTCTTTTAAAATAAGTTTGACATATTCATATTTATTTATTCCAATAATTTGTAAATAACAAGCACATAACTCATATTTAAAGTTGCTTTATCCAAAAGTTGATTGTTAGATAACGCTTTTAGCATCAAGTCCGCCTATAATGCTTTTCATTTGTATTTTGTACAATTAAAATTAAATAAATAAATAACAACAAACTCGTATATAAAACCATACATTAATGGGACTAAATAACTACTTACGTATTTAAAACTAACAAAATATACCAGCGTGGTTTGATCTTTAATTTCAGCAAGTTTTTAAGTTACATTATTATCCTTGCGATAATGATATTGTATTTTTCTAAAAAAAAAGAAAAAGTTAATTATCTATAACTATCGTTATTTTTTATTACCAAAAGTTCTTATCAAACGAAAATGCGGAAATTATGACAAGCACGAAGTATCCGAGCGTACATTGACTCGCTGTTGATATCATACTGAGTTTTTGCCGATTGCAACCAAAACAATCCATATTCATTCAAAATGTTTTTGCTATGTTCTAGTAAACTGATGATTTAAAAGTCACCGACGCCCATATCGCATTTGCAATGAAGTAATCGCCGTTATTTTTATCAACAACCATTTATAATTTTTTATTGTAGACGTCTTCCTTGATTATTACAAAACTAGCTGTGCCCATTGGTCTCACTCACCCGTGGTGTGTATAATATGTAGATAAATAATTTATTCTTTATGCATTCTAGCCTATAATATTCTTCAAGAATTCTTCAGCTGTATTGTATAATAGCTTTCGTTCGCGGCTTTTCCCTTGGTAACAGTGTTGAACTTTTTCCTGGTATGAAAAGTACCCTATATCCTTCTCACTTGTATCTGTGAGTATGCGAAATATCAGGTATTAAGTAGATAAGGCGTGAAAGCGTAACAAACATACAAATAAATAAACAAACAAACTCACTTTCGCATCCCTACTAATATTATAAATGCGAAAGTCTGTCTGTCTGTCTGTCTGTCACCTCTTCACGGCTAAACTGCTGGACCGATTGTGATGAAATTTGGTAGGGATGAAGTTGACGGCCTGGGGTCAAACATAGGCTACTTTTGGGCGCGATATAACCGAGTCCCACGCGGGCGGAGCCGCAGGCAACAGCTAGTTTATAATATTTGTGGGATTATTAGTTTAGTATTGATATTATATTAGTATAGATTAGTACGGTATAAATACTAGGCCTTATATTAAAACACTTCAGTCATTAATAAAAATACTTTTTCCTCATTGGCTTTTGAGATTGCTTAACAAGTGAGTCACCCAACGCGTCGCAACCTTCGTCTACTGATCTCGGTGACACATCTCCAAATCAGCTGGCCTACTTTGATACAGCCTTCGTAATTTTGAATATGATACTAAATGACAAAGATTCAATTGTTTCTAGGAATTAAGTGACATGGTTACATATTTTTAAAAGCCTAATCACTTCATAGTATAAAACAAAGTAGCTTTCTCTGTCCCTATGGGACATAGGGACAGAGAAAGCTACCTTGTATGCTAAAAACTTTAAAACTACGCAACGGATTTTGATGCGGTTTTTATAATAGATAGTGTGATTCAAGAGGAAGGTTTTCATGCACATGCGAAGCCGGAGCGGGTCGCTAGTAATTATCAAAATAAGAAATCTTTTTTATTTTACTAAAGCAAAATATACACGTAATTACTGCCTATAACAATTTCAAAAGAATATAAACACGGAAACCCCTTTCAATTAAGTGGGCCGTATGGCTGTTTGCATACTCCTCATATTTATAAGGAAAAAAATGCTTTAGTGATAATCCTTTGTACCTAATATCACAGATTAAAGAATCTTCGAGTATTATGTACCAATACATTGTGTTTTTGTAAGAACTATAATTTGCAATAATAAGTGGTATTGAAAATGTCTGCATGAAAGTACTTTTGTTTTATTATCTATGCTTTTGTATTCACTTTTTTTTTAACCGACTTCAAAAAAGGAGGAGTTTATAGTACAATAAAGTTATAACAAACAAACAAAGATTTGTATTATTGACAAAATGTTGATCAAATATATTTAAAAAAAAATACTTCAAGTAACTACAAAATTACAACTGTAATATTAATACCTACTAACGGTACGCATCACGTTTATACCGTGGTTTCCTTCGATTTCAATTCACATTAAGTATAACTAGTTTTGATATTATCTTTTTATCGTAAAATATAAGTATATGTGTAATACTTAATAGGCGAGCTAAGAATAAGAAATAGTCATATAAAGTCTTATTTCTTATTTGCATAAGGGAAGTTTGGTCACTCCCCTTATTAATCAGCTCTGAAATTTAATTTATCACTATCACTACATAGTATAAAGCAAAGTCGCTTTCTCTGTCCCTATGTCCCTTTGTATGCTTAAATCTTTAAAATTACGCAACGGATTTTGATGCGGTTTTTTTCAATTTTTCAAGAGTAGAGATATTAATGTACACAATTATTCAATTTAGGGGCCAATACATTCAAATAATGTGTGACAAAGAAACAAATATACCAGTAATTTAATAAAGACTATAAAATATTATTCTGGTGCTATAAATACTATCTTTGACAGATGTATGAATAATAATTTTACAGTCAGACAAATCTTTCTTTTTCTCACTCAGTTTTCTGAGCCATTTTAAAATATAACAGAAATACTAAGAGGGCCATACGATAGTACAATAAATAAATCAATCAGAATCATTTATTTGTAGACTTAAGCAATACAAAATCATTACCCTTCCTTTTGGCTTCGCCGTAGTCGGGTAAAAAGATGGAAGAAGTCCGATTGACAAATCTTTCTTTATTATTGAGTGTCTTATTGAACCACTCTTGTACCTAGTTTCTTTTTTTATTTTCACCCATATTAACTGGCCAACTGCCATCTAGCCAGCCCAATTATGTTCAGTAGTAAACTTATGATAAACAAACACATTTCGCGCGCAAAGTGCTAAATGCCCCCTGAAATGCCACACCTCGGGATACTGTTATACGCGACGGTAATGAAAATGTAAGGAGGACACGCAAATTATGTGATGGGCCATTATAGGCCTAGTGCGAAATGATTCCGGTATCAATCTGTAGTTTATTATATTGTTGCATGTAATATTTGATTTTTATGCATTAACGTCTTTTATTCTATTTCAAAGGTAGCCTGGAAGATATTGCGTTTGTGTCATAGACACGTGTGTAATAAAGATCTTAATTCGTACTTTCTTCCTTATTTATAATACGGTAAAGTTAACTCGAGACTCGAGACCAGGCTCAGCCAACGTCACAATTTCAAAACACGTCACAATTACAAAAGTTCAGAAGTTCGACAACGTAGATTCTATCAACAAAACGTATTGACATAAGATTGACCACGTGATTTACCGCAGCTCATGCCAATCCCATACATTTTGTTCTTGTCGGCATACGTCAACGTTTTGAAGTTGTGACTTTAAATATGCTCCCTGGTTCAGGGGGTCTAAAAACGCCATCTTGAGCAATTCATCGAATCGATTCATATTACGAATTCCTTAGCAATTCTGTAGCAATTCAATCTTTGTAAAATGGCCAACTAAACTTTGCAATTCCTCTTCAAAAAAATTGAAAGAAATAGGAATTGCTAAAGATTTGCTAAGGAATTCGTAATATGAATTCGATTCGATGAATTGCTCAAAGTGGCGTTTTTAGACCCACTGGCTTCGATAAACCTTAACTCAATGATAATACGTGTTAAAATCATTTCAGCGAAGTTCCGAGTTATTAATGAATTGTAAAACATTTTGATTATTTATATTAGGATACAAAAACTATCAAACTGTAATTATGCATATGCATTGTATATGCACTACACAATTTAATACCTTAATACTTTTATTAACGTACTATTATCGTCTGGCTGTACGTGAAAGCGACTCCACAGATAAGAGCACAGCTTTTAAATAATTTATGATAGAAATGTCCAGCTGTGGACGTCTCGTTGATGAGATGATGATGACTTATCCGTGTTCTATAATTTTTTTTTACTGAAGTTACTGTTTGTCTTAATGGTTGATTAAATATAATAATTTGTTAGCAATTATTCTGCAAATTATGTGTACGTTTGACATCCCGGATTATTAAAAAAACCACTAGTAGCAACCAATCCAAGGTCGTGCTCACCTTTACTTGACTTGAGTGCGTGATAGTCATGTCCCTCTGAAAAGAGGCAACGAAAACGAGAGAAGAAGAGTTGTAGGAAATAATAAACTTACGAACGCCGCGCACTAAGTCGGAATCGAAGTGCGTAGTAAATTAGAAATCGCATCGCATGCACTTGACATTAAACTTCGTTCGCTTGGTCAATGCCGCGATCTTGCGTGCTGGCTGCGCAAGCGCGGGCCATCTCCGCCGAGCAGTGAAAGTTTCCCCTCCCCCTGCTCCCCGCCACATCAGTGCCCCTCCCCGCCCCCTCTCGCCCCGCTGCCGCGCTATATGTGTCACAGATAGACCTTCAGCAAAGAACTTTCTTTTTGCGATTTGTGATGTATGTGTTTGTATTGACACGTGGTTTTGTCGTGCGTTAATGGTGGTATAGTAATTTGTGTGTTAGAAACTTTTGTTGGCTGAATGTTGACTGAACCAACTTTCGTACCTGTAGCTTAAGTAAGTGTTATGGTATGACCATTGCACTTACGGGATTTGGATGTGGCTCAAAATTTAAAAAAATAGACACTTCTTACCTTTATGTTTCTTAATTATTCAACTCTGACTTATTTTCCTATAATCCTAGTAGAAGGAACTTCGTGGAATTTCGCCCAGAGCAAAGCTTTCCTATTGTAAGTACATACCGTTGAAGTGGGCTTCTCCTTGTCGAGTCGAAATAGCTGTAAGTCCCCAAATTTGTTTGGATATATGGATATATTCATGGTGGTAGAGAAGCATTATAAAAAAAAAATTGTTTGGATCAATGCACTGTCGCTGGCCGCACCTATCCTCATCTATACGCAGTAAATCCAATACCATATACCTGGTTATAAGCCATAGATTGGATAAGAGACAAACTTATTTAAACCTTGTCTAGATGACAAACACAACAAAAAAATAGTAATTCTAAAAAAAAAATATGGCTTTTTATAAGAAATGGAAAATTTTAGTAACATGAAAGGTTTGTAAAATTATAATTTTAATAACATGTTGATGCCTGAGACAAATAAATAATAGCTATTATTTCAAATCTAAATTAAATAAAGACAGTACGTAACGCATTATTATTTCAAATATGTTAAGGTTAAAACGCATAAAAAAAATCGTATTGTTCAAAAGGATGCATTTTCGATTAATTTTTTACCGCTTAACGATAACAAGCACAGCAAAAATCAGTAGTTACAAGCTCTTCACAAAAGAGTCCACAGTAGTCGCTATATTCGAATATAGCTAAGATACATATAGTATCTTCCATGCTGGTCTGGGAGAAAAAGAAAAACATAGAATGTACCAGTTGCTTCTCTTCCCGCGCAAGCCGTAAAAGTCGTTTGAGGGAATCGCCGAATGGAGAAATCATGACATAGGCGATGCGGATAGCAACCCATCACTATTGATTTCCTGTTTCAACTAACATTTTTCTAAACGTGGCCTAAGGTCTTATGGCCCTAGGCTCTGTCTACCCCGCATGGGATAAAGACGTGATTATATGTATGTATGTATGTACATATAGTATAATAGTAAAGTGAGATGTTTGTCTTCTACTAAATTGAAAAAAACATTAAGTACGACTGCTAATCAGGAGGTTTCATGTATGAAGATGACTCACAGATATATCGAAATTGGAGACTCCCGGACCTTGTGCTCTTGCAATCTGGAAAGACCTATTACAATAGCTATACACTTTAAAGTCTGTGCTATGTTTAATCTTGGCTGGCAGTTCTTATTTATAAATGAGATTGTGGTTATAAATGAATTAGGGATTGTATTGAAATATCTTAAAAGCTCTCTTCAATTATGGGAAAAGATAATTTTTTGAACTTATTTCTACTTTATTTAATAAAGTTGAAGTTTAAAACTAGATAGTTTTGCACTGGTATTTAAGGATATTTATTTACTTAATTCTGTAACGTTATTTTTTAATTCACATTAATAATTTAAGTCGATTGTCATCGCAATTTTTCAGTGATCGATTTAGCCGACTTTTCGTTATTGAACTAAGAAACCCGTACAACTGATATCCGATTCCGACTCGATTAAGTTTGCGCGATATTCGTATTCCCCTAACACAATTGTGAATCTCCGACTATCTACAATTAAAGCTTGTTTAATATGTAAAAATCCGAGTAAAGTAACTTGCCAAGCATCGAATCGTTGAGAGAATCGATATTTTGAGAATTTTCTGATGAACTACGATTTGGTCTTTAAATTAGTAGCGGAATACGGGAAACGTCAAAATGTGTCGTTGCAGTTCGGCTACGATGCGGTTGAGCGCTATGTGCAATTACGAAATTGGTGGGTTACTTAGATCTTTATTTATCGACGCCTTTGTCAATGACAGTTGCGATTGGTGATCGATAATTCACACGTAGGATTTTCATTTTGCATTGTATAATTGTGATGAAAGAGAATCGAGTAGTCGATACCAGATTGTGATCGATTATGGATAGACGAATCGAAATTGTCGACCTTCGCCCCATCACTACGGACGAGCTAGCTGTCAAATGGATTTCGCTGGTGGTTCGATTAGATGCCGGCTTTGAATTTATTTTTCGTTATTTTGCAATTAAGTTGCTAAATAAACGTATTTTTTTATAAATATTCTTTTAAAAAAGTGCCGAGATATCGAAAGTCGAATATTTGTAATCGAAAAGTACATGGAGGTTGTATTTTACCGACAACCAAGTTTTGTTAAAAAATATTTTGGAAAACCCTGAAAAGGTAATTTGTTTTGTTCTAATTTTCTATTTCCACGTTAGTATGCTAAATAAACCGTAAAATCCTCTCATTTGGTCTTATATTTTCTTGGTAAAATCAGATTCTTTGTGAGATTTATATTTTTGAGTTTAGGGTAGTTATCAAGTGTTTCTTGTATCCAGATTTTGTCTGGATTCTGTCTTAAAATGATTTCTAACTATTTGTACACATGAATAAACCAAGAACATATAAATTAAATGTAAAATATTTCACACAGGGTCTATTTTTCTCAAAATAGTCAGATATTTCATTGCCAGGCAACCCACAATATAAAGTTGAGAATTTCTAGTTGATAATTGCAACCATACCGGATTTAGCAATGATTATACAATGAACATACTCTATTTTAACTAAATTTTACATACTTTGAGTAATAATTTGAGTGTGAAATAGAATTTTCAACACCGGGCTCCGCACTGTTTGTACTGTATCTGACAATCATTGTTACACAAGCCAATATATTCTTCAGGGTTTTTTGCATTGCGCCTGAAGAGATTCACTGGACCGAATGGGACCCCTTTCTCTCCGGGTCTTTAACTAGAGAGGTCACAAAAGCGCGGGATCTGAGAGCTCATTTATATAAGGAACAAGAGGACTTGCCTTTTACTACAAAAAGCTTTCTCGTTTTAAATAAGGTAACAATAGCCAGCTGAGGACTTCATTATCGGTCGGCCCTGCAGATAGCAATTACTTCTCTCAACTTTATTTCCTTTTCTACTTTACTTTTTTTTTCAAAACAAGGGAACAATATTTGACCAGTCGATCTGCTCTCTCTATCTATTTCTTTCTATATATATTTATTACTTCTTTGTCTCTCTGTTTCTTATGCTACTGGATGAACATTCCTTGGATTGTTTGTTAAAAACCTGTATTAAAAATAAATATTGTAAAAAAATTTATTTGGTTTTAATTTGTTTATTTTATTTTTTGTGTGGCTATTTTCCTTAAATAAATAAGGTACAGAAGATAGGAAAGAGACATTTCATTGGCGCCCGAACAGGGACGAGCAGATAAGAGGTAAATTAACTTGTATTGCTTGCAAATTTAAGTAAGTAAATAACCATAACCCTATTTCTGGTCATTTTGCTCAGAATTAGCTGTCAATATTGATCCCTTGTTTACTTTTATCAATTAAGTTTATTTTTACTACCCTACATTACAATCTGAAAATAAGTCAGTTACAATATAGAATAATTTTGCTTTTTACCAAACATTTGTTACGTCTGGTCAATATATTCTTAACCCTATTGTTTTTTTACCGTTTTCTATTTACAACTTGCTAAAAATGGGTGAAAGGCCAATTTGCTTTAATTTGCTACACAAAGACGAATTAGAGTATGAAGTAAGAATTCGTGGCGCTCAACCTAAGGACAATGTCATTGGTCTGAGGGCTCAGGTTCGCGCGCTTAGTAAAGAAATCCCATCAGATGAGATTTTCACTTGTGATGCGAATATCGCGGAGGAATTGAACATAATAAAAGACAAATTGGTTGAATTAGAGGGTTTAATTAAAGGAACAAGTAGTAAATCGGGTTCTCTTAAAATACTGAATAGAATTCAAACCTTAGGACACCATTTGTTTCATCGTTTGGGTAGATTGGATGCTGGTGATGTGGAAGAATACACCCCGCAAATTGAGAGCTTACAGGAACGATTAGACCGCATTTTGTTCAAAATTGACGGGATCATGGATAATTTTAAAAGCAGTTCTTCGCAGCATCATCACTCTTCTAACCCAGCAACCAATCCGCCGATGCCTTCTAGTAAATCTGATAATTCTTCAAATTCATACTCTCAGATTTATAAGCTAAACCTTCATTTTAATGGGAAAACTTGTGTAAAGGCATTCTTGCAACGTTTAGAAGAACTTTGTTTGTCCCGCGGTATTAATGATTGCAAACTTTTTAATTCTGCCGCCGAGTTATTCACTGAGGAGGCACTGTACTGGTATCGTGGAGTACGCGATGAGGTGAATGGTTGGACTGAATTAAAATCCGCCCTTCTGGAGGAGTATCTGCCCGCTAATTATGATCACCGACTTTTGATAGAAATAAGAGCCCGCACACAAGGATCTGATGAAAACATAGTTAATTATCTGAGTGTTATGCAGAATTATTTCACTCGTTTGTCCAAACCCTTATCTGATGAGGAGAAACTTAATATTGTAATGTTTAATATTAGACCTTTCTACACTTCCCAATTAGGTTTAAATCCAGTTGACTCGTGGACCGATTTGAAGCGTAAATGTAGACTCCTTGAGGATGCAAAGGAGCGTTCCAAGTTATTTTCAGAGCCCCCTAAATTGTCGTCTTCTTGTTTGGCCCCAGATCTTATTTACAAGGGCAACCGATGCCCTGCTGTTCCTAAAGTGGCCGCGACGATGGCACAGGTTGATGGTAGCAACTTCTGCGTCCGTTGTCGTGTAGATGGTCACACGTTGAAGTCCTGCAAGGCGCCTGCCATCATAATTTGCTATCGTTGTGGAAAGAGGGACGTCACCGCCAAAACTTGTCCTAAATGTTCCCCGTCGAAGACTGTCAAGTCGCCAACGCCGCCGTCCATTCCAAAAAACGAGTAAGCTTGAATCGACAACATACTTCTACAGCTTCTAGTAATTTCTGTGCTGAAGAATGGCGGTCTTGGTTAAATTATTTGAAGAATTTCTTTTCATCAACCCGTCCCCAGCGCGTGTTGTCGGTTCGTAATTCCGATATTGAACCTATCTCGATGACAAGCGACGTTGACAACTCCTTCGACAGACGGCCGTATCTAAAGGCTAGTATACACGGTCGGGTATTTAATGGCCTTTTGGATTCAGGCAGCCAAATTTCGATAATTCATGGCAGTGCCGTGTCATATTTTCAAAAATTCACCACGGTACACGAGTCGGCGGATTTACACTATATTAAAACTGCTAATGATTCTACCGCACCTGTCACTGGATGTATCTTTTTGCCGGTTACAGTAAAGGATAGAACAGCAATTATTAAATTTTATATTATTCCAAACATTAATACTGACTTACTTTTTGGAATAGATTTTTGGAAAGTTTTTAATATAGCTCCCGACGTTTTATCACTGTTAAATGACAATCAGTCTGAATCTACTCGAGAAGTCCATACTGTAGCCGTCAAGGATAAAGCGTTACGAGACTTTGACTCGCTCTCCGAGTCAGAGTGTGAACTGGCTCGGGAAGTGATTCGAGAATTTGAGGAAATTTCGGCCGAAAAGAGAGGATTAGGGCGTACTCACTTGGTGACTCACCGTATTGATACCGGTGATCACCCTCCAATCAAGCAACGTTACTACATGATGTCTCCAGAGAAGCTAGCCGAAATGAACCGGCAGCTTGATCAAATGTTGAAGGACGATGTGGTGGAACCAAGTAATAGCGCTTGGAATAACCCCGTCACCCTAGCCCGTAAGGCGGACGGCACACTCCGCTTCTGCCTGGACAGCCGAAAACTCAACGCTATCTCTAAGCACGACGCGTATCCTCTACCTTATATTAACCATATTTTGGATCAACTCAGGGATGCTAAATACCTATCTTCTGTTGATTTAAAATCTGCGTATTTCCAAGTACCATTGGATTCGAACGAATCTCGTGAAAAAACTGCATTTACCATACCTTCACGAGGTTTGTTCCATTTTAAGGTCATGTGTTTCGGCCTAACCTCTGCCCCGGCGACCCAACAGCGTCTTATGGACAGGTTGTTCGGCCCGGAGTTTGATAATAAAGTTTTTATTTATTTGGATGATCTTATCATCATTCATTCAACTTTTTCCGATCATTTAGAATTGTTACGTAAAGTCAGGGAGAAATTGCAGGCCGCAAATCTCACTGTTAATATGGGTAAATGCCAATTTTTCAGAAAACAATTAAAGTTTTTAGGTCACGTGGTCGATGAATTTGGTCTACGTACTGACCCCGATAAGGTAGGGGCTATTGTCGATTTTCCCACCCCTACATGTCGAAAGGATGTTAAGCGTTTTCTAGGCACTGCTTCATACTATAGGCGATTTATTAAAAATTTCAGTCATCGCGCCGGTCCCTTAAACGCGCTTACGTCAACTCGCAAAGGAGCTCCACCCTTCCGTTGGACTCCCGAGGCAGATAAAGCTTTTACTGATTTAAAGTTAGCTCTGACCACTGCACCTGTTCTAACATGTCCAGATTTTTCGCGTGAATTTTCTGTGCACTGTGACGCGTCGGATTTTGGAATAGGCGGGACCTTAGTTCAAAATATAGATGGACAAGAACATCCAATCGCTTATTGTAGTCGCTCGCTTTCCCCCGCAGAGAGAAATTATTCTGCGACAGAGCGGGAAGCTCTCGCAGTAGTACATGTGGTAGAGCATTTTCGACCTTATCTGGAGGGCAGTAAACCTTTCCGTATAGTTACGGATCATTCTAGTTTGAAATGGTTTTTAAATCTTGAAAATCCTACCGGTCGCTTGGCTCGTTGGGGTTGTAGGCTATCTCCCTATAACTTTATTATAGAGCATAGAAAAGGGTCACAAAATGTAGTACCTGATGCTTTATCGCGGTCCGTACCTGTGTCTGTAAATGCCATAGATTTAACTACAATTAAGGACGCATGGTATCTTAATATTGTAAAACGTTGCACCGAGAGACCCCGGGCTTGTCCGAATTATCAACTTTTGGATGGTAGGCTTTTCCGTTTTACGAAAATTTCTAACCAACTCAGTAGTGATTTCCAGTGGAAAGAAGTTATACCTCTTGAGCTTAGGGAAAGTATAATTATTGAAAATCATTCTAAACCTACTGCCGCTCACCTTGGTGTAGCCAAAACATATAAACGCTTAAAATTGAGATATTTTTGGCCTGGCATGTACAAAGATACCGTTAGTTTCATTAAAAATTGTGACATTTGTAGTGCCTATAAACACAGCTCACAGTGTACACCCGGCTTTATGGGAGAACCAAAAAATTGTACAAGGCCATTCCAGTGCATAAGTGTGGATCTAGTCGGCCCGCTACCAATGTCCCGCCGTCAAAATAACTACCTGTTAGTTGTCATTTGTTGTTTTACAAAATATTGTTTTTTGTTTCCACTTCGCAGGGCCACTGGAAAGGTTATTGCGCAAAGATTAGAAGATCATGTGTTTCTGGTGCATGGAATACCGCAAACCATAATTTCTGATAACGGATCCCAATTTACAGGTCGTGACATTTTAGCCTTATATGAAAAATATAATATCCCCCAGATACACCTAGGCCCAGTATATTGTCCGCAAGTTAACCCCGTTGAACGCTATAATCGTACAGTAATGACCGCCGTTTCGGCTTTTGTGGAAAATGACCATAGATCCTGGGATGAGAATATTCCAAAGATCCAATTTGCTATAAACACTTCGGTTAACGAATCCACCTCTTATAGCCCGTTCCTTCTAGTCCATGGTAGAGAAGCTATAGCCAATGGTGATATTTATAAAGATTGTAGTGATGTCAATGAATTAACTATTACTCCGCCTGATGCACATGTTCAAAAATTGGGTCAACTTTCTCAAATTTTCAATAATGTAAAAAATTCACTTAAGCAGGCGCATCAGAAGAATGTGAAATACTATAACAAGAGGCGTAGGGATGTATCCTTTAATGTAGGAGATATTATTTGGAAACGTACTTACAAACAAAGCGTTGCGAGTAAGTATTTCACCGCGAAGCTTGCTCCGAAATATGAAAAATGTAAGATTATCAGGAAGCTTTCACCATTGGTGTATGAGTTGGAGGACGACCAGGGAAAATACATTGGTAAATGGCATATAAAAGATTTGAAATGTTTAGACTAGCTTTCAACGGCCGTGGGATGATCGGCCTCAAAGAATTGTCTCCCCGTCTGATGTCCGGACGTGTCGTAGGAGGCGACTGTGGACTATTTTAGGTGTTTTCCATCCTTACCTAACCACAACTTATATCAATCTACCATTCCATTTAGTGTATCTTGTGTAATTTGAAAACCATAAATTTGTACTTAGTTTCTCTCAATTTTTATAACTGGTATAACAAGAAAACTTAATTTCTTTTATGCTGCGTTGTCTAAGGGATCCCATGACAATTAGCAACTATATTATGTCTATTTGCACCCTACCGGTGTTGGTAGATTTATTATTTTAATACATTTATTCCCCAATTATAATATACTCATATAGGCGAGTATATTTGTTTCCGGAGAATAATAGGTTATTTTACTACTATTTTGTTATACAGGGTTGGGAGACGGTTTTATTACAGATTTACTAGTCATTTTTTTTTCAGGCCTTATGGGATGTAAGTAGTGGTTGGTTGTCACACCTTTAATTTTATTTTTTTATTCCTTTTTTTTTATACATTATAACTTACCTCTAGTCAAAGGTTTTAATCAGTTGTTGTTTTACTCCTTTAAACTACTTTTATTTTTACAAAGGGTTCATTCCTGTTTTCAGGAATTAACTTTTCTTTTCACTTACCTAGTAAGAGTTTTACCCTATTTTTATACATAATGAAATAAGTATATTTTATTTTTACTTTGGATTCATTCCTGTTTTCAGAAACCTATCATTTTAATAATTTACTTTTCTTGTTTATTTTCCTTGACTGGAAACTGTGAGAAACAATTGGCCCCTTTGTTAGTTAAAGAAAAAATATAAATTACAATAGGCTTCCTGTTTAGAGTACCTGATTTTGTAAAATTTTGTCAAAACTCTTTTATTTTTCAAATCCCAAATTGATACATACAACCCATTTTGGCTAATAATTAATTCAGTAGTTTATGGTTTCACTTAATTTTCCACACAGTTTCCAGATCAATATTTATTTACAATGCTATATGCCTTCTTGGTCTATTTTTTTTGTCATTGTGTAATCTCCAGTGGCGACTTTATTTGCAAACTGTTTAACCCATCTTTACCCTATATATATCTAGACATTCTAAAATACATGCTTATGTAATTATGTATCAGTCTTGAACGATTTCTTTTCGAACAAATCGTTTGCAAGCCTGGCCGATATTCTCCCGCTGTAGTTATTTGCCTGAGCAGTCCTTTAGTAGTGGCATTCATTTTTGAATATCCATTTTCATATATTCCTCTATATTATAACCTATATTTCAGTAATAAATTCGATTTTTTTATTATTATGGTCGGTACCTTCAAATATCATAAAAAAAAGTAAATCAACTCGACGGTAGTATGTTTTTTATTTTTAACTGTCAACGTCAAGTAGTGCGGAAAATGTTCGGATCGATATCGTTATCTGATGAATCGATCGATTGAATCCATCCTATGATTTGGTTTATATCGATTGTGTCTCGATTTATTTTATTGCCTTTTCTATCTATTCTTATAGTAAAAGTAAATGAATATTAATCTTCTTTATGGTATACAAAAGGCCGAGGACGTCCCGCGAATTCCCTACGTGAATTCTTATCCGGGGAAGGGGGTGTTGTAACGTTATTTTTTAATTCACATTAATAATTTAAGTCGATTGTCATCGCAATTTTTCAGTGATCGATTTAGCCGACTTTTCGTTATTGAACTAAGAAACCCGTACAACTGATATCCGATTCCGACTCGATTAAGTTTGCGCGATATTCGTATTCCCCTAACACAATTGTGAATCTCCGACTATCTACAATTAAAGCTTGTTTAATATGTAAAAATCCGAGTAAAGTAACTTGCCAAGCATCGAATCGTTGAGAGAATCGATATTTTGAGAATTTTCTGATGAACTACGATTTGGTCTTTAAATTAGTAGCGGAATACGGGAAACGTCAAAATGTGTCGTTGCAGTTCGGCTACGATGCGGTTGAGCGCTATGTGCAATTACGAAATTGGTGGGTTACTTAGATCTTTATTTATCGACGCCTTTGTCAATGACAGTTGCGATTGGTGATCGATAATTCACACGTAGGATTTTCATTTTGCATTGTATAATTGTGATGAAAGAGAATCGAGTAGTCGATACCAGATTGTGATCGATTATGGATAGACGAATCGAAATTGTCGACCTTCGCCCCATCACTACGGACGAGCTAGCTGTCAAATGGATTTCGCTGGTGGTTCGATTAGATGCCGGCTTTGAATTTATTTTTCGTTATTTTGCAATTAAGTTGCTAAATAAACGTATTTTTTTATAAATATTCTTTTAAAAAAGTGCCGAGATATCGAAAGTCGAATATTTGTAATCGAAAAGTACATGGAGGTTGTATTTTACCGACAACCAAGTTTTGTTAAAAAATATTTTGGAAAACCCTGAAAAGGTAATTTGTTTTGTTCTAATTTTCTATTTCCACGTTAGTATGCTAAATAAACCGTAAAATCCTCTCATTTGGTCTTATATTTTCTTGGTAAAATCAGATTCTTTGTGAGATTTATATTTTTGAGTTTAGGGTAGTTATCAAGTGTTTCTTGTATCCAGATTTTGTCTGGATTCTGTCTTAAAATGATTTCTAACTATTTGTACACATGAATAAACCAAGAACATATAAATTAAATGTAAAATATTTCACACAGGGTCTATTTTTCTCAAAATAGTCAGATATTTCATTGCCAGGCAACCCACAATATAAAGTTGAGAATTTCTAGTTGATAATTGCAACCATACCGGATTTAGCAATGATTATACAATGAACATACTCTATTTTAACTAAATTTTACATACTTTGAGTAATAATTTGAGTGTGAAATAGAATTTTCAACACCGGGCTCCGCACTGTTTGTACTGTATCTGACAATCATTGTTACACAAGCCAATATATTCTTCAGGGTTTTTTGCATTGCGCCTGAAGAGATTCACTGGACCGAATGGGACCCCTTTCTCTCCGGGTCTTTAACTAGAGAGGTCACAAAAGCGCGGGATCTGAGAGCTCATTTATATAAGGAACAAGAGGACTTGCCTTTTACTACAAAAAGCTTTCTCGTTTTAAATAAGGTAACAATAGCCAGCTGAGGACTTCATTATCGGTCGGCCCTGCAGATAGCAATTACTTCTCTCAACTTTATTTCCTTTTCTACTTTACTTTTTTTTTCAAAACAAGGGAACAATATTTGACCAGTCGATCTGCTCTCTCTATCTATTTCTTTCTATATATATTTATTACTTCTTTGTCTCTCTGTTTCTTATGCTACTGGATGAACATTCCTTGGATTGTTTGTTAAAAACCTGTATTAAAAATAAATATTGTAAAAAAATTTATTTGGTTTTAATTTGTTTATTTTATTTTTTGTGTGGCTATTTTCCTTAAATAAATAAGGTACAGAAGATAGGAAAGAGACATTTCAATTCATGTACAGAAAAAAGTGATAACACATTTTATACATCTCAAGAAGTTGAAATGTGATTTACAACAATGTCTTTTTGTGTCTCAAGTCTCAAGGTAGATTTTGATGTCTTTTTGTATTTCCGATAAGTTAATTAGACCTTTATTGTGGAATAGAAAATACAAAACTGTCTACTAACAACATCAATAAATAGCGTAGAACAAAAACCAAAATAAATAAACAAGCACAGCCTTATCGCTTCTTAATACGCAATTTCGAGGCTACCTGAAAAAAAAAATTGCAAGTCAATGGTTTTAATCCTTAGATATTCTTTCGTTTATATAAGTTGTTATCAGTTAGAAAAAGGTACAAATGGTGATACGCTAGAGACCATACAATTACGGTGCATCAAGTTATGTGCCGTTCCCGGGAATTATAAAATATTTCCAAAGTTTCCAAAATCCTTAAGAATATTTCCATAAAACAAGGGAATATTCCCGTAAACTTTGTTGAGCAATTGGATTGAGGGGGCTAAAAAATTTGCAATGCAAAAAATGCTGGATCAAGGATTAAAATTGATTTAAATGGATCTAAGGAAATTTACAGTATAATTATTTCTATACAACAAACTCGCAATTCTATTTAGGCAATGAATAACCAGCTAATTTAAATCGCCACACGCCGCACACGTTTGCGAACTAACAGCGGCCAACCTCATTTGAATGGGTTACACGCTCGCCGGACATTGAACGCGGAGAAAGCGGACAGGATCAGCTGTTGGTGCGCGTACGCAAACTACAGTAACATCCTTAATAGACATCAATGAACTTGCCAAGGATGTTGTTGATAGATGATAGAAAATGTTGATCTTTACGATTTTACTGATAGTGTTTTTCTTACTTGACTTTTCGTTGCTGCGCCATCTTAGTTCATTGTTTCATGTATATTTAAAAAATCACAACTTGAGAACCGCCGTCAAACGATATCTATTTTTAATAAATCATTGAAAATAGAGAGAAAATGCATCAAAAATACGTATAATGGAATTTAGCCGCAGGAAAACGCTTGTTCTATTAAAGATATAAGTTCGGTGTATTATACATTTTTTTTAGACATGTTATCTACTATCTTTACAAACATTAAAGTGTTCACAAAAATCCTTTACTATTATGCTTAGATATATTTACGGCAATATGATCATCATCATCTTGTCAAAATAAGTCTACTTCTTCACATAGAAGATTGACTGTATAAAAGTGGCCAGTATTATTTAAAAAAAAATGCCTGTATACGGGCAACTAGCAAAAAATGTCGTTTTTTTTTATCAACGACATCTTAATTTGCAGTGTTCTAAATTCAAACATGTAAACGGTCGGCAGAATCGCGCGCCAGTATGTCCGGCGCGTCGCAGAGAAAGCTGATCCGTCGTTGTAATGGCGACCGGTTGGGTGAAACGAAAGGGGGGGAGCCTAGACCTACTTCTGTTCTAGACACGTGACCTATTTTTTGTCTAGGAGTCGGATTTGAAACTAATCACTTTAAATTTCGTTTATAAGATTTCATAGACGGACGGATAAGAATAAAGACGAAAAGTTTAAGAATCTAAAGATGTAAAATAAAAGGTCGTACTAATAAGCCAAAAATATATTTATCTACATACATTGCTTGTTCACTATGTAAATCCATACTTCCATACTAATATTATAAATGCGAAAGTCTGTCTGTCTTTCTGTCTGTCTGTCTGTCTGTCACCTCTTCACGGCTAAACTGCTGAACCGATTGTGATGAAATTTGGTAGGGATTTTTTTTTTCTTTATTGGGATAAGCAAACAAGAACACAATACAAAAGGATTAAATTGTTGTACAGACAGAAAAAGTAATTGTGCTCTCAGCACCGCTTACCAGAGGCCAGGGATGTAGTTAAGGTCAAACATAGGCTACTTTTGGGCGCGATATAACAGAGTCCCACGCGGGGGGGAGCAGCGGGGAACAACTAGTATTTGTATAAATGAACAACTTTGTTACAACAGTAACATAAATACATTATTGCCAATTCGTTAACAAATTTCATCAAAAACATTTGGGAAGTTCAGGAGGTGCAAAATTAACAAAGAGAGAGAGACAGAACTCGTTGATGTCTTTTGTATGGTTGAAAAGTCGCTAAGACTGTAATATTAATTTAACATACTATAACACAAATCTGTGCCATTTCGTGTCAAGACGTTTGGACCTTGGGGTCCTAGCGCAAGCAAGATTTCCACCGCTTGTAACAAGAGGGCTGGCTGCTTTTTTGCCCAAAGGATCAGCATAGCTATCCAGAGGGGGAACGCAGCCAGTGTTCTTAATACCATGCTTTACGGGCAAGAGCATAAATTCTCCAATTTTAGTTTTTTATTATTTTGTACAGAAAATATGCAAATATTAGTCTAATTATAAAATGAAGTAGTAGTCAACTACTGGCTGTATTTCGACTACTTTAGAATTTGTTTATTTTAAACTACATTTGGACACACATCTCAGTCAAATGTTACTGGAATATCCTTCAAAGATAACAATGTAAAAAATCGATCAACTGTATATTTTAATGGTATTGTAAAAAAATCTTACTTTCCAAGTCAAAGTTAACAAAAGAATAAAATTTCAACGCTAGAGGCGACCCAGCAACAGTAAGTAAACAATAACAATAATAACACCTTACGAATTTTGGTGTTTTAAATTTGGAAGCACATGTGTACCAACAATACAGATCGACACATGTTGCCGAAAATATAAGAGACTTTCTCATCGCGTGAGCCTTTCTTCGACAAACACGACAGATGCCAACCCTTCAATCAGTCAATATTTGAATTCGAATTTGGAACGCCAGGTACGATCAAAAAAAGAACATGTGCGTCGTGTGGGAACTTATTTGTTATGAAAATAAATTGTCTGATGAAGAATCAGATACGTCTTCTTAAAAAAGGAAGTACTTTTAATGGTAATTTGATCTCTTAGAAATTTGAATAAGGCCTGTATCAATAATCCTTAAAACATTAGTTTCGCCTATCAATACTTAATGACGATCTGAAAAATTTAACAAAGTTAGCCAATAAAATATAGAATTTACTTTATAGAGTTCAACATTAAAAAGTTATATCAAATTTTATCATATTATTTAATGTTTAATACTTATACAAATAATAAGTTAAAGATGCAACCAGGAAAAATGCTCGGACGGACGTATATACATAATAGGTTAAAAAAATAAATAAAACAAAGCTTAAAAATATTTAACGGCTCTAAATAATCCTTTTATTCAAATATCCAAGCTATTTCACCTCGGTCAGTAGCCGTGAATGCTAAAAAATAAACAAAAATCTGTCATTATTAATCGTATTAGTAAGGATTAGGATTAGTATAACCCAAAAAATATTAGCATTACTTTGACAAAATACAATTATTGTACTGTACAGTCACAACACTGGCCACTCAGTGCAAAATCAGTTCAAGTTCTTTTTTCAAAATTCGAACTGTATTCAGACGAGTTGCGCCACATAGCCGCAACTATTAGTCTGGTGGTCTGTCACGCCTATTACAGCTACAAAAACATGTTGCCCAAGGCACAGACTTTTTATATAAGTACACATTGTAGCTCATTATTTCATTTTTTGCCAACTGTAGTGTAAAAAAAGAATGTGTTGTGTGTTTGACCTATTTTAATTTGTATGTATTTCTACCTCATATTTCAGTCATAACTATTAAACAACCTAATTAATTCTATTTCATTTGTAAATCGTTGGACTGGTATTTACAGCGAGAAAAATATTGGGTGTTAATATCAAATTCTAAAATGAAGAATTTTTGGCGCCAAAATGGAAATTTAATTTAATTTAGTTTTTTTACCAAGGAATCTAAAGTAGAGTCTTGATCAAAATAGAATTGTTTTGCCTAGAGTTCCGAAAATGAGCTTATACGTAAATAGTTCTTATGTAATGTGCGGAAAAGTATTTAATGCCTTACCTGATAATACAAAATCGTTACCTCGCAAAAATTTCAAAAAGAGCTAAAGTCGTATTTCTGTGATAAATGTTTTTATACTCTAAAAGAGTTTCTTGAAAGAATTAACACTGGAAAAATTTGTAAATAGTGTACTTATTTCCATTTGACATTTATTTTGTATTGATTTAATCATATTATTATTTTTTATAACGGCGACCATTAACTAACAAAGTTTTTAGTGTTAATTTGAAATAAGCATGCTGACGAATTATTTGTTTAATTCCTAATTACTTATATATTTTGCATGCCTTAATGAGGTTAATGTGAGGGACTTTACTATTATTTTTAGCAACCAAATGTAACCATATTTTGCAAATAAACATTTGAATTTGAATTTGAGTAGAAAAAGTAGCAAAGTTTAATGGAGCGACTGCCGTCTAACCTCCATAACCCTTTTTACGAGTAAACCAGACCTTACACACACTGAAATAAAAAAAATACCTTTATTGATACTTAACAACACTTATAATAATAACCATAGAACAACCCCATTCAGAAGATATCAATTTACCCCCCGACCCACATTTTTTCCATATTTACCCCCGGGACCGAACAGAATCGAACCCATTGCCCTGCACCTGAGCATCCGTTTATTAAAACGATTTCCGGTTGGCCCGGATATTTAGTTGGGTTAAGGATGTAGGATAAAAGGAGCTTTTGAGATAAAAAGCTTTCAATGAATACAGGAACAGGTATTTAGTGTGTCATTAGATTTTTTCTAAAAATATTCTAAGTCCTTAATATTGTGCTATTGCATTTCAAAGGGTTACTATGCTACAGTAGTTACGTCTTTGAATATGAATTTACAAGGTTCCGGATTTAGGTCAAGATGATTTTTTTAAGTGATTCATGAGTTTTGCAACGAATTGATACAAACTCCACTTATCAATTTTTGTATCTGTGGTTATAGCATTAATAAAAATACATTATATAAATAAGTTGTCTATGTCTATTTCGATTCATGACAAAAAGCTAATTGATCACTTCGCACCTCTGGGAGCTTAGCCAAAGTCACAATTTCAAAACGTTGACAAAGTTCGACATGAACAAAATGTATGGGACTCATGTCAGCCGCGCTAAATCACGAGGTCAATCCCATACATTTTGTTCGAACTTCATTGACGTTTTCAAATCGTGGTTTTGGCTAAGCTTGTCTGATATCTTGGGTGGCTAACTACCTGACATCTTTCTCAGAAAGGCTAATTTGACGCAACAAACATTATCCTTTATTTCAAGTTGTCCAATTGTTAAATTTTGTTTAAGTGAACAATCTTTAACAATCAGTTAAAGATAAAATCTCTTTTACATAATCCCCAAATGATGACACACACCAAAGTCGGAATCGGAACTTCGAGGCTTCGATGGAGACAGAGACGCCGCTATACGCTAGAGCGAGACGGCGTGCGGGCAATGTCCTGATTTGTCAATAAACTTGACCCACATTTCATTGAGATCGAGGCTCGCAGGAATCTTTGTAAAGTTGAAGTCACAATGTGATAAATAAATATATATACAGAGTGATAACACATAGATTGTGCTATCCCCAAAGTAAGTTTGAGCCTTGTGTTATGGGATAACTAACTCAACGATACTATACATTTTAATAAATTTATATAAATTATAAATACATAATACCGACTATTATTAATGCGAAAGTAAATTTGTTTGGTTGGATTTTACGCCTAAACTTCAGAACCATTGTTGATAAAAGTTAGTTTATGACGCCAACATAATAATAACAACATTCACGCAAATATCTACTTCAAATATTAAGAAAAACATGTAATTTTTCACGTTAAACTATAAAGCAACTTCATGAACGCTGCCCATCCGTATCGACCATCAAAATATGGAGTGTCTCGTTAAAAACTTACAATCTCCGCCCCTATGACCGCAGCTTTATAGCATCCTCGTCCAGTGTAACGGTGCCTGGTTTCGGGCTTCGCCCCCGGGCAGCGACCGCGGTCCCGATCTGTGACCGGAGCCCGGCTTTGTAAGTTACGCTCTGGCGCGCAAAGGATTTTGACGCAATTACTATTGAGGATGAATTTTTTGTATACATTTTTTTATATATAACTAGCTTTTGCCCGCGGCTTCGCCCGCGTGTACTTCCCTCGGGAACAGTGCTTTTTCCCGGGATGAAAGGTACCCTATGTCCTTCTCCTGGCTCTAAACTACCTCCCTGACAATTTTCAGCTAAATCGGTTCAGCCGTTCTTGAGTTATAAGTGGAGTAACTAACACGACTTTCTTTTATATATATAAGATTATATTTTTATAATAATATTCAAACATGCATGCGAAACATGCAGGTATCAAATTAACAATATAACATCTTATTGTTCCATGTTTCATGTAAATAAATAATTTCATTTCATTTCAATAATCAGTCCATGATCAGATGATCACACCTGATGGTAGGTTCAGATGTGGTAATGTTATATTATTAAAATGGGTTGAAAACGTATTGCTGATTTTGAACTTTTTGATCATCATTATTTCGTATAGATATCATAGTTTATCGACCATACACACCCTGTCTCAGAGTTTTTTGGAACCACCTTTCGGCCTTTGACGTGGAGACTTTAATGATTACCAGATGGCAGCCGGGACTAACGGCTTAACGTGCCTTCCGAATCACGGAATCTTTATTATCAGACAATCAAGTAATACGCCTGCAATGATTAACCAAACTTGAAACAACTTATGCTTCTCGTGGGAACCGAATCCACGACCCCCGGGCTACAGGTAAACTTAACTTACTGCCTTAACCACTGAGAAAGTCAACTTCAAGTCGTCAAGACAAAATGTATACTTTTATTTTATATATGATTTTAAACATGCGTTTTTCCGCCTTGTCTGAAACCCTGGACGTGTTAAAATGGACTATTTGTTTCACTAATATGATAAAGTAGGCTTTTAAATTAGTACTAACCGCATATCCCACCGCGCCGCAGATCGCCTTCCATTTTCAAAACTGGGCTACTTTGACAGGTCGACATGCGTGCGCGCAGTAGGTCCTGCGATAACGGTGCTTCGTTTCGGGCTCTTGCGCTCGCCGGGCTAGTCTGTTCCTTTACAATATTCACTCATTTTAATCGACGACGTCGCAAATATTATTAACGGGTCAAATTTTGACGATTAGTTCCAGATTTCTAATTATAAGCCTTCCTCCAAAAATTACAAATGTTTAGAGATGAAAAAAGACGACAGTTTTACTTTTTGAAATGAATATGATTACATTTTTTTAGTAAGATTGGTATAATAAAAGTTAATAAATCTCGTGAATTAAATCACGATTAAAGTTTAAGTTTGCGTTAAAAACTTCAACAATAATATATAGTATTACCTACTAGTATGTAGATTTTGTTACATACGAACTGCTTACAACAAATTTAAGTTATTAAAGGCAAAATATCTCATGTGTATTAATATCAAAATTCTCAAAGGTTAATACACTTAAATAAAATCACTTACTTTTTATTGCAATAATTACAAAAAACTGACTGAGGCGGACTTTTTGCTTTTGCTCTATGGAACATAATCAAAACCAATTTCTACTTATAGAAAATTTCACACTTGTCTTTTCGACAACAGTATAACATCAAAATAAACTCCCTCATCTAAATAACTAATAAACGAGCTAGTTAATTGGCATTTGTTTATATTAGCCGATCAGTAACCTTACAACGTCACGGTGTAGCCGCGTCCGGCGCGCGCGCAGTACAGTTAGTGACGTCGGCTAACTGCTATCACGGTCCGGTACTCCGACAACAAGGACGCTGCCCACGTGCGATGACTGTACCATTGTAGAGGCCGAGAAGGCAAGCGAGTACGTGTGAACGTAAGCCCCCTAAAGATGGGGGAGAGTTATTAAAATGCAATGATTGCATAGATAGGCGACACTATAGAGAACTTTTAGGGAGATCAAGCAGGTGCGACTGGAAAGAGATGCGAAATGCAAGTACAACGCACTCTCCCGAGATTCGGCTCGTATAACCGAGAGGTTGGTAGAGCCATGGGAGGTGGAGGGAGTGTACCATTGTAGAGATATGATAATAATGACTGGAAAATAATACGAATCCTGGATAATAAATAAAACATGAATTTATGGACAAACTTATTTGAATTGACATCTGAGTATTTTTATCAAGCATAGTTTATGTGTCCATCTCTTTAGCCATTTATGAGTTGTTACACATGCAATAAATAAAATATTAAAATTAACAAGAAAATAAAATAAAACTAAATTTTACCTACTCTTAATTTAAATTAAAATAGAGATCAATAATATATTCAAAATGGATCTGATGATTTGAAAATAAATGCGACAAATAGGGCAATAGGTAAGTATAAAAACTGCATCAATGATGAGCGTACAAAAAAATGTTTTGTTCACTTCCATTCAAACCAAATCATTAGACCATGGGATCAATTGCTTTATATTAAGTAAAATTTTCTACATATATTTATTTATAAGTGCTATTTAAAACAATAATTCCTAATACGACTAGTTTTATGATTTGAAATACATGCTGTAAAAATTTTGCAAACCTAGCTCTGTGGTATTTAAAATAAGTTGATATTAGGTGCGCACGCGCGGTACAGTTAGTGACGTCGTCTAACTGCGACCACGGTCCGGTGGTAACAAGGACGCTGCCCACGGAGGCGACTGTACCAGATTCTAGATCTGAGTTGCATAGTTACAGATACTATTTATCATCATAGCGTTTTTCCTTTTGCATTTTCAGATTACGTTTAAAAGCCAGAGATGGAAACTGGAGTCAAAAATAGCGATCTATAAGCTGGTAATTGGATGTGCCACGGTTTTCCTAAAAGACTACAACATGGGGTTTTACTAAAAAGGCGTGAAAAGATTTCTTTATGGTCGGCAACGCACACGTGACACCTCTGGTGTTTAAGGCGTATATACCGGAGCCTTAAGAAGATAGCTGTAAGCGTAGTACGCTCGGCGTAGGTGAGAAATACCCGATTTCCGTATGATTTGGTCAAAAAAATGATAGTCAATGGCGCTTTATATAGTAGATGGCGCTGCTGTGCATTAAATTAAATCTCACATATATAACAAACCACGGGTAACACCGTGGGGTGCAGTTAGTTTTGTATATAGATAGCATGCAGAAATGCACAACTGCTATCAGAAGCACGCTCGATGGCCTTATCTAGAGAAAGTTGTATTATGAGTTATTTACGGGTATTAACATAAAAAGCAGGCAAAGTCAGATTATACAGTTGTTTCGGAAAATAGCTGTATAAACTGTCACAGTGAATAGTTAGGGAAATGACAGTTTTTGCACGTTTTGCTAACTAGTCCGGTCGACGTGGTTTTTTCGTTCGGAATCAAGTGGGACATAGACTACTTATTTTTATAAAAAGGAGAGTGTGTTATTGTAAAACTTGTCCTGGATTTCGTAAGTCCATACTTCGACTTCTGATTTGGTAAGTCCGTGTGGAGTCTGGAACTTTGACAATTTGTTTATTGATATTTTATGGTGACAGAATAAAATTATTCCCTGCTTCGGATGGCACATATTGCGGTTGAAGAAACTAGGTTCTAGATAAGCATTTATTATTGAATACGAAATTTATATTTAGCTATGGTTTTTCAAACTTAAATGAAATAGTAACTCTTCGTTTCCATGACAAATAAATTTTACGCTCTTGATATTTTAGCTCCAGTACATAAGTACTAAAATACTTTCACATCACCTACTTTATGAAAAACATAACATTTTCCTTTAAAAAAAGTTAGTCATAACATTGAGTCACCTTACCTAAAAATAAAATATATTATCACTGCTTAATATAAAACAAAGTCGCTTTCTCTGTCCCTATGTATGCTTAAATCTTTAAAACTACGCAACGGATTTTGATGCGGTTTTTTTAGTAGATAGAGTGATTCAAGAGGAAGGTTTTTATGCCCATGCGAAGCTGGGGCGGGTCGCTAGTTTTAAATAAAGAAAACTTAATCATATCATTTAATTGACGTCATTTATTATTAACTCACGTTTTCAACCACTTCCAAAGCGCAAGTGGACACGCGTCGCTACAAACTCCACTGCAGCATTTTTTTACAAAAACATAATTCAACATTAATAGCTTATCTTGTTAACATTAGTTTTAAGATTTATACATATTGTGACTTAAATTCCAACAACATTATGCCGCCCACTGCGCCAACTTAGAACTTAACCATGTACTTGACTTTGAAATAAGGTTTTGCGGTCATCGGTGAAGGGGGGCGGAGGGGGGGTTCGTCTCAAAAAGTGAAATGGTAACCGTATAGAAGTGAATCAGCAACGGATTTGCGTTGCATGACTTTGCCTCTTGGATTATATTGGCTGGCCTAGATTGCTGGCTTCAAATATGGGTTATGTTCACTGATGAGAGAACAAGTAGGCGGATACGTTTTAAGCGATTTTTTTTTTCATCTCATTGTTTTGTTTTAGCTATAAGGTCTCATTTTGTAATTCTCAGTTTGTGCGATGCGATAGTTAGTGTTATTTTTGTGAAATATAGGGTTTTGTATATATTGTCGTCATGTTATCGTTTTCCTGGTTTTGCCATCGTTGAGTTAGTATCCCATAACACAAGTTTCGAACTTACTTTGGTACTAGCTCAATCTGTGTGATTTGTCCTTATATATTAATTTATTTATAAAAAAATGAAAGTATCATTAATCTTAACCTTTTTAAACGTATATAAATTTAAAAAGCGGTCATTAATTTCTCTATATATAAAAGATTCGGTGAAATATTATAAAAAGAATTTAAGCTAGACATAAAAATATGTTTTGTTAACTAATAAATACAAATATACACAAAATTCATCCGCAAAGCTTCGTCCAAGTGCACAAAAAATCATCAGCAACTAAACTAATAAATTATCACGTTTAACAAGAAATGTCGGCATCTCAAATAACCGCAAAACATAAGAGAAGTTGTAAGGCATCAAGATCCGGGTATAACTTTCTCCGTGACGTCAGAGCATCAGGGGCTACTTGACACAAACCATGGAATCCCGGATCTTTGTTAGCTTCGTGCAAAATACCGAATATGAGATTTGATAAACTATTTAGAGGTAGGTATTGTATTGTGTGAGTGAGGTGATATGGCAATGTAAACTTTTAACAGATAATGTTTTTTTATATTATTATAATATTTTTCTGTGTTATTTGTACAAAGCATGTTTCAGATTTAATTTAAGGGAGATAAATAGATTTTGAATGAAAGAAACACTTAGAATTAAAAATAAATAAATAATTAATTTAGGATTCTATGATGTATTAATACTATTGTTCTTCTTTTTATTTTAAAGTCGTGATAGCTATATATATATATATATATATGAACTTAATATATTGTAACCGCAGTTATCCATTTTGAAGACCACATTTTAAAAAATAAATAATGATGAAAACATTATATTTTAAAGGAAAATCTTCCATCTGTAATCATTATTTCATCAAAATTAAAATAAAATCATAAGAGAAATATATAAGTCCCGACATATCGTTTATTTAAGATAGCGTGTATGGTACTAACAACTAAAATTTAATGTATTTTATTATTCTTTCAGGTACAAAGCCACAACATTACTCAAACAAAAGAAAATCCGTCATATAGATGCGAATTAGAAGGTAAGTTATAAAAACATTAAAAATCAACATATTCAATACTATGCAATAGGATTCTTGGTTTTATTTCGATTTATTCTGTCATGTGCGCAAAATTAAATCTCTGTGAATTTTTCGACCTAGAGTTTTCTTCTTCAAATAATCTGCAGTTTTAAGACATCCACTACATCGAAATAGGAATCACACGTTATGTTATATGCCTCTACCGGTCCTTTATAAATAATTTCAGAGGCCTGAAAGAGATATTGAATATTTACAATCTTTCATAGAATATTTACGATATTAACTATCCTTATTACATAAAGACATTATAGGTACGAAATAAGAAAAATCCCTTGCCATTAGGGTTTAGCTGTAAGACAGAAAAATTCTCGTGCTAAGATTATCCAGCAACTAGTGTTTGATCAAAACCCTATTCAAAAGTATCGTCATAGTAATGAGTTAAAAAACTAAACTCTCTTTTAAAACCAAAGTTGATCGTAAAATATGACATAACATGTGGCCATAGCTCCACATATTCAAATCCCGGAGCGTCGCATCGAACAGGTTTGCTCCTGTTAACGGTATCCCACCAAAAACATAAATGTAAAAAACGAGAGCCAAGTTCAATACAAAAATTATGCTTGGCGGTGAGCTTCGCCGCAAAAAGAATGGCGATCTAAATGAGTGCCAAGTTCTATGCAAAATCGAAATATGTTTTTATAGGAACAAAATAACATTATGAACAAGTATTAAACTCTATTTCTTTGCTTTATTAGATACCTATAACAATTGCTGTTATTTAAAAATGTGAGATCTCGAAGTAGGTCAGATTTGACTTGGCCAGTTTTTAACACAATTAAAATGTTGAATAACTTTATAAAATGACTTATGTAATGAAAACTGGCCAAGTCAAATCTGACCTACTTCGAGATCTCACATTTTTAAATAACAGCAATTGTTATAGGTATCTAATAAAGCAAAGAAATAGAGTTTAATACTTGTTCATAATGTTATTTTGTTCCTATAAAAACATATTTCGATTTTGCATAGAACTTGGCACTCATTTAGATCGCCATTCTTTTTGCGGCGAAGCTCACCGCCAAGCATAATTTTTGTATTGAACTTGGCTCTCGTTTTTTACATTTATGTTTTTGGTGGGATATCATTACTTTTTGTAATGCCTTAGCGTAATTTGACATAGTAGGTACCTACTTATTGCTTAAAGAATAATTAGATGAAAAACAATTGTTTTTAGTTAACACACTTTTTAGGTATATTTAATTTAAAAAACACACCTTGTTGTGTTTATATTTAAAAAGAAAAAATAAAATTTAACTGTCAAGAAAACTTACTACTAGTTTTAAAGTGTTTTTTTTAAAGAAAGGAATACTATTCTATACTAGTTTAATATTCCTGTGTCTTCCTATTTCAATTACACGTGAATCTTACTCCTACGGTCCTACCTAATAAACAAATGACAAATTAACCTAAAAGAGCTACAAACAAATGAGGTTTTGAAAGAAACTATTTACGTAATATTAAATAACTCACAAATGCCGTTAAAGTACAATACTAAAAAGGAATAATTTATATCTGGACTATTCCAGCTATAACTCAAATAAATTTAGTCGAACGACGCAGCATTAAACGCAATCTAATAGGTGGGTTTCCGCTAAACAACCGGGCATAACGAGGACGCTGGCGCGAATGAGCGCCGCTAAGAGCATACTTTGGTTCGTTCGCATTTTAAGTCGTATAGCGCTGTGAGCCGCGCACAAGTGCAAGGCGCGAGCGAGTTCAAGCAGCATTCTTAGACTAGTCAATACATACATATATCGGTACCAATAACACTTCGCTATTGCCTTGACCTTGGTATACATACACATTGGAGTTTCTTTTAGGGTACAAAGAGTTCGAACTAACAAATTTATACCTTAAAATATTATTTCTTATTTTCAAAAGAAATCAGAGAAACGAACCTTGGGCACTGATCTTTGTTAATTTAGTGAGCCGTGGACTATAAGATAACTACTATGCAGGTATAAACCAACCGACCCGCTAAATTTTAAGTAAATCGCTACCGCTTATAATTTTGTACCATAAGTCAGGGCGTGACGCTGATTGGCTGGTGTGCTGCCGCGCGCCGCTGACGACACACCGTTGTTGGCCGGTTGTTTAGCGCGTAGGTATTACAAGTTTTTTGTATGGGGACACCACTTATTTTTTGACTTTTTTTTATTTTTTGATTTTTTCCTACGCTTACACACAATTTCCGAGCTGGATTCCAAATTTCATCCTTCTAGGTCATCTGGAAGTAGGTTAGGTTTAGGTACTATAAGTCAGTCAGTCAGTGCTAAAATTTACAACTTTTTGACCTTCATATCTTTATAACCGTTTGAGCTAGCTTCATGAAATTTGGGCTTCTACATGTCCTGATGGATCTTATTAAACACACGTAGTTTTATGTGTTTACACTAAAGAGGTTTCGAGTTATAGAAGGGTCAAAAGTGGCACCAAGTGGTTCGTGTAATATTACACTCGGCGCTGGCTAGCCAGTTCCTTTGCTTGAACTTGGCTTGACACGCTGCCGCGTGTCTAGATCGCTGACCTCAATCGCAGCTTTTCGGAAAAAGCTCGAGGACCGTGCATGAAGCGAGCTTAAATGTGAGAAGGAAAAGAAGTTCTGTTTTGTTCCTATAGTCTAAAGACGATCAAAAAACTTATTATAATGCATAGGCATATTTTTAATAAAAGCTTTTGTCCCACTACCCAACCTAATACCAGTTTAATATTTTTACGGCAGGACATATATTTTTTCTATAAAACCTTAAAATGAAGCCCATTCCCACATATCTTAATTAACGAAACTTTTGCATTTGTAGTGAACCTCATAAGTAATTACATTTATAAATCAATGTAACTATCGCTAATATTTTTAAAGAACCCGACAGATAAAATATGCAATCTTACCATACTACCAATAAAAAATGTCCAGGGAAAACGATTGCCTAATAATATGTAGTAAAGTAGTATTTCTAATTAATTTCAAGATTTTGTTTTACCAAGTTGGATAATTTTTATACTTAAAGTGGTCAAATAATTCATCATTTCATATCGTGGTACAGGGATAATTGACCATACATATCCTGATGTAAGGGATTTTTGAAAACGTTATAAATTAGACATTCTTTTAGCGATAAGCCTTTTGTGTTTCAATTTAAAGTCTTACTTTAAACCATTTTATGTAGGCTTTGTTCAATCTATTTACTGGATGGTTTATTTGAAGTTTGCACAAAATCGGTCGAGCGGTTCTTCATTTTTTCATTATTTCACTGTATACGTACCGGGCAACTTGTGTTTTTTTTTAATAAACATAAAGAACTAGCTGTTCCCCGCGGCTCCGCCCCGCGTGGACTCGGTTATATCACGCCCAAAAGTATTATAGCCTATGTTTGACCTCAGGTCATTAACTACATCCCTACCAAATTTCATCACAATCGGTCCAGCCGTTTAGCCGTGAAGAGGTGACAGACAGACAGACAGACAGACAGACTTTCGCATTTATAATATTAGTATGGAAGTATGAATTTATAGTAACAAAATGGAATAAATAAGCTGGACAGTTTGTCACCCAATCAGCGTTCCCGTACAAGCTGACCTACAACCTTCACAGCACGTCACAACTCGCAACGGAATCGAACCGAGTCACCAGTGACATGCGAATCTAACCTGCTCATTATCTGCACCGCCGCGTCGCTTGTAATGATAGTGTTAAGGTGGCGTTGTAATAGTAATATTTATGTTTTCACACTTGTGCGGAATGAAATAAATTATTTATAAACCAAAGGTTAATTTATACAATGCTCTTAGTATTAAGTCCAACTATTGTGCTAAAGAAGTTAAACCAACAGTTAAGAGAAAATTTATTTTTATTTTATTTGTATTTGCTATAACAAGTCATAAATTGAGGTTTCATGTGACCAAAAAGGCTAGTTATTTCTTCGACGACCTCCGTGGCGCTATGGTTAACATGCCTGACCGCTACTCAGGAGGTCCCGGGTTCGATCCCCGGTCAGGTTAAGATGAAAAATGATATTTTCTGATTGACCTGAGTCTTGGATGTTTATCTATATATGTATTTTAATTTATTAGAAATTTATTTATTTAACTGTATACATTTTTTTATATCACAGAATTTTTAAAGTTTAAATGCATTTATTTATAAATATAAAATTTTTTAATTAATGTACTAAATTTACCAATAACATAAATATTAAAATAAAACTAAAATTAAAACTTAAATAAAACTAAATTAAAACTAAAATAAAGCTAAAATAAAACTAATAAAATACACTACTATTAAAAATCTAATAATTGTCCTTGCGGCATAGTGCCAAGAACTCCGGCTGCATTCCCGCGCTGAATAGCGACTGCTATTCTCTGCGCGAGAAATGAGTATATATGTATTTGTTATAAAATATAGTATCGTTGAGTTAGTATCCTATAACAGTCTCGAACTTACTTTGGGGCTAACTCAATCTGTGTGATTTGTTCCTATATATTTATTTATTTTTTTTGTTAGGGCTTTAGTTTATTATATAGTTTAATTTATTTTTTAAATATATTGTTTTGAAAAGTATTTTAGTAAAAAGACTTCAGTTATAAATCGTTGCGAGCGCACAAAGACATCTCATGTGTCCTATGTGTGACTATCAACATTAATTCGTGGAACTAAGATTAATTAATTTCTTCTCATTAAGGAGAAAGAGATAAAAGTGATAATCCTTGCTCTGGCTCGTTTGTCTGAACAATGCAGCGTAGAAATGCTGCTAGTGTTCTTGGCATCTTTGCCCCAGAAACTAGTGTTTCTGGATAAGCGGGTGATCAGTATATTTTCTCTTAAAACACCATCAAACGAAAATAAATTTTAATTTTATATCAATATATGACGTAAAAAGCACGTCGTATCATGTATTTTATGTCATCGTAATATACAGTTCATGTAATGTTTAATGAAGTTTAAAGATATAATATAATTTATGATTTATTTTCTCTTTATTTTTCATACATAATTTTATTTTTCTTTCTTTTTCTGTTAATGTGAATTTAGTTTTATTTTGAATATTAAGTTTGTTTTTAAGTAAGAGATCAATATTATGTAGACAAAGAGAGTTACTTGTTTGTTTACAAAAACATATACATTTTCAAGCATGTTTTCCTTGTAATTATTATCTACGCATGCTTTCACTTTCAACAAAATCATTGCTATATCCATTTGTTCCTCGCAGTAAAAAGGTTATTGTGTGAGTGACAATAAACACACGCCATCTGTGACTCGGTGTAGATATTTATTGACGTTAATCACGTGATTTTAGCAAAACTTTTTTTTTTTTTTAATTTTATTTAGGATGAAATTCATGGACACAGAAAAAGTTTATTTCTTACGAACATAAGTATATAAATTTAATAAATTACAAAAAATCTGTATAAACATCCCAATCCCATCTAAATTTAATTTTAATTAGGTTGTTCTCTCATAAGATCGTCATAGTAACATTCTAAATCAAATTCTAAATTTAATTTCAAATAATCTGTTCTCTCATAAGAACGTCAAAGTAACATCTTAATCAAAATCCAATTCTAAATTTAATTTTAAATAATCTGTTGTCTCATAAGATCGTCATAGTAACATCCTAATTCAAAATCCAATTCTAAATTTAATTTTAAATAATATGTTATCTCATAAGATCGTCATACCCTTAACATTATCATATCAGAGCTACGTGGGGTCCGAGTCTAACGGTGCCGGCCAGTAACTTGTGTTTATCGCATTTATAGCGTGATGGCGGTCAAGCCTCCAAAGGTACTTGCAATTATGGATATTGTTGTGGGTGTCAACTGAATTTTGACGTGAATCGTTAGTTTGTTGTGTCCAATTGGCATTGTAAAAATATTGGATGTTTATATAAAGTTAATACGAGCTTTAAATTTTGTAAGAGTACATACACAGTATATACTAATGCCATAGCACTGGTAATTTTATTGTTTTCGGAATTTAATCAATCAATGAATCAATCTTGAAATCAATATTTGCCCCTAATTCGGTATTTGAAAGCTATGACAGTAGTAATATAACCGGCCTCCTATCCTGCAACAGCCTTCTTGATCCTTGACAATGTTGAACATCTTTCCGAAAGTACGAAAATATTAAATCCTCCATTTTGTCCCTTCACCATTTAGAACATGAACGGGAAGAGATTGATTGATATTTTCTTAAGTCAGAAACCACAACTCAAAACGTTAAATTAAGAAAGCCAAGTCCACAAAGTTGTATAATATTTTTTTGGCAGAAATCCAGGCGGCTACACAAACGTTATCACGGTAACTGTTATCACGTCACTCATTAAAATACCGGCACAAGGCTACCGTTTTCGTACCACTTCGGACACACCCGCCGAATAACAATTCGTCAGCGTGTAACGGAGCGCACTCTAAATCTCTTGTAATTGGGAGTGTGGTTAGTGCGTAACGGAACGCAAATTTAAGGAAGAAACGTCTTGCAAGTTTTAAAAACATGACAATATGTAACATACATAACAAGGGGTCTTCAAAAGTTACATGAAAGGATAATCTTTCAAGTCCCAAATCCTGGTATTGTAGGCGTTTATGACCCTTAGGCCACTTATCATTATAGGTTATCACTTATGCTTATTTGCCTACTAAATTATTTAAGGAAAATTAATCTAAGTAGGTATATAGTACTTATTGTCAGGCTTCTAATGACTATAGGTCACAGAAAAGAGAAATTATCCGAATAGAAATGTTTTGACGCGGATTTAGTTTCAGGATCAGTGTGGCAGCGTATTCTCTCTTTTTACATGTAAACCCATGTAAACCACACCAAACCTTATTAGAAATGTATTACGTAGTTTACAACAAAGCCACCTAATATTATCGACCAATAACAGTGGCAATAAATGACGCAATCGAATTTCCCGCCCATTTTTTCTGTGTGAAACGTTGGCTTGCAAGCCAAACTAGTGACACGTCTTTCGTGCGCTAAAGCACTTCTTGTTAATATTTCTAAATTATGTGCTATAAGTACACGTCATTTTCACTTGACTCTTGTAGACGCACCATTCTTGCAGGTCCTAATAGAAATAATATTTATCGGATCCTTTACTATATGTAATTTTATTGTACAAAAATAATAAAATAAAAACAAAACCCTATATACAACTTGTTTTTTATTACTAACGCAAAATCCAAAACCATTTATGACAACGACGACAATAGAATGTTCTAACACCTAATTTTTGTTCGCTATTTGTTACGTGCCTAAATAAACCTGTACGAAAAATCAACAAAACTCAAATACATACTTAAAAAAAGTTAAAAAGCTTGTATTGTAATTCATTCATATTACAACTTGTCTGACACGAAATAGCCAATTAGTGACGTCACATAGCGGGTCGGAACTTAATAAAATAATTGAAGTTTGGCGAACCGTTATCATTTCTGTCTGTCTGTCTGTTCTCACGGCGAGTATATCGTTAGTAATATTTATGATTATTAATGAAGTATATTGGGGGTCAACTATTGAGTAGATTCGTTCTCGGAAATAGTTATATTTGTAATTTCCTAGAACTTCAGTTGGATTTTTTTTTAACCAATTGGATTCAAAATAGTCATAATATTAAGTTTTTGACATATGATACATATTGACTTTATTTTTAATTACTCTAAAAACTAAAAAAAAAAGTATTTATATAATTAAAAAAAAACCTAAACTAATTACTTAAACAAAAAAAAATACTTACAAAAACTCTAGTCCCGGCAAATCATTACCCCGAGGTAGGGTGCTCAGAAGGCTGAAAGGAACTTTGATTCATTAATGAGTTATTGAAATTTGTATTTTATCAAGTTATGAAAAAAGCCATATTAAAATGTTTGGATTCCAAATTTTAGGTATTTAAATGTGGTCGGTTTTTTGACAACTTACCTTTAAAAATATAATAACGATAATATAAACACAAACACATTTTTAATATTTAATTATACACAACATATTTTATCATTCTTCTCCTCGTTGAGTTTTAATAAAACAAATAATAAATAACAAAATCAGACAGAAAAAGCAATTACAATTATCGTTGTAACAAAAACCGACAGCCCATCACGCCGGCCCAATTACACTGATACACTTGTCAAAACTAACCACAATATTGCAATTTAATCACTATTCGAATCTGGACCGTTCTTGTTAGCGATCTTATGAAAGGAATGAATAAGATAGCTAAGGAGATACTCGCACAATGACAGACTAACTGGACTTTTAATTATGTAAGTTAATCGTTCAAATAGTTTTTTTATGACTTTCTGCTATTTTGACTTTAGGAGTTCAGAGCCGGGGTGCTAAGCGCTTTTCTTTCTCCTTTTTTTCATCACTGAAGTAAATCTTAAGTCTTTATTTGAACATGGGTAAATGAGATCTATATACAATACTAGCTTTCGCCCACGTGATATTCCCTCGGGAACAGTGATTTTTCCCGGGATGAAATATACCCTATGTCCTTTTCAATGCTCCTAGCTATGTGTATGCGAAATTTCAGGAAGATTGGTTCAGTAGATAAGACGTGAAGAGTAACAAACAAACAAACGAATATACAACTCACTTTCGCATTTATAATATAAGTTGAGATAGGATTAGTTAGGATAAGCTGCACACCGTGGTGTTACCCGCGGTTAAGGTGATACCTCGGTGAACACTAGCGCCACCGTCATTTAAAAATCATTACTCACTGAAAACACAAGTTATCAAAAATCTCTCTGCTGTAATAAAGGTTCTGGATTTGAAGTTAATTTTAAACATATTAAATTATTAAATGATAATTCCCTATAGTTACAAATTGCAAAACTGCTAAAAGTGGCCGTTTTAAGCAATTATTAATTATTAATTTAATAATTTCACCGAGGTATCACCTTAAACAGAGCCATCTACTATTTAAAGCACCATTTTTTGACCAAAGCTACTTAGAAACTTAAAACGTTAATATAAAGTTCGTAGCATCTCTAACGAAATCATTTATTAATGGTATATTAGAATATGAGCTTATAATGTTCTTGTAGTAAAAAGCGACCGTTGGCGTTGATTGATATCCATAATTATATAGTCAATAACCTGGTATTTCACATGGAAAGATCTGGTACGCTGACCCAGAGGTTACTTGTTTTATCATACATTGCGCGGAGGAAGATAGAGTGCGAAAGAGAACAAAGAAGAGAGTGTCGATATCATGCTGTTTATTGCGTTAAAAATACCGATGGCTCAAGAGGCACACAAAAACATAGTCTTGAGGATGCCTCGTGTAGAGATAAAATATGTCTCGAAAACTAATGGTAGCGGGCATGCTAGGACTAACAGTGGTGGGTGGGCGCCGTCTGGCAGTAGTTTGCATGAAATAACTGATATCTGGAGCACGCAAACTTTTAGTAAGTACTTGTAACTAACTTGCGCAAAGTAAACTGAAATATTATTAAATTTTATTACAAAATTTGCAATTGGCGGACTTAAAAATTTATTTTTATGAATACAATAATACTAGTAGAACCCAAAATCCATACTTCCATACTATCCATATCCATACTTCCATACTAATATTATAAATGCGAAAGTCTGTCTGTCTGTCTGTATGTCTGTCTGTCTGTCACTCTTCACGGCTAAACTGCTGGACCGATTGTGATGAAATTTGGTAGGGATGTAGTTAACGACCTGAGGTCAAACATAGGCTACTTTTGGGTGCGATATAACCGAGTCCCACGCAGGGCGAAGCCGCGGGGAACAGCCAGTTATTAATATATGTAGAATATGTACCTAGTAATCAAATGTCATGCGTACTTTTTTAATGAGTTTATTATAAAGCGTTGTCGATCACTATCATGTTCTTAATGACCATAGCACCGTAAAGGTGAGGTGGCCAGGTGAACTGTTGAGCTACTGTGCGTATGGTGCATTTACTTTAGTTAAGTATCGGCCGCCCAGGGTTCTTGTGAAAATTTGGGTAAATAGTCACCTGCCTCAAATTGTCAACTATCATGATTGTAGCAGTGCTTTCTTTAGTTGCCCATTTTGATTTCAGTGACATACATACATAATTATCATCATGCCTGGTTCTCGCATTGGTAGGTAGAGACTAAACTTTACAGACTTCCTTGGCTTTCTCCACAATCATCACTTTTGTTATATACTTTGGCCTTTTGTCATTCTGGGTACTCCCTTTTTTAAGAGGCCTGATTGTGAAGATTTGGCCGCATGTTTTTCGATCCGACCCTAATCGACTCTCCCAGTAAGCTCTGTTTTGTATGTACCTTCGTGTTTCCTTTGATTCATGCTCTCTAAATGCCCAAACTAATAGCACAGAATCACCATAATTACAGTCTGCGAAACTTACTCTCTGCGAAATAAAAGAGCGCCATATTTTTCTATTTCTAAGCTTTCAGAAGAATTATATTATTTTCGTTTACTGTGACATCTTTCCAATTGAGAGGTCAGATGGCAATTGTTCTTGTAAAAGTAAAAAAAAAAAAACTGCTTTATTTAAAGAAACACTCTCCTTTTATCCAAGATGCTTATCTGTATCTTTTCGTATTTTTGTATTTATTTAAATTCAGGTTTATAAAATTAATTCAAATAAATACCTGTATTAATTATGCTTGAAAATAATTAAAATGGAAGCCCTCCTAAGAGCCGATGGCATGAGGTGGCACAGAATAGGGAGGAGTGGAGAACTCTTATGCCAGGACCCACTTTGGGTACTTGAGCCATCGTAGTAAGTGAATTTCTTTGGTTCAAAGGATATTCATCACGATCCAATGAGGAAATTTGGCTAGTGCCAGCTACGATCAGGGGTGGAATTTTTGACTGAAGTTTGAATTGTATGTATTTGTGTTGTGTTGTGAGAATTAATTCTTCTTCTTTTTGTGCCATCTTTTATCGAAGGTCGGCAACCATCAATGGCACCTGCACCTTTGAGACAGCCGCTCGGAATAGGGATCGAGTACTTCTATTGTACCATTGACGTAGGTTTTTTAGCCAAGAAATTCTCCTTCGTCCAGGCCTCCTTCTGCCTTGGATCTTGCCTTGCAGTTTAGTTGAAGAAGTTCGTATTTGTTGTTGCGCATTATGTGGCCCAGGTATTCCAATTTCCTAACTTTCACCGTTTTCTGAATTTCGAGTTTTTTGCCCATTCTATCTAAAACTGTAGTATTACGTACTCTCTGTACCCAACTAATGTTGAGCATTCTGTGAGAATGAATAGACAAAATTTATCATATTTGACTATAAGAAAACTTTTTTATTAAGGTGTTCGATTAATATCGTGCGCTTAATTGTCAAAGTTAAACTAAAGGTGAGGTGCCAGGTGGTACAAAAGCTCTCGCGTGTGTGGCAGCTTTCTTTTTAAATTCATTGTACTTAGACTAGTTTTTGTGGCTTCGGATACATTACTCTACTTTTAAAATGTAGACTACATTCTCTCAGACTTTATTTCTGAACTAAAAATATATATATAATAACTAATACAAAAAAATACACTAACCTAAATAAATATACTAAAATTGCCCATTTAACCAAAAGTATATAAATAATATTATAATATATGCACTATGTAAGTGCATAAAAGTTAACATACATCTATTAATTCGAGAGAATTAAGTTTAAAAAAAAGAACGACATTATTAATTGTCGAATCTCTGGTATGTATATATTAATGAAATAAAACTAAAGACTTAAATAATACTAAATAAAAATAAAAGGAAAATAAAAATACTTAACAAAAATCATAGAAAAGGTCCATGTGGCAATGTTCCGAAGATTCTGGCAGTATTTCCTCGTTGGATTGCCAAACTTATTCGTTGGCCGAGGAAAGCGCCAGCTCTTCGGTCTCCCGTCGCATCAATAAGCCTCGAAAGCCTTTGAAGAGGCCCTCTGCTGCGGGGCCCCACGGACCCAGAGTCTCGACGCCGAATGGTATAAAAATGTATTCGGCGCTAGTTCATATTAATTTAGTAGTATATTTTAATTTACATAGTTCAAAAATACGTGCGTAAAATCTCACTTGCTATTTCATCTCAAGCTCAAAACTATTTACAAATTTTCTTCTACAAATACACACAAAAATAGTTAAATAATTCATGAAAATACTGGAAAAGTGAGGCTTATTAGCGACAATACGAGAAATGTAAAAGTTGTCAATATATTTAACTTATTTTGAACTTTACTCTGGTTGAAATAAGGGCGACTAGCTCCATTTTCTATTTGCCAAGTAAAAGTGTCGTTACACTTGAAATATCCGCTTTACCAAATGTGATTTGCTCATCTGTAATGCAAACAGTTTGTGGGTGGCGAAGTGCGTCTTATTCAAATATATATAATAAAAAAGAAAGCGCTTTAGAGGGGGTGTAGGCAGACCACCAGTTACATGGGTGGAAAACATGGAGAAAGAGATACACAAGGAGAAGCTAGACGTAAAGACAACCCGGAGTAGAAATCTCTGGCGCAAATGCACGAGGAGACCCGACCCCAGATGAACTCCAATAAGGGGTGGACAAAGAAGAAGAAAACCGAAAGCGCTTTGAATTAAAATATCATTTGCAAATGGAATTCAAATAAATATAATAAAAGAGGGCTAGTAATTACCTTGCTCAAAGGATTAGCATTTCCATTCAATATGGCAATGTCGCCAACCTTCTTGGCACATTACCGCAAGTGGAGCCTTTAACGGGACTGTACAATTTAAGTTGATAATTTATTTGTATTTTTTTATTATTTTTAAGTATATACTTTTAAGGTTTTGTTAATATTTACTAGGTATGTGAATAAGATATTCAATAACAAAGAAAATACGCAAAAATAACAGTGATGAGCTAGTCCCAAATTGACCCGTTGGCTCGCAGATTCCAGACACAATACCAATTTCTTGGCGATTTATATTTTTTTCCAAAGACAGAATCAAGTCTGAAATAACGTATAGTTTTCTTAACACCGCGATATATTAAAACCGCGGGTCGTAGCTAATATGTAAATAAAATATAAATAATATCAGATACAACTTACTTGTAACACTGATGTTAAGATTATAACGTTAATGAACAAATGATACCACTGGTGGTTTGCGACTATAATAAATCAACTAATTAAGAAACATTACATTTAAAAGCATACAATGTTGTAACATGAACTGTGTTTCTAGAAAATAGGGTAACAAAGAAAGTGGGCATAATTATAAATATTTTTTTACGAACTGTGGCTAATATTAACTTAATAAAAAAAAAATCATATCTTTTTAGTACTCCATATAATAGTAATGTGGTAATTTGACCCTGGACACCCTGGTGTTACTATGGTACAATGAGCACCAGGATTGCATGGTCAATTGATCGTGTTATCTACACGAAAAGATGGTGAGAACCACGAACTCTGAATCTTCAGACAAACGCTAAAATTACTTACTTTCCAAAATAACGTCAAAAATAAATTAAAAGAATAAGCTTCACTGAGTATTTAACATCACTACATAGTATAAAATAAAGTTTCTTTCTCTGTCCCTATGTCCCTTTGTATGCTTTAATCTTTAAAACTACACAACGGATTTCGATGAGGTTTTTTTAATAGATAGAGGGATTCAAGAGGAAGGTTTTTATGCCCATGCGAAGCCGGCCGGGTCACTAGTTAATAATAAAGTAAGCTGCCTGTCCAAACAGAATTTCAAAAATTAATACCCATAATTACAAAAACGGTGTGCAAAATGAACTTAAGCCATTCAATTCAAAATGTCATACAAAAGACATTAACGACAGCGTGCAAATTTAAAAATGGTATGAACTTGGAAACAAAAAATGTTTGCCCAATGTTTGCCCACTGTTGGACTGGCTTGAGTGGCAAGTGTGATCCAAAGTTTAACTCATTTGTCTGGCCAATTAATGTCAGTTATTAGACACTTCGGTTTGGCGGGATTTATAAGCTGAAGCGGGAAAGTACTCGATATTATTTATTTTTTGATAAATTATATGATTTGAAGGTGAATAAATGGAAGTTAATGTTGGTTATAAAAAATACAGTATTATTTTAAAGAATTTAATCCATGGATATAAAATGAAAATAAACCAATTATGGGAGTTCTTTTCTAAAGGTTGTTAATAAATAATAATGTTGATTTTTTTTTAAATAAAATGATCATATTAACGATATATATTCCTTTAACATATTCTTGTAACGATTTCTGTATTACGGTTGTAATTTGTAACGATATTTTCTTAATAAAATACTTTGTTACAAATTAATATTAAATACAATTAAAATTAAAGTATTTTTTTAAAATATATTTTTATATAGAAACATCCATCGCCTTTATAGTAAAACTTCTCACCAACCTAACCCGTCTTTAACTTATGACTTGGACATGACGACACAATACACCTGCACCCGTGTGTACGCACCTTAACGAAACAGAAAATAATTACTGCTTATATATGAGGACAATGACCCCAACATTAATTTTGGTTAGCCTTGATGAAAGTGTATTTTATGACATACTAGCTGTTCCCCGCGGCTTCGCCCCGCGTGGGACTCGGTTATATCGCGCCCAAGTAGCCTTTGTTTGACCTCAGGTCGTTAACTACATCCCTACCAAATTTCATCACAATCGGTCCAGCAGTTTAGCCGTGAAGAAATGACAGACAGACAGACAGACTTTTAGCATTATATTAGTATGGATTAAAGGATAACAATTTTATTTTTATTAAATAATTATAATTTGACTAAAGATTAGTTAGCAACAACTGCATTTTAGTGGCTCATAATAAGAAAGGTTTGCTAAACAAAGGAAGGTTTATGTCCAGCAGTGGGTCGTAGAAACTAATGATGATGAAGTTGAATTCTAAGGTTCGATAAGCAATTGGAAATCTATTTGTCACTGCTTACATCTGTGTGGTTTGTATGTACTGACCTATCTCAAGAATGGAGCTAACGAATGCTTTTTTTTAGTTTGACCCATAGCGACGTTTATATTTTCTTTGCTTATAGTTACAGAGGCAAAAGGATTATATTATATAGGTCTATTGTTAATACTTAACATGTTGTTGCCTGAGATAAATAAATAATTAAAATAAAAGGCTTTCGAACATAAACTTTTTGACTGAATTGTATTATATTAGATATGTTTGAACAAAATATCCACGATTTGTATTTTACTATTGTAATGTATTTCTTAAAAAAAAATTGTTTTCAAAATACGAATCTTTTATAATAGGATGATTCTTAGGCTTACGCTCTCAAAAACATAAAACGTGATTTGATCACAGTTATTTTTTGCAAACTGCTATTTTTGTCGTATCACGTAACGTTTACTGTTAGCGTAGTACGATAAAGCTATTTAAGTAACTATAAAAATAATGTTTCTTGAATCTAGTTTATTTATTAGCAGCTGAAACGTTTTAGTGTCAGTATATTTGTCATCAAAGTTTTGACTGGTTTGTCTAAAATCACGTAGTTATTTTTTAACTGATTAGTGGTTTTGGTGAACCATACCCAAGATTTTTATTTTTATTGTTTCATATGTATTCTCTCGGCTTAGAATTATACTAACTCCGTTTTATAACTTCGTGAACTACTAAGCTAAGGGAAATATGTCTTTTGAGTTGGTATCCCATTACACTTAAGAACAAAATTTATTTGGGGATACCTCATAATGTGTGGTTTGTCCTTTAAGGCCTAAGCTTCCGGGAGTAATAACAGAATCCATAATTTCACGGGGTAACCAGTGACCGCTTGACCATATAACCTGTTTGAACTATTTAGCTGTTAAATGTGAAAAGGTTGAGCCAGCCGTCATTGTTGCATTGACAATGTGAAAAGACATTTGCACGTCGAAAATTGGCACTAGGTAGCCCAAGGCAGATCTAAATGACCTTAATATCGGAAGCCGAGACTCATTTTGGGCCGCTGCACCATCTTACTTAGTTCATCTGCTAGAGGTTTTATTTATTTATTTACTTCCAAATTACAACTATCATTACAGGCAAAAACCCAAAATGATAGATGCTACACAAACAACTTAAAAAACCCACTATTATTTCTAGGTATAACAGTATAGGTAATAGGTATTACAGTAAACGCAACAATTTTAAATTCATTTAAAATTCAACAGAAGTAATACCAGTGGTATTCTTTCGGGGTATCGGATCGGAATAAATCGAATAGATCTATCTTACTAGCTAGCATTATAAGTGCGAAGAGCCCGCGAGAACGGCGCGTCTTCAACAAGTTGGTCCAAGCGTGCGGCACTTGTAGCAACTGCGGCTGTCTTTGCCTCAATACGTATAGGAATTAAACGTATTATAGGAATACTTAACAAAACATCCATCCGAGTAAAATTTCACTCTGAATATTAGATTAAAACTCATTTGAATATACTTGTATATTTACTTTTATGGTAAACATAAGTGGCACAATATTAAAATTAGCATACGTTAAGTACACGAGTATCGCTGCGCAGGCGCAGGGCGGGCCGGGGTACTGTTAGCTATTGTTGGGATGTAGGGCAGGACACGGGTTGAGGCTTCGAGGGAATGTCAAACTCGGATTTCATGTTATACTGACTATAATCACTAAAACACAAATAACCTTATAGTTTTTTCTCCATTCCGAAAATCTGATTCTGTATACCTTAACGTATTTGAAGACTGCCAGCTTTCTTCTTCTGTTTCTCATGTCGATTAGCTCAAAACAGTCAAAATTCTGTTACTTGAGAAATTTTCCACGTCTAAGCCACTTTCTGTGGCTATCAGGTCTGCCAATTATGTGGTCTATTGATCACACATACACTCATAAGCAGTGGTATAGTAAGCAACAAGAAAAAAATCTCCCTAAGTTGTAAGTTTAAAGGTAAATTAGTATACTTTTCTTTACGACTTACGTCTGTACAAATCCATATCCATACTAATATTATAAATGCGAAAGTCTGTCTGTCTGTCTTTCTGTCTGTCTGTCTGTCTGTCTGTCAGCTCTTCACGGCTAAACTTCTGGACCGATTCTGATGAAATACGGTAGGGATATAGTTAACGACCTGAGGTCAAACATAGGCTACTTTTGGGCGAGATATAACCGAGTCCCACGCGGGCGGAGCCGCGGGCAACAGCTAGTACAACATATATTCATTACATTTTTTTTGGTATAGTTTTAAGGTTTATTATAACGTATTTAATATGAAACAACGGCAGACTTTTGCAATTCCCTGTACTCATGCTAATAATATATAGCCTGTAAAATTAAAATTAATTATATTAAATTATGACATGAAAAATTACCTGGATCTTTATCCCCACTTATTAACTTAAATAAACGAAAGAGACATTATTCCACTTTGGCACAAAACGACAGTTCTCAAAACAGAACAAAAAAATGGTTAATTACAATATGCGACGTCTAATTGCTGGTAATGAATACTTTCCTGCACTAGTGTTCGTTTATGTCTATATTAGTTTGAAAGAAAGACGTTTTTAATCCATAAATGTACTTGGAATGTTACAGCAAGAAGTACTTTGATAATCATTAACCTTCCTATGTTTGTATGACTTCTATGAATGACGATGATAAATGCTGAAGAATTATGAAAAGTATTGAATAAGCTTTTCTTTTGAGAATCCCTGATTCGTAAGTGAAATATAATGAAATTGTTTATTTTTAATAAAGGATATACTTATCACTTATTGACGTCAATCATTACTTATATCAAGTTTACCTTCATTTCTAAAGTGCAAGTGGAGAAGAAGCGGCGCCACAAACTCCACTGCAGCATTTTGTCCAAAAATGTCAACGCTTGCATCAACAAAATATGTAAATTTTATCTATATAGCTTGTTTTCATAATAGTATTTATGTAAAAACTTTATTGTACAGAAAGAACATTGATGAAAGTTTAGTTAGTTAAAAAAATATATATAATGTTTCATTTAATATAACAGTTTTAAAAAGTTAAATTGGTATAATTTATATTATGGGATACCAACTCAACAATAAAAAAAGTATACGCCGTACATTTGTAATAAAAACTCGCCCGTCCGCTCATCCCTACGACCATAAACACAGACACGTCCTAGCTAACCTAGAGACCTAAACCCGTAAACAAGCAGCCCACCTGATCCCTGATTGCCTATTCACGTCAAGCGCCAAGGCCGCCGGGTCGTTACACCACCACGTGGGGTGCGTCGACCCGCCACAGCATACGGCAATCAGAATGTTACATTCTGAATTTAAGATTTCCTTGTATCGATTTTTAATTAATTTTTAAAAGCTTCGATCATATGTTGGGTAGATGCACAACTTATTTAATTCATGTACAAATTGAATACAAACATAGAAAACTTAAAATTAGAAAATTTAGGATAGGTGCTACTTATTTCTATGGAAATTTCTTCCAGTAGACCCGCGATAGGATTATTATACTTTTTTATAGTTGGATATCAAGTTGCCCAAGATAGGGAAAATTGGAATTCTTTGGAGGAGGCCTACACCCGCGGAGGGGTTCTTGAATAGTATAAGTGTATATAAAAATAAATAAATAGAAATTAAAACTATATTATAGAAGATTTTAAAAATAAGTAAACCTAGTTTAAGTAAACTTTAAATTACAAATATTAGTTCTAAGATACTTTGTTATTCAAGAAATAAAAGGCTTTTTATTTTATTTTTATTTTATTTATTTATTTATATCAAGTTGAACTCAAACACGTGGTTGTAATAGACATTGCTCTTAGTATTAGGTGGACCAATTGTATTAGTTTTTTGAACTTTTGGAATAAAAACGTTTTTATCTATCAATAAACATACATTTTTTAATCTTTGCCTAAAATAATTTCAAAGTCATCAAGAAATATGCCTCCCCAAATTTATAGTTATCAAGGAACTGACTTCGAAATAACTTGTTTTTGTTAAAAATCTATATAGCACGTGAAATAATATTATAGATATGTAAATCTAAATTTTCCAAAAAAAAAACTTCACCGACATCAACCAAATTCACAACAATATTAGATTACCTTCTGATAAAATTTATGTGCTGGCTGGCTGGGCTAACTGTAAACGGGCTATCCCAGAACAGGACATCGACCCTTGGACCTTTTTTCTCCAGGTTTTTTAGTCGGAAGGATGTTTTATCTGTGCATCTTACGGTATTGCCCGATCATTAGAATATTTTTTTTCTCTATTTAGACGGGACAGGAATGTGGTCGTTTCTTTTTAATGGATTGGCAATGAAATTAGTTTTTTAAGTTCTGATCATTTTAAGGAGTCTTATAATGTGTGAAAACTGCGAAAAAAATATTTAATTTAATTTTAATTATATTATCAGACTATAATCCATAAATTTAAGAGTTAATGTTGGTATGTACTACGTACCTACGTAAACACTACATATTTGGCTCACTAAGATTGAGAATAAATCTATGGATAGTTAACTAGTAAAAATAAAATTAGCAAAAAATTCAAAAAGTTGGTAGTTAATTGTTGTGTAATGTTATACATCGAAAATTTAACAAAATATACCTAAATTCAAATGCATGCAGTAAAATAAGAGCTAGTTGTCCTACGCAATACTTGTAACACGCGGTTGTGCTACGGGTGAGAACTAATTTAATATTGTACGAAAATTTCTCGGAACCATTCTAAACAAACAAAAATCATCTATGCAAATTTTATAACTTACTTTATCTTCTGTGTAAGAATATGTTAATTATTTTCTGAATGCTGTGACTATGACACAAAACAATAGTAAGAACAAAGCTTCCGTTCTCTTTCAACCCCTTTGAAGTTTGAAATCATAAATTTTAGTGAATCTTTGAACAAACAGCATAATATTACGTCTGATTAGAATACATCGTGTTGAGAAATTTTGTGGACTTTATGTCGAATAGTTTTGAACATTAAAGAAGTTAAGGTCCATCACATACTCGTACTCATTTAAATTGTTACTATAATTACTTAATTTTTGAATCACAATCTGGCTAACAATCTATATCAAGTGTTTTCTAAAATAAGTATTTGTAAGTTATCTATTGTGTTGTATTTACCATAATCACAATTTCTCTTTGACCATATATAAATAGATTGTTTTGATAAAACTGTTAAGGAAATTTAGTCGCAATATATACCTATACATAATTCAAAATGATACACCAAAAATAACTAAAAGTACAAACAAACTTATCCATACTAATATTATAAATGCGAAAGTCTGTCTGTCTGTCTGTCTGTCTGTCTGTCACCTCTGCACGGCTAAACTGCTGGACCGATTGTGATGAAATTTGGTGGGGATGTAGTTAACGACCTGAGGTCAAACATAGGCTACTTTTGGGCGCGATATAACCGAGTCCCATGCGGGGCAAAGCCGCGGGGAACAGCTAGTAATAAAATATTTAAGAAAATCAATTAAAGATATTTAAGTTCAAACGAGATTAAAAGAGATCGTGATTATAAAGGTGTTCAATGAAAAAATCTTTATTTATATTAAAAAAAATTACCATTATGTTCAAATTTAGTAATAATTTAACTTTAATAAAATTATATTTATGAATATAATTAAATAAAGTCAATCTATACTAATATTATAAAGATTTGTATTTTTATGTGTTTGTTGGTAATGAATAAACTCAAATACTACTGTGCCGATATCAAAAATTCTTTCATCATTGGAAAGCTACGTTCACCCTGAGTTGATGGTGTCCGAATTGTCAGTGAAAAAATATTAAAATTAAAAAGTGTCAATTCGGACAGTGTGTCCGAATGATATCGTGTCCGAGTTGTCAGCAAGCCAGTGTGAATAGGCTACTAGTTTTATTACAAATAGTCTTAGACAAACTCAATAGCCTAACATTTCGTAAGAATACTGATGGATTGTCATATTATTATAATACCAGCGACCCGCCCCGGCTTCGCATGGGCATAAAAACCTTCCTCTTATATCAGTCTATCTATTAAAAAAATCCGCATCAAAACTCGTTACGTATTTTAAAGATTAGAGAACATACAAAGGGATATAAGGACAGAGAAAGCGACTTTGTTTTATACTATGTAGTGAGTAGTCATAGTGATGCGTACGAGTAATATATAATTAGACAACAATTGATAAAGAATTCATATCAGTAGAACACTTCAATAAATCGCGATCACATTTTATTCTGACATCATTTTTTTTGGATTAGCGGTCAAATCAGGCAACGACAAACTCGGCCTTTACCCAAGATTACTACTTTTGAAATTTGATGTCGTATTGTCGGGCAATTTTGCAAAAATTCTATGCAAAAATCGTATTATGGGTGCAACACATATATTTTTGTAATAACTAAATACTTACCACTATTTTTTCCCCACGTTTGGGCGAAAATCTCCTTCATCCTTTTATATTTAATTTTAAGCTAGTTAGTAGTAATTCCTATATAATAATAAATATTTGTACCCTTCGTATTAAAATACCATTACTATAGTTTACATGGTTTCTTTAATAAGTCAGTTTAGAACACTGACTAGGATGAGAATGGTCAATTGACCCTATGACGCAAAAATTCTTTATTCAAATAACTAGGATCTAATTTTGTAAGTACATAATTATAAGGACTTAGACTATAATGATGATACATAAGCACAAATATATAACCTAAACTATGTACTAGTCAAATCAGTAAACCTAATGAGTATTTACTTATTTTGGCACTGATTCCCACACTGGTTGCATACCACTTTACTCCGAACCAGTCTTAAAATCTCTAACGGTACGACAGACAAACAGTTTTAACTTTATATTAGGCAATTAGGACGAAGACGTTCAAAGGCGCCGCCCGGTCCTGTTTCCTTGAAATTATTGTTTAAATATGTGAGTTACTGTTTTATTGTTATTTTTGCTTTTTTTATTGTGTTGGTACGTCGAGTTTTTATTTTTGGAATTGAACATGAGAACGAAAAGTTTAAATTTTGATTTTAGAATTTTTACGCAACCCGTTTACTTTAAAAATAATCGAATAAGTACATACACATCCAAGCGTATCAAAATCCTTGGCAAATTTTTATCGTTTACATTTTTAAATGATATTAGGGGATTTTAGGGGGCAACTGTCGCATATTTTTTAAATATTTTTAAGATTTATTTATGAACATTGTGACATACTTACAAGGAACAAAATATAATACAAGAAGAATATAGAAATAGTAATTCCAAATGCGAGAACTATTAAACATATAACTGTAGTTATATGTACTTATATCGGCAAAAGTCTGATAATTTTTAGAATGCCGATGAAAATTTACGTACCTTTATTTTAAATAAAATACTCATTTTCTCAAGCAAACAAAACCACACACAAATGATGTGCATGCGCAACCTACGAAACACTTGTTTATCATCTCACTAAAATCACAAAATAAGTATCAATGCCACGTGTGTGACCCAAACGGAACATTTGTTTAACAAAGTTTAAACATGTCAGACGTATTATCAAAACTTTAAAATAAAAAAAACCTACACATGACCTATTGACCAACACCCCCTCCCTTAAAACCTATCACGAATTATTTTAGGCCAGCCCACACGCGCCCGCATTAAAAAAAAATGTCGCGCGAAGAACGAGACGCAATGATAATATTCTATCGAGAGTGAAAGAAACGGACAACATCGAAACAGGGCCGACTAACGGTACTGTACAGAAGTGTGTCAGTGGCGTAAATTATTACACAGCAGCAATAAGGTATAAACGCTTGGAAGTGCTTGTTGGAATAACAACCTTGACCCGTGTTGTTACGGTCGGAAGTTGTTTGTAGCTGATCGGGTTTTCGATTTTCACGGTGTTGATTCACTACAATAGCGTCCGCTTCTGTATTCTGTTTGATAAATACTTAGTCTAGTTTGGAACCTACCTCAAGGCTAGATCTTTGTTTGGTATTTTTAAATTTTATGGCAGCCATGTTGTATGCGCTAGAGTGGAATTTTCTACGGGTTTATAATGAGGCACTTAGAATGTGAAATAAAATTATGTACATAAGTTTTTTTTTTTTTTTTTAATAAAATTACTTCAAATCAATCCTATCCTTTTATTTTAGTACAATAAAGTTATTATATCAAACAAACATGAAAGCAAATCCTCTATTATTTTAATTCTAAACAAATTAATGTAATGATTTCGTAATTATGTATGTATCGGTTTTATAATTTACAATAAAAAATTAAATTTCATATAACATCCCCTTCACTATCACAGACAAACACACATTAACTGTAATAAACAGCTGTATCACCTTGGCAATGACTTGGATTGAACCCGCGACCGTCTCGCCATTGTCCGCACTCTCCGCACACGGGAAGGCCGCGCGCGACCTATTGAATCATTTATATAAACAAAACAATCTTCTTTTTTATGCATGATCTATATTGACGAAAAAGGTTGAAAAATATCTGCGTCAACAGAGGGTAGCGTAGACTAAAAAAAAATCTGTATTTTTGTTGTTGGCCATGCCCGGCCGGTTGTAAGGTTTCAAAAATGTTGACATAAATATTTTCACTTTAAACCATTTGAAAGTTATTTATATTTTTTTACGATTAAAACTAGACTTAATTTAAGTTAGTATAACCGAAATCTAAGAGGTCATGCAGTAAAATTACGGGGCACTGTGAAGAAACACCCTAGGCCACTAATTGTCAGCGTGCTAGTGATACCCTCAATAAAATACGAGCGTAAATAAGCTAAGGTGACATCGACGTAGCACCAATCTATCGCGGGCTGGACTTGACTGAAAATAAACCGTACAGGGCAAAGAAAATCCTATTAAAAATTATGTATCATAGGTATATATAATGTAGGTAATTTTTATTTTAATAAAAATCTTATATATATATATATATATATTTAATTTATTATTAGGTATGTAATTATCCATGGTAGACCAGCGTCGTGGCTCGTACCACCGTCCACGACACATGCTGAGCTGACCTTTTGGCGTTTGTATATTAAAAGTTTATTTAATTCTCATATCAGCCATATAAATTATTATTCTCTCTTTCTTTTCAGCTGTGGCATTTTTGACACCCACATAAGAAGAGAGAGGTCTGTTCATTCTTAAGTTTATCTTATATATTATAGGATTCGAACGATACTTCGATTTTCTGTTATTAAATCTTTACAGCGACATAACACTCTGACCCACGCTTACCACGATATCTCTAACAAGCCCATACAACATTGAAACCCAGTAGAAACCCCATCAATCCAAGACTTAGCTATTTATCATAACTTTCACCTGCCCACTGGAGCAAATAATGCCAGTGTGACAGTTCGCGAATTCGGCCTAGGATTTGTCATTTGAATATGACAGTAATTGCTAAAACGTATTGTGTGCAAATACCCAGTTTTGGGTCTATAGTTAAAAATAAACACGCAATTTTCGTAAGACATGTAATCACGTCTTTATCCCATAGGGGCCTCGTTTAGCATGATAGCAGTTGAAACAGGATATAGTTATGGATTGCTAGTCGCATCACCCATGTTATGTTGTTCAAACTGCTGATTCCTTTGGTCGACTTTTACGCGGGAAGAGAAGCAGCTGGTACATTCTATGTTTTCCTTTTCCCAGGCCAGCATGGGAGATATTTATTTGTGTCGTTATACTACAAACAAACAAAATATCTAATTTGCCGACGCCCACTCACAGAAACACTTTCGCTGACAGTAAACGAGATAACAATAACAGTAATTGTCATCTACTACAAGAAGCGTTAATAAGATAAGATAAGATAAAGATAAGATAATCATTTATTGTCAACTGTGTACATAGAAAGATGTTACAAGTTTTATATAGACACAACAGTTTGCCCATTTCGGACGTACAATATTTCAAAGTAAATTCATATTAAATTAGATTTAAAAAATAATAATATACATTTACAAGATTTCAATAATAATTGTTAGTCAGTTCTGTTAAAATATTCGTCCAAATCATAAAAACATTTTTCAATTAACCAGTTTTTGAGTGCATTTTAAGAATGCACTCAAAAACTTGCCATTTAAAGATTTTATATAAAGGGGAAAATGTCAGGTAAAGTGTTAAGTTTTCAGTTCATTCCAATAAAAGCAATACATGGAATAATATATTCTCCCTATATGGAAATATTCCAATCAAAAACTTGATTACTAACTGAAGCAAAGGCTGACTTATTTATTACTAAGCTTTCTCTACAGTTAACCTATTGGAACTATTTTAACTACATTTTGTTAAATTGTAAATATATAACATCTACTAGCTGTTCCCCGCGGCTTCGCCCCGCGTGGGACTCGGTTATATCGCGCCCAAAAGTAGCTTATGTTTGACCTCAGGTTGTTAACTACATCCCTACCAAATTTCATTACAATCGGTCCAGCCGTTTAGCCGTGAAGAGGTGACAGACAGACAGACAGACAGACAGACTTTCGCATTTATAATATTAGTATGGAAGTAAGGTTCAACATGCTTTCTGTTATTTGGGACCCCAAACATAACTACTTAAAATTAAACTATGTACAAAGCTACTGAGAAAATATCCTCTGCTTGCTGCTAGTTAATTCAAGGCAGCCTCAAAAAGCAAACTAATAAAATACAGCCTCAAATACCAAAACAAGTGAAATAATTTTCGCAAAATATTCCACAGCAAAATCACACAAAAGGTGGGTGCAATAATTCATAACCAATAAATTATTGCAAACGCCTAAGGTTTTTTCAGCCTGATCACGTTTAAAAATGCAATCTTTATTGTACTTGATAGTTTTTTCGAAGCGTTGCGCAGGAGTTCGTCGACCGCGCAACCTTAGATTTGCGAAAAACTATCAAGGCCACATCTCGGCCGCGACAAATTTATATTTTAATAGATTTTTTTTTCGGTTGCAACTGCATTGGCCAACGTGCGTGCAGCTTTTTGTGGCTTGAAAAGAGTAGTTTGAATATCAACCTTGTTTGGTTACCTCATCAGGTTGTAGGAGGACGTTTTGGGGAAATAATGAGCTGGTTAATGTAAATAATCATACAATAAGGCCGTACGTCCACTAAATTTACTCTTTACGAAAACAGTACAACATTTTTTTTATGATAACATTATGTAATAAATGCAATTTGTACCAATATTTCCTAATGTAATTTTTTAGAATGATTTTTACTGTGCACATTGTTATAAAATAAATGAATTTAATAAAAATCGCCGGTGGACCTAAGTACCATGCTTAATGACCTCAACGAAATCTCCCAACAGGTTGGCCTTAAAATGAACATGGACAAAACCAAGATAATGTTTAACGTCCATGTTGCGCCGTCGCCGGTTTTTGTTGGGAGCTACACCCTTGAAGTTGTGGACCAATATGTCTACTTGGGTCTAGCGACGGAACAAACGGGGTTCCGTCGTTAGACTAGAGGCCCGGGTTGAAAGGCGCGTCCGTGTCAAACGCGCCTTTACCTAAGCGGTATATGACGGCTACGGGCCCTACCCGTTAGTCACTCTGAGGAGAGTGGCTGAGCCGAGGCCGCCGTGGTTGCGGCCGCCGCGCCGGGACTGTGGAGTATTAGTAAACACATAGTCCTGGCAATATGCGGTAGGCGTTGACACCGTGTGGTTTTTAGTGGGTTCAAGTCCCACATAACCACCCAGCTCCCTGTTCTTGGCTGGGTGGTAGGCGAAGGCCTTTTCCACACGTAAAAAAAAAAAAGGCTGACAGTTCAAGCTTCAAGGATGAGGTCTCTCGTCGAATTCGACTCGGCTGGGCAGCGTTCGGGAAGCTCCGTAATATATTCTCGTCCAAAACACCTCAGTGCCTTAAAACTAAGGTCTTCAACCAATGTGTGTTACCAGTGATGACATATGGGTCCGAAACGTGGTCCCTTACTGTGGGCCTCATAAGAAAGCTCAAGGTCGCCCAAAGAGCTATAGAGAGGGCTATGGTCGGCGTTTCCCTTCGAGACCGCATCAGGAGATCCGTAGGAGAACAAAGGTTGCCGACATAGCCCAGCGGATTAGCTCTTTGAAGTGGCAGTGAGCAGGGCACATAGCGCGACGAACCGATGGCCGATGGGGAAGAAAGGTTCTCGAATGGCGACCACGCACCGGCAAGCGCAGCGTCGGACATCCACCGACCAGATGGTCAGATGACCTAAAGAAGGTCGCAGGCAGACGCTGGATGCAGGCCGCTTTCAACCGGTCGTTCTGGAAATCCTTGGGGGAGGCCTACGTCCAGCAGTGGAGGACCTGCGGCTGAAATGATGATGATGATGATGAATAAAAATCATGTGCAAATAAGGCAAACCTTATCCCAATATAAATTCCATTTTGTAAAACCAGATTAATTGCAGATGTAGAAAACTAATCGATAATATTATTTTTCAGGACTTTTATTAGTTGTTCGGGTATTACGTTACATTGGACAAAGAAACTAGCAACATTTAACATCTCCAATGGCTCTACCAACCTTTCGGTTATACGAGCCAAATCTCGGGAGAGTGCTGTACTTACTTGGCTCATTCCAATCGCCCCTTCTTGATCTCCCTACAAGTTCTCTAATATGTCTTCTTATCTTGCATTAATCACACGTCTAGGTGACCAGTCGTCATCGCCTGAGCGTTTTTCTTAGTTGCATCTTCAGCTTACGCTTCAGAGCCCAGAATACACGCTTTGAATCATGATTCGGATTTGGCGGTATTGGTTATTACAAATGGAGTGATTTAAACCTTTTTACAGAGAAACCAGACCAATAGGAACATGATCCGGGTGTGTTAATGGCCAACACCGTCAGATTTTTCAGGCTGCCTAATGGCATCTGAAATAGCCTAACAAGTGCTATCTATCCCTGCCTTCGCAGATAAGGAAAAGGCGAAAGATACAGTAACTGACTGTTAATTGCCAAAATTCGCGTTTAAATGTGGGCATTGTTTGCATCCTGATTGTGGGCAAAGCGGCCAGTGGCTCCTCTAAGTCGGCTAATTGTGCATGTTCGATACATTGAGTACATGTGGTACAGGGGCCGCATTGAAAAGTATACTACCTAAGGTGTAAGTATGAGGTAAGGCTCTTATTTATGCCCCACTGTACAATACAACAATGTAATTAAGTAGATTTCTTTTACGTTATCTATACGAGTGTATCGAAGCTCATTAATGAAGTTATATATCTTGGAACTATTGCATTAAAAATTGGATGCTTTGCATTAGAAATAGAATAGTGAGATATCTTTCTGCCTTAGGCATTGAGTAAAAAGAATTTGCAATGTGTCCGTTAATATAAAAAAAAAATCTGTATTATTAATTAGGCCCATCATGTTTGTTTTTGACTTTAGAATAGATCACTTCAATTCTTTAGGGTGGTCAAGCTTTGGGATAAATACAAACTCTCCTTACATGCTTGCGTTTTTATTTCCATTCCCAAGTAGGTAGATTGATGTCAGTAATGACGCTATGGAAAATCTTTTAATGCGTATCCTACATACGACAATTGGTAAATGCGAAATTTTACTGTGTATTTGTTTGGTTATTGCCAAAATGATAGATGTCCCACGCAAGTCAAGTCGCGGGCAACTATACATATTACATTTAATTGTGAATTCTAAGTTTGTGCATAATAAAAACTTAAATTATTTAAATTCAATACCTCTCAAAACATTAAATCAGAGAATATCGTCGTGTCCCAAATACCTTTAGAGGAAAATTCCACACTTGGGACAAAACAGCCGAAAATGACATTAGGTTGGTTAGCAACAAAACTGGAATTATGCTAAACAGCCCGCCAGATGGCGCCCATTAAGTCATTGAGCCAAAAATTGGGCTATAGAATTTCGAAAGGTAAATTTTGCAAGAAAAATAGGCCTCGTAAAACGTGTAATAAAATGGCGCTGCTATCGGCCAGCCCCGATGGTTAGTGAAGCGAAGCGGCGCGCGCAAAACGCAATTATTTCGCCGCATAGATGCTGATTGCGCGTGCGCACTGCTGTTTAATAAATGTTTTTTTTTCTTTCTATTTTTACTGATTTATTATTTTAAATAAAAAAAACGCGTTTGGAAAACCTAAGTTAGCTAATGTATGTTTTATTTCGTACTCTCCACATCTAGAATCAGGAGAAATTGACACTCAAATTCCTTTTTTTTTTTCTTCAAAAAATTAGCTGCAGTGGAATTTTTGATGCCGTTTCTTCTCCACTTGCACTTTGGAAGTGGTGGTGATAAGAATATCCCATATTGAGAATAATATATATATATAATCACGTCTTTATCCCATGCGGGGTAGACAGAATAATCAATGTGTTGCTATTCACCTTCTTTAAAAATATATATTGTATCTAAGTTAAATATATTGATAAAACGGTAGTGTGCCTAGAAGGCTAGCAGCATTGCCCAGTTGTATGGCAATACTAATCCTCTGTGCCAAGTAATAACTGGAATAAATACTTAACATATCTGCTTATACTTCAAAAAGTATCTGCTATACATAGCATTATGTCTCTTATTTCTGTTAACTTAAAAAATAAAATAAAAACTACCTCTTTAATTTCTGTTAAATATAAAATTAAATATCAAAAACCATTCTTAACAGTGACTAAACACAAACGCTTGACCTAGTGTTCGACGGAAATGTTAAACTATGCATATTGTGGTTTATTCTTCGTTCGTCCTGAAATTTTGTCCCACATTTCAAAAAATGATTCGTTTGTCCCAGTCACTTTTATATTCCCGGTTTGTCCCAGTTCACAAGAAGGTACTTTAAAGGTACAGCTAACAAAAAAGTATTTTGAACGAATAACAAACAAAAACCTATATTATTTAGAAAGAAAATTACTTATAAAAAACAACGGGTCGAACAAGGAATGCAAAGTGGGACCAACTAGGAATAAAATAATAAAAATTGTACATCGGGACGAAGGAAGCATAATGTTTGGGACTAACTAAGAAATTTATTAGTGGGACAAAACTCAGTGGGACAAACGAAGAATGAATCATATTGTGTCGGTTTGTTACGAATAGCCATCGTCTTTGGGTAACAGAGCGCGAACGCCTCACAATATCAAGTGCAAGTAGCTCGACTAAGTTGCAGGTAGCTTATACAAGTAACTTGACTGGCTGCAATTAACAATACAATACTATTTTTCGCACCAAACAAATTATATATTTTACTTAAATGGGTTTGGTACAAAGACGGACTTATTGCTAATGGATGGCTCATTTAATAGGTCTCGATTATAGACAAATTGAGATTTAGACCAACTGAATTTAAGACTCATAACCACTTAGTCCTAACGCTAAAACAAAATGAAGTTTTATCAAAAGGCCATTAAGTCAAGGCACACCCAGTGAATGGGACATTTTCTACCCTGTGTAGTTATTAATAAGTCAGTTAACAGATGTTTTTCGATGTAATTAAAACACGTTTTTATATAAAACCATTTAAATTTAATCTTTTTTAAATGTTTTCAATATTGAAGATTTTACTTACTAAGCGTGGTAATACATGAAGCTTGGTTTTTAAAAAAAATTATTTAGTCCAATTGTTCCACAAGATACCTACAATCGACAGTGTTCAGAGGTTTAGAGAAAAAATGGTTGAAATCACGAGACACAGAAATTGTTCAATTTCTTTAAGTGATTATGATTATAATATAAATTTCCTCCTTGTTTCAGATAGCGCGGCAGGGTGGCGGCGTCCAAGTATGGCGGTGGCGGGTTGTCGCTGGGCTCCGGAGTCACGGTGAGGCGCGGCATGAAGTGCGCAGGCGTGGCCGGCGGCGGCGACGAGCTGCTGCTCGGCTCCTGCTGGCTCGACTCCAAGCTCGAAGCCAGCTCCCCGCCCTCCGCCTGCCACGAGCTCATCGACTCCCTTCTCGCTCCACCCCCCCTCGCGGAACTCAAACCACTCCCCCCTTTCACCGGATACACCGGTCATCTCTCCATCAACGGCATCTCAGGCCATCACTTCCACGCAATCGCGCAGCGTCTCCCCGAAGAAAACAACAACTACCCCACGCAAAGCGGCTATGGCGGCGACAATGACGTCGTATCTTCCTCGACTTGCGCCGCTGACGCCGAACCCCCAGATCTCGAAGATGTTAAACCTTTCTTAGAATCACCTGATACAAAACCGTTTGCAGAAACAACTGGTTCTGGCGCGGCAGACTCTTGTGCCGCATCTTGTTCCCCGCCTACGAAAATGTTCGAGGATAATCACAAACAGGACATGTATGACATCAGCTCGATAGAAGATATAGCCGCTATCATTGGCTCGGCTATTGCTGATACAACAGTACCGTCGCAACCTGAAGATCCAGAGCGGAATGACTCTAGAGATAGCTGGATGGATATTGATGCTTGGATTGCCGGTGCGTGCGGACAACATGGCGATAAAATTGTTCAACAAGACCTGACCGAATTCGGTCTACCGAGCTCCCCACCGTCACAAAATCATCACTCGAGTCTTGATTTTAATTGTAAAGCTGGGCAAGACTTCGTTAAAAGTCAGGAGTTCCTTCAGAAGAACTTGCAAGCAGGCTCTACTCTTCAGTCGCTGTTGACACATGGTTATATGCCTCTACTTCAGAATAGACTTCAAAACGGCCCTCCAGTGAAACAGGAGGCTCCAAGTTCGACCAGCTACGGTATGGAAGCGATATCGACGTCTTCACCGCCTGGGAACGCTGTGTCTACAACCGATGGTGTCGGTAGCATTTTAAATGGACGGTACGCTTCCCACTACGCGCTCAGTCTCAAGCCCGATGGGTTATGTAGTCCAGAAAGATTGCTGGGCTACCCTCATGCGCACACGACGACAGTGACACCTGTTAGTAAAAAAAGAAGTAGAAATAAACCGAAGCAAAGCAACAGCTTGCATGGGAACTCGTTGCCCTTTCCATCGGCGACGGCAGCAGAGCTGAGTGGACTATTGGGCAAAGAGAAGCCGGTCCACCGATGTGGGATCTGCAATAGAGGATTCTTGAATAAATCAAATATCAAGGTGCATCTTCGCACGCACACTGGGGAGAAGCCATTCAGGTGCGACGTCTGCGCAAAGGCATTCCGGCAGAAAGCGCACCTGATAAAGCACCAACAGATTCACAAGAGGATCGGCAGGGACTAGCAAAGACTTTGTACTACACTAGCTCAAATGAAGCATTTCGTAGTTTAGTTGTGTGAGTGTAAGTGTATGTGTGTGAGTGCTGAATCTCATTTAGGCTATCCGTACATGAGCTGAACGTTCAAGTATAATCCCTTAGAGTAACATTCCTAAGGACAAGTGCAATGTTGACTAGTTTTAAGAACCTTCAGATTTATTATGTAGATAATTGTTTATACGTTATTTTATGACTTAGGGATTTCATTCTGCTTGTATTTACAGTGTAGATTAATCCGTCTCATATTTGTAGTTATTTCGATTATGTCTTGATTCGCTTCGGTCACTTAGTTTACTTGGAAATTTGTCGTTTTTAGTCTATGCTTCGCTTTTTTTTTTTAATGATATTCAAATTTAGAGGTTTACCGCTATCAATAAAAGTTAAGCTTTTTTTTAAATACTACATTCTCTCCTGCTTATACTTCAAGAAGAGTGATCGAAGGTGGACTGAACAAAACATGAACGAAATTTATATTTTCTCGGATATTTATAAAGATTACTCCGATTACCTACTTATAGTCAAATTATTTTAGTTTTATTTGTATATTTTAAGTATGTATTGTTTTCTAAACAAATGACAAAGCAGTAGAGGCTAACATGATAGAACTATGTTATATATTGTTGACATAGTTTATAAACTTCGCTAATAATAATTTACTTAATCATTCTCTCATAACGAAGCTTCACCATTGCGATATCAGATATAGTATCTTATTTTCATTCATTTATTCATCATTGAATTTTATATTTTTCAATTTCTTATCGTCACATTTGCCCCTGATAGGGATTAGCCCTAAGTTACTTCGTCCAAAAATTAAGCACAGTCGACATCTCATGTAATTTGTAGGGAAATAATAATGAATTATCTAAATCTCCTACTCCAAATGAAGTATTGTAAAATTTACAATATTCGACTTTAGGTCCATGTGAGATAAGTAGACTGTACATGGAAAATGCTAATATTCTTTTAGGATTTGAGCAGACATCTAAATAAATCTCATCAGTATTTTTTTGTGTAACACAAAAATAGTTCAGCAACCCACATCGCTCAAGTAAGCCCTGCGTACGCGCACGCGAGCGGATTTACGTCCGGGAAGCGGACGGAAAATAAAAAAATACAGCGTAATCATAGCGATCCGCTGTTGCGAAACGCCGGCCTGCTCTGACGATAATTACCGGCTGAAAAACCTAGGTATTTGTGAAGGACAGGCGTAACACGCGAAAATCAATTTTAAAGATTGATCACATTCGTTAATCAAATCAAGAAGACAATATCATTAAGAGCACTTAGTGTTTCAATGATGTAAAAATTAAAGAACTGCTGATTTGATATCTTAACTCTTTTGTTAAAAGAATAAAATTGTTCTCCTTTATCCTAGCGTATTCCCGGCTGCCTTAAAGCCCATGGTTCGCTTATAAATTATCTTCAAATTAACTACATACATATTTATAATCCTAGATGGATTATAAGATGGACTATACAAAAAAATATACACATTTATTTTCTTTACATGATAAAATAAATAAAAATACACTCAACTTTATTGTATTTTTTTCAATTTAATTTTTGTATATTAATACTTATTGTGCCGACAACTTGGGACTAATGCCATTTATCTTTTGCTTAATTTTAAAGCCTTCTTTATAGTCTTCACCAAAAATGCTGTTAGAAATAAATCAGATTTTATGCTATTATTAAATAAATCTATGTATTTTTCGAGTACCTTATGAATATTTTTAGAATCTTATCACTAAATAAAAAGTGCATTTTCTCAAATAGATATAGTGTTCATTCGTTGTTAATACATTCCATTTTTTAGTTAGTCGATTGATACATATTGGTCCGCATAAATGAATTTGATATTTCTTATTCGAATATTTTATTTGACTTTTCAAATTCATTTAGGGTGGACAAGTAATCGTCAGATGGAGCGTTTGAACGCTCAACCGCGGCGGTTGTCACGCGTGGGATAAACGCTCGTCTGTGAAACGCTGTTATATTTTTATATTATCCAAAATAATACATAAAATTATTTTATTAAAGTTTTAATTATATCTGCTAGTGGTAAATTCCAATGATCCAGTTTGTATGATACTACCACCAAATTTGCTGATAATTGTAAAACAAAGCGTATAAACAGGCCTATTAAGTGTTATATTTTTAATGGCAATGCTTCATAAAACACTTTAGACAGATAAAATAGAGTATATTCCGCTGATAAGCCAAGCTTTCTGTAGTCTGTACTCATTTGCTCGGAAGTGACAAAATAATAGTCAAAAATATTATGTGTAGGTATTTATAAGCTTTGTTATACGATCTTTTATATTTATATGTAGATTGGCGTTTTTGTGTTTCACACACAGCGTGTCCCATCACGGTGTAGTTATACCCTATAAAGTACCTTTTGCTAGATATTCGATATTAGTTAAGTATTTATTGATAAATGTAATATTGTAATTATTTTGCTGTAAATCTTCCATACAGGCTCGCCTGTTAATGTTTTAGGTAAGAAAATGTTATATTTTCAAGAGGTTTTCCATTATCAGTAAATTGTAAATTAATGTAAAATAAATGGAGATTTTTGTTAACGATACACTTTGTTGTATTATTTTCTTTCCGATATTTAAAAAACAATCTAAATAGAGCCAAGGTTTCTTTTTTGTTCTCACTCAAAAAGGTTGTTTTTTTTTGGGAAAATAAACATGACCATAAGTTAATTGTTATTAAAAAAAGGTTATATTAAAGGCGTCATTAAGATTTAATATTAGTTATAATTTTTACATAGGTACGAGTGTCAACTTTCTGATTCTACGATTTTTTATACCGTTTTGCCAAGTCGCTTCAAAATCATTATTTTTTTCAGGTCTAGATATAAGTGTAGTTCTTGTAAAAATGCACAGTTTTGAATGTTTTATTATTATAATAGTTTAAAAAACTATGTAGAATGACACAACTAAATAGAACTTACATGACGATTAGGAATTAAAAAATAAAATATTTATAAATTCACCACGCATGTAATTCCTAAAAAAAGCATAAAAAAATATTAATAATCGATAGCATTCAAATTATAATATAAATTAAATATGGATATGATCTAGAAAACAAGAAATTAATTATAGTATAATCGCCAACAATATATCCCGAGTCAATCCAAGGCACTAATTACACAAACAATGCATAGTCACTCACACAAACAAGAAATCTTGACATTGGTTTCTAAAAATACGCACAACCAGGTCAGATCAAACAAAGGTGTGAACCCACGAGAATTCCTATGTTTCGGATGAAAGTCGGATGTGAAAATTGACATAATGCACAGAAATTACCTTTTTGCAAGCCCTGAGAGAGAAACCACGCACACGCGCGGAAAACCGTGTGAAGTACGCATGTCGTCGGTGTCAACGCACACATAGGTAATGTATGGTACGCAGCAAAGTCGGACGTAAGTATTTAAATATAGGTTAAAAAATATTTAATCAGATTTAAGCCTATAAATTTATTTTAATGTTAGATAATAGAATAAAAACATCGTCTATTGATGGATTGAGGATTTCGCGGGAAATATTAAAATTAAATATTGTAATGCAAAATACTCACAGTATCTTACATTTTACGTAATAAAACAAAGCATAATCATGTTTATCAGTGATTGATTGATACCTCAATTTGTGTTATAGTAGGATTCTAAAACAACCTTCTCAACATCCAATCTATTGCAAAATAAGTAATCAAAATTGCAACACTTAGCGACGGTTCCGTTAACAAGCTTCGACTAATGCATTCGTTTTTGGGTTAATAACAAATTAGTTTTTTTTTTCAACGGATGAATGGAATTTGGTAAATATAATTTGCACAAAACTAATGTTTTGGTGTACTACAAAGTCCTGAAAAGACATTCTTTTTTTTCAATGACTTGAAAACGTTAAAAATCGCAAGGAAAATATGAAAATAAATTGTCAAATGCCTTGCATTGGACTTTATATAGCCGAAATGATAATAACGAGTAACGGTTATTATAATTTTTTAATATATTTTATTATCATTGCGTTACTAAAAACTTGTCAATATTATTCTGAGAATAGACGATTAGCTAAAACCGTTCTATAACTACATTTCGACAAAATTACCTTGACTATCCCTTTCGTATTAAAAACTACGTAGGTACCTAATCAAAAAAAAATTTAAACAAATATTTGTACATAAAATAAAATTATAAATTCAACCACCAAAAAAAATAACATTTCGACGAATTGAGAACCTCTTCCTTTTTTTTGAAGTCGGTTAATAAGAAATGATAATTAAGCACATTATCCAAGTAGCGTTTGCTGCTGCTGACGGTAGCCATTGGCGGCGCGGCGGAGAGATTCTTTCGCCAACCCACTTACATAGAGAGGTATGATTTCACCGCGACGTCACTCGCGTACGGGGCGGTGCGGTGCGATACGAATACGATGCGCCTGCGCACTACAACTACCGAGATGTGGGTCTGAGATTAGTATATAGAACTGAATATACTTTGTAAAATGTATGTTTAGATAATTGATTTGATTTATTTTAAACTAGCCACCCGCTCCAGCTTCGCATAGGCATAAAACCTTCCTCTTGAATCACTCTTTTCATTAAAAAAACCACATCAAAATCCGTTGCGTTTTTAAAAGATTTAAGCATACATAGGGACAGAGAAAGCGACTTTGTTTTATACTATGTAGTGATAGTGATAAAAAATATTTTTAGGGATCGGAATTGATGTTGACACAAAAAATCAGATCTACTATAGCGGGGTGGATACAACCTTAGGTAAATAAACCAAAGGTCGACTGTATCATCAAGGTATTTAAATCGATCCTAGTAACTTGTGATTCAGAAACGTCTCATTTTGGAAGTGGGTTAATAAATAAATTCCTAAAATTATATATAGCTGTTGAAGAACCATGAATGTCAAGTTCAAAACCAGAGCACAAGTAGTGGCCAAACGACAAGCAATGAGGTCGCAGGCGCAGGTCTTATCACTTCTTTATAGCAGCCTTGCCCGTGATCCTTAAAGCGGGGCGCGATCAACTTTCTCCATTATGTCAGTTGGGGGTCATGGCATTTACGGTTAATATTATGTATAGTACGATTTAGAGTCATCGTTTTTGATGAATTTGCCAGCTAATGTGTTACCAAGAACAAGCTGCCCATTAAAAAAAAAATAAGAATGAATATAAAGATGATTCCGTGCTTCGGAAGGCACGTTAAGCCGTTAGTCCCGGCTGCCATCTGGTAGTCGTTAAAGGAGCCACGTCAGTGGCCGAGAGTTGGTTCTGAAGAACTCTGACACCAGGGTGTACATAGCCGATTGACTAATTGACGCCTAATCGATATGATGATGAGCTGCCCAAAAGCTTAGTTTAGGTAAAAAATGTGACTGTGAAATCGTGGCTTTGGCTAAACTTTCTTAGCCAAAGTCACAATTTCAAAACGCTAACGAATGTCGACAACAAAATGTATGGGATTGACATAAGCTGCGGTAAATCACGTGGTCAATCTTATGTCAATCCCATACATTTTGTTTTTGTCGTACTTTCTTCGTTAACGTTTTAGGATTGTGACTTTGGCTAAGCCTCCAGGGTGCGCCGGACGTTTCGGATCTGGGTTGATCTCTTTAATGACACTCGGGGAAGCTTTTTTCAACCCTAGAGTGCTTATTAAGTCCTGCTAACTGTAACAGAGGCGAGCTTATGGTGGTGACAACAGGTGCGATCCAATTGGCAGAATACTGGGCTTCTTAAATTAATTAGGTCATCGACATGAAGGTGGAGATCATAGTAGGATTTAGAAATTCTGACAACAGTTTGTATAGGGGCGGCTGACCATCTCACTGTTTAAGAAACATGTAAGTATAATTTGGAAAATTACAATAATAAATCTTTATCTTTGTTCCCGAGCAGATAGACAAGATATTAAAGCATTTTTGTTGTAAATATTTTTTTTCCAGTCACTCTAAGGTTGACTGAAAAAGAATACATTAGCCTTTGTACCGCATCATTCTAGCGTATTCCCGGTTGTAGCCTCAGCCGATTCCACAGCATTGCACAGGGTCCGCTGTCCTACTTTTTTTCCTCCTTTATCCCTTTACCTTAATTGAAAAGTAAGTTTGATGCAATGAAGAGTTTTTCTACTCTATTTTGTTCTATTCTACAGAACTCTTCATGTCGCGTTAATGATCTGCCTAACACCGTTGTGATTATTTATTGTGATTATTCCTATGAGCCAAAACACGCTATATCTGCTATAAGTTGTTAAGCTATCATGTCACTATCACGACTGCTATTCTGTCAATAACAGCCGAGACCAACGGTAGAATTTGCTTGTAATAATAGGCAAATAGAGGCGACCAATCCAAGACAAAGCCACGCGCTGGCTTGTTAAACGCGCGTTGCAGTCTCAGAGGCACTCGTACCACTGGGCTATGGAGAAAATGTTCTTACAAAACTCTATTAAATCTACAAAAGTAATTCGTAAATTTTCTTCATTTCTTGAAAAACTACATTACAGTTAAGAAATCAATTGAATGGTTTTCTAATTAAAATAATCTGAGAACAGAACCTCACGTCCTCTTAAACAAAGCATCTCAGATTAAAATCTTCTGAGCAATGTGACCCGGTTCATACGAAGTTTTCATCTCAAGTTTAATGATATTAACCTCTGATCTCACTAAAGATTGCAATCCATTGCTGTGCATAGATTGTTTTTTTTATTAAACTATCAATATCTGTGTTTAATATTTTGATTAATAATGAACAAAAATGATTTGATTAATAATGCCTTTGTTAAGTTCAGTTACAACAACTGGATGCAGGCCGCTTCCAACCTTACATTTTGGAAATCCTTGGGTCCAGCAGTGGATTGCTTGCGGCTAAAACGATAATGACAGTAACAAATATCGTTCAAAGCAATAAACTCATGCAGCTAAATTAGACATAGCGTAGCTCGGACGTCTCAGCGATGGAATCTCGCCCTAACTAGCAATCTAGCAAACAGCCTGCAGCGGAGGATGTGTGCCGAATGTTCGCTTAAGGTCAAGGGGTGCTCAGATGTTAGCTGCATATATAATATGAATTAGCCAGAGTCGACTCGCTTAAAAGAAGAAGAATACCGGAGAAATGGTAGCCGCGCACTCGCGCCTCAACCAGGCGGAATGAGAGAAGAAGGTTAAGAATTTAAGTAGTATATCGTTTTGTTTGATGAGTAGCAATATAAGTATAGCATAGGTATAGCGTAGCTTAGTCGTCTCAACGGTGGAATCTCGCCCTAACTAGCAGTCGAGCAAACAGCCTGCAGCGGTGGATGTGTGCCAAATGTTCGCTAAAGGTCAAGTGGACCTTACGGGAGAAATGGTAGCCGCGCCCTCGCGCTTCAACTTGGCGAAATGGGAGATGGAGGTTAAGAGTTTAAGTAGCTTTGCGTTTTGTACACACGGCTATAGAATTTGGTCATTCATCTTACATAGACTTGTCGTTTGAATACGAGTAAAATTTTTACTGTTTACTAAGAACGTGTAATTTTTCCACTTAATATCCTTTGCATTTAAATACAAAATAAAATATAGAATAAACAATAATATATAAATCGTTAAAAGAACCACGTCAAAGGCCTAAAGGTCGTTCCAAAAAACTTTTACACCAGAGTGTGCATGGCCGATTGACCGTGTCACCTACACAAAATGATGACGATGATTGAAATTAAAATTAAAAAAATCTGTATTTTTTATTATACCATTACAAATTGCAGTCAAGCCTATAGCCCGTGAAAGATAAGTAAGCGGTCACCGCAGCCTATTTTTGCTCGGGTCTCACTGGCGAGTTATCAATTCGTGACCTAGGATGTTTTGCCATAGCACATGGTAAGTAAATTCACTGCCTTACTCACTGTAACACAACAATGCAAATATTGCTGTTTAATGGCATAATACGATAAGAGTAAGGTGTCTATGCACTAATGTCAGGATATTGAAAAAAAAAAATATTCAACTGCTTAAAATTATTTTATTTTGGTAGGTATTTGAAAATTCACCTAATAATTATGAGTTATTTCATTAAATAAAATTGAAGATATAAAGTCAGGGCATAATGCAATAAATAATATCTGTAGTCTTTCTGTATTCTCCTTTGCACCACGCCCTAAGTAAGAAGGTTGTAACATTTCGCATTTCACTCGGTCGGCGCATGCGCAACCTTTCATTTACTTATTGAGAACATCTCCATGCCCATGTGCATTAATGTTAGCCTTGACTAGCGACCCGCCCTGTCTTCTCTTAAGTGTATTTATATCAATACTAATATTATTAAACAGCAGTTCATGTGACTTTGTTTGCGTAGAACAAAGAATAGGAGTGCCAGACTAGTAAAAAGTAGTCTATGTCACTTAGCCTTAAAGTAACTTAATGTAAAAAAAATCAAGTCTATAAACAAAAGTAAAATTTAGTTACAAACTAGATAGATCCTACTAAAACTAAAGTATTGTATAAAAATACTAGTTTACCTCAATTTTCGGTAAAAGGAAATAAAACTGAAAATTATGTAAGCATCTCAATTGATTTTATTGATAAGAGCCATTAATTTCTGATCTATTTCTTTTATTCCGACATACAATATTCCAAATTTATACACAATAAAAAAAAATAAACAAAGGAAAATACTGAAATTACAGATTCCCACAATCTCATTTCAAATACACAATAAAAAATCACGAAGAAAAAAACAATACCTTCAATATCTATTATAGATATTCCTAATCTCATTAAGATAGCTCCGAGACACGCTGCGCGCGCGCCGAGTGGGACCTTGCCCTTCACACTTGAACTTGCAAAAGACGACGACGCGGCGGCCGGTGGTGCAAGGCACAAGCGAATGCATGGTGAGATTAAGTACGCCAGGGGGCTTAGCCAAAGCCACAATCGCAAAAAGTTAACGAGGTACGGCAAGAACCAAATGTATGAGATTGACATAAGGTTGACCACGTGATTTGTCGCAGCTTATGTCAATCCCATACATTTTGTTCTTTCCGACATTCATTAGCGTTTTGAAATTGTCACTTGGCTACGGATGCTCGTGATTTAGGTAATAACTTAATTATTTTTTATCACTTTTCTTACATGAATATATTAGTTCTTACTTTTTGGGTGTCAAGACTTATGACCATGCGCATCCCGATATTAAGTTTTCAAAATCTTATTTCGACAGCTAGGATTAACGGCTAAATCTGCTTTCCAAGGCACAGAATCGTCTTTATTACCTGACAGTCAGCCTAGGTGATTCAAACCTGTAATCATCATCATTTCTGCCGCAGGCTGTCCACTGCTGGACATAGGTCTCCTCCAAGGATTTCCATCGCTGGTAGCGACAAAACCTATAATGTCCTAACCAAAGTAAAAACAACAAAATATGCTTTCCTTGGGATTCAAACCCTCGTTGGTACAAAACTCTTAAAACTAAACTAAGTTGAGCGCCTCTCTTATAAGTCGTACCTCATAACTGTAGTAGGTTAACAAGATTAATTATATCAATCTTAATGACGAGTACCATCAGTCACCGCCTACTGACTGACTGATTATAATGTGGAGTACGGGTCAAAGGGTTCCAAATCGTAGTTTCGTGAACTTCGCTGAGTTTCTTCAATAACCTATCATCATTATCTTAGATTTATTTAGATAACTAGATCGTCTAACCGGTCGTGTACATTGTCTATCGTGGTTGTCAAGCGATGGCGTGCGCGGGACAACTTGGATTGGTCTCCATTAGTGGCATTTCTATCTTGAGCTCCTCCGTACTTCGGAATGTTAAGCCGTCTCGGTTGTTATCCATAGATAGCGGCCTGAAAAATTTGACAGTATTGGCCACTAATATACCCGGATCATGTTCCTATTGGTCTGGTTTCCATGTAAAATAAGTCACAGAGGTCAAACGGCAGTCGTTCCATTGTAATAACCAGCAACGCCAAATCGGGACCATTATTAAATAGCATATAATTATTAGGCTCTGAATATAATAAATGCATATGTAACCAGAAAACACGCTCGGAGGAAGAAGAATTTACAAAGTGGGGAAGAAAAACTAGGTAAGTTAATCCTATGTTCAAAAGCGATCACCTGGAGAAACAACCAGAAAAACTTCGTGGTTTTCTCACTCATTTTAGGTATTATAGGCTTAAAAGAAAAATTTTGTTGTATTTTAGTAAGTGTCACTCTAATATATAAGCTTTTAATATAAACTTAAAGCTAATCTAAGGCTCAATCAATAAAGTTTTTTGAGGTGAAAAGAATTTAAAACTAGTCTTCGCCAGCGGCTTCGCACGCTTGAATTTTCCTCGAAAACAGTATCTTTTCCCAGGATAGAAGATACTCTTTGTCTTTCTCAAATATTCAAAATTCTGTGGTCTCATTCTATGTACATATGAATTTTAGAAAATTTGTTTCAGTAGATAAACCGTGAAAAGGTAAAAAACACTCAGTTTTGCATTTATATTATTAGTTAGGCTAAGAAAATTTGATACCCTTTAAGACAATGAAAAACTACTTATCCTATTATTTTTTTCACTAATACAAGGCCTATATAATTTCATACAAAGATCACTATTAAAATAATTTGTTTATAAATACCATAAATATTAATAACAAAACTGTTAACTAAAAAAAAAAGGAAATATAACAAAGTGTGTCGCACCAAATGTCATTCGACGCAGCGATGCGAGTGAGCGAGATGGCGATAGAGGAAAGTGGGCCAGTGGCACAGCGAGTGTGCCACATCCGGCCCGCCGCATGGGAACGTCATTGTCGAGGCCTAGGTTCGATTCCTGACCCTGCCTGATATAACTTACAAGTATGTTAATGAGTGGTGACCTCTGTGAATAAATTAGGAAGATTTACTTGCTTTGTTTTCAAATATTCAAATGTTGTGGTTTTGCGGTAGAAGTCGGATGAATTATTGAAATGGTCTTAATAAGTGATGGTGAAGGCGAAGTTTGTAAGTTAGTTGACAATACATGTATTTCGGCAACTAAATAAATCGTAAGGATAATAAAGAAAAGAAATGATTCCGTACTTCGAAAGGCGTGTTGACACGATCGTGGACGTTTTTGAAAAAACGTCCGTTAGTTCCAGCTATCATCTAGTAAGAACAACGTCAAAGGCTGAAAGGTGGTTTCGAAGAACTCTGACCTGTCCAAAGTCTATGACCCTGTGACCCACACGATATGAGGACTGGCCACTTCAGTGCATAACATACGATACATAGATTTTTAACGACCAGATTCCAGCGTATCCCTGAGGCCTTAATAATGTCATTGGATCGTCGAAAATAGTTATCGAGTATCTGCATATGACTTAAGCAACTCCTGGTTCAATAAAATATATTTATTTAATATTAAAGTAAATATGGTAAGGAAGAATTCGCAATAACGATTGTGTTTATCAGACAATAATAAAAAAAAAAACTTATTTACCACGAAATATTTAACTTGTTACTTAAAATTGACATTTATAATTTGTAATCATATTTTACCACAGCGCTGGGAAAATTACAATGTGATTGATGACGAGGAAAGCGCGGCCGAGGCAATTATAGCGAAAAGCGAAGTCGAGCGTAGCGCGGCGTAGCGCCTCGTAGGCGCGCTACGCCGTAGCCGTGACCTAATTTTGCTACGATATGGGTTATGAAGCGTAGCACTATACAATAATGAATGTACTGTTTAGATTGTAACTTTTTGCATATTGTAAATGTATTTTATATTGATTTGTAAGTTATATTTTTTATGAATATAAATCTAACAAATTTAAATCGCACTAATATAAAAATAATAAATATAATTCCTATAATATTACAATTTACTTAGGTATCGCTTACTTCCTTTAGGTAAGTTTTGCTTATAAATGTGAAAATTCCAGTTACATGTCGATATTACGAAATAAAATTAATGTTCTATTGTAGTTTGATTAACAAAAATATATTTGCACAAAATAACTAGACAGAATCAAACAGAAAACCATTTTCGTTCATTTTCTAATTTATTATGACCTAAACAAATATAGCTAATATATCCAAATAAAACCAAAAAAAAGTAAGTAAAAGCATTTTCAATAATATTAAACAAAAGAAATACATATTCCAAATCTTAAAAATAAAAGTTGTACCTAAAAATTACTGGCCACATCATCTTTTCAGACACCAACAGAAATAAAAACAAAACAATCTAAAAAGGAATATTTAAAAATAGAACGTCAAAGCGAGTAATTTTGAATTTCAAAGTGTGCCACAGTATGTGGTGCGCCGAGAGTGAACGCGAGTACAGTTACCGCCATGACTTTTACTTTTCCATCCCCCCCTTCCCCTTTCCCCACCCGCATTCGTCTGCGCACGCACTTTGCTTCTAAACTACTAGTAACCACAGTTGTTTGACGCACGGAATTCGTTTACTTAGCTTGGTCAGATTGTTCGAAACTCTATAAAAGTAACTATATCAAACCAAGCCAACTAGACGAATATCCCGTGTCTTAAATTTATGTTAGAGTAGTAAGCTAAACTTGACTTCAGATGTAGGTTAACGTGAATATTAATAGATGATTCGGCAGATTGACGACCTGAATTGCAGACGTAAAGATGAATATGATTATTATAATGACTATTAAATATTTAAGCATGCATTTTAAGTTTTATGAGAAGTGAAAATAGAGATCAATACAATGCGGCTTTGATTACTTAGGTTTTATTTGTTTTGTGATATTGAAGGCCATTAAAAAAGGCAGGTTTTAAGCTGCTTGAATAGATATGACTTAACGATTGATGCCGATAGCTACCAGGCAGGGCCATTAAAATAAAATAAAGAAATTTGAAAAAACTAAAATAAAATATGCGAATGGCACAAAAACCATCCGTAAAAATTAATGCTTGCGACTAGAGGTGACCAAACTAAGTCATAATCATGCTTGACTTCCGATAGCAAACACTTATGGGCTTGAGTCCTTAGATCGGTAAGATGTTATTGGATAATATGCGCCTGTCTCCTTAGGGAGTAATCCTTGGTCGTCTTTTACGACTTAAATCCACAGGAAAATGATTTATTTATGTAACTTAGTGCCCTTGGTCCACTTTGGCAACTAAATTTACCCAACCAGTTACAAGAGAAAATTTTTCTTTCACTGTTGGTTATTTATTAGCTTACTACTTATAAATAAATAGGTATAGACGTAACTAAGAGTTCTGACAATATATATTCAAATTAAATTTATTAAAATACTAGCTGTTCCCCGCGGCTCCGCTCTGCGTAGGACTCGGTTATATCGCGCCCAAAAGTAGCCTATGTTTGACCTCAGGTCGTTAACTACATCCGTACCAAATTTCATCACAATTGGTCCACAGTTTAGCCGTGAAGAGGTGACAGACAGACAGACAGACTTTCGCATTTATAATATTAGTATGGAAGTATGGATAAGTGCTTTATTTGGATCAAGATGCAAAAGATATGCGTGTAAATGATTTCACAACCAAGAATACCGAAGACTGGGCGAAGTGAAAGAAAAAGCTGGAAAGCAGACCCTGGACGCCGAAGCAACAAGCTGAGAAAGCAACCGGAAAAGCGCTAAGATGAAATATAGATAGAGATATATTTATTTACTGAAGTCACCGTGTTAAAGTTGGTCAAGTACTTTAAGAGGAATTTCCTCCCACGTACCGACATTAGTGGAACAGGCTTCCTGCCATAGTTTTCTTAAGAATAACAGCTTGTGATCCTCCATTAAGTAAAGAAAATTCTGTGAAATAGTCTAGTCAAGAAGAGTGTAAAATAGACATATAGCTCCTTCAAATTTGAGCTATAGCTTGATTATAATATTATTGATTATATTATATTTAATAATATTGATTGGATTAATGCTTCCAATTAATTGTTAAGATAGTGAAGGCTTCATTTAGTTCTTTGCTAAATTCATGTACACAGAAAAACATATAATATACTAGCGACCCGCCCCGGCTTCACATGGGCATAAAAACCTTCCTCTTGAATCACTATGTATTAAAAAACCGCATCATAATCCATTGCGTAGTTTTAAAGATTTAAGCATACAAAGGGACATAGGGACAGAGAAAGCGATGTGTTTTATACTATGTTGTGATAGGATAAAACCAAGAATACATAACATTTCTACTAGGATGCTGTTTATTTAAAGTGTACGTACTTGTAGCAACTACTGGTGAACCAAACAAAAAAAAAATATGTTGCTAAAAAGATCTCTTGCAGCAGACCTTTGTAGGGGGGTTTCGTTTTTATAATTTGTATAAGGAACCCATACCGTTAAGAATTCAATGATCCGATTATCCTAATACAAATTCGGTGGTCTTAAACCCACTTGCTGATGAGCGTGGTTGCAAAAAACGTGGTCCCAATGACCATATTTATATCCTACATGTATTGTGTAGTTAGGGTCAATAGCCTGGCCTCTAGCTTATATGGATAACTCATTGCTTAATACGATGAAGCAGCTGTGTAGTTGACTAATGAAATTACCACCCTCTCTCACCCCGTGTCATGAGAAATAAACAACGGAACAATAAAGGTTTATCTTTTTTGTATTTATGAATAAACCATACTAATATTATAAATGCGAAAGTCTGTCTGTCTGTCTGTCACCTCTTCACGGCTAAACTGCTGGACCGATTGTGATGAAATTTGGTAGGGATGTAGTTAACGACCTGAGGTCAAACATAGGCTGCTTTTGGGCGCGATATAACCGAGTCCCACGCGGGGCGAAGCCGCGGGGAACAGCTAGTATATAATATACATTGCTATCTCCTGCAGTTAATTAGAAATGAAAACCCAAGTAAACAACATTGAGAATGGCAAATCTACATTCAAATGTTAAAAGATAAATAAATTGGTTTATTCTATCATTTTAGCAACGTAACTACGTTGCTAAAATGTCCCTTGTGTGATTGTTTTTTTTTTTATAAATTAAAATGTTATTTTATTTCATAATTACAATAATACAATATTAAAATAAACTTATAAATAAAAACCATGACTCATATGTTTGTAAAACTTACGCTATGTTAGTAGTAAGAAAAATATGACAGAAAAAAGTCGTTAGGCTATGTCAGATGCCTTTAGGCAGCCTGTATGAGTTTTTCTTAACGCAGACGCTAGCGACTGCGTTAGCGATTTTGTATGGAATTTCTTAGTTGCCTTACTATTCGCCACAGGCGCTGTACAGGTTGGCCATACTAAATCGCTAACGCAGACGCTAGCGACTGCGTTAGAGTTAAGAAAAACTCATACTAGGGGCACTGAAAAAAGTCTAACAGTGTTGGCCACTAACACACCTTGATCATGTTCCTATTGGTTTTCTTTCCCTATAAAAAGGGTTACATACATCAGACGGTAATCAGCTCGTTATGATTAACCAGCCAGTACTACCAAATCAGGACAATGATAGAAAGCGTACCCTGGCCTCTGAAGAAAGATGCGACTGGGAGATGAGCATGGAGGTTGATAGATTTAAATAAATTGAACCAAAAAGCGTGTGGGGTGCTCGAATGAAAAATATGGCACAAGCACCCCACGCTTTTTGGTTTAATTTATTTTTCGTTTTTTAGTTCGATTACTCATTAAAGCGTGTTTTCCACTTTTTAGATATAAACTTATCGAATTATTGCATTGTCATCGGTCCTTGATAATTCTACAAAGTTTGAATTAAATCTGACCGTTCAAAGTGGGTCAAAATTAAGTTCAAAGAAGTCGGTTACAAACAAACAAGCAAGCAAACATACAGGTGAAGCTAATAAAAGCGTCTTAAAAAATGTGGAATCCCTAGCTTAGAATTGGAAGTGGTCTATTCTAGATCCGGAAAACAAAGGCACAGTATCATAAAGGTAGTAAACCTACATGCAACTACATGCTATATCAACTAGCTACTATTAACCCATTAGTATAGTGAGAAATACAATGTCATTCATACACATTTCCCATTCATAAACCAATCTGCCTGAGTTATCTGCTTGATAAGTCGGAGTAATAAACATTAGTTATATCGTTTAAAGTAGGCTCTATGTAGCAGCTAATTACTCAAATATGTTTTAATTTAAATGGCTGGGTGTGACTGATGCTCGGTTAGAATAGACCACTCCATCTCCCTTGGATACTGTGATATCTACTATATAATTGGCCTCAGCCGCCATTTCTTAATTCTATGGTTATATCATTAACGTTAACAAAATGAAAAGAAAAATAATAAAAATCGGTCAAGTGCAAGTTGAACTCGCGTGGAGGGGGTTCCGTACAATGCCAATATTAGGTAGTTTTTATATTCAATTGTGGTATTTAACTACTACTATTGCTATCTAGTGGTGTCTTAGTGAACTATTTTCCCTAAGTGAACGTTTTATATTGAATTTACCACTAAATTGTCAATTGATAGTATTCTAGTAGGTTTTCCTGTATATATATATATATATATATATATATATATATATATATATATATAAAATATGTATAATATAAATTACCAGATTATTAAGTAAAAACTTTTAAGTAAAAGTTTGAGTTTTAATTTTATTAATATTAGTTATTTTACAATAAAAAAAAAAGAAAACAAACTGGACATTGATTGTCATATGACTACGCGCCTAACTTACATGCGGCACAAGGTTTCTAAATGTTTTTTTTTTCATTATAACCTGTGTAACTACCTTTTTTTTCATCGATTAAAAACAAATTGTCGTTTATGAAAAATGACAGATGAAAAAGAATGGCAGATGTCTCAGAGAGAAATAATTTCTATGAGGATAGAATTTTCTTAATATCTAACTACTTAATTCACTAATAATTTTTCTTTGCTTCGTTATATATTATTAATTTCCCCAATATAAAATTGGGTAAGTATTGCAAAGAGAATATAATTGTTTTTGTTAATTCCACATAAAGGCTCCTATTTTTAAAACTATTATCTTGTAAAGATTTTCAACTATAATTTTGTATATAGCTTTTTGGTTGCATTGTCTGTATTTTCCATTGTAAAACCATATCACTGATGCCTATTTGATGTTATCGAAGCTCTATTACCTCCGATGCTATATCGTCTGCAAGGGCTCGTTTCGCATTTTTATGGCGTTGTTGTGTTGTGTTGTGATGTCTATGGACTAAACAAACATATTTACAGGGACCTCCAACTCCGGTGCCGGAATATCAATTCTACCATCGAGTTCCTCAACTGACTACGTGTGGCGTTTGGACCTGAAGCGTTGCCTTTTGAACCCAAATTGCAGAGGAGAGTGGGGTTTTGTATGGGAGACCTCTTTATATTACTTAGTTGCGATTATTTAGTAAATAACCCGCGACCCGAAATTCTTTTCTTTTAAAATAAATTAGTTTTTACTTCTATGTTTTTTTTTAACTTAATAAATAGCAAAACTGTCACACCTGTTCGGTTTACGCTCGATATTAAAGGCGTCATATGCTACTAAACATTTTACCGTGAGTCGGTGCATATTTGCTTACTAAATCGATACCCGAGAGATCTATTGAATTGTCCATCCAGTGACTACCCTCGTATTCCCGTTTCTGAATTCTCGTTGACTGTCAACGTTTTGTCATTAGTTTGTTTTTTTTGTGTGGTTTTCAATAAACCGTGTTCAATCTAATGGTATTTATTGTTAAGCGACCCCAACGCTTAAACGACTTATTTCCATTCATAAATCTATCAACTAGCTAATTACCTAATACACCTATAATACTTATTAGCTACAACATAATCCATGAGTCTAGATCTACGCCTGTGTGCGTCAGCGTTGTGTGATGTACTCGTATGATGAGTGTGTGTGCGTAATGAAAGCAGCGTCTAAGTATAACCTGCAGATTTACTGGTAATTAAAATCGTATATAGTGCCTTCGATGATCAAAGCTTATTTAACACTTGACCCGGATTTATAACACGTCTCATAAAAAGAAAAAAAATCTTCGTTTGCTCTTTAGAAGTATGGCTTAGTTTATTTTTAGTTTTAGTTTAATTAAAAGTGTTAACATAGAATGAATATATATTAAAAATAAAACAATGAAAATCTTCTCAACTTACAAAGCTGTTATTTTTATGTAATTAAAGAAGGCAAATAATAAAAAAAAATTAAGTGTTCATAACACGAATTGGTTCGAAGGAACAATGGTGTCGTTGAAGTCTTTTCTATGAGAAAGTTACGAAATCCTTTAATGAAAATAAAGCACTTGAACTTAATCAAAATTTGATTAGCCATGTGTTCTCTGGCTTAAGAATAGGCCACTTCATCTCTTCTCGTAAGTGTCATGAGAGTAGAATAAAACACAAATCAATCAATCAAAGGTCTCAACATACTTTATCGCTTTTCTATTTCTGACGGATTTCATTATAGCGTTCCCAAAGATAGTTTGCCTCTGGCAGGCGACAGGTCAAAAATAATGTACCTTCTACGTTTTTCTGTATCTAGTATAGTCTAGGGATCTAGTATGAGATTTATAAATGCAGGCGCTAGCGACTACGATAGGAATTTGTATGGAATTTCTTAGTTGCCTTTCTATCCGCCAGGGGCGCTCTGTATAACTACAGGGGACGTCGCTAGCGTCAGCGTTTATAGTCTCACTAGCTCTCGCACACGGCTTCACCCGTGTAAATTTCGGGAACAGTATTTTTTCCCGGGATGAAACCCGGGATGAAACCGTTGTGAGGTACCCTTTGTCTTTCTCATTACTCATAACTATGTTTATGCGAAGTTTCAAGCAGATTGGTTCAGTAGATAAACCGTGAAACCAAACGAACAAATTCACCTTCGCATTTATAATATTAGTTGGCATATTAGGGGTAGAGCTGGACAATTGAATAGTGTATAAACTGCAAAATTCCTTAGATCAGTTTACCAGGTACGACCGCTCGACGTGGATTCGGTATTAGTATCACAACGACCTACTAAAAGCATCAATAACTTTATTAACAAATTAAGCAGCATGAGATTGTTTTTCCCCCCACTTAACATTTTTATCACCTCTCAAACTCGATACAAAAAGTAGGTCATTCACCTGAGCCGTAAAATCTGCTGTAACACGAGCAATGGCAAGGTCATGGTCGTTAATTGCGCCGGCGCAGGACGTGATCGAAGAAAGCAGGCCGCGCTCTGTATGGGCTCTTGATTTTTTTATAGTTTTTATTATTTTATGGATTAAGTTTTTGAATAGGCGGAAGACAAAGGGAAGATTAGTCAGCGGCAGTCATGCCTGAACCAGGTTTTAGGCGTTAGATCTTCTGACTGGCTCTGACCGATAATGTCCCTCTCTAGTCACAATCGACTCAATATACCCTATATCTAGTCCCGTCCCAACTTTACCAGCTGTTTGTTTATTTGTTACGCTTTTAGGCCCTATCCTTTTTCTGAACAACTGAACCAATCTTAAAATTTTGAACTCACAAAGATTGACGTATTGAGGAGGACAAAGGATACTTCTCATCCCGGCAAAAAGCACTGTTCTCTAGGCAAATGCACGCCGGCGAAGCCGCCAGAAAAAGCTAGTACGTATATAATAAATCCTTTGGCAGATCCAAGAAAACCTTTTAAGTATGTAAAGGGTGATAATTGTCACTATTGTTTCTAGAGTGCTTTTTTTGAAGTTTATAATATACAAAAAATTGTGAGTCGAATTATTATTGATCGTTTTTGAATGATTTTCATGCGATATAACCAGTGATTCAAACAATAATCATTCTACTCACCAAGTTTGGATGAGTCGTACATCTCAAAAATTGCTCACTTAGTAGACTCTAGCCGTCTCACTACAAAAACAGGACTAACTTTAAAATTCGGTTTAGACCATTATCCGCTCAAATCAAGTTGACATGTAGTAATATCACAATATCTCACCTGTCAATATTAACTTGATTTGGGTGGATAATAGTTTAAACTTAGTAACAAAGTTAGACCTGTTTTTATAGTAAGACGGTAGCTGTTCATGTCGCCACAATCTAACAGTACCTTTTTTTTTGTTAACGGAGGGGAAATGTATTTACGCACTGAGTGTGGAACTCCTGAGCTGCTAGCCAGCTCAGACTACCCACTAAAACCCCTCCGGCGTTTCCGCACCAGCCATTGTGAGGGCGCCATAGGATCGCTTTCGCGTTCTACCACGACGCCCTCCGAATCTAACAGTACCTAGTCTAACTCAAATTTGACTAAATATCCGACGACTAGTCTAGCTCAAATTCAACTCAGTATCTGACCAACAGCCCAGCATAGCTCGATCAATCAGCTTGTTAGTGTGAGTGGTGCGCGGTCGCGACGTCGGCAGTGGGTCACGGAACAAGGTCGCCATTTCTCCCGCGTGGGTGTAATAAACAGACACTCCTGGCTTTGATGTTGTTATATAAAACAACTTCAACTATATATACTTTTTAGTATTTTGACATGTACATGCGGTACCCTGCGTTATACCTGCTAAAACCTGTAATTTCTTCTTATTGCTCAGTGTTAGACTAAAATAATACTTGTAACATTTCAGACATCCTACTTCTTACTAATATTATAAACGTGAAAGTTTGTATGCATGTTTGTTACTCTTTTACAAGAAAACGGCAGAACCGATTTGGCTGAAATTTGGAATGGTGATTGCTTAGACCCCCGAACAACACACAGGCTATATTTTAGAGTGGAGCCCTGGGCAACAGCTAGTTTATAATACAAATGGCTACAAATGATCCCTTATTAAAGTAGATTTGAAATTAAACTTGCCTATGCAGATTTTTGATGACGAATAGACAACGGGACAAGTTAAACTAAAAAATGCTTAAAAGATTAGTGCAAAATAACGCCTTACATTAAATCCATCCCACTCATACATAAACGGTTCATACATACATACATACAACCACACATTAATTCTATGTTAATGTTATACATATTTATTAAGACTAATGACGTGCAAATGTATGACGAATGAATGATTTTTTATCGTGGGCGAATGTAATTAAACTATTGACCTGAATATGAAACATAGTTCATATTGGACAGCCTCTTGATGTGAGATTACATGGTATTCATTTTCTTTATATTTCTACCAGATTTAGACTTTTGTACAAAGGTACAAAGGTCATCTGCTTAAGTACTCTCACCTATTTCTACCGCCAAACAGTACCCCTAGTATGAGTATTTCTAAACGCAGACGCTAGCGACTGCGTTAGCGATTTTATATGACAAACCTGTACAACGTCTCTGGCGGATAGTAAGGCAACTAAGAAATTCCATACAAAATCTTAACGCAGTCGCATACTAGGGGTGCAGTATTTTATAAACGCAGCGCTAGCGACCGCGTTAGAGTTTGTATGGAATTTCTTAGTTACCTTAATATCCGCCAGGGGCGCTGTACAGGTTTCTCATACAGAATCGCTAACACAGTCGCTTGCGTCTGCTTTTATAAAATATCATACTAGGGGCAATGCTAGCATTGTTTGGTTTGAATGGTAAGAGGCAGATGAGCATGTTTATTAAAAAAACAAAGCACATTAGATAAGATCTGATTCAGTGTTTTCAAATCGACCCTTTTAGGCCCCTTTTATATTTGTCATTATTAAGTAATTTGTCAACCAGTAAAATAAGGAGTGTCCATTAATTTGGGATAATCTAACAGATGTGGACTATATTAATAAGAATTTTGAATGAAGGAAACTCCAAGAAATTCTATTAAAATTCAAATGCAGACGCTAGTAAAGATGTTTAAATAAAATCTCATGGTAGATACACTGGTAGGTATATGCTCTCTTCTAGACCGATCTTACGAATAACTCTACCACTTGAGTGTGCGAGGTCGATTGACCGTGTCACCGACCTCGCTCACTCAAGTGTCAGAGTTCTTCAGTGTCCCTCTGTCAATCTTTAGTGTCCCTCTGTCATACTTCAGTGTCCCTCTGTCAATCTTCAGTGTCCCTCTGTCAACTCTTCAGTGTCCGTACCAGCGAAGACTGGCCGCTTTGATCTCACCAGAGATATTTTCTAATTAATTAATTAAATTTAATGATATCTAAAACGGCGCTTCTCTTACATCTTCATTCAAGACGTTATATTGACTCCGCAGATAGTAAAAGTCGCATGTTTTCCCAAACAGCACAAACAAACTAGTATCAGTATGCAAAGTTCAACATGACATACCTAAGAACCTACTAAAACAGACATTCCATTTCAAACTCCATGTTCTTACATCTTAGTTTATTTTGGCTTGAAGATTTTCGTCAGAACCCTTTAAAAAATCGTCCGAATTGAACGCACGCACTACGGACTCCGCGTACCGTTTTGGATTCGCCGAATGAATTTTGTATTCAACAAATTTCGACTCTAAAACTATTTACATAAGACATATACTTGCATTTTGAACCCATTTTATTCGAAAGTATATCTTAAAAGTATGACTATAAAGTTAAAATTTGATTGAGACGGTGTTCCCAAAATATGTAGGTCCCAATCCGGTTGGTTTAAGAATGTATGCCGTTGATGTAGGACGCGGAACCACGGAGGAGCTTCTCAACTAAGATTATGCAGATTCAAGTAAATAATACGCATTTATAATTAAACAGCTATCATGACATAGAGTACCGTATATCGTTCAAGTATAAATTGATACTTACAACCCCGGCCGTAAAGGAAGTATATTAAAGTAAGTACTTACTCTATGGCCCAACTTCAGCTGAAGATGCATTGAAATTAATTTATTGATGTACTATTTGTAAAGATTTAAATATGACGACAAACAGAATTATTTAAGAAAGCATAAATTTTATAAATTCGATCATTGAATCGATTTAATATATAAAAAAATACTGTCATGGAAATTTATAACAGGTACATATATCTTGCTTAATCAATCAATCATTATTTTAAATCCCAACTAATCCATACTTCCATACTAATATTATAAATGCGAAAGTCTGTCTGTCTGTCTGTCTTTCTGTCTGTCTGTCTGTTACGTCTTCACGGCTAAACTGCTGGACCAATTGTGATGAAATTTGGTAGAGATGTAGTTAAAAACCTAAGGTCAAACATAGGCTACTTTTGGGCGCGATATAACCGAGTCCCACGCGGGGCGAAGCCGCGGGGAACAGCTAGTATTATATATGCTAAAGTGAGTTTATTTATGTTTGTTGCGCATCCACGTAGTAAATCAATATTCCTGAAATTTCGAAGAAATAGAAGTATTGAGGACATAGGGTTTCATCCCGGTAAAAAGCTGTTCTGTTCCAGAGTGAAATTCACGCGGACGTAGCCGTGGGCGAAAGCTAGTTTTTGAATAATTAAAAAACTCTTATTTTGTTAAACACAGTATTTCCAAATTAATTAAAAGATTGACACAATAAAATACAAAATTGATATAAGATGGAACTTGCTTCTAATATATAAGAATCAAAATGTATCCTATCTAGAGGTCTTAATTTTTAGCGCAAGCCGCGGCTAATATAGCCAGTTCTGAAATAAAACCCAGATTTTTGATCAGTTTTATTTATTGGACCCAAAAGATACCAACACCCAACAATAAAGTCAAAAATGACGTATTCCGTAAACAAAACGTAAATCTTCTCATAAATTAATCAACAAAACATATTGAAGTGAAATACATATATCTAAATTATGTAGGGAAATACCTATTTCCCAATATCGGGGAAATAATTATATTTTTATAAGGACACTTAGTTTTTAATGTATTTAGTGACATGCGGATTTTATATGTAAAACATATTTTGTTCCAGATTTAAAAAATAATGAAAAACAAATTGTTAATAACCAAATATTCCCAAATCATTTTTCTTGTTACAAGTAACGCCATCTATTGAATTTGGGAGTAAACAATACAAGGAAAAGTTGCCATTTTATTCGAAACATTTGATTCAGCGGGTGGTTAATTTCATTCTTGTGCATTTTCTTTTATAATTTCTGGGAATTTTAAATAGAAAATGTCTAACGAGTACAGTGTATACTGTGAAACGCTGAATAGGTAAAATATTTCATTAAATATAAGGTAAGTTGATCTTTAAACCAAATCCGCATAAAGTCACTTGATATGAAAAAAAAGTTGATAGAAAATACTAAAAATGTCACATTAAATCATGATGTTATAGCAATATAATAGTGAATTGATTTCACAATATCTTTTGTCTTAATATTAAAAACAAATGAATAAATCAGCAACATTTTCCCAAGAAAAATATCAGTTGCTTTATAATAAAAACATTGTAAATACATATAAAATATTATTCTCAACATGATACTAGATTATCTAGAGTCACATGTATAAATCTATAACGAAATAGTCAATACTTATAATATCATTAAATTACAAGTTTGAAATCTTGTAGACAATATAAAAGATCTTATAATTCCAAGCGCCATCTAGTGGCGAATAAATCAACTATTTGATAATTCAATACTTATGCTACTTTTTAATCAACGATTCTATTTGTTTCCAGTTAAATTGTATTTGGCACATTAATTTATTTAATAATAGCACAGGATTGGCAAAAGAGCAAATAATAATTGTCTTTCAAATAATACAGACTTTTGTAGTGTAGGCCATACATTTATAGACACTACTTTGATGTTTTAGTGCAGGCCTTTATTAACAGATGTCACTTTACTTGATTTTAGTGAAGGCACCAACTGCTAGATGTCGCTACTTTGGCAATTAAAACTAGATTTTTCAGCTTTTTCAGTAAGTACAATTGGGATATAGATAAGTATACCACCTTTTTCTTACACTTACACCTTAGGTGATATACTATTCTTTACATCAGTCTGTACCTATTTAAAAAGTTTAAAAAAAATAGCAGCTATTTAACCACAGTAGCGACATCTATTAAATGTATCTATCAACTTTTATTATTTTTTGAAAAATGAAATCAATTTAACTGAAAACCTGATTTGGCACACTCGAATTTCAACAAACACTTATTACAACATGAGTTTCTGTTCCAAAGCCGCCCACAGTGGGTCGAGGGGGGTGTCGAGATAGCTGGCATAAGCCTGGTTGTCGTCAATAACGGCTCGAGAGGCTGCGCCGAAATGGATGAGTTCTGAAGAAGGAGTGCTGCGGCGACGGCCTGAAGCTAGGCGCACGCTGCGCATCATGGCAGCGGATTTTTTGCGTTCTGGGAAAGAATATGTGTTTTATTGATGATTTTATTAAAAAGCTAGGTTATTAGTACTGTTTTTACCTGGTTTAAGAATAAATTACTTCATCTTCATCTATTAGTATACTAAAAATCGGAGAGTTTCTTTGTATAGCGGTTGAATTGAAAGTAGGCAGTTGAAATAAAAGGCGGTAGAATTGAAGTTGAAGAAAACAAGCGTGACGTGGTCTTTCTAGAAATTCTTGGGGAGGTCTATGTTCAGTTGTGTGACGTAGTGACTAACTTTTCATACTTAGATGAGAGCGGTTGTTTAAATTCCATAGTCCCGTCCTTATATGGTCGGGTTCGCGTTAATTACCTACGGGCGTGATAATGAAACAGTCGACGATTTTAATTGTGTTTGTGAGCGACATAAGCCATATAATTTTTGTAAAATTTTATTACAAGGGTCCTCCCAACCAAACAACTGGACTTGCTCAAACCTACCTTCATTGGTAGCCAGCGGGCCGTACTTGGCAGTTTTCGCGACAGTAGTACGACTCGGGCTTAAAGTTGTTTTTGCAGAAACAACACTCTTGGTACACCTGTTTTGTAATAGCCCTTTTTGGTACTAGTGCGCTAAGTAGTAACTTTGGCGTCGTAAGCAGTCGTGATAACCGGTCATTCTAGAAATGCATTGGGGAGATATGCCAACAGTGGGCCTACCTTCGTTGGTGGCAAGCGGGCAGTACTTGGCAGTATGCGCTTTTTTATTGCCCGCCCCGCAGCGGCGACAGTATTACGACTCGCGCTCACCGTTGTGCCGTTGTTCCTACAGAAATTTCACTCTTGATGCACATGTTTGTAATAGCCGTTTATGGTCCTAGTGCTAAGTTGTAACTATGGCTAGGCCCCGTCGCGAGAAGTCATTCTGGAAATGCATCGGGGAGATGTGACAAGTGGGCCTACCTTCGTTGGTGGCGAGCGGGCAGTACTTGGCGGTATGCGCTTTTTCCTTGCCCGCCCCGCAGCGGCGACAGTATTACGACTCGCGCTCACCGTTGTGCCGTTGTTCTTACCGAAATTTCACTCTTGATGCACCTTTACCTTAACTTTGGCTAAGCCCCGTCGCAAGAAGTCATTCTGGAAATTGGGGAGATGTTACAACAGTGGGCCTACCTTCGTTGGTGGCGAGCGGGCAGTACTTGGCGGTGTGCGCGTCGTCCCCGCTCGCCCCGCAGCGGCGGCACACGAAGGCGCGCAGCACGGGGCACGCCACGCGCCCGCGCGCCCTCAGCGAGTGCGAGCGGTAGTACGACTCGCGCTCGCCGTTGTTCTTGCAGAAACGACACTCTTGGTGCATCTGTATCGTTGTTATATGTTACTAGCTGTTCTCTAGCGTGGTACTCGGTTATATCGCGCCCAAAAGTAGCCTATGTTTGACCTCGGGTCGTTAACTACATCCCTACCAAATCTCATCACAATCGGTCCAGCAGTTGAGCCGTGAAGAGGTGACAGACAGACTTTCGCATTTATAATATTAGTATGGACTAGCTGTTCCCCGCCATTACTGTGTATTTACTATAGCGGTGGCATTTCCTCTTAGGTGTCAATTCGGGCAACCGAAATCTCGGCCTTGTTCAAGATTTCTTCTTTTGAGAATTGATGTCATCTTGATGACCAACTTTACTTATTATATACTAGCTGTTCCCCGCGGTTTCACTCGCCATAACTGTGTATGTATAGCCTATAACCTTCTCCAAGAATCAGGCTTTCATATACAAAAAGAATTTTGCAAATCCGACCAGTAGTTTTCAAGTTATAAGCGTTCAAAAAAACAAACTCTTCAGCTTTATTATATTAGTATAGATTATTCCATAGGTAGGTAAGTAAATACCATAAATTAAAAAAAAAATTGCGTCGCGTCAAACCGCGCGCGATTCGAAATTCTTTGGTATACAAGCTAAGGTTAGTACAACCAGGGACTGCCTCCGCTTACCTTTTTTAAGACTTTACTTGGGTTTTTTGAAAGGCTGACTACTTCAAGCGGTTTAAAAACCAATTAGATTTGGTAACCCTTATGATTGGGTAAGCATATTAAACGGAAAGCCTTTCAAAGGATTTCCCAATAAATAACTCAAATAGTAGATAAGCAAAAAGAAAAATCTATATGAATTGGATAACGCATTCCTAAGCCACAAAACAATAATAACACTGCATACTCTACCTCATTCTGTCGTCTCTTGGTCTTCCTCTCCACACCCTGCTCCTCCAGTTCTCGCAATAAAGAATACAGCACATCATTAGGTAACGACGACAGCACTCGCAGCTGTTCCTGGCTTATAGTGTCCTGCTGGTTGATAGTGTATTGAGGTGGAGAAATTTCCATAGGCACTGAAATAATAAGCGCCTGTTGATTTTCAAGAGCAATGACGACGAAGCGCGCTTGTTCCTGATTGATGGTTTGATTACATGTAGGCGTATTGTGATGCAATATCGCCACTAACTAGGGCTCAAAATATAAAATGGCACATTTGGCGACCCATACAAATTTGGCCGCGCTCTCCGTCGCTTTTTATGCGGGATTAGATAGCTTATACATAGTTTGGACATGTAGAGAGGATAAATGAGAGGAGACTGACGAAAAGTAGTAAACAATGGAGAGTTGGCTGGGAAAGTCGGTTAGGGTCGGCCTCGAAAAACATACTGCGACCAAATCGCAGGTCTTTTGACAAAGACATTAGGAGTACCCGAAATCGGCGAGCGTGTATGACGAGAGCGATGGAGGGCTTCCTCCACACTCATCACCCTCGCTTGAGGGAGGTATGTAATGATCGTAGCCAATAGAAATCTCTTGTCTCTGCCTACACCTACAGGCGTGATGATATGTATTAGATAGCCACATAAAAAGCATCACCTCGCGACGCATTCATCCATACTAATCCATACTAATATTATAAATGCGAAAGTCTGTCTGTCTGTCTGTCACCTCTTCACGGCTAAACTGCTGGACCGATTGTGATGAAATTTGGTAGGGATGTAGTTAACGACCTGAGGTCAAACATAGGCTACTTTTGGGCGCGATATAACCCAGTTCCACGCGGGGCGAAGCCGCGGGGAACAGCTAGTACGTAATAATTATTACGATTGCATGCCCCGCTCTGTTATGAAGTGTCAATGACATAATGCTCCAAACATAGGAAGAAAGAAAACAGTAATGAAATGAATGAGGTCTCTTCAATCGTGTGATACACAAAGATTTGGTTACAAGTCTTTACAAGTAATAGGTACTATCGCTTGATGTAACCGACAGTTTTATTTATATTATAGTCACTGACAAAGAAACACACAGTCAGGTGTTTATTGTGCTGACGTACCCCTATGTAGATTTATGTTGAAGCTTGTTGATACCTAGTTGATTTACTGCCAACCTGCCCTTTACTTATATAAAGACTAGGAGTCCACCCCGGCTTCGCCTGTGGTAGGTACATAGATAGCTTATGACACTCAGAGTGAATGTAGCTTTCTATTTGGAAAAGAATTTTCGGAATGGGCACAGTAGTTTTTGAGTTTATTCTTACAATTATACACACAACGATACAAATATTTCCTCATTAAAATATTAGTATAGAAAAACGTCTCAAAGGCAACGGTAACCGCTATATCTACATATCAGGGGGCCGATTCTGCTAACGTTAAATCACAATCGTGTCAAAATAGTGTTACTATGGTAGTGCTTTTTTACACACTAGTTACAAGAAATGTATATTTTTTTAATATCACTTTTGATGATCACACCACACACTACATTCACATCACATCATACTGTCATAACTCTTGTAAATAGTGTGTAAAAAGCACTACTATTGAGACACTATTTTGATACGATTTTGTCTTAACGTTAGCAGAATCGACGCCCAGGGTGTCGATTCTGCTAACGTTAAATTACAATCGTGTCAAAATAGTGTTTCACTGGTAGTGCTTTTTTACACACTAGTTACAAGAAATGTATATTTTTTTTATATCACTTCTGAAGATCACACAACACACTAAATTCACATCACATCATACTGTCATAACTCTTGTTAAAAGTCTGTAAAAAGCACTACTATTGAAACACTATTTTGATACGATTTTGTCTTAACGTGAGCAGAATCGACGCCCAGATCGATCTTTCAACGATATGACCGATTATTACACGGAAATCACGATGTAGACAATCATTTTTCAAAACCGCCTTCGTACCTTAACGACCACCAGGGGCAGTTTCTCGCGCAATCGAAGTTCACTTCACCGATTTTCTCAAATTTTTTTCAGAGGTTAATCACGGTTTCTGCATTTAAAAAAAATCACAATTGAGAAAGTTCGTTCGAACGCATCGGTGGATCAAAATTTTTAGATTGTGAATTGGTTTAAACTCTCGAAAAATTTGGAGAAAATCGGTGAAGTGAACTTCGATTGCATGAGAATTGGGCCCCAGATGGCAACTGGGATCTACGGCTATTGGCATCTATTTTATCTGACAATAAGGTGATTTAAGCCTGTAATGTCCTATTACACTAAAAACAAGGTAGGCACGTACAGGCATTTGTCACAAAATGTCTGTCATTTAAGTATTAGTTAGGTACCTGAAGGTCGCAGGCAAGCGCTGTTAATTGTAGCCTTAAAGGGTTCCATGATGTTAGTTAACTTAATTTTCTATGACAAATTTTTAACCATGGAGCTTAGCCGCATGGAGATTATGGAGACCTTTCAACTGTCCATTTTGGAAATTCGGGAGCCCTGTAGCTGAAAAAAAGACAAAGTAAGTCCTACCTTCAGCAGACTGCATTGCACTGGAAAGGAATTCCTGTTCAGCGCTGGACCTCCAATCCTGGGTGTGTTTGGGGAGCTGCACGGCTGGGGTCCGATCTGGCTGCGGCCAGGACTTCTGACGGAGGTACTGGCTCGAGGGACCCATGCCGATCAGGTGGTCTGGGTCATCAGTTAACTAGTTATTTATAGGTTCGTCCAATACTTTTTCCGGGATGAAAAGTAGGTAGGTAAATAAATAAATATATAGGGAAAAATCACACAGATTGAGCTAGGCTCAAAGTAAGTTTGTGACTTAAGTCTCGTATAACACAATTGTGTTATAGCATCGATAAAATATTACTAAAGTAATTTTAGTATATATTACCTAACTTACTTATATTTTATCGATGGTTATTAGTACCTTATGTCCTTCTCGGGTACAAAGGTAGATTCTTATACCTCACTAAACTGCCTCCGTGGTCTAGTGGTTAAGGCGTTTGCCTGTAGATCTAGGGGCCGTAAGTTGCAGGCTTGAATCACCTGATTCTCTGATTATAAAGATGGGGATGATGAGGTAGGCACGTTAACCTGTGGGTCCCGGCTTCCATCTAGTAGTCAAGTCAGAGGCCCAGAGACGGTTCCGAAGAACTCTGACACCAGGGTATATAGGTATGTATAGTATAAAAAAACAAAGTCGCTTTCTCTGTCCCTACCATATCCCTTTGTATGCTTAAATCTTTAAAACTACGCAACGGATTTAGATGCGGTTTTTTAAATAGATAAGAGTGATTCAAGAGAAAGGTTTTTATGCCCATGCGAAGCCGTCGCTAGTAAAAGCATAAAATAATATAACATGACAACTCACTTATCTTACCTGCCTGGCGACTGCCTTGGGCGTTCCACCTGTCCTCCTCAGGGTTGTAGGGGGAGTCAGAGCCGTTCATTCTGAACTCCTCCAGGGCATCATCCAGGTTACACTGGTTCATAAGTACTGCAACAGAATTTGTTCATTCATATCGTGAGAAAAGGCTAGCTTGTGCAGCTACGAATCCTAAAATTCTTCGGCCATGTTACCCGCAAAGAAGACTCTATGGAGCGTTTAGTGATCCAGTATCGTATTGAAGGCAAGCGTTCACGCGGTCGGTCTCCAACGAGGTGGCTTGATCTTGTCAAAGCTGTAACACAGTGCCCAGCAACAATTTGCTCTAAGAAAGCCCCAGACAGAGATATGTGGAGAACAATCGCAAGAACCGCGGTCATAGAGCAACCCAATCTATAATCACGACCACTCTACAACTAAGAAGAAGAATCGTGGGGGTTTTCAGGGCAGTGAAGAGATCGTACAGTGGCTCATGCCACAAGTATCGCTATTGAAAGTGTCAGATTACTCTGCAGCCCACTGTAGATAGAAAAACGGCCGGTGGCTCGTCCCAGGTATCGCTTGAGGGATGAATTGTACACAGACCAGGGGGTCTAAAAACGCCACTTTGAGCAATTCATCGAATCGATTCATATTACGAATTTCTTAGCAGTTCTGTAGCAATTCTTCTATTTTTTGTAAAATGGCCACTTAAACTTTGCAATTCCTCTTCAAAAAAATTGAAAGAAATAGAAATTGCTAAAGAATTGCTAAGGAATTCGTAATATGAATTCGATTCGATGAATTGCTCAAAGTACCTACCGTTTTTAGACCCACTGGAAGTCCTGCGAAATACAAGTACAGCGTACTCTTCCGAGATTCGGCTCGTATAACCGAGAGGTTGGTAGAGCCATGGGAGGTGGAGGGAGACCTGGAAGTCCTCCAAAGAGCCGATTGGCAAGGGGTGGCGCAGAATAGGGAGTGGAGAGCTGCTCTTGTATCGAGGCCAGGATCAACTTTGGATCGTCAAGCAATCGCATTAAGTATATCGTGAGGGTCACAGGACCCTGGGCTCCGAAGCAGAGAAGCTCAATAGCCCAGCGGAGCGCGCTCTTTCGTAACGATTGCTCGTGTCAAGCGGCATCGGGTGCGTCAGGATTGGATTGGTCGCCATAGTGGCATTTCTAACTTGAGCTCCTCCGTCCTTCGGAAGGCACATTATATACCTAGTTGGTCCTGGCTGTTATCGACAGATGGCAGTCGTTAGGTTATTTCAGATGCCTTTAGGCAGCCTGAAAAATCTGACAGTGTTGGCCACTAACACACCCGGAACATGTTCCTATTGGTCTGGTTTTCCCTGTACAACCTTAACTGCCTCCGTGGTAAAGTGTTTAAGGCATTTGCCTATAGACCCGGGGGTCGAGGGTTCGATTCCCACGGGAAGCATACTAGTTAGTTGTTTCCAGTTTACATTGCAGGCTTGAATCACCTGACTGTCTGACAAAAAAAGATGATTCCGTAGGTAGGTAGGTAGGTACCTACTTACAGTTTAAGAAGCTGCTGGACGTGTTGCGCTTCTCCAGCCCAGATTTGAATTGTGGCCATGGATCTTGACTGTGCCATGATTTGGCCTAAAAAGCAAAAAAATACAAGAATACAAACAAATATTAAAATATGCAGGTAGGTACTTACCTTAGTAGGTAGGTACCCCTTATAAGTTAAGTGCCTTGCGATAACAAAACTTGAGAATCGACGAAAAAGACTAAACTTTAGCTGCTTGAGCGAGATCAAATTGAAAATATGGATGGAATGGAAATACCTACTTATTTCAAGACAAAAAACAGCAACTTATGTTTCAACAATTATATTTTGAATGCTTTGTGGCTACGGAAAAAGGATCAAACTGCGATGGCAGTTGACAACCATTCACAAGTCACAACACACACTAATTTTAATCCACCCTCAAAATTGTACCTAATTATTATACAAAAACAATAAAAATATGTACATATTAGATATTAGATAAAGTCTATTGTATACTAAACTAGTAGTTAATTACCTACAATAAAGTAAGTAGGTATACCTAGCTATTTGTGTAAGAAATCGTACCTACTTTCCTACCTACCGTAATATGTAACTACTTATTATTAACCCACCCACCTATTCATTCGTTTGTTTATCCCTTTCGGACCCCGCAATTACTAATTAAGTAGGTATGTTGTCCAAAACAAAATACATTGCACTTAGTGATAGAAAGGTAAATTTTAATTAATGGTTTTGTTATAATAATAATTGAACTATGCTTTCCTATATGCTGGATAAAAATAAAAACCATAACAAAATAATTTCAACTGGTAAATAAAAACACATTGATATAAGTACTTACGGAATTTGTGCTGCTTCCACTGCCGTAATCACTAAAAATATCAGGTCCCATTTTAATTTTTGTTTGTTTATGTAATTCACGTAGTAAAATCCGTGAGTAAAAATGTTTGATGGAAACAACACGAGTACGTCCTCCCTTCTGAACGCTTCGGCTGGGAATTGCTTTTGATTGGCTGTTGAGGAACGGCGTTCCTCTCCTGCCTGTCCATGTCCAGTGTTGCCAGTTGTGGTTGGCGATTATGCCTTTTTTCCGTCCTACACCCGATAAGTCCATTTTAATGCGTTTACTCTAAACTTTTAAAAATGACAATTTATATATATTTATCGATAAAAGAACATAACATCATACATTTTCGGTAAAAATAATTTGTTTTTACCCAATTGCCAAGAAAAAATAGTGTCATTTTTCTTATGTAACATAAAATCATCGCTATATCGTAGGTACTTACGTATTGACCGCATCTTTTCAGTATGCATCTGCAGTGCTTTTAAAAAGGATTGTGTACCAAGTTACTTTAAATTATTTGAAATGAATTACATTATTGATTTTCAAAGTTAAAAATGAAAGCAATAAATAATAGCAATTTTAACCACACCCAGTGTCTGACTCTGAGATGTAGACCACACCCAGCGTCTGACTCCGAGATGTAGACCACACCCAGCGTCTTACTCCGAGACGTAGACCACACCCAGCGTCTGACTCCGAGATGTAGACCACACCCAGTAACTAACATCGAGATGTAGACCACACCCAGCGTCTGACTCCGAGATGTAGGCCACACCCAGTAACTAACATCGGATGTAGACCACACCCAGCGTCTGACTCCGATATGTTGACCACACCCAGTGTCTGACATCAAGATGTAGATCACACCCAATGTCTGAATCCGAGATGTTGACCACACCCAGTGTCTGACATCGAAATGTAGAACACACCCAGTGTCTGACTCCGATAGGTTGACCACACCCAGTATTTGACAACGAGATGTAGACCACACCCAGTGTCTGACTCCGAGATGTAGACCACACCCAGTGTCTGACTCCGAGATGTAGACCACGCCCAGCGTCTGAATCCGAGACGTAGACCACACCCAGCGTCTGACTCCGATATGTTGACCACACCCAATATCTGACACACCCAGTGTCTGACTCCGAGATGTAGACCACACCCAGCGTCTGACTCCAATATGTTGACCACACCCAGTGTCTGACATCGAGATGTAGACCACACCCAGTGTCTGACTCCGATATGTTGACCACACCCAATATCTGACACACCCAGTGTCTGACTCCGAGATGTAGACCACACCCAGCGTCTGACTCCGAGATGTAGGCCACACCCAGTAACTAACATCGAGATGTAGACCACACCCAGCGTCTGACTCCGATATGTTGACCACACCCAGTGTCTGACATCAAGATGTAGATCACACCCAGTGTCTGAATCCGAGATGTTGACCACACCCAGTGTCTGACATCGAAATGTAGAACACACCCAGTGTCTGACTCCGATAGGTTGACCACACCCAGTATTTGACAACGAGATGTAGACCACACCCAGTGTCTGACTCCGAGATGTAGACCACACCCAGTGTCTGACTCCGAGATGTAGACCACACCCAGCGTCTGAATCCAAGACGTAGACCACACCCAGCGTCTGACTCCGATATGTTGACCACACCCAATATCTGACACACCCAGTGTCTGACTCCGAGATGTAGACCACACCCAGCGTCTGACTCCAATATGTTGACCACACCCAGTGTCTGACATCGAAATGTAGACCACACCCAGTGTCTGACTCCGATATGTTGACCACACCCAATATCTGACACACCCAGTGTCTGACTCCGAGATGTAGACCACACCCAGTGTCTGACTCCGAAATGTAGACCACATCTAGTCTCTGACATCAAGATGTAGACCACACCCAGTGTCTGACATCGAGATGTAGACCACACCACACCCAGTGTCTGACTCTGATATGTTGACCACATCCAGTTTGATATCGAGATGTAGACCTCACCCAGTGTCTGACTCCGAGTGTAGATGTTTGTTGTTAGATGATAATTGGGTATGCTAAATATTTTTAACACACTAAAATACGAAAACCATTTCGAGATATTTTGATTTTATACCATACTAGCTGTTCCCCGCGGCTTCGCCCCGCGTGGGACTCGGTTTTATCGCGCCCAAAAGTAGCCTATGTTTGACCTCAGGTCGGTAACTACATCCCTACCAAATTTCATCACAATCGGTCCAGCAGTTTAGACGTGAAGAGGTGACAGACAGACAGACAGACAGACAGACAGACAGACAGACAGACAGACTTTCGCATTTATAATATTAGTATGGATAGTATGGATATTAGTATGGAAGTATGGATATGGATTTTTGTATTTTCGACAAGAAAAGAACATTGATTGCGGTTAAATATTCAAAAATGCCGTGCAAGTTGTAACATTCATTCGACACCTAAATGACGTCATTACGCAAATAAAGCTTTAATTTTTATTCTAAGTGTGTGCGTGTCCATACTTCGTATTCCGACTAGGATTACGACCGTGATAACGGACAAATTTAAAAAAAGTCAATCGATTGATTTGATTTGATGTTCCGGAGTAGTTTTTTTTTTTTATGAATCGTTTATACGGCCATGGAATCTAGTCCTTTAAGGCCTTTCTTGAATTTTATTAATCTTCTTCAGTCCTACTTAAGTCAGTTGAGTCAAAAATTCAAGTCAATAGTCAAGTCCAGTCAAGTAAGTAAGTCTAGTCTGAGTCAGATGGCTAAGTGAAGCGGTGGAAAAATTTCACTTAGCTATATCATGGAGATTTTGGTGACAAAGATAAAAAGTCACGTAATCGACACTGTATCACTTCTCAACACTCACGCTTGTTCACGAACACTTTGCGAATAATAATCCACCAATATTATGCACAAACACTCGAAAAAACCTAAGTTTTGGAAATTAAATACAGCGCGGTCATAGCGACAGTTTACTTTCCCTCCAAAAACTCTTCCGGAGTAGTTAGATGTCGCCTTACGTCATGTATTGCGCTGTCTCGTTTACTCACTGGCACTTGCATGATTTTCAGATATGATAGTACAGAAATACCGATCCTGATTATGATAGTAAAAAATAGAAAGATTTGGGGGGTTACCACCATCTCTAAAAACCACCATCCCTAAAATCTTGCATGGTTTTAAGAGACTATAGTAACCCCCCTGGTGGCCAACTACCATCTATCCAGTTGTCTATCCAGTGAGTAAGCGAGATGTCGCCTTACATGATGTTTTGCGCTATCTCGCTTACTCACTGGATCTTGCATTGTTTTAAGAGACGGTAATAACCCAGGTGGTTACTACCGTAAGAGATGGAAGTAGGCTACCCCTTGGTGGCCTACTACCATCTCTTAAAACCATGCAAGAACGATTGAGTAAGGGAGATGTCGCCTTACATCATGTATTGCGCTGTCTCGCTTACTCACTCGTCCTTGCATGGTTTTAAGAGATGGTATTAAGCCACCTGACTCTGACTATAGACTTACTTGACTGGGATAGATTACTGATTTGACGATTATGACTTGATTAAAGTAGGACTGAAGGAGATTAAAATTTCAAGAAAGGCCTTAATGAACTTGTTTCCAGGGCCGTAAAATTATTGTAAAATAAAAGGCACGTTCGTTTTTATTGTGACCACACTGTGGCACTATACTATATAATGGTAACATCGTCTAATAAAATGACGTCATAAACTATAAAACTTTAAAAATTCATATAAAATTAATAATAATAATATAGGCGAAAAAAATCAAATTAGTTTCCTAAAATAGTCTAAATTTTCAGTTAAAAATATAAATTTTTTTTTTTTTTAACTTAGCATACCTACTTAATTGGGTATGCTAAATAATTTTAACACTAAATACAAAAACTAGTTCGAGATATTTTGATTTTATACCATATTTTTCTATTTTCGACAAGAAAAGTATGTACTATGATTGCGGTTAAATATTAAAAAATGCCGTGCAAGTTGTAACATTCATTCGACAGCTAAGTGACGTCATTACCCAAATAAACCTGCGTCCACGCTTTATATTTTATCCTAGGTGTGTGCATGTCCACTCTTCGGATTCCGCCTAGGATTTCGACCTTAAAACGGACAAATTAAAAAAATCTATGATCTTTCAATGTCATGTGAAGTCAATAGATTGATTTTGATTTAATGTTTCGGAGTAGTTGGTGCGATAAGACGTGTTACTAGCGGCTTACCACCATCTCTTAAAACCACACAAAAACGTTTAAGGTGATACCTCGGTGAACACTAGCGCCACCGTCATTTAAAAATCATTACTCACTGAAAACACAAGTTAAATCACAAATCCCTCTGCTGTGATAATGGTTCTGGATCTGAAGTTAATTTTAAACATATAAAATTATTAAAATATAATTCCCTATAGTTACAAATTGCATTATTGCTTAAAACGGCCACTTTTAGCAGTTTTGCAATTTGTTACTATAATTTAATAATTGAATATGATTAAAATTAACTTCAGATCCAGAACCATAATTACAGCAGAGGGATTTTTGATAACTCGTGTTTTCAGTGAGTAATGATTTTTAAATGACGGTGGCGCTAGTTTTCATCGAGGTATCACCTTAAATGACTTTCTAGTTTTAACTATCAAATTGTTAGTTCCAAAAAATAAAAAACAAGATTTAAAATATAGCTTTTATTACAGCCTCGATTGATGCAGAATGTGAATGATAAAGGTTTACAATAATTTATTGTCCGACCCGTAATAATGCGTGAGATTCGCACTTACACTGCCAAATACACACAACCAAACACTCCAATTAAAATGCAATATTTAGTTACGAAAATGCGTACACATATTTAAAAACTGTTGAAGAAATATGGCCGTCTCGAGACACACAAATAAGATTTACCCCCGTATTAAGAAACGTCTGTTAAGCCTATTTTAGTTAAAATGTGTTTTGTCTCGTTCTTTCACGTGAAGTGTCTGGTAAGAGAGAAAGAGCCAAAACATATTTTAGTTAAAATGGGCTTATCATACGTTTCTTAATACGGGGGTAACACCCGTATTAAAAATTAATTCTTTATTTAAATGTTTGACGGCTAAAGAGAGCATCATCTCATTAAATCGTAACGGCACGGATCGATTTTAATTCCAAAGAGCGCCGATAGATGTCTCTCATCAAAATTAGTGCATGACAGTTAAGTGTTGAACTCCATTTTCACATTAATTTCCGTTCAACAGAAATTTATTTCTTACTCTAGACATTACAGGGTGACAGCGGGTTTTACCCGGATAATTCTAAACAGTAAAACAGCCATACTAAAGTATTGTTTTGGAGGATTTGATGCAAAAATCTTACGTCATATCTAGGATATTCTTCAAAACTGTGTTTTTACTCTCGTTCAGGTAGCCAAGACAATTATCACATTACAATAGTATATTTATTGTGACTAAATTTTCCCCCTCCAGTAGCAAAAGGAATTTATTTTAAGCATTTTTGCATCAAATCTATAGGAATCACGTTAATATAAATTAGTTTAGTTGGCATCAACGAAGTACTCCTGCGCAGCCTTGGTGTCCGGCTTGATGGTCTTGTCCCCGGGCTTCCAGTTGGCCGGGCACACCTCTCCGTACTTGTCCGTGAACTGGAACGCTTGCACGAGACGAAGTGTCTCTTCCACCGATCTGGAAAATTGATATTAGTATAATTACATACATATAATCACGTCTTTATCCCATGCGGGGTAGACAGAGCCTAGGGTCATAAGATCTTAGGCCACGTTTAGCATAATGGTAGTTGAAATAGGAAATCAATAGTGATGGGTTGCTAGCCGCATCGCCTATGTCATGATTTCCCCAATCGGCGATTCCCTCAGACGACTTTTACGGCATGCGCGGGAAGAGTAGCAGCTGGTACATTCTATGTTTTTCTTTTTCTCCCAAAGCAGCATGGAAGAATAAATTAGTATAATTATTGTGAATAAAACATCCTATTTTAAACACTTATCATAACAAGATAACAATAACAGTTAATTGTTATCTACGTCGAGAGGCGTTACTGCTGCTATTGCATAGCTTTTATTGCGGGCTTTGAGCGCGGCGGCCGAACAAAGAAATTCCGTAACGAAAATAAAACCTAATACCCCTCACTCAGCCTACCGTGTAGCTCGAGCGTTCGTACTTATTGCATAAGTTGATAAAAAAATGCTATGCAATAGCTTTACCGCGGCAGTCCCCGAGTGCCGAACTTTATTTGTTACAAAAAGTTTGAAAATATCGACTTGCTTAATTTGAAAAAAAAAAAAAAAAAAATTAATGAAAATCAAATCAAAATAGGATATATTCATGAAAAAAGAAGTGTAAATATTTTGTCTTCAATTAAATTATAAACAAAATCAAAATCGGTCGAGTGGTTCAAAAGTTAGAATATAGGATAGCGGACTTTAAATTTATACTATGTATTAATGTATTAATAAAAAACTATGTAAAAATCAATCAGAGAGACTTTACACAAAGATCAAATCCTGATAGCTCTTGGTGCGCGAATCTGACTTTCCAAAATTAGCTGGTGCGTCGTTTAAATGCAGTTGTTTAACGATTTTTAAGATATCTATGGATTACTAGCACTCTTGTTTCAGAGGCTAAGATTGAATTGGAGTCAACTGAATAAGTAAGATGAAAATGATCTATTGTACGGTCAGTTTCATGATTCAACATGACTATGAGCAAACAACACTAGTAATTTTGTATACAAAATCAGCAAAGCGTCGATTGGCAGATTATAGCGCCCCTAACGACAGCGTTTGCAATTTTTTATGGTACAGCCACGCAGCATGCATTTTACTATCAGGACAAAGATAACAAAGTCACGCTATGCCTTCGTGACAATATAATATTACTAGACTAATACTTTCCATATGTTTATCAGTCTAAACATCTTAATCAGTATTGGAGTATAATATCTGACGTAAAGAATATGCCGCTAATTATATGCGTTGATTTATCATTGATAAAAGCTATTGAATGAATTATTGATAAAAAAATACTTAAGGTCAAATTAAATTCTCATTTCTTTGCCATCTATAGCCATTTTCAAGATGAAGTTAGTATGTAGATAAGACCCAGAAAGAGGATGATTTCAGAGATTTCAATAAAGCCTCGAGGGTAATATCCCAGAATCGCGAAGAATGGAAACAAATTTTGGGGCTTTGGCCCAGCAGTGGGACCTAAATAGCTAATGAAAAAAAGTTGTAAGTATACAAAAATATGTCTATGTAATAGCAGCATTACATAGGCCAACGGTGTATGGCAACCCTGGCACGCCTCTCTCCACTCATGATTGTAAAACGTACTAATAAGTATTTCATAAATAATAAGTCATAAAAAATATTTATTTACTTATTTATTAAAAAAAGGTGCCGCAACCCGGGAAACTAAAAAAAAACAGAAATTGTGAATTTAGAAGTTAAAAAAATATTTTTAATTAATTTTGATTTAAGAAACGCTTATTGTACATTTTACATTCGTGGGAAGAGAGAGAGCAGGCAGGGTTGCCATAAATTGCTGACTTATAAAATACTAGCTGTTCCCCGCGTGGGACTCTGTTATATCGCGCCTAAAAGTAGCCTATGTTTGACCTCAGGTCGTTAACTACATCCCTACCAAATTTCATGACAATCGGTCCAGCAGTTTAGCCTTGAAGAGGTGACAGACAGACAGACAGACTTTCGCATTTATAATATTAGTATGGAAGTATGGATGGATTGTATAGTAAGATATAGTGAGTAAGAAAAAGATACCGACCGTCCAACTGGTAGGTCGTTGACGGTGATCTGCCTCAGATTCTGTTTGTCGTCGATGATGAACAGCCCGCGGTAGGGGATGCCGGTCTCCTCGTTGAGCACGCCGTAGTCGCGGGATATCTTGTGAGACTTGTCGCTGATGATGGGAATGTTCATCGGGCCGAGGCCACCTGTTAAAATCAATTAATTTATTTCAGGTATCAACCCATATTACGCACACACCCTAAGGTTGGCTGGAAGAAATTGCATTAGCGATAAATCCGCCTTTGTACACATTGTTTGCATTTGTATCAACATGTATAATTTGTATGTTGATGGTACAATAAAGAGTATATCTATCTATCTATCTACGTATTACAATTAGTAAATTGTAGCTTTCGCCCGCGTGCACTTCCCTCGGGAACAGTGATTTTTCCCGGGATGAAAAGTACCCTATGCCCTTCACAAAAACTTCTATGTTTATGAAAAATTTCAGATTGGTTCAGTAGATCTTGAGTTATAAGTTTACTTACTAACACGACTTTCTTTTATATATATAGACAGATGTAAGTACTAGGTAAGTGATCGTTTATCCTATTTGTCTGGTTTCCCTGTAAAAAGGTGGTCAGTCGCTCCATTGTATTAATCAGTGTTTTTGACCAAATATATAATATTCAAAATTTGACGTCTACATATCAAACGTCTATGGACTAGGGTTTGAATATCGGACCATTTTTTGACAATTCCGGTATTGAGTTTCGATGTTAAGGTGATACCTCGGTGAACACTAGCGCCACCGTCATTTAAAAATCATTACTCACTGAAAACACAATTTACCAAAAATCCCTCTGCTGTATTGTTTGTTTGTTTGTTTGTTTGTTTGTTTGTTTGTTTGTTTGTAATATCTTTATTGCTTTAAAATACATAGTAAAAGGAACATTATTAAAATAAGAAGACAATGGCGGACTTATCCCAGGATGGGATCTCTTACAGTCAACCGGCGAATGACGAAAGAAATTATGGTTCTGGATCTGAAGTTAATTTTAATCATATTCAATTATTAAATTATAGTTCCATATAGTTACAAATTGCATTATTGTTTAAAACGGCAACTTTTAGTAGTTGTTAAGTGAGTGTCCTAGTTTTCTAAGCAGCATAAAATAACACTTGTGTAGAAATATGAACTACATACCCTGTTTGCGGGGAGTGTTGACCCACGCCAAATGTGTGAAGTGTGAGTCGGTAGATGCGGCGATGACTTCACATCCAATCTTGCGGAAGTCGTCGGCGCCTTCAGAGAAAGCGATAATCTCCGTCGGGCATACGAACGTGCTGCGAGTGGGAAAGAGATGGTTATATTAGTTATGGTTTCGTCTCATAGCAAAATAGTATTCATCATTAATGTCGGTTTTCTGTGCCCCTAGTATGAGTATTTCTTAACGCAGACGCTAGCGTCTGCGTTAGCGATTTAGTATGACAAACCTGTACAGCGCCTCTGGCGGATAGTAAGGCAACTAAGAAATTCCGTTCAAAATCTTAACGCAGACGCTAGCGACTGAAGAAAAACTCAAACTAGGGGCACTGAACGATTTTATTATTATGTACTTAAAGTAAGTAGTGTACTTTTATTTTTAACCAATATTTAACGTAATCATTTTATATTTTTGGTCTTATATTTTTGAGATAAACTCAAAGCATTCGACGGATCACGTACATTCAGATAAGATAAATACAAGACAGACAGTTGTTTAATATGAATGTTCGAGATTCATGTTTAAAACAGACATTTTTTTATATAAAATTTAATCTCTTGATATCTTTAGATAACTGCGAATGTATAAAAAACCAGCATAGTGCAGGTCAGACTCCCGCACGAAGGGTTCCGCACCAATATCTATACAAAACGGCAAAATTACGTTTATATGGGAGTCCCACTGAAATATTTAATTTGTTCTGTTTTTAGTATTTGTTATTATAGCTGCAACGGAAAAACAACATCTGTAAAAAATTTCAACAGTCTAGCTATCATCGTTCATGAGATATAGCTTGGTGACAGACGGACGGACGGATAGCGGAGTCATAGTAATACCTATTGGGTATGGAACCCTAAAAACAGTAATAGTGATATTGGGGATGCAGTGTACAGATCCATAAAATGTATTGAATGAAGTAAATTGATTATGACTTATTATTTTTATTACCTAACAGACTATCAGTTATGTAATAAACAACTATTATCTATTGTGTTATAAAAAACATTGATAACATGCTATGCTATTGATGAATTTATTTGCTGTCAGCAATCAGTTAGGATGAAGATATACATAAAATATTAGCACAGCATGTACTATTTTGGTTGATTTTTAGAAAAAGTCCAAGGCTATTACATATTATAAATTCGTTAAGTGGGTAGTGTCTGTACCTGTCTCCGTGGTCCAGTGGTTAAGGCGTTTGCCTGTAGACCCGGGGGTCGAGGGTTCAATTCCCATGGGAAGCATACTTTGTTTAGTTGTTTCTAGTTTGGTTAGGACATTGCAGGCTTGAATCACCTGATTGTCTGACAAAAAAGATGATTCCGTGCTTCGGAAGGCACGTTAAGCCGTTGGTCCCGGCTGCCATCTGGTAGTCGTTAAAGGAACCATGTCAGATGCCGAGAGGCGGTTCTGAAGAACTCTGACACCAGGGTGTGCATGGTCGATTGACCATGACACCTACACGAAATGAATGAATGAATTGAATATAATTATGAAAAACTATTATAAGGGGTGTCTAATAACAGAACAGAACCCAAATCAATAGTTTTTAGAATTTCTGTCTGTTTATCTGTTTGTCTGTGAGTTTGTGCAGGCTAATCTCAGAATCGGTGTTACTGATTTGAATGCGGTTTTCAGCAATGTATTGCGCTATTCCACATTTAACATTTAGTTTTTGTTTCATTCAAATCGGTACATAAATAAAAAAGTTACATCAATTTAAAGAACAATAGTAATGTAAAAAATCGTTGTTTTATTAAAAAAAAATCGTTATTGGTTCTCAATACAATTAAATATACCGATTTAATCTAAACTTTCGATTATATCAGAGAGTTTGTTTAGATAGTATTGACATGTGATATCAGAGTCTGATGATGGAGCCGGAAGCTGTCCAAAGGAACTCCTAAACTAAACAAGATAAGTCTATAGTGTTTGGGCTCATTTGATTTGTCTTGGTAAGATTTTACTTGGGACATGATATCCAGGGACTGATGTTAGAGCCGGAAGGTGTCCAAAGAAACTCCTAAACTAAACAAGATAAGTCTATAGTGTTTGGGCTTATTTGACTTGATAAGATCTTACTTGGGACATGATATCCAGGGTCTAATGATGAAGCAGGAAGCTGCCCAAAGAAATTTCTAAACTAAACAAGATAAGTCCATCGTGTTTGGGCTTACTTGATTTGTCTTGGAGGGATCTTACGTGAGAAATGACTTTAAGGGTCTGATGATGGATCCGGAGGCTGCCCAAAGGACTCCTAAACTTAACAAGATAAGTCCATCGTGTTTGGGCTTATTTGATTTGTTTTGGCAAGATCTTACGTGGGAAATGACTTTCAGGGTCTGATGATGGAGCCGGCAGCTTTCCAAAGGAACTCCTAAACTAAACTAGATAAGTCCATCGTGTTTGGGCTTATTTCATTTGTCTTGGCAATATTTTACGTGGGAAATTACTTTCAGGGTCTGATGATGGAGCCGGAAGGTGTCCACAGGAACTTCTAAACTAAATAAGACAAGTCCATCGTGTTTGGGCTTATTGGTTTGTTATGGAGGGATCTTACGTGGGAAATGACTTTCAAGGGTCTGATGATGGATCCGGTAGCTGTCCAAAGGGACTCCTAAACTAAACGAGCTAGTTTGTAATAAATTTAAAAAATAAATCACTACATACTACATAGTATAAAACAAAGTGTATAAAACAAAGTCGCTTTCTCTGTCCCTATGTATGCTTAAATCTTTAAAACTACGTAACGGATTTTGACTTGAATGCGCAGTAGCCGATTTTCAATTTTAATGTGCGCAGGCCGCACGTCCCCTTTGTGGCCAACTTAAGTGCCGGGTATTATAAGATAGCTTTTTGATCTACAGGGTAATATTAACACATTGTAGCTTTGTACCATGGCCTTAAAGGTTAGGCTAAGTCGTTTGGTGTAAAAAACTTACTGATATTTATTATCATGATGACATAGGGATTACTGCTATAAAATGTAATACATAGAAATCACTAACAACCACGGGAAGCATACTTTGTTTAGTTATTTCCAGTTTGATTAGGACATTGCAGGCTTGAATCACCTAAATGTCTGATTATAAGATGATTTCGTGCTTCGAAAGGCACGTGAAGCTAATGCACAAAAGGACGGCAATATATTAGGTACTACTGGTGACTTTGTTCTTGTCATTGAAATAAAAAGTGTAAAAAAGAAAACCTAATCAACATAAATAGACATGCAAAATACTTTTTTTAGAATACCGTACCCAAATGACTAAAACGGAACCTTTTTACTAGCCTCCGCTATACGTTCATCCATATGTCCGTCCTTCTGTAAGGAAGTATCTCATAAATCCTATTAACTTTTTTGTTGTTCTGACCGTATAAATAATATATATAAAAATATATGTTCAATAAAATTAAAAAATATCTTCAGACAAAAACGAGAAAGACGAAAATTCATATGATTATATTACGGAGTTATACCACAATGTACAATGAAACCATTATAAAAACCATTCATTTTTGCATTCATTAGATAGTACATATTGACACGTCATCAGGCGATAGTAAGATCGTGTTAATCACTTGAACTCCGCAATCGCAGACAAAACAGTTTTTTTAATTGTTTTTCGGTCACTGAATCGACTCCGTTAAGACCGCGGGAAAACTAACCATCACCCCCATAAATGGGGATTAAGGGAATCACCACAGTGCGATTGCGGAGCACCCGACCAGACCCTATCCCATGTGGTGAACGAATGCCCACTTCGCCGTTTTCCAGGTGGAATGAGGGAGCTTCACGATCTTACGCCTGCCGCTGTCAACTGGCCGAGGAATTTGAATTTAGACATCTGATCCATGCAGGACGAATGCCATACGCAATGGTGATGATCAGTGGGCTGCTAAGGTCTAAATTTATACTTTACTAGCGACCTGCCCCGGCTTCGCATGGGCATAAAAACCTTCCTCTTGAATCACTCTATCTATTAAAAAAACAGCATCAAAATCCGTTGCGTAGTTTTAAAGATTTAAGCATACAAATGGATATAGGGACAGAGAAAGCGACTGTTTTATACTATGTAGTGATAGTGATGTAGTGATAGTGGCTAACTGACCCGGCGAACTTCATATCGGCTACACGCACGTTTAAACCTTCCCTGAACTTCTAGAACTATTTTAAGACCAATATTAGCTAAATCGGCCCAGCCATTCTTGAGATTTAGCCAGACTAACGAACAGCAATTGATTTTCAAAGATTTCTTTATCACAACAATAAGTAATGTTGGAATCGGTATATTCCACAGACAATTTACACAGACAGTACATATATTCAAAATGTCATAGAACTGGTTTCGAATTCGTTCTTTCGGTTCAAGGTTCAAACTTTTAAATTGTTAATTATTTTAACCATTTGTCACGCCCATCGGACGCGACTGTCGAATTTATTTAAAGTTAAACGTTTCTAGAATCTAGAAAAAGATGACGTGAAATATACTGACGTCACGTTTTTTTTTGTTATTTATTGTACGATAGACCTATCTAAATCTGTGGATAGGAAATTATTGGTGGTACCACGCGTCAAAAGTAATTCTGACTAGACCAACTTGGCTAAAGTGGGACTGGAGGAGTTAAGAAAGGTCTTAAAGGACTCGTATCCAGGACCGTAAAAATTTTACATACAAAAATAGAATAATCTGTGGTACACTCACAAGTCCAAGGGATAGAAGAACAAGACGACGTATTTCCCCTTGTAGTCCGACAGCGAGACGTCCTTGAACTCGCCATTCACGACCGCTGTGGTCTTGAACTGGGGCGCGGGCTTGGTCAGCTGCAGCGGCATTCTGTTGAAGCTGGAAATTTGTGTTTTATATGTTAGGAAATAAAATTCAAATTCACTTGATGATGGCTGATACAAATTCACTTGTTTGTGTCTGTCTTAGTAATGTTAAACGTTGCAGCCGATTATTTGAAATTCGAATAAGAAGATAATTTAATTGACATGAATTGCATGAATGTTATTTACTAGTATACCATTTTTTTATAAAATTAATACCAATTTTGTATGCCTAACGGCGCAGCATGGCGCACAGTAACTAATTTAATACTAACAGTACTAACACCCTTAAATGTAACCCATGTCTGACATAAAATAAATGAATTATCAATTTTGGTAGTCGAATTACCTACTCATATTTTGGCGAATATTGGATCATTTTATTGAAAACTGGTGTTTATTTGTTAGGCAATTAGAATCAAAGTAGCGGAACTTTAAAAAGAAAACGTAGTGGAATAAGGATTTAGCTTATGTACTGTTGTTAAATAACTAATATTTTGACGAATTTTTATGTTATTAAGATAGATTGTAGTATAGCAGCTATGCTAAAAAAATCTGTTTGGATACCTATTCTTTATAAAACTCAAACCTAATTAAGTGAGAAAAATAAAAGTAAGATAAGGAAAACCTAAAATAAATTTATGACACGTAGTTGGGTCATCTAAAAATACATAAAACACTTTTAAAATTAAAATAAAAGCCTTTAAAATAAAGATAATAATTAGTAAATAACTAAATGCCACTAAAATAGAACTAAGATAATATCATACTAAAAACAGTTAGTACCTAATATCTAAGTCACTATACAAAATCACAAATAATAATGGGACCAACACGTCCGTCACCCTTCACTTGTCAACCACAGCTGAATTGAAAATTTCAATTTGAAATGAACGTGGTTATGTAGTAGCTGCTTATCAAATATCAAATTTTAATACTATTGAGTGGGCAAATACGGTGAATATTGGTTTGCACATTGTATGTATGACTCGATGTGATGTGTGATAATTTAATGATACATGTTGTACACCTTATTTGAGAAATTTCACAATGATTACATGGTTTTACTTATTCTTGGCGAGATCATATTATAACAAGTAACTTGGAAGAATACCAAGTTTCCTGCTAAGCTCAGTTTTGATCTTAACGACACTGTTTATTATCGCGAATCTTTTCTACTTATAGCACAAGGGCACGACACGGTCAGAAAGTATCTAGAAATTGTTTAAAAAATAACCAATTAAGACACTTTCGGATATAAAGAGGAATGCACATTCATAATTTGGGTAGTTTTCAATGCAAGCCATTAAGATCCTAAGATACTTGTATCTAGAGGCTATTGTCAAGTGGCGCTGATCAGGGAAGGGTGCAGAACTCTAGTGTCTGAGGCAAAGAGCCCTTTTTTAGAGCGCTGAACCATTGCAGTAAAGTAGGAACCACTAGCAATTCGCCTGTTATAGGTTAGCAATAAACTGAATTGACCTTGAATGCGCAGTGGCCGATTTTTATACAAAATTTAACGTGCGCAGCCTCCCGTACGTCCCGTTTGTGTCCAACTTATGTGCCGGGTATTATTCATTTTGTATTTCTATTCATAAACTTCTAAACGCAACGGGTTTTAAGTTAGATTTAAACTCTTTCGAAAAATAATCTACGGTACAGCGGACTTAAATCCGCAGACTTTTCTACCAGTACCACTATTCTACATCTGGCCAAAACAGACGAACCTATCATCAGGGTCGATAGGAAACTCTTCGACTCGTATCAAGTGGACGTCATAGGCCATCTTCTGAGTAGTTCTCCACAACCCCACGAGGAAGTGGCCGTTACCGTTAAAGAAATAGTCTGTTAGTATCCCGGCCGTGAGCATGTTAGTGACTGATGCTTCGAGATTTTGGAGCCTGAGGATCAGAGACAACATTCACTAAACCCCTAATTATAACAATTTTGGTTCGAAAAAGTTCATAAAAATTACAGATTACGCGGTCGTGAGGCAGGGACGATGAGTGGTAGACTAATTGACCAAGAAACATCGGTTTAACAGGAACTTGCATTTCTAACCAATTATTAACCGGATGTATGTGAATTGTGATATAATTCTTTACCATTTATCAATACAATTAATAACTTCTGCAGACGGTTTTATCTTTAGATATAATTATTGCTAATTTTGGACGCTAATTTGTAGATTGTTATCATTCCAGTATAACTACTAGTCATATGTATGATATGATAACAAAGTGCATAGAAGCCTTATCTTTAAGAAATATAAAATTAGAACGAAGTACGATTCGAACAAGCACCTAATATTTAGAATACCTAAGCGGTTAATGAATACGATTACGAACGCTGCTATATAAAAATAATTATTAGTAACAGTTTAACCAGATAACAGGTAAAAAGCGGATTTCCAAGTGAGTAATAAAACTATTTCAGTATTGATTGTTTGTACTTCATATTCTCTATTATTAATCACACTAATATTATAAAGTGTGTATGTTTGTTACTCTTTCACAGGATAACGGCTAAACCGATTTGGCTGAAATTTGTAATCGAGATTGCTTAGACCCTGGAACAACACATAGGCTATATTTTATCTCAGACTTCCCACGGCAACTAAGCCCCGGGCAACAGGTAGTGTGAAATAAATTCTTAGACTTCTCGCCTATAAAACAAAAGGACCTATTATTACGAAACTACGACGCAACAATTGGTTTTAAATGTAACAGAAATTATTATTTTTCTTGTAAAATATATATTTTTACAAACATAAGCAAGATTCATAAAACTATTAACCTGGTACATATTCCCATATGAGTACGTAAAGGAAACGATTTTATAACTCGATGCAGAGAGGAAAATCGCATGATTTCTGTAGAACTGTATTGAAATTTGTTCCGATAATTTCCGATTAATGCAAAACAGATACATGATTAAACATTCCATCTTGCACGTGTAGAATTGACAGGATATTGAACCAGTGTGCTATACAATGTGTCCTTATAGTAATTACCAGTTCCATACAATGTATCATCACTGACGAATTCAGCAAAAATAATAGCACCTACTGTGGCACCTACGCACCTACTTACACTTCACGTAGGTACTTTTGTTTTCTAGAACTTTTCCCCTACTTTCTCAATACGATTCAAATTTAATTCCGAAGTCTACCACTCAGCATTTACTTGACGATCAGCGCCAAAATGGCCGAAAGTAGATGGTGTGCGTATTCTACATTCAAACATGGAATAGCTGTACATAGAAGAAAATAAATAATACAAGTATATAATAGAAGTAAAGCTTGGAGATGTAAACCACGCAATCTTCGTTCACAGTAAAGATCAAATGGATTAAGAGGTCAATGATTTCAAGTTCCACACTGTGAACACAACAGTTGCAAAAACAATGTCTTTGGCTCGTGTGACTTCCATGAAGACATTAAGTATGGTATAATAATGAGACAGGAATGTCAATTTTTGATGTGAATCGGGTAACGTTTGAGAGTTCAAATGAATAGATGAACGGAATTTGAGAACATAATGGAAGTGGCATAAGCATGTGATTGATCTGTAGATTCACATAGATTTAATTTTAGAAGAAGGTTCAGTTTCTAAGCCCTGAACACAAATCTACTTCGTTTGATGGTACTCGCTCACAAGCTACTCAAGTTCATTTGTATCATTGTGCAATTGATGATCCTGAGATAATTTTTCAAATTCAGTTTTATAGTCGTTCTACAGTTAACTAGACGTAGCTTGTTCGAATGGCACAGTCATCAATCTACCCACTAAATTGTCATTTATCTCCCAAAGGTCATTTAGACGTGCGATCGTTTACAAAAAATAAAAATCATTATCCGCGACACACGTTAATTGTTGAATTTAATTCTCAATTTAATTTCGATTTGTATTTTTATATGGCAATCAAACATGTAGCTTATTTTTGCCAGTATCTAGTTTTAGATAAATGTTCTTCATTTTGTCGAGTCACAGTCAAATCAAGTCTGTAGTCATGTCTAGTTAGTCAAGGGCTAAGTGAAGCGGTGAAAGTTTCACTTAGCTTTATCTTGGGAGATTTTGGTGACAAGGATTAAAGTCACTTATACGACTACTACTTCCCAACTCACGCTTGTTCACAAACACTTAGCGAATACTAATCCACCAAAACACAAATATTAGAAAATAAATATAATGACGATAACTGAGCGACTTTAGCTTGGCGCCAAAAACTCCTCGATTTGTCTTTAATTTCTGCAAAAATTTCAAGTTTTTCATCTGTGAATTGCAGAAAATGCGCATGGGAAATATTTAATGGTGTGTCAAGGCTAAATACATACATACATATAATCACGTCTTTATCCCATGCGGGGTAGACAGAGCCTAGGGCCATAAGACCTTAGGCCACGTTTAGCATAATGGTAGTTGAAACAGGAAATCAATAGTGATGGGTTGCTAGCCGCATCGCCTATGTCATGATTTCCCCATTCGGCGATTCCCTCAGACGACTTTTACGGCTTGCGCGGGAAGAGAAGCAGCTGGTACATTCTATGTTTTTCTTTTTCTCCCATACCAGCATGGAAGATCAAGGCTAAATATATCGATGTTAACTAACTAACCTTCAAGCTAATCGATGATGAATAATTGATTGATGCAAGTAGTCTCCTCCCAAGTGGCAAACGAAGCTTTTAACATTATTAGAGAAAGTGGCCAGTAACAAATTAATTGAGAAATTGATGAAATGGTGAAAAATTATATTGGAAAGAATCTGAGCCTTCTCTATTTAACTAGATTTTTAAAGATCGTTGACCTCTTGTAGCCTCCGTGGCATGGGAATGGGACCTTGACGTCTTTCAAGAGAATGGAAAGATTTATACTGTTACCAAAATAACGTATAGCACCTTCAGTTTTATATTTGTATCATTGTGTATGGTGTGACAAAATAAGTAGAGAATTTTGTATCAGTTTGAATGTATGTGTGTATGTGGCTGTAGGTATTTTTACGGTTTTTTTTGCCCTTTGACACAGACAGAGAAGATAAAAGTACTCGTTTGAGTTGCATTGTTGGCTCCTGGCTCTATGGACACCTGTACTATTGATGAGATTCATAGAAAAAAAAAAAACCCAGAGAAAGATTTTATTTTATCGATCGAATTAATCGAATGCACATTCTCATTAGGACTATATGAAAAAATACAATAGCACATTTTTTCCCATTTGTTGCATGTTTCTCGGCTCCTAAAATGACTGACGATGACGACTGAAGTAATTGTTTAGCATTGACCTAAGTATGACCTAAAGTGAATGGAGCTCCCTAAGTCCTTGAACTATGCTAATAGTAAAGGTATGCGAATTTTTTTAACGTTGTTTTCCGAAACATACGATACTTATTATGAAAAGTACAACTACCTACGTATCCGTTTTATTTGAGCTAAAAACAAATAGCTTTCTAAAACTACAACGTATCTATTTAAGTATACTACTGTTTTCAGTTTTGGCTACAAATAGCTAAATCATCGATATACAAATAACTAACTAGAAAACAACTAAAGACGAGTTCTATTCCTACATTGGGGGTTTACTAACATCATCTCTAAAAATCATTGCAAAAAAACATTGAGAGTGAGATGTCGCCTTACATCACGTATTGGGCCATCTCGCTTACTCGTTTTTGGATCGTTTGTAGAGTAGACCAGTAAGCCCCCCGCGACACTCAAAATCGGTGAGCACAATTTTTTTTTGCGGTACAAAACGAGTGATTAAGCGAGATGTCACCTTACACCCAGTATCTCGCTTACTCACTCGTGTCGAGCCTAAAAAATTTTTTTGCTTTAATCCATCATGGTTACCCTGGTATTGTTTCAAGTTGTGTTTACTAATTCCTAAACTCAACTCATATACGTAGTCTACTATACTCAACAATAATTCCTAAACTACTGATATCAGAACATGCACCTCATGGAGAAGGGTCTCATCATTGGCATGAGGTGTTCAGGCTTCTCCAGGTCAAGATCAGCGCCTTCATCGCCGCGGCAGTAGCACTTGTGTTCCATCGACATCACTCACACTTGGCAAATTTAAAGCTGGATGTTTGGAGTAGCGTTAGTGTTAAAATAGAAGGATATGGAAATTACTGGGTAGTGTGGCGAAAAATCCTAGGATTACGAGTTGGCAGGGCACTAGTTACAGTTAGTTTTTGAGAATCAGTGAAAGACAGCCTCAAGGTACCTATTACTGATGGAAATAGGCATCTTTTGCTGGCCGAAAGCAATAAAAAAAATTTAATGGTATAAAAATATAATGTCAAGTAAAATAACAGGACCACAACTTAGGAAAGTGACTACTACTATTAGTCTAAATTATATTAAAACTAGCGACCCGCCACGGCTACGCATGGGCATAAATAGCTTCCTCTTGAATCACTCTATCTATTAAAAAACCCGCATTAATATCAGTTTCGTAGTTTTAAAGATTTAAGCATACTAAGAGACATGGGGACAGAGAAAGCGACTTTGTTTTATACTATGTAGTGATGTTTTAAAAAAAAATATATAAAAAAACCGTTGGGAAATCAATTCAAGTTCACGCCCCAGTTACCCACTAAGTAGAATAGAGGAATATACTATGAAAATCACATATTTTTTTAATAATAATAATAGGTAAAGTTTAAAAAAATAAGTAAGTAATAACTTGAACTATAGATAATTAAATATGTGACTGACATCAAGGAAAATTGACACCATTGTGTGATGTTTTAGGTAGGTACTTGGAAATGTACCTACATATTGAACAATGATAAGTATGTGACTATGTATACTTTGTAAATTGGTCTAAATTGGTAGATAATTGATGGATTGTATTGATTTGAGATAAAAGAGGACATGATACTTTTTGGGGTAAAGAGCATAACCGCAGGTTATGCTCTTTACCCCTGTGGAAGCTAAAAGCTTCTACTTTTATGTGAATGTCAGTAGTTCAGTTTGAACCAATTTCATTGCAATTTGTTCTATTTTTTATAAGTCAATATCGGTTTTAAGAAAGTCAATATCTTGATATATTTGGGTCTAGATCCCAAAAACAAATAGGAAAACTAGATCCCAAAAATATTTCAGAGCTTAATAATTATCCCAGCAGTGGAGTTTGAAAGCTTCTAATCATAAAGTTATTTAAAACAAAAAAATAAAAAAAATCATAATAAGTTTTAGTCAAAGAGTTTGTATTTAACCATGACCATGAATAATAACCAGTGCCCCTAGTATGAGTTTTTCTTAACGCAGTCGCTAGCGACTGCGTTAAGATTTTGTATGGAATTTCTTAGTTGCCTTACTGTCCGCCAGAGGCGCTGTACAGGTTTGCCATACTAAATCGCTAACGCAGTCGCTAGCTTCTGCGTTAAGAAAAACTCATACTAGGGGCACAGGCAAAGAAAATCCCAACAAATGTTATAAATGCGAAGTGAGTTTGTTTGTATATTTGTTTGTTACAATTTCAAATCTTATCTACTTAGCCAATCTTCTTGAAATTTTGCATACACATAGAAATATTGTGAAGAATATAGAGCACCTATCATCCCGGGAAAAAGCACTGTTCCCCCTAGGGAAATGCACGCGGGCGCATCCGCTAGCAAAAGCTAGTTTTTTCATAAACCATGCTGTCATGCCTGGCTGCATGCTATTCCATGCGGCATGCAATTTATGCATAAACAATCGACAAGAGCGAATGCAGTCTGACCTCCATAACTCTTTTACAGAGACATCAGACCAATAGACAAACATGATGTGTTTAGTAGCCAACACTCAGGTGTTCAGTCTGCCTAACAATATCTGATATAACCTAAACTGACTTCTATCAATAGCAGTGGCATTTCCTCTTAAGTGTCAATTCGGGCAACCAAAATCTTGGCCTTGTCCAAGATTTCTTCTTTTGAGAATTGATGTCATCTTTATGAGCCACTTACTTATTATATACTAGCTGTTCCCCGCGGTTTCACTCGCCATTAGTGTGTATGTATTATAGCCTATAACCTTCCCCAAGAATCATGCTTTCATATACAAAAAGAATTTTGCAAAACCAACCAGTAGTTTTCAAGTACTAAGCGTTAAAACAAACAAAAACTCTTCACCTTTATTATATAGTATAGATTAAGATTAAAGCCTCTGATGAAATTCCCTCCGTTCAACAAGCAAATCACAGTACACCCTACTGTCAAATTGTTTTATGATCATGTACCTTTCTGGCAGAAACTTTTTGGTTTCATTCCCGCATTCCCCGTCAGATTCCCGCAGCCTTTTCCTATCGTTTTGCATGTTCACACCTTGAGGCAAAATGAAGCATGCTATGAAACTAATATACTGATAAAATGAACAATTAAAAAAAAAACTAGCTGACCACGCAAACATTGTTCTGCCATATAAATTATTTCTAGGTAATTTAATGGTAGATAGTAGCAGATTCTCAGACCTACTGAATATGCATATAAAATTTGTTAAAAATCAGTAAAGCCATTTCGGATGAGTAAGGTAACTAACATTGTGACATGGGAATTTTTTATATTAGATAGATTTTTTTTTAATTAAATATTTAGTTATTAACCAATTTCTACACATGACAAACAGTAGATACCGAAAAAGTATGGCTAGCTATGAAGAGAATGTTTTGAAGTCTGGTATCCTCTGTCTATTATAAATATAAATAAATAAATAATTATATACTTACATGTAATTTTGATAAGTTATACAATCTAACCAGGTTCATTGTTATTCACATTTTGTGTGTTCTATTAATTACTGTTGATTTAATTTGATATTTATCAAATAAAGGTGCAGCTGGCACCAGGTAATTTTTGGAGAAGTTCTAAGACAGATTTGCATGTATGAAAGAAAGAAAGAAAAATTTTTTATTTGATATCACAAACTTGGAAAATTAACTAACTTATTATACAGTACATGGCATATTTGTGTATCAAAAAGGCCTCCTCTCAGCATAATGTTGCGGCGCGAACCAAATGTTGTATGGTAACCAAATGTAGTCTCTACCTTACATTATATCAAATTAGAACATTATGTACCTATTAATTATAATACGAAAGTGAAGGTACCTACTTCATCTCAAGAGGCAAGTAAGTACCTACATTATAATTTGAAATGACATGAAATAATGGTGTAAAGTTGAAAGGTTATCCAGTACGTAATTACGCACATCATACGAAAATCCTTATTATGGTATATTAACTAGGTAGGTACTGAAATTATCGGGACTGTATGTATAGTTACTCACAAAATAGGTTATACCTAAGTTCTTTTTACGGTAAGTATAACTCGTTTTCGAAAACTACCCACTGGAGGGTCTGGAAATAGGCACCTATACAAATGACATGGAAACAAAAGATTATTATCATAAGTTCAAAGTACCGTGTCATGGTCATGGTAATCTTTAACGGCATCTAACAACGTTTTCTAGATGCATCTTCAAACGGCACCAAGTGTCTGCCCCAAGTCTGCCCACGTATAACAAAAAAAGAATTCTTATTGCAGAGAATGTATAATGTAAACCTTGAATATAATGTATTTTTAAAAGAGCATTGTTAAAAACATTTGAAATAACTTACTTGAGAAAATTTGTTGCACGAATTTACAGAAAATAATACAAATCACACCAACTGCGTCGGACGAGCAAACAACGTGCGTGCACGGGCAGTAATCTTAGTACAAAAAAAACGCGACTCGGTCTTGCCGGTAAATGGTAGATAGCGAATAGAACATGACAGTCAAACCCTGCTCCCCCCGTAACTTCCCCTCTCTCGACAATGCCAATGCGGCCATTTTGTTTGATTGACTTCGGACGTCATTGAATACAATCACAATTTCACTTAATTTCCACCTATTTCTTTTCCAATTTAAATAGTGATTGTGCTTTCGATAACGATCGTTTGTGCTTTCTATAATTATGTATTACAAGTGCTGTGTACCGGGATGTATCAGTTCGCGACAGGACGCTAAATTACACAAGTTTCCACCTAGTGCTATAAGAATAAAAAAGTGGCTTGAACTAATACCCTGTGATTCCTTTAAAAATTTGAGGTCCAATGACTTTGCCTACATGTTTGTATGCCACAAACATTTTGAGAAACGCTTTACATCTCAAAAAACGAAACCACTTAAGATATTTATCCTACACTTTTCTTAGAACTTGAGATTGTGAGTGGTACCCCACAAATGCAATTCGACAGCGACAGCGGTAAGTATCATATTTCCATATTTACAAGCTTATTCCTTAAAGGAAAATGTCAATTTCTAATTCTATATTTTATTATTTCTAATTAGTGTATAACCTTAGCATGTAACTAAGTTATTTTCTAGTTTTTATGTTTATCAAGTTCAAAACCTGGATAATCTTTGATGGAGGTAGAGGTTGAACAAGGGAAGGTTCACAAGTCTCAACCTATCCTTGTAATAATATTATTTGGAAACTATGTTTGTAAAGAAACAAGTATTTTTATATTTTACACTTAAACTGCAAGTAAGATAAAGATTGATTTTATTTCTAGGTTACAATAATCATATTTACATATTATTATTTATTTTAACTTAGCCTTTTTAACCATAGATTGTCCTCTGACCTAGGCCTCCAAGTCTTTCCATTTTGATATAAATGTCATGTAAACATTTTATTTATTTATCATTTACTTCTATTATAGGTAATTTTGATGTTATTGCTGACCACCAATATGCAAGTAAACAGCATTATGACCATACTTATTGTAAGGAAACAAGTTCAGTCACTGGTGCAATCAAATCATCAATCAGGTAAGAATTTTATTACTTTGGTTAATTTATTTTGTGATTCTATAGCTAAACCTGTAAATGTCAAAAAATAGTAGCCCCTTGTTCTTCAAAATTACTGCAGCTGCGGCAATACAAATCTCATTATATCTTCAGTGTGTCATAGAGATATTTCATTCATATAAGGTGAATATAAATCAACTGCAAATATTTTAAGGGCAGATTCTGACAACTTAACTGAACAACTTTCCCAAATAAACTTATGTCGAAATATGAAAAAAAAATTTGATCTCCCATACAAATTGAGAATCAGCTGATCTAGTTTAGTATGGAAAGTAAAAAATAAAATTTCGTATTTCGATATAAGTTTATTTGGAAAAGTTATTCATTATAGTGGTCTGTATCTGCCCTTAAAATATTTGCAGTTGATTTGTGTCCACCTTGTATAAATATTCTTCGTTTTTATATGGCCCGCTTTCACACTAAGAAAACATAAAACTTAGCTCAAATCACACAATGGTTATTATTTTCAGAAGAGCCATCTACCTCTAAAAGGATGGATGTGGATTTGATTAAATACAAAAATACACTACAGACACTGCTCAATTACCAGGTAAATACAAGCTATGAAAATTATGTTAGAAAAAAAGCACAGCTTTGTTTGGGCTTGACTAGTTTTTTGACAAAATAAAATTGCACAAGTCTTCGCTTTGTATAACATTTAGAATGGATTGAGTGGAGAAAGTGTACTTACTAGCATAGATCTTTTATTTTTCATACTAGAGAGCTGCCTTCTATCTCAGTATTTTTCGGGTTTGCAAGGTTTTTTCTCCTTCAAACTGCCTCTGTGGTTCAGCACCTTAAGCATTTGTCTCTTACTTATCTGTTGCTGGGATAAATTAAAATCTTAGCTCAATTTATGAAATAGTGATTATGATTATTTTTCAGCAGACCAGCCATCTACATCTCAAAAGGCACATAAGGATGTGATTGAAACTCAAGTTGCTACTTCTTCAATACTAGGTAAATACAATCTATACTTAAGTATATAGGTACTAGCACAGCTATGGCTAGACTATGGTTAAGCGGAAAGTGTTTATTATATACTTTAACACCTTACTGCATCTGTGGCCCAGTGGTGTAGGTGTATGCCTGAACACTAAGTTCGTGGGTTTGATTCCCATTGGAAACATACTCTCAAGTTGTTTCCATGAAATTGAGTGAATAATTGTTCTTATAAGCTATGTATGTATAGCTTCTTAGCACGGATCTTTCAATCTTCGACGAGCACGGCCTTATTTCGACTGGTCGCCACTGTAACATTTCTTTCCCTCGTCTGATAAAGATGCATTTAGGATACACACAATCAAGTGAAGTAATGAAATAAATATTCTTCATGAAAACATGGAAAGTAAAAATTAAGCATTTGACAAGTAAACTGTGTAAAAAATGATTTTTTTTAACATAGTTAAATATGAACATACTGTTCTGTTTTGATTAATTGTCTTTATTTTCTTTTCAGATGACATGATACACATCGGCAGTTTTGAAATGTTTACAATTTTTGATCCTCCACATCTAATAAAAGGAATGCGGAATATTTTTTTAATGAAAGACTTAAAATTCAAAAACAAATTTTGTTGTTGGGCTGACATTGTAGATGTATATAATACTGATTGTGCACAAGCTGCTGATTCAAGGCTTTTGCATAAACTAAATGATGAGCATGTCATCCCAGAAAAAATAAAAAAATGAAGGTAAATCCATATCCATACTAATATTATAAATGCGAAAGTCTGTCTGTCTGTCACCTCTTCACGGCTAAACTGCTGGACCGATTGTGATGAAATTTGGTAGGTATGTAGTTAACGACCTGAGGTCAAACATAGGCTACTTTTGGGCGCGATATAACTGAGACGCACGCGGGGAGAAGCCGCGGGGAACAGCTAGTAAATATATATTTTTGAAGAATATACTTTTAACATCACAGTACCAATGTTAATTGATAACTAATCATGGATTAATTTTAGGTCAAAAACTGTGTGCGAGTATTTAGTAAGACAATGACTAGTGCTTTAAAGTACACAGCTGCATTCTGTAAGTATATCATGTACATTTTGATGTAGATAGAACAGTGCCTGTGTTAATTATTCTGATATATAAGCCAGGGTTAGTTACAATAAGTCTTCTTGTGTAGATGTGAATTAGACAACAATGAACAATTTTTGCATCATAGCAGGTAAACAAGCATGTTACTAATTTTACATTATTGTTTCAGCTCATTATGCAGATGGGAGAACAGTGAGCAAAACGTTAAAAAATACAGCAGTGTAAATGGTAGTGCCACTTTAAATAAAAAGTAACCTGAAAAAACTTTAAGAGTTGCTGTGACGGAGCAAAGCAGACATCATCAATTTTGGAAAGAAGCGGTGCAGAATTTACATAATATAAAATTCATAGATAACTGTCAGAACAGAATAAACTGGATAGGTACTATTAAAAGTTTTATGAAATTGTGGCAGTTTTGTCAAAAAAAAATATTAATATAATGAGGCCACGTTATTTAAATTCAGACGCCATTGAAAATTTCTTTGGGCAAATTAGGTCTCACAATTATAGAGACAATAACCCGACTTGTCACAATTTTATTAACCCTTTTAAAACCTTGTTATCAGGATTCATCAAATTTCATCGTGTGTCTTTTAACTGTGAAGAAGAAACTGCTACACAATTATTAAAAATTAAAAACCTCTTTGTAAAAAATAAAGTACATAGCAAAGTCAGTGAAACAGTTTCGTCTGAGGAATGTATTGATGAAGACACCGGTGATTTTGATGAATCCTGTGTATATCCAGTCATTCAGGAAGCAAGGCGTGAACGTTTAAAAATCCAATCATGTGAAATAAATACTTAAATGTACCCATGTCTGACATAAAATTAATGAATTATGAATTAAAAAAAAAAAATATGAATTATACCGCAAGATGGCTCATCAGAAAAAATTTTGCAAAAATAAACTGCAGCTCATGCAAAAATGATTTGACAACATATCAAAATAGTAAAATCCACAAATGTATAACCACGAAGCAAATACAAAGAGGAGATGAATTAAGCAATCAGGTTGAGTATGTATCAAAGGGGCCTCTGACGTCACGTTAAAAGTTTCAGCTTCTCGCCACCAGTGTCGCCAAAATCAGTACAAAACTTTTCGACGTCGTTCTAACACGTGTTTTGCTCAACTATATAATAAATTATAAATAATACATTGGTTGACAAAACGAAGTGTTGTGTTATCGGGTGTAAAAGCTATACGTGTAAACCTAAACTGACTGAAGCTAAAAGATTATTTTTTCATTTGTAAGTAATTAATAATTTGCATTTTATAATTTTATGTTACTGTAGCATGGAGTGACAGCCAAAATTTCGTAATGCGCTATCTAGCGGCGAGTAGAAACATTTTTAACACTGTTTGATTGTTATTGATAAAAAACCTCTTTCTTAGAAGTTGGTTCGAAATTGAGTTATTTTTACAATATTGCACACGTACAGGTTCAACTGATAACCTTTTTTAGAAGTTTTAAATTCGTTTAATTATTTTTATAACATACTTAAATACGATCCTGGCCTTGACATCTAGTAACGAGAAGCAGAACTTTTATCGATAACGACCTTTATGATAGCAGCCTGTTTATTTTAGTTCGATTCTATTCACTAATAGATGGCTCTCCAAATGATATTTGGAGATATTATGGCAGATTTCCGACCCCGACCCCCCGTAACAAGGAGACCCTGTGTTTCTAAGGAAAAGTGCAATAGGCCGGCTCCTCTTTGTATTTGCTTCGTGTGTATAACTCATTGATAGTACTATGATTTATCAAAAAAAAATTGACCTATCCTGTAGAATCAATGGTTAGATATTTTGGAAATATTGTTGACGTAACCAATACTTTTTTAGAGAAAAGCGCACACCACAATAATATTAGCCAAAGCATTTAAAAACAAATATTAAATAAATGGGATCAAAACAAAACATCAAATGTACACAACACCAGGCCGAGGTCGTTAATTCATTTATATCAAAAACTAAATTTGTGTATTTATAACTGGTGCACTATAATAAAAAAAATTAAATGGTGCCGACATTGTTCGATTAGAACAACAGTTTCTGCCAGAAATGCATTTGAAGGCACTCAATAAATATAAAAAGAAATTAAAGAAAAAAAATGATCAATTATTAACACCAGGTAAATAAGTTATTAGTTTTCTGGTTTCTGCAATGAAGAATTTCAAACTCTGAATACAAAATAAGGAAAATCTCTATTCAAGGTCTTTTTAAATTTTATTAATTTAATATACATATAAATATAATATTTTAAATATTAGTATATTTGGTAATATTTACATACATATAAATATTATTTAAAAACATTGTTTAATTCAGTGTGTTGACTTAACAGATTGTTATAGCACATGGTATTTTGTGCCTATACTGTCAACCATACATAAAGGCGTTACCTTTATGTATGGTTGTTTAAATATAATGTGAGCCGCGCAGACAGGTATTCTATTTTATTATTCTGTTTATAATTTTTACTATTATTTCCTTATAACAATTGCAGAATTTTGCTAATAAAAGATCTCCTAAAACGTGTATTTGTAAAAATACAAAATGGTTTTCTGACAAAAATATTTTAAATACAAAGTGTAAAATATGTTTGTATTTTATACCTATTTAACAAAATGGAAATATTATGTATATTTATTTTATAAGTTTCAAATGTACTATTAAAAATATCTAACATCTACTTATCTATATATTGTATGTTTTTAAAATAAACAAATTGATACTTATGTCATATGAAGCGATTTTTTACATGTAATATGTTGTAATCAAAATTGGTAGCCACTATTTATTTAAAATTACGTATTAGGTTCATGTAAATGTAGAATTTATAGTTATTATGTGCTAATAAACAATGAAAACGTAAGGTGCATAGTTTCATTTTAATTAACCATTCCCTTAGATATAAAATAATAAATAAAATAAAAAGTAACAATGAAAGGAGGTATATAGATGTATATTTCCTTTGCCTAGATTACAACAACAAAAAAAAAAGAAATGTCATACACCTATTCGACTGGACCAATCAGGTTAAAGGTGTCACGTGACCTCAAGTCCGAAAATTTAGTTCGGCAGATGTCCGTCTGATACGTAGTATCTCTAGTTAGTTTGTGCGTGCGTGACGAATGACGAACGACAAACGAACGACGTGAAAGAAAACCGGTATTGGAAATTTGACTGACTGACAGTGACACATTACAGCCGGCCGGTACAACATGGCGACGGTGTTGCGCAAGGGTAAGGGGCAGTTTACACATTCAATCCTTTCAATCCTACCTGGTGCCTTACCACCATCTCTTAAAACCCTGCACGAACGATTAAGTAAGGGAGATGTTGCCTTACATCATGTATTGCGCTGTCTCACTTACTCACTCGTTCTTGCATGGTTTTAAAAGATGGTAGTAAGCCACCAGCAATAAAAAAATATTATTAAGATTCTGTTGCCTATAGCTTTTATATTCACGGAATCTTAAAAACAAGAATTCATTACATAAACATAAACACTCAAAATAATTAAGTATTTTTATAATAATTAAATGTTAAATGTCGTTTATGTCGCACTCGCACAATGTATTTTTGGATCACGTTACTCCACGTTTTACTTGCTTGATAATAATTGATAATGTTGACCGTGTAAAAGGCCTTTCTCTCCCTAGCCTTACGCCATCTAACAAAAAAGTAGTTATAAAAATTATGTTTGTAGTATTATAAAATTTACATAGGTGGCGCTGCATATGATTAAATACTTTTTTTTGTGTATTAAAATCTGAATAGCTGGCGCTCTCAGTATGTAAAAAACAACAACAAATACTATATAAATTCAAAAGCTAGCGACTGCGTTGGTAATTTTGTATGACAAACCTGTACTGCGCCCCTGGTGGATAGTACCTAAGGCAACTAAGAAATTCCATACAAAATCCTAACGCAGGCGCTAGCGTCTGTCAATCTACATAGGTAATTGACTAGTTTTCATTGATCTATCATCCATCCTACATACCTACTTATATCATTTTTTTTTATAAGAATGTAAGAAGAAAGTAGGTACTTACTGTACCCCCAGTATTAGATTTTATGAACGGCGAACGCAACCGCTAGCGACTGCTTTAGCTATTTTGTATGACAAACTTGTACTTACAGCGCCCCTGGTGGACAGAAAGGCAACTAAGAAATTCCATACAAAATCCTAACGCTGCGTTTATTAAATCTCAAATAAGCTGGTATATTATCCTGTCATCACAGTTTCGGTCTATGTAGGGGTGTTTGAGTGGAAGATAAAAGAATACCTACACACAGATCCATAACTAGAGGAAGAGCTAATACGAGTATTTATATGATAAAATTATGATAAAATCAATGTTTTACTTTCTGAGATTTTATTAACACAGACGCTAGCGACTGCGATAGCGACTTTGTATGACAAACCCACAGAGAAGACAAACCTAGCGCCCCTGCCGGATAATTAGGCAACTAATAAATTCCATAGAAAATCCTAAAGCAGTCGCTAGCGTCTGCGTTTATAAAATCTCATACTAGGGGTACTATACCTAACCTACCTTTATTAAATGGTAATCATTACCATCATTTCAGCCACAGGCTATCCACTGCTAGATTGTAGGTACTATAGACTATTACTAATTCGGCCTTCCCCAAGGATTTCCAAAATAACCGGTTGGAAACGACCTTCATCCATGAAAAAAATATCTTTGTATTTTATTCAATACACAAGAAAGCTATATTACGTTTCATCCGACTTTCAAAAAAGTAGGCGGTTCTTAATTCGGTGTTTTTTTAAAATGTTTTATTCGTCATTTCTAGACCGCTTTTAAAAATTCTTTTTTTTCGAAAGACATTTAGTTACCTACTTCCAATTCCCATTGAAATTTTATCAAATCAGTGCAGTTGTTATGTTTTTAGAATCCCGCACGATATGATGATGACCACTTAGCCATATATTATTTAGCCACATCATCCATCTCTCTCTCATCTGAACGGTTTCCCAGTTGCTACCACAGCTGGCTGCTTCGAACCCAGGGTCCGCTTTCCTGCTTTTCCCCTCCACTTCAGCCACATCTATCAGCTCAAAATCTTTGTCTTCGCCAATGAAGGTGTTCAAGAAATGTGATTATAAACAGCGAGTCCCTGATACGGGTTGATAGGCGGCACGGTTAATTAAATCGGTTTAATTCTGTATCGAGACGCTGTGATCATTCGATTGGAAGCTCGGATCTTGAGAATCGATATAAAAATTACGATGTAGGGTGTAACCGTTTCGATGCTGTTGTTAACTCTATCTTCCTAATTAAGTAGTTATAAGGGTTACGGTTCCGATTTGTCATTTTAATGAACGGAACCCAAAAAAAATGCGTGTTTCATGTGTTCTTCTTTCGGGTTAAATATCGGTAAGAGAAAAATAGACACTACCACCAATGAATTCTCATAATGCGTGCGTGCGAGCGACCATAGACCATGCATGCTCTCTGCTGCAATTAAAAATATAGATATTACTAAAATTATCATTATAAGATATAATAAGTGATGATGAGGATTAAAAGCCTAAATCATAGATTTAAAAAAAAATGCTAGTCGTTAACGCGCGAGTACTTCCATGGAAAATCAACGCGTTACTTTGTTTGTGGGTTGAATAATTTGTACAACTACTACGCTAGGTACCTAGATGTAAGTACTTATAAGTATTCTGTAATCTAATTATTTAAGACATAAAGGGACCCTTGTAATTTCTCCTGTAATTTAATTATCACACAGCGACTTGACTTGCCACTTGACTTGCCTCTCGACGTTGAATTCTTGACCAATCACCGGATGCCGAGACAATGAAATTCACGCAGCCTTCAGTCGGAATGGAGATGGAATCTGGAATTTACAATCAGGTTTAATTACGAAATAACCAACGGTTCTAAGTTGATAACAAAATGCTTTATTATTTGTATCAAGACTTACTTAGCTTTGCTTTTTTCATCTAAGCGTGTTTGTTTTTTACTTGGCTATCACCAAGCCAAAAAAAGGGTAATGCCTAATGATTTTGGCAATCTAATAATTCACCGTAGCGCCTTTTAATGAATAAGGTGTCAAGAGATAGGCTAAGTATATTATAATTTGTAAGTATCGAAATTTTATCTGATAGTCTGATTGTTTTGACAAGTGCTGGTCTTCAGTTGACACCATGAGACCCTTAGTTGGTAAAGGCGAAACTGTGGGCGGTGACGTCATGACGTGGACCAGGCAAAGCAGTGGAGAAAAAGCAGGACTCTGGGCTCCAAAGGGGCTGAGAACGTGACCGAGAAAGCTTCAAGACGAGAAAAGGAGAGGGCAACACCTCTGGTATAAAAATATAAAGTGTAAAAGAAATGACAGAAATTGGCGCGAAAACGTGCTTCGGGATCATTAATCACAGACAACTAATGGCGGTCCCCACAATCGAGGGTGCCCACTCGCGGAACTATTCGTCATTAACGTCGTACTTTATACGTGGGACAAATCGTTCAACAATTTTCAACGTCGATATTATATATTTTTTCAGCAGTACATACCCTATTATTTCTATTTTAAGGCTCCTCTGGGTTCGGCTGTTAACGCTGGATGGCAGTAGTTAGACTACATCAGTATAATGGTTTACTTACTACCATCTCTAAAAACCATCCAAGAACGAGTGAGTAAGTGAGACAGTGCAATACATGACGTAAGGCGACATATATCTATCCCTCTTCTTCTTGCATGGTTTTTAGAGATAAGAGATAGGGCACCTAAAAAATCTGAAAGGTTTGTTCACTAGCTAACACACCCAGTACCGCTTACCTGGTTTTTATAAGAGTATAGTTATATATAAAAGTAGGGGTGCCTGAAAAACTGCGTTACTCAGGACCATGGTTCAGGGTAACAGAACTGAGGCATTCCTTTGCCAATACATACTTCTTTCTCTATAAAATAATTTTGTCGATAATTACCTATGTAATGTATAGGAAATTAATTGGCAATAAAGAACATTTTTATTTTTTTATTATAATTTTTTTTTTCTCTTCCTTTTCGTCCCGTCTTTCGCCTGCTTAACTGAGCCCTTAAGCACGCATATTCTTTACTGCGACGTCGAGCCTGCCCATTTACTAGGCCCTGGCGGATTCCCAACTAATCTCATTACCAACGTACCTAATTCTATCACACTCCCTAAAGATCCTTAATTATTACACAAATAACGCGGTCGGTGGTTTTCTTTTTCAGAAACTGATGGTAGAGGCTCTCTAGCCTCTGTCTCTAGTTAGAGACACGTAATATAAACTGAAGTGTCAGTAAACAAAACTTATCTAACAAGTTAGTCGGACTATCAAACTCCTCGATTTTATTACCTCCGCCTGCCATATATGTGTAGCATGACATAGATTGGGGGAACTTTGAGTTAAGCTGTGTTTGAATATTACTGTCATAGAAATCACTATCACTACATAGTATAAAACAAAGTCGCTTTCTCTGTCCCTATCTCCCTTTGTATGCTTAAATTTTTAAAACTACGCAACGGATTTTGATGCGGTTTTTTAATAGATAGAGTGATTAAAGAGGAAGGTTTTTATGCCATGCGAAGGGCGGGTCGCTAGTCTTAGATATAAATAAGATTTATGTGATGACTGTACTGTTCACTAGCCTGTAAACGATCATTCCCCACTTCCACGTCCCACCAGTGGTGGATAACGCCTAAGCTTCTTAAAGTATTTCCGTTGTCTACCAGTGGTGGACAGTGACATGCATTCTATAATTAATTAGTTGTTTTGTTCCCCGCGATTTCACATACCCTATAACCTTCTCTAAGAATCAGATTATTTTATATAAAACGAATTTTTGCAATACGACCAGTAATTCTAAAGAACCTTCAGCTTTATTATATTAAGTATAGATTTCCGTTGTCTACCAGTGGTGGGCAACGATAATTTGGGAATCCGATAAGAAAAATACCATGTCAGAGGCTCAAAGACGGTTCCGAAGAACATGGACACCCGCCTAACTCGATTGCTATCGCTATGGCTATGGTTTATGACGTCATCTTGTCTTCGAATCGCCTAGCAAAGCAATATTGCTTTCACATGTCCAAGGCCAAGACTAAGACTATGTCTTTGTCCATAGAATACATGTAAAAGCAATATCGCTTTGCTTGGCAGTTCGAAAAGACTGGATGACGTCATAAACCATAGCCATAGCGATAGCAATCGAGTTAGGCGGTAGGGCCACCTGGTCGATTGGCCATGATACTTACACGAAATGATGATGATAAAGAAGATGATTCTAGACTAGTGTTAGCTGTACTGCGAAAGACAAAACAAGCCGTATAGTTCCTGCTTCCCTCTGGTGGTCATTAAAGTAACCAGGTGTACAGGGTCAATTTAGAACCTTGTTACAAGATATTAATGAATGAAGTATCTACACATATTGACTTACCTATTGATTGAATAAAAAGAGGTGACTAACGTCCCTTCAACAAATTCCTTGTTAATATTATTCAACACCGAAGTCTGAACCCTAGTCTAACTAGTGCAGCCATTGTTTGGAGACACTTCTACTGCATACTTGAATAGTGCATACTTACATGTCTGTTTGTGGTCATGTCGTGCAATGCAAGTCATACTCTACTTTGTCTACTAAGTTCGGTATGGGTCTGATTTAAACACGGTAGAAATTAATGTCTTATGAGCAAAGAAATAAGTATTTTTCTTCTTGTCTTAATCGTACTTTCCAGCAGAAAACCTCCTCCTCTTTCTACTTTAAGGTTGGCAGGACGAAATTGCTTTGGTAGTGACCAACCCGGGAAATCTGGAAGTTCGAATTTGGATTAGTGTTTTAAGATATCAAGAGATTCGTGCTTGGTGGGGTTTCTCTGACAGCAGCCTGTGTGACTATGGTGTGGTGCAGTTGATGGCTAACTTTCTGTCTTGTCTCTAAAAGATGAAAATCATCCAAGTGTGTTTTCAATTCGCATCTACAGCTTACGCTTCAACGCTCAGGGTACCCGTTTAATCATCGACCAATCCAATTTGAATACTATCACGTAGCAGTAAGTAAATTTAGTATTTTTTTTTACAAGCTGCAACATAAGTACAACCGTATTTATTTATACATACCTCTTCCAACAGACCCAAGAGAGCATCTTAACAAGATCAAGTCATCATCTCTAGCTCTTCAAGTGCTCTCAGATGATAAAACCGTAAAAAGCAAATAACAAATTGCAAATAAGAACCGCAAAGCAACTGACATCCCCGAACACAAATTAATCACTCAATTCGCAATAAAATACCGACTTTCTGAAGAAAAAAAAAGTTGATTTTGTATTTTTAAGTCGCGCGTACGTGATGTAGGCAAATTGGGCTTATCTGGGTGCTGTCGTGCGTCTAGGGTTACCATTACCAAATAAGAAGACTATAAACTACTAAAAAACAATAGTAAGTACAATTCTGAGTTATTTGACACATGTTCTTGATTAAAAGAATATGTATTTGCTGAAATTTTCTTCATTCGAGCATGTTTCCCGGTTATATCTTCAGCTTATACTTCAGAGTTCAGGGTACGCTAATAATCATGGTCCTGATTTGGCGGAACTGGTTATTATATATTTGCTGAAATATGTAGCACATTTATAGCGAAATAGACGCTACATAGTATAAAACAAAGTCACTTTCTCTGTCCCTATGTCCCTATGTATGCTAAAATCTTTAAAACTACGCAACGGATTTTAATGCGGTTTTTTTAATAGATAGAATGATTCAAGAGGAAGGTTTTTCCCATGGGAAGCTGGGGCGGGTCGCTAGTTTTAAATATTTAGCGTTTCATCGGGACTATATGTATTTTGCCAGGACTTAATGTGAAGTGTCGGGACAGTCCCTACGAATCCCGAGCATCTGGCAACCCTACGTGCATCACTTTCAAGGCGTGCTATTAAAAAGGCTCCCTTCTGAATTGAACTGCCCCGGGTGATAAGATTTTCCAGTTTTATTGGTGTTTCCGCGAGCGAAATTTGTAGGATTGATGATTAAAAAAATCGTGTTGTTGTGTTTGGATTGTTGTTTTATCGAGTGACCACCACTGGTGTCTTTGTCAAGACATACCTAAAGGTGAAAAAGAACACCTCATATATACATGACTTTATTTTGCAATTGAAAAGAATTGATCGTGAGTTTCGAAGCACGATTTGATAGGTGAAATCTGTGGAATTGATCAGATTTCTACAACCTTTTCTGCCCATACAGTTTCACAGCAACCTTTATCATTAGGATTACGCTCATCTTCATCTTTTTTATAGGCGACACAGTCAATCGACCACGTATAGTCAGGCCTGGTATTAGTGTTCTTCGAAACCGCTTTTGGGCCTTTGACGTAGCTAGTAGTCGAGACTAACTAAAGTGACTTACGAAGCACTGAATCCTAATTATTATTAGATTCATTAGGCCTGTAATGTCCTCATCAAATTGGAAACTAAACAAAGAATGCTTCTCGTGGAAATTGAAACCACGACTCTTGGGTCTTGAGGCAAACTCCACTTTACCGTGGAGGCAGTGCCACTTTTAACAGGCCTACTGGCATTACCGCGATATTTTATTTAGCGGCAAGATTCTATTACTTACTATTAAAAAGGGCTTTACGCATTTGCCATACAAAATTGCCAAGACTTGCGTTTTGAAATATATTGGTTGAGGCACTGAAAAATCTATGAATAAAGTTCGTCTTGCTCTAGCAGTCAGTATTGGGACTAACGACCGCGACAAGACAAATTGAGGTCGTTCGTCAATACGAGCTCTATAGGACTAACAGGCCCGCAGACAAATGAGGTAAGGATTTGAATAAAATGAAGAGAAAATACGCTTAGTTTTTGTTTAGAATCAAGTGAATTTGTAATTGAAATGTCTAGTGATTAACACAACAGTACAGAGAAATTATCTGAAAATTTCATGAGTTAATATTTCTAAATTCTGTGATTCACACCGAATTTGTTCAGCAAGCAGAATTGAAATAATCGAAACAAAATACCGAATAATGAGAATTGTTTAGGTGTAATAAGCGTAAATCGTCGCCTATTTATAGTCAGCGCTTCCATCTAGCGCGGGTAATATGCAACTTTAGAAGTCCGAGTCGAAATATTGTAAAATTTTATTTTACCAACTCACTCGAAAACTAGGTCATGTCGAAGGCTAGTTGCAAAAAGGCAGTTTCTGGCAGTTTGCAAGTAGCCACCGTCCTCGACTCCCTCGTTCCCAAGATTCCGGGAAGACCATCCGACTTCCACATTGGCTAACTTCGGAATGCTCACAAACTTTCTTCATATGCCCCTCACAGCCGTTTCTGAGTAACGTTTGGTTTAAATTATAAACTGGTAGCGTTTGTAACTATTAACAAGTCGAACACTCTTTGATTCATAGTAGCGTTTTTACAATTTTGTCCCAAGCCATGGGAAGAGAAAGAATTGATTCGTTCGGCATTACCACCACCAGACGTCCAAATAAATTGGAAATTTTGTTTTTATACTGTCGTCTTTTACAATTTCGAAAAGAAGTAGAAGACATGTTCCAGCGGGTTCTATATAGGTAGTATAAAGTCAATTGACCTTGTAATCCTCCCGATATGCATAAACGAATGGACGAAATTCATATAAAATTAATTGGAAATATGGAAATTAATACTTTGTAGCACGTGTATTAACGTGGCATTAGTTTCTGTACTTCCAATTTACTATTTTTCGGTCTGTAATCGCTTGTATCTTACGCCAATTTTTATATTGTTGTAGTTGCGCAGACTACGCTTTTACTTCGATAATTTGTGCGCTCCGGATTCCGTTGCTCATTTTCCTTCTGACAAACAGACTGACAAGTATTGTTAGCATTTATATAGCAGTTAGCAATTATTCTTTCGTATGAGTAAATGAAGTAACTAGAAAGAATTAGAAATTGAGAGGAATATTGTTGTAAAATTGAAAAAGTGTTGTTGACACGTTCGCGGTCGTTTTTGAAAACACAAACGAAGTTTTTTTATAACTGCTAATAGGAGTCGTGTGTCTGCTAACGTGTTACGGCGTTTTGCCTGAAGACCTTGGAGGTCGTGATTCGAATCCCACGGGAAGCCATACTTTGTAAATATGGTTCCAGGTTGGTTATATTAGACATTGCAGGCTTGAATCGCCTGATTGTCTGACAATAAAGATGATTTAATAATCATTCCTTGCCTTCGGAAGGCACTTCAGTCGTGTAAGTTTCAGCTATTATCTGGTGGTCGTCGTCGTCGACAGCCTCTAGCTGTTTGGCGGTTTCGTAAAACGCTGAACCTAAAGTGTTTGTTTGGTCAATTGACCATAAAACTCACAATACGAACGAACTATATAGTGAAAAGTACCTAAAACGATACAATTTTGAAATATAACCGAAAGCTAAATAGTATTGTCACAATTCCACTAAAAACATTTGCATTAGTTTCATATCAATTTCCCGAATGGCGGAAATAAAAACATTAGAGTAAGGTTATTGATGGTCTAAGTTGGAGCGCGCCAATATTTTAAAATCTAAACTTATTTAACCGGGAAAATCTAACGTACGAGTACCCTTACCAAAATAGTTATATACGTAATGCGTATTGCACAAAAACAGTGATTGAGTGAACCACAGACATGCAATAAATAAAAAGAATTCGTTTGAAAAACTACCAAAGCTACCATGGTGTGAATTTCACTGTACCTACATTTTGTACTCGTCCGGAATATTCTGGAATTCTCGTTATTTTTCATCGACATGTTTCGTTTGTGCGGCAATCATTGTGTGTACATTTTAATATACAACCGAAAGACAGTTTTGTATCTTAAATGGTTTTATTAAATTTTTGTTAGTAGCTAATGTAGCTATACAAGTAATAAATCGACCAAGTGCAAGTCGGACTCACGCCAACCTCATTTCTGTATTCTATGTGTGACGTCTTGGGATTATTCTTATGTGATAAAATAAACACAATATTTCTATATTTGTATTGGCGGTGCGCGTCCGTCAATTCCCGCCTTCACGACCATCACCACAGATAATATCTCTCGTGATGACCATAGCTAAGATAGACAGCGCGCGCAAAGGCACATTTATTCATTAGCTTCATTGCAGTACATCACACCATCCATCTTCCTTTGTTGTTCTCTTCACCTGTATACTTGACGTCATGTGAAGTTTACATTAGTTGCTTATAGCGTTCACCTAACTGCATGGCAAGTGATTTCACCAAGCCGCCATGATGGATGGGTCCCGTTGACATTCGCGGCCGCCATTTTGTTCCGTTTGCGTGCTCAGAGAATTCCGTTTGATGGAGTGGATTCGGTTTGCCTCGCCGGATTTGTTTTGTGTTCTTGAACTTTGTTTTTACGCATTCATGTTTTGTATTTCAAGGGAGCGTTTGTTTGTTCTAATATAGCTATATTTATGTTTATGTAATTTTCCTTAAATTAGGTTCAAAACTATCTCACTATGTACAAGCTGTTTTTCTCAACGATGCCAAATCTGGAACTTTAAAAGTTGAAACGTAGGAATAACGCATAAAAATACTCATATATTACATCACAGTAATTTGTAAAGAAAATGGTACAATATTTTTATAGCCAGTTCACTTTAAAACCAAATATTAATTGCACATGACTATTTCTAAACGCCTATATGCAACAGCACTGAAAAACATGAAAAAAGTCGATCACACACAACGAACGGATAAAACCATCCGTATCCATTTGAGCGTAACCAAATGTAGTTTTACAGATCTGTTATATACAGTTCTATAAAAAATGTAAAAACAGGTCTAATATTCAGTCCGCCCGTGTCTCTATCAGCAAGCTTCTCTTAACCTTATTAGGTATGTAGAGTCAATTTCCATAAACAAGCGTACTTAGCGCACGATTTTGTAACTCTATGGGCTATTCGAATTTTAAACAAGATATTAGATTAATTCAAAGAATTTCGGATCGCGCGCGGACGATGACGCGACGCAATTTTTTTTTATATCTATGGATTAATTTATAGCGTTCGACTTCTTTATCAGCACCCATAGCTAAATGTCAAACGCGATTCTTATGCATTCCTCGCTAACGCTTAAAAGCTTCAATAATATTTGTATTTATTGTTAAAGCCCGGAGATCGTGGGTTGAATTCCAACGGGAAGTATACTTTCTTTATTTGTTTCAAGTTTGGTTAGGACATTGCAGGCTTGAATCACCTGGCTGTCTGATATTAAAGATGATTCCGTGCTTCAGAGGCACGTTAAGCCGTACGTCCCGACACCCATCTGGTAGTCGTTAAAGGAATCATATGTCAGAGGCCGAGAGGCGGTTTTGAAGAATTCTGATACCAGGGTGTGCATAGTTGATTGACCGTGTCACCCACACGAAATAATGATGATGATTGTTAACACGTTAGCGGACACTTGAAAACGCAATAGAAATTTTATTGTTATAACTGCTATAGCAGTATAAGCATCCATTTTGCGAAGGCCGAATGCTAGATTACAAGCGGTTGTGTATGAGAGTTGCAGCATCGCACAAAACGCAGCATGGTGCGTTATTGACTGTTTACAAGGAAAATCCATTGAGCTTGGTACGACCTACGTCTTATGTATGGGTCGACTCACATGAGCTGATTTCTAGTGTATCTTTATTCTCCGAGCGTCTTTTTTAAACGCTTTTGATTATAGCATCAAAAAAGTCTATCAGTTATGATCTTTGCAAAATTAAAATCAAACATAGGTACATAAGGGCTTCGATTTATTATTCAAGCATATGGGTTACCCGCAGAATTTGGCAGACAGATTTCCTAATGGAAATCTGTCTGCCAAATTCTGCTATGACTCTTTTAAACCTCACTCGCTTTCTTACACTTATTACTGGTCATACTAACTTTCTCCGCTTACTCAAAGACCTAAAGTAGATTTTGGCCTCAGGAATGACATAGCGTCACTGTTCTGTTTTATTCTGGGCGGTGTTTTGTCAATTGTCAGCTCCTATCTTCCAGATCTCGCCTCTTTCGAAAAAAGAATATTTAAAAAATAATATAAGCAAGCAATAATGCTGTGCAGGCTGACCTGCGTGAGATGGGCGCTGTAAACTGGCACACCATCGCGCAGAATAGAAAACTGTGGCGCTCTCTCGTTTCGGAGGCCAAGATCCACTTCGGGTCGCTGAGCCAGCGCAGTAAGTGAGTTTTTTTTCGATTCCTGTTAGTATTATGCTATTACTTTCGTAGTGTAAATACTGTTTTACTTCATTCTTCTACTTAGTTTATAAACACGCTTGTTGTTTTAATTTGTCACGGTTTAATATTTTTATAACAGTGATGGTATTCACAACCAAATGGCAAAGGAAAATAAAAGAAAACTGCCTTAACCACACCCCTCATTTCCTTCCATGTAAGCTCCCCCTCCCCAATGACATGGTAACAAGTAACAATAGAAGAAAGTACTAAATTACGAAAATGCTTTCATGGCTCGGAAGTAGGCAATAACGGTTGACGAGTTATTTGCGACGCCGGCATAAAATAGCATTTATTACAAAGAAATCCACGGAAAGTGGATACGAAGAAAGTTACACAGCTCGTGGAAAATATCTTGATCTTGATAACATTGAATAAGCCGTGGTTATCCTGATTCTATAACAATATCGATCGCACACGAGAAAATATAGCGTTTAATTAAAAGTAATGAAAAACAAGTACTTAAGTCCTTAAGTAATAAACTGTAATAAAACATTCCGACGAGTCGAGAACCTCCTCCGTTTTTTAATCCGGTTAAAAATTAAGTAAAATTTAACTACCTATCAATTTGTCTGTCTATAGAAACATTGCTCATAATATCATCTCAGCTGTAAAATTGCCTCCGTGGTGCAGTGGTTAAGGCGTTTGCCTGTAGACCCGGTGGCCGTGGGTCTTTCCACGCAGACGAAGTCGCGGGCACAGCTAGTCATAGAAATATAACCACAGACTAGACGATAGTTACCAACATAGGCCAGTTAGTTACGATTCATGGAAACTGGTTATACAAAAGACAATTATCTGGTCTATAATGATAAAGTCCTTTATAGCGAAACAAAGCTTCGCTGAAATGATAATTAGCATTGTTATGGATTTTCCTGGAAAATTTAATGAGAAATATTTGTCAATAGAGTTGGTCGCTTGATTGCGTTCGTCGTTGTATCGTTTTGGAATATAGAGGGATACTATTTAGGGTGTGGGCACAACACAGAATTTCTACTAGCCATAAGCCCACTTTTAAGTGCGTTTTAGATTATTTTTAGGGTTATTTTTAACCACCTTCAAAAAAAAGAGGTGGTTTCTCAATTCGACCGTATATATATAAGTATTTTTATCTTTACATAGTATAAAACAAAGTCGCTTTCCGCTGTCTGTCCCTATGTATGCTTATCTTCGAAATTACGCAACGGATTTTGATGCGGTTTTTTTTAAAAGTTAAGAGTGATTCAATAGGAAGGTTTTTATGCCCATGCGAAGCCTATGCGAAGGATAATAAAAAGTATCGTTGATTGAGTTAGTAATTAGTATCTAACAAGTCTCGAACTTACTTGGGGGCTTACTCAATTTGTGTGATTTGTCCCTATGTGATCCATATATAAATTAATTATTGATATTATTTATGTAATGAAGTTATTTCCGATCATGAAAGAGAATAAAACCTGACCTTACTAAACAAATGGAAACAAACCAATTAGGTCATTAGATACGTTAGATATTCGACCTTTTCCCGATAATATAAAGTTCACATCCGCTTCGTTGTTTCGGATAATTCAATACATTCGTCTTAATTAGGTATTAATAGAGTTACGCTAATGTAACGGTGAACTTTACGAATATTTAATTAAATAATTGAATCTTAATTACAGTTTGAAAACCTTTCTCGGGCTATAAAAGTTTCTATTAGGATTTGTAGAGCTTTTAGGGTTCCGTAGCCAAATGCCAAAAACAGGTGGCCTACCTATCATCTCTAAAAACCATGCAAGTTCCATTGAGTAAGCGAGACAGCGCAATACATGATGTAAGGTGACATCTCCCTTGCTCACTGGATCTTGCATGGTTTTAAGGTTGGTAGTAACCCCCCAGAACCCTTATAGATTCGTCACGTCCGTATGTCCGTATGTCATAGTCATTTTATTAGGAGTCTATGCGTGCTGTCATTGGATAGGTAAGCCTTGTAATGGAGATATGGAGTTTCCTAAATTGGTTTTGATTATTAAGGCCCTATTAAGGCCCAAATGCTTAAGTGGCTGAGCATTGGCCTTTACATATACCAAGTTGGCATACGTATTGAAGTCAAATTAAGTCGGTTATAAATATTTTTTTTTAACTCTTTAGATCAATCTAGAAATGACGTTTTTATGCTATTGCTTTTATAGCGGGCTTTGAGCGCGGCGACCGAATCAAGAAATTCCGTAACGAAAATAAAACCTAACACCCCTCACTCCGCCTACCATGTAGCTCGGCCGCGTTCGTACTTATTGCATAAGTTGATAAAAAAAGCTATGCAATAGCTTTACCGCGGCAGTCCCCGAGAGCCGCACGTTTTTTTTTATCATTAAGGCCCTATTAAGGCCCAAATACTTAACAGGAGCCGAGCATTGGCCTTTCTTCATTGGCCTTCACGTATAACAAGTTTGCATTCGTATTGAACTCAAGTCAAATTAAGTGGTTTGTATACTTAAATTTTTTTATTACTCTTTAGTCCAATGTAGAAATGATTTTTTTTTATTTTTCAGAAAATGCTACTAATGGCGACCAATCCAAATGGCCGCGCACTCGCAGTCGCTTGACGCACGCTATCGTTTCGAACACGCGCTCCACTAGGCAGAGCTTCTTAAAATCGTTCATTACGGACTCATATTTAAATTCAAAGTAAATAAATAAATATATAGGGACAAATCACACAGATTGAGTTAGCCCCAAAGTAAGTTCGAGACTTGTGTTATGGGATACTAACTCAACGATAATATATTTTATAATAAATACATATATAGATGAACATCCAAACAAAAGTTTAAAGATAGAGGAAACTTGTATAGGTTTCCCGCGTAATTAAAAACTTCTTTGCAGCACTCTGCATTCCCAAGGGGCGAGCAACTCGATCTAACTTGTCAATATTACCAATAGTTGTTGATGAATATTTTGAAAACATTTTATTTTTAAGCCCGACACAAATAATAATAAACATTTAAATATTATAATAACATAAAAATTCCATATAAAGGTTAGTAAATACAAATTACCGCTACGCCTTTGTATGTATCTGTTTGTGGTAACATAACTCTACCCCTTTAAATAGTTTGGTCCCGACAATATGTCTGTTATATTGTCTTATTCAGTACTAAAACCGATTTTAATGTTCTGAGGCGCTTTACGTGCGTTAAGATGATAAGGACATTTTTAATATGGGGCAAAACCATTGAGATCGATACACCGTTACCGACCATATAAAAATCTTACTTCCTAAAAATATTTATAAACGCAAAAGTATTTATGAATATTTGTTACTTTTTCACGAGAAAATGGCTGAACCGATTTGACTGAAATTTGTGATGGAGATTGCTAAAACTCTGAAACAGCAAATAGGCTATATTTTATCCCGGAATAAACACGGGAGCGGAGCCCATGGCAACAGCTATTATATAATTGAGTGCCAATTTTTAGCGGAGGAAGGCTTGAGGGATGTGACTGAGATAACGTTTAGCTGAAGATATCAAGCAAGTACATAATAGGTAACATTACATGTTATATGCCAGTGTTTCTTCCATGCTGGTCTGGGAGAAAAAGAAAAACATAGAATGTATCAGCTTCTCTTCCCGCGCAAGCCGTAAAAGTCGTCTGAGGGAATCGCCGAATGGGGAAAACATGACATAGGCGATGCGGCTAGCAACCCATCACTATTGATTTCCTGTTTCAACTACCATTATGCTAAACGTGGCCTAAGGTCTTATGGCCCTAGGCTCTGTCTACCCCGCATGGGATAAAGACGTGATTATATGTATGTATGTATGCCAGTGCCACAAACGTTAATAATAAAGTGACGTTGTTATTAATGTTCACTTCTGCTTAGACATAGTTAATGGAAGTGTTAACGACTAGTGCGCAAACACCAAATTTAATCTGAGCGTAACGCACGGACTTCCGAACCAAATAGAGCTTCTGTTGTATACAAGGATTGGGTATGAGGTAAAAAGTTTAAAATTTAATAAATTATGATCTGAATTCATTGACATAATTACACACATAATCTGTGGGTTTTATGAGTTCGAATACATGAGACGTATGTCAAAAGTAACTACAGATATCTGTATATATGTATGTATATATTATTGATACCAGATATTTTTGACATAATGATTAAATTTAAGACAACATTTTACACTTAAATCGCCATTTTATTCATATAAAGGCCACGTCTATTCATATGGATGCCAAGAGAATAGAGTTAAATGGGGTTTTTCAACTGATAGCCTGTGCGATTGCAGTGCTGATTGCAAAAAAAAATCGACTCGGCCTATCTTATTGACAACCCGCTACTGTCACTCTTCGAGTTTATGTACCATAGACTCAACGAACTCTACGATTGACTCTATGGTTGTGGTTTTCCTAAAAGTAGGTACGATGTATATATTTGATTAAAGTTCACCAGATATTTAGTATCCAAAAACCTTTCAAGGTTCAGACCACTTTAGGAACGAAAATTATTGCATGGCCAATTGTCAATGAGTTCTATTCTATTCTGTGGGCATATTAGAGACAAATACAGTTTTTTCGGTATTACTTTTTAGTAGTTTTTACTACGTATAATAACACGATAAATCAACCCATTTATAATGATACAATTTAAAAAAGTACCTAATAAGTTTCAAAATAAAGATTTTCATTTCTTGTACAGCCGGTTCAAATAAGTCAGAGAAATAGAGTGTTTGAATGCTTATAACTTTAGAACTACTGGTACGATTTAAACAATTATTTCTGAATATTATAGCATGATTTTTAGAGAAGATTAGGATGAGTCACCACGGGTGAGTAAAACCGCAGGGATTAGCTAGTTTAATTATATTCTGTATTGTCTAGCTTCTTAAAGCCTGTGATACGATTAGATTAGTAGCTCCTAGCTGTCACAATGTCAGATGATTTAATGATGTGATGGATGGAGAAACTGAACTAGTACGTATGAAAACTTTATAAGGAACTAGCGACCTGGTAAAACAAATTGATAAATTTTGATAGATTTCAATAAAAACGGATCCACTCGGGTATCAGATTTTTGAGATTCGAAAGGAAACTTAACACGAAAACTGTTACGAAGCAAGGTTGTGCAATTATTTTAATTTCCTCCAAGAAAACAATATTTTTCACCACCGAATGTGAGTTTTTTTAATCCTGATTGTTGCTCGGACTTGAGCTAAGGAAACAACTGCATTCCAGTGTTTGTTTGGCGAAAAGTTTCCCTAATAAAGGCACAATGGATCCTTCGAACGAATCGGAAAGTTTCGAGTGCCAGCGCAGTTCTTTCATTGCCGAATAATGAGTGTTACTTAGAGTTCTGCTTTTGTTCAAAAAGGGAATTATTTTGCTTGGAGACCAAGAGTGCTATTTTCATTTTATACTACTCGCCAGTTTGTCGAACTAAGGTCATTCGAAATCAAACGATTACCTTTCCACTCACGAGTTTTAAATTAGTAGGTATTCAAAAATAGAGCCCCTGCCCCCGTAGCCAAAGTGACAATTTCAAAACGCTAACGAATCTCGATAAGAACAAAATGTATGTTATTGACATAAGCTGCAGTAAATTACGTGGTCAATTGTATGTCAATCTTATTCATTTTGTTCTTGTCGTTATAAGTAAGTAGTAAAAGAAAACAGCATTGCGTAGTGCAAAAAACTACAAAAGACATTTCAATTTTGAGAGAATCAAAATCGAATTCAGTCGCAAAAGTAATAAATGTCAAGTAATTTAGTCACTAGTAAGACAGCCTGAATTCCGAGGTAACTATTGACCTACCATAATGGGTCGGACCAGCCGTAATCCACACAAAATGGCCAAATGAAATTATGGCGGTGTTTACCTACATCTATTTAGGTATCTGTTATTGTGCGGCTCTACTGTTAACGAATGACGCACACAAGTGGATTATTTTAGGTGAAAAATTGTTACTGCATGTAGCGACACTAGCGCCACAACAATATATACAAAGAGGTACCACAGATGGCGTTAAAAGCAAGAATCTCAGAACTGCATACAAGACGGCAATTTACTATGAAAGTCTAAATCGCGCTTGCAAAGTTTTATACGGATTGGAGAATAAATACAACCTCCAACAAGACATCGTTTGAGCCGCGGTTCCCCAGGCATAACACCCAGCCTGGCGGGAAGATCTTCCCTTTGTGGCGCTCGAGCATATCCCAATCGCTCCCGTTATTTACTCACAACGAACTGCAGTTGCCAATCAGTTTTCTTTTTAATGTACTGACTGTCCGCGCAACTCACGTCAACGATAACCTTGAAGAATTGGCTACACTGCCTGATGATGAGGTGGCTGCCGTCTCTCTACTCATACTCGTGGTGACAGTTGTCAATAATGATAAATGAGATTGCTTCAGGTGCCTTGAAAAATGTTTCACCTTGAAATATTGTACTCCAAAGAAGTAAGACAAGAAAATTGAAATTAATGACGAAATTAAAATATAATAAAATTTATTGTAGAATTTTACCGATTAAAATTAACACAAAATAAGTAAATAATGAAAAGAATGGCGAATAAAATCACATAGAAATATAATCCCAGTTTTCAGTGTGCGTTCTGCCTAACTGTTTATTAGATAACGCACCCGCCTCGGGCCGCCTTATATGTAATTAGCAAAAACTTGATTTACTCTAACTATATCAATATTATGTGCTCTTAGATTAACAGAGAAACCTAAGACCTTTAGCATTTTGAGGCAACATGCACTACCATTCACATAGTAAAAGAAAAATTATGAGATAATAGCAGTACACCCCGGCTTCGCTCCTCGTCATACATAGCCTATGTCACTCAGGGTGAATGTAGCTTTCGAATGGTGAAAGAATTTTTGAAATCGGCTCAGCAGTTTTTGAGTTTATTCATTAGCACACACACAAAATACAATCTTTCCTCTTTAAAATATTAGTAAGATAAATTGAGTTTTTTTTTTTGAGTTAATATTCAAGGTTGCAAATTCAATTGATCCTGCGCATCCTGGTATCAGAGTTTTTTAAAACCAACTCTGTCCACCACGTGGTATCAGGTACAAATGGCTTAATCTGAATAGGAGTCATCTCCCTATTCGGACAATCAGGTTGTTCAATCCTGCAATATCTTATTATATTAATCATCATCTCATGTAGGTGTCACGGTCAATTGACCTTGCACACGTTTTTTTTAATGATTAAGTACCAGATGCGAGCCGGCACCATCAGCTTAACTTTCCTTCCGAATCACGGAGTCATCTTTATCATCAGACAATCAGGTGATGACTGGCTTTGATTATTTAATCAAAGATGACTGGGTACGTGTCTATGAGCAATGTTTTACTTGTCAACCTTATGCTAACATGTATGCATTAAATGTGTGTACATGTATGTATTGTATGCGATAAATATATAAATAAAAATTGAAATTGAAATTCCCGTCTGCAATATCCTAACTAAACTGGAACTATTCTAAAGACACTACACACCACCGAAGATCAAAACTTTAGCTAACTCCAATGGATCCATTTCAGAAATTCTATAAATAATGAATCCAGACGGTGTGTTTTATATTGCGGGTTCGAATTTACATATTAATGATGTGCGTGAGCTGAAAACTGTTCAGTTTATAGATGACAGAAATAGGGAGATATAACCATCATAGCGACACATTTGTACTTCAAACTATAAGCTATTCCGAATACGAGAATCCGTGTAATTTAGGAATAGATATGTTTTAATCTTAATTAGGTCAATGTTTAACCAGTTTATCTTAAAACCGAAGGCGCTGACGTAAGTTTAAACTTTACTTACTTATATGTAGGAAAGACATGAATTGCATAGCTTTCAGAAATAAAATTAAAAGGGACGATTTTATTCTTGTGAATAAGACTTAAGGACACAGGATTTGATTTCGTGCTAGAAAACTATTTGCTTTGAAGTAACCGTTTGGGGTGCAACCAGGCGAATGCTAAAATATGTGAGTGGAAAACTAAGTCATGAAAATATGCCGAATCTATCTATAAATGACTTAATCAGTATCTCATGACAGGAAGGCATCACGTTTCAGCTGACTCCAGACTAGAAAGCTAACCGTCATGAAAAGACACAAGCGAAATAACGTATAACGTATGGAATATGGCTGAAACCATGCCATATCGCCTTCTTTACTTAACCCGAGGCACGGATCAAACATCAAGTTAATTATCCCATATGACAGTCTGTTTTGAATAAAAACCCCAAACAAACGATGGGTCACAAGCGAAAATGTGATTTAAGTTTAAAATGCGAATAATGCATGCTAATTAAATGTGAAAACAAATATAGTAACCAGAAGAGTTTTTAGGATTCCGTTCACAAATTATGAAAACAGGACTCTATTACGAGCATATATGGGTTAATATCTATAGGACTACGTCTCGATATGACTAGATAGCCGGTACGACTAAATCGCAATTGGACCAAATCTACATTGGACTTGATCTCGATTTGACTGGTTCGGTATTTGACCAGACATCAGAATGACTACTTATATTTATGACGTACAATTCAATCAAAAAGTATTTACCTGCTGTATATATCGCTACATACTATAAAACAGTCGCTTTCTCTGTCCCTATATCCATTTGTATGCTTAAATCTTTAAAACTACGCAACGGATTTTGATTCGGTTATTTTTATTAGATAGAGGGATTCTAGTTGAAGGCTCGCTAGTTTTTATATATTATTCGCAAAAGATTTATTATTTCTACTACCATCACAAGCTGACACCTTAAGACGAGTGTGAGAAACACCAACATGTGCCTCAAACAAAGTTGGTTCTAATGTGTGATGATGAAATAAAATCTAATAGTGAAGCGTTGAGTAAAAATGTCGTTTTAGTGCCTCGTGGCACGTGTTGCCTCGTAAAACACAATGTTTCTAATACGACAGCTACATTATGTTACTATGATGCTGAAGATATATCTTAGCTTAGAGTAGCATGATATAAATATTACTCCAGACCGATTTCGGCCACAGCGATATGGTATCTGGCTCCTGAGAGCAAGGCTCGTGAGCTCTCAGGTGACTGACATAGCATAACATTCTCTGTAAGTCACCCCTCTGATATTAATTGTATTGACGACCTCCGTGGCGTAATGGTTAACATGCCTGACCGCTACTCAAGATGTCCCGGGTTTGATCCCCGGTCAGGTCAAGATGAAAAATGATCTTTTTCTGATTAACCTGGGTCTTGGATGTATATCTATATAACGTATTTGTTATAAAAATAGTATCGTTGAGTTAGTATCCCATAATACAAGTCTCGAACTTAGTCAATCTGTTTGATTTGTCCCTATATATTTCTTTATTTGTTGGATAGCCGCGGGTGGTCAGGAAGCCTTTTGTGAAACCCCCCCCCCCCCCTAATAATGGGGAAGAGTCATAAATGCTAGATAGCAGATAAGAAGACACATTAGAGAACTTGTAGGTAGATTAAGGTAACTCGGAAGAACCAAGCAAGTACGTACAGAACACTCTCCCAAGACTTGACTCGTATAACTGAAAGGTTAGTAGAGCCAATGGGAGATGGAGGTCCCAGCTATTCTAGCTATGGCTGTCATTAGGCTGTGTCAGTTGCTTTTAAAATCTCCAGTGTTGGCCACTAACATCCAGGATCATGTTATGATCCTATTTCTCTGGTTCCAATATTAAAAGGGTTATGGAGGACAGACGTTACGGCAGTCACTCTCACCAAAAAAATAGCATTTCTAGAGGTTAACACCATTTGGTTATAGTTCAGATTCATTGAAATGCTATTGTTGTTGTCGTACGGCTTAACACGTTAGCGGACACTTTTGACGGGTTAAGATGCGTTCAGAATGAATTTAATCTAATGCGACGAAAAAAATAGAAGTTCTAAAACTGCACTTATGTAATCTAGTTAATAACGTATCTGTGCCGTAATAAAACTTGGTCCTGAACTCCTGACAATTTTCTAATGCAATCACGTGGGCCGGCTTAGGCGTACCACCGCCACAGGCGTCTGGGAGCCACAGTGGCGTGTGATTGCGATGCGCGTCGCGGAAAATGAGGGGCTGCACTTTTAGCTGTTCTGTTGGCAACAGATCGAATTATTCATGTTAGATGGGAAATGAGGGTGGCTTTAAACAACTTCATAATTAAAAAAATTAAAGACTAATTTCGCTACATCTTGAAAAAAAAATGTAATTAAAGTGATGATGACTGTTGACATAATAGGTCCGAAACCTGGAATTTGAATTCATCTGGAAGTCCTAGAGAGTCCTATGTCTAGTAGACTGCCGCTGTGATCCGTGGCTAAACAAATTACGTAAGTCATAGGCACGGAGGATATTTCTCTTTGGTCGTAGGTCTCTTGTGGAACCACAACAAATGAAAACAGCTTAAACTCTAACAAGAGCTGTTTTCGAAGAGCTCAAAGGCTGTGCAAGAAGAGACAACCCACACATTTCATAACAATATTATTGTAAGTCAACAAGAGCCTAGTTCTTAAATTTATGATAATGATTATTGAAAGTACCATTTTGTATAGAATCAGGGGCGTAGCTAGCTCCGTATCTGCCGTATCAATTAAACGAGGACCCCGGGTCACGGGGCCCCCAACGTGCCTAACAAAAAGTAAAATAAAAACTTCAAATTTTGCCTGTTAGACCTGTCACTATTGTACTCGTATTGTCACAGAGGCAGAAACTTTGTAAATCTGAAGTCCATAGTGATTTAATAAATCAGTTTGCAAGGAGAGTGTGTATTTAATTTAAGTTGTTAGTAACAAATGTGGAAAAAGTGACAGATAATTATTATGAATAAATATTTCTTTTAATTTTATGCAAACCTTTTTTTTATTTGTGCGAAATCTTTACCCTTTTAGGGGCCTCCAGAATTTTTTTATATGGGGCCCCGCCAAGGCACGCTACGCTACTGTATTACGTCACAAATTCAACAATTACATTCACGGATCATTCACCTTTTCATAGCCTTTGCGATTCAGAAACTAACACGGGCCCAATTCAAATTACGAATTACAATACGACCGAACGTAATTGGCACCAACTCCGTTCATTCATTACACGATGTTGGAGAAAATTATGTTCTAAAGTTAACGACAAAAGATTCAAAATTGAGGTTGAGTTTAATGAGGGTAGATGAACAATAAACTGTGTGCGCGTCCGGTTAACGGTAACCGTTTCCTGAAGAAATAATTTCAGTATTCTTTTGTGAAATGTTTGAAACCCTTGCTTTTGTATTTTAAAGAGTTTTACCATTTTTACATAGGCTGAATGTGATTGGTTCATTTACCGAGTTGCTCACACACACTCGCAAGAAATTTTGAAAGTACACTTCAGTAAGTTTTATTAGCTAATGTGGTTTGGAAAAGTATTTGATATTTTAGTTACTTCAGTGCGATTCGGGATCACTCAACCCCTTCCCACGTGGTATATGCCCTTAATATTTTTGCACATTTGGGAGCTGTTTATTCTGTGGTTTTAACTGCAAAATAAACTAGTTCCATCATCAAGAGCTTGTTGGTAGAGCTTCTTCCATTTTTGTCTTATCATTTACCAGTTCCTTTATTTCTTGGTACGACACGACGTTTGTTTTCTCTTTTATCTGTTTCATATAACTATGCTTTGATCTACCTGAACCCCTTCTTCCTTCTATCTTTCCTTCAATGACGTTCTTCATCAAATCACCGTGTCGTATCAAGTGTCCCAACATGTTTCCTCGTCTGTTGTCAATAACTTTTAAAATGCTTCTCTTTGCTCCCATTCTAATTAAAAGATCTTCGTTTGATATGTGTTCAGTCCAATAATCCAAATAAAAGTCCAATAAGTGTAACAGACAAAACTGTCTGTTAATAAATTCTTAAATTATAATAAAAAAATATATAAGCATAACAAATCTTTTTTAAGTAGGTTAATTGTTAAGCGGGGTACAGGGGGGAAAGGGCAGTGAAACATCGCCTGCGTCTGCACCGGCTCACGCGAGCAGCGCGCTCCCCGCGTCTCTTCCGCCGCCGGATTCCTCAATCATTCGTCTAGCATTGCACTCGAGAGCTCTCAAGGCAACCGCACGTCGCTCGGTCCTCTGCCGCTACTTACGATCTTTACTGTGGTGCTACGAAATCTTAATAATCTCTATTCCTACGCACTTGCTTCAATTTCTTATCGTGTTAGTGTGTGAATTATCCCGTACTGGGTAAGTTGTGCAAATAATGTTCATTTTATTTATATTTACCCGCTTCTGATGGTAGATCTATTTTAATTATCTAACTTTGTAGTTTTTATTCTAAAACTTAGCTTGCTTTTGTAGCCATCAGTTATTAAATGTAACCGTTCTGCTGAACTGCCACTACATCACAGCCTAGCTATAAGACAAAATAATAGAATTAGCTTTGTACGCGGGTACACCGCATTTATTGTTGCTAAAATGTACTTACTACGAACTCCTTTCAGTTTTCCTTCTATCTATTAGTTCAAACCATTACCGCATTTACCTAAATTACTTTCACCCATTTTTGTCATCAGCTTAGGCAAGTAAAAGTTAGTTCTATGGCACTGTTGTTGATCGCTTTTATTATCCTAACAGGAACTACGCCCTGGTTACTATTGCTTGTCGCCGGCTGCACTTGCAGGGTACCTACAACCAGGGAAGTGACCAATACTTTTAAATTTATCTGACCCCTTATGTGCCTACCTACGACCCTGAGAGTACTACTTATATATCTAAGCCTAATTTAAGGTACTTTACTTATATTTACGTAGTGTTATAGTTATAAGAAGCTTAGGTTTGAAATACCGATAAATAATAAATTCCTAATTTTAGTTTGGCCGTTTTATTTCAATTGTTATTAATAAAACGTGACAATGGCGCCCCCGCTTGTTGTTTAAAGGCCTAGGGGTTAGATTTATTAGTCTAGTTATATTTGTATCATTTGGTGGTGGTAGTGACAGTATGCATGAACAGTTTCCTTATGTAAAACGATGATAGTTGATTTGCTAAGTTCAAATAATGTGCAGGTTTGTGCAAATGTGAAAAAGTATAATATTAATCGAGATTATTGTCTAATTACATAATTATAGTGTGTATTATATAATTATATAAGAAGATAATTTTACTGAGAATTTTTTATGTATAGTATACCTACTTAAAAAGAAATTAGTGATAATATTGTTATAAAGTATAACCTCTGAGCGTAGTTATATGATAGCTTGCATATTATTTGAACGTTTAATTTTTTTTCTTTCTTTTATTTTCTTTTCATGCCATTTTTTTTTTCTCCTTCATCTTATTCTTGCTTTTTCTTCATCATATCATCGTTCTCGATCAAATTGATTATTGTGACAGAACGGATATAGCGGTTTTGGCATTTATTTATTTTTCCTTTTTGTAGCATAGTATTTCACAATTTTTTTAAATAATACTTTTTTGATAATTGTTTTATTTGTAATTATTGCACAACATACCTAGATCAATAATGTCTCATCCTATAACATTCCTTCACTTACAAAAACCTGAGTTGCAATATGAAGTAACAATCCGCGGTGAAATACCGGCTGATACTGTTCTCGAATTAAGACGCCAAGTATGTAGGCTGACTCAAATTTATCCTTCTGATGATATTGCTGACTCTTGTTTGGAATTTAGCGACGATGTTAAAGGTATAGCAGATTCCCTAATTAAAGTCAAAACAAATTTGGACTCCTTAACATCATCATCGGATGAAAATTTGAGTAATCGAACCCGTTCTTTATTAAATCATCTTTATCACAGATTCCGTCGCGTAGTGCAATCTGATACATCTCAAATCAAAACCCTCAAGAAAACTTTCGATGACTATTATATTCAGTATTCTAAACTTGCTAAACCAAATGTCAGCGCGCCTACAGACTCTGAAAGTGATGATTCCGATATTACCAAAATTCCTAATTTAGATAATCTAAAAATTAATGTACATTGTGATCGTAGTCTCTCACAGGAGATATCAAAGCTAAAATTTGATGGCAAAACTTGCGTTAGATCCTTTATACAAAGGCTTCAGGAATTTCGCTCAGCTAAAAATATTAACGATGAAAAAATGATGTCTTTTGCTTACGAAATTTTTATAGAATGATGACTGATATACGTAATCGTACACAAGGGGAAACTGAAAATATAATTGTGTTTTTATCTATTATGAAAGGTATGTTCTCTCGATTAAGCGTTCCGTTGTGTGAAAAAGACCAACTAGAGATCTTGCTTCACAATATCCGGCCCTGTTATACCAATGTCTTGGTCAATTGTCCAAACATTGTCACAGTAGATAAACTTAAAACTCTATGTAGAAATTACGAACAAGTTACTGCTCGTTCTGAACTGTTCAAGGAACCCACATCATCATCATCATCGGCAATGTTAGCCCCAGAATTCGCTTATAATCTTTCTAACAAATCTTCTTCGAAATCATATTCTAATTTTAAATCTTATTCTTCAGGCAACAATAATAATAAACCAGCTAGTGCACAAACCAACAAAGTTTTTGCTATCGGCGAATCTAAATATTGCCATCGTTGCCGTGTTAATACGCATAATATGAAAGAATGCACAGCTGAACGCGTTATTTTTTGTTTTAAATGTGGTAAAAAAGATGTTCGCTCAACGGATTGTCCTGACTGCAAAGTAAAGAAAAGTTCAAAAAACGAATGAGTGAAAATTGTTGCATACCAACAACCAACAACTTTGACCGCTCGGATTGGGAGAATTGGTTGTTGACTATTAAGAATTTCTTTTCGTCTTATAATATTGCTTCAATTTTCGCTTCTAAACCTCTTAACGATCCGAGACCTTATGTCAAAATAAACATTCATGATAATAATAATGAGAACATTGAGTTATATGGATTACTTGATTCAGGCTCTGTAGTAAGTATTCTAGGCAAAAATTCTCATGAAAAAATAATTTCCCTGGGATTTTCATTGTTAACAGATAGAATGATCTCTGTTAACGCTGCTGGAGGTCAAAGATTGCAGTCTATTGGCTATATACTTTTACCACTTATGTTTGATAACAAAACTCACGTTATTAGAGTACATGTTATTCCAAGCGTAGACTCACCCTTAATTCTAGGTATAGATTTCTGGAACAAATTTAATATTTTATCTCATCATTTAGCAAATGTCAATTATTTATTCAGCGATGACCCTAGCTTATCAAGTATTTCGCCCAAACCTTGTGAGGTTTTTCTTCACTGTTATGATAATCTGAGTAATACAGAAAAACCTATCGCTGATAGCATTGTAAATAGATTTAGTGATATCTCATTTGAAGATAAAGGTTTGGGTAGAACAGATACAATTGTACACTCCATAGATACAGGAGATGCTGAACCAATCCGTCAACGCTATTACCGCATGTCACCTGACAAGCAGAAAATTGTAATTGGTCAAGTCGACGAGATGCTTGCTTTAGACGTTATAGAGCCCTGCGAAAGTCCTTGGTCGTCACCAGTTCTAGTAGTTAAAAAAAAGGATGGCAAACCAAGATTTTGTTTGGACAGTAGAAAGTTGAATTCTGTGACTAAGAAGGACGCCTACTGTCTTCCATACGTTTCGGAAATACTAGACAATCTAAGGGACGCTAGGTATCTATCTAGCATCGATCTTTCGAAGGCATTTTGGCAGATCCCAATTAAGGAAGGCGATAAGGAAAAGACTGCTTTCTACGTGCCAGGCCGCGGAACTTTTCAGTTTAAAGTCACTGCCTTCGGACTATCAAATGCCCCTGCTACTCAGCAAAGATTAGTGGATGCGCTTTTTGGTCCCGAGTTTGAGCTTAAAGTTTTTGCGTATCTGGATGATATTATCATAATAAGTCAATCATTCCACGAACACGTGACCTTACTCCTCCGTGTCCTTGAAAAATTGCGTAAAGCAAATCTAACGGTCAACCTGAGTAAGTGTCAATTCTTTCGTAGACAACTTCGATACCTAGGTTATGTTGTAGACGCGCATGGTCTTCGAACTGACCCTGAAAAGGTGGATGTTATACTTAACTATCCGACTCCAGAAAACCGGAAAGACGTTAAACGTTTCCTAGGTACGGCATCATGGTACCGAAGATTTATTCCCAATTTTAGTACAATAGCTGGACCTTTAAATAGGTTGACTTCAACAAAAAAGAAATCACCACCTTTTCAATGGTCCCCAGAGGCTGATGCTGCTTTCCTTCAGCTTAAGTCTCTTCTAATTGAGTCTCCTATCCTTGCTTGCCCTAACTTTGATCGTCCATTTGAGGTCCACACTGATGCCAGTAACTTTGGAGTTGGAGCTATGCTATCCCAAACAATAAACGGTGTTGAACACCCGGTGGCATATATGAGCAGATCCCTTACCGGTCCTGAGAGAAATTATAGCGTCACTGAGCGGGAAACCTTAGCTGTTCTGGTGGCACTTGAACATTGGCGATGTTACCTGGAAAATGGCCAATCATTTACTGTATATACCGACCATTCATCTATTAAATGGTTCTTATCCTTAACCAATCCAACTGGTAGACTAGCAAGATGGGGAGTCCGACTATCAGCCTTTAACTTTACAATAAAACACCGTCGTGGAAAAGACAATGTTGTTCCCGATTCCTTATCTAGGATGACTAATCTTGCCCTGATATCTGATTGTGTAACGGAATCTGATACCCAGGATACATGGTATCTAAACATATATCAAAAATGTCAAACTTCACCGACAAGCTTTCCGAATTATAGAGTTGAAGGCGGTTCCTTATATCGATTAATGAAGAGTAAAAATATTCTGACCACAGAGTTCGATTGGAAATTGGTTGTTCCTCAGGAGCAACGTCTTAAAATCCTAAAGATAAACCACGAAGAACCTACCTCTGGTCATTTTGGTATTTTTAAGACTTATAGAAGACTTTTACTTAGATACTATTGGCCCAAAATGCATTCTGATGTCGTTAACTTTGTGACCAAATGTGAAACTTGTCTGGCCTATAAGTTACCGACTCATGGTACTTTAGGAATAATGGGTAGACCAAAGGAATGCAGTAGGCCTTTCCAAGTTTTGTCAATAGACCTAGTCGGCCCTCTTCCTCCCTCAAGGAAACAACATTGTTATATCTTTGTGGTTACATGTTGTTTTTCTAAATACTGTCTTATGTTCCCTCTTCGAAGAGCTACGGCTGACATTATATCCGGCATCTTGGAAAATAGTGTCTTTCTGGTTCATGGTGTTCCCCAGACTATTATTTTAGACAACGGTACCCAATTTACAAGTCGCGAACTGGATTCTTTATTTAAGAAATATTCCATCCCTAATATTCACTATACTCCCAAATATACACCACAAATAAATACTGTGGAAAGATACAACAAAACAATCGTTACAGCGGTATCGACATACGTTGATAACGATCATAGATCTTGGGATGTGAATCTTCCCAAAATCCAGTTCGCTATAAATAATTCTGTCAATGAGACTACAGGATATACTCCTGTTTTCTTGGTTCACGGAAGAGAGTTAGTTACGTGTGGGTCTCATTATATTAATAATGAAACCTCGAACGAATTGCTCTTTCTCCCACGTGACCAGTATGCAGAAAATATAGGGTACCTTGCAAAAATATTTGATAAGGTCCAATTTTCTCTGTGGCAAGCTCATCAGAAAAATACGCAGCGTTATAATCTAAGGAGAAAATACGCAGAATTTAACATTGGTGATGTCGTTTGGAAGAAGTGTTACTTTCAGAGTGATAAGGATGCTCATTTTACTAAAAAACTTGCTCCAAAATATTTGAAGTGTAGGGTAAAAAATAAGAAATCTCCCTTGGTCTACATTCTTGAAGACATGTCTGGACAAGATTTAGGGTCTTGGCATATTAAGGATCTTAAACTAGTTAATGCTAAATGATTTTAATCTCGTTCAATATTCTACAAGTCTCATATAAATTATTTCATTTCTGTATAATAAGGAAAAGATAATCTTAATACGGATTTCTTTAATTTTAATATATAAAGAAATCCTTTCTATGAGAGGGGGTACTGTAACAGACAAAACTGTCTGTTAATAAATTCTTAAATTATAATAAAAAAATATATAAGCATAACAAATCTTTTTTAAGTAGGTTAATTGTTAAGCGGGGTACAGGGGGGAAAGGGCAGTGAAACATCGCCTGCGTCTGCACCGGCTCACGCGAGCAGCGCGCTCCCCGCGTCTCTTCCGCCGCCGGATTCCTCAATCATTCGTCTAGCATTGCACTCGAGAGCTCTCAAGGCAACCGCACGTCGCTCGGTCCTCTGCCGCTACTTACGATCTTTACTGTGGTGCTACGAAATCTTAATAATCTCTATTCCTACGCACTTGCTTCAATTTCTTATCGTGTTAGTGTGTGAATTATCCCGTACTGGGTAAGTTGTGCAAATAATGTTCATTTTATTTATATTTACCCGCTTCTGATGGTAGATCTATTTTAATTATCTAACTTTGTAGTTTTTATTCTAAAACTTAGCTTGCTTTTGTAGCCATCAGTTATTAAATGTAACCGTTCTGCTGAACTGCCACTACATCACAGCCTAGCTATAAGACAAAATAATAGAATTAGCTTTGTACGCGGGTACACCGCATTTATTGTTGCTAAAATGTACTTACTACGAACTCCTTTCAGTTTTCATTCTATCTATTAGTTCAAACCATTACCGCATTTACCTAAATTACTTTCACCCATTTTTGTCATCAGCTTAGGCAAGTAAAAGTTAGTTCTATGGCACTGTTGTTGATCGCTTTTATTATCCTAACAGGAACTACGCCCTGGTTACTATTGCTTGTCGCCGGCTGCACTTGCAGGGTACCTACAACCAGGGAAGTGACCAATACTTTTAAATTTATCTGACCCCTTATGTGCCTACCTACGACCCTGAGAGTACTACTTATATATCTAAGCCTAATTTAAGGTACTTTACTTATATTTACGTAGTGTTATAGTTATAAGAAGCTTAGGTTTGAAATACCGATAAATAATAAATTCCTAATTTTAGTTTGGCCGTTTTATTTCAATTGTTATTAATAAAACGTGACATAAGTTAGACTGAAAATAGTTCTATTAAACATTATTCAAAATAGACTTACCCAGGCAGCCCATACAAAAGTAAAAAGATATAGCATTAGAACTTTAAACGGTTTAAAGATGAAAAAATTCAAATTATACAGAAAACATCCAAAAATGCCCAAAAAATCCTATTGTTTGCAAACAATTACCGGAGTTTTATAGAATAAAAGAAATTTCAATAGCAGAAAGTTTTCTCAATAAATTATTTTACCCAATTGCGAACCCCACAAGTGGAATCGGATAAAAACAAAGCCGTATAACGTAAGCGGTTTATGAGTTTTCTATTTAACTGAGTATCGGAATTGAATTTTCCGTCTACACTACTGTTTTGACCATAGACCAAGTATATACATAGACAACACTATACATTTTGATTAATTTAACAAAGTTCATCTTCTTTTCGAGTCATAATGGCTATATGGACTCTATATTGACTCAGCCCAGTAATTGGCCACCTCCACCGTTGTTCGTCTCGTTCAAGTCCCCCATTGTGCAGGAGACAGGGTAGCTAGGGCACACAAAAGGTGAGTCTTTGACTGCACCGCGCCGCAATTAAACAGGCTTCTGTCAGAGAAACTCCACCTAGCACCAGCCCGAAATCTGTTGAGATACTTCCAGGTTGCCCAGGAAAGGACACTGCCAGGAGGGAGTTTTCTTGCTGGTGGTAAGCACGCTGATGAAGGGGGATAACATCCCTTCTTATCACTTCTCCAAGCTAGCAAAGTTCATTGCCCCGCGAGAGAAACTACCCGATGGCCATAACTTGCCCTATTTGGAAATATCTAAATAGGATACGAATCCAGGTGTAGGGATAACCTAAGTCGGCGTGCAATGATTGTTGGCAGGCAATCAGTGCGAGTGTGGCTTTTCTCTATACAATGATGTCACAGATTATAGAATGCTATAGCACATCATGTCGTGCTCTGGGTGCCCGAAAACCTGCACCTTGAAAGACCTTTTTGTGGCGTAAAAGTGTTCTCGATCGGTTCGCGAACACAGTTGTCATATAACAATATTTTTCTTTTCTGTCTAAAACTGGATTCTATGAGTCAACGGGTAAATATATTTATAGATACTGTGACACGTAGTACTTGTGTATATACAGCATTGAACTTGCTTACTCTTAATGTAATTCTATCGATGGAGACTTTTGATTGAATTTTTGCATAGATTATAAATATATATAAAAGAAAAATTTGCCTCGCGACAAAGAGCGCGAGTGATTCCAAATTCTTTGGATTTTTGTCATGTATAAGTATTTAAGTTACAATTTTCTCGTGTAATAGCTGTACGAGAATAAATATATGATATCACAGGTTGGTTTGTTTGGTGAAATTAAAAGGTTATTTGTCATCTATTTAATTGTTTGTCTGTAGCCTCCCTTTTTACCTTACTTTTTAAGCACCTGTTTATTGGATGGAATCGGCAGTACGTGTTCTGGCTTCAACAGAAATTTCACTGCATTTCAAGTAGAATTTCCGATCAGAAAATGAATGAGAATTTTAGACGAAGAGGTTCCAATCAATTTTGCGACTCAATCTGATGTGACTTTAGTCTTTCTACGCGGATTTTGTATATCTGTTAATAGACATTTATTTACGTAATCTATCCTTTTGGCTTTTTCGTATTCAGGTAAAAAGAAATTTCGTTAGTTTTGGTTTGGTTTCTTTTCGAGCAACACGGCGTTCGTAGAGGCCATATTGCTAGAAGGGTCTAATATGGGTAATATATAATAAGGGTATAATATGGTCTCGAATAGCAATAGTATCTTCCTATATTTTATCCCGTGGTTTTCCTAATACCATCCTACCTGCATTGCCCTGAATGAAGTACCCAAAATATATAAGTAGATTACCTAATTTTTTGTATGTATGGGCCGATCTTTGCGGCGCAAGAAAATATAGGTTTTGGTTTTATTATTTGGATTATTTAAATTTGATATATATTTTTTTATTTAAACTAAAATATAAGTTTTTCTTTATTAAGCGCCTCTACGCGGCTTTTCTCCTTGTTTTCTATAATCAGATACCACAAAGCCTTCCATATCAAAAAGTGGCTTAAACTTTCCAAACATCTTATAATAGTCCTTACAGAGTCCCGTGTAGTGAAAGTACCCCTAGTATGAGATTTTATAATCTTAGATGCTAGCGACTGTGTTAGAGGTTTTGTATAACAAACGTGTACAGCGCCCCTGGAGGATAGTAAGGCAACTAAGCAATCCATACAAAATCCTAGTCGCTAGCGTATGCGTTTATAAAATCTCATACTAGGGGTACTGGAACTACACGGGACTCTAACTAGACTAAGCCGGTATATCTGCTTGCTTTTCACAAAAAAGTGCCAAAATCCAAGAATTACCATACACACTTTCATGAATTTTCATACACACAAAATTGTTTCAGGTAGGGAAATCTGCATAATTATTTTATCATGAAATATTCAGAAGCTGATATTAAAATGTTCACGTCAGCTGCTTTGTACGTAAAAATTAAAAAAAAAAGTCTGTCAGGAAAATCTTAAACCGTAATCTTTTATGTAAAGATTTTTACATTTTTCTGATAGAGTTCTTTGGAGAACAATATTAAGACGAGACCTTGGTGAACACTAGCGCCACCATCAACTAAAAATTATTATTCACTAAAAACACAAGTTATCAAAAATCTATGTTATGTAATGAAGGTTCTGGATCTGGAGTTAATTTTAAACATATTAAATTATAGTTCCCTATAGTTACAAATTGCAATATAGCTTAAAACGTCCACTTTTAGCAGTTTTGCAATTCGATCGATAATAATAATTGATCGATTATATAGAACTATAATTGAATATGGTTAAAATTAACTTCAGATCCAGAACCTTAATTACATAACAGGGATTTTTGATAACTTGTGTTTTCAGTGAATAATGATTTTTAGTTGATAGTGGCGCTAGTGTTCATCAAGGAAAAGTTTTGAAAATCTACAAAAACATCATCAATTACAATATTTTAATTCTTACCTCATTGGTGTCAGGATAAATTTAATAAACCCAGGTCAGCCTCGAACGTGCAATGGATCTCTGGCAAGGAAAATATTCATGTCGGTAAGCAGCATAGATTAAAAAAAAAAATTGATCTCCTCTTCAGCGCCCTTAGAACTGGGAAATCGCGGGTGATCATTTTTTTAACCAACCAATCAAAAACTATTGTGTCTGCGATTACGGTATTCAACCTGTTGTGGAAATTCAATTAATTAACTTTTTGTGAATGTCGTGCAACTCGACTCGACTCGAATCTGACATTTGTTTGATACCACCAGCATACTCGAGGAGGTTTCGTGTTAGGCAGGCCGGTCATAAAAATAACTCAAAAACTATTACCCTCATAATTGTTTATGAAAATTGATGAAACTTTCCTGCATACCCTGGTTTCTAGATAACAACTTGCTACGATCTCCACAGACTTTACAAACAAAACACGATATAAATAAAACAGGGTCAAAACTAACATATTTTTATATGTCACATTTTCAAGCTAGATTGTAGCAAATTTATCTAAACGAGGGACCCAAAATTGTGTAAAAATAGAACTAATAAACGACGTGATAAATAATGGTGAACGATTTTTCCACTTTCTCCTTATCTATCACTTTGTGTTAGACGGAGAGGGAGATATGGCGTCATAATCCCTGTTCGTCAGTCGCCATACGGGGTTATATCGGCAAATAAGTTGATATTGGGGTAAGAACAGTGTTTACAAAACAAATGGAGTAAGTAGAATATTCTTACTTATTCTAAAATAGTCCAGTGAAAGTCAAAATTAAAATATTTAGGACTTCCATCATTATCTTAACGTTATCCCGGTTGTGTACTAAGCTTCAGGCTTAGGGGCTAGGATTCCGCTACAACATGACTACCAATTTTTATTCTCCCAGAGACTTGTGTAAATGGAGTTACTAAAAATTAATATTTTCGGGATTCCACCTAGTGTTGAATACAAAAATAATCTAATATATATATTTTTTTATTTGTTTTCAAAATGCATATTGAAAAAAACATTAACACTGATTAAAAGAAAACAGGCACTGTAGTACCTTCCAGCTTTAAACTTGATGTATATATAGCAATCAAGTGTAGATAAATTTGGCAGCATTAGCGCAGCCGCGATTTTGTAATTCGATGAATTGAAAACTCTTATTGTTCCGGTTCTGAGTTCCTTGAAAAAGAAAATATCGGCACTTGATAAATGTTGAGGATTAAGTTTTTATGTGCTCGTAAAGGGTAGCATGTTTTTACATAGTACATTTTTTATACCTCTGTTAATTTTAGGCACCCTTTTTAGGTCCTCCAAACCCATTGCATCAAAATAGGATTCTTTTAGAGCCATCGCCTTCTGTGTGTCTCAGCAGAGAAGATATTTGAAATACCTGCCCGAAACTACTAAGAACCTTGATCAAAGCAACTTTCACTAGATAGATACTTCAAATTTCTGATCTTTTTATTATTTTAACCACAAGATGTATACTGCTGTACATAAGTCATCACTACATCATTTCACTACATAGTATAAAATAAAGTCGTTTTTTCTGTCCCTATGTATGCTTAAATCTTTAAAACTTCGCAATGGATTTTGATGCGGTTTTTTAATTCAAAAGGAAGGTTTTTATACCCATGCGAAGCTCGGGCGGGTCGCTAGTAGATTTATAAGCTGATCTAATTTAAGCACAAATTAATAATTTATTTTTGGGGGGCTATAAAAAAGAAAGATGGACTCATGTTTGTCACGAGAACTTATCTGACCAAACAATAGGCAAATCCCGCCAAAAAGTAGAGTTCCTCATAAAGCGACTTTTATCTCGCTAATGCGATAAATAAATCTGTCAACAAAAGAACATCTGTTGCAGATTATAGAATTACGGAGATATATGTGGCGTAAAAGCCATGTTATCTTCTAATTGGGTATTCCGCAGGGTAAAAGAAGTTTTGGTTGTAACAAATAATTGATATTCTATATCAATAATCATTCTTGTACAGAAATAATGGAAATACGTTATTGTAACAATGTTCAACTTAAAACTACATTTTTAAAAGATAATCTGTTGTCTGTTTTCTTAAATTTCATTTAATTATATAGTGTTAATGCTTTGTTTAATTCATTGTAAGTTAATTCTCTTAAAACACACATTAATCATTATTACTCATTCTATTTTACATTATACTAGCCAGTTTTTAAATAATTTAAGAGCATAGTAATGTTAAGAAAAACAGAGGAGGTTGGTGTAGGCTTTGGGCGTTGAAAAACTGATTTCGCATAATATAAGATAATTATTTCGCACATTGTTTAAATAAAATCGCAAATAAAATTATATCACCAGTCTTATCTCCCAATCTCTGTGATCTAAGGCGGTTCCAGAATAGCCATATAATTTACTTTTACAGCGTCGGGATAGCTCGGGATAGTTGTTAGCGCGGTAATGGCCGATAGTGACTTGTGACGTCATCACGTTATTAACCTTATGTTGTCTGTGACGTAAAAAAAGATATAACATTTACTAACTTACTAGCTCAAAGACCCAAAGTGGATCCTGTCCCCTGACACTAGAGTTCTCCAATCCTCCCTATTCTCCCGGTTGGCTCTTTGGAGCCTTTGGAAGGCTTTCAGGTGACATACTTCATCCTTCCAGCGATACTTGGGATGGTCTCTACATACTTCATCCCATCAGCGATGCCTATGGGATTTAATAAAAAAAAAAGTAAGTACGTGTATGACGAGGATTAAGAGTATGGAGGAAACGAAAGTCTGCAAGAATCATAACAAATGGATATCTTTACAGGTCTGATGATATTTTGTGATCCATTCTTTAGTGGAAACCGTCCGAATAAAAAAAATGATAGAATTGTTAAATCAATGATTCTGTATGTTTTAAAGGTATGGTGGTATGGTATACTAATGCCCGAATACTCAAACGCTACTCAATTTTGAGAGCTGTTCAAGTACCATGCTGTCATTGTCATATCGTTGACGTTCAGCGCGACAGCATGATACTTGAGCAGCTCTCAAAATTGAGTAGCGTTTGAGTATTCGGGCATAAGTATGAGAATGGGTTTAATCAAGGTCCAAATTTTAAACAAATTTAGATTTATTACCCTCACGAGAACATTCCTTTTCTATTCTATTATTAAATTTATAAACAAACACGTACGGATAACAAAACAATTCAATGGAGCGAAACTTCTGAAACAATAATATTACACTATTGTTTGAGAATTTAATTAATTTTATCTGACCACACTGGCGCTAGTTCATACTAGGAGAGTAATAATGCGAGTGAAAATTAGTTCATAACAGTTTTTGTGTATTAAAACGTTTCATATTGAAACTAATACGACAATTATTGTAACAAAAACATAAACATGTTACCACTTGACACTAACCTAACCATTTATTTGGAAAATAGTTTAGCTTTAAAATGTAATATCTTATTAGTAAAATTTAAGATGTTTGTTTAAAATAAGCAAGTTAAAAATAAGGAATGACAATGTAACATTACTCAGCCGATTTCCAAACTGGAGAAACTGGAAAAGAGAATCTCTCTTTTCCTTTATTTCGGTTTTTATTATTTTTAACATTTTACCTAACTCCTGACATGACTCCAGCATTTAAGAAAATATTTTTTTATAAAACCCAAAATTTACAAATCATTAGGGCAAAATTGGAGAGGAAAGATTCAGACAGGCCGATAGTTTTCGGTATTGAAATAATATTCTTCTATATCCTTATTCTCAATAATATAGGTAACAAAGATCAGTAAAACAATCAATTCTCGTACTCGACCAATTCGCATTTATCTGTTGTCCAAAACAGATCCTTTTAAATGAATAACTGAGTAGCAAAGCGTTGTAAATAATTTTATTAGTATTGTGGGCCAAATAGAAGATTATACCATTTTATCCTTACATTTAATTTAAGATGGTATACTATTCTGTGCAGGCCGCTGTATTAAACACAGAAATATTAGTTAGGCCCAGTGTTGCGGCCGTCATAGACTAAAATATTAATTTGGCTACTACCAAAAGGTAGTTCGACCGATTGGACAGAGGCACAGAGGTATTGAATCCTATTTTATAAACATTCCCATGTAAATTATTCACGAAGGAATGTTTAATGAAGTACTTCATATACGGGAGTTAATTATTAGTTATTGGAGTGTAAATGTAAATATAATTTTGCTCCTGTCATTAAAATATTATCTACGTAGTCGTTACAACCCTTTATTCTTGTAATTTTTAAATTTTTATACTAGCAATTATTACTAAATAATTTAAATACTAGCGACCCTAGCGGGGCGGCTTCGCATGGGCATAAAAACCTTCCTCTTGAATCATTCTATCTATTAACAAAAACCGCATCAAATACGTTGCGTAGTTTTAAAGATTTAAGCATTACAAAGGGACATAGGGACAGAGAAAGCGACCTTGTTTTATACTATGTAATGATACATAGATAAACATCTAAGACCCAGGCCAATCAGGAAAATATCATTTTTTATCTTGACCTGACCGGGGCTCGAACCCGGGACCTCCTGAGGCAGGCATGTTAAACATGCGACGGAGGCCTATAACATGTGGACATGAATAAATGTGTCTTCCTAAGCAGGCCTTGAATCTAATTAATAAATCGAGCAACCGGATCACTTGATAATTGCTCCCGCAGGATAGGGGGACAACCACGGGAAGGCTATTCGTCTCAATTTACATGTTGTAACTGTTTTTTTGAGACATCCCAAGTGGATTGTGCGATATTCTAGAATATTCTCCAACGATTTAATTGTGGTTATTGAAATTATGTTCACCGTTACAGCCCAAAATTTGTCCACTGCTAAGCATTTCTTATTTACAAAAACTGTATTGTTCCATTAAGGTGATACCTCGGTGAACACTAGCGCCACCGTCATTTAAAAATCATTACTCACTGAAAACACAAGTCAAAAATCCCTCTGCTGTAATTATGGTTCTGGATCTGAAGTTAATTTTAATCATATTTAATTATTAAATTATAGTTCCATACCGTTACAAATTGCAAAACTGCTAAAAGTGGCCGTTTTATGCAATAATGCAATTTGTAACTATAGGGAATTATAATTTAATATGTTTAAAATCAACTTCAGATCCAGAACCTTAATTACAGCAGATTTTTGATAATTTGTGTTTTCAGTGAGTAATGATTTTAAAATGACGGTGGCGCTAGTGTTCACCGAGGTATCACCGAGGTATACCTTAAATGTAATACTTTTACAATTGGCAGATTTTATTCGAAGTTCTTTCTCTACCAGTAAACCATTGAGAGAAACCAAAGAATTTCGAATCGCGCGCGGGAGGCAATTTTTTTTGTATCTATGGTAAAAACAGTAAATCTGTGCGGCGCAAAAAATTAAACATTTTTTAAAATAAACATTTTTTGTGTATTTCGAAACCCTCAGGGCGCAATTCCAAATCGCTTATTTTTCGGGGGTTAGTTGCAATCTGTAAAAGCGAAGACAAGTACGCTTTTACGCTCTTCTACAGATCCAATCTTCCTTAAATTTCGCATACATATAGTTTGAAGTATTGAGAAGGACATAGGGTACTTTTCATTCCGGGAAAAGGCACTATTCCCGAAATTCAAACGGGTGTAGCCGCAAACGAAAGCTAGTAAATAATAAAGCAGATTTACTGTTGAAGCCAGTGAGATGTTTAATCCTGATTACACTTAAGCTGTTCTCGTTCACCTGGATAATCCGGTTATCCGGCTAGATCGCCGTCCATAGGCCTGAGTTCAGATTTAAGGCGATTACATACATACATAGTCAAGTCCTCATCTGAAATAAAAGGTGTACTTTTAAACCAATACAACTAAATACTTAACAACAAATATATAATTACTAATTAAATCTAAAAAATAAATAAAAAAAATATATATTTAAATATACAATTACATAAAGTGATATATAGAGGTTGGTAACGAATAAATTGATTTGTTTCTTTTTTTATTATCGCGCCAAATTTTTTTGACATGATAATATATAATTTTTTATATATCGCGCCAAAAATCCAATCGCCAAAAGTCCTTTCTCGGGTCTTGAATATTAAATTTCATTAAAATTTGTTCAATGATCATTTATATTAAACTAGCGACCCGCCCTGGCTTTGCATGGACATCAAAACCTTCCTCTTGAATCACTATATCTATTAAAAAAACCGCATCAAAATCCGTTGCGTAGTTTAAAAGGTTTAAGCATACATAGGGACAGAGAAAGCGACTTTGTTTTATACTATGTAGTGACTAAACACACTAAACATGAGGCACCCATAATAAACTCCAAGTTTAATTACTATTCATAGACCATGTTTACAACAAAAAAAAAACCATTCATTCATTCATATTAGTATTAGCTTAGGTGTTGTATAGGCAAAAAGTGAAATTAAGTTATTTACCTAAGCAGACATCTTTATACAAAAGTGGTACCTATTGTAAGAGAGCTAGGATACTTAGTCCAAATAAGAACAAAGGTATGCTTGCAGTTATTATACTCTGAAAACCTTTCAGTGTTCAATACCCTCTGAACTTTACACATTAATATTAATAAGGACTTACTTTTAAAGGTCAGATTTACATAAATCAGTAATAAAAGCGAAAACGATCCAAATATATGCAAATAAACACATCAGTTTCCTGGAACTTTGTTGCCTAGAAATTTGTAATAAAAACAAATATAATTATAGTTTTTAATGATATTATCAATAACAATATTTGAAAACTTAAATCTAAGATGACGCAAGTATCCATACTAATATTATAAATGCGAAAGTCTGTCTGTCTGTCTGTCTGTCTGTCACCTCTTCACGGCTAAACGGATGGACCGATTGTGATGAAAATTGGTAGGGATGTAGTTAACGACCTGAGGTCAAACAGGCTACTTTTGGGCGCGATATAACCGAGTCCCACGCGGGCGGAGCCGCGGGGAACAGCTAGTACTATTATAATTTTTAATTATTACTAGCTGTAGCCCGCGACTTCGTGCGCGTGGGCTTCGTTCCCGTTATCGTGGGAATTTCGGGAATTCATTCAAATGACGATAGCACTGATAGCACTTACAGTGCCGGTGTAGTTCCCTTTGTAAAAATTACTAAAACGGCCACTTTTGACACTTTTTGTAAAGGTTTCTAAAGCGGATAGTATTTCAATATTACTTTGTCAAGATGAAAATGATCTTTTTCTGATTGACCTGGGTCTTGGATGTTTATCTATATATGTATTTGTTATAAAATATAGTATCGTTGAGTTAGTATTCCATAACACAAGTCTCGAACTTAATTTGGGGCTAACTCAATCTGTGTGATTTGTCCCTATATATTTATTTATTTTTTTGACTTTCGAGGTTCTAATGTAAGTTAAGAAATACTAGCAATAAAGTTGCGCGAGGATTTCTGATCAGCTCACTTACAGAAAGAGAAATATTTTTTTGGGAAGTGGCGCTAGTGAGCCCAATGGAACAGCCTTAAACAAGTACCATAAGTACTTTTAGTAACAAAAACATGAATTTACTAGAGTATTCTCCATAGATTATCTACCAAAGGAATTTTCAGTTAATATTTTACTTCCAAAACGTCGGCGATGGCGTGGATCTTACCTGATAATAACGCTAGACATTTTTCCGAGATCCTTTATAACACGCGGGAACATTCCTTTGTTCTTATCTTGATGTTCTTAACGACTGAATGACGTAGACTAAAAAAGGATGAGACGAGACGGGTACTGAGATAGTAGGATGAAAATTGATTAATGTACCTATTTTTTAACATGCTTTTATTAGCTTCACCTGTGCCCCTAGTATCAGTTTTTCTTAACGCAGACGCTAGCGACTGCGTTAGGATTTTGTATGGAATTTCTTAGTTGCCTTACTATCCGCCAGAGGCGCTGTACAGGTTTGCCATACTAAATCGCTAACGCAGTCGCTAGCGTCTGCGTTAAGAAAAACTCATACTAGGGGCACTGTAACTGTGTTTGTTTGCTTGTCAGTTTGTAACCGACTTCTTTGAACTTAGTGATTTTGACCCACTTTGAACAGTCAGATTTAATTGTAGAATTATCAAGGACCGATGACAATACAATAATTCGATAAGTTAATCTCAAAAAAGTGGAAAATAAGTAAAGTTTAAAAAAAACAAAAACATGCTTTAATGAGCAATCGAACTAAAAAACGAAAAATAAATTTTACTAAAAAGCGTGTGGGGTGCTTGTGCTATATTTTTCATTTAAACTCAAGCACCCCACACTAGGCTAGAATAGGAGTAGAAGGATTCAATCTTATATAACTACTAATCTTGAATATTAAACACAGCACGATTCCTAATTCCATATTTTATCCTGTTGAATTAGGTATTTAGTTTCTCATTTCGACTGCGACTGTCTGGGAACTTATTTCCTTATTTGTCCATAGGCATCCAGTATCTCAGGTATGAGATTTTGTATGGAATTTCTTAGTTGCTTTACTATCCGTTGTAGGACAGGTTAGCTAGCGCCTGCGTGGAAAAATATAATTATAAGGACAGTTGTGGAAAGATTCCTCCAGGATCGGTAACGCGCTTGCAGAGCTTCGACGACTCCCGTGGCGTAACGGTTAACATGCCTGACCGCTATTCAAGAGGTTCCGGGTTTTATTCCCAGTCAGGTCAAGATGAAAAATTGCATTTTTCTGATTGGTCTGGGTCTTGGATGTTCATCTATATATGTATTTGTTATATAATATAGTATCGTTGAGTAGGTATCTCATAACACAAGTCTCGAACTTACTTAGGGGCTAACTCAATCTGTGTGATTTGTCTCTATATATATATTTATTAATGCTCCTGGTGCTGCAGGCATCTCATTGACTACGGTTACCGCCTCATCCATACTTCCATACTATCCATACTAATATTATAAATGCGAAAGTCTGTCTGTCTGTCTGTCTGTCACCTCTTCACGGCTAAACTGCTGGACCGATTGTGATAAAATTTGGTAGGGATGTAGTTAACGACCTGAGGTCAAACATAGGCTACTTTTGGGCGCGATATAACCGAGTCCCACGCGGAGCGAAGCCGCGGGGAACAGCTAGTATCCCTATAAACATGAAATTGACTCGGATGGACTTAATAACGACAGATATTCTGAACAGACTGCATGTTTAACAAAAGGATAAGTACAACTCGGATATAGACTTAGGTTTTTTTTCCACAATAGGTACAGTCGGACGCAGGGAAATCTGACCCCCATATGCCAGTATCATTATTGAATGGGGATCATATTTCTCTGCAGCTCACTGTACATCGGAGTGCTAAAAGCGAGCGGGAAACTTTTACCACGGGCAGTAGCTAGTATGTCGTAAACAATATTTACAGAGCAAAGAAAACAGACAGTGCCGAGATCCTCAGATTGTCCCATGAAAAGTGTCCCAATTACGTTACATCCCGGGTGAAATGAGGGAGTCTTATTTTATTTTTATTCCTCGCATGCCACCTTCATTTCTTTTTCATGCATTTTAGATTTATGTTAGTATTGCGAGGTCCTGCGCCCAAATGGTTCAATATGAATTTTAGGGATCCGTACGCAAAGGGTAAATGGCACCCTATTACTAAGACTGCTGTCCGTCCGTTTGTCCGTCCGTTTGTCCGTCTCTCACCATCACATGAACCGTGATATCTAGACAGTTGAAATTTTCACAGATGATGTATTCCTGTTGCCGCTATAACAACAAATAAAAAAAAAATAATAGCTTTAATTATCCCACTGCTGGGCAAAGGCCTCCAATCTTATCTTTCACGAGTTCTAGTCACTCGTCGCTTGTTGCCATCCAGTCTCGAATTTGTCCAGTTCATCCCGCCATCTCTTGCGTGGTCTGCCCCTCGAAAAAAAAAATAATCGGGCCCGGCTAGCAACATTCTGGGTTCCAGAAGGCCGTATGCTAAAAAAATAATTAAATAAATATTTCAGTGGGTCTCACATACAATAAATGTGATTTTTTTTTGCAGTTTTGTATAGATAAGTACGAAACCCTTCGTGTGCGCGACCGACTCGCACGTGGCCCGTTTTTTCTTTTCATTTAGTTTTTCATGACCTCTCAACGTAAAATTGGGAATTTTAAGTACTTATTAGAAAGCAAGGATTGTGTTTTTGCTTTTTAACCGACTTCAAAAAAAAGGAGGAGGTTATCAATTCGTCGGAATGTTTTATGTTTTTTATTTTTTTATTTTGTATGTTACCGGATTACTCGAAGACGGCTGGACCGATTTGAAAAATTTTTTTTTTGTTCGAGAGTGTTTATTTTCCAATTGGTCCCATGTTCAACAGGTCAGGATCTGATGATGGGATCATGGAGAAATCGAGGGAACTCTTCAAGAGATATACATATATATACATATAGATACATTATATATACATATAGATGATGCGTTTGTTAGATCTGTAGAGTGTCGCGGCGCGTAAGTTTGATTGTCTTTTGGGATACTAACTCGACAATACTTACCAAACACATTTAAAGACCAACATCCGAGACCCAGGTCATTCTGAAAAAGATCATTTTCCATCTTGACCTGACCGGGGATCGAAACCGGGACCTACTGAGAAGTGGACAGGCATGTTAATCATTACGCCAGGGTCGCCAACGTAGGGGCATTTACTTAATTTTTTTTTAAACATATACATTTGCGTTATAAATATCCAGTGAAAAAACAGTGCAATACGTTTGTATGGAGAAAACGTCAATACGGCATCACAAAATGGAGTATCCCTCGCCTTATATTTAAAAAGTTCTAAGAATATAGACACTTCTGACAAAGTCTAGACTGATCTATGGATTAATCAATTTCTGAAGCATTATGGTATCAATAAAACGCAAAATTAGTTTTCTAACAACTTCGTCTAGAAACCTTGGGTAACTTTGATTGATTCCAAACTTAAAGGTATTTAAGAAAATTATTCACAAATTAAACCATATAAAATGTAATTAATTATACAATCACGTCACTAACTTTTATATCGCTACATAGATAAAACAAAGTCGCTATCTCTGTCCCTATATCCCTATGTTTGCTTAAATATTTAATACTATGCAACGGATTTTGATGCGGTTTTTTTTTAATAGATAGAGTGTTTCAAGAGGAAGGTTTTTGTGCCCATGCGAAGCCGGGGCTGGTCGCTAGTAAATTTATATAATTGATCGATCTTTCATTTCAGCGCTTTTACGGTTATATCCTAAGCTGTATTTAGATCAGTTGAAACACAATCTGATGTAGAGGTGAAACAAGTGTCGCAAGGGATGTGTTTACCTCATTATGGTGGTGCGCATACTGGAACTAACAAATGCCAACTCTAAGGGCTCAATAAATACTACATGTTTGACTGTTAGACAATATTGAGCGATACATCTGAGCAATAAAGGTTATGAATAAGTGTCTTTCAAAAAACTTATCATCATCATTTTAGTCTCAGGCTGTCCACTGCTGGTCATATGCCTCCACTAAAGATTTCCAGAATGACTTTTTAGAAACGGCCTGCATCCAGCGCTTGCCTGCGACCTTTTTTCATGTCATCTACCATCTGTTAGGTGGGTATTCGACAGTGTATTACCTGTGCGTGGTTGCTATTACGAGTTGAGAACTTTTCTGCCCCGTCGGTCATCAATTCATCACACTTTAATTGAAACTTATCAATTTTCAACCCAAGGACAATATAAATAGTTGCCTATTGACAGAGTACCTAAAATACAGGGTTAATTTAAATCAACTGCAAATATTTTAAGGGCAGATTCAGACCACTAAACTGAACATCTTTTCCAAATAAACTTAAAATATTTGCAGTTGATTTAAATTAACCCTATATACGAAGAATTTTCGCTTTCCATAACAAAAAAACATAATTTTTAATCAAACACAAAAATAAAAACAGTATCCAATATCGGCGTCGAATGACTTAGAAACAGGATCGAACAATCGGCAGAAAGGAAAAAAATAAATGAATAAAATATATCTTTGTAAATAAGCGTTCGCTTCTTGAGATATTTCTCATTTCGTCAATATCATTGGGAATCTGTGTTGGAGTGTTATTTGAACTGATGCTTTGATCTGAAGGTTGGAATTCAGCGTTATGAGTACCGGCGCTTAAGCCTATCTGCAAAAAAAAGCGAAAAGTTATTTGTGAATGTTAAGAAGTATCAAAGTATTGAAATCAACAATAGAATGCGAGTTCATTCTCACTAGTTCCGTCAGCAAATAGTTACATGAAAATAAAAATGTAAAATTATTTATTTCTTACACTACAACGTGAACTGCCTCCGTGGTCCAGTGGTTAAGGCGTTTGCCTGTAGACCCGGGGGTCGAGGGTTCAATTCCCACGGAAGCATACTTTGTTTAGTTGTTTCCAGTTTGGTTAGGACATTGCAGGCTTGAATCACCTGATTGTCTGACAAAAAAGAATATAAATATATGAATATTTATGTTCATTTCATATCCTTTATGTCTTGCTAGTCTTTGTTTGCACTTCTACTCTTTTCTTGTGCATTTTCTTTCGTCATTCGCCGGTTGACTGTAAGAGATCCCATCCTGGGATAAGTCCGCCATTGTCTTCTTATTTTAATAATGTTCCTTTTATTATGTATTTTAAAGCAATAAAGATATTACAAACAAACAAACAAACAAAAAGATGATTCCATGCTTCGGAAGGCACGTTAAGCCGTTGGTCCCGGCTGCCATCTGGTAGTCGTTAAAGGAACCATGTCAGATGCCGAGAGGCGGTTCCGAAGAACTCTGACACCAGGGTGTGCATGGTCGATTGACCATGACACCTACACGAAATTAATGAACTACAACGTGGTTTACAGAATATTGTTAGGACTGCCTATTAAGCGAGAATGCCAAACTACCTGGAACTTTTTTCCTTATTAATTCCATTGAACAGCGCTACATACTTGAATGATCAATGGAACATGAAACTATTTGCCGATGGAACTAGTAAAAATGATGTCTGATTCTCTCTTTCCAATTTATCATTTTATGACGGGCAGTCTGCCTGACGTTAATGCTGGGAAATTATTGATTAAACAAATTGTCGGGGTCTAGACTAAGAGCAATTTGTTAATTCTATGTAGAAAATAAATAATTTAAAATATGACATTACTTTGAACACAAGCTCTTATTTTTAAAATCTGCGTGTTACTCAAAATCGATTAAAATCCATCAAACTATCTAGAATTATTAGGTACAAACATTCTCCCACGTACGCCGAGGATGTGGAATGAGCCTGCCATTTTCCTAGAGACTACAACATGCATACAGTGCCCCTAGTATGAGTTTTTTTTTAACGCAGACGCTAGCGACTGCGTTAAGATTTTGTATGGAATTTCTTAGTTGCCTTACTATCCACCAGAGGCGCTGTACAGGTCTGCCATACTAAATCGCTAACGCAGTCGCTAGCGTCTGCGTTAAGATAAACTCATACTAGGAGCACAGTATGGCAATTTTTTTTTTCCAAAAAAACGAAACCTACTTCAATTCCTCAACTGAGGATGAAATAATTAATACATTGTTGTTTAAATATGCTTCATATCAAACATTTTAATAAATCTGAAGTCAGTGCCGATTATTTTAATAAAATATGCTAATTAACGAGCCATCAGCTAGTCAACATACTCATAAAATTGGCACCAACACCACCGGTAACATACATTAAAAAAAACATTCCGACGAATTGAGAACCTCCTCCTTTTTTGAATTCGGTTAAAAAGGGTGTGAAAAGATTCTTCAAAGTTCGGCAATACGCACGTGATACTCCTGATGTTGCAGGCGTCCATGGGCTACGGTGACTGCTTACCATCGTGTGGGCTCGTATGCCTGTTTACCTACTAAATTGTATAAAAAATATACTAGAAAACATATATGGCTCAGTCGCTGTAATACTCCGGAAAAGTGTAGTGCCCCTAGTATGAGTTTTTCTTAAGGTGTTTGTTTGTTTGTAATATCTTTATTGCTTTAAAATACATAGTAAAAGGAACATTATTAAAATAAGAAGACAATGGCGGACTTATCCCAGGATGGGATCTCGGTGAACACTAGCGCCACCGTCATTTAAAAATCATTAAAAACTGCTGAAAGTGGCCGTTTTAAGCAATAATGCAATTTGTAACTATAGGGAATAATAATTTAATATGTTTAACATTAACTTCAGATCCAGAACCTTAATTACAGCAGAGGGATTTTTGATAACTTGTGTTTTCTGTGAGTAATGATTTTTAAATGTCGGTGGCGCTAGTGTTCACCGAGGTAAGTGACTGCGTTAGGATTTTGTATGGAATTTCTTAGTTGCCTTACTATCCGCCAGAGGCGCTGTACAGGTTTGCCATACTAAATCGCAAAACTCATACTAGGGGTACTGGGCGTCGATTCTGCTAACGTTAAGACAAAACCGTATCAAAATAGTGTTTCAATAGTAGTGCTTTTTACACACTATTTACAAGAGTTATGACAGTATGATGTGATGTGAATTTAGTGTGTGGTGTGATCATCAGACGTGATATAAAAAAAATATACATTTCTTGTAACATGTGTGTAAAAAAGCACTACTATTGAAACACTGTTTTGACACGATTGTGACTTAACGTTAGCAGAATCGACGCCCTGGTTGCATGTCAAATATACAACATTTGAAGATCGACCTAACCAAATAATTCCTTAAATAACCTAACACATGTAGGCAAACAGGTAAAAAGATCCGGATAACCGGTCCCGGGTAGCGGCGGCTATGGAATACGTAACGACCCGGATTGTCGGTTCCACTGATGCGAATGGACCTACTTTTGGGGTCCTAAAAGGCACATCTGCTAGTTTGTACATCATTCTCAGAATGGAAAATATTTTATGAAGAAATATATTATGTCAGGCGGTTTCACTCACAAGGTGTATGACAAACATAACCAATTACCTCATGTAATTAACAATTCATTTGTTTTTGAGTAAAAGTTTCAACAAATAAGGCAAGTGTGATTTTCTGAAAATAAAGATCATTCCTTGCTTGGGAATGCATGTTAAGCCGTTGGTCCCGGCTGCCACCTGGTCGTCTTTCTAGGAACCATGTCAGAGGCCGAGAGGCGGTTTCGAAGAACTCTGACTCCAGGGTCTGCTAGGTTATAAGTCGTGAACGATGAACTACGTATAAACCTGTATTTGAAGCAATAGCGCTTTGTCCTCCAAATTTCACACAGAGCTTATTTAGATATATTTGTACGCCACATTGGCAAAATACAGAGGACACAATTATAATTTTTTTTTTTTTTTTTTTTTTTTTTTTTTTTTTTTTTTTTTTTTTTTTTAATGACGGACCTACAGTATTAGCTTCGATGAGCTTTTATACTTACAGCGGGACAGTTTGAGGCGAGGGCTTGACGCCACTCAGCCTTTTCGGCAAAAGCGCAAGGGGCTCCCAGTTGGGACGAACCTCGGCCATGGGCTTTGCCTTTGAGCAATGGCGAGCGATGCAAACTCGCGAGCGATGCAAACGCTCATTGCCTTAAGGGCCGACACTAGGGTGCCTTAAGGGCCTAAGAAAAGCCTACTGGTGGCGAGAAGCGCCCTGGTACATTCCGGTACCTGGTAAACGAGCTACTGTTCCTACATCGTCGCACTCGCCGGCGAGTGCGGTGTATAAGTGTACAGGTTGAGTGTCCCGGTCTCCTGAGAGACGCGAGATCTTCGAACGGCCTATTTGCAACCGTGATGGGGTCATCGGGGTCCAAGAGAACATTCCTCGGGCGTCGAAGCCGCAAGGTGGGATCCTTCAGGGGATTGTAGTTGGCTGCCTTTACTACTAACGGATTTGGATGAGAGGGGCATTTCTCAAAGTAACGTTGGGACGTCTCTTTGAGATATCTCGATATGGTTGGAAGCTCAAGATCCTTGTGCAGATCGCGGGTACGTAGGCCCGGGGGTGCTCCCGTGGCTCTACGTGCGAACCTATTCTGAATGAGTTGGAATTTATTCAGAAGAGATGGTGCTATGTGTGCGAAAATAACGCTAGCGTAAGTCATGACAGGTCGGATGCACAGCTTGTAAAGAGTCAACTTATTTCTAAGCGACATTTTTACGTTACTGATCATGGGTGAGAGTCTGCCTAGGAAGAAGGCTGCTCTGTTGCGTACTCTTTGGATGTGGGGTCCAAAGGTCATCTTGCTGTCAAAGATAACGCTCAGATATTTTGTGCGGTCAACCCATGGAATGGATTTTCCGAACAGAGATATCGTTTTTAAGAGCGATTGTGTGCTCCATGCCGGGGGTCGTGTTGCACTGCGGGAGTCTTTGGAGAAGAACACTGCTGCGCTCTTTTCCGGATTCACCTCGATGCGCCACTTCCTGAACCAAGCGCCGAGCGCGTCGACTGCTTGTTGGAGGCGTTTGGAGATAAGGTCCTTGTTTCTACTGGATGTGTAAAGTGCAGTGTCGTCAGCGAAGAGAGCCAACTCCACGTGCGGGGTCCGGGGTACGTCGTTAGTGTACAACGCGTATAGTATGGGTGAGAGCACAGAGCCTTGAGGGACTCCTGCTGTTAGTGGTCGGGGGCGTGAGAGCGTTCCTTCTACTCTGTAGCGGAAGGTTCTATTCGACAAGAAGTCTCGCATGATGCGCACGAGACTGTCTGGCAGGCCCATGATGGCCAGCTTGGCTACCAAGCCGGCATGCCAGACTTTGTCGAATGCCTTCGCTACATCGAAGAAGAGCGCTCCAGTAGGTTGACCGCGGCGGCGGTTGTCTAGGATGTGCTCTGTTAGGCGGTGCAGTTGGTGTACGCAGGAATGTTTTGCGCGGAAACCCATCTGTTCGTTCGGAGTCAGATTCATAGATTCGATATAAACCTTGAGTCTGGCTGATAGGATTCTCTCGTATATCTTCCCGATGCAGCTGAGGAGGCTGATTGGGCGATAAGAGGTCGGGTTCTTCAGGTCTTTGCCTGGTTTTGGGATGCCTATTACTGTTGCTTGTTTCCAGGCGTCTGGGAACGTACAATTCGCTAAGCAAGCATTGAAGATGCTCACTAGCAGCAGTAGTAGGGTCTGGGGTAGACATTTCAATATGCCATTTGATATACCGTCAGCACCGGCGGCTTTTCGGGGTTTTAGGGATTTTATTATCGATTGCACCTCGTCAATCGTGGTTGGAGGGAGTGCGATCGCGGGGGGGGAGCCGATGCGGAGGCGGCGACGCTCTCTACATGCGATTCTACCCGTTGTACGTGATCTGGGTCTACTGGCTCACGACTAGGAGAGCATTGGCTTTCCAGGCTGTCTGCGAGGCATTCAGCTTTTTCGTCATCATCGAAGGCGATGGAGCCATCCGGTCGGTTGAGAGGAGGAGTGGATGAGATCTGATCGCACTTGAGACTTCGCGCCACACGCCAGTAAGTGACATGTGACGGGTTGAGTTCAGAGAGGAAGTCGCTCCACCTTTCGTCCCTGAGTTCCTTCATGCGCTCCTTAACTCGACGTTGAAGGTAGCGTAGTCTAGAACGGGCCTCATCGGTGGGGTACAGGTCGTGTTCTCTTGTCGCGGCATTCTTTTCCGTCAACAACCTCCTTACGTCGTCAGGCAGCTCGAATCTATGGTTGGGATCCACAGAAGGGACCTGCCTGGTGCAGTCCTTGATGGCCGCTTGTAAGTGGTTGGTGAGGGACGAGACTGCCAAGTCTGTCTGTTCGGTGGATGTTATCCTGTCCGGAATGGCATCCAGGTTCGGGGACGGTTGGTCGAGCGCTTTCGCTAGCTTCTTCCAATCCGTGGTCATTCTTGTATGGGTGGGACGCCCATTGTCTGTCTGTCCTAGTTGCAGGAGGACCGGTCTATGGTCTGAGTTTAGGTCCGGATGCACCTCTATTGAACACACTGTAAGGGTGATGTTCTTTAGTAGGGCAAAGTCCAGGACACTGGGATTGTGGCCGTCCATGGTAGGATAGCGTGTCGGGGCCAGGGGCGCTATAACGTCGAAATCCAGAGTCTCTTCGAGTCTCAAGAGGGTTTCGCCGTTCGTCGAGTTGGTTAGCGAATGCCACCTGGTGTGTTTACTGTTGAAATCGCCAGCCAGTATGGTAGCGTTTCCCATAGCAAACAGGGCTTGAAGGTCGCTCTCAAGCAGGCTTTTGTTGGGGCTGAGGTAGATGGAGGCGATGTTTATTGGCGAATGGCCGGTCATCGCGATTCTGAGGATTGAGCATTCCATATTCGTTAGAGATGGAGGGTCTAGTTGGCAACAGTGCAGGGACCTTTTGTAATAGATTAGGGTTCCGCCTTTGGCGTTGTCTAATCTATCATTGCGAACGATGTTGTAGTTCGCTATTCTTGGGTCTCTCAATGAAGGTTTTAAGAAGGTTTCCTGCAGGAGAAGGATATTTACCTGATGTTGGGTGAGGTACCGAGCAATCTCGGCCCTCTGGTCGCGGAGTTTACCGTTGGCGTTGTAAAACGCCAAGGTCAGCGATCGGGGTTTGTTCCTATGGGTTGTACTACCCATTATGGTTGAGTCGTGGGGCGAAGATGCGGAGGGATTTTGACCTCCGATAGCTTCGTAATTTGAGCCTTGTAGCGCCTAATAACCTTCGTCCGTTCGACCCAGTTGTCGCCGGCGGCTATTAGGGCGTGGCCCAATTCCTCGATCATGTCGAGGTCGACTGTGTCCAATATTTGGAGGGCTATGTCCGTGGCCTCTTCGGCTGTGGCTACGCGGGGAGCCGTGTTCCCGTGGGGGACTTTGACTACCGCGTTGGCCGCACCGGAGGGCTTGTTGGTCTTTAGTGGACGAGGAGGCGCTGCTGCTGGTTTTGCAACCGCTGTAGCGAAGCTTTTTGCTTGCGCGTTAGTCGCCTTGGGGGCTACCGAGGGGGCTGGAGTTGGGGTTGAAACTTGAGGTTTCTTGCCCAATTCCGGAAACTCCGCAGTGTTGCTAGAGTTCGGTGGTGTTGGTTTGGTTTTCGGGCTGGGTTGTTTCCTCGCTACAGAGGACCTCCCTTTTTGGGCCTGCCCTGCGTTGCTTTTCGGGGCTTTCGGGCACCCGCGCCAGTTGGCTGGGTGGCCCTCTTCCCCGCATAGCACACAGGCGGGATTGCCCGGGGATTCTCTGTTGCGCTCACAATCCTTTGTGGCGTGGTCACCCAAACACTTCACGCAGCGAGGACGTGCGTGGCAGTGACGGGCGGAATGGCCATAGAATTGGCAGTTATGGCATTGCCCTACTACTCCGCGTTTGCGCGGGGGCTCGATGGAGATTCCGTTGAGCCCCGCGACAGTCTTGACTTTGAAGACTGCTTTCCCTTCGGGTGTCTTGTCCAAGACGACTAGTACCATGTCATATGGTTGGCGGGGGTGTTTGGCACGGTACATACGATGTACCTCACGTACCGGGGTTTTTTGCTCCATAAGAGTCTCCTTGACATAGTCGGTTGAGACGTCTTTGGGGATGCGTCGGATCACGACTCGAAGGACGCGCTCCTCATCGAGGGTGTACGTGTGCCAATCGATATGCCTTTCAACTAAGAGGGCGGTGAGAGCCCTGTAGTGGACCACCGTTTGGAGGGTGACCCTAATTCCAGTTTCGCACTTGCGTGCGTTCGTGAAATTGATCTGTCTCTCTTTGAGAGTTTTCGAGACTGATTCCCATTTTGATGGGTCACGGATGATGACAGGAGGGGGGGCCTTTGCCTTCGGGGAAGCCGGTGAGGCGGGCGTGGTTTTGGTTGGGGTTGGGGGTCGGCGGGCTTGTTTGCCGTCCGCGACCTTAACGATTTTAGCGGATTGCTTCCGCTTGGTCTTCCTCTGGCGTTTGCCTCCGACGGTGGTGAAACCGTCCTCCGAGGATGAGGACACGGACGCTTGCGAGGCGTCGGAATGGTGATCGTCGTCGTCCTTCACAGGAGACGTGTCCATTTCTGGACTAGATTCCTCGTCGGATTCCGCCATAGGTGATAGCGGCGAATCACGAACTGGGGTCCTAATGTCCCTAAGGTGGGGTAGAGAGTCCTCAACGGGAAGGACACCGTAACGGTTGGAGGGGGCGGTCGCGGGCGCGATCGGGGGTGGTGGGGGGGTTGCTAAGAGCGCCTCCTTGTAACGGAGGAACTCCTTGTGGAGACTTAGGTTTCCATTTTCGGTGAGGAACCTTATAAAAAGGTCCTCATCGGGAGGAGGGGTGGGGGCCGCCATTAAGGCGACAGTTTGGCGAATGAAATCGCCGATGGGTGGGGGAACCCGAGGGGTACACTCGGGCGTCCTAAGGGCTTCCTTCTGCCGGGTGTAGACAGAAGGGTGTGTGCCTATTGGCCCTACTACGTGCTGTCTGTAGGGGTCTGTTGCCAACCTTGTTAGGGTCAACAGGTGTGTACCTATCAACTTAACTACCTAACCGATACCCGGGGTTGACTAGGGGACCTCCCCAAGGCCAGTGGTTCCGGGCCCAGCCTGTTTCTGCCCGATACCCTGAAGGGGTAAGAGGGCTAGTGCCAGGGTCCGCACTACCACCGGTGAGCAACAAGCTCGGCCTGCGTTCGTTAGAAAACAGGCCAATTTGCTTCCCGGAGGGCCCAACTAAATGTGGGACTCAACCACACTGAAGGCGTGTGGGCGTGTGAAAGAGGTTGACGCTCGGTATGCCCTGAAAAGGACGCTACACGAGCAAAGGCTTTCCCGTCCTTTGGACACGTACAAGTACGGTCTAAAATTCGGGGTCACCCGTCAGTCGCTCTTCGCGATAAATGCAGGGCCACGCACGCCGATACGGAAACCGCACCACAGTACGACGAGTCGTAGAGAAGTTTGATATTCCAGCAGCGACGATACGGAGCACCAGCAGAAATCGGTCAGAAATTCCAAGCAGACTTTCTTAGTGATAGACAGCCGCGACAGCACGTCCGTTCACCTCGAGAGCGCAACCCAGAATCTTTTTTGAATTATAAATGTACCTATCACCATTTTATACACTTGGTTTTACCTGTATTTACGAGTAAATATACCTATATTGATTTGGTGAGATAAGAATTAAGGTTTCACAGTTAAGAATGCGTATAAAGTGGTCGTCTCCTTGAACTTTGACAGCATAATCCTAATCCTTTTTCTCATAGTCATCATAATCATTTATTTTGTCATACACAGGTTACAAAAGGTTTTACAAATTCAGAACAGTTCTCTGTGTGCGCCAGCAGGCATACAAAAATACATGTTGAGTTATAGTACTATTAACTATTGCATTCTAGTCATTAAACAGATGTGACATGCATTTATGTTCATCATTCACACTCCATTTCGAGACTGGCAAATTTTGCTTTTGTCCGGATGTCTGTCTGTCTGTCTGTCTGTCTGTTTGTTCCGGGCTAGAGGTCGCATTTCTGAACGGATCCTAATAAAATTTGGCACACGTGTTCCTTAATTTATTTGCAATTTTTCGTCGAGAGATTTTTTTGATTGGAGGGAAAATGGGGGAAAAAAGGGGGAAAGATTTTTGTGACGTTGTTTACGAACGGATCCTTATGAAACTTGGCACACGTGTTCCTTGATTTTTTTTTAAATTTACATCAAGCTTTTTTTCGATTGGGGAAAAATGGGGGCAAAAATGGGGGAAGTTTGCTATAATGCTTGTATCATTGGCCACAAGGTGGTTCTTTTACAAATTAATAGGCGCTATAGTATCGGTCATAGATGTTTTTTTTTAATTTATTTTTTTATGTATTTATTTGGACCGTCTGACCAGAATAGGTAGTAACTGAAAAAAATCCTTCTATTGAGAATAGACCTATCTATAGTTATGAAAAAAAGGGGAAGGGGGCTAACGGAGGCGGTTCGCGAGGTCTACTGTTCACAGAATCACTAGTATTATAGTTATAAAGCAGTTTCTCGGAGTAAAAAAATGATAGATTAGGTCTCATAAGCACGACTGAGGTTGCAACCGGGAAAACGCTGCGATGATGTATCGCTCTTTTGTAAATTGTAAAATACAGACCAGTATTTGAACACTACCGATAACACTTAAATATTTAGTCGGTTTTGTGACTTGTATTGTAGAGAACATTCATCTCTTTGGTAAAGACATACCGACTAGTCTTTTGAATAACAAAGTTATCAAATTCATTACAAATCCTATGTTAAATGACACTACTCAAGGGCTCTCAGTAATGTCTGTGAATGTGAATGAATATGTGGTTTGGTTAACATTAGAAAAACGAACCGCCGTGTTCAAGCGACTAGCTGCGCTTCCGTAACAAAAAAATCTAAAACTAGTATAGAAGTGAATAATAGTACGCATTTATCTAAAATATTAAAGTATTAGTGATTACCCATTAAATCCTATAAGTGAAAGTGATTATTTTATATTCAAGCAAGTGTAAATACGAAAAATATATTACAAAACTATCAAGTGCAATAACAGTGCACCGGTTAATGAGTTCCGCTCTTGGCCTCTCGCTCACACGCCCTGTGAAAGCAATCTGCTGTGCCGCTCACACAAGGTAACGGACGGCTGCATTAACATATTTCCTACCGTCACAAACACAAAACACAATGAATTGTTCGGCAAATTGTAACCAGCCCATTACATACTCAAATGAATTACTTAGATGTAATGGATGCAAAAGTGCATACCATTATCAATGCTTGAATATAACATCTGCCTACTTCATGGCAAACCGCAACGACCTAATATGTAAATGGCGCTGTCCTTCATGCGCTAATGTAACACATAGGAAACATGACGACACCCCAGTAAGAGCTACCCAGAAAGCTACGATACCCTTAAACGACACAACAATGTCCGTAGATGATTTACTAAATGACGACCAAAACCACTCGGGAAATACGGAGCATTTGGCGGGGGATTTAAGCTCCCAAATAGTACACACACCTATAAACTCTAATGCTAACTACAACACCATCAACTATGATCGATTTAGTAGCCTCTTGGATTCCAGAGTGGAATTAATCAAAACCACTTTACTTGACCACCTTACTGTCACAATAAAAACAGAAATTTCGTCTTCAGTTGCCAAGTTAAGACAGGAAACACAACAAAATATAAATAAAATAGAAAACAATCAGCAAATTTTAAATGATAAGGTTAATAAAATGAACCAAACTTTAGAGAAACTTGAAACCCAAAAACAAACACTACAACAAGAACTAAAAATACTGGAAAATAAGCTAAATATGACACTTAACACTACACAAACATCACAATCATTTTCACCATTACACCTTAGAGAACTAGACATGGATAGAAAATTAGTATTATATGGACTAGAAGAGCGTTATGGAGTAACAGAAACGGACTTCCATGACGAAATAATTAATATTTTCTACAACATCATGAACATAAATTTAACAGGATACATAGAAGATTTTAAACGGATAGGGAAAAAAGGAACTAAACGACCACTAATCATAGAACTTATTAGTAAGAGAATGACAAAATATATTTTACAAAATGTGAAATCTTTTAAATATACAGGATTATATATATCGAAGTACATGGACGAAAGGTCACTACAGATAAGAAAACAAATGAGGGACCTATTACATACCGCTAGGAAAGAAGGAAAGCATGCAGTAATACGTGATAATAAGCTTTTTATCAATGGCAATGAACACAACATAACACAACAGAGACAAGACCACACTTCACAACATCAAAATCTAAGTGAAACCCTGCAAAATATCTGTAACAGTAGAACTACTAGCCCAAACGCAAAAACACATAAAAATACACAACACTTATCTCAAGACAACGGGCACTTACAACCACATACATTTCGAAACTGAATTTAAAGTTTTATTCCAAAACATGCGTAGTATTAAAAATAAGTATTATTTATTGGAGTCATTTTTAGCAGACAAACAAATACAAGCTATTTGCGTTTCTGAGACATGGGCATCCGAGAATCAAATGGACCTTATCAACATAAACGGCTATAAATTCGCGACCGCTTTCCATCGATGTGACCAAGAAGGGGGAGGGGCGGCGATTCTGCTACAGGAAGATCTCGACTATATAGAACGAACAAACATTAAAAAATTATCAATTCAAGGAGTAATAGAATGTTGTGGATTAGAGATCCCAAAATATAATACAATTCTTATTAATATTTACAGATTAGATAGCCAGATTGAGAAATTCTTTGAAACGTTGGATAAAATACTTAACACACTAAAACAAAACGACTTCAAAAAACATATCATTATAGGAGGAGACTTTAATATAAATATGATAATAAAGAATAATAATTCCTATACTCTTAATGAAATGATGATATCTTACAACCTCCACCAACTTGTAAACTTACCAACTAGGGTTACCAAAAAAACAAGTACTTGCATTGACCTAATATATTCAAATAAACAGCATAACCAAAAAGTGTCTGTCGAAGACTATGGTTTCTGTGACCATAGGGGATTATTGTTTACAGATATTATTACAGTTAGCAATAAATATAATACAAAACAAAAAAATAATCATGCATATAGAAGGATATTTAATGATAAAAACATTTCTAATTTTAAGCATGCCTTAGAACAAACCAATTGGAATAATATAATAATTGATGATCATGACATAAATACAAATTATAATAATTTTTATAATATTATACAAAACTATCTAAATAAATACATACCAAAACAACACATAAAAATCAATACAAAATCAAGTAAAAGTTGGCTTACTAAAGGGTTAAAGACCTCTTGTCGACATAAAAGGTTACTGCAGATATTTATTAATCAAACAAATGATAACATACTTAAAACATATTGCAAAACATATTCAAAAATATTAAAAAAGTCAGTAAATTTAGCCAAAAAAATTAAGTACTCAAACGAAATAAAAAAATCTAATAATAAAGTGAAAACCATGTGGAAAATCATACATAATATGACGGGAAAACAAAAAAGCAAATTAAAACATTCAAAACTAAAAATAAATGACACCATCATAGAATCACCCTGTAAGATCGCAAACACGTTTAATGATTACTTTGCAACGATAGGTGAATCCCAGTCCCAGTGTATGCCACAGACATCGCCGAGTGCACGTGCGCACGCGCACCACACTCTCGCGACCGACATCGGACAGCAGAGTCAACTAGGACCATCCCCCACAAACTCTTTATACCTAACAAATGTGTCAGAGAGAGAAGTATATAAAATTATAAAGAACCTTAAAAATAAAAACAGTTTCGGTGTAGATGAAATCCCAACAAAAGTTATAAAGGCCTGCGCCATAGAACTCGCATTTCCCTTGACTAAATTAATTAATAAATCATTTGACGAAGGTTGTTTCCCGGATAAACTAAAAATCTCAAAAATCAAACCCGTTTTTAAGAAAGGCGATTCAACAGATAAAACCAATTATAGACCTATAGCATTGTTGCCAACTATATCTAAGATTTTTGAAAAAGCAATGGCAAATAGACTGTACAAATTCCTTGAAAAATATAAAATTTTAGACGAAAATCAATATGGATTCCGAAAACATCATTCGACAGCACTAGCTGTGTATAAATATATACAAGAATCATTAAATCATATAAATAATAAAAAATATACAGTAGGGTTGTTACTTGACATGACAAAAGCATACGACAAAGTTTCACACAAAACGCTATTGAATAAGTTATATAACTCGGGTATACGCGGACGAGCTTACCAATGGCTAAAATCATATTTGACGGATCGACAACAGTATGTAGAAATCGATTCTCACGCAATGCAAACAACAAAATCTAGCATGATGACTACAAATTGTTCAATTCCTCAGGGGAGCGTCCTGGGATGCATTCTCTTCCTGGTCTATATAAATGACCTGCCTAAACTCTTTCCTAACAACTTATGCGTGATGTTTGCGGATGACATATCGTTACTTTTTCAGTGTGAAACATCAAACGAAGCTAACACAATGTTACTACAAAACATCAACAAATTAAAATCATGGTTAGACAATCAAAATTTAGAGATTAACATAAATAAAACTAAAATTATTCAATTTCACCCAAGACAAAAAAAGCCACTAAAACTACATTTGACCATAGAAAATAAAAATATTGAAGAAGTCAAAAACTTTAACCTTCTAGGAATATCCATAGATTCATATATAGATTGGAAAAATCATATTAGAAATGTTAAGAGCAAACTAGCAAAATTTACGTATGCACTGAGTATCTTAAAAGTAAACACGAATTATGAAACTGCATTAACGACTTACTATGCCTACGCGTACTCATGGCTTAAATATGGAGTGATACTGTGGGGCAACAGCGTAGATGCTCCCGACCTTTTTGTACTACAGAAAAAATGTGTACGTATCTTATGTAATCTGCCATACAGACACAGCTGTAAACCCTTTTTTATAAATAAAAAAATTTTGACCTTACCTTCAATATATATACTAGAGCTATGCACATTTGTAAGAAAACATAAACATCTCTTCACCCAGTTAAAAGAAATACACAAAATAAATACACGACACAAAGACAGATTAATGTTTCCAATATCCAATTTGAAAATGCATAGTAACAGCCCGTATGTAAGTGCAATAAAAATATTTAATAAATTACCGAAATCATTGCGTTTAGAGGAAAATGATAAAACATTTGCTAAAAAGCTGAAGGAATTGCTACTGCCCAAAGGCTATTACTCAATCGAAGAATATTTGAGCGATACATTATAAAAAAAAAAGGGCAGGTGGCTACTTCCACGTTTTGGAGAATTCTCAACCGTCTCATGACATAGGTTTCATTGTTATTTTATACTATCTGACGTATTCATTTAATTCATCTAATTAATTTAATTCATTTAAACATTACTTATTGACATACTTACTTATTTTATTATCATTATTTTTATTTTTATTTCGACATTAATTAAATTGTAATGTATAGATTTTGGTACCACTTCAAAGACTTCGCAACACCCAGCCTGGGTTTATGTACATTCTTACCAAATTATGTAATTCCACCTTCTTCATATTATGTACATGTAAGCGAGAAATAAATAAATAAATAAATAAATAAACATGTCAGTCTTGAAACTTCTTGAAGTATTTACTCCATGCTCAAGTTTCAGACTTTGAAACTAATGTGGTTAACGGAAATGAGAGGTAGGGAATGTTAACTTGTCTTTCACATTTTGATATTTAGTTCTACAATGCAGATATGGCAGGAATTGAAAGACGAGATGAAGTGTACACCGTTTATTCTCTCGACGACTGAATAATATTCACAAAAGAAAGTAACTTTCCCATTATCTTGGGAATTTCCCGGGAATCACTCTTTTATACAAAGTTTGCCATGACAAGAACCAACATAAAAAAAAAGAATTATACAATTTGGTTCATTCGTTCGAAACTAATATATTTGCAGGCAAACTTGCCTTCAGTTCATTCAAATGGCGATAACTTTTTTTTCATGAACCGATTTTGATGAAACAAACTAGTTGTTCTTCCAAGTTAAAACAAAACAATTGGTGAAAGTTTTATGCAAATTAGTTCAGTACTTTCAGAGATAAGAGTGATCATACATAAAGACAGACAGACAGAAAGAAAGACAAAAAATTAAAAAAAAAATTTTTGCTTATTTATTCATTTTAAGTGTCCCTCTATCCATTTCAGTCAAAATTACTAAATGTACAGACAAAATATTTTTTATATTTAATTATATGTATAGAAAGATGACAACATTAGGGCTAATTAAATTAAAATCTAAATCATTAGGGTGTCAAATTTATACTGCAAAGTGGAATCGGATCAAACCTCGCACGATTAGTAAAACAAAGTTTACTGGAACAGTCGTTATGTACGCTAATCGCTTACAGTTGGCCACTTAACACGTAGGTATAGTTTGCGTTTAACCCTAAAACGCATAACGGTACATTTTTAAACATTGCTTCTTTATTTAGTGCCTTGTGCTTTTAGTTAATTTCTAAAAATAAGAAGATTTTGTCTAAAAAAACTTCTAGAAATCCTTTCAGTAGACATACGTCCAGCAGTGGACTTCCTGGTGGAGAGAAGAAGTATAAGAAGCGATTATGCAGTTTTTGGTTGTCCTATTTTTTGGTCCTATATTGTAAGTATGTAATACAATTTAAAGCACTATTGAATACTTGAGATTACTGGCAGTGTCAAGATGTACAGCGGACTTATCCCTAGTATATTACTAACACATAATATACTAAATTTAAACTTATTATGGATTAGATATTTTTTCTCATAAAAAAGATAATGAAAATCACACAAAAATACCACACTGAAATAAGATACGTGTACACCATTCACAATTAATAAAACTTATATCACCATATTTATATCGCAAGCAATTTGTATAACGCTTCATGTTTATAAAATGCCGAAGCCATTTGTAAACGGACAAATTATACAAATTGCCTGCGACATTTATAACAAAAACCAATTGCGAAATCACTGTGCGTAGTGTGCAAGCGCAGATGAAATACGTACAAAGACTTTAAAATATTTTATTAAAACACAGAAAACTTAAACAAAAATAATCTAACTTAATAAACTAAACTAAATCTAAAACAAAATAAAACTTATAAACTAAAAATTACCTAAATTGGGCCCCCTTGGCAGGGTTCCCATCACGCAGGCAGCATTCCCGCGCTGAATAGCGATGGCTATCCGCTGAGCGAAAAAGCTGCCCGCGCGAGGGTCTCCCGTTGTCTCTTTTAATCTTTTGCTGAGCTCCTTATGAAGCCCCTGTGCGCCTTTGCCCCATGAGCCCAGTGTCTCGACACCAAAAGCTACAAATTCGTAGTGTGTGCCGAGACAACTGTATTTGTTTATTTTAAAACGTTCCCGGGCAAAGATGTATGTCAAAAACACGGATATGTCTAAATGTGAATAAATTGTCTGATTTCGGATTTTAAACGAAGCATTTGATTCAATTATAAATATCATGCTGTTAAGGGTTATTTAGGAACGGAACTACTATGTAATGTGTTACCAATTTGTAATCGGCTTGGAACCGTCCGTCTGTCCAAATTGGAGGCCCGTTAGTTGTCTAACGTTAATTACAGTTGAAACGAGTTGGCTTAAGGCAGAAGAGATTGCACAATTTTATGCACACGCCAGTCTACCTCTATTAATCACCTCTACTCTCACGGGTCTACTGGAAGAGATTTCTATTGAAATAAGTAGTACCTTTGTACTTATTGTGTTTTATATTGTATCCTATATTTGTATTTTTGTGTACATAAAAAAAAAAAAAAATAAGAGATATGGTTAATGCTGTCGAGAAGCAGTTGAATACCCGTAGGTCGACCGCCTATCTCGATTCTCTCCTCTCGTAATGGCTACTTGTATCGCTTTCGCCACATTTCGCTCCGTCAAACGCACAAAACGATTTTTTTTTTTTTTTTTGTTAACATTGGCATTAGGTAATCCTGTTTCTTGGACGTCATGCGACAAGAAGCGCGCCATGTGGTTATAATATATTCGAGCCTCATACATACTCCTACAACGTGTATTATATAGGTATAAGTGAGTGTATTTCCACATTATAAATAATACGACTGCAACATACGGACAGGAGTGTTATTTTTGAAATGTATGACATAGCGAAATCGGTGATCCGAATGATTATCATTCGTTTTCGAATGATTTCATGCGATATAAACGGTGACTTGAACGATAAATATTCGACTAGCCGGTTTTCGGTGAGTCATATTTCTCAAAAATAGTACTCCGGACGGACAGATGAACATGAGTTTCATGTATTGATTACAATGTGACTAGTATTGGCCAACCTCCTTTTAGAACATTTTTTTACAAACAATACCGCAAGCAAAGTAAAGAGTTTTCCAGAAGAGTTAGATCTTTGCGCAAAGTTACAGGAGTTGATTTTGTATTCTATTAGGTATCTTCTCTACGTAAATATTTCATTTCAAATATATACATTATAACGTGTATTAGTTTGAAATTGTTTATTTTATATGTATGTTAGACTTTAAGGTATTTATTAATATGGGCCAATAATGTAAATTTTGTTGCCTGAAATAAATGAATAAATAAAACATACTCCGCTTCCTCTTAAACTTTAGCCCACTCTCCGCGATGTTTGCTCTATGCCCAGACCCAAATCAATTAGCGAGCTATCGACACCTAGCTCACAAACTCTGCTGACGTCATGACCACGGCATACGGCCCCTTTTTACTACCCACTAGTAGTTGAATCATACATTAGACGCTTTTATGATATTTCTGATAATAGTTGTTCGACACACCTTTTGATAAATTTTGTATGCCTTATGGCGGAACATAGAGAAACCAGCTTTTGTAAACCATCTATTTGTTTTTTACTACCTATGTTCACGAAATAAATAATAAATAAATTTGAATTTGACAAGTATTCAAGATTACTTTGGACCCAGCTGTCATCTGGAGGTCAAGTTCTCAATCTTCAATCTTCAAGTCTGGACAAGGTCCAAGGAGAGAATTCGAAAACCTCTGTAGATTCCGGTGACCAGGGTGTGAAGGGCAAACTAGCTTACCTACTTGTTCACATTTCTGTGCTTTTACTTAATTTTTATATTTTATTTTTAGTTTTGTTTGTTTATTTTAAATGTATGTCATTGATTTCGACACAATAATGTGTTCTTGAAATTTATAAATGTGAATATAATTTAGTCAAATAGACCTTGGGGCCTTGTGGTGCGGATGCAAAGTCGACGTCTCTGGTGTTCCAAGGGCTGGCGCTTATTTTGGCCAACGTATTACTCTGGCCATAAATACAACGTGGCAATGCAGCTCTTCTTCTTTACCTTATTGCGACGACAGTAATTTGGGCTCTATATTTCATTTAATTTTATACAAGTATTTTGTTTTTATATTAACTAGTTTAAATTTTTAGAATAGACATTGATATTTGAATCTATCTAGTAAAATACACTGAATTTTTTTTTTTTATCTAACTACTTCGGCTATTTAAGATATAACCAAAGTTTGGCAAGATACTAATGAAGTTTATTTGATTTTACAAAAGTGATTTAAGAGGGCGCCTAACGCCGACAAAAAATCCGATTTCACCCGCACGTCTTGCATACCCTCCGCTCTAGTTCTAAAAACCAACACGGCGCGCTGCGATCACTAGCGGCTGGCCGCGCCGTGGCTAGTCGTGAACTCGTGAGTTAGAGTATAGTATATGCGATAAAGTCAGAAAAATCAAATACTTATTTATTATGAATGAAATATTAATGTAGTTTTTTTTAGAGGAGTGTGTGTATGGTAGATAGATACAGTCAACCAAATATTAATTGGAAGTTGGTAAAGTGGCAGCATATTCACAAGTAATAGGAAAGTAGTAGTAAAGTGAATTGATAGAAAATTAGGAAGTAGAAATAGTGATTTTCAGCAGTTACAATTATGATTTTTTTATTTAAATATTGAACATGCCCGCGACATCGTACGCGTAAGCTTCGCTTGAAATCCTCTTTTTCTTTCGTTTGTCATGACATGACAATAATCAACACAAAAAAAGTATTATTAAATTTTGAGCTTTCGTTTAAAATCGATATATATTTGCAGACAAACGCATTGAATTCAGTCAAATGACGATCACTTTTTGTCCACCGTTCCATTTCGAGACTGGAAAATTTTGCTTTTGTCCGGATGTGTGTCTGTCTGTCTGTTTGTTTGTTCCGGGCTGGAGGTCGCATTTATGAACGGATCCTAATGAAATTTGGCACACGTGTTCCTTGATTTTTTTACAATTTAATGTCGAGAGATTTTTTTGATTGGAGGGGAAATGGGGAAGAAAAGGGGGAAAGTTTTCTGTGACGTTGTTTACGAACGGATCCTAATGAAACTTGACACACGTGTTCCTTGATTTTTTTTTACAATTTTATGTCGAGAGATTTTTTTGATTGGAGGGAAAATGGGGGAAAAAAGAGGGAAAGTTTTCTGTGACGTTGTTTACGAACGGATCCTAATGAAACTTGGCACACGTGTTTATTTTTATTTTTATACCTAGACATATAGTTATGAAAAAATGGGAAGGGAGGGAAGTCAAGGCAGGAGGGTCGCGAGGTCTACTGTTCACAGAACCACTAGTTTTGTACTGAACGATTTTGATGAAACACACTTTGAATGTTTTGCTGAGTTAAAACAAATCAATTGGTGAAAGTTTTTAGTAAATCAGTTCAGTACTTTCGGAGATAAGCGTGATACATACATACAGACAGACAGACATACAAACAAAAATAAAAAGTTTGAAAACAAACATTTTGTTTTTAAGTTTTATTATTCCTTTTAAGTATCCCTATACAAGTATACATTTATGACAAAAATACTAAATGTACAGACAAAATATTTTTACTGTTTTATTATCTATATCCATATATATAAAAGAAAGTTTACACTATTTATAACTCAAGAAGGGCTGAACTGATGTGGCTGAAATTTAGTGGAGAGGTAGCTTAGATCAAGGAGAAGGACATATGGTACCTTTCATCCCGGGAAAAAGCACTATTCCCGAGGGAAGTTCACCGAAGCTGGTTATCCATACTAATATTATAAATGCGAAAGTCTGTCTGTCTGTCTGTCTGTCACCTCTTCACGGCTAAACTGCTGGACCGATTGTGATGAAAATTGGTAGGGATGTAGTTAACGACCTGAGGTCAAACATAGGCTGCTTTTGGGCGCGATATAACCGAGTCCCACGCGGGGCGAAGCCGCGGGGAACAGTAACTACTGTTTATGTACGTGATTAAAGTTTCGTATTAATATATAACTATATATTAATACGAAACTTTAATCATGATGTAAGTACGCTAGCATTCTGTGAGAAAAAACTATATTGCCAATGTAAAACAAAGCGTTTAATTACAGAAATAAATTTATATAAAGTAATATTTGCGAAAAATATTTTTTATAGCAATAAAAATTCTTCTTCTTCATCGGTCCCTCACTGCTGAGGATCGTGACCACATATATGCTTTCAAGTTATGCGATCACCAGTGCTATGGACCGCTCTGTAGATGCTGCGCCCAGCTGCGGAGCTTAGCTGCTGGAGCAGTGTCCTCAGCGCTAAAGATCTAAAACAGAGTAAAATATAGGTAAAGATCAAAATTTATATTGAGCCATTTGTAACATTACAACTTATACTCATGATAATACATATCTCTTATAAAGAACACGAGTTTAAAAAAAAAGAACTCGAGTCTTATGTCTTGAGCGTATCAAGGTTTAATTATGTTTAAATACATTAAATTACCAGGGTAATCCCTACCAACGACTCGAGCGCTAAACAAGACTCGAGCGTCATGCTGCGCTCAAGAGCACATAGTATAAATGAGTCGAGTCGTCAATTTGCGAGCCGAGCGCATTTACGAGCAGGACTCGACTAGAGTTCTTTACATCTTTAGTTTTATTGTACAACATCCTATATTATCATTATCAAAAATAGAATAAAAAATTCGTTTTTTGTAATGAAAATCACTAATTAATCAATCTGTAAAAAAAAATTAAAAACCCTTTATATATACTCGTATATTTTGTTGTCGTCTAACAATGGTTGTTTTACATATACTGTAAGAGCGGACATTTGTGACGTTTGCCCGTGCGCGCTTACTCTGTATAGGTACCTACGGAGCTCAATTTGATCAAATGTAGGCTGTATTTATAAGAGATAAGGGTTAGTTATGACTTTTTTAAATATATAAGTACCTACTATCTATTTATTTTGCTACTAGCTGTTCCCCGCGGCTCCGCCCCTCGTGGGACTCGGTTATATCGCGTCCAAAAGTAGCCTATGTTTGCCCTCAGGTCGTTAACTACATCCCTACCAAATTTCATCACAATCGGTCCAGCAGTTTAGCCGTGAAGAGTGACAGACAGACAGACAGACTTTCGTATTTATAATATTAGTATAGTATAGTATTTGTACAAGTAGGTTTTAGTTTGTAAATAAAGCGTGTACTTACTGTTGTACTAAATACTAAATCCATTATTTTGTAGAAATAAATACAACTTACCCAAACATTCCGTCATGTTTTTTAGTTCTTCTTTTCTCAAAAATGTTATTTCTCTGTTTTTATCTTTTCGTCCCATTGTCAAAACTATTTATACACTATTATTTACACGTCCACACACCACACTGTTTACAATTATGATAATACTAAAAACCACTATATACAATTATGTACCCTATAATAAACGTCATACGGTCTAATTTACAATATTTATTCACACTAGAAACAAAATCCGCTCCAAATAAATTACGCGTTCGATTATCAGTACCGAGAAGGTACAGAGCGTCCGGGAACAACCTTACGCGTCGAGCGCTGCCCGACAAGTAACCATTTGCCCGTACACAATTGTTCCACCTACTACGCTTTGTTTAGAGTCGAAAATCGCATGATTCAGTTAACGACGAGTTGGCTTTGAGCTCCAGGTTATAATTTTAGTTGAGATTTTATTTAATTATTAAAAATATAGACATAAAATAAAAAAAGTAATCGATTACTCTACTAAAACATTAGTCTGGCTATGTTATTTGTAAAAAATAATTTGGGGTTGTCGCTGATAATTCAGAGCATTTGAGTTAATACTGTTTTTTTTTCCGTTCTGAAGTTTGTATTTTTAAAAAAAAAACCTGTTTATTTTTCAAAATTCTATTCGATTACTCGGCTACTACAGGTTTTTTGCCTGCCTACAGTATTTTTTAAATCTGAATTATAAGGTTTTTTCGCGCTAAACTATGGATTGAAAAATAGGTCTGTTTTTCAAATTTTGGCGTTGGGCGCACTCTTAAAAAAAAGAGAAGGTTTGGTTACATACTGTAAAGAGCTATGTACTATGTTACTTTTTTGTGCTATAGATTGACGAAAGTTTGGTTGTGTATAACCAAGTATTTTTTCAGTGTAAATATATTGGATGTAAGAGAGAAAGAAATATAGATATACGATTTTTTAAATGAATGGATTGATTAAATCCACGTTACGCGAAATTGCGTGTGTGGAAAAAAACCTTTGCAGCATTTTTCACGTTGTAGCTACATTCCGTTTTTAGTGCAACCTGCATGCATGAGTGCACTGCGATCAGTTTGTTGAAACATGCCGTGTTTGATGTCGCGTTTTAGAATTTGATTTTTGAAAGGTAAATAAAAAATTTTAATATTAACTTTTTAACTTGAATGTATATCTATATGTATTTGTTATTAAATATAGTATCGTTAAGTTTGTATCCCATACAAAAAGTCTCGAACTAACTTTTGGGACTAATTCAATCTATGCAATTTGTCCCTATTTATAAAAAAAAAACAACTATTTTCGGCTGCAAACATAGAATCTGGCAAAAATATGTCCTGGCAAAAAAATGTATCCCCGTTATTCATAAAAAATAAATAAATAAATATACCTCTATAGGGACAAAAAACACAGATTGAGTTAGCCCCATAGAAGTTCGAGACATGTGTTATGGGATACTAACTCAACGATAATAAATAACAAACGCTTGTTAAGCACATTATAATTAAAATATATTTTGTCTCGTTCTTTCACTTTAATTATGGATAAGAAAGAAAGCTTTACAACAAGAGAAAAGGTAGCTAAAGCAAGCACGACAGTAGATGGTTTATCGTTGCCACAGACTCAACTATTACTGCTGCAAAGATTAGAATATGAAAAGTAGTTTAGAAGTTATGCGGCAACATATACACAAGCAGTTATATGCAAAAATGTATTCCATAGCGGTCAAAACCTTAATTCGTCTTTTACTTTACTATAGTCGACTAAAAGGTCTACCTTTGTACCGAGTAGGTAATAGCAGTTTCGTTTTAAAAAATGTACCTATTCTATTCCTATTCTCAATTTGTTCAAACCACGACAATACCTTACAGATATAATAAAATTAACGACAGCTAATCACTGAAATTTATGTTCAACTTAATTACAGCTTAAATACGAGGGTGCAAAGGTCGTAAATCGTGCATAGAGTTTATGAGCCATATCACGTGAAAAGTGAAGAGGTGATTCATATAAGTCGTTAAATTACTTACGATTCTATGTTCTTGTACGGATTATATGATGGCGTGTTTTGATAATTGTTCGTATGTCAGTTATGAGTAGTTTTATGTTACGCATAAGAGACTTATAATTTTAGCGTTCCGTAACTTAAAAGGCAAAAACGGAACCCTTATAAGATCACTTTGTTGTTTGTCTGTCTGTCAAACTTTTTTTTCTGAGGAATGCATGAACGTATATAACGTCCTAAAAAAAGTTTATTGTTTAAAAAAGTTCATTGTTTTATTAATAATACAAAGGAGAAAAAAAACTCAACAACAGCGGTTAAGTTTTTTTTTCTGAATTAGTATCCAAAGGAAAAATAATGAAAAGTAAAAACCAAAACTACTAGAAGTCATTTACTAGCGATCTGCTTTCTTAGATTTTTTCAATTTGACCTGATTTTAGAGTAAAAGAAATAAAATGCTTGGTGGCGCTAGTTGGCTTATGATAGCCCCTTAAACCTCCCACTGTTCTTAACCCAAGTCCAACGCTGTGGTTTAATTTAAGTCCTACATACCTGCTTACAGCGAAAGGGCGGGCGCAAGAAATCAATTTCGAATTTTGCCTACTCTCGTAAATTATCCACCAACTTAGCACCCGAGTACTTGACTCTGACAAGTTGGTAGGAAATGACGTCACGTTACGCAGTTCCGTTTAATTAGATAATTGTCATGCCAGTTAGGTTACGCTGGTTTGTCATAAACTGAGTTGTTGTCTGTTAAATCTTGTTTGTTTATTTATAATATCTTTATTGTATGAAAAAAAACATATGTAAACATAAAAAGTTAAACCAATATACAATGGCAGACTTATCCCATCACTATCACTACATAGTATAAAACAAATTCGCTTTCTCTGTCTCTATGTCCCTTTGTATGCTTAAATCTTTAAAACTACGCAACGGATTTTGATGCGGTTTTTTTTAATAGATAGAGTGATTCAAGAGAAAGGTTTTTATGCCTATGCGAAGCCGGAGCGGGTCGCTAGTATATCATTATCTTGATGGCTAAACTATGTTAATTTCTTATCGAGTATGCTGCAACCACACTTAGCTATTCGCGTATTTACCAAAATATTTGACGAAATTGACTAATAGGCAAATAGCGCAAATGTTTTGGTGAATAAACCGTCCACACATGGTCAAATAGGCAAATATTATAGCAGCATTAGCTTCGCTTCAGTTGTAGACGTAACGGAATGACAAACGCCTCGCATCTTTTACACTTATTACAGGAAAACCAGAGGTCAATAGCAATAAGTGGCTAACACTGACAGATTTTTCATTCTACCTTACGGCATCTGCCACATCCAATTGACTGCCATCTAGCCACAGCAGTCGATATCAACGGCTTAATGTACCTTTCGAAGCCCAGGTGGCCTACCACCATCTCTTAAAACCATGCAAGAACGATTGAGTAAGGGAGATGTCGCCTTACAACATGTATTGCGCTGTCTCGCTTACTCACTGGATCTTGCATGGTTTTAAGAGACGGTAGTAACCCTTCTGAGCAGTTCAAGATCTTCCTATCATGTGGTTAAAGGGTCAATTGACCATGCACATTCTGGTGTTCATGTTCTTTGCAACCACTTCTCGTCCTCTAAACTCAAGTTAAAAATTGTTTTATTATTATACTAGCGACCCGCCCCGGCTTCGCGTGGAAATAAAAACCTTCCCCTTGAATCACTCTATTTATTAAAAAACCGTATCAAAATCCGTTGCGTAGTTTTAAAGGTTTAAGCATACAATGGGATATAGGGACAGAGAAAGCGACTTTGTTTTATACTATGTAGTGATGCTGCTCTGAGAAACTAATCCAAGGCATTGCCCGCTCGTCGTTGCTTGACACACACGATCCTCACAAACATAATTCCTTTCAGGCTATCGACCTTTACAACACTTTGTATTTGAACAATTTAATCTGCGAATTGCTTCATAGGCTCTCACAAAGCAACAGCAATTCCTGATTACAGAATGTATACTTTACAAAACCCGTATCAGAGGAGCAATTGAAGACAACGAATAACAGTGAAAAGAAATGTTTTTTTAATCTCGATATCAGCGATTGTGGCTCGGGTCCAGCCAAGTGTGAACGTTCGAGGTATATTGGAGGAATATTCTAGAATTTTTCTGTCAAAATGTAAATGTATCTTAATTTTGGTTATTTATATGAATTTTGATTGAATTTTAAACTTAGAACTTAAGACTACTTTTTCCCGCGATATGTATTCGGAGCCATGGGCTAGCATAACTACAGAGTAAGGAATTTTCATATAGAACAGAAAAGAACAGACATTTATCAAGACAGTTATCATATCACACATACATATCGCTCGAATAGCAAAACTTACTTGCTCTGCCTTTATAACGATTTATTTCAGGGTTATATTCTTCCTTCTTTTCCAGCCTAATTAATCCAGTGCAGGATATAGGTCTCTAGTCATTTGAGTTTTCAGTGTATCTTTTCCACAGTGGGCCTGCAACTTTCGCACTTTTTTTTTAAAAAAATACTTTTTAGTAAGCTTGCGCTGTTCGACTTTTTGTCACGAGGCTGTATCTCATGAACCATAATAGATTTTTAAAATTGGTTACAAGATGATTAAGAGAGAGAACATAAAACAGAGAAACTAAAGTGACGCCTTCAAAAATAATGTTTATTCCCACAAAATTTTTTTTGGGTACAGAACCCTTACTATGAAAACCTGACTTTCGCTTGATTATGTTGTGCTGATCATATTTTTACACAAACCGGTAAATCTGATGCATTAAAATTCATAATTTCACTGAACCGGAAACTTCCGGATCGGATTATCGGATGAGCTTTTCCGGTAGGCACGGGTATATTATTTACTATCTTTTGGCAGAGGCTTCACTCGCGACAATATTTCAGTATGAAAAGTACCTACTTGGGCTATGGGAATATTTGAAGCTCAATAGCCCAGCGCGGCGCGCGTGTTCGTAACGATAGCGCGCGTCAAGCGACAGCGTGTGCGCGACCATGTTTAGACTGGTCGCCATTAGTGGCATTTCTATCTTGAGCTTTTTCGTGTTTCGGAATGCAGGTTAAGCCGTTGGGTTGGTTAGGCTGTCTCAGATGGTGTAGGCGGCCTGAAAAATGGCGCGGCGCTTATTTTACTGCCTAGCTCTTCGTTCAAGCCAGAACATTTCTTCTATATGTCACGGTCAATCGGCCACGCGTACCTTTATGTCAGAGTTTTTCGGAGCTTCTGATGTGGTTCCATTAATGACTACGAAATAGATGAGAGTGAGTTATTACCGGGTCTCGTCCACAATTGATAGCGGTGTGGTGCACCGGCCGAAGATCCGACATACTTGATTAAGTAAACTGATATTTAAATGATAATTAAGGCCTACTCTACAGTGTACTAAACTTAAACATTTAATCAACATAAAAATGAGCATCAAAAGCGCTCTTACAGAATTTTAATCGCATGGGTGAATTTCTTAATCCGCCGTTGCAAGGACTATCGCCGGCAGCCAAGTGCGGTATGCAAAATTATGTTTGAAAAATAATTCAGGGCCCAGCCGAGCAGAAGGCGTCGGCGCCTGGAGGAGGCGTACATCACCCACTTGATAACGTGGACGTTTGCTCACTGGATAAGGATTATTTGGATCCCTCAGCTACCAGAAGGAACGCAGAATCCATAACTTTATTTGATTGTTTTAGGCATGATGTTTTTCTATCTGGACTTAAGAATTTTCACTTCATACTATTGTCCTGTCATCATGACGACCTCTGTGGCGTAACATCGTGATATTTTTGCAACTGGTCCTCACTTGTTCCGGTGTCTGTCATTACCTAATATAAAACAAAGAGCTTTCTCTGTCTCTATATCCCTATGTATGCTTAAACCTTTAAAACTACTCAACGGATTTTGATGCGGTTTTTTTAATAGATATAGTGATTCAAGAGCAAGTTTTTTATGCCCATGCGAAGCCGGGGCGGGTTTCTAGTCACTACATAGTATAAAACAAAGTCGCTTTCTCTGTCCCTATGTCCCTTTGTATGCTTAAATCTTTAAAACTACGCAATGGATTTTGATGCGGTTTTTTTAATAGATACAGTCATTCAAGATAAAGTTTTTTATGCCCATGCGATGCCGGGGCGGGTTTCTAGTTATAAATAAAAGCTAATAAAGAAAAATGTTTACCACATCCCGTAAAAGATATCTATGATTGCATATATATGCAGCAGGACAGTGTGCAGAGGAATTTCGCGGAAACATTGAATAATTTCGTGCGGAACTCCCCAGAATGAATTCCTGAGTGTCTTAACTGTTGTGAACACTCGGCTGTGGAGGAACGCGATAAACGACGTCTTTAGTCTTTGGCCTTTTATTTTTTATGCTATCTGTATGCAGATTAATATAAGGACTAGATGTTTCTTGCAGTTTTACTAGCGCTTCTTTTAGTTTTCTTCTTGTTGAGTCGAAATGTCTTGACTCTTTAATTATTTTTGCCCAGTACTATGTGGCTACGTTGAATGTTGATTGCTCTATCGTTGGTTGCTCCCAGATCCTCAACTGTGCAAGTGTACAGGAGTCAAGACAGTTAGAATATATCATAAGATGAGGCTATAGACACTATCTATTTATAGGTATTTTTGCTGAGCTCGGCGTCACGAAGCTTTTATTTTTGTACTGCCATGAAAGCCTTGGACAAACGAAAATATAGACAATATTTTCGGACAAATCATACAATCTCCTAGTAAGACATTGTTTTTTTTTTACTCTGGGTAGCAATAAGGTTAATATGTACTGCACTTACTTACTAATAAATAAAGATGAAAGATTTGATTGTTTGTAATTAGCTTCAAAACTACTAGACCGATTTGAAAAATCTTCCACCGTTGGAAAGCCACACTATCCCCAAGTGACATAGGCTATGTTTGCCGGGCGAAGCCGGAGTGGACTGCTTGTATTAGATACTTTGAGAAAGTTGAACACATGTATCTGTATGTCATACATACTACATAATAGATTTAAAAAAAAATTAGAGCCGCGTTCCTAGTTCTATGTACTACATGGACACTATCATAGACGTTTTCCTGGGAAGATTTCTTTCCGCTCCACTCTTTTTGAGGATATTCTTGTTGTGGTGGGAGAAGAGACAGTTCCAAAAACGGCGTGTAATACCGTAAGGCAAGGATAGTTTATATCTTAGAAACAAGACACTATTTCTAATGTAAAACTTGAGAAAAAATAAAACTAGCCTGCCATTGTGTCAGAATACGAACAGACCGATGTGTCAATAAATATTTGATGTCTTGAGGTGCCGGCTGCCACTTTAAAAAAATATGGAAAAACCTACCTGTGAATATTTCACGTTTAATTTTCAATTTAAGTTACGAAATGTTTGTATAATTTTGCACCAAAGATTATTATGTTCTAATGCATTCATACAATTCAACGCCTCAAAAAAACTGAATAGCAACAAATCTCAACAGCGTGTAATAAGGTTCTCGCAGGCGCAATTGCCCGAATTCGGCTTAGCCTCTAACGTAGTTATTTACCGCAGAAAATTGTAGCCGGAACTGCCCCCAGCCCGGTATAAATGTACCTAAGAGGGTTACTACACTTGTATAGGGTTTGCGATGACTGAAGCAGTTTTCCTCATTCATTTCAGGGCAAAAAAGATTTTTGTACGTGAATTTGTTAAGCATTGTTAATGGTTTTGTACGGAACTGTGACTTCGAGGTAAAATGTGTGAAACCTTATATTATTTTCCTTGGAAATTACGGATTAAATTTGCATTATGGTTATGAGCAAGTGTTGGGAATGAAATTAAATATCTGACTCCATGTTGAAAATTGTGTATTTTTATAATAATAAAATGTACAATTAATGCGTTTGCCGATGCTGTCACAGACTCTTTCCACGAGAGCTTCTTCACACGTTCATTTGTTTTTCTTGGGTCTTTTTTTATTAACTATTTTTTCGGCCAGTGCCGCAAGCTGCCAGTATTATATTTTTATTTCTAACATCCTCCCCCCCCTTGAAAGATTTGCTTTCAAGGCTCTTGGGAATCTAGAAATGGACATAATCTTGAAATGGCTCTTCGGAGTTGACCTTTTTTGGTTGCAACGTCGACCACTCTGGTGATTCCATCTTGACCTGGATACAGTTGTACGACTCGCCCCATCAGCCATTGCAACGGAGGTAAGCTGTCGTCTTTCACCAATACGAGATCTCCGACGTTGATCTTTTGACCCTTGGTACGCCATTTTACACGCTGCTGCAGTGTGGAAAGAACTTCTTGAGACCATCTCTTCCAAAATTGGTTTCGCAGTCGTTCCAATAAGCGATAACGATTGACGTTGAGTTTGGCAGTTTCCGGAGCAGGCAGTGCCGTCAGAGGACGACCAATTAGGAAGTGCCCAGGAGTAAGCGGTGTAAGATCAGATGGATCCGCGGACAAACAAGTTAAGGGACGCGAATTCAAAATAGCTTCAATCTGAGCGAATAATGTGGATAGTTCCTCAAAGGTTAAACTAGTGTTGCCTGCAATTCTTTTCAAATGGAATTTGGCAGATTTGACGCCCGACTCGTAAATACCGCCGAAATTAGGTGAATAAGCCGGGCTGAACATGAACTGAATGCCTTCACTGGACGCGAAAGAACCAATGGTTTGATCACACCTTTTAACCAACCTGGCTAGTTCATTGCTTGCTCCTACAAAATTTTTGCCGTTATCGCAATAAATAGTTTTGGGTTTGCCACGACGAGCAATAAATCTGCGCAAGCATAATATAAAAGCGTTAGTTGTTAAGTCACTCACCACCTCCAAGTGTACTGCTTTAGTACAGAAACATACAAATATGCAAAGATAGCATTTACTGGTGCGTGAACCACGCCCTTTACGATTTGAAATTAGGAACGGACCGGCAAAATCTGTGCCGCACGTCTCGAAAGGTGAAGCTGGGTTAACACGTGGAAATGGTAAGTTACCCATCAAAGGTTGATATGATTGAGCTTTAAATCTTTTACATTTCATACATTTAAAAACAGTTTTAGTACTTAATGCTCTGCCACCTATTGGCCAGAATCGTTGGTGAATAGAGCTTAACAATTGCTGTGGGCCACAATGTAGTAGGCGCAAATGTTCACTTTCAAATAAAAGTTTAGTGAAGATATGTTTAGAATGAATTAACATTGGATGAATTTTATTGTAGGAACAATGTGACGCATTTTGAATACGACCACCAACACGAAGTAATCCATTCTCATCGAGAAATGGATTCAGTGACAAAATATTTGATTTTGTACTAACTGATTTTGTAGTAGACAATGAATGAATATCTTCATGAAAGGAATCATTTTGCGATTGTTTGACAAGAACAATTAACGATTGCTGAAGTTCATCAGCGGTAAGTATATCTTTAATTTTATTTGTTTTATTGCTACAATTTTTAATAAAACGTAGAACGAATGCTACTACTCTCTGTAATTTGCAAAATTTAGAATATTTTTCGAATGGTATAATATTTTCAAGACGTTGTACTTTAAGACTTATTTTTTCAGGTTTTGTTTCAGGTAACAACATACATATTTTGACGAAACCGTAATAGAATTGAAAACAAATCATCCTGTATTGTAGGTCCTACCAGCATGATTTCATTGAGTGATTTACCACATGTCTTAAAGGAAGCATTGAAAACGACTCTTAGTTTAGTAGTTTCACTATGCTCACGCACGACTGCGTGATGAGGAATATAATATCCAAAGAACGGACGAGTTACCTCTGTTAAATGACCTAATTCTTCGTATTCTTTAAGAAAATCTGAATACCTCTCTTTAAGATTTTGTTTAGTCAAACGTTTTTCCAAGTTATAAAATTGCTTTTGAACAACATAATAGGAATCCACAAGTGCTTCCTCTGGATTCTCGCGTAATGGAAGTTTCACACAAAACCTTCCATTTGGGAGACGTCTATATGTTTGACTAAAATGAATTTCGCACTCCTCTTCTTCTTTCGACAACAGTTTTACTGATTGGGGAAGCTCTTCAAGCTCCCAAAACTTTGCAAGAGAATCTTTGATCTCTTGAGAGAAGTTACATTGAACATTGGAACCTAAATTAGACGGAATACCTATAGGACCAGCAACTAGCCAGCCAAATTTAGATTCATGTAATATTGGTTGATTCGGGCTCAACTTAATTTGATGAGACATGACAACATCCCAAAATACATCTGCACCAAGCAAGATGTTTATTTCAGATGGTTGGAAGAATGTTGTATCTGCCAGCTGAATATTAGATGGCAAGTTTAATTTTGTTATATCAATCGGAACATTTGGTAAATTACTAGTTATTTGCGGTATTACTAAACAACTAACATTAATGGAAAAATTGTTATTAATTTTAGACCTTATCTGTAGCTCACATACTTTAACTACACTTGTCACAGTATTGTTAACACCACGAACTGATATAGGATCAGTTTGGGAACAAACAATATTCATATTCTTTTGCATTTTTTCAGTGACGAACGAAGACTGACTCCCATTGTCGAGTAAGGCTTTTGCCAAAAATGAACGACCGCTTTTGAGATCTACTATCTCAACTTTAGCAGTACATAGTAAAACTTGATTTGGTACTATAGCAGACAACGTTGTACTAGATGATGGAGACTGCATGGAAGTGCCTTTACTCGTCACTGGTAAGTTAGACATATTATGACTATTATTATCACTATTAGACGACTTATGCAATAATGAGTTATGTCTTTTTTTACAGATTTTGCATGGACCTAGTCTACACTGAGGTACAGAATGACCAGCCCGGAGGCAGTTCATACATAACTTATTTTTACTAACAAAAGACATTTTGTCACACAACGGCATATTTTTAAATTTATCACACATGTATAGAAAGTGATTTTGTTCACATACAAGACAATGTTTACAATTTGTGTTGTTGTTTATAATAAAAGATTTTGTAGATTTAGGCATAATATCTTTTGTGTTATTTCTTTCATATTTACCAGTATCACAGCGACTATATTGTATTGTCTCCAATACATCAGCACGACCACGTAGGAATTCGAAAAACTCATCTAATTTAGGCGACAACTCTAGCGTATTTCTGTGTTCTTCCCATTTCCTACTAGTGGCGACATCTAGTTTCGATGCCATGATGTATATGACAATCGTATACCAATGTTGAACTGGCTCACCTAAATCTTCTAAAGATCTTAGATTTTTAGAGTAATAATCCACCATATAACGAATGGATTTGTAAGATTCCTTTGAAATGGCTTCAAAATTAAACAATGCTTTTGTATGGTTATTAATAAGGATTCTCTTATTGTTAAATCGTTGGCATAAAGTTGACCAAGCTAATTCATAATTTGAAGAGGTAAAACTAATCGATTTAATTACAACTGATGCGCCACCTTCCAACGAATTGCGAAGGTAATGGAATTTACTTATGGCTGGCAATGACTCATTGTTATGTATTAATGGTTCGAAGGTGTCCCTAAATTCCAGCCACTTTAAATGATTTCCGTCAAAGGTCGGCAAATTAATTGTTGGTAATTTTACGTTTAACTGATTGTGAGTACTACATATTACGGAACCATGACAAGAAACTAAACTAGCCTCTGGAGACTGAGGCCTTTGTGACTTACCAAAATTATCAACAATAGTTTGGGCAATGGAAATATATTTACAAAGGTTTGTTTCAAACTTGTCACGTTCTTCCAATTGAAAATCTATGTCCGAATCCAAACATTCTATTTTGCCTTGAATATCATCGAAAGACGACAATAACTCTTGCATGCGAGTTAACTTTAATTGTAATTCTCCTATAACAATCGCATCAATATCCTTCGTATCAAGTTTACGCAAATTGTCTACATATTTTTGAAAAACCGTTAGTCTACCCTTAATTATACCTCTTTGCTGAATAAGCTCCTTTAGCTTATCCTTGGGATTAATTGAATTTTCTTTGTTTTCCGACATTATTTATGTTTATTATTTATACATTAACAATGTTTTATTGATGAGCATTAACAATATAGACTGTTAATGACTTAATGTAAATATGATAACGAGAGCAAGCAACGAATCAGCCGTGGACGGTAAAAAACAACAACGAAATTAATAACTAAAAACCAGTCCGCAATGTATTGCGAAGCGGCTTTGTACTTACAACTTTACTGGATAATAAAGGCTCGTGACGTCACAGTGAATCGGCGGCGTGATGATGAATGCAACTAGCTAATATAACTTTGCGAAATTAACGAGTCGGTTGCCGGTCACTGCGAACCTGGAATATATGTAGAGTTTTAATCTTTATGTTTGTTAGACAAATTAGCAATGAATGTTAGACACTAGATTGGAAGATTTAGAAATATGACAGATTGCAATGTAAGTGAAGTTGGTTACTAGCTTTAAGCAGCTGAAATAATAGGTAACCTAACCTAGGACTTAAGTCTTTGCACTTTAAACTCTAGTTTTATAACTGACGATACTGAAATATATTGCAGTAAAGTACTGGTTACAACTGCGTAACAATGCGCAGTTATTTATTAGGTAACCTAGGATTTAAGTCCCATTAATAGGTACTTTACAGACAAACGAATGTATTTGTAGCAATTAAATAATGCAGTTACATATAGATAGATTGGTAACTAAGCTAATGATTAGGAACTGATCATTCACTTAATTACTTGGCAAACACTTTTAATAGGTACACAAATTATATAGAAGCAACGTAGGTGCGTTTGTATGAATAATTGGAAGACAATAACTCAAATATGAAATAAATATGGCGCACTGTTCGCAGAGAAAGAAGAAACTTTGAATTATAGTACGTACGTAATGCAATACCTATCTAGATTGACTTACTGAAATAGGTACCTACTTACCGAAACTGGGCTTACTTCCCTTTTGTATCGCCTAGGACAACAATACCTTTTCTTTGTTATCTTCTCCTTGCCTTTCCTCCTTCAGTTAGATTCGAATTATCTCGTCTTCGTTTGTAGTTGGTACGGAATCACGACACGCCAAACAATATAATTGCAACTGGTCTCGACGACTTCAGCTTTGTTCAGTGTTCTTGATCACGTTGTTGGTCACCAATATGTTGGGAATGAAATTAAATATCTGACTCCATGTTGAAAATTGTGTATTTTTATAATAATAAAATGTACAATTAATGCGTTTGCCGATGCTGTCACAGACTCTTTCCACGAGAGCTTCTTCACACGTTCATTTGTTTTTCTTGGGTCTTTTTTTATTAACTATTTTTTCGGCCAGTGCCGCAAGCTGCCAGTATTATATTTTTATTTCTAACAGCAAGCAAATTCTTGAACAACACTTCTTAACACAAAACGAGAAGTCACAGAACTGTAAAATATCGCAAAGTGCTATAAGCCAGTATAAGTACATATATATTTTGTGTCCATGAATCAGGGTATCTATCGCCGTCATTATCTGAGCGTTATTCCGGCTACATCCCATTTGAGTAACAATGGGCCCGGGTCAAAACGCGACTCTACATTATTTTTCATAAGGTTAATCTAAAGTGTGTTTATAAGATTCGGCATAACTTAGTTTTTGACCACTTGCCTGACGTCTTCCTTCGTGGCAATGCCTTTTTTATTGCAATCCGCGACTAGAGTCCATCTCTGTTATTCCCTTAATCGCTTCTTACGACATCACGGATATAAGGAAGATGGTTTATGTTTAACCCAGAGACCACACTGTGTGTTGTTTGTATAGGTTATACTTACGTAATACGCTAGTTCAGCGACCCGAAGTGGATCTTGGTCTCCGAAACGAGAGAGCGCCACGGTTTTCTATTCTGCGCGATGATGTGCCAGCTCACATCTCACGCAGGTCAGCCTGCGCAGCATCGCTCCAGCTATATCATACCTTTATAGGTTGTGTTATTAAATAAAGATGAACCCTCGTTTAACCCTTCCAACAAACATCAATATTATTCCTTGTGATGCCCTTAATTGGCTTGTACAGCAGGGTTATGTCATGGCCGAGGCCTGAACCCTGGCTTAGCCAAATATTACATTATAATTTACAGTAACAATCTCATCGTACCACCATAGACCTATAAAAACTCCAGATGTAATCTCACATACATACAATACGATATATTCATTTCGTGTAAGTGTCACGGTCAATGTCAAGAAGTCTGTAAGGATCGTAGCCAATAGAAATCCCTAGTCTCTGCCTACCTCTACGGGAGACCAGATAGCACCCGGTACCTTTCGCAGCACGAAATCATCTTTATTGTAAGATAATTGTGATTCAATCCTGCAATGTCCTAACCGAATAATACGATTGAAACCTGCAAACTATGTCTGTTTCGTTTGTCATATATGGCATCACTCAAACATAATTTCATACAAATACACACATAAATAAACCAATTAATGACACTAGCGCCAATTTCCACGCATTACCGCGATACACACAGATAGGCGGCAATTTTCAAGCTTCTCTGACGACGATCCGTCTGTAGTTCTTTTGACTCTGTGTCGTACCGCAATAAACTTTCAAAATTGTCTACCGTCGTAGATTGCATCGTAAAGAGGCGATTCAATAGATCTGTAGAATAGGTTGGCTCTTCCATACTTAGACAATCTATAGTAGATGATTTTTTAACACCAGCGAAGTTTATATTATCAAGAACATTTTTTTAAAGAAAATTGGGATTGTACGAATATTTTTCAAAAAGAAAATGTCCATGCATCGAAATACGTACTTACTTAATTAATTTTTCAACGAACATCCTAAAATATTTTTTTTTTAAATTCGTTTGTATATTTTGTTTGTTACCGCAAAACTTCATCACTTATGAATAGACTAGCTGCCCTGCGCCCGCGGTGCTACCTGTGGTTTATCATACAGCAGCGCCATCTACTTCATAAAGCCATTAGATTGACTATCAGACTTTTTGACTAGGTACTGAATCCGGAATAAAAAGTACCCTATGTATTAAATTCAAGGTATCGGTTAACTCCATACCAATTTTATAAAAACACTTTCGCCTCTACTAGTGGGATTTTTAAAATTTTACTACACAGAAACACACTCTGATGATATTGATTGGTAGGTATTAGTAAGCACAATAAATTAACCCTTTGGTATTTACAAGCATTAGATAAGGGACAGCTATCAGCTACTTTATCTAGGATTGATTGCTTCCTATCTTAGACCCTTTTTTAAACTCCCTCGGATGCTCTCCGACCATTAGTCTTGAGGGTATAATGTTTTTTTCGGGCACTCATTAAGGGCATCTGTTGTTTCGTAATCAGGCAACATCTATATCACACTTATTTGGGGAATTATACGCGCGAATACTTTAAAATCCCATCATAATAAAACAAAAATAATATAAAAAAAAAACAGACTTTTAACCGTAAATTATTCAAAGCAATGTCTAAACAATGAAAAGATTTTGAATTACGCTGTAGAGTAAACAACACTTATCTTACTTACTGATACACATTTAACTCTATCTCAAAACTACTGAAACAATTTTAATCAATTTTAATGAAACTTGCAAAGTTTTCAAAGTTGGACTGATCGTCCAAATAAAAAAGCAACCAATTTAATTATAGTATTAAAAGACAAATTTTATTTTATCGTCTACGTACTTTTCGTTTGAAACCAGGCTTGGGCTACAAGTGCTACTGGCTGGAAAAACACTGCGATGATATGATATAGGTACCTACCGCTTACTGGACTCAACGCATTCTTAGTTGACAAGTGACAAGGCGCTGAATGTGATTTTTGATGTGATTTTTTTAAATACCTACCACCAACAAAATGGGTGCCTATAAATAACTAAAGCCTGGATTCATACAAGTTATTACTTCGCGTAGGTATTTTAATTTATCATACCAATTTCATTTCATATAATATGCAATTTCATTCTCCGTCTTATATGCTGATATTGGGTGGTATTCCCGACTATATTAAATTTTTAATTCTATTCAAACTATGTTTTTTTTATTTTGTCTCGTTATCATTGCTGAAAGGTTTACGCGTTTGGTGAGAAATATTATTATTTGATACAAGGTATTACCCTGTATGGCTATCCTAATTTAGTTCTTCAGTGTTAATTAAATAAAAATTATAAAAAAAACTTTGTTACTGAAAACAAAACAAATGTATATTTTAAATACTGCGTAGATTTTAATCTCTCGTCTAGTCTTGTACGTTGAACTCAAGGAATTTAAATTTTGTTTTCACAGTCCTTTTAACAACTTGAATAATCAAGATAAAAAAAATTGATGGAGATTTCGAACAGCTCTTGAATTATAAATGCAGATTCCTATTAAACATTTATTGATTCAGTCATAGAACAAACAAAGAAAATTGTTACTTGAAGTAAGTCTTGATTAAGCAATGTTAATCTTTTATTGTTTTCGTTAGAATATAGTTTAATTATTCATCGAAACCCAATATTGATTAAAGTTGTTAGGTGAGTGATTGTATATCGTTAGCATTTTCTTCTACAAAGATTTGTGCCATTGAGATGAAAGATAAAGATATGTTGCAATAGGTCACTACACATTATCCAGTCCGCCCTGGGCTCTTACTATCATCTCTAAAAACCATGCAAGATCCAGTGAGTAAGCGAGACAGCGCAATACATGCTGTAAGGCGACATCTCCCTTACTCACTGGATTTTGCATGGTTTTAAGAGATTGTGGTAACTGGGCAGCATCACTCAGTTCTCCCGTTGGTGTTTTCGCCTGTGTCATATATCAATTAAATTCAAATTTAAATTAATTATATTCAAATTTAATTAAATCCCAACTAATGTTATATTATAAATGCGAAAGTGAGTTTGTTTATTTGTTTGTTACCTCTTCACGATCTTATTCACGCCCTATCTACTGAACCAATCTTCCTGAAATTTTGCATACATAGCTAGGAGTATTGAGAAGGACATAGAATACCTTTGATCCCGGAAAAACACACTGTTCCCGAGGGAAATTCAAGCGGGCGAAGCCACGGGCGAATTATTTTGGATTATTTATATATGACAGGTATCTTTAGAGATACTTTTTTCATGCAAAGTATTAGTGCTGCTAAACTTTTGAAATATCTCTTAGACCACGCTGGCGAAGTCGAGGGCTTTAACAGCTGGTAAATAAATATACATGGAAATCACATAGTTTTGGGTCATAGTGTCATACTATATTTAAAACAAAATCTATGTCGGAGTTTTGTTAGACAAGTTAGAATGTTATAATGTCCCCGCTGTATTTATTTTCCTTTGTGTTTTTCGAGTAATTGTGCGTAATAATCGACCATCATTATAATTCACTAAGTGTTCGAAACTGAGTAGTAGAGTATTATATTGAAGTAATTGTTCTTAGTCACCAAAATCTCTAAGATTAAATTAAGTGAATTTCTTTTGCCTTAATTGACCTAAAGTAAAACTAATGCTGAATAAATTCATGAAAGGCTTTGAAAGACTCTTATTCAGAGGCGTAAAATATCACAAAAAAATACAGAACCCTTGTCCCATGACACCTACCATCAATTTTTGTGCAATTTACTTGAAGTTTTCAAGCGATATATTGGTAATTCTGTACGCCGAACTAATATATATTCCATACCATGGCAGTCGTAATTCCCCGAAAGACGGTCGGATTTGCCCCGAATAAAACAATACATTGCAATACCCCCGCGATTAACTGTCGGTCTGTCTGTACTATCAATAATACCAATTTCGGTGTCATTAGAATTCTGTGCTCATATTGGACATAATACTGGCGATTTATTTCGTCTACAAATCAGAATAAGGGGTAGGAGGCATGTGTGATTTTTTTTATCATAATTGTTTTTGACCTACACGTTAATGTCATAATCATTGTCATCAGTTATTTAAGATTAAGTTAAATATTAACATAATACACACACACACATAAACACACATAAAAACAGTACAAAAATGTTTCAGAGACTAGTGGTTGAGTCCAAATGGTTTATTGGCAGTGAACTAATGCTGTCATTATTAAGAATGTATAAGATTTTATTTACTTAAAAAAAATAGAGTTAAATTAATAAATAAGCTTTATTATTTTTATAGAGCTGCTTCACTACATAGTTTAATCAAAGTAACTTTCTCTGTCCCTATGTCCCTTTGTATGCTTAAATCATTAAAACCACGCAGCGGATTTTGATGCAGTTTTTTTTATAGATAGAGTGTTTCAAGAGGAAGGTTTTTATGCCCATGCGATTAAGCGGGGGCGGGTCGCTACTTAATTGATAAGATAGTAAAAATATTCGTTTTGAAATCACTAGTTCTACAACTTTACATAATAGAGATGACATTATTTCCTTATACTTAAATATTTTTTTATGGGGTTATTCGCCTTCGCCTAAATCTACTTTCTAAATAAAAGACTGTTCTAGTACTCAAAGGTTCTAGCAAAATATTGTGGTTTCACCTAAGAAGCATTATGTTCAAAAGTGACTTACCCAAAAAAAATTTCATTTGACATAACCGGTGAGTCGAATGAGTATGAGTATTTTAAAAATAGTAATTAGCCAATTAATTTACATGCCAAAAATTAGTAGAATATAGATCGCTAGTAATTTAAACAAAAAATTATTTATACCCAAAATTTATGTAAATAATAAAAATATATTATTCAATTAGGCGAAACAGCAATGTCTTGATTCGTGATTCCCAAAGTTGATGCTCAGTGATGTATCCCACCCTTTACTTCAATCTGCAGATAGCATCCCGCATTCGTTTGCGCGGCACATGAAATTTAATAGCAAAATGTACGTTGTTTTTATAGCACATAAAATTCAGTCATACGTATATATGCAGGGTATAAGATATTTCCTTATCACGTCTCCTTTCGGCATTTATGTTTCATTTATTGTATGTCTGATTGAAAGTGGAATAATAGATTGATTGGAATTATTTGGATTGTTGGAAATATAATAGAACTAGCTGTTGCCCGCAGCTACAGTCGCGTAGTACTCGGTTATATCGCGGCAAAAAGTAGCCTATGTTTGACCCCCGATATACCAAATTTCATATAAATCGGTCCAGCGGTAAAGCCGTAAAAGCGTAACAGACAGACGGATGGACAGACATACTTTCGCATTTATAATATTAATATGGAAGTATGGCGCCTTATCACAGGGAACATCACTCACCGACCACTCTGACAAGAGTGTACTGACTAAGAAGAAGATGGATGCCAGAGGTTCAGGCGAAACATAGTCATCATCATAACTTTACACGTATACATAAAAACAGCCTCTGTGGTCCAGTGGTTAAGATTTGCCTGAAGACCCGAAGGTCTTGGGTTAAATTTGCACGGTTACTTTATTTAGTTGTTTCCAGTTTGGCTAGGCCATTGCAGGTATGAATTCCTTGGTTGTCAGATAATAAAGATGATTTTGTGCCTCGGAAGGCACGTTCAGTTGTTGGTCCCGGCTGCAATCTAATAGTCGATAAAGGCACTACGTCGAGACCTAGCGGCTGTTCCACTGAATTTTGAAACCTGAGTGATTATGGTCGATTGACCGTGTCACCTACATGTAAATGATGATAATCATAACGTTTTTCCAGTAATATCTAAAGCTATGTAGAGTCTGATGACCTTAATTGTAAATATTGTTGTGGTTTAGATAAACTATCTGTAGCAAAGGAATTAGGGCTTGCTTTTGTCGCTTTTTACGACATCAAAGGGATATTATTCTTAAGTGTTGGTACTTCCCAGCAAGCCCTTAGGGATATTAAAAGGTGGTTTACTAGTATGTATGTTCCTTAAGCTGGTGTAGTAGTTCCATGGCAAATTTAGGTTCCTTCTTTTTCAACCCAGGGTGTTTCCCAATGTATCCTCAGTTGCAATGCTCAGGGAAACCAGTTCAATAGGATTATGATTCGGGTGCTTAAGAATGAAAATGAAGAAACCAAAAGATTCTCCTTACATTATGAATTATTAATAACTACAACTTAAATCACAGGATTCAATATAGGCATTTCAAAATTTGAGCTCGTCAACGAAAAACTCGATAAGCGTCGTTTTGGCAAGCCTCGAATACCGTAGCAAAATTTTGAACTAATATCCTGGCAGTGATTAATGATGGAGGGCGACAAATTCCAAGTTGGTTGAGTCGAGAGTTCGCTATATGACTTCCCTAATGACTTGTAACTTGCACGTGGATCCACTCAGGGCATGGTGATGAAGAGGGAGCGATAATTAATATAAGGTCAAGAACAGATTGATCAAGCCTATATTATGCTAGTAAATATAGGGACAAATCACACATATTGAGTTAGCCCCAAAGTAAAATTGAGACTTGTGTTGTGGGAACTCAATGCTAACTTATATTTTATAATAAATAAACATCCAAGATCCAGGCCAATCGGAGAAAGAAAACTTTTCATCTTGACCTGACCGGGGATCGAAATCGGAAACTCCTGAATAGCGATCGGGCATATTAACCATTACGCCACGGAGGTCGTCAATAAGTTACAAATATATGATGATTACAGCCACATGGAGTGTTTCGTCCTATTAGGCTTTTTGTAAAATTTGAATGTATGTATCTCATTCTTGAGGAAGGCCTAAGCCCAACAGTGGACAGCCTGCAGCTGAAATAATGTTGATGATTATCATTTCTGTACTCCGAAAACGCGCGGTTTCGTATCCCACCACTGCCACCGTTACACGGCAATTAAACTGGATGACATTTTAAATACTGTTAATAAACAGTGAAGTTAGTACTTTCATAATAGTCAACAAGTTTCCAAAGTAAACTGCAGCAAAGTATATAAATAGATTTTTTAAATATATGATTCAAACTAAACAAGATCTAGACATCAGCTGATCATTGATTACTTTTTTGATAGAGCAAATATTTTTTTCGTATTTGACTGAAGCATTGTTTAGAAAGTCGAGTTTCACATACTTCAGAATGATTCAAAGTCCATTATAAATAACAAGTTTTATAAGTAACAACGCAAAAATTGGGTTTAAAAATGCACAAAACACCATTCAAACAAAAAGCCAAGTTCGGCTTCGTAAATTAAAACTGATTATCGTCATATCTCATGACTGAGCCCCGACCGTACAACTCTCACGGGTGTTATCCTGCCATAATTAGTATGTCGCTGTTTTTGTACGTCGTCATAGCCGCTGAAGAAACTTGACTACTTATCAGATTTTGTTGGATGTTACCGCTGACAAGGAAACTTGGCTTACTGAAATGGTGTCCTATTTGTCAGGAATTTGTAATGAAATATGTTTTTTTTTTCTTTTACTTTTGTTGCTGATTAAACTATACGGTATTTTATGATGTAATTAAGCAAAGTTGGTTATACACTGGAGCTAGTTTGCTCAACAGGGAGTCGAGTATGCTATGAATCAATTGTACATGAATGTCATACGACGTTTTACAACACATTCGCAGAGAAAAAAACCATTTTAATAGTTAAGCAATGCTTGAAAGTTCTAGAAATATAGAGCTAACATCAAGAGAAAAAGAAAATTGTTGCATTAATAAAATAACATTTAACTATGTTACTAGTAAGTAACTAGTGCACCCGATTCCGTCATCCTTTGAATATTCATTCATACTGTATGGTATAGGGTTGTCAGTATTAATAAATCTACATTGCGGATTTTTATTTATTTATTTAAATCATGTACACTCAATTATAAATAGGATTAAGTACCTGAAAAAATAAAAGCTCAGATTTTTCCAACACGAACTGAATGTTACTTATCCAAATATCATCTCTTGCTTAAAATTTAAATCTGTTTTTGAGTCAAATAAATACGACGTTAATGGAATTTTAACTCCGAAAGTTCTAAAGGCAAGTTGATATCTGGATGAGATCTAGTCAAACACGCACCAAGTGTTAAAAATTAATAACTTTAAAACCCATATAAAGCATGTTTGATTTTTTTTATTTTTTTCCCATATAAAAACAGCTTTATTATATTGCTGTTTTTTTTAAATACCACATTTCATTAAATAAATAAACATTAACAATTAAACTTAAAAACTTGTTAGTTTGGCTATCCAACGAGGAAATGCTGCTATATTAGATATAAATATATATCCTGTTATATAGACAACAGAAATTCATTTCCGTCAGTGGCAGCCCTGATTTCAACGACTAGTTTCCAGTAGTTCCCCAATTTGCCGGCGATAATTCACGCCGCCAGAACTGTGACGGTTGCCGCGGGCAGTCACATTAATCTACGTTTTGACATAATCAGATGCTGGAGGACACTGGGGACGTACTGTGAAATAACACACATTATAATCTGCTAGTTTCAAAAGCCCAGAACTCCGGGCGTGACACTAAAGTTGGTTAAAATTTAATTTATTTAAGAAAATTCCAAAACTATATACATTTAAGTCGTGTTAGTTACACTATTTATAACTCAATATTGGCTGAACTGATTTGGCTGAAAATTGGTGGGGAGGTAGCTTAGAACTAGAAAAAGGACATAGGGTCGTTATACCTTTCATCCCTAAAAAGTTCCCAAGGGAAACTTCCCTTGGGAACTTTTTAGGGACGGGCAGAAGCTAGTTTATTTTATACTAGCTGTTGCCCGCGGCTCCGCCCGCGTGTAGGTCGCTATATATATCCAGACCTATAGTCAATTCTATTGTATCCTTTTCCCGTGCCAATTTTATAAAGCCATTACATTGCTACGATATCATTAAATATTAGGGCCACTTCTTTCTAAAATACCGTTTTTAAAATCAATAGGAATCAGTATTAAACAGTCGTAAAATTCTGAAAAAAATATATGTTTTTAGTTGAGGATCTAGCAGAGTGAAATTCGCTTACAGTAACAGTAACAATATCAGACAAAATTCGCTCGATAGAAAAATCTAAGTTGCCTCCTTTGGAAGTTTATTTTCAATACTATGCCTAAAATAATAAACTTATTGTCCTGCTTTTTATACCAGCCTTTAGATAAAGTATTTATATAGTGAAAATCGCTGAAGTAGATGTTGTAGTGTTATTTTCCCAAATATGATGTCTAAATGCCTACAAAATGAGTGAGCGAACAACGTACCTTCAGGAGAAGGAGCCCTTAACATTCATACTATCAATCTTTGTCTCTAAAAGAGTCTATACTCAGCCTATTACAGAGTCATTAGGACCTAAAATCCACTCCCAAAGTTTTAGTGGGCGTGAAAAGTGGAGAAAATCTCAATAAATAGTGATAAGTCAGATAAATTAGTCCTACGACACGACCGTATGTTCCGTCAAACACTGATTTGATTATTTTTTAAACCAAAGCCAAACCAAACCAACCAATCAATTCAAATAGCTTACAATACAACACAACAAACGACCGATAAACAAACCAACCAATAGTACTAAATCAACAACCAAATTTTTTTTTAAATAATTGGAATTAATTGCTGCCGTAAGGAAAAATTTCAATCTGCTATTAAAATAAAGTCAGCACCATCTATTGATATTTTATGTAACTAAATCATACGCCCACAAACATTCAATGTGTTATTTTATTAAAATTTAATAGAGACTGCAGTGTGTTTTTGTCTTTATTGATATCGATAAAACAAAGTAGACATTGTAGCTTTATCTAAATTAAATACGTTTATGTAAATCGCATTCAACTGTTTAAAAGTTTTGAAGCAGTGCTTGTAGTAAACTTTAAATGACCATAACTTCTATTTCCCTTAACCGATTTTGATGAAACAAAGATTTTACAACGCTCCTAATTATAAGTAATTCACCTGTGAAAACAGCGTTCAAACCTGTTGAGTAGTTTTGAAATTATAACGCACCACACAGACAGAAAGACAGACAGACAAAAATTGCAAAAATTGTGTTTTTTTGGTTCTTATTACTTTATTCTTTAATTGCCCCGTAGGGGTTTTTTAGAAAAATATTTAATGTACAGACACTCGATTTTTACTGTCTTATTATATGTATAGATAGATAAGTACAAAATACTTTTATATTAACGGAATTAACGCTAAGAGCTTTCTCTAAGTAAGAAAATATAATATAATCAATTTTTCTCTCGTCACTGGCAACTTTCCCTCCATTTGGCGGAAAGCGTTTGTTATCCCTCTTCCTAAAATTTCATCCCCTCAAGCTTTAAATAATTTCAGCCCTATTTCCATTCTCCCTTTTCTTTCCAAAGTTCAAGAAGCCGTAGTGCATGCTCAAATATCTTCATTTATTTTTTCTAACTCTCTTCTTACTCCTTTTCAGTCTGGCTTTCGTCCTGGTCACAGCACTGCTACTGCACTGCTCAAAGTCACTGAAGATATTCGTTTAGGAATGGAGAGTACGATGGTCACCATACTTGTTTTAATTGATTTCTCGAACGCTTTCAATATGGTTGATCACGATATTCTTCTTGCTATTCTTCAACATCTGCGATTTTCTCCCTGTGTAGTAAATTGGTTTTCTGATTACCTCTGTGGCCGCCAACAAGCAGTTCGCATGGACCGTGAATTGTCAGACTGGAATACCCTCTCTACCGGTGTACCGCAAGGTGGCATTCTCTCACCTTTACTTTTCTCTATTTTTATAAACCTTCTTTCTTCTCTCATTGGCTGTTCTTACCATTTCTATGCTGACGATCTACAAGTTTACACACAGTCTTCAGTTGAGGATATTGATCTGGCAATCGCCAGGATGAACTCAGCGCTGTTAGCTGTCTCATCGTGGTCCGCTGACTTTGGAATCAGTGTCAACCCCACCAAATGTCAGGCAATAATTATCGGTAGTAGTAGACAAATTAATCAGCTTGATCTTAGTTCTATTTCATCAATCACCTATAATGGCAACGTTATCCCTTTCCATAATTCTGTAAAAAATCTTGGCCTTTATATTGATTCCACTCTCAGTTGGACCGCTCATGTCACTGAAATCAGTCGCTCTATAAATATTACTCTCCAGCAACTGAATCGGCTCAGAAACTTCTTACCCATCAAGACTAAGATTCTATTAATCCAAACGTTAGTTTTCCCTATTCTGGACTATGCTGATGTATGTTATCCGGACCTTAATCAAGATCTCCTCAATAAGCTAGACCGTCTCATTAATAATTGTATTCGCTTCATCTTTTGTCTCCGTAAATATGACCACATATCGTCTTATCGTTCCGAGCTTAGATGGCTGCAAATTCGTCAACGTAGACAACTTAGGCTTCTGTGTACACTTTTTTCGATTATTACGAATCCTCAGTCACCTGAATACTTAAAATGTAAGTTCAAATTTCTTGCAGACTCTCACGACCGACAGCTTCGTTCTTCTAACTCTCATTTGCTGTTTATTCCGTTATTTCGCAGTAGTTTTATGGCAAATTCCTACACATTACAATCCATCCGACTCTGGAATGCTTTGCCTGCCGATATATTTAAAGAAATTTCTTCTAAATTTACCTTTAAAAAAAGAGTTCATGCTCACTTCTGCGTGTGAAAGTTCTTTGTGAAAGTTTTCGTAAAAGTATTTATGTAGGCTTATATAATGTATATTTATATACTCGTATGTATGTGCATAGATGTATGTATATATATATATTTTTAATATATGTAGATATATAAGTAAGGGTATAAGTATGTATATTTATGTATTGTGTATGTATGTTACGTAGTTTAATATGATAGGTATGCATTAAAATACCCATCGTGGTAAATTTGTTTATTTTTAAGTACCTATTTTCCCTTTTAACTTTTTTGCGCCGCACAGTTTTTCTGTTTCTCCCAATGGTTGACTGGTAGAGAATGCTTTTAGCATTAAGTCCGCCAATTGTATAAGTATTTTGTACTTATGGAACAATAAAGTTTTAATAAATATAAATAAATAAAAATAATTCTAGAAAACAAATAAAAAACGAAAACAGAAAATTATTGTTTGTGGCAGGATTCGATCCAGCTACTTTCTAGAAACATTTCTTTACTAAAATATTAAAAAAAAATAGACTTCTAAAAAATTAATACAAAACAAAAAAAGGGTAAAAACAAAAGAAGTGATGTCTAGCAGGATTCGAACCCTCTACTAAAAAAAAATGAACCGCGAGCTCTACCGATAGGCCAACATCCTTTGCTTGTTACTGCCGAAATTTCAAATGGGTTTTGTCTATAGGTACGCAAGTTAACGCATTAAAAGTTTTAAAGCAGTGTTTGAAGTAAATTTTCAATCGACCATAACTTCTTTTTCCCTTAACCGATTTTGACGAAACAAAGTTTTGACAACGCTCCTAATTATATGTAATCCAACTGTAAAAACCGCGTTTAAATCCGTTAAGTATTTTCGAAGTTATAACGTACCAGACAGACATACAGACAGACAAAAATTCCAAAAACTGTCTTTTTGGTTTCTGTTACTCTTTTTTAATCGCACTCAATCAGTTTTTTTGAAAAATATTAAATGTACAGACACTCGCATTTTAGTGTCTTATTATATGTATTGATTATATGTATTGATAGGTGACTGAGACATATTCGCTCTGAATCATTCAGATAATGTAACTGAGAAAAGCTGGCACAATTAATAAGAATTTCTACACAGCACTCTTATTCACTTATTCTACTCTATTTGTTTGGAATTCAGCTGAAATGGAGATTTGTCGAGCGGTATTAAAAAGCTATATCAACGGCCCTATTTATCGCCTGTCATTTAAAATTACATTACACAATTACAAATTCGTCCTAATTTTTATCCTCAATGAATCTAGCGCATATTCATTGACTAAAATCGATATTGAGTCGTACCATCTTTGATCCCAAAACATCAAGATTAGTAAATAAAGAACCGAATGTCTGTTCTTTCAGGATAGGTTATAAACCCCATCTGTCATTGTCGGGCGGCCATGTTTTATTTATCACCAACATTAAGGACCCGCGATATATGGCGCTGAATGGATCAGTTCACCCCAAAATGGACGTTTTAAGTTGATTTTATTGTTTACATGCTCTTTCCGTAGTTTGCGGTGTAATATCGCCCTTTTAATACATCGTTTTGGGATTTATTTTTTTCTTATGCTCTTTTTATTTGAGAGTGAGAGTGAAGATACACCATTTTGTTGGGAGTTTAATGGCTCAGCAACTTAAGTTTCGACATCTCTTTAGCATTTTTGTGGCCGCTCTCTTGCCAATAGAAATAAATAGATAGAAAAACCGTTTATGTACTAACATTAGAACAATTGCTTTTACTACTATTAGGGTGGGTTGCACCAAAGTACCAGTAATCGTAACAGTTTAAGTCAAATGTAATAGTAATATTACTGCTAACTATAACCGTTGAAGCGACATAGGTTGCACCGTCGTATTTTGTAGCATAGTTACCAGGGTTACAAGTATAATGACGTCTGTGGAGGTTATTGGACCCGTCTGACAGATTAGTTGACGATAACAATAGCGCTAACCGGTCAAGTTTGGGCGGTTACGGTTAGCGTAAAAGTTATGACGGAATTTTGACGACTGACAAAATGGTGCAACTCATTTTTCACCAAACCGGTACTTTGACTACACAGTTATTGTTATAGTAAGTTGGTGCAATCCAGCCTAACTATTACTACTGTAATTGTTTCGTGCACAATTGTAATGTTTTGTATGCTAATAAATAAATTGCAAAAATAATAATGACACTGGGTGTTCGCATCAAAATGATCCCCGCTTAGCATTAGTTGTGGTATAGGGACCACGATGCTGGTTGGGTTTGTTTGTGGTGCGGTCGATTTCCAGCAGACGATGGTGGCAAAGTTTTTAGAAATAATCCCTGAGTCTCTGGTTTGGCTTCTTTACAACCACCAGATGTATTGATCTACAAACAGTTCAACGGCTTTAATTTATAGTCAGCTTTATAAGTAGAATTACTTTTTACCAAAAATTTACTACAAAATTCAAACTACTTCCATATCCATACTTCCATACTAATCCATACTTCCATACTGATATTATAAATGCGAAAATCTGTCTGTCTGTCTGTCTGTCTGTCTGTCACCTCTTCACGGCTAAACTGCTGGACCGATTGTGGTAAAATTTGGTAGGGATGTAGTTAACGACCTGAGGTCAAACTTAGGCTACTTTTGGGCGCGATATAACCATGTCCCACGCGGGGCGAAGCCGCGGCGAACAGCTAGTAATATTATAAATGCGAAAGTGAGTTTGTATATTTGTTTGTTTGTTACCTCTTCACGCCCTATCTACTGAACCAATCTTCCTGAAATTTCGCATACACATAGCTAGGAGTATTGAGAAGGACATAGCTCTCAACCCGGGAAAAAGCACTGTTCCCGAGGGAAATTCACACGGGCGGAGCTGCGGGCGAAAGCTAGTAAATAATAGTACTTTTTCATAGACAATCACACAGCTGATTAAAGAGTTTATTAAAACAAAACTTTGCTACAAACGAAACAACTCTTGAAAAACTTCAAAAAGATGGTGCGAACCAAAAACCCAACTCGTGTAAGACATTACAAAGAAGAAGGTACTCGGCTTTGTAAGAATCAAAAGTTACGATAATATCTGCCACAGTTATAACATCCTAACTCAAAGAAAATTATACCCGGAACACCAGAAGTCGCGAACTTTCCGGGAAAAAAAATAATTAATTTAAATTACAAGTTTTAAAGAGACCATTTGGGATGCGCCGCCTCGGTTTTAATTAAGGGAATGCTCTGGAGGCGAAAAATTCAATGGATTCGTTTGCTTGTGGGTTCTGTGTTAGCGGAGAAGCGATTTTTTTCTTAAAATATTGGTACGTTGCTTGGTACTATAGTATCTATTTTGTAATGTGGATAACTTTTTTAGAGTGTGCCGTGTTAATTGACCTGATACAATAGATCCTGGACATCATAAGATCAGTGGGTCTAAAAACGCCACTTTAGCAATTCATCGAATCGAATTCATATTACGAATTTCTTAGCAATTCTTTAGCAATTCCTATTTCTTTCAATTCTTTTGAAGAGGAATTGCAAAGTTTAGTTGGCCATTTTACAAAAAATAGAGGAATTGCTACAGAATTACCAAGGAATTCGTAATATGAATCGATTCGATGAATTGCTAAAGTGGCATTTTTAGACCACCAGGATTTTTGAAACCAAAATATGTAATGAGATTATCCAGTACAATGTCATTTAACTCCTTAAACTACACATTGTCTGAGTTTGTATGAACATGATGTTAATGGTATAATCATCAAATTGTGTAGTTATTATAGTCAATCATGCACATTCTTGTGTCAAATTTATTTGAGACCGCCTCTCGGCCTCTGACGTGGTTCTTTTAACGAATACCAGATGGCAGCCTGGACCAACGGCTTAACGTGCCTTCCGAAGCACGGAATCATATTTTTTGTCAGACAATCAGGTGATTAAAGTCTGCAATGTCCTAACCAAACTGGAAACAACCAAACAAAGTATGCTTCCCATGGGAATCGAACCATCGACCCCCGGGTCTACAGGCAAACGCCTTAACCACTGGACCACGGAGGCAGTATCTAAACGGTATCTGGGTATGACAAGCTGTATCGCTTTCAAATCGCTAATCGCTGGCAGAGGGACAGGCCATTTGAAAAAAAGAAGAAAATATTTGGTGCTAATAGGATTCTGATACGTGGAGAGTGAGTTGGTGGAGGTGTTAACTGGCTTTTATTGTGGAGAATAGGTATGTTTCCCTATGTAGGTAGTGGTTTAACACATTATGAGGTATTGTTAGATTCATCTTATTTATAACTAGCGACCCGCCCAGGCTTCGCATATCTATCAAAACACAGACGTATACACAGACACATAGACATATCATATGCACATTAGTGCTCGAGATATAAAACCCTCCTTTGGGCAGTAGAGTACAATTTTTTTTTATTAGTTTATATTTAAATATTTTTCATTAAAATATACATTTTTTTTCACGCCATGAACTGGTCTCCAATGAAGTGCGAACCCTAGTAGGTATTAAATGATCTAAGCAACCAGCATATAACACAGGACAGGAAAAGCTAGATGAGAGAATTGTTCAACCCCGATAAATGTAAAGTAAGTAAAGAAAAAACCGTATAAAATAAAATATTTCCATTAAAATTTCAACAATATAGTCGTCTAGATAGTTAATAATAAACTCGACTTTTGTACAATTTCAGATTGTAACACAATACATTCATATGAATCGGAACAAAGGCTTGGCAGGCATACGTCATACCATTTGTCCGTTCAAGTCCGACAGCTATCTGCCAATAGACAATCAAAGCGGATATTTCTGCACTAGTGTACTATTCCAGTTCTTGTTTCGAACCAATCAAAATGTAGACATTGTTATGTTTTTATGGATATGGAATTCTTTATTTAAAAACTATAACTTCATACGAAGTTTCTTTTGTTGAATTTGACACGTAGCATTTAGTTCTGTGTTTAGTGTTTAGCTTGATACAATGTGTTTGTAGTTATCATAAATGATGTCTATAAGGCATTCAGAGGTTTGTGTTGTCAGATAGCTCTAAATTAAGAATCACTACAATGCCTACATGCAGCCCAAATTAGTATATATGGTAAAACAAAATCGCATTTGTAGTCTCTATAGATGTAGGTATTATAATACCTTCAACAGCCATTAATAAGAGCTACGGTTCCTCCTGACTTTCTGAAACATTCCTGAGTTCGTGACAAAATGAAATTCCCTTAGTGTGGTTCACGGACAAAACTCGCTGCCAATGCGGAGAGCCTGCAGACAATGTCACACCTGTTAGAGTGCCCATTATGTCCCGCTACCTTAAGCAGAGGAGACCTTATAGCGGCGATAACAGATGCGATCCAAGTGGCAGCATACTTGGGTCTCCAAAATTTTCAGATCATCGACATGAAGAAAAAGAAGAAAAAGTAGTGGTCGCGATTGATACCAGCACTCGTTCAAAATCAAATCATTGTATCTCTACCCGACTCGTTGCATTCCACCAACAACGGAGGGTTGACATAAGACACTGGTTGTAACAATAATGCCTAGTAAATTTTTATGCCTCATGTTTACCTCAGAGTAACAAAGTCATCGCTTTGATCAACATATTAAACGAACCCATTCGCTAAACTTAGACATTAGACAACAGGATTACAACCAGGAAAACGCTGGGATGATTATCCATGTTCATATAATAATCTAGTTGTTTATCGGGGCTCCGCTCCCGTGGGAATTCCGAAATAAAATATACCCTATGTGTTGTTCCATCCATTTCCATTCCAAATTTCAGCCAAATCAGTTCAGCCGTTTTCTTGTAAAAGATTAACAAACATCCATCCATACAAACTTTCACGTATATAATATTAGTGAAATTATTGCGTCTGTTACGCTTTCACGGCTAAACCGCTGAACTGATTTTGATGCAATTTGGCATGAATATAGTTAAAGGCTAGGGAGCAGATATAGGCTACTTTTGGGTGAGATATAACGGAGTTCCACGCGGGCGGAGCCTTAGGCAACAGCTAGTATAAATACGTTAAACATTAATTTAATAAACATTGGTTAAAATAAATCTGGCATACCAAAACGATGCTAATATTTTATTTAATGTGGTGTTTTCATTATTTTGCGGTAGCATAGAGTAAAGTAAGTTCGAGACTTGTGTTATGGGATACTAACTCAACGATACTATATTTTATAACAAATACATATATAGATAAACATCCAAGACCCAGATCAATCAGAACAAGATCATTTTTCATCTTGACCTGACCGGGGATCGAACCCGGGACCTCCTGAGTAGCGGTCAGGCATGTTTACCATTACGCCACGGAGGTCGTCAAAGACATATACACTTAACGAACCATAAATTTTTAATTCATACTTCCATATCCATACTTCCATACTAATATTATAAACTAAAACGAAAACCGATTTTAATGAAATTTAGTATGAATATAGCTAAGAACCGGGGATCAAACATAGGTTTTTAGGCGCGATATAAACGAGTGCCACGCGGGCGGAGCCGCGAACAACAGCTGAAATAAATAAATCTTTTCCATCATTACTTTTCACCTTGGTATCGGTCAAATCCCGTTTTGGTCTTAATTATGTAGACACCATCCGATGGCAAGTGGTCACCGTAGCCTGAATTTATTAAATACATTTCTCTTCTATGTGACATTATAACTCTATGGTAGGCGCTGCGTAATTTATAGCTGTATGCGCGTTAGTTATTTAGATGAGATTGGGCGCCTGAACGTACCTAGTAATTACTTTACTAAATTTAATATTCATTACGTCACAGTAATGTTAGGCAGTTTTGCTCAAATCGGTAATTTTGCCCGAGAATTTCCCTAGTGATGTAAAAATTTTAGGGTTTTTTTTTTGGGAAGCTTTTTAATATAATACTTGTTAATTTGGTATTTCTAGTGGTATTTCTGTATTATAGCAAAAATATTATAAAATAAGGCAAATGTAATAATAAGAATAGATAATAATCGTTAGCCTTACACGCGCGCTATTCTCTGAAGATCTCTCTGTTCCATATCTATTCATGTAGAAAAAATTCGCCAACATGCATTGACTCTTCGAATAAAAACATCTAACCAAGAACAGCAGTTGAAAAATACTATCCATATTTTTCTTCTTTTTCATTAGCTCAGTCTTTTCTATTTTCATTTATTTATTTTATTAATATTGACCGAGCGAACAAAGCGAGCGAGAGCGTGTGTTAGTGGCCAACATTGACTGAGTTTTCAAGCTGTCTAAAGGCATCCGTCAAAGTCTTACCACTGCCATCTAGCGAGAACAGCCGGTGAAACTCAAGGTAGAAATCGACCAATCCAAGTCAGGCCACGTTAGCAGTAGCTTGACACACACCTAAATTACTATCGTGCTCCTTAATTCATCTCTTTCTTGATTTAACGATATATAAATTTAACTAGCGACCCGCCCCGGCTTCGCACGAGTGCAATATTATAGGTTTTACTTACATAAAACCCTTCCTTTTGAATCACTCAATCTATTATAAAAACCGCATCAAAATCCATTGCGTAGTTTCGAAGATTTAAGCATACATAGGGACAGAGAGCGGAAAGTGACTGTTTTATACTATGTGAAGATATGCGACGTTTTTTAAAGATAAGATAAGATAATCCTTTATTTGCAATTAATAGGGTACAATGTGATGTTCATAATAACAATTTAGAGTCCTTAACCTATTTAGCCATTGTCCACAGCATGCAAAAATTCATACAAATTGATAAAAATAAAAACATCCATTAATTCATAAGTAGGTAGTTAAGTACATATAATTGCATACAAAACTAATCTATGCATCGTCATTTAGAAATTCGTCTAATGTATAGTAACTTTTTTCCAGCAACCAACTTCGTAAAGATGATTTGAATTTATTTAGCGAAAGATCTTTTATTTCTGCTGGAATTTTATTATAAATTTTACTGCACATAACAGAGCAGTTATTGCTAAACTTTTTTGTTGTTTAAGAAACACAATAGAAGTTTAATTGTTCTAACTGCTATAGCAGTTGTGTGTCCGCCAACGTGTTAACGATAGTAACTAGTATAATTAGCTGTTCGCGTACGTGAGAGCAAATTCGTCTAAGACGTGTAGAATGCAGAACGATTTGTTAGAACAGAACAATGTTCCATTGAATTCGTCGCCGTGTAATTTAGATCCGAGAATTTACAAGACTTTAGTGGCTTAGTGTTAGTGCTGCATCTCGTTAAGCAGGTAAACTAAACTTAATCCTAAAATACAGTGACAAAATCCTTAAATAGTTACATCATTACTGATTCGGTAAAACATTAATTTGAAAATTACATCCTGGGGGTTACAATGTAATAAGCTATTCTTTTTCATTTTTGCCCATGGATGCCTTCTTTGCCCACGGATGTCCTTCTTCGCACATGGAACCAAATGTCATGTGGGACCCATGGCTGAACGTGCTTTTCGAAGCATGAATTTGTTTAGGTTTCTAGATTGGTTAAGGTATTACAGGCTTGAATCATCTGATTGTCTGATAATGAGACCGCGTCACGTTATGGGATCAATAATTATCTCTGAAGCTAAAGAATTTATCATCATCATCAGCTGTCTACTACCCACTATTGGGCATATAACTTCGTCTGTCTACGCCCTATTCTGAGACACCGCTGTCCACTTGTTGCCAGCAAAGAATTAATGATATTTATTAGGAACTCGATTTCGCCCGCAACTTCGCCCCGGTGAATTACCATCGGGAACAGTGCTCTTTCCCGGGATAAGGAATCCTGTGTCTTTCTCAATACTTCAATCTATGTGTATGCGAAATTTCAAGAAGATTGGTGCAGTAGTTAGGGCGTGAAAGCGCAACAAAGAAACTCCCTTTAGAATCCATATTAATATTATAAATGCGATAGTCTGTCTGTCTGTCTGTCTGTCTGTATGTCACCTCTTTACGGCTAAACTGCTGGACCGATTGTGATGAAATTTCATTGTCATGAAATGGTCAAACATAGGCTACTTTTGGACGCGATATAACCGAGTCCCACGCGGGCGGAGCCGCGGGCAACAGCTAGTGTATAATATTGGGATTAGGATAGATTAGTGTGATTCCATATTTAAATATTTCTACTTGAACTACATCCTTAGTTGACATACCTGTATAAACTTGTGGGAAGCTAATAATTCAGGTTCAATCGGGAAACTTGCACAAAGCCTGCAGGACTTGGAACTTCGTTAGCATACTATTGGAACTCTGGTCGTCTTGACTGGTGCCTGGTAGCCTTTAGGACAATGTCCCGTTATTCAGATAGCGTTAATTTGACTCGGGTTATCTATCCTATCGGAGTTATAAATATTAATTAAAGTTCGTTTATTTTTATTGATAAGGTATTAATATTAAAACTAGGGCTAAATAAAGTTTTTTTACAAGATAACTGTACCAAATTTCAAAGCCTTATTCTTTGCAGTTGATGAAATCCTGAAGTCAAATAGGAAATAAGCAATTAGAAAATAAAAAACTTTGTACCTATTGATAGCTTTAATAAATTGGATTTGATTAGATATATATATCTTTAAATGTGTTTCGATCTCTATAAATTTAAGCTTAGATTTTAAAATGTAATGTAATACAAAAATAGCAAAATAATTACTCGTTTCGTTAAGGACCTATCAAGTTTATTACACGGTTTGATAAATTTGATATATTGAAGATAGATTGGGATTTAATAGGGGATTGAAAAAAAATTACATAATTTAATACGGAACAGATTGATACATTCACTAGTTAGCTCCTACTTCCAACTATAATGTGTTCAGACTATACATTATTTATGATTTCATAGTTAAGACTCATTACCACTGCTGTACATAGTAAAGAAGTGACAAAGTCGTCTGTCCATATATCAATGTCGAAGATTTACGAGTTGAAGTAGGAACCGTGGGACAGAACGGAGTTGGCTGCCAGCCAGCTACTAACTGCTGAACACGAGGTGGAGCCACCGTGCATTGTGTGTTACAAGTTATAGGCGATTAGCGATATACCTTTTTGTTTAAAAAAATTAAGATTTCTTTAATTAACTCCAAATATTAAGGAAAGACATGAAGAATATGAAGAAGGTGGGAGTAACTCAAATTAAAATTGTTTATTCTCAATATAGGACATTCTTATCACTTATTGACGTCAATCATTACTTAAATTATGTTTACCGCCACTTCCAAAGCGCAAGTGGAGAAGAAGCGGCGCCAAAAACTCTCTGAAAAGGAATGACGCCTACCGACCTGTTAGTTAGATGATCTGAATAAGGTCACAGGCAGGCGCTGGATGCAGGCCGCTTCCATGGGACATTCTGGGAATCCTTAGGGAAGGCCTGTGTCCAGCATTAGGCAGCCTGTGCCTGAAATTATGATTATCAGCATTTCGTGTAGATGACACGGTTAATCCTTAGATCAATCGACATGCACCATGCTACTTTTTACAAAAGGTTTAGGAGGTGGTGGTACTTTATGTCATTGGCATTAACGCACTGGCGGAGTGTTAGACATAAAACCTCCTTTGCACGACTGGTTTTTAAACTCAGTTGCCATGGCGGACGAAAGGTGTTAGATGACTATTTTGGTACGGTTGTCTTATAAAAGTTACTTAAAACCTTCACTGCGACACCACACAAAAATTCCTGGTAAACAATAAAGTATTATCTATTGTTATAATTTTTGCCGAAGTGAAGGTCTGGAAATACATCTGGTTATGATTGAAGGGCCATGCAAAAAAGATATATTCGTTACGTTTTGGTCATGCAGCTATGGCGTCGCCAGCTTTATTTGAGGCGGGGACACTATCGAACACAGCATGTTAAATTTATCGCTACCGCTCATAAATTGGTCTACGGTTAAATCCAGCAACCTTATAACAAGCTATGTATAACTAGAAATGTGGTCCAAACTATTTATTGTTTTCCGTTTTGTCTAATGACGATAATATATTATTCTCTATGTAAGTATTTATTCAACGTAGAGCTCCCCACAATAAGATACAATTTTCTTAAAACTAAATGATTATTTCCTCCATTTTGATTATTCCCTGATAAAAAATGAATGAATTAATGAATAAGCCGTTATAACGCGGCTGGACTGATTTTGATGAAATTATGTATGGATATGTCTGTCTATTGACAGAAAGACAGACTTTCGCATTCATAATATTAGCATGGATATTGAAGTATGGATGCAACGTATCAAATTAAGAGGATAACGTGATGTCCATTACCGGACTTGTCGTCGTCCAAAAACTACAGTATTTCGATTCTGGCAAAGAAAAATACACTACGCGAAGTCCTGGATCAAGTTCACGAATTACTGAGATTTGAGAGAACCCTCTAGTAAGCATGTAGGTACGTGGCTTGTTCATGAGAGTGGCAAGCTAGTATATGAAAAAATGAAGAAGAGTGCATAAAAGTAAACTTCCTAAGGTGTAACTAATGTAAAAGAGGTATACTTACACCCACTATTTATTTACCCACATTCAAGCTCAATGCTTTACCCAAAAGTTTACTGTTAGATAATGTTTTCAGCATTAAGTCCGCCTACTTTTTTTGTGCTTTACTTTTTGTATTTTGTACAATAAAGGTTAAATAAATAAATAAAAAATACTTTTCTATGCGGCCCACTGTACCTATAAGTAACACATATTATGAGATTCCGTACAAATTTCGTGACTCCGTTTTTACCGATTCTAATGCACTCGACGCAACTTTATCGTTTTCTTGTCATATACTTAGATCTGTGTTCGCAGGTATTTCCAGAGTGCTGTACTACTCAAAAACACATTAGTAATAATATTCCATAAGCGAGGCAGCAAAAGAGCAAGTTTTATTGAAACATGCAAACGCTAGATTAGTCTCGCATATTCGGAATGTACTTAGCTTTGGTACCGCACAGACGTGCTACATTTAACCTTGTATTTCTTACATTTGTGGTCGGAAACCTGGCGAATGGGAGTAGAAAAAGTAGGAAAGCGGACCCTGGGCTCCGAGGCAGTTGGTTGAAGATCAACCTGTGATGATAGTAAGTAACATTAATGGCATATGACAAATCCCAGTACATTCGGTAGAAAATGCGAATGTAAATGTTAGTTTCAATACCTTAAAGATTTAAAAAAATATTAAAACAAATGTGCGACCTGGGAATAACTACTTAATTTTATGCAAAAGAGCAAAATCAAAGACTAAACAAAAAGCATCAAATTTACATTTTACAATGCAAATGTAATTAGAAATATTTCATGTAAGTATTTTTTGTGGCGGCCACATTTAGTAGCCCGTTTGCCGTCTGCAAATTCTAAGCCCCGTGTAGTTTTAGGCGAACCTAGACCCCAGTTAATCAAATTTGCCTGGCAATTTGCTGCTAGATCAGAACTTACCGGCTCCTGATTACACTTCCACTTGATTTTGAGGTGAGCTCTCATCCTGTTTACTTAAAGGATTAAATTTCATATTTGTTTACCTCTCCGATCAAATTTGTTTCAGAGTTGAAGTTCTAACAACATAATTATGGCTTCAAAATTGTGTGATATTTTGGCTTAAAAATATCACTATCTTTTGTCTCTTTTTTTATACTAATCAAAGAATTTGGAATCACACGCGGAGGAAATATTTTCTTTTTTGATCAATGCCTCTAATAGTAGGTAACAGTACGCTTAACGTAACGCTTTTCTTCTATGCTGATCTTCAAATCTGCAAAATTTACCGGTGCGGTAAGGACTTTTTTGACTAGTCTAATGACTTCCACTTTAAGTGGTCCCAATAGAAACTTAACTAACTTTAACTTATACGTTCCTTAAAATAAAAAATTGACCCGTTAGACAAAAAAATATAATGTGGTGCGGTTTTTTTTTACACATAACGGTACCCTAAGAAAAGTCTTAATTTATTTTCCTATAAGGGCGGAACGGCCGCCACTAAGTGACAAAGTTGGGAACTTAGCCGTCCAAACCGCCGACTTCGCTTATTAGTTCGGCCCTTGTACAATACAATACAACTATCAATTGCCGTACAAGACGAGAAAAATAATTAAGTACTAGGTAGTTCTATTCTGGAATATTCTCGATCTGTTTTTTTCGATGCTGGTCTGGGAGAAAAAGAAAAACATAGAATGTGCCAGCTGCTTCTCTTCCCGCGCAAGCCGTAAAAGTCGTTTGAGGGAATCGCCGAATGGGGAAATCATGACATAGGCGATGCGGCTAGCAACCCATCACTATTGATTACCAGTTTCAACTACCATTATGCTAAATGTGGCCTAAGGTCTTATGGCTCTAGGCTCTGTCTACCCCGCATGGGATAAAGACGTGATTATATGTATGTATGTTTTTTTCGATCTCCTACTATTTTAATTGCGAAAGTGAGTTTGTACATTTGTTTTTTTGTTACCTTCTCACGCCCTATCTACTGAACCAATCTTCCTGAAATTTCGCATCGTACACATCGGGTACCTTCCGAAAAAGCACTGTTCCCGAGGGATTTTCATGCGGGCGAAGCCCCAAGTTTACAATAAAGCGGAGTTCATAATTCGATTGTATTGATTTTTTTGTTTATTCGCATAAATGTCAAATTTTAAATCGATTAAAGTTGCGCGGTTTACTACATCGGAATTCCTGCAATGAATGATCATACACCAATTTAGTGAGTTGTACTATAAAATACATGTTGGGACACTTGATACGACACGATGATTTGATGAAGAACATCATTGAAGGAAAGATATAAGGAAGAAGGGATCCAGGTAGACCAAGGCATAGTTATATGAAACAAATAAAAGAGAAAACAAACGTCGTGTCGTATCAAGAAATAAAGGAACTTGCTAAAGATAGACAAAAATGGAAGGAACTCTACCGACAAGAGCATAGCTCTTAAATTTATGATGATGATGTACTATAAAAATCACAGAACGGAGAAATTATCCGAACAGAAATGTTTTGACGCGGATTTAGTTCCAGGATCAGTGTGGCTAGAGTATTCTCTCTTCTTAATCTCAATTCATACATGTAAACCACACCACACCTTATTAGAAATGTATTACGTAGTTTACAACAACCTAATATTATCGACCAATAACTGTGGTAATAAATGACGCAATCAAATTCTCCGCCCATTTTTTCTGTGTGAAATGTAGGCTTGCAAGCCAAACTAGTGCTTTTCGTACACTACGCCACTTCTTGTTAATATTTCTAATTTCTGTGATAAAAATCCATTTAATACAACACATTTTGTAAACCTCCACTAGACTCTTCATGATCACACATTTCACCATTCCACACCTTTTTCCTCTTCTAAATTAATAGGAAAACCTATGTCCAGAAGTGGACTTTAACAGTCACGATAATGACAGTAAATAAAAATTATACTCACCTTAGTTTGAGCACTACGCAGACTAAAAATACTGCCATAAATTCCACTTACTTGCACGACTAATGCGCCAAGATCTCATTATAATATTCGCTTCATTTACCCCGTCTCACTACTGAGGAGGTAAAAGCGAGCTGGTCACGTACTGTGCAATTTGATAGACTTCTCAAGTAAATATATCACGTGAAATAAATGAAAATTCATATATTTTTCAAAAATGAATTTCCAAATAAATTGTCTTTTTTTATCAGCATTTAGACATACTTTTCGACTACTTTTTGTGTCGGCAGTGTTATCAAACCCAAAAATAAAAAGCTCTACCAAAAACCAGGTATTAGGGCAATGATTCTTTAAGATTTTTTTAAATCTAAAGTTCTGTGCTATCGTGTGGAAAGATCACTGAGTTATGGCCCTTTTGCCTTGCTGCAGCACACTAATTACTATTTTTTGTGTAACTTGTATTAGTTTAAGCCTTTCTCTATCAATGTTTTAGTGCCTGGACTATTCAACGGTTTTTGATTTATTTATTTTTATTATTTTAATTAATAACACAGTTTTATTCTATTATATATTTGGACCTGAATGGAAGACACTACTGTCAATTTGGATTATGGTGGTCACGACCCTCATAGCTATGAGGAACACGACTTATAAGAATAATTATATTCTATAAGGTCTCTCTCTCTCTATGCATTCGATTTGGTTAGTTGGTGAACTAGATTGACCTTGCACACCCAGTTGTGAGTGTCTTAATCTCATGTTCTCTTAAATCATTTATTGGGGTTTGCTAGGTATATACAAACATACATATAATCACGTCTTTATCCCATACGGGGTAGACAGAGCCTAGAGCCATACGGCCACGTTTAGCATAATGGTAGTTGAAACAGAAAATCAATAGTGATGGGTTGCTAGCCGCGTCGCCTATGTCATGATTTCCCCATTCGGCGATTCCCTCAGACGATTTTTACTGCTTGCGCGGGAAGAGAAGCAGCTGGTACATTCTATGTTTTTCTTTTTCTCCCAGACCAGCATGGAAGAGTTTGCTAGGTAGGTGTCCTATATAGTTTATCGTGGATAAATTTCAAACATTTGTATTATTTGGTTAGTTAAACGTACCGTACCTTAGCTGTCACCCAGTCTGGACTAAAAGGCATCAAGACGAAAACTTTTCGTCCAAGTTTTTTTTCACCAAGTTTTCGTCGTTTACTGTGTGATTTGAGTAGGTCAATAACACGTCACGTTACGTCTAATACCAGAGCCTTACCAGAACCAGCTTAATCACGCTCCGTGGCTCCATCGTTAAGTCAAGCCTATTAATCCAAATTGGAATCAACTTTGCAAAGTTTGTTGGGATCCGAACCCACGACTTTCACAAATAAGGCTGCCAAAACTTTACTGGAGAGGCAATATGGTAATAAAACCTAATGAAACTAACAAGATAGTGGAAAATGCAATTTCTTCCTGGCACCTCTCAAGTTTCCCGTCCGTATTACGTCATATAGTCATCGATTCCACTTATTTTCTCTAATGGGCCCTCGTTACATCCCCCTCCCTCTCCCCTTCCACCGCCTTCCCACAAATATGCAATTTTAAGCCTTATTTTATTTTTATAGCCGCATTAGAAATGATTTGTTGCGGTTACTAAAAAGGAGTATTAAACCTAGCCAATGTATAAAACATTAAAAGCATTGGTTTTTCAAAAAAATATTATTTATTTTACTTTATTATAAGTATTTAAATTTGTTCAGTTTACTAATTTAAAATAATATTTGAAAAATATATTTAAAGGAGTCTGGTTTAAATTAAAAACAGTAGAAATATAGAAATAAATACCTTCCACAGCTATATAGCCTATTCAATGCGTCATAAGATTATAGATAGAAAGATATAATTATGACGAGTTTGAAAATGGCCGATTCAGTAAATACGCGCTGTTTTAAATTGTAATATTAAAAATAAAGTTATTTGTTATAGTTGAAGGGGAAAAATCTATTTGATGAACCATTTCGCACAGCATTTTGCCTAAGATCCCAAATGTATGTGAGACAGACCTCCGCTCTAGAACCTCAGAGCAAGGAAATAAGGAGATGTAGTCAGATAATATTAATTAGATTGTGAAGAGGCAAGGATGGTGAAAAATTTTTAATCAAATCATGGCGATCCATACGCAATGATACAAACACTGTCTGCCTGCTCGTGAAATTTAAAAAAGTGGGTTTTTGTCGTTGTAATGATGACACACGAAAAAAGTGCTTTATATATCTACCTAGGTAAGATATTTTTGTATTCATTGGTTTAGGAAAAAAATTATGAAGAAAGTGGTAAACGACTAGAAATCTTAACTAAAATGCTAAAAGAGTCACGTCATCACCATTAATTATTAAGCCACAGTCTGTCCACTGCTGGACAAAAGTCTCCAATGATTTTCCAAACCGGCTGGAATTTTCGAATAATTTTCAAGCAACATAACCTCACCGACTTTACTCATGCATACATTACAAAAATAGCACTCCGTTTGTGTTATCTCCCTCATTACCTGACCTGCGATCTAAATATACAAGCTTTAAAACATTATGCGCTGCAGCCCGCACTTTCCTTAAGCCCGTAATCCGCATGCATTCACTCGCATCTTTTATTCAGACACACAATACATTCAGAAACTGTTCGTAATGAAACCGCGATTTCAATACAGCCCCGCCTCGTAGTAACAAACAATTTTCTTATATTTCTGCAGACTACGGAGATTTCTTCGTGTATATTTTTGTTTAATTATTTTTAAAGCGATTTTATCTTTTATGAGAAAACTTTCAACCGCGGCTCCGCGCGTGTATTTTCCTCGGGAATCGTGCTTTTTCCCGGAATGAAAGTACCCTATGTCCCTCTTAATACTTTTGACTGTGTATGCGAAATTTCAGAAATATTGGTTCGGTAGATAGGGCGTGAAAGTGTAACAAACAAACCAACTCACTTTCGCATTTATAATATTGGTTAGGATAGGACAACTGAAAAATAAGACAAAAAAATAAATAAAACAAAAGCATGGCCCGTTGGTTATTAGTAAAATGCAGTTGTTTCCCAGTCTAATTGAGTACACATATAGTGTAATCCCTGAACTCAGGGTCCAAATGCAGACAATAACATTATTCATTTTAGTAATTGCACATTTTCAGAGCTTATTACATTTTAGCGCGTACATAATCTTAAAAGATTATTTATAGGTATGTAATGTATAGTTGTATATTGTGCTTGCTTATTATGAATTACTAGCTACATCCCGCGGTGTTACTTGTGTTTTATCATACACAGCATCGCCATATATTTTAAAACGTCTCTTGCTGGTTATCACAACAGAGTGACTGCCATCTTACCTCCTAAACAGGGACTAGATTATGATTTGGATGATATTGGCCAACTAATGGCCAAAACTGTTAATTTTTTTAAGCTGTCTTCTATTTCGTGATCAAGTTTCTCTTTGTAAAAAAAAACATTTGGAAAATTTGGTTTTGTGTAATAGCATTATTATACATAAATTATTTATTTTATACTATGAATTATGATAGACTAGCTTTCATCGGCGGCTTCGCCCGCGTGTATTTCCCACGGGAACAATGCTTTTCCCGTGATGAAAGGTATCCAATGTCCTTCTCAATACTCCTAGCTATGTGTATGCGAAATTTCAGGAAGATTGATGCAGTAGATAGGGTGTAAAAACGTAACAAACAAACTCACTTTCGCATTTATAATATTAGTTAGAATAGAATAAATTAAAAACACGAAAAAATAATAAAACAAAATCATATACTTGATACATATTATAGAAACATAGTATAGAAAAAGTGTAATGGCCAAAGGAATTTTAAATCGCGCGCGGTAGGCAAAATTTTTTTTTTTTTTTATCTATGATAATGGCCAAAGAGTTTGAAATCGCGCTCGATCTCTCTACTGTGAGGCAAATACTTTTTTTCATCTATGATAATGGACAACTGGTTGACTACAAGAATCTCTTGCAGTCAACCAGCGAATAATAAAGAGGAAGATCATAAATTGTGTATCTCTAAATATATAAAACTAACTGTTGCCCGGGGCTCCGCTCCCGTGGGAATTCCGAGATAAAATATAGCCTATTTGTTATTCTAGGGTCTAAGCAATCTCCATTTCAAATTTCAGCCAAATTCGTTCAGCCGTTCTTGAGTTATAAATAGTTTAATTAACACGACTTTCCTTTTATATATATAGATATATAGATTGTACGGCAGAATTTAATAATTTACTTGGAATATAATACCAGAGCTATTATAATCATTAGCAGTTTATTTAAGCACCATCTCATAAACACAAATTAAAATTAAATGTAGCCTCCAAGTTTTAATCGCAAGAGCACTTCGTAGGATAAATGATGATGTTTTGGGATATATTACTCTGTTTATTTTGCATTACCACTTATGACTAAGTAATATAATTTATGTGGGACTCCCTTCTCCCCTTCTCACCCTTTTATAAAGGGAGAAAAGAGTCGTATGCCCGAATGCTCAAACGCTACTCAATTTTGAGAGCTGCTTAAGTATCATGCTGTCGCGCTGAACGTGAACGATATGACAGTGACAGCATGATACTTGAACAGTTCATTCATTAATTAATCTTAAACGAAAAATATTGTAATGTTACATTAATCATAGGTCAATGTGTAGGTAAATAATTAATTAATTATATATAGGCAAACTAAGGGTACCCAAGGATCCTATTTTTGAAATTAAATAAATTGGTATATTTAATTTTTTTGTACTACTAAATAATTGGTGAAATAAATAAAAAATAAACAAAATTGGAATCAAAAATTAACTTAAAAAATCTATAACGTAGTCGACGTCAAGGAAGGTGTCTAAAAGGATGACACAAAGAAAATATTTCAGACATAGATAAAAAAAAACATTGCGTTAGCGTTTAGATATTGTCACTTGGCTACGGGTGCAGGGAGCTTAGCCAAAGCCATAATTTCAAAACGTTGACGAATGTCGACAAGAACAAAATGTATGGGATTGACATAAGCCGCGCTAAATCCATACTATCCATACTAATATTATAAATGCGAAAGTCTGTCTGTCTATCTGTCTGTCTGTCTGTCTGTCTGTCTGTCTGTCTGTCACCTCTTCACGGCTAAACTGCTGAACGATGAAATTTGGTATGGATATAGCTATGCACTATGAGTCAAACATAGCCTACTTTCAGGCGCGATATAACCGAGGCGCACGCGGTCGGAGCCGCGGGAAACAGCTAGTAAATAATAATTTAATATATTGGGACAAATTACACAGATTGAGTTAACCCCAAAGTAAGTTCGAAACTTGTGTTATGGGTACTAACTCAACGATACTATATTTTATAACAAAAACATATATAGATAAACATATAAGATATTCTTGGCGAACTACGTCAACGTTTTGAAATTGGAGCTATGGCTAAGCTTCCTGGTTGCAAAGTCTTAAATAAAAATTATGATAACACGTATACAATAACACTTATTTTTATTTTATTGTTGTCTTAAGCCAGATATAACACGGTTTTCGCTATTATTCGGTTGTAAATCAATTTGCACGCTATAATTAACAAATCCAGCATTCGACACTAAAAGCTGTAGCTCCACAACAACCGCGAACTTAGACTGCGTGTGTTGCTTGCTCATATTGTGCGCAAGGACATTTTAGAAATAGATGCGCTGTTTTCTTTATCTGTTTTGGGTTTGTGTGTTAAAAACCCAACAGATATTTATCTAGTTAAGTATTCGTCATTACCATTCGTCAAATAACATACAGAACTTACACGTATTTGGAAGATGAGCTTATATGTTGAATTCAAGTTAAAATCCATCCTAAAGTTAAGCTACAGAACGCATCAAATAATTAAAAATCTATAAATATACTCTTCCCTATATAAGAGACCGAATCAGAAATGAGAAGATCCGTAGGAGAACAAAGTTTGCTGACATAGCCCAGCGGATTAGCTCTTTGAAGTGTCAGTGGAACATAACGTGACAAACCGATAGCTGATGGGGCAGAAAGGTTCTCTAATGGCGACTATGCACTTGAAAGCGCAGCATCAGATACCAACTATATGGTCAGAAGACCTGAAGAAGGTCGCAGGCTGGATGCAGGCCGCTTCCACCCAGTCATTATGGAAATACATAAGGGAGGCCTATGTCCAGCAGTGGACAGCCTGTGGCTTAAATGATGATGATGAAATATGCCCAAAAAAACCTTCTTTAGGCAGTCGGGTTGTAATAAAGCTTTCCCTTACTTTTAACATGGCAATTCCTAATTTTATGTCTTTTCGTTTTAATGCTAAACAAAGATGCAAAACAAATTAACAAACTAACCATTCTAATTGAATCGATTGCTTGTAGCTATAGTAAGCCAATATATCTAGCTTATCCAGAACAAAAAAAAACTATACATTAAAAGCGCATCTAATATTTTTTTATCTTTGCGAGAAGTATACATTTTGGCGGCAAATACGCTCCGCCATTTGCCGAGTTTCCATGCGGTTGCGTTCCATTTGAGCCGCGACTTTGGAGTGCCGCATTTATATTCCCACATGCTATATTTATTGAAGATACGCGTAGATATATTATACCCTTATTCTTTGCCTAATAAAGTGAGCTGACACTAACAAAGCTCGGAAAGAGTGATATATATAATATAATTACTCTTTTTGTACTGTTAATATAAAAAATATACAAATTCAAACAATGTGTACAAAAGCTCTCTTTTAGTTAACTTATTAATGTATCGTAATATATATATGTGTGATTTACACATAACAAGTACTCGTAATACAAACAAGTGAGTAAGTATAAACATGTTTTATTTATAGATATATTATGTTAACAAAATAAAAATAATAAAAACTTCAAAGCCATCGCTTGGATAGCAACCTAAAGAACGCGATGATGTAATAATATCATCAGAATACTTCACTATAGTAAAATAAATAGAGTTTATGAAATTGCTGTCAAATCATCTTTTATATTTAGTTGAAAAGCTATTAATTTACAAACTGGCTATATTTTCTAGTAGTAGCTGCTAGTAACTGCTAACCGTAAAAACCTAAATAAATCGAACATAATTCAAATTGGGTTATTTTCCTAAAATAAAACATTATTTTCATAATACATTTCAGCGATCAAACCAAATGGGAATTTCGCCGCTGGCATTGCGAATACGATTTTCGTCTAGTGGTTTTTTAGGAGTGGATTTGTTTTCGATATAAAAGCGAGGGATCCTGCAGCCGTCGCTCAAAAAGAATCAAAGCGAGACTGTGCACACAAAACGGACCAGTTACATACGACGTGATTGCTAAGTTTGTTCCACACTGGAAGATAAGCTATAACGCAACATTTTACTTAGAATTCTGCGTCCGACTCTAGATGAACACAATAATTCTTACTCGAGCACTGGGGGGTGACTACCGTCTCTTAAAACCATGCAAGATCCAGTGAGTAAGGGAGATGTCGCTTTACATCATGTATTGCGCTGTGTCGCTTACTCACTGGATTTTGCATGGTTTTTAGAGATGGTAGTAAGGGACCTGTGCTTCGGAAGACACGTGAAGCCGTTGACCTTGGCGGTTATCGCTAGATCGCAGCGATAGTGTCAGCGGCTTTTCGACAGCCTGAATAATACATATGGTAGTGTTGGCCAACAACACACACCTATTGGTCTATCAATGGTTTGTTTATAAGGGTTTTCCTACAAAAAGGTAAAGAATGTCAGACTGCAGTCGCTCTATTGTAAAAGCCAGTGTTATTTAGGACCATGAATAAAAAGTAGGCTCTGAAGCATAAGATGAAGACGGAACTGGAAAACATATTCGAATGAAGAAGAAAAAATATAAAATAGTTTAGATATAGTATAGCTATGTATGTACACAATGCCACTTGCTGTGTGAGATTTTAATTAACGCCATCGGTATTAAAGAGTACGCTTAGCTGGGATCTGAATGGACGCCCAAAGCAATTCACAGTGGAAATTAAAAGGTGTCAACTGGACGCCTTACCGGCTCGGATTAAATTATAAAAAGTCTGAATTGAATATGAATTCGAAGCGTATTTCCATTAATGCATATGATTTTTCATTTCGTAAGCTTTAAATACGTACGGCGAAAGAGTGGAATTCTATCGTAATTCACCTGACTATTGACTGGTATGCTGATAAAAATATATAGTTATACATAGAAAAAGAACACGCAGGTTCCTAAACAAAGTTAAAATCATACAAAATTCACATGGGACGTTTGTTTTTTGCTCCCTTTCTTATATTCAGCCATTTGTCAAGTGAATTCTGGAATATTCGATGGCATTTACTCAGATCTTGACAGCGATGCCGCGTCGAATTCCTATTGAAATTCAGAACCGAACTCCAGACGTTTTTCGAAGAAAAACTTTGACGTTGGGAAAACTAAGATTTTTCTTGCTCGTAAATTTATTTTCCAAGTTAAGAAAATACAGTTATTTGATTTTGGAGTGTGTGACGGGAGCGATAGTGTTATGCTCGACCGCCACAAAGGGAAGATCTTCCCGCCAGGCTAGGGTGTTATGCCTGGGGAACCGCGGCTCCATCGATGTCTTGTCGGAGGTTGTATTTATGCTCCAATCCGTAGAAACTTTGCAAGCGCGATTTAGACTTCCATAATAATTTGCCATCTTGTATGCAATTCTGAGATTGTTGCTTTTAACGCCATCTGTGGTGCGTCTTGGTAGATATTGTTGTGGCACTAGTGTCGCCACAGGACTCCCTTCCAAGACCGAAGGTCTGATAAATCTTCATGTGCAGTCTGTGCTTATGATGTTAGCTTGCAAGTGCCAGTCGCTTGACTTGACGTCCCAGTGAGTCGGATACGTTGTTGCTGCTTGCTCGTAGTCTGCGGTGAGTCGAGACTGTAGTGAGCGATGTAGACCTGTTGGCGCCGGTAGATGTCCTGCAGAACTGCCACGCTGGTGCGGTTGGCCGGCCGATGAATACCAGACGTGGGCTGCGGTGGATGTGCCGGTCGCTGAAGTCATTGAGAGTGAGGGTGTGGTTGCAGGACCAGGAAGCTCGGTGAATCGGCTGCGTTGGACCTGGAGATACCCCATTGTTGTTGGCTTGCTGTGAGACTGCTGGCTGCTGAGGCTTGTAAGGTAGCGAGATGATGGATCGGAGAATGTTGATGGAGAAGGCTGCTTCCAATCACGTCGGGGTCACCACTTTGGTGTGTGTGACGGGAGCGATAGTGTTATGCTCGACCGCCACAAAGGGAAGATCTTCCCGCCAGGCTAGGGTGTTATGCCTGGGGAACCGCGGCTCCATCGATGTCTTGTCGGAGGTTGTATTTATGCTCCAATCCGTAGAAACTTTGCAAGCGCGATTTAGACTTCCATAATAATTTGCCATCTTGTATGCAATTCTGAGATTGTTGCTTTTAACGCCATCTGTGGTGCGTCTTGGTAGATATTGTTGTGGCACTAGTGTCGCCACATGATTATAGAGAAGGTTTTGAGTGTTGTTTATTGCCTTTGTTTTGTATGTGATGATGATTATTTGATTATTATATTTTTTGAAATGGATGTTTACTGACAGTCGCCTACGTATTTTTTTTAACATATGTCGTAGCCAAAAGAATTAAATAGTTAGGTCTATCTTTTCATCCTAGTATTTTTCCGGTTTTTAAGCTGGTTGCTTCAAAGCCCAGGGTACGCTTTCCTATTTTTTTTCCCAACTAGCCTCGGTCTTCGACATTATTGATTGGTGAGGCCATATTGGCCAATATATATATAATATATATATAATATGGCCCCCGCGCTGCAAAGTTAATTCAACACTTTTTGCCAATTATGCTTCATTACGATGTGACACTTTGAATTAGTTTCTGTTTAAAGTAAGTATTTTAAAAGGCTAAAATCACCTCTCTTTTTTGCCTATACGCGGGTGATAACTCAGATTTTTTTACAAAGTACCTAAGAAAATGAGTATACTTCATAACTTTTATAACTCCGTTATTTTTAATACTACCATTTTCAATCAAAGCCAGTCAGGCGCAAAAAAACACTGAACTGAGAACCGGAACTGTTTCTCGCAAAGTAATAGGTACCGTCTGATTTTTATGACAATTTTTATGGGTTTCGTATAAGATTTGTGCGCATTCTGTAATGGAATCTCTGAGGTATTATTTTATGCTACACTTACATTTTATTACTGCCCCCAATTATGAGATGCCGTAAAGCAAGCCTTGTGATGAGTGAAAAATTCGATCATTGACTCAGTCTTAGAGTATTAAACCAACCGCAGACGGCACACACACTTATTTTCTACGCGAAAAAGTCTGACACATTCTGCGCGCGGGGGATATACGCACAATATGTAATAATACTAATACCAAAGAATTTCAAATCGCACGCGGTCTCAATTTTTTTTAAATCTATGTCTAATACATTATTCGAATACGTCGCAACGCACACACTAGACACAAAATTATTCAACACAAGCCAAAAAATACACGCACACATGTACAAGTAGCATGACAGTCGGCCATATCATATACAAAGACATAGCAAAGGGGGTAGACTATCGGTGGCCACTCTAGTTGGTTTTATACTCTAAGCGTAGAGTGAAAAAACTATGGTATTTAATTTATTTATTAATAAACTAGCTGCACTGACTTCGCGCGCGTGGGCTTCGCTCCCGTTCCCATGGAATTAATTAATTTATGCTTATGAAAGAGGTGAGCGGATAATTTGAAGGAGAATACGGACTGGATGGTACATCACAGAATCGAGAGGAATGGAAACCAAAAGGGGAGGCTTTTGCCCAGCAGTGGGACGTAAACAGTTAGTAAAATCAGCTTATGAAGACACTTTGAGGACCTAGATAGTGCGCTGCCTACTTATGGTCTAGGATTCTCTTATTTCTCCACAGTATCCAGTAATTTAACTATCTCTCTCACCCTACAAACTGGAACCCAAAAATGCAAACACTGTTGTTTGACGGCAGAAATATGTAAATGTGAGGTATTTAAGAAGTCTACCTATCTGTGTTTCTTATCCGACAATATTTTCTTTCAAATGTCAAAGGTTGAGTTTATGGCTACACCTCTTCGGGCAACACGGCTTCCGTACAGGAAAGGGAGTAGCCTTGGCGATATTTTGATAAGTAGATCTGGCGTTTTTTTGCGTGCGGAAATATACACAAGTTTAGTATAGTGCTGCATACCTACATACAAAACTTATACTGTTTAAACGTTAAAAATGAAACAAAACAGCAATTGTATACAGATAACACACAATAATACATTGCATAATAATTCAATTTGTTCACAAGCCCAAATATTAGTTACTAGCTGTTCCCCGCGGATTCACTCGCCATTAATGAATATATACTATAGCCTATAACCTTCTCCAAGAATCAGGCTTTCATATACAAAAATAATTTTGCGAATCCGACCAGTAGTTTTCAAGTTAAGCGTTCAAACAAACAAACTCTTCAGCTTTATTATATTAGTATAGATTAGAAGAAAAATACAAACTGACAGAGGGGATCGTCGTATGGCTACTCCTACCGGTACGGAGGCCGTGTTGCTCCAAAGCTGAATCTACAAGCTCTTCGCATTTATATTAAACTAACTTAAAAAAACTTAGTAATTCTACTACTTCGCTGGCTCAGTGAACCAAAGTACATCTTAGGTATCAAACGTGAAACCTAAATTTTAAATGATCGCTTGAATTTTGTAATGTAACCCCATAAAATTACGTCTATTTTGTGATTCAAGTTTTCAACGAAGAACTCTTCCATGCTGGTCTGGGAGAAAAAGAAAAATATAGACAGTACCAGCTGCTTCTCTTCCCGCGCAAGCCGTAAAAGTCGTCTGAGGGAATCGCCGAATGGGGAAATCATGACATAGGCGATGCGGCTAGCAACCCATCACTATTGATTTCCTGTTTCATCTTACATTATGCTAAACGTGGTCTAAGGTCTTATGGCTCTAGGCTACTCTACTGTCTACCCCGTATGAGATAAAGACGTGAATATATGTATGTAACGAAGTTAACTAGTTAACAAGAAGACTACACCTAGACATCCACACTAGAACCTAACAAATGATTCCCGAGGAGACTCGCAGAAAGCACTATAAATTAGAGCCACGTGTGTGCTTAATGCATGAACTCACCTCCGGAACTGAATTTATGCGCGACATTTATAATTGCAGGCGGTTACGGATGCGACACGGAATTAGAGATTTTGGTTTAGACTGTCAGTCAAATATGGATAAACATTGAGAATTATTATAAGATCAAATAATAATTTACGGTCGTATTGAGAAACCTACTTTTTTTTGAAGTCGATTAAGAACTAAAATTAGACTGCGTTAATACGCGCTCTGGAAGTCACAAAAAGAGGACAGACTACTAATCTAACACTAGTGTTCTAGATACTACTAAATGCTCTCAATACAAACGTACTGTTTTCTCTCACCATCTCATCACCAAGAAAATATGACTTTCCGAAATCTTAACAATTACTCTGTTTTTACCTTCGTAATTAGGCGTCAAATATACGTGTAGTTTTGAAGTAACCCGGAGCCAAGAAATGTAATCAGGGAACAACAATGCAGTGTTAGACATCCACCGACCAGAAGGGAGATATTCAGATGACCTGAAGAAGGTCGCAAGCAAACGCTGTATGTAGGTCGCTTCTAATCAGCCATTCTGGAAATCTTTGGGGGCGGACTATGTCGAGTAGTGAACCTCTTGCGGTTGTTCTGACATTACATTCATAATCATAACCATCCTTTATCCTCCGCCGTAGTTGGGTAAATCACCCGCAAGTGCAAGGCTTTTCCAAACAGGCTATTGAAACCGGCCTAGCCTCGGCTTTTGAAACCATACGTCTCTTCTAAATATTCTAACTCCCGGACCACAACGATGTACATATTTCAGTTGTACGGGCCACTGCGCGCATTATATATGTGAATTTGGTGATTTATGTACAGTCGGTTTTAAATTATTGTAAGTAGACGTTTTGGCCGGCGCCTCTCGCCGGTTACTGCCAAAACGTATCTCGGGTATGTGAAAGGTTTTGCATTTATTTTAGTTTGAGACGTGTTCAGTTTTTGGTTCGAAAAATCATAATGTGTATATTAATTTTTGCTCATTGTTCAAAATTAGTTTACGCTTCAGAGCCCAGAGTATGGTAAGTCCTAAAGTAATTATGGTCATAGACTCCCTAAAAATCTGTCGAGTCAAATGAAAATCATTGGCTTCTTCGTCAGAGCGTGTACAAGTATTCCTGATTACATCCTAAGCTTACGCTTTAGAGTCCAGGGTAAAGGGATAATTGCAATAATTATGGTTATTGCAATGGAGCGACTGCCGTCTGATCTCCCTTAACCACTTATACAAAGAAACCAGACCAACAGGGACATGATCCGGGTGCGTGTTAGTGGCCAACACTGTCAGATTTCTCGAGCTGCCTAAAGGTATCAGGCATAGCCTAATGACTGCCATCTACCGATAACAGCCGGGACCAATGACTTAACGTGCCTTTCGAAGCAGGGTGCTCAGGGTGAAAATGCCACTAACTTAATCCAAACATGGCTGCGCGCTTTGCTAGGCTATTGAGCTCTAGAAGCTTTTCTAATGTAGTTTATTGTACTTTCACTTAGCGCCATCTGTTGTTCAATATATGGCACCAATAGATGTTTCCCCATACTTACCGCAGACCTCATTGTAAATTAGATCTTTAGTAGCAAACCCCAAAACTGAACTGACGACATGTTCACGTTTGTGGTTCAATTATGTATGCATGCGGTCCTAAATCGGTTGTGTATTTAATTGTGCCGTCGATATATTGAAAGTGTGGGCAATTCAGGTGGAAATTAGTTGAGAATTGTATGTGTGGTCATAGCATGTGTTATTTGTAGTTTTAGCTAATTTCTTGTCGGTGATTTACTTTAATGCTTGTTATTATTAGCAAGCTCTTTTTATCATAAAACGGCACGACGTATATTTTCACATTTTTTTCCTTATCTTTTCTTTAATATATACATATGATAATAACACCATCGAGTCGTATATTATTACACTACATTTAAATATTTTTACATGTTTTTTTAATTTTTCCTTCTACTCGTATGTGAATGAAAAAGTTATTGTTCGTTATACAGATAATCAAAGAAATTCGAATCCGCGCGCGGTCTCTCTGGCGCAATGTTTTATTAATCATTGCAGATAATTCATCAAAAATTTTAAAAAATATATATAATCTGATTATATAGAAATATGCTAAGTAACTAATTGGATAGACGTAGAAATATGTTTGAGAAAATCATATTGGACCATATTTTATTTTCACTCAAAACAATCTGAAGACATTTTACATAAAGCTATCCGAGAAAGAAAACAAAACAAAAAAAAAAGTAAAAATTGAGTAAAAAGATAATGCCGAAGTCATCAAAACCGGAACGAGTTGTGAACTGCCGATCGCGTATTGCATAACGCGACATCGTATATTGGAAAACTTTGACAAGAGCGGGAAAACTATCGATAGTTTATCGATAAAAATATCTAGCCAACTAATTTCCGCCTTTTTTAAAGAATACCTTGGCAGTCAAGCAACACAAAAAATTGACGCTTATGATGGCTTCAAAATAGAATAATCTTTTTTTTTTTAATAGGTATCTAAAATACTCGTAAGTCTTAATATGCATATGCATTCACACGCGTACAGTAACCCCTTTATTCACAAAAATTGACAAATGTTTGTTAAGCCCATTTTAACTAAAATATGTTTTAGCCCTTTCTCTCTTAGCCATATTTACCGTGAAAGAAAGAGCCAAAACACAAAAAATGGAATTAACAAACATTTGTATTTTTTTATGAATAAAAATGTTACGTCGGCTCTCTAAGACCTAGTGGAAAAGGCAAAAAGTATTGGCTTGACATCGCAAAAGACGAAATGATAAACCAATACTACCAAAGACCGCCCAAAATAAGGTATCGATAATGTATTAAATTAAATATCGACAGTTTCATCGATAACGTTCTCAAGCAATCGTCATCCCTACGTATTACACAATTCTAGGTATTTCACAGTGCATTTATTCCGAGGCGCCTGCATTTGCGTGCAATTGCATGCGTGCTCTTTTCAGGTCGTGAATTTTAAACTATGGAAACAATAATGTTGGTTCAGTAATAACTTTTTTTTTTCAAATAACGTTAACTTTTTAGTTATTATTTGTTAGCTATTCTCGGGCTTGAGTTGGCAGCACGCTAGTGGGGAACTTAAGTTGTCTAGATCTATTTATATTTTGAAAACATTGTTCTTGTCGGTGAGAAGATTTTCATGTCTTTCTGTCTTCAGCTATCCGTTTCACATTTTTATATTGTTGGTGCATGGAGAATAAAAAGAAGTGGGGCCTATCCAGCACTGATGGCTGTGTCTGTGGCGCGGTACATACGATGGACCACCTACTGTCGTGATCTAGCTGCCCTTTCTCATGTACAAAGGGTGATCTGCCTGTGGCCGTGAATGTTGCATCTTGCTGGGCCAAATTTGACACGATAGAAGTAGATCTCTATATTCTTCTTATTTTCAAGTAATAATAGCTATATGGACTCTATATTAACTTTGCTCAGTACTTGGCCACCTCCACCATTCGATCGTTCGCCTCGTACATTTCCACATTGTACAGGAGACAGGGCAGCTAGGGCACGACAGAAGGTGAGCCATCGACTGCACCGCGCCGCAGATACACAGGCTGCTGTCAGAGAAACCCTACCTCGCACAGCTCTCCCGGCATTTGTCACATCTCTATAGAACAAATTTCAGTTAAAGGAACCACGTCAGAGGGCGGTTCCGAAGAACTCTGACACCAGGGTGTGCATGGTCGATTGACCATGACACCTACACGAAATGAATGAATGACCTATTAAATGATTTTCATTTCAAAGGGCATCTGATATTATATACGTAAAAGTTTTAAAAACATACATACATATAATCACGTCTTTATCCCATACGGGGTAGACAGAGCCTAGAGCCATAAAACCTTAGGCCACGTTTAGCATAATGGTAGTTGAAACAGGAAATCAATAGTGATATGTTGCTAGCCGCATCGCCTATGTCATGATTTCCCCATTCGGCGATTCACTCAGACGACTTTTACGGCTTGCGCGGGAAGAGAAGCAGCTGGTAAATTCTATGTTTTTCTTTTTCTCCCAGACCAGCATGGAAGCAACATTTAAAAACATGATATTTAAAAATGTTTGCCAAAAATAAACACAAGATTTTTAAATACAAAAGGAGTTTAAAATGATTGTCATCAAACCGAAAAATAAACTTGAAGCTCCGAATCGGGCAACAAAAGCTCTTGTAATCAAAGGATCTTTTAATCCTAACCCCTTTGTTTTTGAGGATTTTTAAAGCTCACTTAATAAATACCCCGCTTGAAATTGAAGGTGTGGTCTAATAACAAAGCTAAATAGTTTTTATTTATTTTTAAATTAATATAAAGTTATTAAAAAATGTTTGATTTAAGTTTTTCTGTCACAGATTTTCTGTATCTCTCAATGATGGTAGAGCACTTAGCACAAGTCTGCCAATTAGTATTTGCACTTATAAAACAATAAAGTTTTAATCAACAAAAAAATGAATGGTCCAAAATACTCCACCTGCATTCCTCCGTTAACTAGCAATTGTTATTTTTGTGTGAGATAGAATATAGAAATAAGTGATATATCAAAACATCGGTGAAAATTTCATAATCCGACAAAAATTCTCAAAATTGTTGTTTTTACTTCTGTTGCTCTATTAAAGTTCTCCATTTTAGTTATACTCCAAAATACCTATATTATTTTACCTCTCGCAAAAATCAGCATTGCCATTCAACATAGGTTTATGTAAGTATTTTTTTTTTGTTTAAATAATTAGTTTAGGTGTTTTTTTTAATCATGTAAATACTTTTTTAGTTTCTAGAGTAATTTAAAATTATTGTAAATATCTAAATATTCTTAAACATAATAGATTTTAAGTCACCTTCAAAATTAATGAAAATGTAGCTAGCATTATTTGAACTTTTGGACAAGGAATGATGCGAAGTAGCCGAGTAGCGTTTTAAACTAAAATATGCTTGACGAAGGTTGCTGCTGATGAAATTTTAATTTTGACTAGGCAAGTTCCACATTTCCTAATCTGTCACTACTGGTAGAAAAGATTGTTTTCCACATTTGGGTACTAGGGGGAGAAAAAATTATATTATAAACACTTCCACATAATTCTACTAAGACAAATGCACCTTTTTGTTGAAAAAAATTATGTATTTTGCTTGAATAATACAGAGTACTAATACTTACATAGAAAACTCATTTATTTACTGATGAATTCTTATAATTCTCAAACGAAGCGTATTGTGGATAAATTCTTGTTTATGTCAAGACAATTGTGTTTTATTTATTTAATTTTTAATATTTATGCAATACTTACATGTAATTTTACAATGACATAATGTTATTAACCGACTTCAAAAAAGAAGTAGGTTTTTTTAATGATCAAAAACAAATCATAATTAATTAAAATAATCGCTTCATCCTCTGACTTGGACCAACCACGCCTCGCATCCTCCTCACATGAAGCGAGCGATATTGGAAAAGTTAACAACTAGTGGCTACTCCAAGCTTGGAATTTCGCGCCTCGTCAGCTAGTCAGCAGCTTGTTGTTAATTGATGGCTGCATCCAGCGAAGATTGCGTTTACGTGCTTTGTTTTTGAAAGGAGGTAGTGCTGACGTGGACGCTGTTTGCCAGAATTTTCTATGAAAAATCTTTATAACTAAACTAATAAAGACAGCACAGCAGCATTTGGCCTCCAATAATCTGCCCTGCGCCACTCATTGCTAATTGTCGGTGTCAGATCCCTCTTCAGCTGGTCAATCCAGCGATATCTGGTACGATCTAGTTCTGACTACAATTTTGTCATCATTATCATCATTTCAGCCGCAGGCTGTCCACTGCTGGACATAGGCCCTCCCAAGGATTTCCAAAATTACCGTAAAGCGGCCTGCATTAAGCGCCCGCCTGCGTCCTACTTCAGGTCTTCTGACCTGGAGAAGTACGGAGATCTGGTCGATAGGTCCAATTTTGTGAATTTACGTTTTTGAAGAAAATGCTGCAGTGAGTTTGTGGCACCGCTTCTTCTCCGTTTGCGCTTTGAAAGTGACGGTAAACTCAATATAAGTAATGAATGACGTTAACAAAAGGATATCCTATTTAAACATAAACAATTTCATTTCATTTCCACACCCATGACCTTCCCAATCACTTTTTTTACTGCTCGATCCTCCTCCATTCTCTACAAGTATCCGAGCCAGTGGAGAGCATCAGTGTCTCGCAGATGATATTTTGTATAACCTTCAGTTCTTCCACTTCTTACTCCATTCTCCATATCTTCAGTCGCTACTTGTAACGTAAGCGACTTAACATCATTATTAGAATTTAATCCATTTCATTCATATGAAATGTGAAGATCAACCCAAGTTTAGGCATATTATGGTAAAGAAAGAAGACATCTTTGAATTTGCGCACCAAGAAACTATCGAAAACGCTCATTTAAATTCACAGTGTGTCGTTGTGACTATAATTCGCGTACTAAGCGTAGATAAAAATCGCTTCTGAGCGTTTCAGACTTGGCAAAGCCTGCAAATCAAGGTGGCCACCGCTTGACATGCACTACTATAGGCTATAGATCAGCTCAAAACTGCTAGTGTTTCATACAAATGAAATACAAACTGAAATAGATGAACACGAGTCTTAATGCTAGTATTATAACTCAAATACTGGTCAGTTTGTGCTTTGAGAATTGCAAACGCCTTGCGCAGCTGTGGCTCTGGTTTACATTACTTTGGACTCAAACGACCCGATTTCCATAGACTATAACTTAAAATAGAGAAACAAAATAGTGAACTCATTTAAATGTCTAATGAGAAAATTGGTAAACTAGTTCAGTGGTCAGTTTCGAAATTAGAATGAAATTATCGTAGCCACTATATTTAGTTTTTGAATCCGGATCTATCAGTTGTTTTCACTATACTAATGGTGGGTATGTACCATATAACCTTCTACAAGAATCAGACTATCATAAGCCGAAATATTTTTTGAAATCCGACCAGTAGTTCCAATGTTATAAGCGTTCAAATAGACAAACAAACAAACTTCAGATTTATTATATTCGTAAAGATTTTTAAGATTTTCCTCAATCTCTTTAGAATGCAGTCTATGAATTTTTTTAGAGTAAATAACTTTATTATAAAGTATTTAAAGGCCAGTCGTGGGCATTTCCAGTCAACGAAGCAACCAAAAGATAATTCTGAGAAATTCATGGCTATTCCTAGAAAATTTGAATGTTCGTCTAAATTCATTGAATATCATTGCCACAAGTTGTAGTAAGGCGTAAAGCCCTAAGCCTGTTAGCGATCCCAAGACCTACCACATTGTAACAATATTATAAGTGCCTTGTTTGTCTTTCTATAACCAATTTGTATATCTAGATACCGTTGTTATTTCAATGGTAAACGAGTTCCCTATTTTGATTAACATAGATGATTTGAATATTTAGAGAAGCGAGAACTATGAATTTATTGCTTGACCGCCACAAAGGGATGGCCTTACTGCCCGGTCTGGGCCTTAGCTAACAGTCAACAAAAACAAAATGTATGAGGTTGACATAATCTGCGCTAAATCACGTGGTCGATCTTATGTCAATCCCATACATTTTGTTCTTGTCGTACCTCGTTAACGTTTTGAAATTATGTATTTGCCTATAGCTCCTAGATGTTATGCCTGGAGAATGGCGGTTGTCTCTATCAAAAACAATTTATTTGCAAAAAAAATTTTTCAGCTTCAGATCATTATCATCATCATAATAATGGAGTGCTATCTTCGAATTAAAGTTTGGAGGTCAGCAAACGAAAACGCACGTAAAAAATTCATATAAAACGAAAAAAGCTCAATTTTACTTACTTTGCCTTTTTAGAGAATTTCATTTCTGAGGGTAGGAGCTGGATGCAGGCCCCTTACAACCAGTCTTTCTGGAAATCCATGGAGGAGGCCTTTGGGCTGAAATGATGGTGACAATGACGATGATTGCTGAGGGTAGGGATCTGATGTCTTATATCGCCTTTTACGTCAACCACGGAATAACAATCGTCTCTTCTTAAACAGAAAACCAATAAAACCTGGTTTTTAAATGTATACAGTACACCCCCTTACGCTAGGAAAATATTTTACTAAAATATTATTCCGAAACTTTGCTGTTTTAGGATTCTACTTTATATGCTTTTTGTTAGATAAATATAACTCTAGTTTACATATGCATTAGGTACTTATTTCTGCGAACTTTTGTAGATAGCAAAGTTTGCCTAACTTTGGTCTCAAATATGTAGGTGTATAGTTTTAAAAAGATTATATTAGTGTACTAGATACCCACCCCGGCGTCGCATGGGTGGAATATTATGGGTTTTGCTTACATAAAACCTTCCTCTTGAATCACTCTATCTATTTAAAAAAACCGTGTCAAAATCTGTTACGTAGTTTCGAAGATTTAAGCATACAAAGGGACAGATAGCTTAAAGCGACTTTGTTTTATAATTTGTATAATAAAGAAGATTAATATACTGCATTTAAATTTTAAAACAAAATTAAAATAAAATTACCAATTAATTTCTTTACAAATGGTGGAAGCCTGGCAGATAGCGATCTGACTCAAATTTAAATGTACCTCAGGACAGCGGTCATGACGTACATTTAGAAAAAGAGTTTAATTTAAGTAGGACAGGCTGAGGCTGGTGATGCTATTAAATAAATGAATAAAATAGATTATTTTTGAATAGAATAGAATAAGTCTTTATATATGCGTTTGTATAAGATGGTAAACAGATATAACAATCAATTTCTCAATACTTCTAACTTTTTAGCAAGATTTCAGGCAAATTGGTTGAGTAGAAAGGGCATGAAGGCGTAACAAACAAACAAAATAAACAAACTAACTAACTTTCACATTTATAATTATTAGTTGGGATTAATGAATTCCACCAAAAACAATATTCACTAGAACAAAGAAGTTCGAATCAGTCTCTCTACATTTTTTTTTAATCTATGCATTAGATGTTTGACGTTCCGAGGGAGTTTTTGGAGGGAAAGTAAACTGCCGCTATGCCCGCGCTGTATTTAATTTCCAAAACTTAGGTTTTTTCGAGTATTTATGTTTAATATTGGTGGATTATTATTCGCAAAGTGTTCGGGAACAAGCGTGAGTGTTGGGAAGTGGTACAGTGTCGATTACGTGACTATTACCTTTGTCACCAAAATCTCCAAGTTATAGCTAAGTGAAATTTTTCCACCGCTTCACTTAGCCACCTGACTCTGACTACCACCTGACTCTGACTAGACTTATTTGACTGGACTAGACTACTGACTTGACTTTTTGACTTGACTTGACTAAAGTAGGACTGAAGAAGATTAATAAAATGAAGAGAGGCCTTAAAGGACTAGTTTCCATGGCCGTAAAAAGTATTATTAAAAAAAAAAAATTGATACCGAGACGGCCCATAGTAAAACTAATGCCAAATGTCATAAATACTTACTAAATGGATAACTGGCTCCGTGGTCTAGTAGTTAAGGCATTTGCCTGTAGACCCGGGGGTCGAGGGTTCGATTCCCATGGGAAGCATACTTTGTTTAGTTGTTTCCAGTTTGGTTAGGACATTGAAGGTTTGAATCACCTGATTGTCTGATAATAAAGATGATTCCGTGCTTCGGAAGGCACGTTAAGTCGTTGGTCCCGGCTGCCATCTGGTAGTCGTTAAAGGAACCACATCAGAGGCCGAGGTTCCCAAGAATTTTGACACCAGGGTATGCAACGTCGATTGACCGTGACGCCTACTAGAAATGACCAAGATGGAAATCAAAAAGGCTCGCAGTCCCAGGCAGAGAAAAAATACAGTTTAGGGTGCATTCTTGTCTAAGGCTAAGGTTCACTACACACGCCTACGTAAAAACCCCTCGGGGATGAAAGGGCGCAAAAACTTTCACAAAATTCACTTAGTCTGTTCGAAATAAAAGATTCTGTTTTGCGTTCTCTTAAACTAGGTTGCCGAGTTGGAAGTTGTTGGATAGTTTTTAATTTTGCGCTTTGTGATCTCAGGCTTAGGAATACTTTTTCCACATTGCTGAGTGTCGTGATTGTGACCACGATAATCAAAATAGTCAGTTAGTTTCTTGGTGTAGTTCTGTGGTGCTCCCCTTTGCTGCAAGGCTGATTTATCCAGGGAGTCGGCGTTTTCCTCTAGATCGTATTTCTACCATACGGCCTACCATAATAAGTTTTTATCCGATGGTTCACGACGCGCAACAAGACTGAAAAAGGAGAGTGCCTGATGGAGATATATCATCGAAAGGCGGATTTGGACATTGTTTTTCTAATATTCACGCATTAGTGCAGTGTTCTCACCATGACCATCAAGCATTTTCCTTCAACACCACATTTCAAATGCATCAGTTTTGGCAGCAGAATATCCCTTTAAAGTAGCAGTGAGCGGGGCACATGTCGCAACGAACCGATGGACGATAGGGCAGAAAGATTCTCGAATGGCGACCACGCACCGGTAAGCATTGGACACCCACCGACCAGGTCATCTGACCGATGGTCAGATGACCTGAAGAAGGTCGCAGGCAGGCGCTGGATGCAGGCAACTTCAAACCAGTCATTTTAGAAATCCTTGTGGGCCTATAATCAGCAGTGGACAGCCTGCGGCTGAGATAATGATAATGATGAATTTTGACTCGAATTTTTACCCTCAGCGCACATTTTTCGAACGCGTACAGAAAAATAGAGAAAAGAGCGTGCGCTTAAGAGTCATTTTTGTGGTAGTTTTTTTCCTTTCAAATTTTCTAGACGCTTTACTATTTCCAGAAAACACCAAGAATTTTTCTTCAGCACGTTTCCAAAAAGCCAGAATAAAGGCGTAATGAGAAAACGGGTTGATATATCCTTGGGCGAGGAAAATGAGGTTTTCCACGAAGCGCATTCATTTTCAGGCAGGTTAATTACTTTTGATTTTTGCGTTGCACTAACGAAATTGATTCAGAATTTTATAATATTGCATCGCATCCATGAATAAAAACAATATTAAACGATTTTTTTGTTTGACTTTTTGGAATCTCCTTCTTCTATATTGTTCTTTCTTCTGCAGCTTATTTCGTCCACTGCAGGACGTAAGCCTCCTCCAATGCACGCCACTCTCCACGGTCTTGTGCGACTCTTCTCCACATAGGGCCTCCAATCTTGGCGATGTCGCGCTTCTTCTATATAAAAGAATGATATTATATTACATTATTGTGTCCAGAATGCTGGCTTATATCTTGGACAAAAGATAAGTTTTGCAATCCAGCGAGAGACGGCGGCCAGCATTTTGGGCACGTTGGCTTAAATTGTAGATAGTTTTTAGATAATTCTTTAGACTTTAGGTTTCCCATAGATATTAAAAATTAAATTAAATGCATATTAATCTTAAACCGAAAGAAGGTCGTCTGACATTAAAAAATGCTGCTTTGTTAGACGTCAGACGACGCAATAAAAATGTAATGGCGATAACTTTTACAACTGTTACTTTGCAAATTCAAAAATAAATATGAAAATAAATTGTCAAATAAACTTTATGTTGACAACACTGGCTTAAGGAGTTGAAATTAATTAAAAAAATATTTCAGCACCCAAGACGTTACGTTATGTTATGTATATGGTAGTTAATGAATTAGGAACAATGGTGTGCAGGGTCAATTAAAATTAAGGGTTAAGAATGAAAGAGTTTGTAAATACGAGTATAATTGTATTACTCACTATATTTTCAGTAACATATTTCTTAATATTCAGAATACTCAAACCAAGAAAAATGTTTCGCTTATTACGTATTTCTCTGAAAAGAGACCAGGAAAATACTGCAATATTTATATACCCTGGAGGGTAAAAAACAGAAAATGGCGGGAGATTTTTAACGAGAATCCGAATAAGCAAAGGCTCAAACAAAAGTGCATCGACAATTGAATTCTGCTCAAATTGCAAACCCATTCCGGGCCACTGTCTTATTTCTCCAAGCCGAGACAACAGAGTAAGGGTGGCTGTACACTGGCTTTGGTTAGGATAAAGGAAAGTAGGAGAAAAATTCATGTAAAATTTGACACAGGAAGATACTTGAGTCTTTTTGTTCATTGTCTTAACACGTTAATGGTTCTCTTAAACTACAATCAGGCGTAGATAGATGCATAGATGCAGGAAGAGTGGGGTAGGCCCCACTAGGCTGGATAGGTCCAGCAGTGATGGCTGTGTCTGTGGCGCGATCCAAACGATGTACAACCTGCTGTCGTGCCCAACTGCCCATCCTCATGCACAAAGGGTGACTTGGCTGTGGCCTCTGACTCGTTCGTAAATGTTGTATCCTGAGCCAAATTTATATAGTTTAGTATAAATTTGATACTTAACTTGCCTCCTTCGAGGAATCGATGTATTTTTGTTAATTTATTAAACGCATTGAAAATCATTGGATCGCCTAACTGCCTCACTGGTCCAGTGGCCTTATAGATCCGGGGTTCGTGGGCTCACACACGTGGAAACACACTTTGTTTTGGTTTTTTCCAGTTTGGTTAGGACGTTGCAGACTTGAATCAACTTATCGTATGACAATAAAGATGATTTCGCGGTTTGGAAGGCATGTTGAGCTGTTGGTCCTGGCTGTCATTTGGTAGACGTTAAAGGAGACGAGAGGCGGTTCCGAAGAACTCTGATACCAGGGTGTGCATGGTGAATTGACCGTGAAACCTACACGAAATCAATGAATGGCCGATTATTTCTTTTCGAACCTAGAGTAAAAATACTTTTCTACTAACCCTTTCGTCCGATGGATATTCAACTTTAATTTTGTCTCAAATTGTTTCCCATTTCTTAGCTTTGTTTGTTCTGTATGATGTATCTTTTCTTTTGTTTTGTTAGACAGGAAGATATCAGATTTCTCGCTGAGGTCAGATGGATTCGATTACCAAAAGATTTTTCGTAAATTCTCAGATCATTAGACGACATAATAGCATTTACTGAATATCGCTTTTACTTGCAACGCTATCGTCTTCCGAGCGTATTTCCAAGTTATGTCTTCAGTTTAAGCTTCAGAGCTTACTAGGGTACATTTTTAATCATGGCCGTTGATTTAGCGGTACTGTTTATTACAAGGGAAATATTTTCGTCTGACCTCCCTTTTTACAGGGAAACCAGACTAATACGAATAGTGGCCATACTGACAATTTTTTTAGGTTATTTAACAACATCTGACATAGCCTAACGACTGTCATCTAGCAATAGCTTAACGTTTTTTTAAAAGCTCGATCCTTCGTGCTTCCGAACCTCCGAGCTCAAGATAGAAATTCCACGTATGGCGACCAAATCCAATCTAGGCCGCGCTTGCTGCGCTCTCATTACGAACACGTATGCTCTCATCCTTTTATCGTTGGTATCAAGTTACATTTTTCTTAATGTTATCATCAGCAGTAAGCTACATCATATCAATATCAAATAGTCGGTTAACCGACTGCTCGAAAGAGGGTTATATTTCTCGAGCGAAAAATAATTATATCTAGGTATTTCTTCGTCGCTCTCTCTAGCTTAAACGGCTGGACCTATTTCAACATACCTAATTCATGAAATTTGCCTTGACTTTGAGAGCAACACTGGATATATTAAAATGGGAACCTAAATCCATTATTAAAACATTTTAATATGTAATGCTTGAATATTCAGTGTAACACAAAATAATTAATTGTTTCAAATCTACAAACGTAACTAAGATAAAACGTCTTTTATACGCAAAAGGGTTCTTTGGGCTCCAATTAAATTTTAACACAAATTCTATCAGATTAAGCGCAATTACCCGTAGCCTTTATACGTGTGTTGTATTTAGTGGATTATAATGAATACTCCTTACGAGTACTCGAAATAATTATACAAGCAGCTTTTACGATTTAAACGTTTGGGGAAAACATACGGGAGACAATTTTATCCGTGCGCGCTTGTTTACCGAATAGGAAATATTTTGTGGACGTATTAACGTTGTCCTCTTTTATGCAAATGTATTTTTCCCATTTGTAACAAAATATCTAATAGTACTAGATCATAGAGGTTCCTGCCGGGCTACATCTGGGAAACCAAACCAATTAATAGTATTATAAAAAGGATCAAGGAATATCGACCCTGTTTGTGGTATCAGTGTGAGTAAACCATTTTAAGGTTACAGTCATGGTTTATTACCTACACCTTGCCATTTATTATTTAGTTTTTTCCTCATTTTATGGTCATACAACACCAGCACACCATAGGGTCGAGAATTTTTTTAAAACCAAATAGACGTTTGAATCACTTTTTCCAGATTTAAAGGCAAACAGAGGCCTTCAATTGTGAATGGAAGTCGGTTTTAGTATTTTGGGTAAATAATAATGTCAATAATACAATACAAATACTCTTTATTGCACCACAAAGTAATAAAATTACATAAAACAATAAACTAGTTGTAACGGAGACGCATGTAACGGGCTTCCGTGTGTCCCCAAAACCGTGCTGCTTTACAAATTCGAGCCGCGGCCCGAATTAATACGGACCACCTTAATCGAATAAACGGAATTATTCAAAGTCTGTCGCCGAGGGATTTGTCCTTACCTCTGTTTTTTTTTAATTCTTCCCCCACTTTGAATACATTTTCATAATATTTATCCATCCAATTCTCCAGGCGAGTTATTGAATATTTGGTTGGAAAACTCATCGAAAATTGAAATCGGTACTTTTTTATTTAAATATTCAAGGTATTGCAACTACTTTGGAAGTTGAAGATTCTGGCGGGTGAAGTTTGAAAAACTTTTAATTAGTCTTGTCATAAAATATGAGTAGGTATTCCGTAGAACACAGGTAAGTTCTGAGTAAATTGTAACTCGTCTTATTTTATTTAATATTGGTTTTTAGGGGTCCTTACTTCGAAGGAAAAAAGGAAACCTCATAATACTTATATTCTTTGTCTGTCCGTCAATTATTATTTCTCATTCACACGTATAGTTAAATATTTGAAACAAAGACACTTTCCAAAATTAATATTATGGTATAGTAGAAATGTCAATGTTTATATGATACTAGCTGTTCTCCGCGGCTTCGCCCCGCGTGGGACTCGGTTATATCGCGCCCAAAAGTAGCCTATGTTTGACCTCAGGTCGTTAACTACATCCCTACCAAATTTCATCACAATCGGTCCAGCAGTTTATCCGTGAAGAGGTGACAGACAGACAGACAGACTTTCGCATTTATAATATTAGTATGGATGTATATGTTTTTGTATTTTTGAAAACCCTCTATTTATAAATCATAATTGATTGGTTAAGAAGAAAAAAGTGGCGAAGCTGAGGAGAAAAAGCAGAAAAGCGGACCCTGGGCTCCGAAGCAATAAGCTAAGGAAGTGAGTGGGAAAGCGCTAAGATGAGAGCGATAAGCTTAGAAGAAAAGAAAATGAGAAGAATTTACATTTTTTTATACCCATACTGACACTCGCAAAATAAAGACCGTTCTAACGATATCAAACGGTATCGATATATTGAAGACTAGCGACCTAGCGACTAGGCTTTGCATGGGCATAAAAATCTTCCTCTTGAATCACTATCTATTAAAAAAAACGCATCAAAATCCGTTGCGTAGTTTTAAAGATTTAAGCATACAAAGGCACAGAGCGACTTTGTTTTATACTATGTAGTGATGTAGTGAAGTGATAGTGATATCGATACGATTTAAATTATTAATAATTATTTTGAATAAAATGTCCTCTAAAAAGAAAAATCTTTATTTTTGTTACGATTTTAACGTACAAGCATTTTCATAACTGGCGTGATAAACGATGTTATCTTTATTGTAAGACACCATGATGAATTGCCGTGGTTTTTACCGCGAAAAAAAAAATATTAAATTCAAAAGAAAATAAAAATATATACTTGTAAAACATTTTATATAAGTAGCTTTTGCCCGCGGCTCCGCCCGCATGGGACTTTAACTTTATCATTATTATATTTTTACTAGCTTTTGCCCGCGGCTTCGCCCGCGTGAATTTCCCTCGGGATCTTTTTCCCGGGATAAAAAGTATCCTATGTCCTTCTCCTGGCTCTAAACTACCTCCCTGACAATTTTCAGCTAAATCGGTTCAGCCGTTCTTGAGTTATAAGTGGAGTAACTAACACGACTTTCTTTTATATATATAGAAGATTATATTGCGCTCAAAAGTAGTCTATGTTTAACACGTTGGCGGACACACGACTGCTATAGTAGTTATAACAATAAAACTTCTATTGTATTTTCAAAAGTGTCCTCTTACTTACGTGTTAACCCCTGGTCCTTAATTATACCCTTACAAAATTTCATCAAAATCGAATTAGCCGTGAAACCGTAATTGTCTCATTCGCATTTATAATAATAGTATGGAAGCATGGATTTTGGATACAAACCACTGTGGCGAAAGATGATAGTCTAGCTTTACGTGTTCATTTCAATAGTGCGTGTCAAGTGATAGGGAGAGTGGCCTGACTTGGGTTGGTCGACACAAATGAAACTAGGGCATTTCTGTTTTGAGCTGCTCCGTGCTTCGGAAGGCACTTGAGTCTTACTTGATTGGTCCAGGCTACTCTCTGGTTAGGCTTTGCTTTGGCAAATTATTTTTTTAAATAACTTCAAAATCTGACAGTGTTATGGCCCGTTCACGACCTGTGATTGGGGCGCGGGAGCAGTATCCCGGAGCGGCAACTCGTGGCAAAATTCTAACGTTTTCATACATTTGTTCACTAAGGCTGGGTTGCACCAACTTACTATAACAATAACTGTGTAGTCAAAGTACCGGTTAGGTGAAAAATGGGTTGCACCATTTTGTCAATCGTCAAAATACGTCATTTACGCTAACCGTAACCGCCCAAACTTGACCGGTTAGCGCTATTGTTATTGTCAACTTATCTGTCAGACGGGTCGATAACCTCCACGGACGTCATTTTACTTGTAACCCTGGTAACTAACAATGCTACAAAATACGACAGTGCAACCTATGTCGCTTCAACGGTTATAGTTAGCAGTAATGTTACTGCTACATTTGACTTTAACTGTTACGATAACTGGTACTTTGTGCAACCCACCTTTAGCCCACCGCTCCCGCGCTCCGAATCACGAATACGCCTAGATCGAATTCCTATTGATCTGGTTTCCCTGTAAAAGAGTTACGGAGCATTCCCTCCATTGTGATAACCAGTATCGCCAAATATGGGATCAAGAGCATACCCTGGGTTCGTAATCTGATGACGCGACTGATAAACAAGCACAGATAGAGATAATGACTAATCTATATTATTATTGAAGTATATAAAAGAAAGTCGTGTTGAAACGGCAGAAATGATTTGGCTGAAAGTTGGTGGGGAGGTAGCTTAGAACCAGGAGAAGGACATAGATACCTTTCGTCGGAAAAAAGCACAGTTCCCAAGGGAATTTCACTGGGGTGAAGCCGCAAGCAAAAGCTAGTATTATAATGAAAGTCATCGCTCCAAACTCATTATCAAAGTTCTTACAATACAAACAAATTTTCCTTTCAAGAAAACAAAAGAGATTTTATCTAAGACATATACAAGTTAATTTACACAAAACAAACAGAATTTAAAGCCAAAACTCAAGGAACATACCGCAGCGCTTACGATACCTTATCGCCTAACAAATGTCCCGTGAAAACTTTATTTTTATCTTAAACTCGTGTATTCGGCCCATTTTATAGCCTTAAATCCACGGTACAAAGTTTAAAACCTACTAACTAAACTTTATTCAAAGATCTCGTGATTCGCTTAAAAATTCTTAGCGTCTTAAAATTTTATGAGTTCAAAGTTAGCTCGTTCAAAAGTCACAAATGAAGAATATGCTTGTATTTTGAGTTTTCAGATTTAAGTGTAAATATTTTATGAGAGACTATACTTCGTGAGGTTTATTTAGGGATTTCAGCTTAAGTATCCATACTTCCATACTAATATTATAAATGCGAAAGTCTGTCTGTCTGTCTGTCACGGCTAAACTGCTGGACCTATTGTGATGAAATTTGGTATGGATGTAGTTATGCACTAGGAGTCAAACATAGAAAACAAGCGATATAACTGAGGCGCACGCGGGCGGAGCCGCAGGAAACAGCTAGTAATGTAATATATAGACCGAGAGAGCGAAGCAAGCGAGGGCTACAATTTAAGTGGTGGCGAAAAAAAATTTGTTTTTATGTGTAATATGTTGATTAGGTCTTAATAAAAGTTGTTCCTTTTTATCCATTTAGTTATTAATAATTAAATCGCAAATAATATAATATGTCTTTTGACCAGCCTGGTATCGTTGTTACGGAGATTTGCGAGTATTCAGCAGCGCTTTTTAAACTCGACCGAAAAAGGGTAATGTCGAATGTTAGGGCTATCAGAACAAAGAAACATTGACAAATAGAACATAAGTACTAAAAATTTCATTTTATTTTATATCCGTAGTTATATAATTTGTTGAATTTGTACTCAAGCAGGCCGCGTCTCTTAAATATGTGTGCTGTAAGTTCGTGTTTTAAGAGTACTCAATAATTTTACTGCTAAAATGATTTAACTAATGTAAATTTTAACAATTTAATTTAATTTCTTTCCATGCTGATCAGGAGAAAAAGAAAAACTGTACCAGCTGCTTCTCTTCCCGCGCAAGCTGTAAAAGTCGACTGACAAAATCGGCGAATGGGGGAATCATGACAGAGGCGATGCGGCTAGCAACCCATCACTATTGACTTCCTATTTCAATCATCATCATACTAAACGTAGTCTTAGGTCTTATGACCCTAGGCTCTGTCTACCCTCTATGGGATAAAGACGTGATTATATGTATGTATGTAAATTTTAAAAAGCTGTAATTTAAATGTACACACAAAACAAAGCGTCGAAATGTTCACGCGCTCATAAACATTGAAATTAGCGTATTTGCGAACTAAACTGATGTGTCAGCATCGTTAGACCCGCGTCGGTGTTTGCTCATTGGTTTGAAAGGCAAACTGGTAATATTTCACGGCACAAATTAAAAAGTCCCTAAATCGCCTCTGGACTGAGGTAAGCATGCTATTTCTTTTGCATGGAAATTATATGAAAGTTCTAAAGCCTGTTTGTATCGAATAAACTTCGAACCTACTGGACCGATTTGAAAAATTCTTTCATTGTTGGATAGCTATATATGGCTATCAATAGCTACGTATAGCGTTTGTAGCAAGTGGTCAGGTATAAATATAGCCCCTCTCCCATTTCATAGGTAAAGTTAGATCTTTTTCTTATATCTATTAATCATGGTACTGTTTTTGTTGGTTATTATAATGGAGCGACTGCCGTCTGACCTCCGTAACCCTTTTATACAGGGAAACCAGACCAGCAGGAACGTGATCCGGGTGTGTTAGTGGCCAACACTATCAGATTTTTTAGGCTGCTTAAAGGCATCTGACGTAGCCTAACGACTACCATCTACCGATAGCAGCCGGGACCAGTGGCTTTTAAAGTGGCTTTTAAAGCACGAAGGAGCTCAAGATAGAAAATGCTACTTAATAGCGACCAATCCAAACATTGCCGCGCACTCGCCGTCGCTTGACACTCGCACGCTATCGTTACGAACACGCGCACCGCTCTAAGCTACCGAGCTCCTCAAATAGGCATAATTAGATATACCTATCAGTGTATAAGAATTCGTTATAATTGTCATCACTTACTAAACTTCCCCACTTAAGGCCAAGTTTCTTTGGCCAACTTTTATCATTTCGCGAAAAATCTTCAGTGTCACTTCGAATTTCCTTAATGGATACTGGACTTATACTGTTTCGAATTTTAGCGTTTTAAGAGACATCGCTTTTCCGGGTTCCGTACGTAAAGTATAAAAATGCCTAGCCTATATTTTTTTATAAATAATAAGCCTTATCTTTGTGCGATACATCTGCAATATATCTTGTTACAGTGAGCTTTCCAGTTCTCTGGCAGGATATCACTTCCTGTGTGGGTATCCACAAGGGTAGAGACACTGTGTCTTTTTAACCTCCGACGCAAAAAGAGGGGTGCTATAAGTTTGACGTGTCTGTCTGTCTGTCTCTGGCATCATAGCTCCCGAACGGATGAAGCGATTTCAAATTAGTTTTTTTTGTATTAAAAGTACTTACAGGCGAGTGTTTTTAGACACGTTTGATGAAAATCGGTTGAGCCGTCTAGAAGTTGTGGGGGTAAATGTGGGGAAGAATCACTGAATGTCTGCAAATATACTCGAGTGGGGTCTCAAATGAAAGCGCGTCACGTGCACAATACAAAACATTATGTTATGTTCAATGAATATCGCTTGAGCTGCGGAAAAGCTCTGGGGGTATATGTGGGGAAAATACCCCTAATATCTGCAAATAATAATAATTATGTTGAGAAATCAGTCGACCCTCACTACTAAAAACAAATTGTGTCGTGGGTTTTTTTAATTTTTAATTCAATGTTATCAATCGCTTATGTTGTAACCATCCATGGCGACTCAGATTCACAGCCAGCGCATTTTTGTTTAGCCTCTCTTGGTTTTTAATGCTGTAATTCTTCATTTCTTTTCTAGTAGCCTATTGACTTGATGAGTAATTAACTTTATGTTCAAATACGGCTCGTTTATCAGTGAGAAGTTAACTTGAATACCAAATATCAAAACAAAAGTAATTTTATTAACTGCCAGTCTAGCTGTCCTTCGGGTTTACCCGTGGTTTTCCCTTACCCAACATCTTAAAATGATTTGTATAAGGACTTAGCTTACATTTCTTCACCAAAAAATTACATTTAAATATGCAATATTTCCCCTACGTCGTCACAAATATGAGGTGAGCCCAAAATATCCTTATCGTAACCAATAAACTTAAATTGTTACCTTGTGGGAGACCTTAAACATGTCCGCACAACTATAACTATGTTTAGTAAAAAACGACGTTAAAATTTAGGAGTTAAAGTTGAATTTTGTACATCAAAAAGTTTCACTTAAAATATACATTTAGATTTCATGATAAGAAGGCATAACCTCTTTCTTTGGAGATAAAAATTCAAGCTATTATGTTTGAGAATTGCAAAGGAACACTTTTTTAGAGCGATAGAATTACTTTCCAGAAAGGAGAGAAAAAAGTATTTTAAGTTCTAGATGAAAAGCTAAGATACTACAAAAAAAAATGTACGTAGAAAGCTCAAACTAACTCGATGATTGACTGTAAGAGATCCTTTTCTGGGATAAGTCCGCCATTGTACATCTGTTTTAATTGTATACTTTTGTATTTACTTTTTTTAGTACAAAAAAGTTATTATATACAAACAAACATACTAAACATTCGTGTATGCGGTGTTTCAAAACGCGATGTAGAAAATTTAGACATATTTTACAATAGCTTAATAAACGAATAACCAGGTTCTTATTGCTGTTTAACAACATATATGCAGCAAACATTCTATAACATTACAAATAGGGATTATTGCAAATGTTGTGTATACCTACCTATTGTTCATATTTACATTATTAGAACTCAGTTATTAGCAAAATTTTTGAGTGTTTTATGTAAATAATGTTGGTGTACCTTATTAAATAAATATATAAATTGATCACGTATTCTTACTCACTCTTTAGTTGACTGCTTCGTAGTTAGTTAGTTCTATACATTCAAAGCTTCTGAAGACTTGTAATGATACAATCATTTCCTGTTCAAATATAATTTTTACCATAACCCACCCTTTGTGAAAACCCTTCCAAATGATACAATCAATAACTCATACTATATCGACCACTTATATAGCAAAATGGGACTTAAAGAGGTGATAATAAAATTTATAACGTGTAATAACATTATTTTACTTTTATGACAGTTCCTAAGTATTCCATGTCGACCCCAGGCTCTTGGGTCATATTTTACACAACTTAGCTGTGTTTTATCTAGTAAAAATACTAAGAAGGAACATATTTGTTTAATAAATTAGATAGTTTGACCACGAAGAATGGTAAAATTCCTCGAGGTCAAACCAGTTTGTCTAATAAGTTGGACCTCGAGGAAGGAACGCATATGACTATCGACAAATACGGCCTCATTTTCGTTTGTTATAATTTATTTAGTCAAAGTTTTATGACACCCCTGGCCAAACAAATTTTGAAAGTCGGTTGCCTGGCGGCCATATCGTTGCGGAATGGGGGCCTAGCGGCCGGACCAAAATTTCGTTCTCATATGGAAAGATTTTCAAATGTTGAAATTTCCATTGCAATTTTGAGTGAATGGATAACAATAATTTAATTTTATGGGTCTGAAATAGGGTTCTTTACTATGGTTCAGTACCAATCGAATGATCCACAGAGCAAGGAATTTTTATATTGCCCGCGCAGCAAATTTTTTTCTTGCGAATATTGCGGGCTGATTTGTTTTCGATTGAGTGTTTATTAAGTGGGCAATTAGACATGCTGTTTGAGATTTTATGGACGTATATATTTTTTTTTTATTGCGTATTACATATTTATTTTATTCTACGATGAAATAAACTTATAGCTCGTAGCGCTCCAAATCGTTGCACTTCGAATAGAAACCCAGCTCTTCATTAATATTTTTGCAGGAGCGTTATGTGACAAAGGAACCTACGATGTAAAATGGTGGCTACTAAGCCGCGCTAGCCGTCACTTAACTTGCGCTATTGTTACGAATGCTTACACACTAGCATCCTAAATTTTAAGACCATTTATGAGCTACCGTGAAAATGTATGCATAAAATTATTTCGACTATAAAAACTACGTAATTTCACTTGCTTGTTTACACATAATATAAGCGCAAAATACACCTGCTTTCTCCAGTTTACCGCCAAATCTGTCCGGTAATGACCACCCTTTAATATTCATACCCTGTTAACCCTCCCGCGGTGATTGCGAATAACTTCAGGCGTGCGTAAATTTTTTATCGTCTCCTAAAAGGGTTGACTTCATCCTGCAGGTTTAATAGGTGGATTGTGATAACACGCGTAGTACTAAAAATAATGAACTTAAACTTTTAAAAAAATTAAACACACGCTGTCAGATTTTTCAAGCTGCCCAATGGTATTTAATATATTTGAATTTGAACTAGCTTTTGCCCTCGGCTTCGCCTGCACGAATTTGCCACGAGAACAGTGCATTTTTCCGGGATAAAAGATATCCTATGTCCTTCTCCATACTTTGTTCTATGTGTATGCGAAATTTCAGGATGATTGGTTCAGTAGTACTGCACCAATCTTCCTGAAATTTCACAATTTAACAAACAAACTCACTTTCGCATTAATATTATTAGGAAGTTAGGATAGCCTTACGCTTGCCATCTATCGATAACACATCAATAACAACTGGAATTGATAGTTAAAACGCCAATTTTAACTATACCATGGTATATTATTCATTGAGATGACCTCATGTCACATGAGTTTGGGGTCAATAGACCCTGCACATTGTGGTGTAAGAGCATTTTGAATCTAGATCTCTCAACGTGGTTTCTGTTTTAAAAAAAAGTGAAAGATTGGGCGGTGGAGGTGTCCAAGTATAACAATATAGAGTCCATATGACTTAAAATAAAGAAAAACAAAGAGTAACAAAATATAGTTATTACAACAAAGTTACAATGTGGTTTAACAACACAGATTCAGATTTAACCTTATTAACAAGGAATACCTAGGATTCTTCGCAACAAAAGTAGAGCAATGAAATCTCTTTCAAAGTTGAAAACTAGCGTGGCCCTTGATATATGCCTAAATAGACAACAGATAAAACGACATGCTGTTATTTAACTCTTTAATTTTCTTAGTATAGCAAGCAAAATTGTCGTTATAACCTAATCGCTGCTTGCTTGCATCTTAAAGCTAGAGTATTTCGATAATAATATTTATATTATTGTATAAATATTAAAGTTCAAATGTATTGTTTTTAGTCGGAAATATCAGACGCTCACAAAATGGGCACAAAATTTTTGTTGGATGTTCGCGGTGAAAGGGTTAATGTGCCTCAGATATTTTTTTTTATATTACCTCTACTAGATGTCAGCGTCTTTTTACCCGACTATGGATCCATAAGAAAGGGTAATGGTTTGCCTTGTCAAGCTTTGCTCCGTTAAAGAAAGATTGTATGTTCAAAGCAATATTTTTTAATCTTGTCAACATCAAGCACTTTTTTAATATTTTTATTCATAGATTATAAAAAAACAGCTTTTCGGCCTCAACTTTACCTCCCGTGTGATTTGTAATTACAACCTTGGTGGTTTTTACGCAAACGCCTTTCACACTTTTGTTATCTACACAATTAGTTTATCAGTGTCCGTTTTTCTTTTATTTTTCCACTTTTCGCTAAGAACAGAATGTTTAACTTGTTCATTCTTGTCCTTTGCGTCTGTTTATTTCTTGTTTGCTCCGGAACTATGAAATGCACAGACGGTCGGTATAATATTTGCATGGAGTTTTAAATGCGTTCATACTTTGTTCATTTTAATATTTTCTGTTCATATTATTTGCTTGTGTATCGTTAAAAGGGAGATGTAATATGGTTCAAAGTTCTATTTAAAGTAGATATTAGAGGTTTTCCTATAATTATATAGATATGTATAAAGCATATTTAGTGTCTTTGTGTCTTCAAAATGTAATATACAAGATGAAAATACTTAAAACGTCAAGCTACCCATTGGTAGTTCACTAGTTATTTCTAAATAGACCATCGACTCGCTAAGAAGAGCAAAATAAATTCTTCTCCACACCCTTCAAACGATTTAATACCTACTACTAGCTAAATGGCGTAAACTGTTTTGAACAATGTAGGAATGAAAAAAAACTGCATGAGTTAGGGGACAATTTTTTTATTTTTTATTTAAGATTTTGAATTTAGTGTGAACGATATTTATTTGATGTGTGTGTGACCCCGTTTACCGCGCCTGTTTATGATGATAATAACTAGTGTGGTCTAGAAATTTTCATCACTTAATTCAGATCACATCAATGAACTACATGATTAGTATCAAGATTTTTGAACAGTCTGTAATCATCATAAGATTGAGAGCCTCAAAAGTGTCAAAAGATAAAAAGATTTTCTCGAGATTGATTTGAAAAAATATTCGATTACAAATAAAGATGTCAAAAACAAGTATATTTTTATGAAATTTTGAAGAAGTCCCTTTTGATACGAAATTCGATTGACTTAATTTTTCCAAAACATACAATAAAAACCCTGAAAATACATTTTCAGGGTTCTTTTATGAAAAAATAAGCACTACGACAAAAAAAGATTTAGTGCTTAGAAAGTAAGGTTATGCACATTACTTGGTAGTGTACTTGAAAGACTAAAAAAAAACAGGGGGAGGATATGTGGGGTTACTTTACTTTGTGCACTTGATAAGAAAAAAAAAAACATTCCAAATCTAACATCACTTCTATATTCCAATATTTTTCAGGATTTTCTAGCTTAAGTTAAAAAAAAAAACGCTCTAATTCTCAGCCTTCACTGACTGTCTGTCTATCAGAAGACTTAAACTTATATACGACTACTTACCATACTTAATAAATATTTTTAATTTTTTTACGAATTACTTATTTTTTTTGCGGTTTATATTTTTTATTTAACCTAAAAGGCAAAAATGGAATCCTAATTAGGATACTATTAATAGTAGCATTTTTTTGTTCGTCTATCTGACAATGGATCCTAACTACTAGTTCGGAACCTTTAGCGCGCGAATTTGACTAGCGCTAGACCAGATTTATTATTATTGAATTTGCTTAAATATAAGGCTTGAATACGCAACTTGCGACGACAAAATGTACCTAATAGCACTCAAATATAGCAAATGTTGTAAATTTGTAGTGGTGAAATTTTGTTAGTAAAGTTGCAAGTTTTGTAGAGTCGGTATTTTGTGGCGTGAATTATGTTTTGGAAAAATGTGGAAAATTGTGCTTGCTGTGGACTGTAGCGCAAATGCTAGAATATTTATTTATTAAAAATATACTGTGATGACTGATTGCACGCTTCGACTCTCCTTCAATCATATCCATCCTCTTTACTTCATATCACAAACCATTGACATTTCATTAGAAGAATAAAATCATCATCGACGTTTGGACTAGCAAAAAAAATTGTCAGCAAATTATATTTCATGGAGTCATTTTATCTTGTAATCTTGTAAAATAGTCATTGTAAATACCTTCTAAACGAAAAAATTAGTAGAAGGAATAGCCGCTTCATCATTCGCTATAATATTATTAAAATTATAGAAGAAAAAGGCGACTATAATCATTTGCGAATATCTCGCGACTATATGCTAAGTGTAAATGTAGAAAAAATACTTATTCGTATATACGTCGGATCTACAAGCTATTATTAACTCTAACTGTTGTGAATAGGTTTGAATTTGCATATCACAGTCGTTTTACTGTACTTTTACTTATTCTATGCTTTGTACTCTACTGGTAGTGCGTGTTAATTAAGGCTGGATTCCTCAAACGGAGCCGAGCGCGCAATTAGAGAAGGATTACGCTCAGGTTGAATTCAAACTCCTTTAGCGATATTTTTGTAAGCGAATTATGAGCTCATTTTGAGAGGACAGAAGAGTAATTTTAAAGAGATTTCTTTAGAAATAAGCCTTTGTTCCCGTTGAGTTACACCATTTTGTGTTACACAGCAGCATAAATGTAAGTTACATGATATCAAAATACGGTGCCGCAAATTTTCTGTTCCGGAAGCTAAAAAGGTAAAGGAAACTTAAACCAGCTATGTACAATATAAATAAACTAGTTAATGTCCTCGACTCCGCTCGCGTGGAAGCCTATATTTGGCTCCAGGTCTTTAACAAAATTTATACAAAATTTTTTCAAAATCGGTAAAACGGTTTAGCTGTTAAAGCGTAACAAATAGACAGATAGACTAGCATTTATAATATTAATAGTATGGATAGTAGTGCCATCGTCGTCATCAACAGCACAAATAAATTTATTCGTGTTATTTTTTTATTTTCTACAAACTATTGTAGAAATTATGTGTTTATTTTCTACAATAGTTTGTAGAAAATAAAAAAATAACACGACTTTAAAATATACATACAACACTTTAAAATATTATTTTTCTATTTCGACACAAAAAAAACTTTTGAAGTAAAATTATGAATAAAGAAACTACATTTTCTACACATTATCACATCCTATTAAACCCGCTACCCACAGGTGAAATATATCAAAAAAATATATAAATATACAGAACCAATATTCGATACAAGTAATCGAGATACCGGTGGGGTTCCATCGGCTCACTGTTTATGAGGCAACAACTTTAGGGAGGGACCTGTATTGCCTATTCTGTGGGGCGGGTAGGATTTATTGGTGGTCTGACCCTACCTGAAATAAGGCTTTCGGGTAAAAAATTGGATAACAAACTTCCTAGGACTTGCTGAGTGCACAAATTGCTTGTAGACGAAAGTGCTTTTTGATTACTGTTGGTTTTTGGATCTTCAGTTTAGTAAATAAAGTAGCTTTTAGGTTATTTGGTATGCATGACTAGCATAGATTAAAAAAAAATGCGTAGAGAGACCGCGCGCGATTCGAACTTCTTTGATGACTAGTCTTCTAGTAAACTAAAAAGGTTTTGGATATTGTTTATTTATTTTATTCAAATGCTATGTTTTTGAATAACACTAGTTTTGTAATTTCTATATATAAAAAAAATTACTCGGCGCGCGATATTCTAAGTCTTTGTCTTAGATACTGGAATACATTCAAATTTTCAAATTCCAAAGTACTTTATTCTTAAAAAAGTCTTCGTATTTTTAACATTGATTAGTAGTAACGCCATGTACTGTCTCGAAATGACGTACAATAGTTTCATAAAATTAAAGTAATTACATTATAAGCAAAAGAAAAGTAAAATCTAGAATTGCATTCATTCAAAATCTAAATAATTTAAAAACATAAATACGTCACATTTTAACAATTAATTGTATTATTTGACATTTAACACTATCTCAAATAAAAATTTGTTAAAACAATTTTGATCAAAGTTGCACATTTACAAGTTGGACTATACGTAGTTCATTTGCATTTTGCATACAAAGCAATGTTTACTTTGCAAAAAAAACCACGATACCCTTTTATCTTCAAGGTTACTTTATTTTTTAATCTGCATCACACGATCTACACGGAATACATTATTTCGTCTACCAGGCATGACGCTTGCGAAGCTTAGAAGAATACTAATAAGTTGCCGAAATAACGAACATACCATCATTTCAAAACCCACTCTATCTTAAGGCGGTGAGGGCTATTTTTGAAGGGTGATGTTTGAGTATATTTAGTAAGGAGTCATCATCGTTAAGAGCTAATCGTGTACAGTGCTATTATGCAAAATAGCCGACATCTCCATTAGGAAGTCACCGCGTCGTAAGAACGGGATTCGGTTTAGTAGTGTACGGTCAGACAATAAATTTTATACAGCACATGACCTAAAAATTTAACTGAAAATTTCATATAACATCAAACCAAGCAAAGAATTAACATTTTTTTAAATTAACTTAGGGTACCTTTCATCCCAGAAAAAGCACTATTTACGTGGAAAATTTACGCGGGCGATTTGAATATGTTCATATTTTTATTTAACAACGCGTAGTTGAATAAACGAATAATTTTATAACGGCATCTATGTAAAAATACTAAAATTAAATCGACTTTTTTTTACTGGCTGTACACATTTTCATTAGGTCACTACACTATATCCAGTATGTGGAGGTAACAATGTCAAATAAGGCAGATTAAAAGCCAGTCATTGTGGGTGAACTTTGATTGAAACTGTAATTGATTTTTAGGGTTCCGTAGCAAAGTGTGAAAACGGGATCGTGAATACTGATGTCTGAGCATGAAAGAAAAATACCTTTTTCTTAAGCACTGAAAGCACATGCTATGTCTGTCACGTTAGTTTGTTTGAAATATCTTTAATATGCTCAAAAAAAAATACACCAAATATAATACCCGGCACATAAGTTGGCCACAATCTGGACGTGCTGCGCATGTTAAAGTTTGTATAAAAATCGGCTACTGCGCACTCAAGGTCATTTCAGTTTATTGCCAACTTATATGCCGCGAACTATACTTACAATACTTATTAGGTAAAATAAAAGGACAATTGCATGATTTATCCCCGAAAGGGAACTCTTACGGTCAACCGGCGAATGACGAAAGGAAAAACATAGCATACATACCATGAGATACCTCCCAACAGTCATTTAGCAGTCTAAACCCTCAATTAATTTAAATCTCAGATATTGATGCGCTACACAGTAACGCATAAATCACCGCATTTCAATTACAGAGAAGACCAAATCTCTAACTCAATCTGTATTCTAATTGATATTATTAAACAACCAATCTGTTATGTGGTTTACAGATATATTTATAATTTGGCCGTAATGTAAAAATATTAGGGCCTAAAAGCTAGTGCTCTTTCGTCGCGCCATTTGTCACATAATTACGCGTATAATACTTTAATTATGTCATGAAATATAGCACAAGCACTGCTGTTTGGGCAGTAGAAATAGAATCAACCCTACACATCTTAATGTTAGTTCTTCAAATAGTAATCTCGATTTTTGCCGTGGTTACATGAAATAGTAGCAGAGAACAATGATTTATCGGGCTTCTAAAGGCACAGAATCATTTTTTTTTTATTAACAGTCAGTTGATTCAAACCTGTAAAGTTCTAACTAAACTGGGAACATCAAAGCGTAGTATGTATGTAGAATATGCTACCCACAGGAATCAAACCTACGATCTCAGGGTCATAAGACAAACCTACTAGACCACGGACTCTGTCATAATTTTAGAATAAAGAAGATCCGACAAATCTCCAGTTCTCTCGTCATTTCGAGACGTAAGCTGATTTGTTGGACGCGAACGACGTAACAATTTCATATCGACTTGGCTATCCGCTGAAATTGAATAAAGTGAATATTTTCCACTGAATACTACTAAGGTTCCATCCGAAACGAGTGACATTCATTCGAGTGGTTTCTTATTCTTTTTTTAGAGTCGAAACGGCAAACTACGCCGGCTCAGCGACCCCCTTACCCGATGTTGATCTTAGTCTCGGAGACGAGAGAGCGCCAGTTCTTTTTTGCGCGATGGCTCGCAAGTTGAGTTAGCGTATCACTTGTGGTACCAACGGTCAGTTTCTATACTCGTCAATTTCACTAATTCGCCAACAGAGCCCGTCTCACGCAGGTCAGCCGCATTGCTTCATAGAAATGGATAAGGTAAAAAGTACTCGTATATTTCGACTAGTACACGGCCACGTATGTGACCATTGGAACTCATCAAGAGGCGGGCTTTTGACTAAATAGCTTCATAGTAATACAGGCTATCAATCACAGATTAAAAAATCGCGATACCAAATTCTATGCTATCAATAGAAAAACGAACGGTAAGAAATCGTAAACAAATAGTTACCATTTTCTTTCACATAAAATACGTTTTTACGACAAATTTTGAGGGTAACCCGATTTTGGTGCGATATATGTTTCCCTTTTCCATTTTTGCATGAATTCCGTGTCGGCACCTTTGATTTGATTGCGTTCCTTCTGCCCTTGCTGATCTGATTTAAAAATAACACCTTTTAAATACAATAAAGCTACGTTTATTCAGTCATTGGGAAACTTTTTGACATCTTATCTTTTAATAAAAATTTTAGATGTCTTGTTTAATTTTTATCTGATTACGGCTTAGACTACATTATTTCATTCATTCATTTGACAAATAAAAGGCACGCAAAGCGCTTGAGTAAATTTATTTTTTTGTGATGTTACCCTCTATGCTATATGAAAATCTTTCAGAGCATATGCCCATCTCTCTTCTAAATTTTGTATGGGTGTAAAAAATATTTTTTGTATTTCGATATGAGTTTATTTGAAAAAGTTGTTCAGTATAATAATCTGAATCTGCCCTTAAAATATTTGAAGTTGATTTGTGTTTACCTTATAAAATTATTGAGAAATCGAACAGTTTTGAGTACAGCGTGGGTACCGAATTAGTTGTTACCCAGAAGTTTGCCAAAGTATTAATTGATTAATGCAACTAATAACAAGACTTATTCATTTGAATATTTAATTTGTTCCATGAAATTTATTGGCATGTTATTATATCACCGAAGACCAAGGTTGCAAATTGAGTTTTCTAAGAAATAATATTGCTTCGGCAGTTTAATTCATGTCATTACATTAAATGACCTTTCATTTATTTGATAACTAGCAGTCTACCCCGGCTTTGCCCGTGGTACATGCACAACCTAATGTTACTCATGGCGAATGTAGCTTTCGAATGGTGAAAGAATTTTTAAAATCAGCACAGTAGTTTTTGAGTTTATTCATAACAAACATACACACAAAAATACAAATCTTTCCAATACAATAATGTCTTTCTATACTAATATAATAAAGATATTATATTAGTATAGAAAGACATTATTGTTCACAAGTATAATACATAAACTATTGGCAGACTTAATGCATTCTCCACTAGTCAATCCAGAGGGAGAAACAGAAAATTTGTGTGGCGCAAAAAGTTAAATAGGAACTGAAAAATAAATCTAAATCTAAATTTCTAACAAGAAACCACATTCAGATATATTATTACCTAATTTAAATAATTTACTTAAATAGCTCTTTTTATATGTATGTTTTTTTTTCTGCAACTAAGTTTTGTATTTTTTTTTTCTTCTAGTTGATTCCCGCTTCTTCGTCCGTGTGCGACTCAGTTATATCGCACCCAAAAGCAACCTATGTTTGACCCCTAGTTCTTAACTAAATCCATACCAAATTTCATTTAAATGGGCCTAGCGGTTTCGCCGTGAAAGCGTAAGAGACAGATAGACAGTCAGATTTTTGCATATCTTAAATTTTTAATTTGGTAAAAATAGTTTGTACATACATACATACATATAATCACGTCTTTATCCCATACGGGGTAGACAGAGCCCAGAGCCATAAGACCTTAGGCCACGTTTAGCATAATGGTAGTTGAAACAGGAAATCAATAGTGATGGGTTGCTAGCCGCATCGCCTATGACATGATTTCCCCATTCGGCGATTCCCTCAGACAACATTTACGGCTTGCGCGGGAAGAGAAGCAGCTAATACATTCTATGTTTTTCTTTTTCTCCCAGACCAGCATTATTTAATTAAAACTGTGCTTTTGGTAAAAAAAAGTACAGTTAATAATGTTCGAGTATTTCGGATCTTTTGATTATATATTGGGTCATATAGAAAATTAAAATTATACTTTTATTATATTAGTTTACTACCTGAGGTGTAAGTCTTAGTGGTCCATTTGTTCTTTATATTAAGTCAGATTTTTTTAGTTAGTATTCAGTACCTATATGAATTTTTATCCAAAATCCAGAGCAATGGCTCATATCGGTAAAAAACAAAACTATTAAAGAGAGAAAATAATAAAATGCTCCAGATCTTTGCCAATGGCACGTTGCCCAATGCACTTCCAATTTTATAGGTATCTGAGACACGCATTATCTTTACATGCCTCTAGCTATATTGTTACACCTTCCATTCATTCCCATCATGGACTCCCACTGCTGGGCAAAGGTCTCTTGTCTTCCACGCCAAGGTAGTTTGTCGTTTATTGCCATCCCCTCTCGAAGGATGCCAGATAGATGGTTTCAGAAGGCCGTAGACCGAGGGGCATACAAGGCAAAAGATGGCGGGATGTCTTGGGCTCCGATTCCTGAAAAGTATTGTTCTCTTTCTTGCAAATAGAGGGCTCTACAAGGATCGAATCATTTTAATCAATTCCCTTTTATTTTTGGCACTGAAATAAGTGGTGATCAAAATACTATTTTTAAGGGATAGACCTCCTCTTTTCATTTAATAGGGCAACTAAGGAATCTAAGGATTTATCATAGCTTTTAAAAAAAACCTCATCAGTTTTTATTTGAAAACTTGGATACTATTTTATTTAGAGAATGCTTTTAGCATTAAAAGTAAAAGTATTTTTACTTGTGGTATAATAAAGTTATATAAATAAATAAATATACTCGTAGTAGTAATTACAAATCGTTGAATTCACCAAACAGATATGACAATACCGTATAGAATTTGTACATGTACGTGCAGTATCGAGATTCTCTTTGATACGAGTAGTAATCGATTTGGGATCTAATACGCGTATAATATTACCGGCTGGCTGGTACTAATTGAGTGGCAATTTCTGCTCGGATTCGCTATATTGAGTTTTGTATTGATTGTTTGTATCATTTTTAAGTGGATTATGAGTGGAGATTTGTACTGTCGTCTTTATTTGAAACTAGTTGTTGCCAGTGGCACCGTCCGCTATGGGCTCGTTGCTCTACTATAAAAGTGCTTCAGTTCGACCGTTAACTGATTTATCTAAATTTTGGCCTCTGCCTCCATTACATACATTGCACACACTTACGTATACTTTTAAAAATACGATTTATTACTACAAATAAATAATAAAAATAATTATATAGGGATAAATCACACAGATTGATTTAGCCCCAAAATAAGTTCGAGATTTCTGTTATGGGATAGTAACTCAACGATACTTTATTTTACAAAACATACATATAAAAATAAACTTCCAAGACCCAGGTTCAATCAGAAAAATATCATTTTTCATCTTGACCTGACCGGCAATCGAACCCGGTACATCTAGAGATACACTATACATATTATACATTATTATACAGATGATATGGTGGTATCAGAGTTATGGAATACAAAAATCGAACGCCTCAGCTTTTTAAAATTCATTCGGTCATAATTTTAGTCATTCACATCTACACGGCTATATCGCGTGGTAGTCCACTCCTATTATTCAAATCGCATAATAAATGCAACAGAAAAATTCAAAGTTACTAGTTTAAATGCTAATTCTAATTCGTATCGCGATCATGTACCACACAATTCTGTATGCAATGCTAGTATAATAAACAATGGTAGCGGTTTTGATTCAAATCTGTTTTGCCGTAACTGAAAATTGCATTATGTAATTAGCATGGTATTATTAATACCTGCAATGGAAAGAGAAAGAGGGTACGAAACAACCGGATTAGACAGATATCAAAAGTCAAGGATGTTGTACTCACTATCAAGAGGCAGAAATGGAAATTGGCAGGACATTTAGCAAAGATGGACCGAGAACGGTGGACCAGAAAGGTCATGGAGTGGCAACCATGGGCAAAGACGTGAGGTAGAGGCCATCCTGGATTACGCTGGGTGAATGATATCAAGTACTATGAAGGTTCCAACAGGATATGTAGCACGGGAGAGACAAAAATGGTAGTTTGTGGAAGAGGTCTACGTCCTTACAGGAAAGTCCAAAGGATCAGGACGTTCTAATGACAGATAAAAACTATGTATACATTTGTTTGATGCAATTAATCATTTTTATATTCTTTCCTACGGGCTGCTGTCCATCCATGCGCACAAGATTTCTTCCTTTTTTCAAAACCACCTTTCGGAGTATGATTTTGTTTCTTTCACGGCCATAAGATAGCAAACGGGGTCAAAACTCTGGCACGCCTTCAAAAGCATGTAAACTTAATTTAAAATATTATAAGTAAACTTAATAGGTACTGTAGCAAAATATCTTAGACCACGAGGTTGTGTTCACACGAAATTACGAGCGTCTAATAAAGTGCAGCTATCTTTCACGTGATGTATAGTTGACTGTCAATGTAAAAGTACAAAAAAAAGCAGTTGATAAAAATTTCACAAATCATACGTTATTCAGCCCGTGCAAATAGCGAGTCACATCCATGGGAGCATATCAATAATTCCTATAGAATCTTATTTCTGCTAGTGCTGCGTAGAAATGTCGATATTGACATTTTTATAAGATTTAACTTTATTTATATTAAACAATATTTTTCCGACAATAATACCTAGGCAGATTCTCTGCCAGTAAAATAATGCCCAAAATGTCTTACCTAGATCCACGTGATGTGGTAGCGGTAGTGGTAGCGTGGTAGTGATTTTAGCGGACCCTGTTGAATACGAGGTCAATTAACCATGCACATCCTGGTATTATAATTCTTCAAAACCGTCTCTCAGCGTTTGCAATGTTCGAATTGAAGTTTGAGGGTCAGCAAACGGAACCCCTCGTGGTTATGGGCCGCTATTTTCAGTTGGTTGTATATAAGTCAAGTCCAATCTTAAACGTCTTAAAATCAAACCAAATTCATCGAGGGCGGCCAGGAGATCTTTTGCCAGGAATTTTGCGATGTTAACACACACACCTAGTTTATTAACTTGTATTGTGTCCCGGGCGTTCTGCTTACGTTAAGTCACAACTGTGTCAAAATAGTGTTTCAATTGTAGTGCCTTTTTACACACTAGTTACAAGAAATGTATATATTTTTTATGTCACTGTTAATAGTCACAACACACACTATATTCACTTCACATCGTACTGTCATAATTCTTGTAAATAGTGTGTAAAAAGCACTCCATTTGAAACACTATTTTGACACGATTGTGACTTAACGTTAGCAGAATCGACGCCCAGGAATAAAAGAGGAGAGGTGTTATCATCGTATAGATTTAACGACATCACTAACTTCTGCCCAAACAGATATTTATTGCAGGAAACAATGCCGTGACACGAAGTACTGACGACAAGGAAACGACGTATCGATGTTCGATTTGCATGTTTTGTTTCGTAATTTCCAACTTTTGTTTCATTTATGTAGTTTTTGTACCTTTAATAACAAATATTGAGAACTGAAACATATATTAAGTCTTCAGCTTAAGAATATTAAAGTCTATCTCTTCTCTTTCCATTTGTGTCATAAGAAGCGGGGAAGATGTTGATAACTAATAGAAACCTTTTTGATATGTTTTATTTTTTATATTGAATTTGTTTTTATTTGACTTTGTCAGTTGTAAAAATAAAAGAAATTATAAGACACCTGATTTGAGATCACTGATTTTACTAAAATACTTAAAATTCATTAATAACATTCATTTCCCATCAAATAATAAAAAAATACAGTCCACTTTACTTTCATTCACAACATTTTTAAGGTTACAGAGGTCTCATTTTTTCTCAATTTCTTTTCGGTGCTCTTTCTTGATTGCGTACTCAGCAGATTGTTTCGGGTTCTGGTTTTCTGCTATTTTCACCGCGACCCAAAGAGAATAGTGGGCTTCCAAACCAAAGCTTTCTACTTTTCCTTGTTCTGCGCCACCTTCTTTTTTTAACTGACTTAAAAAAAAGGAGGAGCTTTCTCTATTCGACCTTACGATTATATTTTTGGATGCCCATATAACGGGCCACTTTTACAATGTCCTCTGTAGCCTCTTTTCTTCCAAATCGAAACGTATTTTCAAAATTCAAATGGGAGAAATTTGGTTCAAGCCTTGAAACTTTAAATCAAGCCTCTTTTTATCTGCATTGAAGTGAACGATACCGTCCGATAGTTCGAACAAATACAGCAGACTATTGTTCTATGGATGGAAAACTTTCGTTTTTGAAATAGGTGTCGACCCGTCCCACTTTTATGAAATCTAGCCCTGAAAATGCGCTTGAAAAATGTTTACTTCTGAAGACATAAGTGACTGATAGTTAACTGCCTTCGTGGTCCAGTGGTTAAGGCGTTTGAATGTAGACTCGGGGTTCGTTGGTTTGATTCCCACGGGAAGCATGTTTTGTTTTGTTGTTTCTAGTTTAGTAAGGAAATTACACTTTTGAGGCTGAGAGGCGGTTCCGAAGAACTTTGATACCAAGGTGTGTATGGTTGATAGACTGTGTCACCTACTCGAAATGATGATGTTGAGTAGACAATTTGTTGCTTGGCCCTTTTCGATTGCGGACGTTTTCGCTTCCATGACTTACTACGTTACGGTCGTTTTATCATTGTAGATGTAGACGTTTTGCTCTGAGAACCACCCACTCTTAATTCGTGGTTGATATATTTAATGAGAAGCAAAAATCACCAATGTAGAGGAGTTTGATGGTTTATAGCTGGGCTTGCGTATTTGTAACGATTGCACAGGTCAAGTAATGGCTAGCGTTGTCTGACAATTTGCTTTTTTTCTCTTATTTTTTTTGCACTGATGGCATCTCTATCGTGAGCTTCTCCATGCTCCAAAAGGCAGGTTACGCTGTTAATTAAGGTTTTTTACGGTGTTTTATTGCGTTAAATCACATAATAATTATACTATACAGCTAGCTAAAAACCCCTTTAGAGTTATCATAAACTCGAACATAACATTAAACTTTGCAGTATGTATGTACATATACTATGATCAAACAAATCCGGCATATTTTCATGCTGAATGTTTTGACAGCAAAAAAACTGCTTATGGCTTGATGAAAGGCAAAAAGGCAGGTAACGAATTAGCAGGAACTCGGTAATCGTCCAAACTCCTATGTATGACGTCATGCGAGGACATAAGGAAGATAAAGTTGTACGAGAACGCTGTCATTTTTCGTTTTGCCATTATGGTAATTACTGTTTCATTACTTCAGATATTTAAAAATAACACGAAGCACACAAAGTAATTTGGTAAGTACAATACTGAGAGAGAAAAACGTTTGGTACTAAGACTTGATATATCGTGAGTTTATTTCCGTTTTTATTATTGAGTGTATAAGTGGTTAACAATAGCTAAGCAAGGGAAAAAGAGTGGTCTTAATTTCCATTAATCTCTTTCCAGAGGGTTATTGGGATAGTCAAACACTATTTTCTTTTAAGATCCGACAGTCAGCCGTTAAAAAAAGCAAACTCCAAGCCTGCAATCAGAAAAACGTAAAGTGAGAGTAAGAGACTCAATTTACGCACACGGACGCAGCTAAGTTACTAATGCTTAGCCAAAAAATATGGATCAAGCGATCAAAAATCAAGATTAAAAAATGTATTGTGTAGTTATAGACAATTTGAAATACGAAGGCATTTAAGAATAACTATAGAACGATAATAATTGATACACTAGAAAACAGAGGCAGCGTTTTTGTTACAAGTAAATTTGTATTGTAACTAATTTTATTTTATTTTATAAATTTGGATGACCAACAGCAAAAAAAAATTTACGTAGGTAACAGATTGTATAACAAAAAGTTTAGAAAGGATTGAATGTGCATTAGTGTGCCGTATGTCCCCTCACTAAGCGTCATACACTCGCTCATTAGTTTTAATGAGAGCCGTATTCATTAATACGACTGAATTGCTGAGTGAGCCTACCTATTAATACGGTCTTTTGGATATACGTCGGCGTTCTATTGGTTTGACCGTTTCTATGTTTGTAGTAGTTTCTCTTTGTCTACCATGCTAGTCGGGAGAAAAAGAAAAACATAGAATGTATCAGCCGCAAGTTGTAAAAGTCGACCGAGGGAATCGTGGAATGGTGGAATCATGACAGAGGTGAGGCGGCTAGCAACCTATCACTATTGATTTCCTGTTTCAACTACCATTATGCTAAACGTGGCCTAAGATTTTATGACCCTAGGCTCTGTCTACCCCGTATGTGCCAAAGACGTGATTATATATGTATATTGTATATATATGTTTCTCTTTGTATAATTGGTGACGGTTAAATAGGAACATTGTTTGTATGTATTTTGTATGTTGGTAATAAATAAACTTAGAAACTTCTGCGCCGATTTCCAAAATTCTTTTATCATTGGATAGCTACATTCACCTTGAATGACATAGGCTATGTATGTACCATGGGAGAAGCCGGGGTGAACTGATAGTATTTCATGTGTTATACTCCCTTACTACCTAACAGAAAAAAGCTTAAAAGGTTACTATTTTAACATATTTTTTATATAAAATCTTCTTAATTTTATGTTTTAAAGGAAGTTTGTTTCCTCAATGTCTCTTATCTTCCGATTCTTGACTTTCAAATAAAACAAAAGTTATATCTTCAGAACTCAATCATTTAAAAATCGCGACTTTTGCCGCAAGCGACTTCTATTACTCAAGTCACACAAAAACATTTTAATTGCTATTGCCAAGTCTAGAGAGTCCAAACTCGTAAACATAGACTTTTATTATTTACATTATGAAATAAACTGTGTCTCTTTTGGATACTTTTGAATCAGGTAATTCTTATTTGGAAGTTTTATGAGTTTAATGAACAATTTCATTTATTTTTAATTAGAACAAATAATAATAATAAAACATAACTATAAACTAAACTTAAAAATAAAAAAATATGAATTAATAATTCATTTATCATTATAATTAAAAAAGTTAGCAGTAACTACAAGTCACAATTTTAACAAACTTTTATCGTAACAAGTTTTCTCAAAAGAATTACAAACTATTAAATTTTGTAAGTCTATGAAGAACTGACTTTCATTACTTGAGAAAATCTATCAAAAACGATCACTTTTCAAGCAAAAACTTTAGGTGCAAACTATTGGTGGCGGGCATGGCGGAACAGTATTAGGCAAGAACTAACTATAGTTGTAGAAGCACAAAAAGCAATGTGGTAATTATTTGGTTACCTTTCATGAGAACATTTAAAAGTACATTTTATGTACAATTTAATCAACTTATTTTATTGTTAATTGAGCAATATAAGGAAAGGGAAAGGAAGACCGAAAAGGCATACATATGAAAGAGAAGGCTGAGGTCGTGTCGTATAGAGATGTCAATTGGATGGCTAAAGACAGAAAGACGTAAAAAAAATCTGACAAGAACAATGTTCTTGAATAATAGATAGTTAGGCAATATAAATATGTACTTTCATAATATACATGAAATAGGTACATAATCATTTATTTTTATTTTGTTTTGCAATAGACATAGTACAAATATTTCAATTGTCTATGGGAGCTCTGTGGCAAAATGTCATTCCACGACTTGTCCATTAATTTAGAAGTCTACAATCCCCACCGTCAAGTCCAAACTTAAATGTGAAATTCGTAAAGGAATCATTTATTTGCTTAATCAAAACCCAATCGTATTAATTATACTAAAAGTGAGAGCCGGGAAGTTTGAAACGCTCAAGAAATTATTACTGAACTTTGCTTTGATATAAACATTATTTAATTTCGTATATAACTCAGTTTTATAAATTGGGAAAGTTAGGAAGGTCGGGGCTGATGACGGTCCGTGTTAGTGATTAACTAGCTTTTTGGTTAATGTTGATTGTTTGGAAATTTCCCAGACTTTGGAAACTGAGCCAATTTCCGATCAGTTTTCAAATGTCTGGATTTGGTCTGGAAAATCGTGTAGGCCTACCTAGCCCGTGGTTTCGCCCGCATGAATTTCCCGCTGGAATAGTGCTTTTTCTCGGGATGAAAAGTACTCTAAGTCTTTCTCAATACTCTTAGCTATGTGTATGCGAAATTTCAGGAAGATTGGTTTAGTAGATAGTGCGTGAAGGCAACAAATAAACAAAAAAATTTTAAACTCACTCACTGACCTTCACCCATGTCTTTAATAGATGGATAATAAATTAAACTAGCTTTTCCCGCAGCTTTGCTAGCTAAAATTACATGCCAGCAGTTTGCAGCAACAAATCCGGAATTTGATTTCATTAGTGACTTAACATAACTACAGGCATACAACACGAAAATAGCGTTTAAATTAGTTGAGTTCATTTCGTTTATTATATACTTATATAGGGCTTTCACTAATATAAACACCTATATCGTAACGAGGCCACGATCTTCAAACGCACCAGAGAGATTTCTGAATTAGTTTTACTCAGAACAATTTATCTATTCAATACTTTGAGTATATCGCTCCCCTCTGTCAAAGAATAAGCCCAATCGGCATATGCAATGTTTTAGTGTGTGTAATCTGTACACAAAATATTAAATTAATATGAACGCTATTTATTATTATGAATACTATTGTGCTTAAATTTTCTAACATGTTTTGTGGTAGAATAAAGGACTTTTTTATTTATTTTATTTTATTAATCTGCGCATAAATTATTTGCTGTTTTGTTTCATTTTTTAATGCGTGTCATCATTACTGTCAGGTGCAAAACTTGTATGTGATTTCATCCTGCAAAAAACGTCAGATCTATTGGAATAGTAAAATATCGCTAAGGCTACCGTATGGAAGCCGTATTGCTCAAAGATTCAATACTAATGGTATTCTCGACAGTACAGATGATGAAGACAGGCGAAGTGGTTTCAATCCAGATATCCCTAGGGAGGATTGGAAGACTGCGTATCTGGATTTTCTGGATCTGATACAATAGGCCGATGCTTTGGGGCTCCCAGGAGAATCAGTAATGGCACGGAGTGAGGCGGAGAGCTAAATTGTTTTAAGATATATTTAGAAGTGCGTATTGATTTTTCAACTCAATGTTTTTACTTGACTATAATATGGGAACAGGACATTTAAAATCTAAAAATTATGGCTATATGGATTCAGATATTGGCTTTCCAACATGTTTTTGGTCGATTTTATATTTCTGTTACTCTCTGAACTGATTTTGTAATGTATTTCAATTGCAATATTTAAACTTTTGCACTTTTAATTATTGGTCTTATAAAAATGCTTGAATTGATGTTTTGTTTTTTCAATAAATTAATATTAGTACCTACACTATCGTAGTAATAGATTTTGAAAAATCTTTCATATATAATATTTAAAAAAATGTATACTTCTTTGTACTTAATTTATGAGATTTTTTTGCTTTTTTTGTTTTTTTTTTTTTCGATTTGTCACGTCAATTTGATTTAATTTTTTTTTGCATTTCGTACGTACATCAGTAAGCTGCAATTAAATTAACTCTGAATACATTTTTTTATAAGTAGTTAGTATATGTTTTTGAGGACTGATAAATTTTTTCGTAAGATTTGAGCCTACGTCCTCCGGGTGATTCGGTGATTGAATTCTGGTATTGTTGGAAAATGTTATTTACAATGGTAAAATATTATACCTATATTGATAATTCCCAAAATTTATTTGTGCAAAATGCCTACAATTATTACTATTAACCTATTTAATTACAAGTTCATTAACCTTGATGGCCATAAAACGATGAACTACGGAAAACCGACATATCTCTAGTACAAACTATTTCCTGTACGAATTGTGTAGATACATGGCCATTATAAATTGACCTCCCACTTCCTTACTACTTCAATATAGGAGGTTACGTATGACTGGTTAATACTCCACTATAACTTTGCACTCGTTTGAAGCTCTAGAACAAAGTCGTAAGGTTTGAATTACCATGACAGAGTGTTTGAATATATTTGCAAAATGAGTACAGAAGCAGATATTACTGGGTGCCCTCAGTTCTGCTTGGGACTATTTGCGCGACGCTAAGAACTGGATAGGACAATATTTTGAGAAGCCACTCGATCCGTATTGCCGGGTTTTCCCCGTGAAATATTGAGAACGTTTCTGGTGCAATATGAAATACCGGTTCCTGAACATTTATTGGTCGATCGTTTGATATATTTTATTGCCATCGATGTGTATAAATTGTTCCAACGACAGGAAATCTAGTGTTTTTAAGTTCGGTGTGATTTTTTATTGAACAAGTGGCAAAGCAAAGTATTTATGCACGAACAATAAATTTTTTTGACAAGTTTTTTTTTCATGTTTGTTCTTTTAGCACTCTCTTACAGGACCCGTTTTTTTTCAAATCTGTAATTCACTAAAAACTGGTGACTCGAATTGAATAATGTCATAGGAAAATGAGAGTGTATCTAATCTAATGATTTTCATTTTAAAAGAAACGAAAAAGAACAAAATGAGCGCTAACAGCCGCGAATTCATGCGCGGTAGTCCTCATTCTCATTGGTTGAAAGAAAAATGATATATTATATAATTCTAATATATATTTCAACTAGCGACCCGCCCCGGCTTCGCATGGGCATAAAAATCTTCCTCTTGAATCACTCTATCTAATAAAAAAAACCGCATCAAAATCCGTTGCGTAGTTTTAAAGATTTAAGCATACAAAGGTATAAGGACAGAGAAAGCGACTTTGTTTTATACTATGTCGTGATAGTGATGATAAATGATTAAATATGATTGGCCTAGAGCGAGGCCACCTTTTTTATTATTATTATGTTATTCTTGAATAGTCTTAAGAACAAATTGTCACAAATGTTACGTTTCCCCAAGATAGTAAATCTGGTAAAACAAAAAGCGGCAAGTGATTGTTATCACGCAGAACTGTGGCGCCTTTGGGACCGGGTAATTACGCGCTATCGAACCCTTCAGGTTTTCTTCTGAGAGATACTACTTCATCGATATCGTCTACTGAACATTTTTTTGCAAATTAAAACATTTTTTTTTACATCGGTGCTAGACTTTTGTAGACTAATTTGGACACTCGACCGAGCAAGAGAAGCGAGTAAGCCTTCATTTTTAGACTGACCAATTTTGCTTTTGTTGAAATGCGTGTGGATTTGTGGCAGTGATGTTTGTTCCGGGTTAGAGGTCGCATTTCTGAACGGATTATTACACAATCTTTGATTTATCTGAAATATTTTGGCAAGGTTTTTTTGATTGGGAGGAAAATAGGTTAAAAAGAATGGAAGTTCGCTGTAGCGTTATGTATGAATTCTGATTTTTGTCATAAGTATTTATTACAGTACATTTTATATCGGAATTCCCACAAGTATTTAAAAAAAATGGTAAAAAGTTGTGTCTTATCACGATCATATTGTTATGAAATGAAAATAATGCCTCATGGTTGGAAACCACAGAAAAAGGGGGTGTCTTCGGGAGGTGTGGGGAATGTTCTGGAGAGTACCGTGTCGAGTTCCTGGGCCTATATAAGTGGCGGATCGTGACGACGTGAGTCATGGCCATCATGGGCCTGCCAGACAGTCTCGTGCGCATCATGCGAGACTTCTTGTCGAATAGAACCTTCCGCTACAGAGTAGAAGGAACGCTCTCACGCCCCCGACCACTAACAGCAGGAGTCCCTCAAGGCTCTGTGCTCTCACCCATACTATACGCGTTGTACACTAACGACGTACCCCGGACCCCGCACGTGGAGTTGGCTCTCTTCGCTGACGACACTGCACTTTACACATCCAGTAGAAACAAGGACCTTATCTCCAAACGCCTCCAACAAGCAGTCGACGCGCTCGGCGCTTGGTTCAGGAAGTGGCGCATCGAGGTGAATCCGGAAAAGAGCGCAGCAGTGTTCTTCTCCAGACTCCCGCGGTGCAACACGACCCCCGGCATGGAGCACACAATCGCTCTTAAAAACGATATCTCTGTTCGGAAAATCCATTCCATGGGTTGACCGCACAAAATATCTGGGCGTTATCTTTGTCAGCAAGATGACCTTTGGACCCCACATCCAAAGAGTACGCAACAGAGCAGCCTTCTTCCTAGGCAGACTCTCACCCAAGATCAGTAACGTAAAAATGTCGCTTAGAAATAAGTTGACTCTTTACAAGCTGTGCATCCGACCTGTCATGACTTACGCTAGCGTTATTTTCGCACACATAGCACCATCTCTTCTGAATAAATTCCAACTCATTCAGAATAGGTTCGCACGTAGAGCCACGGGAGCACCCCCGGGCCTACGTACCCGCGATCTGCACAAAGATCTTGAGCTTCCAACCATATCGAGATATCTCAAAGAGACGTCCCAACGTTACTTTGAGAAATGCCCCTCTCATCCAAATCCGTTAGTAGTAAAGGCAGCCAACTACAATCCCCTGAAGGATCCCACCTTGCGGCTTCGACGCCCGAGGAATGTTCTCTTGGACCCCGATGACCCCATCACGGTTGCAAATAGGCCGTTCGAAGATCTCGCGTCTCTCAGGAGACCGGGACACTCAACCTGTACACTCATACACCGCACTCGCCGGCGAGTGCGACGAAGTAGGAACAGTAGCTCGTTTACCAGGTACCGGAATGTACCAGGGCGCTTCTCGCCACCAGTAGGCTTTTCTTAGGCCCTTAAGGCACCCTAGTGTCGGCCCTTAAGGCAATGAGCGTTTGCATCGCTCGCGAGTTTGCATCGCTCGCCATTGCTCAAAGGCAAAGCCCATGGCCGAGGTTCGTCCCAACTGGGAGCCCCTTGCGCTTTTGCCGAAAAGGCTGAGTGGCGTCAAGCCCTCGCCTCAAACTGTCCCGCTGTAAGTATAAAAGCTCATCGAAGCTAATACTGTAGGTCCGTCAAAAAAAAAAAAAAAAAACGACGTGAGTCAGTTTTTGTTCAGGAGTGATACAAGTGACTTCGAAACGACAACTAAGGAGTGATAACCAACGACCTCGGCGATTATTACGGACAGTGAATAGTAGTGTTTTGGACATTTTGTGACCATCAGTGGACATATTTGTGTTGAACGTGAATAAAGTCTACTTAGTGTCATCAGGTGTTTCTTTCTCCAAATTGCGAACCCCCAGCCCGTAACAATATTTTTTAATCGGTCTCTTTGTTTGCGATGTTAACTGTTTACAAAACTACATAGTTCATTAAATTTTAAAATTCTTCATTATGACGCTTTGAGAATTGCTGCGTTTTGCGTTACAAGTCAAACTTATGTGCTAACTGTACCTTAAAGTACTCTGAACCGTATGGGAACTAACAAGCTGGGGAAATTTGAGCCTTGCCGTCAAACATAACCAAACATTTAGGAACGTGATACGTTTGCGCGAAGTTCCTCGGATCTACTTACAGTGTTTGCTTGACACTGATGTACGAAAGAACATTGTAATACCTACCTTAAAATTTGTGACATTGAAAAAAGTCTTTAATTACAACGAGCCAAAGATCACTTTTAAATATTTTACAATAACGGTACAGTCAAACAGAAACTATATAAACGAAAAATATTTATGACATGTTTGCAAATTACTTTTTTTACTTATTATTCTAGAAGACGCTATTAGACACATAAAAATGCTAAAATAATAAAACTATTCTCTGAATACTAATATAATTTATACTGATTTCATATGATTTTAATTAAAAGCAAATGTAACACACCAACAGGCACAAGAAAAAAAGAGCAGTTAGATAATTCTAAAACACCACAATCTTTATAGCACGTTTATATCTCTTACTACATAAAAAGTAAAGCTATACTGTTAACGGCGAAGTCTCTTCTACGTCTGTATATCTTCCGCTAAAATTTTCATATTCTGAAACGTCACGCTCTCAATTTTTACCTCATTTGCTCTACATAACTCTTTATTTGGCCATTCTCATTCCAGATTTCTCTTTTTGTTGCCTTCCTTAATGGTTTTCATAGTCTTACATGTAATCCCTAAATTTTATTAGGTAAAACTGAATGGCTTCTATCATCTATGGCGCTGTCCATACAATGTTGGTTAAATATTTGCTCCGGAAAGCGTGTACTCAATCCTTTTGACCGGGTATTTTCTATCCTTTCATTTGTCGCTTTTCAACCTAATTTATATCTGGCAAAAAAGCAAATTGCTGTTAAACAATTAAATGTAGGTCTTCATTTAATTATTTAACAGCAATTTGCTTTTTAAACCAGAACTATAATCAAGAAATATATCAAATTTATACAAGTATATTTTACCTCTGAATTAAAAAATTTAAAGCAAATTTATTATTTTATTTTTTTATACAATATACTATAAGTACAAATTCAAATTCAAATTAGTCAAAAAAAAAGTCGATAGCGATAAGTCCGCCTATTCAGCAGTCGGGGGCAGACAAAACTGACCCCCTACCGCACTTACCAAAGTGACCGGGGGGTCAAATGCCCGCTAGTCTCAAGATTGTCTCATACTGTAATTCCATATTATTGCACCATACTACTCGTAAGGTACAATAATATGTTTTTACTTACATGTTGTTTTACTCATATCTGCTATCTGCGGTAAAATAAATTGAACATGTAAGTATGTTTAAATGGCTCCATTACGATCATTAATTTTAATTAAGGCCGCACCTTTACCCTACAACAGGCCAAGTCAATCGTTTCCCATCTCTCCCAATTTATCTGCTACAAAATTGAGTTTGCATCCCTTCAATTTAATATTTACCATTTTCATTTCGCGTGGACGCATCGTTACCTTTGCAAAGCGCAATTGCTTTTAACATCTTCGAAATTAATCCTTAATGCTTTGTGATAGAGGTTCTGTTATCTGTAAAGAATATGGCAATAGGAATTTTCTCATCATCGCTCGTCCGTTCGAATTCGATGGTACATCAGAGTTTTATTAAAGGTCTTGCCGTGACTTTGCTCGATTATTGTTAGGAACTTTATGATCTGCTCATAATGCGATCTATTGAATATCTGATGAAATCATGTGACAATGAGGTCAAATGATCGCAATGCAGATAAAATTTTGTTGGCAATTTGTAAGGAACGTAGGGTGTGTAATGATATTAACTTCTTTTTTCATACGATTACAAGAAATGAAAATCGGTATTATGAAGATCCAAAAATAATGGTCTTAAATGATAATAGCGGTCGGAAGCAGGGGTCTAAAAACCTAGTTAGTTAACTTTTATTTTTGGGTTGTTTTTAAGACAAGTTTCCGATACCTGACTTTTACGTAAGCAGTCTGTCATTAAGATGATGGAAGCCTAAAATGTCCTGATCATACTGGTAACAACTAAAAATGTGCTTACAGTGGGAATAGAACCCACTATCTCTGAGTTTTCAGGCACACATCTTAACCACTGGATGACAGAGACAGTTAAGTACTGGTAACCAATCATATTTCCATCTATTGGCTGGAAGAAATTGCATTAGCGATAAGTCCGCCTATGCACTAATTTTCATCTTCGTTCCTGTATAAGCCAATGATGTATGTAATTGGTGCAATAAAGTGTTTTTCATCTATTACAAACATTAAACCTAGTCCAACGTCCAGAAGTCCAACCTACCAATTTATTTCTACTTAAAAGTTACTTTCATTATCAAAATACTTCAAATAACCTCCCTCTTTCCTTAAATAATCGGTATTTAAATAAATAAAATACAGAGCGTTGAGTTGGGGAAAATTAATATTGCAATGTTAAACAACATTCCATTTGCCACTGGAGTGGGTTAAATCTCAAATTTGAGGAAATTTAACATCCCTTTTCCAGAGAAATGAATAGCCGTTAAAATTATTGAGTTATATCTGTGTTTTGCATCTAATGTCAAGTTAAAGGTTAGAATTATTAACTCGTTTTAATTCTTGATGATCGTCGAAATGTCTTTTGAAGATAATTAAAGTCCAATTATTATTTATTTAACCGAGTCAAAGAAGGTTCTCAGTTTGACCAGTATAAACATAGTGGTCTATTCACGTTTGTCCATGATTATCTTGCGGTTTAGCTGAACCGATTGTAGTTTGATTATCAGTAAAGTAATTGTATCATTTTTTAAAAGTTTTTGATATTTACCGACTTTAAAAATGAGGTTCTCAGATTGTAGTAAATAGCTTAGGAGTCGACCCCTTTTTTTCAAAGACCATTATTTGTTGTAAGATTACTTTTTTATGGTTTTGTTCATTAGGCTTAGACGTCAAATCATTTAATGTTTGTCAAATATTTTAGATAAGTACTTATTGAATTATATTTTAAAAATATTTAAATAAAGAACTGTTCGCATTGACGCTGGTGCACTAGTTAAATCATAACATAACCGATCGAACCGCAAGCTGAATGCTAATTCCTTCAGCTTGAGAGTAATAGCGCAGATAAGTAGCCCCTGACTTAGCACATTTACCGTTGATAATACCCAACCGATGTTAGCATCAGCTAATTTATCTGGACCTCCATTACCCTCGTTACTTCCCGTACATCCTTCAATTGCTACCTTTAAACTGGGAGGCGAAATGGACCAAGTTACACTGGTCGCAAGTCGAGAGATCGTAGGAATTATGGTCAAGCATTTGTCAAAGTCCAAGTTGCACCGATCGTAACGTATACTCTAGTACTGAATAGGGATGTAAATAAATCTACAGCACTAAACATTCAAAATGCAGTAAGAGTCAAGACTGCTATAACCAGCTATAACATAAGTGCTCTTAGATTTATTGACCAATGAAATGTGTGTGGGAGCGTAAAAATGGCATATGGTTCGGTTTCCGAGAAAATATTTTGCTGGTAAAATATTCGCTGCTTGATATTTCTAAGTGCTGATCGTGAAGGTTCTTATAATCGACATGTTAAATTTGTATGTGTTTTTATATTCATACTTGTTAATAGCTGTTGCCCGCGGCTCCGATTGCACGGAACTCGGTAATATTGCGCCAAAAAGTAGACTGTGTTTGACCCCCCGGTCTTTAACTATATCCAGTCCAAATTTCATCAAAATTGGTTTAGCGGTTTAGCCGTAAAAGCGTAATAGACAGTTTTTTGCATTTATAATAATTAAGTTCGGATCGTTGTCATCAAGTGCTTAAAATTTTAGTCGGTATCTTATTTATTTCTACGACTACTTAGTTTGGCATTTTGGAGAGTTGCCTTAGGCTACGGTAACTCCTTTCCATAATTTAGGCATTAAGACTATTTTCTTAATTGAATAAATGAATAAAGACTTTCATGCACCATTTACATCAAAACATCACCGTACAAGTTTTGAATTATTTTAATAATAGAAAACTCATATTTACCCAAAAATGTAAATACAAAAAAAAAACTCTTGAAATGAAAGCTTCGTATTTGTATAACAAAATTGAAATCATATCAAAACAATACAGAATACGTTTCATACGGCAGAATAGCAGAAATTTATTTCGTTGAAGTGCGGGGCCTCGCAAAACTAATTAAAACTTCGCCCAGTGACGGCTAATAGCTTTTGTTTTTATGCTTATGAATTTATAACTCATAACAGCACATAATTAGGAGCCATCTTGGTATCCTGACGTAAATGTGGCTATGATACTGTAAGCCATGTTAAGTGAAGACAGTAGTGTAACTGCGTTTAGTAAATTTTGAGAACGTCCTCACATGTCATCTTCATTTTAGTCGCAAATAGTTCTCCGCTGGACACAGGCCTCCCCTAAGAATTTCCAGAGTAATTCTGGAAATTGTGGTTGGAAGTTACCTGCATCTAGCACTTGTCAGCAACCTTCTTTACGCATTGTCATGGAAATCAGACGTTAATTTAGTGCTTGAGAATAGAAGAATAGAAGTTAATCGTGTTCTACTACTTATTCCGCAGGCTCAGCGATCCGAAGTGGATCTTGACCTCCGAAAGAAGAAAGCGCAAGAGTAATCTATTCTGAAGAACTCTGACCCCAGGGTATACATGGTCGATTGACCGTGTCACCTAAACGAAATGATCATGGTGATGATCGCATTACTCCAGCGATAACGAGTCCGAATCACATTTAATTCATTGAATCGTGCTAGTTAGCGACAATAGTTTGCATAAACTCATAATGGAGGGGTAAAGTTGAGTTCACCTACTAATGTTTTTATACTGTAACATTTCATTTCAAGTCATAATACCGGCCATGACACTTGACGCGGATTTGTGGGCTCTCCCTGTTTTTACGTTTGTTAGTCATCCGGTGTAATCCGTAATCTTTTTACGTTTCATGCTTTGTTACCGACGTCGCATTTCAGTTTGAATAATTTTGAATTTCAAACAACATTTTGTCTTATTTTTTTATTTTTGTTTGTGGAAAACGTATATCTAATTTTTGCAGTACTTACAGTAAGTATTATGTGTTAAGATAGTCGTCTTCTCGTCGAATCTCTGAGTAGATATCGTTTGTAAATATTGCATGGTGCGATCTACAGGACATTCTTTGAATTTCACTGATAGCTAAGTAGTACAAAATCGCATGCATTGCTAGTCTATCGAGCTCTTCCATAATGTTTATTTATATGCTATCGAATTTCTTCATACTGTCATAAACTGATATATATCTATCTATATCGCCTCCATCTAACGTAGTTAATGGGAACCAATTTCCTGGACATGTTCTCGAAACTTCGTAGAAGCAGCTAGATGAGATAAATGTATGTGTGTGTGAGTACACACTGACAAATTTAATAGAAGTTAAACCTTTCACGGAGACGTTTGTTTTTATAGAACATACCACTTTACCCTCACTTACATCTTAGGTATTTTGTGTAGCCCACTGTACACGATACTACATTGACAACTCTTGAACTTAGTCCATGTCATCACTTCTCGAACTAAATTACATTATTATACATGTAGTTTCACACACATGAGTAAATAGCGCAACAGAGAAAACTGCGTCGAGTACGGTACATATTACGGTACATACTGGTACATATGGTATCAATCTAAATTGTAAATTGTTTTAAGTATTTTTTGTAATGTTTTTGCTGTTTGTTATTCCCAATAAATAAATAAACAAATCTAAATCGGGCTGCAATCAACATCACTTGACATGATTGTTATTAACGTGCATGTCTTTATTGTAGAGCTAGGCTGTAAAGTAACTGATTTTCATATTTAACTTAAACTATTTGAAATTAATTAAACTACCTGACTTACTGCCACTGATGATTTGAATAGAAAATCCTGAACGAAAAATGCTTGCAACTATAGTTTGCACGATTCGTGGTAGAGCCACCGGCGAGCTTATAGAGTAGCAGCTATTTACCTATTTCCATTTCGTGCACTCCTGCTTTAACCATTTCGTGCATAAAATCTATAAAGTATAAGCAAAAATTATCACCAGCAATACAATATCCCATGTTTTTTTTTTTTACTTTGTTATTATAACTTTTGCAGACTTTTAATACACTACAAACAAAGCACTATCAAGTTGAAAACAATCTGTTCCGCGGTAAGAGTACATACTAACGTATATATTTTGTATTTCTATCAACTCTAAGATGGACTGGAAGAGATTGCATTAGCGATAAGTCCGCCTTTGTTCCTAATCTAGTTTAAAAAAATTATATTTACATTAGTTTGTTGCAATAAAGAGTTTTTCTATTCTATTGAAATTTGTGTGAACATTTCTCTCTATCTAGTTATCTACTCATGGTGTTACAGGTTCGATTCCAGCCAATTTACCGGACATGTTTCACTAAACTTGGTGTACGTAGATGTTAAAGCGATGCATACTCGCTTGCACTTACAAAGCAGGTACAGTTGGCATCATTGAAAAGTATACATTCTTTGGTGTAAGTGTGAGGGAACATTGGTATACTTTCTCTGCAACCCACTGTACATATTCAATTAAAATATATCTGCTTTGGGGTTATCCAATTCATGTTACGTTTCAATCGCCCAAATTATATTACACTAGCTGATCTTCGTGTCCCAAGAACCATGCAGTAATATTTAGTATGAAAAAATATTTTATCATATCCGGCTGGGTAAGTAGTTCTAAAGTTATAATCGTTAATACAAAAAAACAAAGAATAAGCTAATTGTTCTTTTTGTGTCGATTAACTCAAAAAAATTTTAAATTTTGTAACTGAAACTTGCCAAGTACTAACAAACACTGCGGCACGAGATTTTTATAATATAAAAAATAAATAATTTATATCAGACAACAAATAGGTTCATAGCAATTATTAAAATAATAATTAAATATATAATAGAAGAAGATGATATTATTCTATATTTTGACTGACGTTCCTAATAATTTAGCACTCAATTTAAGGTCATATCATAACCATCACTGCATCCTCACTACATCAGTTTAACAAACAGACAAGCTATGTATATACATGTCGACATATATTCAGTGTCGGGGTGTTATTACCAGCCAATTTCCCGGACATGTTTCCCGGAACTCGGGAGACAGACGAAGAGATAAAGCCTACTACTGAACCACGAAACACATATTACCGAATAACTTGTACGAGTACCTCGAAAACTCAAAGACCCAATCTCAATACACAAGTAAAAAATCCATAGATTAAAAAAAATGAGACCGCGCGCGATTCGAACTTCTTTGAGTAAATCACTACATAGGATAAAACAAAGTCGCTTTCTGTCCCTATGTCCCTTTATATATGCTCAAATCTTTAAAACTACGCAACGGATTTTGATGCGGTTTTTTTTAATAGATAAAGTGAGTTTCTAAAATTAGTCTTCAATGGAAATATGCCGAATTTTTGACCAATAGTAATAGTATTATCAGGAACAAAAACTTAATAAAAGTTTCGCGACTTATTGATTTCGTTTTTGCAAGAAAATCACCAAAGATATTAGGGACCCGCAAGTATTTTAGAGATATAACAGTTTTGCTATAGTGTCAAATTTATTTTAGAATGTTTGTCGTCATTAGGCGTTGAAAAAATAAGTATAGACGCAACAACTAAGTAACGATGATGAATAACTTTTGCACCTACATTTGAGAACCCGAAAATCGTAGTTCCGTAGTAGATCCGATAAAGCTATGTGCATTTAGCACTCGCTCTACCGAATGTAGTTAGACAAAGGGTATCCATTTTACGCTTAATCGTTTGTATTATGATAGATCACAAGTAAAATATACCTTATGCTCATTGCTTAAGGTGATACCTCGGTGAACACTAGCGCCACCGTTATTTAAAAATCTTTACTCACTGAAAACAAAAATCCCTCTGCTGTAATTAAGGTTCTGGATCTGAAGTTAATTTTAAACATATTAAATTCATTATTGCTTAAAACGGCCACTTTTAGCAGTTTTGCAATTTGTAACTATATGGAACTATTATTTAATAATTGAATATGATTAAAATAAACTTTAGATCCAGAACCATAATTACAGTAGAAGGATTTTTGATAACTTTTGTTTTCAGTGAGTAATGATTTTTGAAAGACGGTGGCGCTAGTGTTCACCTTAAAGTGGTAGAGAAACTTAATGACCAGTGTGTCGCAAGCCACTTTAAAATTACTATTATATCAAATGTAAGAGAAAAATATCAATAATAGATCTTCCTTCATCCAAGCATATTTCCTAATAGTTGCATCATATTCGTGAGCCTAGATTAAGCGGTAATGATTATTAAATTAGGGAGACTGCCGTCTGATATCCGTATTCCTTTTTTGTTGATTTTTAAGCTATTGCACTCCCCCACTCTGCCAACAATGTAGCTCGGCCGAACGTTCGTACTTATTGCATAAGTTGATAAAAAATGCTATGCAATAACTTTACCGCGGCAGTCCCCGAGTGCCGTACGTTTTCTTTTTGATTCATTATGATATACATAAACAAGTACACAACCCTGCATTTCAGATAATGTCTTTTCGCCATAAACGGGAACAAAAGGGATTTACTTAAATTGATGCGAAAAAGTGTCACGGAATCCCTATAAGTTTCTGAATAAAGGTTTAAATCTTTGAATCAAACATCCTTCGATAGTGCCTCATAAATAACCTCGTCCTTTCTGGCCGGACATTCAGACCTATGACAAATGGTGGAATGGCCAACGCATCCGATCCCTACAGCGATTGTCCAAATTTGTTCCTTTATCTCCACACCTATTTTGAATAAGTAGGTACATTCTTGTAGAGAAAGGATTTTGATGTAGGTAATTTGGAAATCTGGTTTGACATATAACCGGAAAAACGCAAAACGTTGATGATGAGATTCGATTTACACCCTTTTTAAGGTTCCGTACCTCAATATTAAAAAACGAGACCATTATAAAATTACATTGTTACCGTATGTCTGTTAAACTTTCTTTTCTGAGGAACGTATTAAGTAAGAAATATAACAAACTAGCGACCCGCCCCGGCCTCGCATGGGCATAAAAACCTTCCTCTTAAATCACTCTATCTATTAAAAAAACCGCATCAAAACCTGTTGCGTAGTTTTAAAGATTTAAGCATACAAAGGGACATAGGGACAGGGAAAGCGACTTTGTTTTATACTATGTAGTAATAGTGATACTCAGGTCTAGGGTCTCAATCGGCTGTAAAATAATTAAAATTACACGTCAACGCGATCAAAGGATATGATGATGCAAATTTTCGTACCACGTTGCTGTCGCTTGACACGCACTGGAGAGTGATATATCACATTTCTCCTCCTCCTCTCCTCATCATCATTTTTAACCGATTTAAATAAAGAGGAGGTACTCAATTGGTCAGAATCTTTAATTAATTAACTTATTTTTTATGTATCTTATTCGATTATTCGACGTCTGCACGCCTATTTACGTTGAGTAAATATATAGTATAATTTGGGGTTGGTTTTGTTTTTATGTCAAATTATTCATCGTACTGAATTATATAGGTATCCAATTAGCACCCGCTAACAAACAAGACAGTATTGAATAATGGTTTTTGCCAAAAAACGAAACCGACTCCAATTCTTGAACTATAAAGGATGAAATAATTAATACATTGTTGTTTAAATATGCTTCATATCAAACATTTTAATAAATCTGTAGTCGGTGCCGATTCTTTTATAAAACATGCTAATTAACAAGCCAGCAGCTGGTCAACGAATTCGTAAAATTGGCACCAACTTCAAATTTATTAAAATGTTTGATATGAAGCATATTTAAACAACAATGTTTTAATTATTTCATCCTTTCAGTTCCCTCGATTTCTCCATGATCCCATCATCAGATCCTGACCTGCTAAATATGGGACCAATTGGAAAGTATACCCTCTCGAACAAAAAAAAAATTTTCAAATCGGTCCAGCCGTCTTCGAATAATCCGGTTACATAAAAAAAAAAAAACACATTCCGACGAATTGAGAACCTCCTCCTTTTTTTTGAAGTCAGTTAAATATACCATGTAACAAAGTTTGGTCTGACATTTTCTCACATGTGCCTTTTATATTATGTTATTTTTGGCCTTAAATAAGAAACATTACTCCCACGGCGCGTGATACTTGTGGATTTACCCCCACTCCTTTCCCCCGTCAGTAATGATAAACGACAGGTTTCCGGTTCAGGGCAGACGGCCCACGCTTATTTTATCTTGTTACCTGAACCGTGATTGGTCAATTAATTCGCCTATCCTGATTGATTTCCTGTTTGTTAATAATGATTTTGATTCTTCACTATTTTTCTTTCATTAACCTCCAAAAAAAAAGCGTGTTATTAGTTACACGTGTCTATGTGTGTGTATCTGTAGTAATACCTTATAAGTAATGTAATGAGGAGTATGACGTAGACATTCGATTTTCAATTTGTAACTAACAAATTTTCGTATAAGTTTTAATGCAATTGAAAAAAATCTATTTTCAGATAATTATGATGTTTTAAAACTAAATTTACTATAGCCTTTCTAATCCTAATTTAGGATGCAAATTTTGTCAGCAGGATGGCATTAAAAACATGGACATTGGTGGATCTTATGCTGATTAATGCGTTGAAAATGCTGACACTTTTTTAACACTTTTGCTGGCAGTAACGGCTCTACCAGTAACGATAGATAACAATTATCTGTTATTGTTATCTCGTTTACTGTCCGCGAAAGTGTTAAGTAGGTCTTTGTGACACAAATTTCGTGTCTACACATTCTACCGGTACCTCATAGTAAACTGATTTGAACAAATTATAGTTTAAACACTTAAGAAAACGCGAGAAAAAATCGCCAACACGCAGGCAGAGCATGGCGTTTTAAGACTAACTTGTCTTCGAATATGTAAACAGCGATTACACAAATAAAAGGCATAATGCTCTATAGTAAGCAATAAAAGGCCTGTTATGTATGATGGCGATGAAAAATATAATTTTCATTGTTTAAAACTCGAACTCGATCAAAATAAGTAATGAGAAGTATAACGCATCATTTGATGCTATTTCGTTAATTGGTGTCTCACAAATTGGCCTGTTAATTTACCGATGTTAATTCCGTTTTCCGACCGATTACAAAGTGCCTCTCCGATTCTGACTGTATTACATAATTATTCGAATTTAGATTGTTGGTATTTGAATCTGTAAACACTGGCCGCAAATTCGGTAACGATTTAAAAACTTATGATATTTTAAAGATTTAAATTTTCAAATAGATACCGAACACATAAAAATCTCGTCGTTGTCTGCAGTCTATGTCTATCCGTCAAGACTTTTTCTCTCAGTGTTTTTTTTTGGAGGGAAAGAAAATTGTCACTATGTCCGCGCTGTATTTAATTTCCAAAACTTAGGTTTTTTCGAGTATTTGTGCATAATATTGGTGGATTATTATTCGCAGTGTTCGTGAACAAGCGTGAGTGTTGGGAAGTGGTACAGTGTTGACTTTTTATCTTTGTCACCAAAATCTCCAAGTTATAGCTAAGTGAAATTTTTCCACCGCTTCACTTAGCCACCTGACTCTGACTAGACTTACTGACTTGACTGGACTAGACTACTGACTTGACTTTTTGACTTGACTGACTAAAGTAGGACTGAAGAAGATAAATAAATTCAAGAAAGGCCTTAAAGGACTAGTTTTCATGGCCGTAAAAACTATTAAAAAATAAAAATATTTCTCTCAGGCATAGATTTAAAAAAAATTGCCCTACCGCGCGCCATTCCAAATTTTTTTGCAGTAAGGAGATGAATATAAAGTTGTATTTAATACCAATTTCTAAATCTGCAGTGTGTGAAAAATCAACCTCTTAATTCTACGGATTTAAAAGATATGACCGTTTATGTTACATTTTCTATAAATTTGTAAAGAAAATAAAAACCTTAAGTGCTTCCCGTTAATCTTAAATCATAAAATTAAGCAAGAAACAATATCTTGTAGCACAAGTGTGCCACGGATCCTGAATTCGCTCTTTAGAAGATACTGCGACATTTAAAAGGTTTGGCGTTACCTATTGGATTGACCGTCTATCTAACGTCACTCCTTCAAACAAAGAATAAAATAGAATTACCAAATCTTAAAAGTGTACTAGGCCACGTAGAAAAGTATACCACCGTGCCCTTGCACTTATATCTTAGGCAGTATTTTTATGTGGCTCACTGTACTTACAAAAACTTAAAAAACAAACACAATTTAGCCAGTAACTGAACTAAACCCACTTGTATACTAAAATACCAAAAACAAAGTTTACCTCATTATCTTGGAGCTGTTTTATGCTGCAATGAACGAAGGCTTTACGCGGTAAGGCTTTAAAATAAAGAGCAAAATTATACTTGAAGCAGAGATGTTATCTTCCGTAACTGATACTATGTATACCTTTTACTCTTATCATTTTCATAGCATATTCCTATAATAAATAGCTTATGGTCGTCGGCCCAAGAACAGATAACAGTCTCTTTACCCGTACTCCATACTAATATTATACGAGAGTCTGTCTGTTAAGCCCGGGTGACACGAGGCTAGTATTTTGAAGCTGGGATAGTAAGCTAGTAAGGGGTCACTAGCTTGGTTTCTAGCTTAGTAGGTAGCCTGGATTGTAACCAAGCTAGTGCTGTCTACACGAAGCTAGGAAATTTCAAGCTAGTCAAGTCAGTAGTGAGTTGTGCTTAACCTGATAACACGTATACGTTTAAAATGAACAGTTACATGAACATTTTATTTTTAATCTCTTTTATCGACATTTCTATTCCATCTTTATTTAGTATGTCGCGTATTTTTTCTAGTGACGAGTCTCGCATTTGCTTGTCCTTGTAAGATGGAATACTTGCATTCCACAAACATTCCTCTTCTCTGTACAATTGAACGAATTTTAAATTAATTTCGTCCGCTAATTTCGGCATTTTAACAAATTGCACGCACTCTCACCACGCTCTCCGACTGCACACTAGCTTAGGTTCGCTAGCTTCGCGGTTGACACGAAGCTAGTAACGAAGCCAGGATAGTAAAACGGGTGGTGGGGGGCGCCTACTAGCTTGAAAAATAGAACCCCAAGCTATTAAACTATCCTGGCTTGAGGCACTAGCTTGCTAGCTTCCACACTAGCTTACTAGCTTGTAAACGAAGCTAGTTCCGTCTACACGAAGCTAGTGTCACTAGCTTACTAGCTTGGCAGCACTAGCTTGGCTCACTAGCTTGATTTACTAGCCTCGTGTCACCCGGGCTTTACGCTTTCACGACTGAATTGCTGGACTGAAATTTGGTAAGGATGTAATTAGAGACCGGGGTATCAAATGTAGACTTTAAGGTTTATCCTTAATTAAATTCTAACATATATAAAAAAATGAACAAACTTATTGTCACGCACAAGCGGCAAAAATTCACAGACAGAGAGAGAAAACATTGTCAACTCAATTGACATTGACAACCGGCTCGCGGGCGGCGACAAGCCGTCGGCGTCCTCGACGGAAGGATAGCGGGAGGGGTATACAGGACCGCATTATAGTTAGCACTCTGGACTCTGACCGTTATAAGGCTAATTTTTGCCGGGTTATAACCGAGTACCAATTGGTGAAAGGAACGAGCAACAGCTAGTCTATACTTTCATACTAATATTATAAATGCGAAAGTCTGTCTGTCTGTCTGTTATGCTTTCACAGCTCAACCACTACCGATTTTGATGAAATTTGGTAATATCCTTACCAAATTTCATCAAAATCGGTAGTGGTTACTGTAAAGCTATATCCTTACTAAATGTTGTAAATAATCATGAAAGTTAACTTGTTTGACCCCTGTCTCTAACTAAGAGACAGGAGGTCAAACAAATGTTAATTTTTACCGCGATATAACTGAGTACCCCGCGGGCGGAGCCGTGGGCAACAGCTAGTATTTTGTATACTTATAGTAACAGTAACAACAGCACGAATACATAGTAGCAGTATAGCACTAACGCAACAACAGTAAGCAGTATTTTCGTCTCGCGAATTATGCTAAAATTTGTATATCTGCTACCTGTGAGGAGTACCATCGTGGGCAGAGCACATAGCGCGACGAACCGATGGCCGATGGTGCAGAAAGGTTACCGAATGGCAACCACGCACCGGTAAGCGCAGCATCAGACACCCACCGACCAGGTGGTCAGATGATCTGGTCGCAGGCAGGCGCTGGATGCAGGCCGCTTCCAACCGGTCATTTTGAAAATACTTGGGGAAGGCCTATGTCTAGCCTGCGGCTGAAATGATGATGATGATGATCGTGAGGAGGCGAAAAATAGAGAGAGAGAGATAGGGAGAGAGAGGGAGAGAGAATGAGAGAGAGGGAGAGGGAGAGAAAGGGAGATATAGAGAGAGACAGAGAGAGAGAAAAATAATCCTGTAAATTATTTTTACAGAGGTCTACGTCTGGTAGAATATAGCTTTCGATCGTCATTGAAGTATCGCCATCATAGTAAAGATATATGGCAGTACGGCAAAGCTTTATAAATGAACGTTCCCGAGGGAGACCCCGGCGAAGGCGTTAACACTGACCCGGTTTTAAGTTTCTATATAAGTAGACTAGCTTTTGTAAGCGACTTCGACAATTAGATAAAAAAAATCTATATTGTAGACTAACTTTTGCGGAGACGTGACCAACAGCGTGGTATCCATATCCATATCATTGTTTTTCTTCCCTAAAATATAGAATGGATTTTTTTTTTAATCAAGACCTCTAACAACACGTCGCATCGGGCAAATAAATTCATCATCATTTCATTGTCCACTGCTAGACATAGACATCCAGCGCCTGCCTTCTTCAGGTCATGTAACCATCTGGTGAGTGGGTGTCCGACGCTGCCTGCCGGTGCGTGGTCGCCATTCGAGAACCTTTCTGCCCCATCGGCCATATGTGCCCTGCCCAGTGCTACTTCAAAGAGTTAATCGTTGGACTATGTCAGCAAATTAGTTGATTGTATAATATACAGAATTTTAGTAACAGCATATTCATCGCACCTATTTCCCTAAGGCGTAGGCAGAGCCTTAGTTTATCACATGCTTTATCATTCTCATTATACACGCTCGCCTATATTTGGTACTCGTATTAATTATTATTAACACTCTTTTATTAGCTTCACCTGTATATTTGCTTGTTTGTTTGTTTGTTTCTTTGTTTGTTTGTAACCGACTTCTTTGAACTTAATTTTGACCCACTTTGAAAGGTCAGATTTAATTCAAACTTTGTACAATTATCAAGGACCGATGACAATACAATAATTCGATAAGTTTAACTCTTAAAAGTGGAAAATAAATATAGTTAAAAAAAATAAAAAATAAACGCGCTTTAATGAGCAATGGAACTAAAAAACTTACAATATTTTCATTATGCTTGTGCCATCCGCGGCCCAGTTTTTGCGCGGCCCAGACGTCCCATAACCCTTTTTTTCATTTGTCGAGCACCCCACACGCTTTTTGGTTTAATTTATTTTTCGTTTTTTAGTTCGATTGCTCATTAAAGCGTGTTTTTTTTTTTTCAGTTTTTTTTTTAACTATATTTATATCCCTTTTTAACATATTTTTAAAAAACAACAAAATACGTAGTACTGACGTAGTTTCAGAAAGAAAATTAAGTAGGTAGTGTGGATATTTAATCTCTCCGTGCTTTTATTTACATTGTACAACAAGTAACAAGCTCCACTTAATTCTGAAAAAGTCTGCTAAGTGTAATTAAGTTGTTTTTCTTTAGGACACAAGTTAAGCATAATTGTCACAATACAAGGTGTTTTTAACACGATGTTTAATTTTTAGATGCGTAGAAAAAGAAGTTAACTCAATTAAAATTTATCTGTACTCATATTGAAAGTTTTGTTTACTTTATTGGCAAAATCATTAATCGTTTTGTTTTATTTAGTTAGCGCCGATACCATGAAAAGGACGTTTCATAAGAAATATACCGAGATTCTCTAGGATAGATAACTATTTTCTTCGTTTTATTTTACTTTTTAAAATAAAATGAAGAATAAAACGAGGTGATTGTGAGTGATTTGCTGCGTCTGGATTTGTAAACGTTTTTATTAGGTATTTGTTTAGTTTAAGTAGTTATGTTTTAATATCTATAAACAATTAAAGATGAAAAAACAGATCTGATGTTTCCTTTTAAAATAATAAAAAATTCTTTATGAGGCCCTTTTATTTTGTTAAAGATAACGCATCTATAAAAGTTCATCGTCTTTGCCGGGCACTGCGAGAGCAAATTTAGTTTATCATCTTCAAGTTTTATTTTATGAAAGTTTGTTCAAGTTGTTTGTGTGCTTTTCTGTACTCGTATTTTTGCTTTTCCTCTTACTATTAGCTCTTATTGCTTTGCCTTTGAAACATTTATTTTCTTTTAATTGATGTGACATAATAAGGCCTAAGACTAGATGGTCAGACGAATTACAGGCTTTCGATAAAAACTATCGAGAAAATACCACGGCAAGGGATACAAGGAAGGTTAGTGGGGAGGCTTTTGCCCGGCAATGGGACATAACAGCTAAAAATGTCCACCAAGTGCATGGTCAATTGACTGTGTCACCTTCACCAAATGATGATGATTTCCATTACGTCATTAGTCCACCTATGAACACTTACTCCACTTTTCTCATAGATTTCCAAAAAAACATTAATTACACATCAAAGAACAACAAAAAGTGGACTTATCCCCAATATCTCTTCCAGTCAACCTGTCAAACTTCTTATTTTCCTTTGCCTTATCCCACTTACCTATATGTGGGGTCGGCACAGTATGTAAGTTCATTCCATTTACACCTAGGTCCAATCATTTTCTGCGTCACACCCCTCCTGGTCTTAGCCTCCTTCATACAATCAACCTGTAAAACAAATGAAAAAATTGTTTTTATATATGAATTGGGACTTCCAAATTAATCACAGAAATTATAATATATATAGGCGGCAAATGAATATTTGAATAATGAAGAGGTACTCAGTATAATACTTACTTTATATGTCAGTTATCGCTTCTCTAGCATTCCTAGTGCTAAAGCCTTTGACACCGACTGAGAGTCCGAGAGGTATTTCTGTGTCTGACAGTTTACTAAATTGGGAGATTAATACTGCCCGAATTTCATGTCTCCAAAGACACTTGTATGTGTTGTTAATTTATATCATACTGCAAGGACTTACTTTTATTTGTTACAAGCTGTAATTTCCGGCTTTGCACAGGTGATGTACTTACAAACAAACAGTCAAATAGTTTATTTATGTGACACATTACGTATATTACAGGATCATTGCCAATGGAAATCTCTAGTCTCTGCCTACTTCTGCGGGAGACAGGCGTGATGATAATTATGTATATCATATGTGTGTACATTACATGCATAGAATCACAGAATATATAGTATAGAATTACGAAACAGCGTATGGGTATTTTTTATTTATTTATGTTCACAAGAATATTAAATATAGGATACACGCTGCATTTAGAATCAAGCAGTCGTCTTTTTTATCACACAATTGTGTGATCAAAGTCTTAAAATGTCTTCATAGACTAAAAACCATTTGTAAAAAGTATAGGATTTGAGTACATGTCCTCAGATCATAAGACAAACATCTAGGTATACTATGTTGCCAAGGTTGTCACTAAACATAAACAAAAATTTTTTTGACACTAAGGTCATATACTTTTACGGATACCATATCATCATCAACGAGAACTTTGAAATAATAAACTTTATTCCAAAAAAGTTTGTTTAGTTTAAGTAAGTGTTTAGTGGTTACTAAACCATCTTTGTGTTCAATTAAATTGTACTCCTCAAATCCTTCGTCTATTTCCTCACTATTTACAATGTTCAAAGAATGTTACTAGAAACTTTATCATTTTGCACACAATGAAAACGGCCTGATTAGCTATCGAGTTGGAATAGTTATTCGAGAATAATCTGCCGAGTTCAAAGGGATGTAGACAGTTATTATGGTCGTAAACATCTCATCGTATTTCAGTTAACGATCGGGTCGCACAGTGCTATAGCGGTTTATCTTTACCACTGATACAAATTTGTATCTATTGGACTTCATCTCGTCTTGTTACTTATTCAAAGGTATCTTGGATGGAAACACATATTGACAAGTGTTACCGAAATAGTGTAAACTATCGATAGCATTGTGTTGTTTCGCCGCAATAGCCTCGGGTAAGATCTGAATTTCATGATCTGAAATCTGTTCTGAATTTTTGATGATAGAAATTCTCAAATAAACATAATCAAGGAAGATACTACGTAATATAAAGTTAGAAACTCGTAAGGTCGTCATAATCGCCGTTCTGTTAAACTTAACAAAAGCTGCTTATACATTCAGTAAATGTCTGAGTCCAGAAACTGGAACTTAGTTCGATAACGCCAACTCTAAACTGGATCTTACCAGTTCTCACTAGATAAAACTAGCTGAAAGCGCCCTGAATTCGTTCGAAGTTCGTCTGTTAATTTCATTGTGTTATTGTATTGAGTTACTCGTGGCTTGGTGATGTCTGCACTGTGGTTGGTACTGTAATTTATGAAATTCTTACTTGTAGTATATATTAAATTTGTTCTGAAAATATACTAAAGACTAGATAAGTAGTTCTACATTATGTAGCCTTCTAATAATATATTGTGACTACAAGCAATTCTTATTCAATATTTTAGTCTTTAGTACTATTACTAACTCTGTGCTAATGGTTATACATATGAGATTTGGTCTGCGTCCTAAAAAGTGTTTTTGTCGTAAAATAAAAATAATTTATTATTGTTTATCGGCTTTAAAAACCAAAAAGACATCAATAACTAACTTTAACCCACGGTTTTGCTTGCATAAATCCTACGGGAACAGTATTTTTTTTTCCGAGATGTAAACAAAACATTTTATAACAATAAATTAGCTTATAATAAAATTAACTCTACAAAAGAAAATAGCTCTTAAATATAAGCACATTCCGGATATGTCTCGTTATTAAGGCTACATCCGACAGTCGGTTCAAGAAAGCACGCCACCTGTGACATGACGGGAACACCAGCATCTGGGATGCCAGCTGGGAATATTTACAGGAAATCCAACCTTACAATTCAGGATGTTGAATGATTTACGTAAGGAGTGCATGCATGTGAAAAGAGGGTTGAATTCTGCAAAAACAAACCTTCGGTTCAACTATGTTATGGAAGCGAGTAAAAGTCTAAATAATGTACATTTATAATGCCGTTCATTATTTTAAAAACAAGAAGTCATCGAAACAAAATTTTAGAAAAAAAACGAATTTTTTTACAATTTAAATAGAAATTTAATTTTATACTGTCAGATTCATAAGTTGTTATCATATATACATTATGTGGATTATATGGCCAATTAATCATATACATCCTGGTGTCAGCGTCCTTCGGAGCCATCTCCAGATCACATTAAAGACCAACAGCCTAAAATGTATTCCAAAACATAAAATCATATTAATTTTCAAACGAAAAAGTGATTCAAATCTGCATTGTTCTATCCAAACTGAACCACTAAAGAAATTTCCCGCAGAAATCAAACCCAAGGCCTTAGCGTCTTCTGGCAAATGCCTTAAACACTAGACCATAGTGGCGTTTTTAGCATCAACTAACTATTAATGAACACAACACTTTGAAACGAAATAAGTGAATGAATAAATCGCACAGCATAAAATAAAACCCTAGGCGTTTAAATTTTTCAGCAAGCGCCGGTGAGCACATTAAATGGATTCTATTTGTCTGAGAGTGCTCCTGAGGGATTTGGGAAGTCCGGCCGAGTCTGCTGAGACACTCGTCTTCGACAATGTTGATGTGAATTGCTTTGTATACCATGAGTGTTTGTTACTGAAAATTTTATGTTTAGGCTGACTTTGACTCTGATTAAGGTTATCATCAAATATAAATGAGTACTCTAATGTGCTAATTGAACTTAGTTTTAAAGAAATGTGTTGTAATATTAATAAGTTAATAATCAAAATGGATAGTTAAAACATTTTTCAATTGATGATAAATACAGTAATGTATTTAATGCAAATTTAAATTGATACACGCGTTTTTATGCAGATGACTTTATTTAGGACAAAAAAAATATACTTAGTTTTCTATAAACAATGTAAAGCATTATTATAATTTGAATAAAATTTTTGTTATACAAGATAAATGCAACGGCGGACTTATCTCATGAAGAAATCTCTTGAACCCATTTGGAGGTAGGTAACACGGGTAAAAATAAAATCAGAAACAGAAAATGTTCTTGAGTGCTCATATAATTGTGCTCTTATAAAACGTCAATCATTGTTCCCTGTTCTATAATCATGTTTTGAGAGCACGTTTGCTGGCTTGATACTTCATTATATCGCAATAGAAGAAACGTATGAAATTTCTCAAACTTTTATCTCTTTATATGACAAATTTCAACCAGATCCTTTCAACTGATATAATGTCATTCAATAACAAACATCCATCATAACTTTTACTTTCCTTATATTAGTATAGATGTCGAGCATTCATATTTAACGAAACCCAATCCAAAATAGAACGAAAAGATTATAACTTCACATCCTTCTGAACTCCTGACTTGGCAAAGTTTGCTCGTGAAATATGCAAAAAAGTTTCGCTCGCAAACTCCGAGATCAAAGGTATACTTATGCAGGTGTCGGCATGGAAGCGACGTCGCACGGTCGATTTCACCCGGGTTTCGTATCACATTAAATCAAATAAGTGTTTATGGGTAGCTTGGGTTATAAAATATGAAATTTAAAATGTATTTTGATACATCGATAAATTAAGTATGAAAAGATCAAGATGTCAGAGTATTTCGAAAAACCTCCCAACTTCTGACGTAGTTCCTTTAAGTTCCATCAGAGTATTGTCATTGTTTATGGCATTCATTCGTCATGGATTAAATCTTGCGACCACCAGATGTCAACTTTCTACCGTCCAAAGCTTGAAATAGATAGAATTGATAGTAAGCTTTCTCAAACTTATTGAAACATAGGAATGTTTGATAAGTAAAGAGATACAGAGGTATCCATGTACGCATTTTGTTTCTTTATTCAAGAAGGTTTATAAAGAAAATAATATCAATGGACTTTTATTACAAAAAAAAAGATATTGACAGATGATATAATATTATCTGAATAGTTAATATCTTTTTATCCTCAAATAATAGTTACAAGGACCATTCACATGAGTAATCGAATCACTACACTAAGGATGAAAATAACCAAAAATCTATTTGTCGGTTATTCAGTAGAACTTATGGACTCAGAGGCTTAGATTAAGCGGATTATAGGCCGGCAAAATCCCCTTTTCCTGAGTTTATTACAGAAAAAAATATTGAGGAAATATGAAGCTAAAATGGACATAGATAATAAAAATCTGTTTGTAAGCGTATCATTTTTTGCAGTTATTGATAAACATTTTTTTTGCGTTTAATGTAATGAGATTCCTTAAAACAAAAACATCGTAAAACAAGTCATGATTTTTTTTTATTTTGTTCTGAAATTAGATACTGCTGCAGTGCCAATAGTTAAAACTATAATTGCAAATTTAATTTTCCCTTCTTCCAAGGGTTTTCCCCAATTACATTATTAGCTTCTGCTTTAAAGCACACACTACGATTTGTCATAGTAAGACCTGGTGGCAGTCGTTAGTACAATGATTTTCTGCTTTCTTGCTAATGTAACAGGAACACTAGATGAATAGGATCATGGTACATGGACAAAAAAAGTGATTTTCCTGTTTGGCACGTTAAGCCGCTGGTCCTAGCTACTAGTCGTTTAAGAAACCAAAAAACTGCCAAAGGCGGTTTTGAAACCAGGGTACAGGTTTATTGGTCACCTGTATACCCTGACAACCAGGGTATACAGGTGACCAATAAACGGTCTAAACCACACGATAAATGAATAAACATACAATTCAAATACAAAACAGTAAAGCTTATTGCAAACGTTGCATATAACTCGTATCGAGGTGTAAAATAAGCATTACCGTTTGCACTGTACTAGAGTGCTCCCTCGGGAGTTTTTGCGGTTGTGAGAAAAGTTAATATTGTACTTTTCCCATTTCTGTTACTCTACCTTTCAACCGACTTTTCAAAAAATGTATTTCTACACATTTTTAGTTTGATTACAAAACATGGAATTAACATATCGCTCGCGCGGGCATAATTTTTTCATTATACCAACCACTAAATTTTAACTCAACTCATCATCATTTCTTGTAGGTGTATTGTGTCCATCGACTATACACACCCTGGTGTTAGAGTTTTTCGGAAACGCCTAACATATGCTAGTCGGGACCAACGGCTTTGCAAGCTTGAATCAGGTGATTCAAGCTTACAATGTTCTATCCCAACTGAAAACAACTAAACAAAGCTTGCTTCCCGTAGGAATCGAACCCACGGCCCCTAGGTCTACAGACAAACGCCTTAACCACTGGATCACGTAGGCACTTACTGCTATGGGTCAACGACCTAAATCGGATCCTAGCCTTCGATACAAAAGTTCTCCACTGCTTACTCCGTATTCTGCGCCACCTCTTGCCTGTCAGCTCTTTGGTAAATGTTACTTCTTTTATTGTCTTTATTCATCTTTGCAGCATCCGCACAAAGATACGGTCTATTTTTAAGAGCACGTGGCAATTTTTAATGATTCCTACAGAACTACTGAGAAAAATTTTTTTACTAGCTTTATGAAACTATTTGCCAATGGAAATAATGAGCATTATTATTTTAACTAACAAACAAGTTTTGAAATTTGTTTTGAACAAAAAAAGAATGATATAAAAAAATACTCGGTCTGTTAATTCGAGAATATCTAGACAGAGTATCAAGCACATCTTTTCAAGTACATTACGTGTGATGGAGACAGATGGTCGGGAATAAATCCAGTCGGAAAACCTGCACGTCTCTAAAAACTACTTCGCACTGCTCGCAACTAAGTATATATTTTTTTATAACAGATTGAGCTGGTCCCAAAGTAAGTTTTACTTGTGTTATGGAATACTAACTCCGTCGGTATCGGTGAACGATATCTATAACTAATATTTATTATTTCATTGTATGGCTAAATTAAATGAGTTATCTAATATTAAAAGCAGTACCTGGAAGACCGAGCTTCGTTCGTTTTATACAAAAAATCTTCGCGGGAAAATATGGGTAAAATGAATTTTCCCTCATGGAACCTAGCTAGATTATCTATTTGACTACGTAAGAACATGTTTAAAATTTCAAAGAAGCTAGTTAGAGCCGTTTTCGACAGCGCGAGTATCAATAAATTTATACATATTATATACAAATATTGCTCGTTTAATAGAATAGGATTGAATAATTGACAACAAATACTACTACTTTTTATCTCATATATTTCACGGGAGCGAAGCCCAGAGTAAAAGCTAGTCAAAATATAAAACCTTTTGCAAAAGTAACAACCAAAATCCTCTTTGGAAAAGAAAATGTACTCATTGCTTAGTTTTGAAAACAACACACAGAACTCCGAATAAACTTAGCGAAAAGTGTTTAAGTTATGTTTAACGAACTCAAGACTTAACTGTTACGTGTTTATTTAACAGACTGGTGGGTTAATGCTGTTTTCAATGCATTTGCTCCAGTGAAAATATTATTTATAATCCATACTAATATTATAAATACGAAAGTCTGTCTGTCTGCTTTCGCGGCTCAACCACTGGACCGATTTTGATGAAATTTGGTATGGATATAGTTAAGGGGTCTAACATAGGTTTCTTTTGCGCGTGATATAATCAAGTACAACGCGGGCGGAGCCGCTAACAACTAGTTATATATAATTTATTTAACTAGGCCAAATTAAAGTATCAATAAATCGGCTAAGTGCGAGTCGGACTCACATCTTGAGGGTTCCATACCAACACACAATACTAAAAGTATGCCTTAATTAACATTCATGGGCCCTAGCGACATTTAATATGACATTTAGCGCCATCTAGAAACACCTTGTAAAGATAGCAAAATACTATATGTAAATATCGAAATCCATACTAGTCCATATCCATACTTCCATACTAATATTATAAATGCGAAAGTCTGTCTGTCTGTCTGTCTGTCTGTCTGTCTGTCTGTCTGTCTGTCTGTCTGTCTGTCTGTCTGTCTGTCTGTCACCTCTTCACGGCTAAACGGATGGACCGATTGTGATGAAATTTGGTAGGGATGTAGTTAACGACCTGAGGTCAAACATAGGCTACTTTTGGGCGCGATATAACCGAGTCCCACGCGGGCGGAGCCGCGGGGAACAGCTAGTTATCTAATATTTCGTAAACCACATGATCGATTTTGCACTAACAAATTTCTTTTAAGCTTTTATTTTAATAGAACACTGGCACTCTCTAGTTTGGAAGGCCAAAATCCAATATAGCGCCCGTAACCAAGTGACAATTACAAAACGCTAACGAATGTCGACAAGAACAAAATGTAAGGGATTGACATAAGCTGCGGTAAATCACGTGGTCAATCTTAAGTCAATCCCATACATATTGTTCTTATCGTACCTAGTTAACGTTTTGCGATTGTGATTTTGGCTAAGCCCGCTGCTGAGACAAGAGGAACACAACAATGCCAAAAACCATTGAACACAATTTCAAAGAAATTACATGTAACCTGGACAAACAAATAATTTGGACGGTTCACAAATGAATTTTACTCAGAGTTTGTGTGTAAATAACTTCTGTTATTTTTCTCGAAAACTTTTCAACAACAATAAGGTGTAATGTTCTTTGAAAACTTTGTTCGTGGATGTGTTATGCTTTATTTCTCATTTTTTTTTCTCATTATAAGTTTGTATAACACCAAAAAGTAAGAAAAATATACATTTACTGAAAAGGAATAGTTATTTAGATTTAAATTAGTTATGATCTCAAAAAAAAAACCTTCAAATTATTAAAATACAGGAGTCAATTCTGAGTACATATGATTTATGTCAATTGATATCTCACAAAAATCAAATCGCGTTACTAAAAGTATCTTTTTTTTATAAATGTTCGAGTATCAGTTCTCGAGAGCTCTATTTTTTTATTCTTTCGAATGAAATAAAAATCATTCGACAGTTTTCAAATGAAAATCGTTTGACCCACCGATTTTGAAACACTCACCAATTTAAAAAAAGCTCTCTTTTAAACAACGTGTAGTTTTAAGTTTAACTAGATTCGCGACTTCGTTCCTCGATTCTGCAGTCTGTTTACATCGACTGTGGAATTTGTAACTTCAGCAAACTTTGTCTTAAACTTTATTACTTAGCCTTTTGGTTGTTTTTAACTTAATATATGATGCGTTATTTTAATTGACGAAATAAATTCAATACAAGAAAAACCTCTGACAAAAACTAGTTAACAATTATCCCACCACAAAATTCTTGCATGCCACAAATCTTGCCTTATCTTAAGTACTTAATAAGAAATTATAGCGCTATCTCTAGGCTCCCAATCTATTGACACCGTCCACAAATCAGGGTATTGATGTTATCAGGGTATAGACAGACGAAGGTCGACTCACAATTAGGATTGTTTATACTGGATCAGATATCGGGATTAGGGCGGAGACAATCAGGTTTATGTGTCACTAGTTTCATCCCGTGATTTCACTTGATTGTAATGACAGCCTTACAAACCGACAGTAAAATAATCAAAAACAGAAAAAAATACAGGAAAGATTCAGAAAACCTAACTTACATAAAACTATATTTTACTAAAAAAAATAAACAACGTTATACATACATATCATCACGCCTGTCTCCCGTAGGGGTAGGCAGAGCCTAGAGATTTCCATTGGCTACGATCCTTACATACCTCTCTCGCCTCCTCCACACTCGTCGCAGACCTTTTGAAAAAGGGAGACATTAGGAGTACCCGAAATCGGCGAGCGTGTATGTCAACGTTATAGTTTAAAAAATAATTTCTAGATGAACATAAAAGACATTAGGGTAATTCTTGGTGGCTAAACTATTTTGTAAAACTAATTTGACTTCGAGGAGTGCCATTTCATTGGGCCGTTGATTTTTCAAAGGATTAGACAATACGTCAACGCGATCAAAAGATATGACTTTTACGAATGAATTAAAGGAAGTCTTATCTATCTAAATTTCAAGAGCTGTGCTCCTAGCGCTTCTATTATTTATCAATCAAAGCTATAGCGTTAGTACTATTAAGTATTCTGTGACTATATAATGTAGTGTATGTAATGTAGTCTATCGTTGTTTAAATATTTTAGTAAAATATTGCTGATTTAGTATCACACAATACAAGTGAAATTTTCTTTGGATCTTTCTTTCTAGCTGTGTGATCGGTCTTTATATTGCCTTTATCCTTAATGAAGGGTCGCTATCGTTAGTGACGAAACATGTCAAGATATTCTTCAAAAAGCGAAACATTTCACCCGGAAACTACCTGGAAATCAGTGCTGTTTTCCCGTTGTATTTATTTGGTAGTCCCTTCCTGACCCAAATAAAGTACAGGGTACACAAAATCCACGACTTTCGGGCTTAGACCGTCCCTTTACTGGCTGGCGAATGGATCAACTTGCATTAAATGTATTGTATTTTGTTGCGTAGTTTACATACTTACAATTAACGAAATAGGATCGTTTTCCAAGTTAGATGTTTTGGAAATGGGTAGAAAACTGAAATAGTCAGCTGCTTGTCAACTCAAGTAAGTCGTAAGTATAGTAGCTATATAGGCTAGACTTATTTTTCCAGTCAAGTGGAGCTTTTACTAGTTTTCTCTGATGACAAATATTTACTTAATTACTAATGTTGGGAGTTTATGAATAACGCAATAAGGTAAAATCCTACAGGGCGAGTGAGGCTCGGAGTATAAATACCAATTAAAATAACAAAAAACTGGAGTTACAATTATTTTCACTGATTCCTTATGTAAATGTGTCATCCGGTAAAGATATTTTTTTATCGTTCTATTATTGATGGAACTACGGAAAAATGGGTATACTTTTTTTAAATGTACTTTTATGCATAAAAAAAACCGGCCAAGTGCGAGTCGGACTCGCGCACCGAGGGTTCCGTACAAACCTGCAAGGTTTACAAAGTTCGTTCATTACGACAATCGAGTCATAACTATGGTATTTTTATTGCAAAATGAAATTCATAACATTACAATGGGGAAAGATGGAGGAGCATAAATTTAAGACAAAGATCTCTTTATCGTTTAAGTAATCCTTTATTTTATATTAACACATATCATTTATCTATAATATAACTGAAACACTTATACTAGCCTTGCAGCAGACTTGCGAAAGTTCTTTTATTAAAGTTATTTATTTACTAAGTTTTTTAGTCACTATTTAGAAATCTAGTTCAAAAATATTAATTAAGTATTAAATTTGAACCAGACCTGTAAATGGTGACTGAAAAAGGTATGAATAGTACCACATTGAACATTGAAGTTCGAAAAAACGTTATCAATAGTTGTACAACTTCGTGTAGTGCTACTGTTTATTAACGGAAACATGTTTATGGATGAAAAATATGTGGAAATTCCATTTTGGGGATTCATTCTAAAATCTATATTGAAGTCTCCCACAACAATAAGACGAGAAGATGAAGTGTACATATTGAGGTTGCTGCCGAATATTGTTGTATTTATACATTCTATTGCAACATTAGTTTGACATTGTGGTGACCTATATACAGTTATCACTCTGATATTAAACATTTCAAAATGCAAGCATTCACAATGGCAGTTTGCAGCGCCTAGGTTATTTAAATAATATCTTTTACATGATCCATCTGTCACGGAATCCTTAAACGGGTTAAAGGCAATTAGATCTAAGTATTTGATATGAATTTCAACTTGATAGCTCTACGCGTTCATGAGGAAAAAAGTAATAAGTTTATATTTATTAAAAAATATATATTTTGTAATGTAACTAAAAATTTAAGGTTTTCGGAACTTTTCCTTTATGTGTGCTATAAAACGTTGCTTCATGCCAAATTTCAAGATTCTAGGTCGACTGGAAGTACCCTTTAGGTTTTGATTCCCTTGCGAGTACTTGCGAGTTTCAAAATATGCAGCTTAAATTGCTGTTTCTTTTGATTGCGTTGACATAGAAGTTTGATTTTGCTACAGCTTAAAGGTATTATAGACCTGAGTATTTGGTATGAATTTCAATTTAATACCTCTACGCGTTTATGAGGAAATGGGTAGTAAGTTTAAAATTATTAAAAAAAAATATATTATGTGATGTAACTAAAAATTTATGGTTTTCGTAATTTTTCCTTTATCTATGCTATAAGACGTTGCTTCGTACCAAATTTCAAGATTCTGAGTTCACGGGAAGCACCCTGTAGGTTTTGATTCCCTTGCAAGTGTCGAAAATTTGCGGCATAAACGGCTGTATCTTTTGATTGCGTTGGCTTAGAAGTTTGATTTTTTCACAGCTTCAAGGGACAGTAGACCTGAGTAATTGATATAAATTTCAGCTTCATACCTCCACGCGTTCCTGAGAAAAAGGGTCTTGACAGACGGACGGACGGACGGACGGACAGACGGACAACAAAGTGATCCTATAAGGGTTCCGTTTTTTCCTTTTGAGGTACGGAACCCTAAAAAAAAGATAAAGAAATTATCAAACCTATGAACCTAAGATATTTTAGACAAAAACTTTTTTCTTTAGGTCGACGAGAGAGAAAACTATAAAGTTAACAAAACATCTTGAAACACGAACGTCATTACCATTTAACCTACATGCCTCAAAGTTCAATATAACTTCTACACTTGGAAACTTCGTCTAGAAACTGAGATCTAACATGACAGTAGACGTTATTTGAGATATGTGTACTAAGTATTATGTTTGACGAGCTTAAATTTTCGTTGGGAAGTCTTTTTTAGGGTTCCGTACCTCAAAAGGAAAAAACGGAACCCTTATAGGATCACTTTGTTGTCCGTCTGTCCGTCCGTCCGTCCGTCTGTCAAGACCCTTTTTCTCAGAAACGCGTGGAGGTATGAAGCTGAAATTTATATCAATTACTCAGGTCTACTGTCCCTTGAAGCTGTGAAAAAATCAAACTTCTAAGCCAACGCAATCAAAAGATACAGCCGTTTATGCCGCAAATTTTCGACACTTGCAAGGGAATCAAAACCTACAGGGTGCTTCCCGTGAACTCAGAATCTTGAAATTTGGTACGAAGCAACGTCTTATAGCATAGATAAAGGAAAAATTACGAAAACCATAAATTTTTAGTTACATCACATAATATATTTTTTTTTAATAATTTTAAACTTACTACCCATTTCCTCATAAACGCGTAGAGGTATTAAATTGAAATTCATACAAAATACTCAGGTCTATAATACCTTTAAGCTGTAGCAAAATCAAACTTCTATGTCAACGCAATCAAAAGAGACAGCAATTTAAGCTGCATATTTTGAAACTCGCAAGTACTCGCAAGGGAATCAAAACCTTAAGGGTACTTCCAGTCGACCTAGAATCTTGAAATTTGGCATGAAGCAACGTTTTATAGCACACATAAAGGAAAAATTCCGAAAACCTTAAATTTTTAGTTACATTACAAAATATATATTTTTTAATAAATATAAACTTATTACTTTATTAATGTTGCAATAGAATGTATAAATACAACAATATTCGGCAGCAACCTCAATATGTACACTTCATCTTCTCGTCTTATTGTTGTGGGAGACTTCAATATAGATTTTAGAATGAATCCCCAAAATGGAATTTCCACATATTTTTCATCCATAAACATGTTTCCGTTAATAAACAGTAGCACTACACGAAGTTGTACAACTATTGATAACGTTTTTTCGAACTTCAATGTTCAATGTGGTACTATTCATACCTTTTTCAGTCACCATTTACAGGTCTGGTTCAAATTTAATACTTAATTAATATTTTTGAACTAGATTTCTAAATAGTGACTAAAAAACTTAGTAAATAAATAACTAATAAAAGAACTTTCGCAAGTCTGCTGCAAGGCTAGTATAAGTGTTTCAGTTATATTATAGATAAATGATATGTGTTAATATAAAATAAAGGATTACTTAAACGATAAAGAGATCTTTGTCTTAAATTTATGCTCCTCCATCTTTCCCCATTGTAATGTTATGAATTTCATTTTGCAATAAAAATACCATAGTTATGACTCGATTGTCGTAATGAACGAACTTTGTAAACCTTGCAGGTTTGTACGGAACCCTCGGTGCGCGAGTCCGACTCGCACTTGGCCGGTTTTTTTATTTATATAAAGAGAAGAATTTGTTTATTTACAGTGCACCCACAAACATTCTCTGCTTAACCTGAAGGTTGACTGTTAGACAATGCTCCTAGCATTAAGTCTGCCTATTGTACGATACATTGTATTTTGTGCAATAAAGGTTTAAACAAATAAATAAAAATGTTTTTGTTTTATGACTTCTTCTTCTTCTTGTCCAGTCGAAAATAACTCTGTGGTCCAGTGTTTAAGGCATTTGCCTGTACACCCGGGGGTCGTCGGTTCGATTCCCACGGGAAGCATACTTTGTTTAGTTGTTTCCAGTTTGGTTAGGACATTGCAGGCATGTATCATCCGTCGACGACCTCCGTGGCGTAATGGTTAACATGCCTGACCGCTACTCAGGAGGTCCCGGGTTCGATCCCCGGTCAGGTTAAGATGAAAAGTGATCTTTTCTGATTGACTTGAGTCTTGGATGTTTATCTATATATGTATTTGTTATAAAATATAGTATCGTTGAGTTAGTATCCCATAACACAAGTCTCGAACTTACTTTGGGGCTAACTCAATCTGTGTGATTTGTCCCTATATATTTATTATTTATTTATCTGATTGTCTGATAATAAAAATAAATTTCGTGCTTCGGAAGGCATGTTAAGGCGTTGATCTCGGCTACCATCTGGTAGTCGTTAAAGAAAACACCTCAGAGGCCGAAAGACGGTTCCGAAGAACTCTGCCACTAGGGTGTGCATGGTCGATTGACCGAGATACCTACACTAAATAATGATTCTTACTTATTTTCGACCAGTATTTTCTGACTTTAAATTATTATCTTAGACTAAACGGTCCTTTACAATTATATTTTATACTCTTTCAATATGTGGTTGGTATATATTTAAAAAAAAAATTGGTTGCCTGTAAAGTCGGTATACGGGCGAAAGTTTTACGTGACAACGACTTTGAGTCTGTCTCTCTCGCTCTTAGGGGACGCGTGCCTCTCACTCGCTCTCATTGTGAGCGCATCGTAACGTTACCGAGCGTTACACTTTTTCATAAGTGACTCCCAGCCGCAACCTAATTTAAGACGTTGTCACGTCAAAAAATTCTTAATTATATAAAAACAGTACATCATTACATTATATCTTGTCTGCCAAACTGCTAGGCAGTTTGTCGGCAACGTTCTGTTGAATACGCATTCTTATTTATGTACTTGCATAACTACTTATCCACCACCATACATATAATACTATTATATCTATCTTATTTTTTCTATAATAGATAAGGCTTTCAATCACATTAACCTGCTAACTAACTAGCATCAGGTAACTTAATTAGGTCACGTCGAGCTGATGACCTGGACAGTTCATTATGGGGCTTCGTATTGCTCCTTAGCTGTTTATTTGAATTTTTGGATTATATCTTTAAATGTCTGATTTTCTATCATTATTAGACTATCTATTATACATACGCATTCCTGAATTGGGCTGTTTAAAAACGATGTGATGAATTATGAATGAATGAATCAGAATCTCACGCTGCGTTTGTCTTTCTGCCTAAACAGCCATAAATTCTGGATGTTATTTGCCTCCTTCACTACCACCAAAATGAAGTGAGAGTTTCCTTGAGACAAGTAGGAGTTATTTAGTTTTTTTTACATAACATTACATAGTATAAAACGAAGTCTCTTTCTCTGTCCCTTTGTCCCTTTGTATGCTTAAATCTACGCAACAGATTTTGATGCGATTTTTTTTTAATAGATATAATGATTCAAGAGGAAGGTTTTTATGCCCATTCGAAGCCGGGGCGGGTCACTATTATAGTATAAAACAAAGTCGCTTCCCGCTGTCTCTATATATGCTTAGATCTTTGAAATTACGCAACGGATATACATGCGATTTTTTTAATAGATAAAGTGATTTATGTTTAACCCATAATATTTTACTCATGCGCAGCCGGGGCGGGTCACCAGTATAAGTATAAATGTTGCGCATTACTGGTTACTGTGTAAAACATCTTAGTCTATGAGTTGGCAACGCAATATAACACAATCAAGGTATCACGAGCACAAATAGGCTATGGTACGCTTGCTAAAATAATTGTATTATAAAACTATCTATAAATTTAATATGTTGTTAAGGTTGCAACATATAACAACCTAAAATCCCATACTAATTTGGTAAAAGTAAAATACATATTTTAAGTTCAGCAATATCAAACTAACATTCGACTCATAGCCATTGTCCATTAACTAAGTAAAGTAATGTCGAATTTGATCATTTGTGGTTACAAACGATCTAAATATGCATAACTCTATAATCTACAAGTACCCTAGATCCTAGTATACTATATCGTTAGTAGCTGAGTCGACGCACTTGACCGCAGGTAAGCTGACGAAAGTGTACATAATACACATGCTTGTGTAAGCACGACGATTTAATAACATACCATGGTGATAAGAGAAGCGGAAAGTGAAAGTGATTCCGTCTTTTATCCAGCAGTGGTTTTCTGGCTAAAATTATTTTGTAGGTGCAACTACATTGCTGAAAGTTTGCTGTCAATTAAATCTTGTTGTTCTACTTTTCTAATGCGAGTTCACTGGCGGTTGTTCTTCAGCTATGACATTTTGCGTCTTCTTATTGTGCTTTTCGTCAATTTTTCCCATCATGATGAGACCATCACACTGCAGAAAATGATAATGTATATATCCAACTAATATTGTAAATGCGAAAGTGACTTTGTTTATTTGTTTGTTACGCATTCACTCACTATTTACTGAAACAAACTTCTTGAAATTTCGCATACACATGGCTAGAAGTATTGAGAACGACATAGGATACCTTTCTTCCCGGGAAACTGATTGACGGACACTGTTCCCGAGGGAAATTTACACGGGTGAAGCCGCGAGTGAAAGCTAGTTGAAGATAAATGTGACAGATACTCAGATACTACAGAATATGGAGACACGTCAATGTTGTAACACTACTTATTATTCTTTGGTTAGTAAGGATCTAAACGAGTCGCTCCGCTGCTCTCAGTCCACAGTCCACTTGAGCCGTCGCTAATGGGCAATAACAGTGTATCGGGGGTGATACACAAACCAGCTTTTACGCTGTTTACAACAGCTCGGAGAATATTAGCACACACACGATTTATTATGGCTTGAGCACCTTGATACTGTCGATGAGTTAGAGACTGGAAACGTTATTAAAAGATATAAATTTAACTGAACGTCACAGGGAGTTTTAGGCAAGGCACGATGATCCGCTAGTCCCGGCTGCCATCTGGCAGTCATTAAAATAAATAAATTAATTATTTGAAGGAACCAAATTGCCTACTTAGTAGTACAAAGAAAAGAAAAAAACCCCGTCAGGTGTCGAATAACTCTGACACAGGGTGAGCGAGCATGTCGTCATCTCATCTACACGAAATGATGATGATAAGTTAACTTTCTGGCTAAAATATAATAAAACAATGATACCAAAGGCATACAGAGTCGAGTGACCACTAATGACACCTTAGTATGCAGGGTCAACTGATATTTGATAAATAGAGCAAAGGATTGTTTACCACAATAACGGTAGCAGAAATAGGTATCTACATTATCTGTGAAATTTTCAGGTCATTCATTAATATCATGATATAAACCGCAGGTGTTCACTGCTGGACATAGGTCTCCCTCAAGAATTTTCAGAATGAGCAGTTGCAAGCGACCTTCATCCAGTGCTTGCCTGCGACCTTCTTCAGGTCATCTGACTATCTGCGTAGGTGGGTGTCCGTCGATGCGCTTGTCGGTGAGTGTCTCTCTTCTCTCTCTTCCACAATTTTCATGTCCCTACCTATTCAGATAATAGCCCCATAACAGACAGAAGCTTAGTAATAGTATTTTCATGTTTGTTTTTTTTTATATTTATACGAGTTAGAAAACTTGCAATTCAAGACTTATTTGTTCTATAAATAATACGATTTTCAATATCAATATTTCGCTATTTCTTATCAAGAAAATTACATTTAAATTTGAAGGTTATTCCGTCGCAACTTTACGCACGGATCATTACACTGAATAGCGTAGGTAGCTTCTAGAAACATTCGAATCTTGACAAAAACATTCGAGTTTAGACCTTAATTTCATTGGAATAAGAATGGCAGATTCAGAGCCGTTGAATATTTACTTTGATCGGAGGGTATATTTTTACGACATGTTTTTATAATCTCAGCTGATAGTTATGGCAGTCGTTCGCTCCGCTGTATTATCTGTATCCTTTCCGTTTGGATGTTCTAGCTTGTTTATGGAAAATCCTTGCTTTCCCTTATTATTTACTTTCTCCCTTGGAGTAAAGTGCAGAGCTCTATTGATATTATGAAGTTTATTTATTTATTTACAAGACAATTACAATAACTTATAAAAATAAAACTAAAGACTTAAATAATACTAAATAAAAATAAAAAAAAAACAAAAATACTTACCAAAAATCATAGAAAAGGTCCATGTGGCAATGTTCCGAAAGTGCTGGCAGCATTTCCTCGTTGGATTACCAAACTTATTCGTTGGCCGAGGAAAGCGCCAGCTCTTCGGTCAAGTTAAGTATGAAGTTAAGGTTAAAAACGATTTATTCCACAATGCCTCATCTCGCATGCCGTCATTGTTGGCCGCGTATAGGTGGAACTATCAGTTCTACTCGTATTCTTCCCTCCGGTAATTAGAGAATTAAGCTTGAATCATCTTTATATTCAACACTGTTGACTCTGAAGGTCCGTGCCCCTCCCCAAATGTTTCAATCAGACTTCGACAAGATGATACTAGCCGCTTTCATTTGTCAATTCTATCACGCTAATTTATTCCATTTTAAATTTTGTTTTGGACTAGCTAATTTTTTTTTTTTAATATTTTTACTGCTATTAGTAGAAATCTTTCTTTAGTGTTTACTCCTGCAGGAAACAAGTTAAGATATCTATGCATGTTAATTATTAAAATATATAATATTTAAAACTTAAATAAAATATAGATTTTTATTCAGTGCGACCTTTAGATAGAGTCGTCTGAAGTTTATGTAAGCATTGCACGCAAAATCTCTCGTAGAGTTTAGAGAACCTTTATCTTTTCGCTCAGCTGAATAAGATAATGAACTAAGTATAGACCACTATATAATTCTCCAGTTTTGGATGCAAATTACTACAAATGGTTAAAGAAAACCCTAAGATAATATATTTGGAATAGAACATAACTAAATAAATTGTAACTAAAAATATATTTCAAAAATGGTTTTTTGGTATCTATTCTTTAATATAGCATAGCCCTAGTTGCCCTGTCTCCTGCACAATGGGGGACTTGAAAGAGGCAAACGACCGGGCGGTAAGATCACTAACTAAATGTCCTTTTTAAACACTTTCGGATGAGCCGTCGCCTAATTATTTGACGAGGGGTCATTTTATCCTCGGAGGAAAAATTTGCGGATGATTTGACACCTAACAATTTTAAAAGGGTGACGAATCATCCTCGGAGGAGATTTTTTGCGGATCAATTGTCACCTAAGTTGGTGGAGGTGGCCAAGTACTGGGCAAAGTCAATAATAGAGTCCATATAGCCATTTTGACTCGAAAAGAAGAAGAATATGGAAATACGCTACTACCATTAAAGCTATTTATAACACTAGCAGTACACCCCGGCTTCGCCCGTGGTACACACCTAGCTTATGTCACTCGGTATTAGTGTGGCTTTCCAACGGTGAAATTTTTAAATCAGTCCAGTAGTTTCGAAGCTTTTTCGATATAAACAAACAATAAAATCTTTCCTCTTTGTAATATTAATAAAGATTATGATATATATTATTAGTTGTATACTGTGGTTTTACCATCCCGTGATATGTATTTCGGTAACAAAATCCACTTCATAAATCACTATCACTACATAGTATAAAACAAAGTCGCTTCCTCTGTCCCTGTCTCTTTGTACGCTTAAATCTTTAAATCTACGCAACGGATTTTGATGCGGATTTTTTAAATAGATATAGTGATTCAAAAGGAACGTATTTATGCCCTGTATAAGTATTGTCGCTAGTATAAGATAAACATAATATCATGACACTTGCTTTTCTCATGACAACTTTTCCTCGTTATTATGTCAAATCGTTTTTCAGAATGATTTTTTTAAACACAATGTGAGAATGTCATTCCCAGTGCATTTTTCAAGATTCAGATCACAGTTCTTACTTGAAATAAATCGTACACCCCAATCTTGCTAGATTGCACAATGGCGCGACTGTGAAGCACGTCCAAAAAGATTCTTCCAGTACGTATAATTCAAATATTCTGGCTTTCAGATCACAGATAAATGGAGATATGATTTCAAATATTAATAACTCTCTGTAGGGTTATAGCCTGTTATTTAATTAAGATGATTTCACTTGATTGAAATTAAGAGTGTGTAGGAAACGTTCATAAAATATTCAAGATTTTTGGCAACAAAATCGGTTTGGTAGTTTTTGAGTATAATATTATCATTAAGACCCAAAAAAGAATTAATTTTTTTTAGTTTCGAGTTGGCAGCATTGACACCCTTAGGTACTGTAGTCTATCTTTCTACGAATTATATGTTAAGAAATTAGTGTAAAACAATCGCGATGTCCACCTACCATATAATCAGATGACCTGAAAAAGGTCGCAGACAGGCGCTGGATGCAGGCCGCTTCCAACCGATCATTCTGCAAATCCTCGAGGGAGGCCTATGTCCAGTAGTGGACAGCCTGCAGCTGAAATTATGAATCGCGAATTTGCGAGTTCTATGTTCATGGCGAACAACTAGATTGTAGTTATTCCCATATTAATATTGAAATTTTGTTTCTTTCATCTGAGTTTCAAACTAAAATTCTAGATGGAGCAATTGCGGTAAGAGAAAGGTAATCATATTCTAACAAGAGCATTGAGATTCCGTCGACATTCTGCTAGTGATGCGAAATGTCGATAGATTTTGATATCGATAATATCATTCGGATGCACTCTCAATGTCTGCGAAGAAGTGGGTTTATTTAAGCGCATTTAGTTTGCCAATCAAATTATTCTGATAGATACTGTATGAATTATGATCATTTCCATACATCACAATTGATAATTTGTTGATAATTGGACAGATAATTACGTGTGCAAATGTACCTGCTGCCTAGTATCGGAAAAACTTGATTGACTACACAGTATAGTATGAAACATGTAATGTCATTCTTACGTTGTTGTCTTACTCATTATTATGTTGCCCTACTTTTTCTATGACAATGAATTTGTCAATGTTGTCCCGTGGTCACCAGTGGCCGAAAAGCGGTTCCGAAGAACTCTGACACTTGTGCATGGTCGATTGACTGTCAACTATAGGAAGTAATATTCGCATGGTATTTTTTTTATTCGAAAAAACCTACACGTGCATTCAAACTTCCATACGGAACTTCTTTGCTAGCATATATTCTTATTATACTTATTTCAATTTCAATTGTAAACTTTTAATAACTTCAAATATACTACTGTAATTTTTATTAATGTGAATAGGCTTGTGTCCATTTAGAATAAATATAATGGATAGGGGTTTATAATGATTAATTATATTATGGAGAAAATAACAAACAATTTTAATTATTAAAAGCGTTAAAGATTAATAATATTTTTTCAAAATAAATTTTGTAAAATTAAACCTTTAGTCACGTGACAGTGAACACCAATCAGAAAGCGTTACGTCACGCCGTGCGAAACTCCAATCTTGTCTTTGACGTTTCGAGTATCACTACCGGTACTTGATAAAATTTTGGTTTTTAACAACTAATATCAAGTTGATACAGTTTTTGCTAATTGTAATTTGAAAGAATTAACCATGGAATCTGGATTCAGCAAAGCAGACAATAATAATTTGCCCAGAATCGATGCCGTTATGCTTGGAATTTTTTTCGCGTCGAACATTAACTTTTGCTCATCTGAATTTCGCAATGTTAAAACTTCCTTGTAAGTATAAAATATTTATTATAAGCTTAAATGCTATGTGATATTTCAGTTCGGTACACAAGAACTTAATGTTGTGACGTACATTTTGCAAAATACTGTTTACTATTTTATTGTTCCCTTCATATGATACTCCATATAATTAGTCATATCATTTGGCAACTAGAATAATAAAAAGAGTATGTTTGTAACATTAATTAGAAAACTAAAATGAAACGTTCACTCCTAAAAGTGAAACAACTTAACCTGAACTCATGTATTTATTATTTAGAAAATAGGGATTCTACAAAACACATCTAGTTTGCTCGAATTATGTAATAGATTATATTGTGTGAAATACTTAATCAAAATGATCTTCACATAAATACATTCTTGAACCTGTTGATAAAGTTTGTTTGTTTGTAATATCTTTATTGCTTTAAAATACATAGTAAATAGAACATTATTAAAATCAGAAGACAAGGGATCTCTTAGCATAAAGTATGATCTCTAAAGTATGAGCATCATCTCTTCTTGCAAGTTTTAGCCACTTTTTCCGTATTTCTCCATTATTTGGAACATATATAAATAACTTGTTTGGCGTTTTTATAGTCGTGCTATCACACTGGGGCACTATACAGTACTTATAATATGAGAAATTTATTTTTAAACGATTAAAACTAGCCATAACGTACGAACACGATCGCTCTTTGGTTTGTTTCGCACGCCGTGACGTCATTCAAGACGCCATGACAGTCTTGTGCGTTTTGGAACCAAATTGAAAAATGGTTTTTTAAAACGCGAAATTTATAATGTAAACGCTCGATTAAAAATAAATAAACCTTTTTTTTCGATAAAATGCCTAATAAGCTAAAATATTAAGAAGTTATTGAAATTTTGTCAACTAGCCTATTATGGATCTTTGTTATCCGAAATAAATTTATTTTATTATTTATTTTTATGTATATTTCTACAACTACTAACTCACTCAAACGAACGGGCCCAGGCTACAAGTTAACAACCCAGCAAAAAGACTAACAAGAGCTAACATCCTGGAGCTAAACGAGAGATTTGTACCCAGCTGACATATAGACTTTGTCATTGGACAGGGTTCTTTCAACGCCCATATCCTACAACTCACCTGCTCATAGTACAAGTACTGATTTCAGATAACCAACCTCCATAGAAAAAAACCGGTCAAGTGCGAGTTGAACTCGCATGGAGAGGGTTCCGTACAATGCCAATGTCAGTTTTTAAATTCACTTGTGGTATTTCAACTAACTACTACTATCGCCATCTAGTGGTGTTTTAGCGAACTAAAACGTTTTATATTGAATTTACCACTTAATTGTCATTTGACAGAGTTCTTGTAGGTTTTCCTGTAATCTACAGGGGTTATCGTAAACTTGCCACAAAGTTAATTCGTCACGAAAAAAAGTATGCGTAAACTTGCCACACTTTTATTTTTTTATAGTTAATTCGTCACAGTCTAATATTTAGTATAGTAAATTCGTCACACTGATTATTTTTGTACAGACAGCAAGAAAATTAAACAAAAATTTAAATAACAACATTTATTTCTTTCATCACAGTTTTGGGATATTAACCTTACCTACATCTATTACAAAAATCACAGTTCTATCTGAATGATTTACTTAAATATTACGTACAAATATAACCAAAGAAGAAGCAAACAAAAATAAATTTGCTGTTAATTTCTAGGAAGGTTCTCAAAATTTACAGCTGTTTTATTTAAAATATTATGTAACAATTTGTAAAAATCACAGTTCTCTTTATAAATAGAAAGCGGCTGATTTGCCTAGGTAACATGCACAACCTACCTACTACCTACCTACCTTATTGATATACCTTACGTGTATAACATAAAAAAAAAAAACAAAATATATCTACTTAATGAATCACAGATAAAATCACAGTATTTTTTGTCATAATTCATCACTTGCCTTCCCCTAAAATCAAAGATTAAAGTCGTAATTTAAAACTTAAGTATAGGATTAACTACATCTATGTAACAAATTAGAACAACCTACAATAAAACAATAGTAAAAAGAACTTTTATTATATAAAGTAAAGATATTGCTTTTTGTTTATAACATTAGTTTTCCTTTGAAATCATACATTAAAATTATTAATTTAAATCTTAAATGTAGAATTAACTACATCCATGTTACATTTCTTTAAAATGCTGCATATAAGAAATTTTCAATATAAATTCAGACAGGGGCATGTTATTATAATTTTCTAAAAGAGTTTTTAACTCCCTGTCATATGCAATTGACCTGCGCGTTCTTAAGTTTGATGGTATGGCTAGATTCAATTTTTTTATTTTAGTATCTACATAATCAGCTTCCTTTTTGAGTGTTTCCAGAAACTGAAGCATTATAGGTTTTTTTTGAGGCATCATATTGTTCAAACGCTTATGCCATGCTTCTGCGAGATTTATTGTCCTATGACGAGAACCATGTATATTCCAAATAAATTGTATATTTTTATTTTCTAACCACTGGGATACGAAATAATCATTAAATGTTGTTACTGTTTCACTCTGTGGCGCATCTTCCATAATCCACAACCAACCGTCTTCAATGTCTTCTAGCTTTACATGCGCCAATGCAGCACACAAAGCCAAGTGTCTCTTTTCGTTGATGCTGTTCATATTTAAGGCGTGAGCTTTTTTAGCCAATGCTTGTTTGAAGTGGAAGTTACATCCTTGTAGTTTAATATGTGGAAACATTTTTTTTATGACGTTGATAACTGCAATTTCAAAATCGACAATCATTGTCACCGGGTTCCAATATGGCAAATTTTTCTTGAGAGCAATAAAAAGTCGCTCATAAGACCGTTCTTGCTTATTAGGCATTAGAACGTATATGAGAGGAACTACGTTTGTAAAGTTTTCGTCACTTCTCACATCACCATGTATGCAGTAAAGCTGATAAAATGGTTTACAGCAGCTTGAAAAAGTTCCATCCGAAAAATATGTTCGAATATTTCTTACAGCTTCACGAGCTGTCTCAGTACAGAAAGCTATTATTCTGTTCTCAGGATCACTGTCGTCGTCAAATAATAAAAAACAATCTGTATATTTGAACGGGATTATTACATCTTCACATTTAGCAAAATGTGTTTTGGGTACGTTTAATTCACGATTCCTTACGATATAAAGTGATCTTGAAAAGTGTTTAAATTTCGGTAAGGCACTTAATAAATCGTAACCCGCGTCTTTTTTTGGTTGAAAAACTTCTTCAAATAGTTGAGGCATAGGTGTGCTGGTGTTTGCTGCTGCTTCTTTACAAAGATTCTTTGTCTTGATAATCTCTGTTTTCACTACATTTGGTTTACACTTATGAGCCGCTTCATGCAAAACTCGAACGCTATGATTCTCCGAAATTTTTATACTTGCACTGCATGCACGATTCGTACATCTCCAAACAGTTCCAAGCTTAGTTTCCCGATGAAAGGTGTACATATAACCACCTCTCACAAGCATTCTCCGTCCCCTTTCAGTTTTCGTAAATGTGACCTGAAAAGGTGTTGAAATAGTATCATAAATTTATCTATACTTAATACTATAAAGAGGAAAAAAAGCTACTGGACGGAATTTGATAACTCTTTCAATATAAGAATACTCTTTACTCTTAACAACAACGGAAATAAATGCCGCAATTGAAGTCACGGGAAATAGTCAGCATTTTATAAAATCACCATAAAAATTACTACATGCTTTAAAACTAAACGGGTATAGTATAGAAATTTGTAACTGTGTTTGTCTACAGAAAACAATAAGCATAATACATGTCAAATTTCACAATGTATGATTAATCACACCACCGCTGGCGTCTGAGCCGTCGGCCATTTTGTTTAAAGTTTGTCATGCGTCATGTCTAGTTAAGACAAGCAGCATAAAACGGTATGATTTAAAATTATATCTAAAGTTTTAAACTGTACCTTTGCTAATAAATAAAATAAGAAATGTGACTCTTTTATTCAAATATTTATTTAATTATAATTAATAGTTCGTATTAGATCTAGTGCAGTTTAACTTGCAGATTATAATTACTAGAATCAATTAAATAAACACTTGATTAAATTGACATTGCTGTGAAAATAATGAGGGGTCAGTTAAGTATTAATTTTGTTTTAAAACCATAGGCTATCTAAAGTTAAATTAAATAAAATCATTGTTTAATAACTGTTATTAAAATCGAACTCCTTTTATATAAGAGCATTTGAGAGATAAAATAATAAACAAATAGCACATATTTTTTTTTGTATAGAATTAAATTTAAAAATACTTACACCATGTCCTCCCGTACTTGTTCCCGGCTGATTATCCATTTTTTCAAAGATGCACAAATTACAACATTTAAAATTGCACAGTAATTTTGCAAAACACGTCACCACCCTCTCGCAAGGTCATGTGAGTCACTGGACTGATAACAAGAATGCATTGACCGAAAGGGTTAGTTGTTACATTTAGAAAGAGATAGTTGCAGCGAGCGAGAGAGATAAAAGCATGTGCAGGAGTGCTACCTAGCTGTCTGATTGTAAATTTTCTCATCCTCATATAAAGGATTATTTAAAAAGCACCAACAGCCTCCTAGGGTATGAATGAACTCAAGATAACTATCAACATTTTGCAGCTAAAAAAAAATGATGTCCTATTTGAATTGATCAAGTGATCATTAATTTATTCAATAATAATTCATACATTGCATTCCAATACATAGATCACATGACAATAGAAAAATAAAATTGAGTAATATAGAAAATTAAATTATATAATTTGGCCATCATTAAATTCAAATAAATAAACCCCTGTATGTAGTTGAATACTTTAGACATTTGTAGTAAATAAATGTATTTAACTTGTTGTCCGCTTCAGTTCCGCCCATGGTACATACCTTCATCTTTACAAGAGTGGTTTTTTTTTGTAAATCTAACCTGTCGTCATGTCATAAAACCAAATAAACAAACTCTTCGGCATTTTTCATATTAGCGTAGATTTAAACCACTAAATAAATAAATCACTTTGCTTGCTGTCGGTACTTTGCTAATTGTGGCAAATTAACTATAACGCATACCTACCTGTGACGAGTTAACTAATACTTTTTTATGCATGTGACGAATTAACTTTGAATGTATGGAGTTTTAAAAACGTGACGAATTAACTATGTGGCAAGTTTACGATAACCCATCTACAGGCAATGAACAATATTACGTATTTTTTTTTTTTCAAAATTTTTAATAACAACAAAAATATATTTGAAATCCTCATAACGAGCCCTTTCTTTTGATATAATACTCGGTAAGATTTGCTAAACTTTATTTTTTAAATTCCTAATTTTTTCCACGAAAATGGTTCTTATAAAAAAAAATATTTACTTTGCACACCTGTGTTTGGGTCACAGGATCACGCCATCCTACCAAATTTCATCTGTTTTTAGTCCAGTAGGTTCGGAGAAAATTGGCTGTGACAGACGGACGGACGGACAGACAGACGCACGAGTGATCCTATAAGGGTTCCGTTTTTACATTTTTGTACGGATCCCTAAAAACAACGTGTTCACATGTATGTTGAATTAAGGGAAAACTTAAGTACGTGACGATTTCAACTTTGAATGAATTTGAATGCCCCAAGTTTAGGATAAGCAGTGCGATAATTTAAATTGAGGTCACGTTTACAAAGTTAAACGATTTGACAGAGAAATGCTTGAAATCTGTGTTGTCTTTATATTTGGTTAGGTAAAATAATGATAACTTGGCTTAACGTGCTTTCGTTATCGAAAAATCAGGTAAAATACCTCAATGCCTTAAAACCTTTATTCTTCGACCAGTGTGTACTCTCAGTGACGACATATGCGTTCGAAACTAGTATGTGTCCCATAAGAATAAGAACAATAACATAGTAAAATTTTTGGGCGCGAAATAACTGAATCCCATTCGGGCGGAGTCGCGGGCAACAGTTAAATAATAAAATAACATTGTATTCGGACAATTTAAAATAGTCCCTACATTTCGTATATTAAATTACAGAACCTTTTCTAAGAAAATCCCCAAAACGCACAGATTTTCGTTTACAACACGAATTTATTACAATGTATTCAAATCTTTCTGCAATTTAGTGAGATAAGACGAGATAAAAGGAATTGGTCGATGCCAAATTGCTCCAGTTGGTAGCAGGATGGTTGAAGAATATACTTTAGTGCCATGCGTTCGTTTTATTGCTTTTCTACTCGATTGCGGCGAACAAAAAGGAAGGTTATGTAATTATTTGACTTGTATGTATAAACCCTGCAATCGTTTATTAATAGCTTACAAATTCAATTTTATTAGCTAGGACCGATTTACTAGTTCGCGTCTTAACTTTTTGGCACTAATCACGGTAATGATAGGAGCACCAACCCCGCACTGGGATCCAGCCTGAAGCGTACCAATCCCTCGTCTGTGCCTACCTATGTTAATCTACAGTTAAACTATGAACACATATTATAATTATCAACAGCAATATCAAATACTGAATTTACCTAAGAGAACCGGTAACACAATATAATTACACATCATATAGTACTAAGAAACTAATTATATTTATCAGATGGCAGCCGGAACCATAACGGTTTAACGTGCTTTCCGAAGCACGGAGTTATCTTTATTATCAGACAAAGGTGAATCAAGACTGCCAATATCCTAACCAAAATGAAAACAACTAAACAAAGTATGCTTTCCGTGGGAATCGAACCCATAGCCCTCTGTCTACAGACAAACGCCTTAACCACTAAATCACGGAGGCAGTAGTATTTGATATTTATACCACCTATTAAAATGTTAATGATTATAATGCATGCATCATTAAGTCATTTGGTGCTAATCTGTCCAGTTACATAGAATTTATTATAACTTGACGTTAACGGATCTTTGATGTGCAATTAATGTGCATTGTAGTTTATATTGCAATTATGATGTACCGGGTGCAATTGCAATTTCGGTACTAGATTTCACCCGCGGCTTCACCCGCGTGAAATTCGGGAACAGTGCAAGACAGTGGACAATGAAAGATACCCTATGTCCTTCTCAGTACTCCTAACTATGTGTATACGAAGTTTCAAGCAGATTGGTTCAGTAGATAAAGCGTGAAGAGGTAATAAACAAATATATAAACTCACTTTCGCATTTATAATATTAGTTGGGATGATATCCGACTAAAGATTACCACACCCTGGTTTTCCCGTTTTATTTGTCTTACTTGTTTTAACTTATACTTATTTTAAGAAAGAATTTTCGCACGCATGAAATTTCCTTGGAAACAGTGCTTTTCTCCGGGATAAAATGTACTTACCCTCTGTCCTTCTTAATACTTTGAATAAAAATGTATTTGAAAATATTTTCAGGGGCGATTGCCTAAGAAAAAAAAGTTGTTATATGCCATAGTATTATTTTGTATGAATATTACAACACTATTGGTACACAAGGTAAATGCATTTCCTCTATATAGAATTGAACATTTATACTAGTATCTTTATTTAATAAATAAAACCTTTATTGTTCGACAAGTAAATAATATGTATACAATTGGTGGACTTAATGCTAAAAGCATTCTCTACCGGTCAACCAAGAGGAGAAATAGAAAATATGTGCGGCGAAAAAAGTTTAATAGGAAATGAAAAATAAATCTAAATTCAAGAACTTCACAAGAAACCACATTCTTAGACATTACTCTTTATTAGTACTACACTAGTATTGTCTTCTGTTTTCTGTCCATTTCTGTGACAAAATTATTTTTCTGTAGACATTAAATACCGTCACAAATACCCTCCTATCTAATGTTTCCCAACATTGGGATTCTAATCAAAAAAGATGATTCGCGTAAACAAGAAAATACTACCTCGCAACATTCCGCATAAAATATTCACGACGTGTATCTCAACAACAATTCTGCTTATGAATGTAATTTGTCGCTTTTGTCGAGTGAATGTTTGTTTGGGACAAAGACTTAAAAGAAATACAGACGTTTCGTGTCATCTACAATGAAGCTCGAAAATACACGCCTATGTGTGTATAGCGCGGTTTCCACTTAGTCGTCCTGCGTACGCTTTTTTGACCGCCCGATCTTCTCCCATCCTCTCTAAACGCCCGAGCCATCGCAGCCTCGCTGCCTTGGTTTCAAGTAGAAAGCAACCAGACGATCGTCCTAGATACCGGTGGAGTGATGAAGTTGGAAAGGACTTGAAAGCAAAAAGCCGACTAGCAAGACGAGGCGCTGAGCAAATAGCGGTGGAGAGGTCTGGTGTCGGAGGCCAAGATGCTTTTTGGGTAGCTGAGCCATCGCAGTGGTAGCAGTAGTGCATATCGCGGTGATCCATAAAGACGATTGGTGCCAGAATGTTAATTGGGTTACTTGTATTGTGGATATGTGATAAACGAAACGGCCATAGTTTCCAGGTTTCTCGTTATATGTTTTACGTCTGGAGTTTTTATAAGTCTGTGGTCCGGAATTTGAGGTGAAACTGTGTCGCAAACTTATCCCGAAAGGCTACGTAAGGGTGCATCAAATAAAATGTTCTTGTTAATTTTCTTACATTTTAATGGCTTCCTTCCTGCACAAGGCGTGAAAACGTGATATTTTTATAGTCCGTTTCTACATCTATATAACAGAAACCTATGTATGCTAGTATAGCATTCTACAATCTGTGATGATTATGATAGGCTTCTCAAAAAGTTAGTAAAATAGCGCAACGGCTTTATGCAAACGACTATGAAAAACATGATAGGAGTAGACGGAAAAGTGAAAGAGTTATCGTATCGGTATTTGAAAGTGCTGGCAAAAAAGCAAAATGTCTTGATAGAGATTCAGAACTGTTGAGCCAGTAACCCAAGTCTTCTTCTTCAGAACTTCGGAGACCGGCTTCCTTATTTTTCCTTGTGAGACAGAGACAAAGAAAAAAAATATATATACACTAATAAATTAATCTCAATTCTTAAAATTATTTCCTCTGATAAGTTAGTCTTCGAACTTGCGTATTTATTGTTCGTGCGTTTAATTAGACAAACTCCTATACGATCGATCAAACAAAAAATATACCCTCATCATGAATAGAACAAATCTACAAAAATATCAGACCGCCATTTCTCCGCCATTCTCCGCCATTGTTATCGTAATGACTGCTACGTCGAGGAAATTAGTTCTATCCGCTCGTAAGATTGCATTCTCACTATTTTTAGGACAAAAGACGCGGTTCCATGTCTTGTATAATATCAGTCAACGTGTGATAAGATTTAGGGGAGTTATTATCTCGTGTAAGTATGCCATACATTTGAAAAAAAAAAAAATTGCGTCACTTAAAAGCGACCGCGCGCGATTCGAACTTCTTTGATGCCATATGATTTGCGGACTCATTCCCAGGAAGTTTGACGTCGAGCATGTCATGTCGCACTATCCTACAAATATTTGAGGTAGTTCACTTTTAGCACCTAGTTATTCAGCACTTGCACATTCAGCACCTAGTCTAGTCCACTTTGAGCACTTATCTCTTTTGATTGTATCCTTGTTACCTGTCTCCTGTTGGCTGGAAGAGATCTCTTAATGGGATAAGTCCGCCGTTGCATTAATCTTGTATAATGTATTTTTGTTAATTTCGTGCAATATAGTTATTACAAACAAACAAACTTTAACTATACTTCTGTTGTATAATCTTAAAACAGTGCGCGGTCACCAATATATTTTTTGGCAGTAGTACTTGAATTTTTATGTGTATAAAATCAGCAAAAATATCGGTGTGTTTAATTAATTACACATACATAAGTTTAATAACATATATTTAATTTAGGTTATATAAATAAAAATAGGTACCTTTAGTTTTATTTCCTATAAAAATACTTTTCAATAGAATCATAAAGTAAAAGTTACAAGAAAAGTCAAATATTAGACTAATTTTTTTTTACTTTATTTTAGTTGATTTTATAATAATAACAAGAATTTATTTCAGATTTCAAAGATCAACAATATGTTAGTAGTATCCACAATATTTTAGACTTCAAAGAAAAATTGAAAATAATTGAACCAACTATAAGATATTAAATTAAAGTGGAGTAGATCCTATAAGGTTAGAATAAAAGCAAAGTTCACGAACTATCGAAAATTCAATTTATTTGCACTCCACAGGGATTTTATTAATCCGATAAATAAAATGTTAACTTTATTGCCCAAGACGCGCATTGCAATCTTGTAGCTGTAACCGATGAAAAAATTAAGACGCATGTACGCTAAAATATATAAGTATACGATAGTAAGTAAGAAGAAATTAACTTTAAATAAAAAATGTCTATCGTCTACAATATATGAAAGTAACCGTGGAATTTGAAATCTAGAATACAAATATTTAATTTTTTTTTACTAAAACACAAAATCTTTATTTGGAAATCTATTTAAAAAATACACACACAATACCTAATTGTGAAACTTTGTTGTGAAACTATACTGTCGGGCTTGATGCGAGAGTATAACTCTTTATTTATTTTTATAACTTTAATGCACTAAAAACAATTAAAATTGCTGGACTTAATGATTTAAAACCTTTTAAGTAGTTTGGTTGATATTCAAAGAAAAAAGAGAACGAGAGAAGAATTATCTAACATAATATACCTTATCCCATTTCATGATCTAGCAAAAGAACTCGTTCGATGACTAGCAATTTTGTTTGTTATACTTTTCCAGTTTATTTTTCGTAATACAAATTATCAGCAGGAAATAGTAAAGAAATATAAAGGTCAATTAAGTGACAAAACAAAATGGAAATAAAAGGGCATAACGTTACTTTGATGATGGAGTCTTTCTGTTGTTTGATCTGTCTGATCTGTCTTTCCATCATCAAATCATTCTTATAATATTTTTTATTTATAAACATAAAAGTAAGTAAGGTGGAAATGAATTAGGACAAATTTCATAAAAGGAATATTTTGTTTAACTCAGTCTTCATTTTATCACATCTGAATCTAAGTTCGTATTTTGATTTATTCTGAATTAAATTAAATTAAGTATTTCTGAGAAATAAAAAAATTTGCTTTTATTGACGGTTTACGATCTCGTAAAGATACAAAAAACAATTTTAATTAAATTGAATTGCTGTTATAAAAAGCTTCAGCTTTAATTAAATTAGACTAAAAAATTGATAATGAGCGCGATAAAATAGTATACACACTGCTTAAAACTGAAATTTGCTAAATAGTACGGGTACGGACCGACTGAAAATTAGCTTAATTTATATAACCACTCGCCACATATAAACCCACTTCCCACCTTAGTGCCATTTCGTAGCTAGATTTCGTAGCTGGCTTCACAATCCATACTTCCATATCCATAATTCCATACTAATATTATAAATGCGAAAGTCTGTCTGTCTGTCTGTCTGTCACCTCTTCACGGCTAAACTGCTGGACCGATTGTGATGAAATTTGGAAGGTATGTAGTTAACGACTTGAGGTCAAACATAGGCTACTTTTGGGCGCGATATAACCGAGTCCAACGCGGGGCGAAGCCGCGGGGAACAGCTAGTGGGAAATAAAAATCTCTACTCCCTACAATTAAGAACTTATCTCTGACTTACTTAGATACATTTATTTTAAGTCTTGCATAGAACATTTTGTCCGAAATGTAAATTAATGATTTTTTTTATGTTAAAAAATATAAAATTATTTTTTTATTTATATTTATTTAAAAAAGTCTTGTTTGTTACAAAATTTAAACCTAAGAAGCTGTTTTAGAAAACCTGCTGAATGTTTCAAGTTTTAAATTTATGACGATAAAAAGTTCTTGTTCCTAACAGAAAACAAATCTCCGGATGAAACCGAGTGCCTGAATAAAACTGATCAATATGACATGTGTAGATTGTTAATCTGGATTAACCTCATTACTAATCAATGTTGCAAAATAAGTAGTGCACAGAATTGTATTGCTAGGACTTAAACTTAATTCAAGTTATGTCAAATTCAAATTGTTTATTCTCAATATAGGATATTGACGTCAATTATTACTTATATTAATTTTACTACCACTTCCAAAGTGGAGAAGAAACGGCGCCACAAACTCCACTGCAGCCTTTTCTTCAAAAATGTTTATTACAAAATTTTAATCACAGTCACTTTGTGTTAGGTTCCAACTATAATTAAGAAATACTGTACTTTATTTTTGTTCAATGACTTCTAACAAATAAACATAAACATATTTAATTAACGAGTGTATTGTCATGCCACTCTTAATTATCTTGAAGTTTTTTGGTCAGAAAGAGAAGGAAAGATCCTTAAGACTGATATTGTTGACTTTTTATATTCCAAGTCATATGGATTCTAAGCATAGATCCATAAAAATGCGATGTCATGTTTATTTTAGTGTTAAATTCGGTATCTGCTGCCAGTCTTCAGTCCTCACATAAAACTGAACTATGTACAAAACAGAAAATAACATTATTAGATAAGAACATGTTGTAACAGAAAGAGGGGAAAACCAAACAAGTATTTATTTTAAAAATATTATTAATCTGGTGAGGTGACAAATTTTTAGGTGTGATATTTTGTGTGACACATCTGTACACTCTATATTTGGGTTATTGTATTTATGTTCCCAAGTGTATTCTCTAATTGATTTCGCTGAATATGTGTAATTGATTATGTTTATGAGATATGTCATTACTTAAGCTATGTTTGGATTATCGAGTACTAATAATTTAATCAACTTACTAAAATATTAGGAGCAAATACTTTAATTGTAAATTTTTGTTGTTGTAATATTTGGGTTCCGTACTAATTTAGTATAAAGTAAATAAGAAAGTAAAAACTAAATTTTTTTTCGTTATAGGTAAGTTATAAACTTTTTAACTTACCTCTACATATAATAATATTTCACTGAAATAATCGTTTTACCTTGAAGCAATAAGCTGAGGAAACGTCATAATAAGAGCTTCATTTCCAATAAAAATATTGCAATTTTAATTGATATATTATTGAAAGCATGAATTTATTGATAAAGCATGAATTTTCACGCAGTAAAATTTTAGTAGAAAAATAATTAAAGTATCAAACTAAAACCCGAGTTGATATTAAGGTGATACCTCGGTGAACACTAGCGCCACCGTCATTTAAAAATCATTACTCACTGAAAACACAAGTTATCAAAAATCCCTCTGCTGTAATTAAGGTTCTAGATCTGAAGTTGATTTTAAACATATAAAATTATTAATTTATAATTCCCTATAGTTACAAATTGCATTATTGCTTAAAACGGCCACTTTTAGCAGTTTTGCAATTTGTAACTATATGGAACTATAATTTAATAATTGAATATGATTAATATTAACTTCAGATCCAGAACCATAATTACAGCAGAGGGATTTTTGATAACTTGTGTTTTCAGGGAGTAATGATTTTTAAATGACGGTGGCGCTAGTGTTCACCGAGGTATCACCTTAATGATTTTTGATAGATTCGTGTAGAAAATGGCTATGTTAAGCCTACCTTGTTTCACGAAATATTAATTTCGGCTTTGTATCAGCATATTCCAATTTTGGGAAATGGAAACAATTTGTCGCGCCACTAACTCGGTGCTGCGCAACATGCTATCACACACGTGCTTGGTATTTATTTACCATACAATTTGCACAATTTTTAGACATAACGTTGCATAGGCACTAAAGTTTTTTCAGCGAAAACGTCTTGAAATAAAAATACTATTGAAATTGTGATACCGTTACCGTAACGAAACCTCAAAAATAAACTCGTTATTGTTCAAGTTATCGCTTTTTTGTTGGCACTCACGGAGGTCCATTTTTTTTTAAATTAACTGTTTTTAGAGGAATGAAATGGACTATGGTTGTTTATCCTGTTTGTCGTCACTCTCGTCACGTCTGTGGCTAGTGAGGGCCCTATCTTAATCATAATTAATTCAGCCATAAGACGTCCACTTCTGGACATAAGCCTCATAGACTGCCGCTTTCTGCGAAAGTGGATGGGCAACGCTGCGTTTGTCAGTACGTATTAAAAAGATATTTTCTAAAAAAAGGTATTTCAAGTGTTTTTTTTTTCAGATCTTTCAAAATACAGGACAACCAAATTGGTAACATCATCTCCTATTAAAAGTCGGACAATTCTCATGATAGTAAATCCTTTAAAAAGTTAGTTTAAAAATAAATTGAAGCGGTATTTTTGTAGCAGTTTAGGTGCAACGAATCTATTTGTATCGTGGCAAGAAATATTGCACCGAAAGTGTTGAAGCCAGGCTTATTGGGTTTCGGGAATTACCAATAAACCAGCGACGCCTCCAGGTTTTAGGGTTTGGTCTAAAATAAATAAAAAAAAATTATAGCAAAAGCCACGTCAAAGCTAAAATGTTTTGAGTTTTGTGGTCTAGTGGTCAAGGAATTTTCCTGAAGACTTGGGGAACTTTGGTCAAACTAAACATACCTTCTCCGCTGGCTCAGTGATATCTTGGCCTCGGAAACGAGTAAGAGTAGACTCTCACACACTCTGGCTATTCTGCGCGATGCACTGAAAAAAATCTTACCTAACTTTGAGAAATAACCAAAGTTTGACAAGATACTAATGAAGTTAACGTGATTTAATAAAAGTGGTTTACAAAAAAAAAGACAAAAGATTTAGTTACATATTGCAAAAATGGTCACTATTTTGTGCTATAGATTGACAAAAGTTTGGAGGTGTATAAGTAAGTATTTTTTTCAGTGACCACGTGATGAGTCGCTTTACTATGATATGAGAGATAGGTGTTTTGTTTTGTTATTTGCCCGTTTTCTTAGAATATTACAAGGTTGAATCACTTTATTGTCTGATAATAAGATGATAATGTGCTTTGGAATGCACGTTTAGCCGTTGGTTCTGGCCACCATCTGGGATTGCTTCTCACCAGAGGCCGAAAATCAGTTTCTGAAATAAGTAAGTAACAAAGACATATGCCAATACTAGTGTCAGACTTTCTAGATGCCTCAAGCATCTACTTTGGTCAACAATAAAGATCAGGTGTCGCTGAGGGAATACACAAACCATTTCACACTTGCTGTCGTGTCCCGACTGCCGCAGTTGATTGCCCAGCCTGTTCAGTGGACGACTTGATGGAGGCAAATTGGATGGCCATTGAGGTGGCCTCGCACTGGGCTAGCCATATCTAATAGTTTGTCATTGACACGATTGTATATACAAATAAAATCAATAAAGGTATTATCTTCTTGTTCTTATTTTCATAGATATTTCAGCACTGGTAATCATGAATGTATTTTTATAAACTAAGTGAAATCGCTCGACTCCTATAGCTTGCGCCAAACAACAGCGTAACACGAGCGGAAAGGTGTTCGTCGTGGTTTCAATTAGTGCCGACCCATCCTTACGATTGCACTTGGAAATGTCCAGTGTTACATCGTCAATCCTTATCAGGTAGACCGAGCTTCGAGGATTTAGTTATATAAAGAGAATATACGGTCTTTGTTTTTAGGGTTCCATACAGTGTCCATACAGGTAAACGAGACAATTTATGAAATTATTTTCCGTTTTACTGCCTTTTCTCATTTACTTTACTTTTCGGTTTCTTTGGCGATATAGGCCACAAAAAAAAAACGTAATTTCTCATACACCAAAGCCTTAGGATTTCAAGCTTTTAATACGGATGCCTTAGTGATGACGTGAAACTGTCATTCTTTTGTTATACATTTTCAAATTTAACCCATGAATCCCAATCCTAATATTATAAATGTGAAAGTGAGTATGTATATTTGTTTGTTTGTTACCTCTTTACGCCCTATCTATCGAACCAATCTTCCTGAAATTTCGCATATACATAGTTAAGAGTATCGAAAAGGATATAGGGTACCTTTTGTTCTGGGAAAAAGCACTATTCCCGAAGGATTCATGCGAGGGAAGCCGCAGGCAAAAGCTACAATCATATAAAATAATAAAGTCAGGACTTCTAACATTGCAGTTAACCGAACTGCATGACATATCTTCTGTCTTGTTCATTCAGTGTACCTACTTTATTTGTTTTTTTTTTAGCCATTTATCCCCATGGACGCATGTTTTGACTGCCTGAGTTCCCACTGATGACCAAACAAAGAAGGTCTAAAAATACTTAAATGACCAGATGAAAGCCTACGATAAATCCATAGGTTAAAAAAAAATGCGTGGAGAGACCGCGCGAGATTTGAACTTCTTTGGATAAAACTGATTTTAATAAAATAAAATAAAATCGCTCTCTCTCATACCTTGTACCACAATTCCAGCGTTATACGTTACTTGAAGCAGAAAGGTGTGCCGTGGTTTCAATTAGTCTCGGGGCACCCCATCTTTGCGATTGCACTTGGAAATGTCCACTTTGAGTACTCCCTCCTGGAGGGTGGGTTCAATAGGGTTGTTGACAACGTATAAATCGTGTAATCATATACGAGTGCCCTACGGCCATTGAATACGATTTCTGATTTCTACAGATAGCAATGAAAATGTTTAATACTTATTTTTTTATTTCAATATGACTACCTACTTTATTATTCACGTTTATATATTTATTTTGTCATAATCACTATCACTACATAGTATAGAATAAAGTCGCTTTCTCTGTTCCTATATCCCTTTGTATGCTTTAATCTTAAAAATCATGCAACGGATTTTGATGCGGTTTTTTAATAGATAAAGTGATTCAAAAGGAAGGTTTTTATGCCTTACGAAGCCGGGGCGGGTCGCTAGTTTTTAATAAATAGTGAAATTAATGACATGTTTATAAAATAAAATTTGGTAGCTCAGCGACCAAAAAAGGCTAAGTTTCACTTTGGGTCAAACCCATCTTTCTAAGAATGTTAAATAAAATTAATATAGTATAAGAAAATAAAAATGGCAATTTTATGATTGTTTTATTCCTTCATTCAAGTTTTGACTTAAATTTTGTAAATTGACGTTTTTAGAGAAAATACTGCAGTAGAGTTTGTGGCACCGCTTCTTTGCCACTTGCGCTTTCAAAGTGTTGGTAAACTTAACTAGATATATAAGTAACTAGCGGTCCGGTACGTGTTTCGTTATGTATAAAGAGAAATAATAAATAAATAAAGAACTACTCGACCGATTTTGTGCCAACTTCACATAAACCATTTATTAAAATTTAGTAGCTAAATAGTTCGAAATAGCATTAACATTTTGTTTAGATAGGTGAGCCAGTTCTTGAGTTATAAAATTACAACGAAAAGTCGCATTGATTTTTATGTTTATTGATGAATTACGTCAATAAATGATATGAATATCCTACATTGAGACGAAATAATTTGATTTCATTTAAATATTATTATATCTGTTACTAGCGACCCACCCTGGATTAGCATGGACATAAAAACCTTCCTCTTGAATCACTCTATCTATAAAAAAAACTGCATCAAAATCCGTTGCGTAGTTTAAAAGATTTAAGCATACAAAGGGACATAGGACAGAGAAAGCGACTTTGTTTTATACTATGTAGTGATAGTGAAGTGACTAGCTGTACTTAACTATCACGATAATGTAATCGCTCGTCTATCGTCCTGTCATTATATGGACGTTCGTCGAAACTGCATTGTTATATCGTCAGTAATTGCTCATCGATGCAATGTGTTTAGACATGTACTTAATAATAACGTCTTAATTGATTTCAGATGTGGATTAGTTCGCTCAAGTGGCTGTGGGTTGATCGCAGAGCGTGTAGAGTTCGCGGCATACAAGTTGGCAATAAATTGAAAGGCCTTGGATGCGCATCAGCCGATTTCATACAAATTTTAACGTGCGCAGGTCCCGTTTGTGTCTAAGTTATGTGCCGGGTATTATACCAACGAATATTCTAGAATGCTGACTATGAATGGACTAATGTTATGTGAGACATAACTGAAAGGAGTATTTTTAATAGCTCAAACTAACAGTACTTTATCTTACTTTTATTTTACCACTGACAAAATCAATAAAATAAACAGTGTGTTTACCTTACCATAGACGGATTGGGAGCCAGCGAGTGTTTGTGTTTTTATAGGAAGAGCTTGTTTCCCTAACAAGCTAAAAAGACATTTTTGGGAGCGTGACGGGAATTGCTATTTTTTTTTTTTATTTTTGTGCCATTAATTCGGCAAACAGGCATACGGCTCACCTAATGGGAAGCGGTTACCGTAGCCTATGGACGCCTGCAACACCAGGGGTGTCACCTGTGCGTTATTATTGCCAATTACTGGTTACAGAGACCAAGGTTTGCTTTTTATTAATCACTAGCAGTCCACCCCGGCTTTGCCTCTTTCAAAGGTATCTGACACACCTAACGACTGCCATCTAGCGATAACAACCGAAACTAAAGAATTTATATGTCTTCTAAAGCACGGAGGAGTTGATAATAGAAATGCCACCAATGGTGACCAATCTAAACTAAGACTACGCTAGGCTGCCGAGTTCCTTCGTAATAATCAATACAAGCATTCTCATTTTACTGCGTAGACTCAATCCAGTAGACAGTATTATTATCAGTAAACACCCAATAGGCGTTCAAATCGATCAATACATATTCAATAGCGTAGTTTGACACTTGAGATGAGATCAATTGAATGTTATATCTATACAGAGGATTTCCTGTCGTTGTTTGATCGAAAAAAGGTAGAATTGAGTAAGTAGATACTGAATAATTTAATGCGTCATAAGTGCGCGTCAACAAAATACAAGAGGTCTACTATGATACGTAAAGATTTTTTGGCCACTAAATAAATATCTAGCCATGCCTCCGCAGGGAACAGCACTTTCTGGGGAAAACACCAGAAAGCGGCTGGAAGTCGAATTGGAAGATAATATGCATGCAAATAATCTTACAACCACGAATTTAGAACAAAACTTCCACTTATGTGTGATGTATCATATTTTCACCCAAGAGGAAAAGAAATTTTCACAAGAAAAGGCTTTTTTGGAAATGCTGTTGGTGATGGAATACACCCCCAGTCTCATTAAGGTACAAGTGAAATTAGACCTAAGTTTATTCCTCTATAGCATCACTCACACAGAGGCCGAGGGCCATTCGGAAGAACTGTGACACCAGGGTGTACATGGTCGATTGACCGTGTCACCAACACGTAATAATGATAATCTCTCGCAAAAAGAGACGCTCTTATATTAAACTGATGTTAAAAAAGCATTACAAGGATCACCACTATGACAAAAATGTCTCTTTTCCAGCCATACATATCATTCGCACTTCGCACAGAACACTGATCATTGGTCAGCAAACGTTGGACCCTACATTCCTATTTTAGGACCCGTCCACCCGATTACACTATCGATTTACCCCGTGACCCAATTGATGGGAGACACGAAACTAACTGATGTTCTCATCATTCAAACATATTTAAAACTAAATCGTTATTAGTGAGTTTGAAACGTTTTTATATTTGGATGACATTTTGGTTATTGGATATTGTCTGAAGTTGCTTTTGCATGGTAATAAAATACATATTTTATTACGTATTTATAAGACTAATATCAGGTTATACTTTAGTTGTTGAAATGGTAAAATCTTCATAATCTAAACATAAACTCAGTTATATTCCAAGCCGTATTGCTTTGAAAATAGAGGTCATTTTCGGTGTCAATTTTTCTAATGCTTCATGAGGCATTACATTTGTAAGATTATTATTACCTATAACCAGCCGTCAGTCTGATCATTAACACTACTTGAAAATACTTTTGTTAGAAGGATCTGCCACAAGATAAGTAAAAGTGTACGAAAAAAATCAAGGGAAGCGCGACAGTGCTCTATATCAAACGGGTAGCTCTACATTTTATTGTTTTTTGTCATATATATTATTACGGTGTCAATTCCCTGTTGCACCCTTAAGTAGTTTATCATAAAAAGAGCTATTTATTTAAGTTCAAATCGGATAAAAGAACAGGCCTAAAATTTGCTTTAATTTTACGCCTCAACTTGTAACTAAATTTGAGAAGCCTCTTTATATTTATGCTTTATTGACTATGAATTATATCCTCATTAAATGAAAATCATATAATCAAAATATTAGAAACATCACTCAGGGTTCACCAACCTTCTTCATGTGTGAGCGTGCCCATTTCTCATTGAGTTTTTGGTAACTGTTATAAGTCACGACACGGCAATTTTGTTTTATTGGTATCGCTGTATTGTTTGGCCGTTTGAATATGCTTTCAAAATCAAACGATACTTTATACTATTCACGTTATTAAATACCTTATGAATAAAGAAAATAATCTCAATATTAATCGCTTAAATAGTTATGGAGATTTTATATAGAGGTTATTATGTGACTAAATCAGATTTTGTGTAACTTTTAGAAGAAATCTGTATTTTCTGTTATTCAGAAACAACCTTAACATCTTTGGTGGGGGGGGGGGGGGGGGATAATTCATGACTCACCTCTTGTTGTGCCCCAATAGTTCCACCTCTTGCACTTTAAAGGATTAAAATACAAAAACGAATTACTGGAAAATTATACGTAGCGATGGCCAAGTACCTAACAAGAGCAGACGATTAACTTCATAGGATTTTCTTTTTGTAAATGAATATTTACACGTCCTAAATGTAAAACAAACTTTACAAAGACTCAGACTTTTATACCCCCACACGATAAATCACAATGGTTGCGTTATTAAAAATAAACCCTCCACCCAGGCGGCCATATTAATATGCAAATGGCGACTCGCATACATCAATCTAAACTGATAGCTGTCACGCGTGACGATGAGATTTAAAATTTGGAATTATTAATGGTGGAAAAAAGTTGCCAGTACGTTTGTAGAAACTTTTTGGTAATAAATTAAATAGTTCTTTAATTTATTATGGGACAAAAGATAATTTGAAAATAGAATTTCAGGTGCTTAAAGTTCTACAATTGTATTACTCCAAATGGAAGATGTTACTGACATTATGTAGCGACTACTAATAAGTTATAGGTTTTTTTGATTGAAAAACTTAATTTAAATAATCGCTTATTGCTTGGCTTTCAAAACATCTTTGTTTTTATCATTAACGCAAGAGATAATCTGCCCATTATTACTACTTTCGGCCAATATTCGTGAAGAGAATATTATAAAAAAAATAAAAAAGCATCAAACACAGTGCTGGCCAGTGCATGTTGGCAAATTCTTCATACCACGTTTGTAGCTTAACAATTTAAAAGTCAACAACTTTTTCAACTCTCTTAAACAAGGAGCACTGGAAGATGTAGACTTCAAAATGAAATCAACTGTACATTGAGCTCATTATGCGAAAAAATCTGATTATATTTCATCTAATAGAAAAATCTTGTGTCTCGAAATGAAAGCCGAATTGAGACCGAGCTAACCCGCAGTGACGTTAATTTCCGGCCAAGGCAGACTGCGCGTCGTACCTTTGCCATTCCTTTGCCAAATGTAAAGTGTCAGTATCAAGGCTTGAAATACCGGTATTTATGGGAACCGCTAATATTACATACATACATATAATCACGTCTTTATCCCATACGGGATAGATAGAGCCTAGGGCCATAAGACTTTAGACCTCGTTTAGCATGATGAAAGTTGAAACAGGAAATCAATAGTGATGGCTTAGATCCTATATGATCTAAGTTATGGGTTGCTAGCCGCATCGCCTATGTCATGATTTCCCTATTCGCCAATTCCCTCAGTCGACTTTTACAGCTTGTGCGGGAAGAGAAGCAGCTGGTACATTCTATGTTTTTCTTTTTCTCCCAGACCAGCATGGAAGGAACCACCATGTACCGTTAACCATAAACCGTTAATATTACTTAAATTCATTAATGAAAAATATTTAGAGCTAAGAGCTACAATAGGTTAACTTAATAAGCATATTTTGCCATTTTATCAAGATACCGGTACTCGGTTCCAAGCCTTGGTCGGTAAACAGTACGAAAATGCGCACCTTTCAACGACGATGATGCACAATTGGGCAGCATACCGTTATGAATTTTATTGATCCCTCCGATGCCAATGCCCAATTAGGAAGCGTAATGTCAAAAAATTTGGAAATCGCGCGCGGTCACGCTAGACAATTTTTTTCTTAATCTATGTGTAACGTGTTGTTTTATAAAGACTGAAAAAATTAAAGTTAAAAAAAACCACGATACATTTTCTTTTTAGTGGTGGCGGTCGACTGATTTACCCTCCACATATTATTTGCAGACATTAGGTATCTGCCCCACTTACACCCCCAGTGCTTTGCAACAGCTCAACCGATTTTCTTTAAACATATTATTTTGTAATTTGCACGTAATGCGCTTTCATTTGAAACCCCACACAAGTATATTTGCAGACATTCGGTTGTTCTTCCCCAATTCCACCCCCACAACTTCTAAACGGCTCAACCGATTTTCATCAAACATATCTAAGAACACTCGCACGTAAGTCACTTTTACGATACGAAAAAACGAAATTGAAATCGCTTCATCCGTTCGGGAGCTATAATGCCAGAGATAGAAAGACAGACAGATAAACAGACACGTCAAACTTATAACACCCCTCTTTTTGCGTCGGGGGTTAAAAAAGAAACTTGTTTGCAATACTTGAACTCATTGGTCACTGTGTTATAAAAAATCTTGAGTCGCAAAATGAAAGTCAAACAGAGAGCGAGCTAACCCGTAGTGACGTTAATTTCCTGGCGAGGACGCGGACTGAGCGCCGTGCGCCGCGCGGCATAGCATACCTTCGCATATAAACTCGTCATCACATTCTTGTTGTAATTAAATTTTCAACTTTTGACTAAGATAAAGATACATAGTTCTTTTGTGTCTCTTATCATAACTTCCATCAACACGTAAAAAATCTGACTTTAGCTTATGAATGACAATAGGTTACTAGATACTACATAGATTTAGAAAACGATACAGCCGTTGCACAGTATGAGTGCAACTGTGAAAATAAATGCCTCGAACCATCCCGCGGGTTCTTTTCAAGCGGGATGTAATGACTAACTACTCTTTGGTCAAGTGGTTAAAGCGTTTGACTAATGATCGTGGGCTGAATTCTCATAGAAAGCGTCTTTGTTAAGTTGTTTCCAGTTTGGTTGGGATATAGCAGGCTTGAATCACCTGATTGTCATATAAAAAAGCTGATCCTAGTGTTGCAGGCAGTGGGCTACGGTGACCACTACCATCAGGTGGGCCGTATGCCTGTTTGCCTACATAATAGTATTAAAAAAAATGATTCCTTTTTAATGATAGTGATGTGCTTCGGGAGGTTCGTGAAACCGTCCCAGCATTCATCTGGTTGTCGTTAAAGAAATAACATCTTAGGCTAAATGGTTGTTCAAAAAAACTTCGATATGTGTGCAGGGTCGGTTGGCCCACACGAGATGAACGATCAATCTGTAAAAAGTTGATAAGAGATAAGTAAATTGTTGGTTTGCAAACTAAGCACGAGGCCCACATAACACCTTGACTCATTTTTTTTGTCCCACTGCTGGGCAAAAGTCTCAGCTTTTATCTCATCAAATATTAAAACGATTTGATCAAAACAAGTCCAGTAATAATAACGTGTTGGTGTAAGAATTCTAAGAAAAGATTTCTGAGTATATTTTTGTGAAAGATATAAATTAAAATATTCCGTTGGCGAGCACATAATTCTATTCAACATTTAAGGCGTAAAATATAAGGAAGCTTTGATGCTGAAATATAAAAGTAAGCCCCTGAAAGATTCAGGCTTATTCAAATTAGTAATTGATCTAAAATATCAATTTAATTAAAAGTGATGCCTCTCTATTTGGAAACCAAGTTTCAATCTATCAATAAATCAATCAATCAATCAATTTATTTGCTTAAAATGTATGTAACATTAAAATTTTCCAATTTTATTTTACCTTTGATAAAGGTGTGCAAAGTATACAATACTAGCGACCCGCCCCGGCTTCGCATGGGCATAAAAACCTTCCTCTTGAATCACTCTATTAAAAAAACCGCATCAAAATTCGTTGCGGAGTTTTAAAGTTTAAGCATACAAAAGGACATAGGGGCAGAGAAAGTGACTTTGTTTTATACTACGTAGAGTTTATACATAAAAAAAAATTGGATTGGTTTTTGGTGTATTAGTTATAATTACCGTGTGTTTTGTGGCCTAATAAGACACTTCCTATTTTTCCGCGGATATCGTAAAAAACAAGTACAAACACACAAAACGCGGGTAAAACCACGAGGAACAACTAGTAGTAAATAAATAAATAATATCGTCTAAAAGTAAACAAAAAGGACACACATAATGATGAAAAATACCCTCCTAACCCTGGGAAAGCGAGGGTAGGTACAGGTGAGGACGTAGATCAGTTATATTGCACCCTCTGTCATCTACCCCTCTTGATTTATTTATGAATGTCTTTTTCTAAAATGGCGGTACACTGTCACGTATTTTACTATCATACGAAGATATTTATTTTTAAAAGCTTTATAAAAGGTTTCTTAGAAGAAGGTCATTTATGATTGTATTGTAGCATACTAATATTATAAATGCGAAAGTCTGTCTGTCTGTTATGCCTTCATGGCTAAACCGCTGGACCGATTTTGATGAAGTTTATGGATAATTGGATATAGTTTAAAACCGGGTCAAACAATGGCTACTTTTGGGCGCAATATATCCAAGTTCCACACAGGCGGAGCCACAGGCAACAGCTTGTGGAAAAAAAAAATCACTTTACCTTTATACTCACACCATAGATTATATACTTCACTATGTGGCCCACTGTTTATTTGTATGTTTGTCCACGTACATCTCAAAAACCACACTGTATTATAAATATTTTCTATCTGTTTGTCTTCGTGCCCCATACTGTTTAAATTTCATCAAAATCGGAGTTACATTGAATTTAAACAAATTTTGTTTATTAGTGTCTCGTTGAATTTAGTTTTAGTTATAAAAAACTATCAAATTATTGCATCGCGTAATTTGAACATCAACCCAACCGGAGTGGCCACTGTGCCAAATGTATATGACCGCCGGTCATATTGCTTGTGTTAGATAATTTTATCAAGTGTGTACGTAGCGACGTGTTCGAATAATGTAATAGTGTTATGTATGTATGTATGTAAAAACTTTATTGTACAGATAGAACATTGATGATACAACATAGAACACAACAAAAGGTGTTAATACATATTGCGCGTGTTACTTTATCCCGCGCGCAGAATGTGGCAAACTTTTTCACGCAGAAATGTGCGCATGCCGCCTCCGGTTGGTATATAACTCTAATAGCGAATTATGAGACAATCACGGGATTTCATTTAAAAAAGAAAAAATGCTTTATTTTATCAATTCAGTCATTTGAAAACAATGAAAACACCACTCAAACATATTACTCACCCAAATCTACGTCAAGTTGTCTTACCCCCATTCAAAAGAGTAATGATACCAGCCTTAAATTGTACGAAATAATTAATTTATTGAGATTCATTACTCGTGTGTTGTAGCTTCAAATGAGGTAGATATTTGAGGCTGAGGATATAGAGCGAAAATAATACGCTCGATTAAACTAGAAGGGTTTTGGCTTTCGAGTGCTTGATATAATGTTTGTATATTTCATTGGCATACTTATTTATTTTACTAATGAAGTAATTTGATGTCGTCTTCAGTTGCGGAGTATATCATCTGCTTTTCCTTCTCATTCTTTTCTTCCCACTACCAACCAGCCTTTTGGTCACATGGAACCATACCAGCCTCTTCTTTAAATTTTAAAAAGTTGATGAGCTCCCAATTTGTCTTCCATAGACTGATACACTTGTTTCATGTAGGTGTTAGACACGAGGGTGTCGTCGCATGTAGCATGATAGCATCTCAAACCCACGGCCATTCTAACCTCCAAGGCACAAGTGTCATGCCATCCACGCGGTCTCTTGGCATCATTGCGGACCTGACCGTTCACTATTAAAATGTCTGGTTACTTCTTCTTTTTTTCTTGTCATAATGGCTATATGGTCTCTACATTGACTTAGCCCAATACTTGTCCACCTCTACAGTCGTTCGTTTTGTTCAAGTCCTCCATTGTGCAGGAGACAGGGTAGCTAGGGTACGACAGAAGGTGAGCCACCGACTGCACCGCGTCGCACTCACACAGGCTGCTATCAGAGAAACCTACCTAGCAGGGCTCTCCCGGAATCTTCCAAAACCAGCCCGAAATATGTTGAGTGACTTCGGACTACTTAAATTTACATACATTATAAAGTCACCCCATTTTGATAAAACAATCAACAGGCTATTCTCTGTATATACATAAAGTATCAAACTGCGCTATTGAATATTAATCGATTTGAACATCTAAATGGTGTTCACTGACAATAATAATGTCCTCGTCTGATCTGGTGTAACATCATGTATTTCTATGAATAATATTCTTTTTCACTTACTTCCGAGAATTCAGACACAAAAGAAAAAGTATTGTTATGCGGTGCATGGGTATCGCCCTGTCGTCAAGGGTTTATGTAGTGCCAATTAAGGATGTGAACATGAATTTTGGTAGCTAGTTGTATTGATAGATTTAAGATGGAAAGAAATCGTTAAAATTGTTCTTTTTGAAAGAGAGTCGCTGGTTCAGCAGCCCAAAGAGAGTTTTAATCTTCATCATTTTCTTAATTCAATGATAAGTTTAAAAACAATAGACCGAATAACTATATAACCATAAGCATTTGATTTTGTTTATTTTGTAATTAGACGCGAAGAGAATAAACAAGTACTAAATATTTTTAAAAACCTAAGGGTCTAGACACCATATGGGTGAAAAACATGGAGAAAGAGATACACAAGGAAAAGCTAGACGTAAAGACAACCCGGAGTAGAAATCTCTGGCGCAAATGCACGAGGAGACCCGACCCCAGACTAACTGGGATACGGATTGGACAAAAAACAAAGAATCATTTGATTTTGTTAAGACGGAAAGAAATAATATTTTTTTATTTGTCAAACACAATTTTAAAATGTATTTATGGGCGAGAAATATAAGTAACCACCACAGCAATACAATACATCGTTTTGTGACGTTTGAAATTCATCTCGGGATGGTAGATAAACAATAAAACAGTCCACTGTTAACAATATTCAGCTTATCCGGTCCGAGACGGGCGGGACTTCACATTCATTATCCTTTGTTAAATGTTGATTTAAGTAATAAGATATCAGCGGTTTTGATTATCATCATTTAAATTTTTTTCGCCTGTGTCCTAGGCAATTGTTGATTCTATAACTCATGAAAAGCATGAGATCTTATAGAATCAACAATGCGCCGTGATTCGAGTACTCCTGATATTTTAGGCGTCTTTGAGCTACTGTTACTATTACATAAATCTGTTTACCGTCTTAAAAAAAAATACTTTAAAAGTAAAATGAAAGTACGAATATTATTATCTTTTTGTCTCTAGTTTCCTATTAGTACCTTTACCATATGTCTTTAATACTAAATTGACAGCTAATATTAATTAATTTATAACATTTTGCACATTGCAATTAATCGATGATGTAAATAATGTACGCCTCAATAAGTTAAGGACATGAGGTATAAAAGAATTTTTTAAAAGGTTTTTTAATTAGTATAAGAAATTTCATTGCTAATGAACAAAGAAATATCTCACGTGAAACGAGTACAGTTTATAATACAGTAATAAAATTATAAGGAAATGTGCCTGTTACAATGTTATTAGCTACATGTAAATTTTTTGTGACTCCTGCCTGGTCCAATTCCTTACCGCTTTCTCTTATAACTTGGACCGTAACGAGGGTCGCTAACAGAAAATTACATCGTTACAGTTAATGGTTCGACATTTGTTTACAGCCAAACTCGCAACTTTCATTTATTCTGATCATAATAAGTTATAAATTACTTCGTCTCATTATATTTTGACCAAGTTAAGCTATCAACATTCTTTTGTTAATTTTCTTTGTAATTCTGCCGGCTTAGCCAAAGTCACAATCGAAGGGACGACAAGAACAAAAAGTATGGGATTGACATATTGACCACGTGATTTACCGGAGCTTATGTCAATCCCATACATTTTGTTCTTGTCGACATTCGTTAGCGTTTTGAAATGGTCACTTGGCTACGGGTTCTCAACATCAATCTCAACTAAAACCAGTTCACGAAATTCGTTGAAATAAAAGACAATATTCATTTCATTTTATTTTATTAAAATTGTAGTCTGCTTTCAGTAAGTAATTTATTACGAAGTCTCTGTACAGACTTTACCGATATTAAATTTATCTATGTATACACTAATGTTGTAACAAAAGATGGCGATTATATCGGATAAATTTATTAAACTTATGTAAGTAATAAAGATTATCTGATAAATAATACTATACAATGATATTTTTCATAAAAAATAACATTTCAATAAGTGAGCATATAAAAAAATTACATAATTTATCCCAAAAATAAAAATTGTATAATTGCGGTCTTGATTATTTCTCGTTAATTTTGACATCATATTAAAAAAAAGTGTTATTAAACTGATTGAAATAAATGAACAAATATTCCTCGTGTAAATGGAACAACCGTTTTGCGGAAGAATATAGCTGATAATACAACCAAGAAAACTGACAGAGTTTGTGTTCATGTATTTATGCTGTAAGCGTTTTATGATATTAAATTCTTACTTTGTAGATTTTGTAGGCTTGTTGGATTGCCGCGATAACACGTTTTGGCATTTTCAACTTTGAATCAACATCAATAAATACGAATTTATTTGTGGGATATTTGGAAATAAATATAGAACAAAATTTGGCTCTACACAGAATTTTTTCATAAAAACAAACACATTCAGTCATTTAATGGAAAATAGGGTACAGCCTGTTATCATTCTCTAATATTTACATATATACATACAGTCACTATTGGTCCGTCTATTTTAAAAATTAACTTTTTATTTTGTATGAGAAAAAAGTTCAATATTTTAAATTGCTGCTTCAATTTGAATTGAATAATTTTGATTTTTTTTTTCAATCGTCCATATAATGTATATGTATGATTACTTTCACAAAATTAATTAGATAATATTTCAAGTAATTAACTAGTCAAGAAGTACTAATTAAAATAAATAAAATCCTGATAAATTTAATTTAAGTACAAAATCAACCTTTTTCATACAGAAATACCGATCAAAACCAATTCGGAGACTACTTTTCATGATACTTTTATTGCTTCTAATATGATAAATTTGCGAAAAATTGGTGTCTCGTATATAAGAATTCCTAATTTTACTCACAATAGTTAAATACCCAAAACTTGCTTCAGTCGTCTATTCAGAACTTCCATTACTACTAAAAATCAATGTGATTCAATCACCTTTTTTAATCCCAATATAGACAAACATTTGCACCAAGACTCCTGTTTACTAAAGTAAACTCAATCATTGGATAAATTATTTACATCCATTCAAATAGCCAATTCTTTTCATAGACATACTGAATACCTATATTTTCATCACAATATTTTCATACAATTCATCTAATTTCGAGATAACAATAATTGTATTTAGGATGGATATGCGGCTGAGCTGCTGAACTATGTACAAACATTTAATTATATTTACAGTAATTTACATCTATTAGAATTAATATTACATACGTACTGTTCAGTATACAGATATGATTGTCACTAATAACCCTTCCAAATTCAAGAGGCACAGAATCACTTTAGATACACAGAGGCGGTGAGGTTCTTTGTAAGATACAGTTCACACTTTTAAAAGACAATCCGCTTCCATCGTCTCTGTGTTTCTGATTGTTTATATGTAATCTGTTACACACTTGAGAAGGTCCGGCCCAAGTCACACGATCTCGTCGTGGTGGACAACGTCGCTGCAACTGCCGGCCCGTTGCAGTCATGCCCTCTGACGTCACACTCTCAACTCCTCCATCGTCACATTCGATTTAGCGTTCAATTGCGTGTTCTTCTTCGTCAATGTATTTGTATTTATCATCTGCATTTGATGAGCTGACAATAAAGGTTGATTTTCTTGTAGCTGTCCGCTAGCTAAGGTATTTATATTACTTTTCCCTAATTTTGGAGGAGGCGGCGCTCTTGGTAAAGTTGCCATACCTGCAACGTTATTACTAGGTAAATCTGCAAACTCTGGTGGAGGCAATTGATGGTGTGAATGGGTATGATGATGGCTCAATATTGTAGCCGGATCATTCTTCAAACTAGTTTGATAAGTCAAAGCGCCTTCTAAATCTCCGCAAATGTTATTTGGCATCTGTCCATTTTCTGATCTTTTCTTCAAATGTGCTCCGTTTGGGCCGTCTTGGCCATTCATTCTTGTTTTATCTCTTTGATAGTACACTCCAGCGAAAATAAGGACGTTGAGAATGAGTAATGAGCAGCCAATAGCTATTGTGACGCTTAACGCTGTGGAGTAAGCTGCAAATCCGTCTTCAGGAGCCGCTGTAGTCATTGCATCAAGTTTGTGTGTTTCAGTAGCAGTAGTACTTTGCGTTGGTGGACTCAAACCAATGATATTAAAGTTCAAAGGCGATGTTATATTCACAACGTTGAGTATAGGAACTTTAGTTGCAAGGCCGGTTTCTGTTAAGATAATTTCTGTTGGTTTTCTTAAAGGTGGACTAAATGTTTTGAGAGTTGGTTGAAGTGATGAATCCTCGTGCTCTATTTGGTGATGAGACGGTGGCACGTCATCACCACCAGGTCGATGCAAATCTGGTACTAAATTTAACCAGAACGATAACCTGTGAACAAACATTTGTGTAATTCACTCTTATTATTTTTGTTGAGAATTTTTTTAACGTGAAAGCATCTGAAAATATTAATATGATCATTTAATTAAACAACCTAAACTTGCAAGAATGTTACAAAAACAAATATGTAAAAAATATACCTGAAATGTGAGAAGACTAACATTACAAAAATAAAACAACAGTATTAAAAGATTCAATTACAAGTAAATGTTGCAAAATGTTTCAAACATGCTAAAATTTTCCCATATATATTACCCAAAACAAACAAACCTCGTTGAATAAGCTGGCTTGAACCAAAACAAAATAAACTTTTGTGTACAAATCAATTGGATATCGAATGAAAGCCGAAAGCAGCTGCTATATCGATTTCAATTAATCCTGTTCACAGGCTTTTCATATTCAAACTTTGATTAGTGCAGGATATAGTACATTATTGGTTTCTAGTAAGGGTATTATGTAGAATAAATTGCTTTCTTAAGCGATAAAGGGTTAAAACAAAACATTAGATTAAAATTATTTACTGAAGCCATAATTGTTATGACAAGATTCACTGTAAAAACGAGTTTGCCTGTGGTTTTAACCAGGTTTCCGATACCTTCCTGGCCAGGTGGTCCTTTGTAAGCAATCTTAAGGTATCTTTCCAAATAAATAACAATTTTTTGACATATTATTATACCCGGTGCACACCGATACCTGCACGCTGGATGATTTTAAATACCTACATGGTTGGGAAAAATGATGCACGAGTGACAAAGTTTTGGAAGCCAACGTTTTGGGACCCAAATTATAAGGTAAATACGTCAACACGATAGTAAATGAAGCCCTGCGCTATCCTTACTTTGTACATAGTCATTAATCTAGGGATTTTCTACCCCAACTGCAATTGGATCTAGACAACTATAGTCAAAAATTTTATTCCATACCTATGAGCTCTATAATGGTTCTTCAATTTGGACTTGGTGTCGATGTTCAGGTATTTCTTGTGGACGGCTTCGTAGGCAGTCCATTCCATATTCTTCATCCGCACTCTCTCTTGGCGACCAGCTCTGATCGGATCACTCTCTTGGGCTTCATTTGGATTTCTGTTTAAAATATTATCATTTAGGTATTGAAAAAGTGTTGAACTTTTATTGCGGCTTTAACTTTATAATTGCGGTTGGTATTTATAATTTGAATCCACGCAAATTCGGAATAATTCATTCAAATTGCATGTAGTGTTAAAATTGATATTGGCATTTTAATATTATCATTGAAACATTTTTTTTTTTTATATTTTATTTGATATTGCTCTATATTCGCAGTTCTAAAATAACTGCGTAAAAAATTTGAACAAAATATTTTTCATTTGCCATTTTATTTAAAAAAAATTAATCGGTATCAACAATTTTTGATTCAAATTAGTTTTTGGAAATTGCTACTCAAATCAAGATACATTCTTGTTCTTTGATCTTAAGTTCTATAAGCAATGCTGTGATTTTTTGTATTTGTGTATTACGAAAATAAATCTTAAGTCTAGTCAATTTATATTTCTATATGATATTTATAATGCGAAAATAAAAACTTATCTTTGATCCATTATTTATTGGATTTAAACACAATCCTTATCTGTCGAAGAAACTTACCCCGTCTTCGCAAAATTTCCCCAATACAGCATAACAGATTCTGACAAGGCTATCTCAGCCTTGGTATAGTTGCGTGGAAAGTGGGCAAGACCGCCCACTAGTGGGGCTCCGAAGATGTAGGGTAACTCCTCACCATGGATGCAACCTTGGCGCTGTGGGCAATACATTGATTTAGTTGCTGAATTGTGTTTCTTCATTTAGGTTTTCGTGTGGTATATAAGGTCAATTGATTATGCAAACCCTTGTGTCAGGATTTATCAAAACCGCCATTTAGGCTTCTGTTAGAACTAAAGTAAATATAATTAGCGACCACCAAATGGCAGCTAAACCCACGGCTTCATGTGACTTTCCAAGCACAGAATCATCTTTATTGATTATTCACTTACTAGATGATTCAAGTCAAAATGGAAACAATTGAATCCACGACCAGACGACTTCCGGGTTTTCAGGCAAACAACTTAACCACTGAACCACAGAGGCATAAAAAGTGTTAACATGCTAGATTGCTTAATACATCTTTATGATTTCTTGAACAAGCACACACTAATTATTAAAAGAAGCAATTTCCGCACCCTTCATATTCGACAACCAACTAACTTCATTATAAGCTACGTAATTATACTACGACCATGAATAAGGGCATGTTATTCAAAGTAAACCTGAAGACAAGAAGGGTCTCCTTCAATCGGTCAGGTAGCAATATATAACGCGTTCATTTTCTGTCGATACCCGATGAAAGGTTGTCTTGTAGTAAAGGGGTTCTATCTAATTTGGTATTCGTGTTATTAAATACAGGTTGTGAACTCTCGTTTAATACAGCGGAAGCAAATTAACTAAGTAATAAGCCAATAAGGTGGTAGTAAGATGAATTGAGCTAGTAAATAGCCTAAATGAAAAAGAAAGAGTTTGTCGCTGACACAAGTTTTCATGATCAAGATTTACTATTACAGTCGAGAATGTGATCAAAATGGCTTTTCTATACACTAATAAGTTTTTTTTTTTTAATAATTTTTACGGCCATGGAATCTAGTCCTTTAAGGCCTTTCTTAAATTTATTAATCTTCTTCAGTCCTACTTAAGTCAGTCGAGTCAAAAATAAGTCAATAGTCAAGTCCAGTCAAGTAAGTAAGTCTAGTCTGAGTCAGATGGCTAAGTGAAGCGGTGGAAAAATTTCACTTAGCTATATCATGGAGATTTTGGTGACAAAGATAAAAAGTCACGTAATCGACACTGTATCACTTCCCAACACTCACGCTTGTTCACGAACACTTTGCGAATAATAATCCACCAATATTATGCACAAACACTCGAAAAAACCTAAGTTTTGGAAATTAAATACAGCGCGGACATAGCGACAGTTTACTTTCCCTCCAAAAACTCAATCATATATATCAATAAGCATCAAGTACCGAATTCATTTTTCGTACACGACAAATTCTTTGTCTTTCCAAATTTACACATTGGTGGACACACGACTGCTATAGCAGTTATGTCAATAAAACGACTATTGTGTTTTTAAAAACGTCCACCAATGTGCTTATGCGGGAAATGCGTCTATAGAATGCTGTTTCTATCAATGTTTAAGTAAATTTTACCTGAGGGTAGTCTCCGAATTTGCTCTGGTAGTCGAACACGTACAAATAGGAGTTTCTTCTCAAAGCGGAGTGGGTATCAGCTGTAAGCACTATTGGAGCTACTACTTGGGCATCACTCAGTGCTTCCAGTGTCTCATCTCTGATGACAAATAAGAAAATTAAATACTTAAAGTAACAACTATTGCTGTTTCGTACTTTTATTGGGTACTAGCTGTTGCCCGGGGCTCCTGTGGCAATTCCGGGATAAAATATTATCCTATGTGTTGTTCCAGAGTCTAAGCATTCCATTCCAAATTTCAGCCAAATAGGTTCACCCGTGAATGAGTAACAAACATCTATACAAACTTTCGCGTTTATAATAGTATCTGTCTTATTTAAAATGATGAACTATGGGAGATGGAGGCATCTTATAAGGAATAAGAATTAAATAAATAAATAGGACATAACATTAAAGAGACCTCAAGGCTTGAATAGCATGAAATGCAACTCGAAAACTGCTACGACGTCAACTGAGTTTCTTTTAAAAAAATTGCATGATATGTAAACCTGTTAAACTGCTTAATAAGCATAAAATAATTACCTGTTATAACGTTTTCAAGCGACATAAAGCGGTGAAAATAGGAACAAAAAATTCTACACTCTCATCAGAACCCATACATAATAAATAGTCGTTTGGGACTTTATACCGACGACATTTTAAATTCGAAATTGCCACGAAAACGGGTATTTAGTAAGTAATTGCCTTGCAACAGTAATAAATTGTTGAAGTTTTGATCCGCGGGATTTGTTAGCTAAATTATTTTTCAGCCGAAACCGCTAATCTTTAGGGTTGCCAGGATTTCAAAACTCAGAGTAAATTAACATTTTTTTTCACCAATATACAAAAAGTTGCTTAAAATAAAACTTTCTTTTTCAAATAAAGTATGTATTTAGATAATACCTATAGTGTTGGGTTTCTTACGACAGCATACGGGGGAATCCACTATATTTTTAAAGTAAATAAAGCTAATTGGATTATTGTTAGGCATTTGAAAATAAGAAAAATTATAATTTTTTTGCTTTGATAATCTGGTTAACAACTGTAGGTATTTGGACTCACAGTTCGGATTTTATAAATTCCTTAGTTTAAATAAATATTTCTTATTAATGCCCGCGTATAACGTTACGAGCATTTCAATAACTGGCAGCCCTGTTGTTTTTTTTTTTCGACAAAATATTAGTACCGCAGTCAAACCCATATTTTTGGCTCAGCGCCACACGATCCGAACTTCAGAGTTGTAAATCCTTAATATCATTGGAAAATATGGCAACACTTATAATGCAAACAAATAAATAGCACTCGGCACTCACACCTACGTTCCCAGGCTTTGCCCGGAGTCCTAAATCACATTTTAAACTGAAATATGTAGGTTTTATTTGTTTCGCTTTTTACCGCTTTTTAATTTGTTAAAGTACAGAATGGAAAAAAAAGATTTCGCGTACTAAAGCTACTAGCAACAGCAGCAGCATCTTCGATTTTTTATTTTGAGATTATATTTTTTTTTTTGTGAATTTATAGTATGTTTGTTATTAGGAACTCTCTATTTTTCGGCTTTTATATGATAAAGCCGCAAGTAACTATCTATCTCGTAGGTACGGTACAAAAGACAGGCAATTCTTCTCATAGAAAGACCAACGTACAGCATGCAGTGTATCACAGGAGCCTATTTTCACCTACTTATCAAATTGGCATTTAGACTGCGATATATTGAATTTGCCCAACACTTTAATTCCTGGTGATTCCTCCGTTTTATTTAAACCCTTAAACTAACACTAGTTAGGCGGGATAGGCGGCACTATGGGGGCATGAGAATAAGTAAAGTCTTTCTAAATACTTCTAATGTGTAATGCAAAATTTCAACAAGTTTGTTTTATTAGTAAGGGCGCGAAAGCGTAACAAACAAACAAACAAACAAACTTACTTTCGCATTTATAATATACTAGCGACCCACCCTAGCTTCGCATGGGCAGAAAAACCTTCCTCTTGAATCATTCTATATATTAAAAAAAAAACCGCATTAAAATCCTAAAATAAGCATACATAGGGACATAAAAAGCGACTTTGTTTTATAGTATGTAGTGGTAGTGAAGTTGCATGGGATATCACCACGAAACACAGGTACTTGCTGAAAAAGACCCACTTAACTGTTTTTTTTTTGACATCTTCTTAAATGGATAAAGTATTTTATTTCATTCTTGTTTTAACAATTGTTATGGACCTATTTGTTGTCTGAAATAAATGAATTTTATTTATTTATTTTATTACCTTATATTTATAGGATGCTGTACAGGCCTCTCCCAGTCCGTGTACTCGTTGATTATCGTCGCCAGTATCTCGGAAAGATGATAACTATATGTGTTCCTGACGAATGATTTCAGAATCTTTGATCTTCTGTCTGCTTCGATGCCATATTGCACGTCATCTCCGCTGAACGCGAAGTAGGCTTCTGCTTTTGTTACTCCCAGCATGAGGTCGTATCTGCGTGAGGAAGCATTGTATTAGAGAATAATTATTTTTGCCACAGACTTAAAAGAACTACAGACATAGTCTTACAACAGAAAGTATTCAAACTACATTATTTTTGTTTGTCACTATACAGCTTTCAATCTATAGATTAAAAAAAATGATTGGCGTCAAACCATCTTCGCATCATCACTGCACAATTAACACATAGTCGGCTATATACAAGAATTTCGATGTATAATACCACATACGAAAAATACCAAACATATTATTTTGCACCGTTGATGCGACGTAGAACTTTGTAGTTGTTTTAAGACTATGTGTTATCAATTAATTCCCTTAGTCCCAATTCGTAGCTAGTTACATATTTCATTCATATAACCATAGCTTTAACCGGTCAAGTTTGGGCAGTTACGGTTAGCGTAAAAGTTATGACGTATTTTGACGATTGACAAAATGGTGCAACCCATTTTTCATCTAACTGGTACTTTGACTACACAGTTATAGTAAGTTGGTGCAACCCAGCCTAAAAGTAGTAACTTATTAAAACAACTGGAAAATCCTTCCTTAGTTACAATGATACGATCTGGAATGACTTCGTTACAGCGAATTTATGTAAATAATTTAGTATCGGTACATTTAATAGTTCGTGTTACAGATTTGGGATTGAGATTGTACTAATTACAAACATTTGTACCATTTTCGGCTAATTGACTATATAATTTATAGGCTTATGTTAAAATTGTTTATTCTACTGCAATACCACAATAACGGTCTAGCTACAGTATTTACTATTAGACCATAGAGGTTGTTGAGTATGAGTAATCCTTAGAATATCACTTATCTATACAAACATGCATGTAACTAACTTTTTGATGTAACACATTTGCCAAAGCCTATGTTAAGTTATATTAACAGATGATACATAGGTAAACAGAGACTAGAGATTTCCATTGGCTACGATCCTTACATACCTCTCTCGCTTCCTCCACACTCATCTCTCGTCATACCCGCTCGCCGATTTCGGGTACTTCTAATGTCTCCTTTTTCAGAATGTCTGCAATTTGGTCGCAGTATGTTTTTCGAGGTCGTCCCTGACCACTAACAGACACTAACTTAACAGATGATAGGACTTCGTATGGCATTCATCGTGCGTCAATCAAATCTTCATGTCCAGGTTCTTCAAGTAGTTTACGGCAGTAGGTGTAAATTGGTAAATTTCAACATTCCATGCCATGTGTAGATTTAAGAGACATTGGTTCTATTATTTTTTTAATTATTATTTAATACATACAGCGATTAAATCGCAGACCTCCAAAAAATAGGAATTATTAAGAGAACTCGAAATCAGTGAACGTCTATGACGCGAGTGATGAGTGTGAAGGAGGCGAGATAAGTCAGATCATAGCTTTATAATACACCAGCTTTCGCCCGCAGCTTCACCCACGTGAATTTCGGGAACAGTGTTTTCACCGGCATGAAAGATACCCTATATCCTTCTCAGTACTCCTATGTGTATGCGAAATTTCAAGCAGATTGGTTCAGTAAATAAAACGCGAAGAGGTAACAAACAAAACTCACTTTCGCATTTATAATATTAGTAGGGATTTATAATACTAATTGAATAGTGGCCCTTTTGATTATAAATTTGAGTTTTTGCAAATTTAAAATCAAAAGGGCCACATAGTCGTAAGGGTCTACACTAGGTATGGAACTAGCTTCATTAGGTTACCTGCTCTAGCTTATAAAGGTGACACTTACTTGGTAAGTTGTGCAACTGCACTCTTCCTCATCAGCACAGCATTTATGATGTTGATAGCGTTCTGCCCTTGCTTCCCAATGGGTAGCCTCGCTATTGTCTGCCCGCCCCACTCGTACCCATTCTCTGGATTGATGAGAAGGTCCCCAGTATCTGTGTGGAAAAGAAAGTTTAGTTAAACAAGCTAGTCAACAGATTTATAAAAATAGACCGCGCGCGTTTTTAAATTCATTAGTCAACAGTAATTCTTCCCTAGGCAACCAAGAAGTCACTCAAAAAGACTTCGGGCTGGTGTTGGGAAATGCCAGAAGAGTCGTGCTAGGTGGAGTTTCTCTGATAGTAGCTTCTGTAACTGCGGCGCATTGCAGTCGATTGCTCACCTTCTGTCGTGCCCTAGCTGCCCTGTCTCCTGCACAATGAGGGACTTCAACGAGGCAAACGACGAAACGATGGTGGAGGTGGACAAATACTGGGCTAAGTCAATATGGAGTCCATATAGCCATTATGAGTCGAAAAAGAAGAAGTAATTCATCAAACAAAAATTTCAAAAGGCCGTGAAATTACTCAACGGCTTTCATAAGGTTATGGGTACATTTACATAACATAACCGGTTTAAAAATTGAGACCAAATGTTTCCAAACCTTGTATTTTGTTCATTTGTTTATTAAAACTATTTTCCTACTAGTAAAATACCGATACAATTAGCGGACATAATGCTAAAAGCACTCTCTACCAGTCAACCAATATAAACAGAAAATTTGCGCAACGCAGTGGAACGAAGGAAACGAGGGTAAAATTAAATCTAATTATAATATTTAGTCAATGTGCTTGCTTTTACTTTTGTTTTTCATCCACAAAGTCTACTAGAGATGCAAGAGTATTTAAATACAAATGAATAAAAACCTCACATTGCGTAAAATTTGCTTGTTTTTATAAAGAACAAACAAAAAATCTGGGGTTTTATGAAATTGCTGTGCGCCCCTCTTAACTTCCGTCCCAGTTTCTCGTGTACAAGACTCCATTAATAAATTCTTTCGCAAAACTGTTTATTCTAAGGAAACGAAAACAATTCCAGAAGTTGGACAACTCATTCAATTAAACGCTGAATTCGTAGTGTACTCATCGAAAGTCATAACTTTACTCGGGAAATAATCGCACAGAATTGGAAAACAAAAAAAGGAATCGAAGATGAAAAAACCCTTGTTGAACAACAAAGTGAAAATGTTGACGCTACTAAGATGAGAAAACTTGGAGAAGACAATTTAATAATACGTGGACGCGCGTTGCTTGATAACGAAAATGCTCACAAAGTAGAAGATACACCAGCGGTGTTGTATTGCGCAAAACTTTTTAAACAACAACATTTTGTCGCATTATTGCTGCTTATATGAAGTTTTTGTAATAACGCGTTATCCATCAGCTCGCACTGACAAGTAATAGGATCTGGAAGATTAATATTTTCTGTTTTTGGACCTAATATTGCGAGTAGATTTTCTGATGGATTTTTTGCACGTTAAATTACTTCAGAATCGGTATTGATGGCAGAAAAGAACAATTTTTCATTGACGAAAGAAAATATATCTTGTGTCAAAGAAAAACCCAATTTCTCTATTCTTTAGAGTTACGATGAAAACTTCGAATGTTAGTTATAAGGTATTTGTCGAAAAATGCGTTTAGAAAACAATTGTATTATTGAATTAAAGTAAAAAAATTCATCCCTTTCAGTTAAGGAAATATGTAAAACCTAGAAGTCATATAAAATTAGGAAAATATTATTTTTCTCTTTATCTCTCTATCTAGGGCACCCTTTGATCACTCTTTTAAAAAGCTGTTGAGATCATCACGCCATCCCTGGTATGCCTCTATTTCACCGTCTGGTATCCAAAAACTGGTCAATTTTGGCCACCTGCCCAGAACTTTATTACTTTTGTCATTGCCAGAAAAACACATAGAAGAATCCGATCAGTATTCTCTCTGATTCTCCTAAATAAAACAAGCCAAGAGGATGTCAAAATGAATTAAGAAGTTTCCGGAACTTTACCGAAGGCAATCGACGAGTTGGGTTATTATTGTCTCTGTTGCAAGTTACCAAATACGAATAAACTCTGCCTGTCTTCATCCATAGGGGAAAGAATTTGATGAATAGCTTTTGTTTTGAAGGGAACGTAAGAAATATACTAGAATTTGCGACTGCTCGGGGCTCCGCTGCCATTCTCGTAGGAATTTTAGTAATCAATTCATAAATCTATACTAATATTATAAAAGAGGAAATATTTGATTATTTGTTTATTTGTTTGCATCAAAAATATGCTTCGAAACTACTGGACCGATCTGAAAAATTCTTTCGCTGCTGGAAAGTCCCAATATCCCCGAGTGACAAGTGAAGCAGGGATGGACTGCTGGTTATTAATAAATAATTTATTATTTATTGAAATTACATAATTGTAACAATTATACTTATAATAAGTAGATAATAGATGATAGATAGTCTTAAACCTGTCTCTACCCGTCAACAACGAAAATAATCAGAAAACTTGCGACGCAAAACTTAAATTAGAAACGAGATATAAATCTAAATCGAAGTACTTATCTGCTACAAAACTATTGTAAAGTTAGAGATTACAGGTGTTTATTTTAAATGGAGAGGATAATTAACCACTTATCTTCTATATTACTTTATCCATCTTTGTCACTAAGATTAAAATTTATTCTGAATATAAATGAAACTTAAAAAGATAAATCGGAATTCTGATCATTTTCCTTGTATTTCCTACTACCGGATTGATATCAAAAGCGTTCTTTTTCATCGCGCTGTCCTTAATTTCTTTTAGAAATGTTTTCTTTTATCTTTTCCCTACAGTGAAAATACGAATACTGGTCACAAGGATGTATAATGTTAAGGATAAGTAAACAATCATTTTTAAGGTAACAGTATGTTTATTGAAGCAACATTATTCTAATGTGCTGTCAAAATACAGAGCCCTTTCGTTGCTTCGTGTTTTCGTCAAAATAAACATGTGATAATTAGATATGTAAAATATAAATAAAGTAGTAATTAGTTTTGTGCTTTAATTCTAATCTTTAAAAAATGCGCTTAAGGTGGCGGGTTAATAAACAAAACTAAAGAGCACCTTACACAAAACGCGGTGTGGGTAACAGAGTATGGAACGCAGTCCAACTGTGCTGTGTTCAGTGTGGGATACTCCATATCACAACTGCATATACACTTACTTACTTACGGTACTTTCAACGACAGTCGCGTTCGACACGCCGCGCTGCACTGCGTTCGATGTATGATGGCCTAAGGAGCACCTCACTTGAATTGTTTTTACGATGCTCGGTACCGTGTTTGGTAGGTACTTCCAATGAATATGAATAATTAATAAAAATTTAACAATCTAACTCACCAATTACAACACCATCAACGCTTGGACCAAATGCGTAAGCGAAGTCGGGCGCTTGTACTGGTGCAGACAACAGAGCTTCAAGCGGTCGCTCCCGAAGACAGCGCAAAAGCGCTGGCGGTGTCAATTCTGTACAAAAAATATTTCCAATGAGTATTTGTATAAGATCGCGTAATAGTCTTCGACTTCATCTGACACTGTCACCCATCTACGGTGTGACAGACTTTGAGGGGAGGACGTAGTTGGTCATTCTAGTATGCGTATTCCACGTGTTACCCTTCCCCGCTTCACCAACCGCTACCCGCCCTGAGTAACTCCCCCCCGCCAACGTCTGTCACCCCGCAGAATTCGCGTATGATATTGTAGGATAAAAAAGGAGTGCTGTTGCCGTAGTCTATTTCATCTTAGCTTGTAGAGTAGTGTAGCTTGAGAGTGTCAAAGCGATCGCGATTTTTTGGAAGCGATGGAATAAGTAGCTGAATGATACTGACCTGGTGAACAGTTAGCGTGGGTGGCTACTAAGGCTGCGTACTTGTTTGGGTCTGCTACCAGTGACCATGGGCTAAGACCTGAACCAGACATCAGTATTGCTCGATGGAATAGAAGACCTGAAACAAAGATATAATTTTAATTCATGTGATCGAATTAATACCATAAATTAATGATACATATAAGATTCTTCACGTAAATAAAGCATCAACGAAGTTTTTTATCGCGAATATTTCATTGTAGGAATACGACTGTATGTGCGAGAAAATTCCGCAGCCAGGGCCGCTCAACTTTTGTCAGGGGTTGCCAATTATGGGGTTGCTTTATTTCGTAATAATATTTTATTAATTAAGTCGTAAAGTTCTATCGTTTCTTCTGAAAAAGCGATGACAAAAAAAAAACAGGTGAGATAATATTTGGTATTGTTTGGTTGTCCTGGCCTCATTGGCATCGAGCCAGTTTGAAGCACTGGGTTCTGCCTATCGCATAAGACCTTTTGCATATATTAAATCTATTCAAATTACCTATATTTGTAACCAGCTAGATATTTTTCGCGCCTAGAAGTAGCATATGTTTGACCCCTACCCCTTAACTATATTCATACCAAATTTCATTAAATTAGGTTCAGCGGTTTATCCGTGAAAACGTGACAGACATAGACAAACAGCATATTTTAGCATTTATATTATTACTAGCTGTTGCCCGCGGCTCCGCCCGCGTGCGCCTCGGTTATATCGCTCCCGAAAGTAGGCTATGTTCGACTCCTAGTGCATAACTATATCCATACCAAATTTCATCACTATCAACCCAGCAGTTTAGCCGTGAAGAGGTGACAGACAGACAGATAGACTTTCGCATTTATAATATTAGTATGGAAGTATAGATGTATGTAACCAGAGGTAGACTAACACAAAGATCGTCCTCATGACTTCGTTACTGTGTTAATTCTACCGTGTTTTCCCGGTAACTTGTATGTATGTAAACACGCTTACACTTCAGAGCCTAGTGGATGCTAGATATGACAGCACTGGTTATTACAATATATATTTCTACGAGAAACTAGGATCCCGATTTAGGTGTGCTAGCCAACGCTTTCAAATTTAATTTAGCGTTGGCTATTCATACCAATATTATAAATGCGAAAGTCTGTCTATCTGTTTGTGTTTTACGCTTTCACAGCTTACTAGATCGAATTAATAGTCCGTTTTAATAAAATTAGGTATGGATAAAGTTAAGGACCAAGGGTCAAACAAAAGCTGCTTTTAGGCGCGATATAACCAAGTCGCACGCGGGCGGAGCCGCGGGCAACAGCTAGTATAAAATATTTCAAAAGATAATAAGGTGGTGAATCATTTTTTCGTCTTAATTTAATATAGTTTTAAGGTATAATATTCTTATTTTTCTGATAGTATAAAGGGAAATAATTTCTTTATCAAACAAAAAGCTATCTAGACAAATATTGTAATGGACAAACAATATCCTCTGAGATTACCTCTGAAACTTTGAATTTTGCTTACTTCCTGAATTTTATCCAACGTAATTCTTGTATAAGCAAGCGATTTTATATGAAGTACTTAATCTCAGCCGGTATCCAGGGAAATACGGCTTTTTGAGGGACTTTAAATATTAATCATATTCCGAACAACTGTTTACCTTCGACATTTTAGTTGATAATTAATTGAATAGCTAAGAATAATGCATTAGTAATAGAGTACTGAGAGCTACATAAATAAAATAAAAAAATTAATCGTTTATACCTATAGCAAAAAATTAAGAAATCCTTGTTTTAAAATTACTTTTATCAAAAATATAAAAGAATGCTTCCTCCTTACATTTGATTCCTTGAATTAAAAAAGTGGCGTCCGCGCGTGTTTTCGTAATTCTATGTTTGAATTCAAATAAATTTATTTAATTAGGCTAATAACTAATAAAAATTTGGCCCACTTAGATGCAACATATACGTTTGACGTCTTATTTAACAATGACTGGTAAGAAATAAAAAAAAAGTGATTCCAAGAAGTTAAAATTATTCAGAGTAGATAAAAAAACAATGGAAAACTTAAATCGCTATCTCGTCCAATATCCTCGGTAAGTACATTGTCGCCACTATCTACATGAAACAGCTTCAATCTGGAGCTATTGCATACAATTGTCGAGAGGACGTGCAAACTGCAGACTTGTGATTCGCAGCTCCTTGAAAAGGGGAAAATTAAATGAAGCGTGTTGAATGTTTTCTTGTTTGTTTTATTATAATTAAACCAATGAATATGTTGTGTTGAGGTAAGAAATAACTATGGTTTAGGTCAGACTTGACCCGAAGTTAAGCTACCCCAATCGCTTAATTCGCTTCGTAAAAATAAAAGATAAGTTTTATGAAAACAATTTTGATTACGGACGGACAGTCGATAGTTTAGTCTTTAGTTATGAGTACTAATTTAACTAAGTTGTTTTAATTAACCTGTATGGATTAGAATGATCATTGATCATACAGACAAGTCTAAAGACCAAGATGGACATAAATATTTATGCCTGATTTTCGCAGTAAAAAATGTTTATGACCGGTCATGAGTTTTGACTGTTACATATATACTATGTATTATATTAAGCTGTAAGACATCCGAAAAATAAACAAATATTGCCTACAACTTTACTGCGATAGACAAATTTGTTTTCACATACTTCGAAGTATGTGAATTCAATACAACTGTACATTCAATTGAATATTTTTCCAATTATTGTCAGCTCAATATATTCATTGGTATTCGCGTATGAAATTCAATGAAAACAGAAATTGTTTGCAGAATAAATCGGCCAATGAACAGCCTTGAATTGATTGAGTGAAGATGCAGATGGATATAATAAAAAAATTTGTATATGCTCGCCATAGAATTTGAAAATCGCCCGCGGTACTTTAGATATCTACATACATACATACATATCATCACGCCTGTCTCCCGTAGGGGTAGGCAGAGACTAGAGATTTCCATTGGCTACGATCCTTACATACCTCTCTCGCTTCCTCCACGCTCATAACTCTCGTCATACACGCTCGCCGATTTCGGGTACTCCTAATGTCCCCCTTTTTCAAAAAGTCTGCGATTTGGTCGCAGTATGTTTTACGAGGCCGACCCTGACCGCCGCTCCCAGCCAACTCTGCTTTGATACTTTTCGTCAGTCTCCTTTCATCCATCCTCTCTACATGTCCAAACCATCTCAACATCCCTTTTTCTATCTTTGTCACTACATCCTCATTTACACCGCATCTTTTTCCAATCTTTTTCTAATAGGTATCTATTTCTACAATAAAAGGTTTTGTGTTATATTGTGATGCTATAACGATGATGATAAGGGAAGATGGGAACGGATTAATATAGATATAGACTGAGCAAATTCAAGCTAAAATCTATCTCACAATACAATGAAGCCTGCAAGCGAACACGTCTCGCTTTATTATACTCTAGAATATTTCAATACAACGGGTATTCAATTCTTGGCGGGATTTCTGGGATATCAGGATCTGAGACTAAGACTGTCATATAAATCTATCCATGATGTATATAGGCGACAAGGAGCTCGATAATCTAGTATGTGTGTTCGTAACGATCAAGTGATAGCAAGCATGTTCTAATTTTTAATGGTCACCGCTAGTGACATATACATATGGAGCCCCTCCGTGGAAAGGCAAATCAAGGTGTTCAGATAGTTATCGCAAGATTGTTGTTAGACAACGTATTATAACGTATACCTCAAAACATTCTATGTCAGATGATAAAAAGTCTGACAATAATGACCAATAACCTAACATCTGAATAACTAAACACTGGGACTTAGCCAAAGCCTCAAATTTAATACATTAACGAAGTTTGGCAAGAACAAAAGTTTTGTCATTGAAATATGATTGACCACGTGCTATAGCGCGACCTGTGTCAATCCCATACATTTTGGCATAGTATTTAGGAAATCGCACGCGGTTTGACGCAAATTTTTGTTTAATCTAAGCATTTTGGTCTTGTCCAAAGAATTTGGAATTCAAGGCAAATTTATTTAATATGTGGTCTTCTCAATCTTCGATTACGTTTTGAAATTGTGCCTTGGCTGGAGTTACGGTGGTCGATCGGCAGTTGCTTCATTTTAATAGCATCAAGAACCGTCATATCGGGAGCCATAATTACACGTAATCTGGGTTTTGAAGCGTTACCTGAAGTGTGATTCACACAAAAAGTTTAACATTCAAAATCAATTCGCTGCATTTGAAATTTAAGAAGCCTGCCACGGAACATTTGTTGCTCCATTCTGACTCTGTCTTGACGATATTCATTTTCGTTCATGATACAAAGTTCTCCGTCACACGAAGAAAATGCAGACGGAATATAGTGAATTTAAATGGAAAGCAAGTGTTCCTTACGACACTGTATTTTATGCTGCCTTCGCATTGTGTACACAGCTAAGATTAAATTTCGAGTTTTCCACGAGACGGAATTTCTATTCAAGCTCGCTGTAATTTAGTTTTAAAACGGTATTTAGGGCTCCGAAACTCTTAAGGTAAAATGAAAACAGGGCTTCATCATGAGTGTTATTTCGGTTGCATTTCAAGATGAGATTTGGAGCAAAAGATCCTTGAAGACGTATGGGATTGACATAAGATTGACCACGTAATTTACCGCAGCTTATGTCATTCTGTTTTTGTCAACGTTTGCCAACGTTTTGAAAATGTGACTTTGGCTAAGCCCCCAGCTTAAGAAATCTAACATTAATGTTATCTACTAACGCATTCGATTTACGAAAATCGAATTTATTCACGTTGAATAAGTTCGGGACAAGACAAAAATTGTAAAAAAATATATTTCTGAATAATGTAAGTACCGATTACACATCTATTAGCATTTAGTAAAAAGCGGTTATTAAAATATTACAAACAGACGCTCCAATTTTATTTATTTGTATAGACGTAGAGATGAAAAAGGTAAATCACTATATTTTTTTTAGTAAAGTGTACATAAAACTAAGTTCTGATTAAAAAGCAAATGCTACTTCACAAATTCCTATGTATAAGTTCTTGTTGTGCAGCAAAAAATCTGGCTCGCGTCGCACAATGGATGCCAGGATCTAAACGCGACCTGTTTTATATTCTGTGAGAATATTTCAATACTGAGAATTTGAGACTCGGTTCGGTAGCTATACTGAAACAGGCGTGTAGGTACTTAAGTATTTATATCGCACGGTTTACTATCAACTTCAATACTATATTAGCTATCCGACCGAATTACCTATTTGTGTCTAAGCTTTGACACTAATCACGGTAAAGATAGGAGCACCAACCCCGCTCCTATCACTGGGATCCAGCCTGAAGCGTACCAATCCCTCGTCCGTGCCTAACTATGTTAATCTACAGTTACATTTGAACACATTAAAATTATCAACAGCAATATCATATCAATATCAAATACTAATAAAGGCCATGTTAAATCACTAGAGCACAATACACGTCTACACCGCTCGGCGAACCCAAGGAGAAGAGAGCGTTACACTCATACTCACCCCGACACTACTACTGCCAAGAGGGGTTTACCTGTAGTGGGGAGATATCTGTCACGTGATGTTACCGGGCGCTAACAACTATACAATAATACTCTTTACTGAACCACAAAATGATGATATTAGATACAGCTTTACTTAAAACAATGAGGCACAAAGGTGGACTTATTGATGAAGCAATCTCTTCCAGTCAACCTTAGGGTGGATGGAAAATTCAAAGAACCACTAGTTATAAATATATGAAAACACACATACATATATATATATATACAAATACTTATAAATATAGAAGATAGCTTGCTAAGCAAGTATACAATGGGTTAGGGACGAGATGAAAAAAAAGAGACTTAACAAGTGTTTAAACTGTGAAATACCATGTACAGCCTGGTGTCAAGTTCTCCGGAACCACCTTTCTTTTATAATCAGACAGTCAAGTGTTTAACGCCTGCAATTTCCTATCCAAACTGGAAACGACTAAATAAACTATGCTTCCCATGGGATTCAAAATCACCACCCTTGGGTGTACAGGCAAACGCCTTAATCCTGGACTACTGAAGCAGTCTAGTCAGAAATACTAGTGGTACTACCCTTATTGCCAGTTAATCAACAAAAGTTACAAAAGACTTTCATTTCCATTTCACTATATGGTTACAATTTCAACTAATATATGACTATATCCTTATAACATTTACAAAGGAACTCGTAACACTGTACAAACAGACCTAAGTAAACGTTGTTAGTTTTGTTAAATTTTGTTTATATTTATCTACGTTTTACCTCCTGGAATCTACCTGCCAAGCCTACCGTATTATTGTATGGTAATTCATATTAGATTGGATTGAGTTAGCCCCAAAGTAAGTTCGAGTGTGTCATGGGATACTAACTGAATGGTACTATATTTTATAACAAATACATTATAAAGATAAACATCCAAGTCATCAAGATCATTTTTACCTTAACCTGACCGGGGATCGAACCCGGGACCTTCTGAGTAGTGGGCGTATTAACCATTATGCCACGGAGGTCGTCGTAATCAACAAACATTTGTAAGTAAGTCTTCGCAAACCCTGCAGATAATATCAAGATGCATCCAAGCCTTTCTTTTTTTAACAGACTGAATATACGCGATGAGAACCAAATGCTAAGGTAGTGAGTGTTACACAGATTTTATTGTACATTTAGAGACAAACATTGCAACTGAGATTCTTCTTTAAAAAGGAATGTACATTTTGTTCACTTGGCAGCACATTAAATATATAATGTGTCTGAAAGCTACACGTGAAACTACTGCGGATATTTATTTTATTTTCGTATAAAATAATAAATAGTGAAATGTTCAATCATTCTCAGTATTGCACCGGCAATTTGTTGAATGGACTGATTTCACAAAAATGTATTTTTGGTTCGATGGAATAAAATCTGTGTTACAGCCTCTGTGTTAAGACTTACCTTCAGGCACAGCCAGCGAAGTCAAAAGGAAGTGAACACACGCAGCGCCCGTGCCATGGCCCATTAGAGTGACGTTAGTAGGATCACCGCCGAAGACAGCCACATTCTCCTTGATCCAATGCAGAGCTGCTATTTGGTCCATCAGACCATAGTTCGCTGGTGACCGTGGGTAGTCATCAGACCGAGGGTTGAGGAAACCTGTGGAAGGACACTGATGTTATATTTATCATCATCATCACTTTGTAGGTCTTCGTCTAAGCCTGTTTCCCGGTTGTATCTTCAGCTTACGCTTCAGAGCCCAGGGTACGCTATTAATCATGATCCCGATTTGGCGGAACTGGTTATTACAATGGAGCGACTGCCGTCTGACCTCCGTAACCCTTTTTACAGGGGAACCAGACCCACAGGAACATGATTATCATCATTTCGTAGGTGACATGGTAAATCGACCATAGAGCCAGAGTTCCTCAGACCCTGGACTAAGAAATCTTTGGTTATTTAGTTATTAATTTTATGAATCTGGTTTTTTTTTTATGATACCGAAAACGAATACTTGCTTTCGCCATTCGAGAAACTTTCTGCCTCATCGGCCATCGGTTCTTTACGCTATGTTCTCTGCCCACTGCCACTTTAACGCAAATAGAGTCAAATACAAAATCGATTTATTCACTTAATTGAAACGAGATTAACGACAAAATTTTAACCTATAAATAATTTCTCTAAGCACTTATTATTTGCCATTATTAAAGTTAAAACAGTAGGTAAATAAATTTGTGTTTATATTTATTTAAAATAAACATTGAAAGTCAAAGTGGGTAATCTCCTTAACAGAGGGTCCTTTGAAGTCTTTAATAGCCCTCAGATTGCTTGCTCGTCATTAAAAAATAGCAATAAATTAACGCCTATAAGATAAAAATCTTTAAGGAAAAAAAAACTCGTGTTCGGGAAAAATTCCATGAAAAAGGTTGGTTTTTGTTTGTCAAATCTAACTTTGTAATAATACATTTTTATATTACTAGCTGTTCCCTGCGGTTACACTAGCTCTAGGGCAGATATCCCTGACCCCCAGTCTTTATAGTTGGTACGGTAGGAGATTAAATTTCCCCCGTCTGTACTATATAGCCTGTAATCATCCTCAAGAATAGTGCTATCATTTTGCAAAAATAATATTTGAAATCCGACCATTCGTTCTGAAGTTATAAGCGTTCAATAAAAACAAAGTCTTCAGCATTACTATATTACTAGCTTTTCCCCGCGGTTTCACTCACCCTTGGTGTGTATGTAGTATAGTTTTTAACCTTACCCGAGAATCAGGCTATCATATGCAGAAATCATTTAAATACGACTAGTTATGAGCATTCAAACAAAAAAAACTCTTCATCTTTATTATATTAATAAGAATAGACTATAGATCTGTGACACTACATACCTACATTACAAACCTATTTCTATGTAAATTTCAGACTGACATTTCGCATTATGTTTATGGTTCTTTACTATAATGAGAACACGTAACCATTAGAAAAACATCTCAGTCGTAAAAGTATGTTTTCTTTTATCTGACCTTTATAATTATTTGGCTGGAAAATTTGTGTTTTTCCATCTAAAATTAAGCTTTTTGTATTCCCGTCTAATTAGCCCTAGGCTTAGTAAAAAAATACTTTTAGAATAAAAGTGAACTCATCTTATCCACCCGCGGCGGAATTAATTTGCACAAATATATTATTATTCAAAACAATTTGGGCAAAAGTTCTATTTTCAGTTACTAATTTTTGCCCAAGACTATGCTTCTGTAAAATTAGGACGTAAAATATTCCATGTAAGTATCTAATGCAAGTGCTTGATTTAAACGTACTAACTTAAATGCAGAATCATCTGTAAACCATTAAACTATAATATAAAAAAAAAATTACAAACCAGTCAAAACTGAAAGTTTAGTTAACCATTTATTTATTTTAACTGGTGATTGGGAAGCACATTATTTAGTAAAACTGTACACGGATAAATTAAAAAAAAATAGGCGAAAGTTCTTACCAAAAAATTATATTTTCTTTACTGAATTGATTTAAATTTTTTGATCTAATATTCGGCTTGCACAACGCCTTTATAGCCATGAAAACAGCTTTTTTCTAGTATATTTTCAATGAGATGCGGACCCGGAGATCCAACCATTTGAGAATCCAACTTTTTTAGAGTTCTATTATGAGAATTCGACATAATGTCCCGAAATGCCCGCGATCTCGGGAGGAAACGAATAGTTTAAATCGCATAAGAAATATAATAAAGAAATATAGAAATGAGATCATTTATTTTCCTATTTAGACGTAAGTAGGGTGACACAACTTTTGTAAACCCGACCTATTTATTAAATATTCTGAGGAAAATCGTGACGCACAGAAGTTCGTCAAAAATTTTGGCATTCTTTATAAGGCATCCTTTTGTGAGGGAGCGCTAACGAAGCGAGCTTGTAACATTGTTGGAAAATTTCGAAATAACATAGAAATAACTTAGTCACTTCGTTCACAAAATGTACTTCACCGTCAAAGGGTCAACGTCGAATTTTGAAAATAAGAAAATCAACCAGAATTTCAATTTTTTTTTTTCATGTCGTGACTTGTTATTATTTTTAGACCAACCATTAGAGGAAAAGTATTTACATAATTACAAAATCTTAAACTAATTATTTAAACTAAAGCCAAAAATTAAGATACACATATTTAAAAAAAAGAACAAAGCTTACTAAAATTCGAGTCCCGGCAGAAATTAGTAAGTATTTTTTTATCAAAAATCACCATCACAACCACAGATGCTTTATAAGCTACTGGTACAATCGGTCACAAAGGTTGTAGGCTCTATAGTTGTAGGCTCTGCAGGTTCGATCTAGGCTTACCTTACACTTACACGTAAGGTGACTTTATTAAGTGGTCCAATGTAGAATTGTAAACCCTTAAATTAATCGCCATGGCACCACCGTCGCGTCGCCGCCCTTAGTGGCATATCACTATCACTACATAGTATAAAATAAAGTCGCTTTCTCTGTCCCTATATCCCTATGTCTGCTTAAATCTTTAAAACTACGCAACGGATTTTGATGCGGTTTTAAAATAGATAGTGTGATTCAAGAGGAAGGTTTTTATGCCCGAGCGAAGCTGGGGGCAGGTCGCTAGTAATACATAAAAGGTACTTCAAATTTTACTTAAAAGATTTACAATGACGGACTTTTGTCCGCCAGGATACATTGTCCAGGATCTCTTACAGTCATGGCATGGTTTCTAATAAGCATACCTAAAGAAAAATAAAGAACCAATCTTAACCATTACATAAAGGGACCAAAATTTATAAAGATTTTGTTGATAGCTATATTAAAATTATACCCCCATATTTTATATTTTCTAATTAATTCCAAGAATGTTTCTTGTGTGTGACATGTTCATTTTCTTTTTGTAAAAAAAATTGTGATTCTATTTCTGTTTTAATTTGTATCTGACACGCTTAGATTTTGTTTGTTTTAGCGCATTTTTACGTAAAATTGGACACCAACACAGTATAATGAGTTTCTTTTTATGCTTTTGAATTAAATGGACTTTTTCAAAGGTTGAATGAAAATTAAATTTCAGAACAAAAATATTATTGAAGAAAAGTAACTAAAAATGTGTAATTACTTGTAATTACTAAAGTAACTGAAAATGTTTAAATAATTACTTTAATTTTATAAAAATTGTAGAAGATAAAATGAAGAAAGGAATTTTATCAAAATGGAGACTTGTTTTGGTTTGCATATTATGATACTGGGCCTTTCCTTTTGATAAATGATGACCTATTTTCACAGATAAATCATAAAACAAGACATTTAATGACCTTTTAAAAATTTATCTTTAAAATTAACAAATGCTTGTTAAATTTACTTTAACTAAAATAAGTTCTTGTCCTTTATCTCTTATCGAAATTTATCGTGAAAGAGACAAAATACATTTAAGTTAAAACGGGCTTAACAAATTTTCGCAAATTTTTATGAAAAATGGGGTCAAAATTAACATTATATTCCACTAGAAGAATTAGTTGACCTGTCAAACTTAGAAAACCGGCCTATTTTAGAACAATCTACCTTAAGATTGTAATTTTAACCGAGAACAATCAAAATGGAGATTTATTTTCCCCTTCAACAATTTAACCACTCAGTAGGAACGCTCCTTTGTCTTAAACGCCATGTCTCCTAAATACGTAACATCTTCAAGCCCTTAACCACAAAATATAGAGTCGACAGATACATACATATTGCCTCATATTCACATTCCTTTTCTGTTCAAGCGGTCAGGCTATGGAATAACCTACCAGTCTGCATTCGAGAGGCCCAGAACCTCTCCATTTTTTAAAAAAGAGTAAGGAACTACTTACCTGTTCTTATCATCTTAATTATTTGATGATAATTTATTGAGTAGGTATATATTTATGCAATAAATGTATTAATATGTAGTTTATATAGAATTATAAAATTTGATTTATGTATGTATTGCACATATTTATGTACGTATATATATTATTATAATACTTGTTATTTAAAAGTACATGCCAACTGCCTTTTTGTTTTGAATCTTCTTTTGAATTTGATGACCTCCGTGGCGTAATGGTTAACATGCCTGACCGCTACTCAGAAGGTCCCGGGTTCGATCTCCGGTCAGGTCAAGATGAAAAATCTTTTTCCGATTGGCCTGGGTCTTGGATGTTTATCTATATATGTATTTGTTATAAAATATAGTATCATTGAGTTAGTATCCCATAACACAAGTCTCGAACTTACTTTGGGGTACTAACTCAATCTGTGTGATTTGTCCCTATATATATATTTATTTATTTATTTATTCCTATCGCGGGTCTACTGGAAGAAATTTCTATAGAAATAAGTAGCACCCTTGTACTAAGTTTCCTAATTTTAAGTTTCCTATGTTTGTATTTGAGTGTACATGAATTAAATAAATAAATACATACATACATATGACAGATATGAAGATCATGTTGATTAAGATATGGTGTTTACAATTTTTTATAACTTGGTTTACATTTTAGTTTGATGGTTGCTTGTGAGGTGTTATGGCTTAGAAAAACTTTTTTATTTTTATTTCCAGAGTAAGTATGTATGTATAATTGTTTGGCATGCAATGAAGCCAGGCAAGCTCGATGAGTTTTAGCATGAATGGTTTCGTTAGATTCGTAATTGTGAGAGTAACACAGGGTATATCAAATATAAAAAATGGCGGATTCTTGACGTCAAATTTAAATATTTGACGTTCAAATTATATGAGGGTATTTTATGTGCAGTCGGATATTTTGATTTTTTAATAATTTAATTGTTATTGACATATTAAATTAAAAGCTTCTCATAACATTTTGAACTTCAAATACTATGTCTTTATAAAGCGTTCTATCTGTATCTTACTATAATTTGCGCCTTAATGTAAGAGTCCTCACAAACGTTGCTCGAATAATACAGAAATAAACTTGAATCGTCTTCTAAGTGGAATATTATCCTTCGAGACAATGGCAAGAGATAGGGTTGTCAGATCCAGGATTTTCTTAAAACGTCCGCGGGATAAACGTTGAATTAAACTAATTAGAACTTTTTGAAATTAAAACTATTGCTTCCATTTTATAATAAGCAGCTTTTGCTTCATTATGTTTCTTTCTTTTCATTGGAATTGTTGGTTGCTGCAGTCAAATAAGCATAATCCTTTGAATAATTGCCTTTATTCTGTAAATAATTTAAATAAATGCTTTGAAAATAGATGTGGTGTTCAACAATAGTTTGATCGGTTCAGAAACCGTAGGATTTGAATTTACAGTGAAAAATGTGTTATTATATTAAATTACACACGAGAATTTATAAAACTATTGCCGAATAATATATGACATTTACCTGCTCTCGCATTATTAAATTTATGTTATTATCTTTTGTGTAGTCTTCTAGCCTGACTGGCAACCCTATACTAAAACACCACTCCTGATCCATATCTCACATTGCCACGCAAGGGTCCAAATATGGGCAATGGGCAGGCCATCACAAAGGAAATGGAAGTCTTGGACATTGTGACCATACAAGGGCCATTCCAAACGCCATAAAATTTTACATGCGCAGCATCAGGTTAAGGCCAAAATGGTGGCATAGATAACTTAATCTAAGAATAAAAAAAATTGAACATACATATACATATATGTATAATCACGTTTTTATCCCATAGACCATCACGCTAAACGTCATATGGCCCTAGGAACTCTAGGGCCATATGACGTTTAGCGTGATGGTATTTGAGGCCGGAAATCATTAGTGATTGGTTGCTAGCCGCCTTATGCCATCTATCCTTTGCTGATTCAGCCGAGAGTCAGAAATTCAATTACCTACCTAAAAATATAATATACGGTTAAATTGAAAAAAAGGCCTCTATTTAAAAAAAATAAAACCTAAACGCTATCAGCAAAAAAGACAGAGGAAAGTAAATTATCTCAGACTTGAAACAGCGGCAAGTGAGAAGGACAAAGATTAAAAAAGAAAAATGCCTGGCGTAAATACAACGCGTAATTCCAAATTCTATAGAAAAGGACGAGAGGAAGGCGCCTAGTAGGCCGTGCTAGATATCGGATAAATATTAATGAAGTAAAAACGAATTCGCGTGAGGACATGATTAATAATAAATTATGCCAAAAAGTGGCTGAACAGATCGAATAAGAAAACTATATTAATGAAGACCAAGCTCAGTATGTGTAGCCACCATCTTAGTAGCGGCAGGAAATGATCGTATGTTCTGTTAATTTTAAAATCATCTTGTGTCTACTTTATAGTTTCTCTATGCCCGCCATGGGAATACAATACAGCTATGCGAATCGGTGTTAATTTCTACCCTCGGTTATTAACAGAATCTGTGGTATAACTGCTAATTCTGCTATTATTGTTTCCTCGAATGTTGTGTCATTAATGGGTATAATAAGTACATTCACAGTTGCGCCATATTTGGCAGTTAAATAGTTTTGGGCAACTGTGTCTCATAAAATTATATGTTGTTTCAAATTTGACTATTTGGCTGATCGTCTTTAGTTTTGTGTTGAGAAGTATTTTGGTACTTATGTTATTGTAGAATGGTTTTATATTTATTTACGACATCATTTTTATCTTATACAATCTCAAAATGAGCTCCAATCTTTGGAAAAGTTGAAAAAAATAAAAATAAAAACATGATTGGGTATATATTTTGCTTTGTTTGTGTAAATTTATTTAAGTACATTTGACTTATAAAGAAATACGAGTAATCATCAGTTTAGCGCAAGATATAAACACCTTAGAGCACAGTTCTTAAAATTTAGATAGATAGAATCGTATGACCCGATCTTTTTCGGTGGATTTTGCAAAGCCTGATGTCCGCTATAAATAAATCAAAGCATTTTTTTGAGAAAAGAAAAACTGGAAACCATAAGGCAAAATTGACATCACAAATCATTGTGTGAAGTGCAAAAGTAAAAATGTATTTTGCGAATTGTCAACACAAATGTCAAAGTTCCAACATGACTTGGCTTAACGACTGTCATCTTAAGATAACGGTTGACAGTTTGACAGCTCAACGTGTCCAAGACGGGATAATCTTAGTAAATACCAAGAGGTCGGTCACTTGCACCCTCTTGACACAAATTACTTAGAACACAGAAGTGAATCTTTAGTGGGTTTATTCAATGTTAAATAAATAATTTGAAATCTTTAGTTTTTGTTTACTTGAGTCTAAAGTAATTCATAAGTGCTATTTTTAATATGTACAAAGAGAAAATGCAGATTAGCGATAACATTAACAAAAAAACTTTAAAAATTTAAAAAAATAAACCTTTTGTTAGGTTTCGCGAACTTTAATAAAAATATTTATTAAATACATACACATATATCACACATATTTACACGTTACGCAATTAAATTAAAGAAATAAATAAAGTATCCATATATAGTTATTAATTTTATCGTTTGGGAGGGCAACACCGGAAGAAGGGGGTAACGGTCGTCATTTGGGATGGAAGGGGCACTTGGTCACGGGCGGACATCGAGTTCAGACGTGTAAGTATTTTTCTATAAATATGTTTGTTTAAGAGTGTAGAGTGGTGAAAATAAAATACTGTTCACATTTGAATAAGCAGATGTGAGTGACGCGAAAGTAGACGTTGTCGCGTAGTATTGTTGTTTGATTTATACTTGGTGAGTTAAGTACTTACTTATATTTCTACTATACACACTAATGTAATTATTATTATGTAATTATAGTTTGTATGCATATATTTTGGGTTTTATTACATCTCAGAAGCGGGATATTACCCAGCTATATATTAGCAATAATAGAATAAAAATACATCGTAATTTTCCGTGCGAACAAAATAATGACAATAACAATTGCAAAAAAAAAAAAATATTACTGCCGGTCAACTTTTGCGTAGGGTAGTCATCAAAATATATATATTTTAATTTGTCTTGCCGTAATGTTATGTTTGACACATTAATTGTAGGTAGGTAAATAATTATGTGTGTTTAATTAAAGCTATAAATTAATACATATGTTTAATAATTAGATGATAAAATAGTGTAATTGAATAACTACATGGATTTTGTTTACAAGTTTCAGAAAATGCCACGCGATAGTGAGACTTCATCACAGAGGCGGTTGAGGACGCCAGACCGTCATCAAGCGGGTCCAAACCAGGAAAGACGCAGCAGTTCACGCAGATTTAGTCCAGAATACCGAAGTCGCAGCCGGTTACGTAGCACCGGTCGAGAACCCGTTCGCAGTAGTAGAATAGATGAGTGGGAACGAGAAATGCAACAGCAACGAGAGCGACTACGGAAACTTGAGAATGAACTGCAAAGAGAGCGAGAACGGAGCAAAGCTAGCCATAGCAGAACTCCTATAAGAAACTCTAACACTAATGATGGGCGGCACACGCGACGAACATCATCGCGTGAGGAACGACCATTGGGCACAGCGCGGTCAGCACTCGAGAGGCGTTCACCGGCTGCTGGTGCTTCGGCGGGAGACAACGAGGCCGCGGCGGCTCAACGGATAGCAAGGTCAGACAGTCCAACTTTTAGTGCTAAAGACGTTTTAAGTATGCTTAAGTCAATTAATCAAAATGTGAATACTCAGTCCAGGCCGTTGACGGTTTCAAGCTCGTTGCATAATAACGCCAACCATAAAAATATTTTACCAGAATTTGACCCTTCTTCGAAGGGTCAACGAATTGATGTTTGGATCAGAAAGGTCAACGAGTGTGCCACCGTCTACGGCTGGGAAGAGACTACTATCATACACTTTGCTATGCAGAAACTCCAAGGGCTGGCTAAAACTTGGTATGAAAGTTTGAATTCTATATTATTTAGTTGGGATGAGTGGCAGCAGAAATTACTCAATGCATTTCCTTTCGAACAAAATTATGGCCAGGCCTTGGAGGATATGCTGAAAAGAAGAAGCCGCTTTAATGAACCCTTAGAATTGTACTATTATGAAAAACTGGCACTCTTGAACCGGTGTGACATCGATGGCAAGCGCGCGGTTGAATGTATTATTCATGGGCTTACTGATAGGACGATGAGATCTAGCGCCAATGCGTTGCGATGCAGTCACCCTGATGAATTGTTGCGTTTTCTTATGAGTAATAAAGAGTCATCTCAACTCTTCGATCGCAGCTCATTTAAAGGTAAATCTTCATCTAGACCAACTGGTACTGATACGAATAGGAGTACAAAACCTAGTCTTAATTATGAATTGTTTTGTTATAATTGCAAGGAGAAAGGTCACCCCTATCTTAAGTGTTCCAAACCTTTAATAAGATGCTCACAGTGTCATAAATTTGGCCATAAACAAGAGAATTGTAAACTTAGCTCTGTAAACGGTGATAAAACTACTGACGCACCTAAAACAATGCTTATTCGAAATTCAGAGTCCAGTTCAAAGTTTACTAAAGATTGTACGGTTAATGGTATTCAATTAAAATCATTTGTGGATTTCGGGAGTGACGTCACGCTTCTCACTCAGTCTACTGCTTCAATGTTAGGTTTGGAATTTGAAAGTTGTCCCCTACCCTTGAAGGGTTTTGGTAATAGTGTAGTATATTCTTTAGGTACCGTTGGTATAGATTTGAGCGTAGACGGCGTTGTCGGTCGCGTTTCATGTCAGATTGTAGATGATTCATTTTTGGATTTTCCAGTACTGATAGGTCAATCCTATACTGAACAGCCTCATATTGCTGTTTTTAAAAATGCCACAAAATTATTATTTTTCAATATGTGTGATGAACTCCCCTTCCAGGAATCGTTTGATACTCTAGATACTTCTGTTACAGTCATGGTTTTATTTGATATTGACATACATGGGCCAGCCGTAGTCAAAGTGCGCGCTAGCACCAATATAAATGGGTGTGTAGTCATAAGTAGTAGGGTAATAGGAAAACCAAGTCAACAATTTATAGTGAATGGAGGGGTATATCAAGTCAGGGATGGATTTCTTTTTATTAATATAGTACCACTTATGAATATTTGTAAACTAAATGCTGGGAGTATTATAGGTAGAGGAACACGGGTTCAAGTAATAAAACAACTTAGAGCAACGATTAATTCCCCACCGACTGACCTTGACACGATGGACTTTAATCAAGTAAATATAGGAGATTCAGTTAATCAGTACCAGAAACAACATCTTGTAGAGCTTTTAAAAAAGTACCGTCATTGTTTTGCCAGCTCTTTAAAGGACTTAGGATGTACTAAAGTAGCTGAGATGAGTATTGAATTAAATAATAAAAGACCTATCGTTTATAGACCCTATAGGTTGTCACTAAAAGAACGAGAACAAGTCAGAGAAATGATCGGGGATATGCTGGACGCAAACATTATTAGGGAGTCGGTTTCAGAATATGTAAGCCCTATCATCTTAGTGCGTAAAAAAGATGGTAAGCAAAGGTTATGTGTAGATTATAGACTCTTAAATTCCATTACCATAAAAGAACGTTATCCAATGCCAATAATTGAGGATGAGATTGCTAAGCTTTCAGGTCAAGCATATTTCGTAACCTTAGACATGGCATCTGGTTACTATCAGGTGCCAATATCAGAAGGCTCTAAACCATTGACTTCCTTCGTAACCCCGGATGGGCAATACGAGTTCAATCGCATGCCCTTTGGCCTGGCTAACGCGCCAGCCGTATTTCAGCGGATGATGAATAAAGTTCTTGGTTCAGCCAGATTTACAGATGCCACGGTTTATATTGATGACGTTCTTGTATACGGGAAAAGTGTGGATGAATGTCTGGATAGATTAGAGAGAGTTTTTAAAATGCTAGAGAACGCCAACTTGACGTTAAATTTGTCAAAATGTTACTTCCTTCAGGATAAAATTTCGTACTTAGGATATGAAATTAGTGGTGCTGGAGTACGGCCGGGAGATAAGAAGGTACAATCTGTTCTTGATTTTCCACGACCTACTAACGTACATTCTGTTCGTCAATTTTTAGGATTAGTTGGGTATTTTAGAAAATTTATCCGTAATTTCGCAAGTCTAGCACATCCACTTAATGTTTTGCTTAGGAAAGACGTTAGTTGGGTTTGGGCTCAAGATCAGGAACAGGCTTTCATCACTCTTAAGGATCGTCTGGTTGACAGACCAATATTAGCAATATTTGATCCAACCGTTGAGACAGAGTTGCATACCGATGCCAGCAAATTAGGCATCGGAGGGATATTGCTTCAACGGAAGAATGCCAAAGACTCATTTCAACCGATCGCGTACTACAGCCGACAAACTTCTCCGGAAGAGAAGAACTTCCATTCTTTTGAATTGGAGACTCTAGCTGTAGTGTGTTCATTAAAAAAATTTCGGGTGTATTTACTCGGATTGGATTTTAAAATAGTTACGGACTGTAGTGCTTTGCGCTCAACTTTTTCTAAACGTGACCTTATTCCGCGCATCGCTCGGTGGTGGCTCCTCCTGCAAGAGTTTCGTTGTACTATTGAGTACCGAGCGGGAAATAAAATGGGCCACGTAGACGCGTTGTCTAGGAATCCGACTGAGGATAGGGATAATATTACTAACCCTGATACCCTCCCTAGCATTATGAGAATCGGTAGCGAAGACTGGTTACATACACTCCAGTTGGGAGACTCTGAACTTTGTCGAATTAGAGATATTTTACTAAATGATATTGACGGCGAAAAATTAAACTATATTAAAGATAATTATTTAATTAAGGACAATAAACTGTATAAGTGTATAGATGGAGATCGCAACAATATAAGGTGGGTAGTACCAAAGGGCGCAAGGTGGCAACTGTGTCGTATGAACCACGATGACATTGGTCATTTTGGGGTAGAAAAGACTATGGAACGTATAAAAAAAACATATTGGTTCCCTAAGATGACAAGGTTCGTAAAAAAGTATGTTCAAGCATGCATTGAATGCGCGTATTCAAAACGGACTTCTACAAAGGAGGGTCATCTGCACCCTATAACAAAAATAGACGTCCCGTTTCACACTCTTCATATTGACCACCTTGGGCCTTTTGTGCGGTCTAAAAGAGGAAACTCCTATTTGTTAGTGATAGTAGATGCGTTTACAAAATTTACTTTTATTAGGCCTGTTCGTAACACAAAAACAGTTTCTGCTATTAAAACCCTCGAAGATGTATTTAATACATTTAGAAATCCTGATCGTATTATAAGTGACCGGGGCACTTGTTTTACATCCCACGCTTTTAAAAGGTTTTGTTTGAACAAGGGGATAAAGCATGTGCTGAATGCAGTTGCAAGCCCTCGATCGAACGGACAGGTAGAGAGGTACAATCGTACTATACTCAATTCTCTAACTGCTCAAAATTTAAATTTTGACGAGAAGGACTGGGATGATAAAGTAGGTAGTATTCAGTGGGGAATAAATAACACTTGTCAAAAGACCACAGGGAAAACGCCAGCGGAAGTCATGTTCGGGTTGAATATGAATGCGGAATTAAATCCAAGGTTGAATGAAATAGTACGTTCTGTTGGGCAAGATACGGATTTGATAACAATAAGGGAAAATGTGAAAGACAAAATAGATGAAGAGCAGGGTAAACAAAAACGGGCGTATGATAAAAACCGCCGTAAAGCTCGTCAATATGCTGAGGGTGACCTGGTTAAAATCACTAGGACATCTTTTGCTAATGACGGAAAGAGCAAAAAGCTTATAACGCCATATGTAGGACCCTATCGTGTTACAGACGTATTGGGAAATGACCGATATAGGTTGGCTGCCATACCAGGTTTAAGTAAAACTAAAAACAAACGTAAAACAACCGTGGCTGCCGATCGCATGTTACCCTGGGTTCACGTTGCCGCTTTAGATGTTGAAGAAAATAATTCGGTAACAGAATGTTCTGATAGTGATGAGTAATTATAACTTTGTTGGTTATCTACTGTGTTCATTATATCCATATGCCCGCAATTCCTTTGTAAGTTAAGGAGTGGGCTGATAAGGAGGATACCTAATTTAATTTAAGCGAATAGTTAATTTGTATATTTGAAATATGAATCAGATAAATATGATTAGTTAATTGAAGAATAGATATAATGTTTTTGATTGTCATATAGTTGGTTAATAAATAATTATAAGAATAGAATAAATTAAAGTGTAAGATTGTACTACTACAAGAATACGTGAGAGTGAGAGGGTGTACAGGTTCATTGTAGTCATGGATAATGGCAATGTGGATTTGTCATTGCTATGGCGACAATGAGACTAAATAGTGGTGTAGTTTGTGATGCATGGTGGAATTGGTTCACAAACGTCACCCAAAATTTGATGGCTTTGAGTTATTTAGGGACCTGTGAGAACGCGGAATAACGCAGCTAGGTTCACAGGCTTGCTGGCATGGCTAGCGAACATGCGGATTGCTCGCTGCCTTGGTAGCAAGGCATACTTATGGTGTAGTTTGTGATGCATGGTGGAATTGGTTCACAAACGTCACTTATTCCGTATAATTAGATCAAAGTATAGATTTGTACAGTGAGTGTGCGAAATTATTCAATTGGGTACACAGGCTGGCTGTCATAGTTAGCGAGAATGTATTGAAATCGCTTCTTTGGCAGCAAGAATTCTTAAATGTGTAGTTTGCGATGCATGGTGGAATTGGTTCGCAAACGTCACTAGTTACTGGAAATCAGGTCAAAAAAAAAGGATTATTATAAAATGGTTGAATTCGATTAAAATATGTTAATCAGTTTACGAATTGTTCATTCATGAATATTATACTAAAACTTATAATGTAAACAGGTTTGAACTCGATGTTATCAGTAAAATCAAAAGTTTATAAATTATAGAACCGAGTGTTAGGTTGACTATTCCGATAAAGAGCTCACGTGCATGAGGACATGCACGGCATCAGGATGGTCGAGTGTTAGGTTTCGCGAACTTTAATAAAAATATTTATTAAATACATACACATATATCACACATATTTACACGTTACGCAATTAAATTAAAGAAATAAATAAAGTATCCATATATAGTTATTAATTTTATCGTTTGGGAGGGCAACACCGGAAGAAGGGGGTAACGGTCGTCATTTGGGATGGAAGGGGCACTTGGTCACGGGCGGACATCGAGTTCAGACGTGTAAGTATTTTTCTATAAATATGTTTGTTTAAGAGTGTAGAGTGGTGAAAATAAAATACTGTTCACATTTGAATAAGCAGATGTGAGTGACGCGAAAGTAGACGTTGTCGCGTAGTATTGTTGTTTGATTTATACTTGGTGAGTTAAGTACTTACTTATATTTCTACTATACACACTAATGTAATTATTATTATGTAATTATAGTTTGTATGCATATATTTTGGGTTTTATTACACTTTATTTCATAAAGCATTAATTTATCTTAGTGATAACGTCAGATATATATAATACATTTTCCATAAAGTAAAAGAATCCGTATTTGATATTTTTCAAGAATTAAAATTATATATATTTTATTTTATTAATGAACAGCTGACCATAATACGCATGAAATAAATTATATATTGGCTGCGCTATTATTTATTAAACAGTTTTGAAATCTATGTTAAAACAAAAAATATTAATTTTTAAGAAAACTTCATATTGTGGTATGATTTTTCTCGTTTAGCGTCGGTGGACCGATTTTTCGGGGATTGCGGTTTATGTTTTCGGATACATTTTTTTCGCAGTCTGTATCCTTTAAATATAGAAATTAAAGCGAAGCAGTACAGTTCAAATACGTAATTATAGAACAATACTCGTGATTAAATTCCAAAACCATGTTGTTAATATTAAAAAGAGTCTCAACTGTACTCTATTTATTTTTGTACTTGATCTCATTCATACGGTACCACGAAATTAAGGGTAAGAGGTTTTACTGCAAAACTGTTTTAACAGTATCTTCATTTCAGGAACTAACAAGATCCTTCAATTCGTATTACCTTAGAATCTTTACGATAATGAAATTTTTTCTATCGCATTTTCTAATACCTAAAGACTAGACCAAAAGATTTAGATCCAATATTTTAAAACAGTGAAGGTTTTTTTGGTATTATTTATTTTAAAATTCAATTTAATTTAAATAGTATATTTTAGGTAGTCCTCTTGTCTTATGATAAAAAAAAACAAACTTCAGCTTAATTATAAAAGTATATACCTAGATAGGCAATAAGATTTATGACATCAGAAATTTTTGCTTTTAAATCATCCATACTAATATTATTAACGCAAAAGTTAGTTTGTTACGCTTTCACGGCTAAACCGCTGAACCGTTTCTGATGAAATTTAGAATGGAAATTGTTACAGGGTCAGAGGTCAAACAAAAGATACTTTTGGTGTGATATTATCAAGATCCACGCGGACGGCAAAAACTGGTAGATTATCAATGTATTTTTTTTTTCTATTAAGATATTCAAAACCGGAAAATATCATAAAAAACCTTGTCTAAAAACCTTATCTTAACCACTTAACTAGCTAAGCAAGCAAATATTAAGTGGTATAGCTATAATTATAGCAAATGACTACTTCTTTAACAATATGACGAGCGAACACGCGAAAAAGATATTAGTGTTGAAAGTTTGATTGAGTAAGGTATCATTTTAATTAAACTTATGTTCTAAGTGGCAATCAAAAATGATTGTAGTTCTTAAAACAATCATCCGACAATCATTTAGAGTATCGTTATTCCAGAACAGAGAAATTATCCGAATAGAAATGTTTTGAAGCGGATTTAGTTCCTGGATCAGTGTGGCAGCGTATTCTCTCTTCTTATCTTCAATTAATAATACTTATAAACCTATGTAAACCACACCACACCTTATTCGAAGTATATTTCGTAGTTTACAACAAAGCCACCTCATATTATCGACCAATAACAGTAGCAATTTTCTAGATGAGAGTCGTAAGGCTGTAACTGATTATTTTAGGCATAGTAAACCTTCTAAAAGTGTTAGCTACTAACATCCAGATTTTTATTCTATTGGTCCTGTTTTACTGTACAAAGGGTAACGGGCGTCAGACGAAATATGATTAGTTATACCCTTGTGCCTTCCTCATAAGGATTTGTGTTTTTCAGTACCATTTTTATTAAAGCCAGGTGAAAGGCAATGGACAAACAGATAGACCATCTTATTATTAATTTTTTAGACAAATAGTTAGGCTCGCAAGAAAAACCTGTGAAATCGATGGTTGACTGTGAAATATTCCCTTTCTAGGATAACTCTGCTATTGTTCTTTTGTTTTAATCCTGTGCTTTTGTATTTACATTTGTTTTACTTAAGTTATTATAAACATATAAACAAAATCCTACTATAACAAAACAAAAATAAAAAAACTGACACCTAACACATATAACAAGAAAAATGAAGAAGAAAGTCATTTAAACACACATAGATAAATAATTTTAATTTATCAAATTGACTGAGTGTTTTTCCAGATAAAATAATTAATCTCTCAAAGAAACTTCAAGTCACCGTGTTCATTTAAATAGCAAATCAACTTCGCTAAAATATAACTTTGTGTTTTTAAAACTCAACCTTTCTCTCTTATATTTAAAGCAATTTTTGCGTATCATTAAAATATCTTATTATTATGTATTATACTTCTACCTTCTACTATATTATAAGCATCCTCTTTGTCACTCGCTGGTTGACTGTAAGAGATCCCTTTCAGGGATAAGTCCGCCATTTTACTTTTGTTTTATTATCTATGCTCTAGTATTTACTTTTGTTTTAGTACAATAAAGCTATAAAAAACAAACCAATACGTTTGTTAGTTATATTATGTCCTGATCGCACAATTTTAATTTGTTTTTTTTTTTTTCACAAGTAACCATCATCTTAATTTCAGCCACAGACTGTTCACTGCTGTACATAGGCCTCCCCCAAGCGGCCAGCGTCTGCCTGCGACCTTCTTCAGGTCATCTGACTATCTGGTCGGTGGCTGGCCGACGCTGCGCTTGCCGGTGCGTGATCGCCATTCGAGAACCTTTCTGCTCCATCGGCCATCGGTTCGTCGAGCTATGTGCCCTGACACACAGAGAATAAAATGTCTGAACTTAGAACTTACCCAGTATACCAAGTCTGTAGTTAATGGTGACTACCACCAGCCCAGCGTGCGAAGCGAGGACTGTCCCATCATATGGGTTTCCTGAACTCCATTCGTATGACTCCCCGTGAACGAAGACTAGCACTGGGTAGCGAGCGACTGCGTCTCTTACTCCCGCTGTAAACAAAAACATATCATTAAACATAGACATTTTCATTTCATACGGAGAAGACAGAGCTTAGCGCCCTAAGGAACCGGAAATCAATAGTGATGGATTGCGAGCTAGATCGCCTATGTTTTTTGACATAGTACTACTGCCATACGCTGATTCCCTCGGTCAAATTTTACGCGAGAAGAAAAGCATCTAGTACCTTCTATGTTTTTCTTGTCTTCCCAAAGAACTAAAAATGGATGATTATTAGAGAAATATTATGCCTTCTTTATGGTCCAGTTGTTAAGGCGTTTGCCTAAAATAACTAGATTCCAAACACAACAGTTAAGAGTACTGAGTATTTACAAATAAAAATTTGCGGAACGGATAATCTCATTACGTCATCAGTAGCCTATACTCGTATAGTGTTTGTGACCTTCTGACCTCGGAAGTGAATGTTATCTTCAAAGCCACACAAAAGCCCCATTGAGACCGCGTCCCCAACAAAGCGGAGAAGAATCCCTCTGTGAGGGAATGTCGAAGGGGATGAAAATATTTCAAGTCGATTTTTAAATAGACTTCAGTTCAGTTCAGAAATATTATTTAAAAATTTCGATGTCACGTATTTAGCATCTTTTGGATTTTGTTACAAAATTTATCTATACTTATATTATTAAGAGGAAAGATTTGATTGTTTGTTGGCTTCGAAGAAGCTTTGAATTCGAACCTACTAGACCGATTTAAAAATTCTTTCACCGTGGAAAGCCACACTATCCTCAAGTTACAAAAAAAAAAAAAAACGTGAAATTGTGTTCTATAACTTGAGAGTCCGATATACCGAAGCACTACCACCAAAGAATTGATACAAATGAGCGATTCGCATTCGTTCGGCTGATCTTAACATCACAAACACTAAAAACGAGCATTCGTTTACACTAGAAGATTAGAAAGAATACTTTTGTTCTAGCTCTTTGTTCTTTTGGTATAAATGCACCTTAACGCAAACATTGTTATTTCAAATGTACAAATAAAAAAAATTATCGGGAAACGCGTCTTTTAACATCACTGTATTTCAACGTTTTAACCCCTTAACATTTTAGACGTATACCAATGCATGTTATTCAAAAAGAACCGAACAATGAGAACAATAAAATGCCTCAATGTAACATGCACAAATCTTCTTGGTCCTGCGAAGTCGAAATACGTTTATCCACTGGGAAATCTAAGTTAGCGAGTCAAGTGTGAGTTCGGATGGAAATCAGTGTGCATCTAACTTGAGATGTAGTTGGACTACATTATTTTCCTTTGTCTCGGGCTTCAATCCTATAGAAATTGAGTAAAATTATCATTTAATCTTGGGATTTATTTGATAAGTTATTAAAACATGGGGGTCAAGAAGGGCGTGAAAAAATTCCTCAAGGTTTGGCAACGCACTCGCAATGCTCCAGGGCGTCGATTCTGCTAACGTTAAGACAAAATCGTATCAAAATAGTGTTTCAATAGTAGTGCTTTTTACACACTATTTACAAGAGTTACGACAGTATGATGTGATGTGAATGTAGTGTGTGGTGTGATCATCAGAAGTGATATAAAAAAAATACATTTCTTGTAACTAGTGTGTAAAAAAGCACTACAATTGAAACACTATTTTGACACGATTGTGATTTAACGTTAGCAGAATCGACACCCTGTGCGTTTATTCTGCTAACGTTAAGACAAAATCGTATCAAAATAGTATTTCAATAGTAGTGCTTTTTACACACTATTTACAAGAGTTACGACAGTATGATGTGATGTGAATGTAGTGTGTGGTGTGATCATCAGAAGTGATATAAAAAAAAATACATTTCTTGTAACTATTGTGTAAAAAAGCACTACCATTGAAACACTATTTTGACACGATTGTGATTTAACGTTAGCAGAATCGATACCCTGGTGCTGCAGACGTCACATAGACTACGGTTACCTTCTCCTATCTGGTCGTATGCCTGTTTGTCTAATTAATAGTATAAAAAAGCCAAGAATCGACCAGTGACGATTCAGTTTTTATTTTCTCGTATCGGACCAGTGGACCAGTGTCGATATCTATGCCGCATGACCACAACACAGAATAAAAATGGTTTAGGATAGGAAGTGACAAAGCAGCTTTTATTTACGACAGAGTAAGTAATTTTTACAATCGCTCGCGCGCTAATACAGGCGCCGTTCTCAATATATTTCATAGAAATCACCATATCAGGAGGCGTCGGTCGCCGAAACATACACTCATACTACTTAATCACTAACACTCACGGTCATACTAATTACTACAGAGGTAGACAGAGGTGATGTATTAATTTTTTTTTTTTTATTTAATTCATGTACACTTCGAATACAAACAACACAATTAGGAAACTTACAATTAGGAAATTTAGTACAAGGGTGCTTCTTATTTCTATAGAAATTTCTAATAATATTTATAATTTTAATATACAGAACAGGATAATATTATTAATACAATATTAGCAACTGGCAGGCCATACATGAGAGTATTTATAGCTTACAGCCGGTATGCCTTGATATGCTGTATTTTATTACTTTCGTCAAAATTTTTCCTTGCTCTGTGATTGTACACTTAGTATCATATAAATGTACTTAAAATATACCATTCCTCTTCTACTCGAACAAAAAGACTATTAATGAGCGTAACAATAGCAGTTGAGCGATATACATCCGTCTCACTTCACTCATTACTGCCATTTGCACTGGGACGGAACCCCGGTAGCGCTTAAGGGTTTAGGGGCTGGTATAAGTGAAAGGATCTACATAATTCTAGATATTTACATTTGAATGTTGTTTTAAGGTTAAGTAGGATGAGCCTTTGTTTCTCTTCTTGCGTACTTTGTTTTTTATAAAAAAATATTCTTAAGCATTCTTGACGGAAAATATTTACGTTAGTATTTTCAACGTAGGTATATTAATAAAGCAAGAACCTCCATTTTTCTTTTGGTATAAAAATGGAAATTGTGTAGATAGATTGATAAAATATAATCAAGTAGAAATTTTTCATGATGTTTCAAAACATTTTAGAAAAGGAAAACGCTTAGAAGAATTTGTAATCAAAAGATTACGCTGTACTGTTTAGAAATTATGGAATTACGTACTACGGGTATTCACTAAGTCTATTTATTTTAAAGTGTTGTGTATATTTAGATATCTAAAGTTTAATATTGCTTTAGGCAGAGTTTACAGAACTACTCAACAGGTAATAACGTTACTGGTTTGGTATTACCCACGTGAAGTTTCAGATACCGTAATTGGTATAATGTTGTTGCTTTTGAATATTTATTGGGTTATTCTTGGCTCTCCGGATAGTCAGAGATTCTCCTCAGTCTCGTTTTGAAAAAAGTGTACATTCAAAATTAGTTCAGTTGATTTAATTCAGTTGATTAAAAAAAATATATTTATAAAATAAAATCTCCTTTCCTCTCATGCAATAGGACACACAGAGACAGAATAAAAAACCTTGATTTACGTTTCTTTCCAATCCATCATGGCGCAGATACGATCTGCGAAAAGGCTCTTAATATCTACCCCTAGGTAATTAACAGACTTTTTATGGACATTTGAAGCGAAAATAATGAAAGAGCAGAGCATTTATCTACATTGCATGTGATTTCCTAACGATCTCGCATGTTAAGCGATGTAAATAGAAGTATGTCTATATTAATGGCGTTTGTACCTTGAGCTCCTTAGTGCTTTAGAAAGCAACACAGTAATAAATGGCCCGAACACGCTTACCCCAGTAGGCAGTTGAGCCTAGTATCATGCATAGAAGCAGTTGAAACGGTATTACATGCAAAATTAAATTGCTTCAACTTGTTTTGTGTGTTATGCTATAGGGTACGTGGCTCGTATGTTTATTTTATCTCCCCAAAAGCTTCTTCAACCCAACGCCATACAAGTGTTGACCCAAAGAAACTTACGGAAATACGCGTCTTCGAAGTAATTACGAGTTTTATTATTTTAGCGTACATAATTTTCTTGTTTTATTATTTCTTGAAACTTGTTACATTTTCTCTATAGCAATCTATCTGAATTGGCTTACATATTAGTTCAGAAGTAGGTTAGATTAATACCACAAGTTTTTCGATCATGACCGATTACTGTTTCGCATTGTTCTTACAAGTGGTTTGATGGAAAGCTTTTGACGGTGTATTACTTTTGTTTTCTTTTATTTTTGAAGCATTTTCCTTTCCATTTAATTTTACTTGAGGCATATATATATTTATTCAAGGATATTACAAGCTTAGTTTGAACAGCTTGAATGCTGCAATCGTAGACACAATAGTTTTTCAATTATTTGTCAGTGCCCCTGGGAGTCTAAAATATTACCCAGTTACCAAGTTGAAAAGATAGCAAAAAGAAACACTGCTGACATCCTCAACTGCCCTTAAGATAGATATTGCGAGCGTAAATAAGCTACGGTAACCGCCACACATCATTGTACTTGACTGCCAGTCATTAGCCTAATTTTACTTCGTCCGCCTATTTTTTAAACAATAACTAATTAATTTAAAAAAAAAAAAGAATTCTTTCAGAAAAAAATCTTTTATTACTTAAATATTATTTTTTGAAACATTTGTTCATTAATAAAAAAAAAATGCAATTCAAAAACTATGTTGTATGAATGAAAAGAAAAATGATCGAAATACAAAATAGTTCTAAATATTTCACATCAAATCGCATCAATAAATTGATGTTTGTCAAACAGGGTTGTCATCTGATTTACGCTTGTCGAACTATCACTATCAGATAATGTCAGACGGTAGCGTTATTTCCATTTGCATCAATAAATAAAAGGTATTTATGTTACTGAACCCTCCCTCGCCTTCACTGGTTGCTTCCTCAGCTGACTGTTTCTTTATTTAAAGAAACTCGCAGCACTTACAGTTTCCCAAGACGTGTTAAGAGTTAGAGCTCAATACATTTACTCTTAACAAGTATATTACACATGAATTGACAAAGACATTTGGGTCGTCAAAGAAAATGTTGACATTTGGTGAATGAGCAATCAAAGCGTTGACAAGAGTCATTGCCTGGTTACTAAGCGCATAGTGCGAGGTATTAGTTTGTGACGCCGAAGGCACGAGCAGTGGTCGGAGCTCAGGGTCTGCTCTCCTGCTTTTTTCTCCTCCACTTCGCTCAGTCTTCGGCATCCTTAGTTTTGAGACCATTTGCATGCATATCGTTTACTGTGACGACAGCCAGAATTTCATTTATGTTAAAGAACTCCGAAATATGCAAGAAAGATTTCTCCAAATATGCAAGAATAATTTTATAAAAGTCACGCAGACTTCAGCACTGAAGCAAGTTTCAAGTCCAAATATTTAACACGATAGGTTTGCAGATTATACAACTTAGATCGGCAAAATAACGAACTGATTTCATCAAATTCTTCTAATTCCAGAATAATAGACATTAAAACACACGGTTGGGGCCGGAAAGGTTCTTCCTCTTAGCGAGTCGACTCTGGATTTATATTTGTAAGGATCAGAATTCCGCCACTGACAAGGCGTTGTCAGTGGCTTCATTTAGGTCCCCGAGCGTGCAGGTGGCTGGGCACGCGGGGCAGGATAGCAGATGTCCCATGGTCTGGGGAGAGACACCGCATCTGCAGGTATCCTCTGAGCTGTACCCCCATCTGTACATGTTGTCCTTGCTTAGGCCGACCTGGATCCGGAGTCTATTTAAAGACTTCCATGTAGGCCATGGCAGATCATATGTCGAGGGAGATGGGTCTCGGACAGCGGTAGGAGTGACGCGTAATTTATTAATGGCTTACAATCTTACATATGTTTTTACGGTATTACTCTTTATTTTATTATATAACTATGAAGATAGAGTATTAATTAATATTTGATAGCGCTTCCCTTTTTTATTTTCAACCTATTAGATATTGAATAACTATCATCTATTTTCCCTCTATAATTCCGCAAATCCAGTGTTAAGCCAACAAAAGATAAAGGCATTAATTTGTATATGTAATTCATTGTATTGAATAATCAAATAATCTAGTTAAATCCATTCTACCATATAAATGTTTCGCTTTACATTTAATTCTCGTTTTAATAGACTTTATTGATGACGTCATTTTAAATTAATGTAATCGGATTAGCCAGAACCTTTGTTGTATCACACCTACGAATTAATGTATTGATTTTATTCAAACCATATTGTCATAATATCTTAGTACAGTGGATAAATATGTAGATAAGTACCAATTTTCCTCAATTATTCATTCATTTCGTATAGGTGTCAAGGTTTATTAACCATGCACACACCTGGTGTCAGAGTTCTTCGGAACCGCCTCTCCGCTGACGTGATTCCTTAATTTCTCCCATGCCGTGATGCTCTCAGTACGCCACTCTTGACTCCTAAGTGAGTATTTGTTTCACCGTGTTGGGGATAACTCGCCCGAATTAAATTATTTTCGCCTTACGACAGGCGAGTCGTCCCATAGCCCACGATCTACTGGGCGACCGTGACCGATGTGACGGCTGACTTTTATTTTATTTATTCACACAGTCTCATTTTTATATGGTGTTTTAGGAGTCGTTGATATAAACTAACAACCTGCTATGTCAATTCTGACCTATTGTTGGTTCTAGCTGTGCTTTCTATAAATCCCATCTGAAAAAATATTTTCTATTACCAATGATTGTATCTAAAGAAAGATGAGATAATTAATTATATACTTGAGTGAGTAAAGTAGGAGCAGTGTACAAAAGTTCGCATGAATAAACTGGTGGCAGAACAACAAAGTAATCTACTACAAAGTAAAACGAGATGTGCAAAAACGCTCCAATAGTCACAACCGACTTTCACTTTCAAAAATGGATCAAAACGAAATCATCAATAGAATTAGTGCGCTGTGCAAGCGCGTCCTCCGATTAGTCGTTATTCACCACATGCCGATTGAATGCCGAATTCGACCGATTTCGGTCGAAACGTTCCGAATTTGGAACGTGTGTCGCTGGCCAAGATATGCAAATTCCTAATTGATCAGCATAGCATGGATAAATTATTGCCGTGATTCCACATTGAATATTCAATTTGAGTTTTTGTGGCTGATACTGTTTTCAGGAGGATTTTCCTTGTAGACAAATTCGAATTTAGAATAATGAGGAATATAAAAATTGCCCTTTTGCATATAGCAAGCAAAGGCGAAAACGTAAGAAAAATGGGTCAAAGATGACACTGGATCAATTTTTATTACTTCACTAGATTTTGAACTAAGTTCATAGTTCTCGAAATAACCAAAGCAGAAATAGCATAATGTTTCAACACTAAAAGGAAGTCATTGAAAAAAAGAAGTAGCTTTGGCATAGACGTTTACAAAAGCTTATCCCAAGTATTATATAGAGATGTGAGAAAAAATATAGCTAAGCTTCACATCAGGTGGGCCGCGTTCCTACTAAATTAATACCTAAGTAATATTTTAAATGTTAGTTTTTTTATATAATATGTATGTTGAACTTTAATTTAATTTTGTTCTTGAAATAAATGAATAAATAAAAAAAGCAAATGAAAGGCAATATAGCTTAGAACATAAGTGGGAAAGCGCTGTAAGGGAGAAAAGTACAATTCTGTAATCTCATATACATAAGTATATATACCCTGCCGTCTTAATGAAAATCACAGAAAGCGCCTCCGGGCGCATCGCTCCACGTTTATTTAAAGCTGAAAGACTATTTTCGGGTTGTCCCCAAAACCACACGGCTTTTTTTGTGTGGCCCAATTTTTGAGTCAAAGCGATTTGGTTAGGTCAAAAAAATATTGGGTTTAACCTGAATAAGTGAATATTCCAGGCAATATAATGTATTGCAAATTATACCTCTATATATCATGACTTGATAAACAAAAATTGTTATGCAAAAACTCGCAGGACAATTCAAAAAGTAAGTTTACAGTTAAATAAAAACTAATTTATACAAAATTCAAGCGGATACTTTGACAATTAGGAAACGAACTGAATTTATTTAATTCTTAACTGAGTCTGCCATTGCATGGTAAGTAATTTGTAGTAAAGTGACTAAACTCTGGGTTATAATACATGTACTTGTTTCCACGTTTTACTTCCAGTGTATGTTTGTATACGCAATACCTCGCCTCGAAATTAAAATAAACAAACATATATTTTTTTGTCATTATAAAATTTTATCTTAAAAATGTCTTTAGAAGCATGAAACGTTTCGAATATAATGTGTGTATTTCCATGTTTACAGCATATTTATTTTACCACTACAATATTATTCCTTAAGGATGCCGCGTGTGTTGCCATATTGAAATAATATTTATTTAACCGCTTCATCATTATTACTTGTACCATAGGGTAAATCTCTACATAGCCGAGTACAGAGCTAACAAAAGGCTCTGTAAAATCGTGCAGACGACAGACCGCCTCGTGATATCAAGCTGCAACCCGGGTTTTGGAAGTTTTATACCAGGTCTTTGTTTTCGTTTTGACGTTTAGTCACTTCTTAATGGATTTTCTCAATCATTGTCTTCCATTTTCCATCATTTATTTGTATTTTTAACGATTGCAGAATTGCAACTTTATTTTACTTTCATAAATAATGATAAAATGCGCACGAATATTTTTTTAATGTAACAGTTTTCACACATGTAATCTTTAAGTGAACTAAATTCAAACAGCTTAATAGATCGACTAAGCAGGAAAGCAGACCATAGGATCTAAAGCAATATGCAGAAAGAGGAATACTTTATTGATTTATAAACTTATCACTTAAAATAGTACTATAGTTTTTAAAATATCAACTTAAGAGGTAGTTGTTAAGGGGCGGCAGTGCGCACATGACACTCCTGGTGTTTCAGGCGTTCATGGGCTACGGTGACCGCTTACCATCAGATGGGTCATATGCCTGTTTACCTACAAAATTGTATAAAAAAAGGAATTATTTTTTCAGAAAAGCAAAGTGTCAGTTGTTATAACACCAATAAAGTAATAAAAGTACCACTCATGTTGACAAAAATAACGTACTGCTCTTCCCCAAAAATCACATTGCATACTTGATATGAGGAAATTGGATTCGGAAGGCTGTCAGTGCACATCACTCGATTTCGCGTCACGTCACCATAGATGTCATACAAAAAGACAAGCAAAATTTACTGAAAAGCAAACTTGCATTCGAGATTTATAGTAGATAATAATAGGCTCACACTTTTATTACTTTATCCTTTGATCTTTTTGTCAGTTATTGAGAATTATAATATTTAGCTGATATTTTCGAAATTATACCAATATACGTAATATATTTTGGTGGTTCTTGAGAAGCGATATTGTAGTGTTGTGTTTCATTAATTTATTTATTTATGCGTATTTTTCCCGATCATTTAATAGGAATACAACTAGACAGGTAGACACTACATATATATTATTATTTACCATTAAAAAATAAAAATAAAACCATAAAAAATTTGGAAAGCTATACAATTAATACTTAAAAAATAAGAAGATTTTTGTATAATAGGTATTTAATGAAAGAAAAAACAATGAAACAGCCACTGTAATGTCCATGTAATATTAAAAAAATGCAGGCAATAAGTGAAAAAATTATTTTAGTAACATTTTGATAGGTACTCTTGCATGAAACATTTTATACACTTATTATTAATTAATTTAAAATTATTATAATCAATTTGATACTATAATTCATAATTTTATCAAATTACGTAATTCAGTGAAGCGATTTCCTCCTACCACTACCAACACGGAGGAAATGCCAAGGGTCGAATTGAAACAAGTTTTTGTTTTCACTACAGTTAAACCTCCAACAGCATTGACCTACATAACAAAACAGAATTGAATTGGCTATCATCCAAACTTTTTCAGTTGCAGTAATTAGCAAAATAGGACTGTCATTTCGTGCAAAAACGTCCAGTAAATTCTGTCATTAATTAGTCTCTCATATCCAATCGGGTTTTTTGTCTCTTAATGGAGCATTCATTTTTGTTTTTAATTTCCGCTTTTATTCAAAAATTTCCGTCCGGTTCTCGTTATGCGAAATGAATGTGACTCCCTTCGTCAGAGCAAAACTCTTTTGAAAATTAGCTCAGTCGAGCGTTGGTCCCTTAATAAATCAAGTTTTTGTAAGCCCCTATGTTTAAACCGTTTTACAAAGCCGTTTTCTAAATTTGCGTTCTTTGTGCGAAACGAAGTAGATTATGTGTCTTATTTGGCAATAAATTATATTGCAACATTTGTTTTAACATTTCTAAACCTAATTGTTTTGAACTAACATAATCTATTCCGAAATGTATTTGATATAAGGCTTTGATATTTCAGTAATTCGAAGAACATTTTGACATCACCTTTACCTACTGTGTCTATAAACGTCCTCAAGAATCAGGCTATCAAAACAAAACTATTTTTTCGAATTGGTCTGGTAATGTCTAAGTTAAAGGCTTAACTAAGACAATATTTAAAAGCTTTTTAACATTGGTAAAGATAAGTATCTTGTCGCGCACTCAATAGAACATATTCGTTTTACCACATGGTTTTTTTTAGCTGTAGAAGAAAAAACATCGGACTAAATAATTTTCCAAATCTACCATAAGTAGTTCAACCATTGAACCCTTTGCTATAGATATTTGTAGATCTAGATAAAAATATAATATAATACTTGGTTGCTTACCTTGAGCTGGTGCGTAAATATTTAGATAAAGGCAATCTTCAGATTGGTTTGTTAAAAATGGAAGAATCCTCTTCAAATACTCTAATCTGCCTTTTGATATCCTCTTCAGAACAGCTGTTTCATTCCTTATATCTGGTAAGACTTGTGGACATACTGGACTGAATTCTTCAGCAATTTTGACACCAGACCATTGCGCACCAGAAACTGGAGGCATGAATCTTAAGGATCCAACTGGGGGTGAAGCGTAAGGGACTCCTCTAAATACTTCAACGGGTTCTAAGTATCTTGATTCAGGTGTGACTATAAAACCTCTGATGTCTCCGTATTTAGTCCGGACTACTCTAGAACTAATCATCGGCTGTTGTGGTTTTTCGTCCATGGTCGTCTCACCTCTCACAAGTTTGTGAGTGAGCACTGGGAGCGTTATGAAGTGGACAATTGTCAGCATTAACATCTTTCTGCTTCCACCGCCACCTTTCTATGTAATGATCGTTGCTTACTGCTATAAGTCGATCATTTTGTGGACCGGGGCTGCCTCTTCGGACCATATACTGCTTATCTGTAACAAAATTAGGTTCATGTTAGAATGTCCAAGTGCTGGATTTTAATCTACTTTTAGTATCACCTATTTTACCGCTTATAGCTTTAGCAGTGTATTCACTTGCCTAATAAATATCATATTTTTTTTCACAAATACAATAACAGAGACCTCTCAAGTTAAATGTTTTTCAACACTTTGAATGCCGCAATCGCAGACACAATAAAATTTAAATTGTTTGTCAGTCACCGGTAGGTCGCTGGGCGTCTAAAGTGTTAATTTGACTTTTACTATGATGATTTTTTCAACATGCACATTAGATATGTTGTTAATTTCGTCAGCAAATTCATTTGTAAAATCTAAAATGGAAACCCAGTAATGAGTCGTTTTCCTAATTAAAGATTGAAACAAAGTTCTCTACAAAATTAGGTTCATTAGGCTTATAAACTTTATTGTTGAACTCCTCAGTCAGTTGAAAATATAATTAAGGTAATTTATACTTCACTTTATTCGTCAAGTTCATTCTATAGAATTTATTAAATCACGTCAATCTATTTCAGAAAGTACTTTCATGGCGCGGTAGTAAATGTTTTTGCTTTTGGAACTACGACTGCGTTAAACCCATTGCTACAATCTATAGCTATCTGTTCATCATTATCATCATTTCAGTCAAAATCAGGCCTGTGACAGACATAGGCCTTCCCTAAGTATTTCCAAAATGGCAAGTTAGAAGAGGCCTGAATACAGCGATTGCCTAAAACCTTATTCAAATGACTATCTGGTCGGTGGGTATTCAATGCTGCTTTTGTCGATGCATGATCGCCTTTTGAGAAACTTTCTGCTCCATCGACAATCGGTTGTCCATGCTATGTTGCCCACCCAATACCACTTGAAAAAGCTAATCCACTGGACTACGTTGATTTCGTATGGAGAAGCACCGAGCTACCTGATGGTAAGTAATTACCGTGGCATATGGATGACTTGAGCAGTAACACAAAGCAGAATAAAATTAAAATGTCAGCACATACACCATGTTTAAATGTAAGAACACGGTAAACAAATAAATAACAAACAATTTTTTAACGCGGACACCCCAGATAGTTCGGAGTTATTGGCGCAATAAATAAACAGATAAACATGTTTCTCGTAAAACCTTTTTCAAATCTTACGAATACGACGTAAAAGTGGAAGATACGCTTCCGTGAATATTTATGGTTGAGGATAGACGGACAAACAAACGAATAGTGCAGATAAAAGTGGTAGTTTCTTTGAACTTTATTTGGATTTGTAAGATAGCGGGATTAGTTGTCTGCATTTTATTACAAGGACGTAAATAAGCATGTGTTTATGTGTGAGTTCTCCTTTAACCTCTTAGCGATATTTACTACTGCTTACCCCTGCGCTGCTTGATATTCATTCATTCATTCATTTCGTATAGGTTTCACTGTCAATCGATCATGCTCACTCTGGTGTCAAAGTTTTGGGAACTGCCTCTCAGCTTATGACGTGGTTCTTTTAATGACTACCGATGCAGCCGGGGCCTACTGCTTAATCTGCCTTCTAAAGCACTGAATCATATTGATTATCAGACAATCAGGTGATTCAAGTCTGCAATGCCTCCATTGGTGTCGAACCCTCTACCCGCGGATCTACAGGCAAACGCCTTTATCACTGGACAGAGGCAGTTAATTCAGAATTATGGTTAACACATCCCATTCATGTAATCTCAGCATATTTATTCATTACAGCACAAGCTTCTTATAGCAGTTCCATAGAAAGTAGATATTACACAAAGGTCTTTATAGGCTGAAAGTGTCTTGTGTACTTGTCCTAACCTATTTTTAAAGCTCTAACGAGAGGGTAATTATGGTAATCTGCCTATTGTCCGGCAGGATATAGCTGTTAATTCTCTGCTTGGCGGACTTGCAAATTTTGCAAAAACCTGATAAATTAGTGTCTGATTTTTATGATAAGTACTTAGTTTTTGTTTCGTTTTCTATTGTTAACTACTTTTTTGTGGCATTAATCCATAAAATGGCAATCAAACTTGTAGCTTATTTTTGCCAGTTACCAGTTTTATTTGAATGTTCCTCAACTTTTCCATTTGGTCAATTTTGTGACCTGACCTTCCAATTAAAAACTGCAAGTTACTATTTATTTCCCCTATTGGTGAAAGATTACATGATGGTTTAGTATGTATATTTTTGTAAACATAATTTAAAATGCTTGTGAAATAAAAAAAAATAAGATGCACTTTTTTGCACGAAATATCTGCCATTATGCTTTTTTCAAAATTGACATAAAATGTGAAATAAAACGTCTTCGAATAACAACATCCAAATGACGAATCTACGAGTATCATATCAAAATTGGTTTGCTGTTTATTAGGTACGAGGTATCATAAAGATATACATGCAGGACCAAAACATAAACCTCTTTAATTGGCTTCATCGCTGTCAGATAAATGGGTTTTAAAATCAACATAAGCATTGCCATTCAACGTGGCAATGCTGCCAGCCTTTTGGGAACATTCCCGGAAGGCAATAATTTGCGGGACATTTTTTATTTGTAGTTCATTTTATTTTTAAGTTTAGTTTTTATTTTAGATTTAAAGATTAAAATTATTCAGTTAAGTTTATATGTTGGAAAATAAATGTCAGTATAGCGTAAGCATACGTCATACAGTCATCAAACAACATAGATATGAAAAAAAATGCCACCGCTACTATTTCGTAATTATATGGAAATCAGCAACACATCTATTAACATAATCTGTGGTAGTAAGCACAAAACACTGGACTTATTATAGCCACCTTAATTACGTCACGTTTTTCATACGACTACTTTATCGCTTACACTGCGACAATATCTTTTGAGATCTGAGTCCGGAAAATAATTGCCGATTCCACATAGTAATCTCAATATATATTTTTTAAATTATTTATTTTAAATAAAGGCATAATTAAAAAAGAAATTCATCCTAGTATGATATTTTAAAATTTTTGTTTATCTTTCCATATCAAACTGTCGTGCACCAAATGGAGATTTTTATTATCGGAGGCCAAGACTTACTTTTGGTCGCTGCACCATCTTATTTAGTCTTCTATCTTTGGTTTGATGCATAATACTACTAAGGAAGTAATGGTTATTAAATATTAGGTATACAAAATTTTATTGTACTAGTAACAAACGTAAAAATGAATTCTAGTTCATATCCTCTCGATAAATTAAATTGATGACTTAAATTGCTTAAGTATTTATCGTACTAAACTATTACTGTTTACAACATTTCTCAGACTTTATAGTTTCACCTATGCGTTGCTCTATATATCTATTTTGTAATAAATTTTGTTAACAATGTACTTAAGTTACACTTATTTCCTAGCAAAATATAAGAAACTTGTCTGTACCGAATAGTGTTCAAAATCAAAGATTATGTGAACGTAGCACTAAATTAATTTCAGTTAATAATGTGTTAGTCTCGGGCCCCTGGGCGTTTCAAATTAGCATACTCACATGGATACAGTACGTGCCTCATTTACATGTAGTTAATGCAAATCTAAAACTCACGTAATTGTGTTAATAGGGGTGTATGATGGTAAATTTTGGGGATGGGGTTTACAAAAAAATTATGATATTGTCATAGAGATGTTTGTTATATCATCAACATAATTTGTTTTGTATGTAATAGGTATGATAATTGCATCAAAACTACATTATTTAGATAGATGATTCTATTCTTTTTGAAGAAATAACTTCTTTAGTGGCGTTGTGCACTTTTTCGTAGAGGTAAAAGTATGTTAACATAAGGGAAGGAGAGTAGACCGCTAGAGCGACATAGAAGAGGTAGTAATATTTTATAGCGAGCCCCACTTTAATGTTTTTAACTCCCGGCGCAAAAAGCGGGGTGTTATAAGTTTGACGTGTCTGTCTGTCTGTGTGTCTGACTGTCTGTATCTGCTCACCATCATTTCAGCCGCAGGCTGCCTAATGCTAGACACAGGCCTCTCCAAGGATTTTTAAAATGACCGCTTGGAAGCAGCCTGCATCCAGCTCCTGCCTGCGACCATCTTCAGGTCATCTGTTCGGTGGGTTTTCGATGCTGCGCTTGCCGGTGCATGTTCGCCATTCGAGATCATTTCTGCCCCATCGGCCATCGGTTCGTTACGCTATGTGCCCCGACCATTGCCACTTCAAAGAGCTAATCCGCTGGGCTATGTCGGCAACCTTTGTTCTCCTACGGATCTCCTCTTTTCTTATTCCGTTTCGTAGGGAAACACCGACCATAGCATACTATAAAGAAACTAAAAGCTATAATTTTAAAAAGCTTTTAAGCGTTTAAAATTTTAAACACAATTTTCTATAGGAAAATACGAAAATTATTTTAATAATGGCAAAGTTTGAATAACCTAATTCGCCTTTAATTTGGGACAACTTTCCGTTTCATAATTTTTGATCGAATTGTTTCCAGGCACGAAATGGCGTTCGAAATTTCATTTGTGTAAGTTATTGCAAACGAAGTTGATGTGAACTACCTTTTACCCGGGATTTGCTTTCGTGGGAATTTTGGTTTGTATTGTAATAAAAATATATTTAGCTTGATAATTAGCTCAAGAATAACACTAAAGATATCATTATAAGACTATTGGGCAAACAGAAGAAAAATATATTGGTTTGTATTAAACATTATGGTGTGGTTTTTAAATAAAAAGTATTAAGTACTAAGTAATGTACCTACAACTCAAATCATTCAATTTAACTTGGAAGGCACGTTAAGCCGTTAGTCCCGGCTGCCTTCTAGTAGTCGAGAGGCGGTCTCGAAGAACTCTGACGCCAGGATGTGCATGGTCGTTTGACCGCTAAAGCAATCTCTTCCAGTCAAACTTAAAGTAGATAGAAATTACCAGTAAAGGGCGTTCGACTATTGTATTTTTAAATTTTTTAGATTTTAAATTTCAAGTGTACTAGTTAAATTAAGTTTTAAGCTTAATTGCACATCGCAGTTTTATTAAACTACAAAAATAACCCGAGTTCTGGAATCTGCTTGACTTCAATTTTAGTTTACTGTCGACTACTAAAATAAAAGTTGAAATAACTGACTAAACTGGTGCTCTCGGCGAAGTTAGGATTATAGTTGTTATAATACAGGTATTCGTATGATAATATATTTCTAAATCTGTTTCGTTACTTTTATAAATATTAAAGTTTAGATGGGTTTGTAAGAAAATAAATATCGTCTTAACTATGACTTATACTCTTAATTGCATCTACGCGAGTAGAACTATAATTGTAAAAGTCACTTGACTTGTTTTTGGCAATAAACTTTAGAAAATCGAAATGAAATACTGGCCACAATTATACACAAAAAAGAAAATAATGCTATGCGAACACACGAAACAATTTTTTTTTTATTTATTAATTTTAATTTAATAAAGAAATAATAACACCTTTGCAGCTAACATGCCAATGCGATGTTATGCGTATGCTAGCTTCTAACAAAAATATGTACAGTTTATACTAAGAAACAAAAATAAAAATCAAATAATCGTAATAAATAATAAGTAATAGAAATAGTAAGGTTCCAAAGAACTCTGACACCAGGTGTGCATGGTCGATTGACCATAAGGCCTACTCGAAATGATGATGATGATCGAAATAAAAATTTAATTCTAGTACTGGTTACAATTTTGTAAAATAAAAAATGAAAGATACTCCTCATAATACGAAATAAAAATGAAAGTTGTCGTACGTATTTAACTCATTAGTAATTCTATCTTCTGATATTCGTATTTTCTACCTATTATACTGTGTTAGTGTATATTTTCTTTGACTGTGCTGTGTTCACACACATATCATCATCCCTATAATGACAAAACCACTTTAGTAGTTTAAGTCTTAAGTACTTTCCCATTCAATGAAAAAATCCAGGGCGTTTCAACAAAGCTTCCCTGAGCTCGGGGTTGCTAATGGCATTTTCTGTCCCTTACCTTTTTGTGAGAAAGAGTGAGAAGAGTATAATATAAATTTAGATTGTAGCCAAGTAACCTAATATCGAGCCTTGAACTAAATAAAACGATGTTGCTGCTCTCAACAGTTAGATTAATGACATTATTACAAAAAATATTTGCTATTAAATATCCGATTCAAGCCAATTTTTTTTTATCATTGCATTGTATTGTACGTATCTGGCATACTAAATCGCTAGAAGTTGTAATAGTAGGCCATCTTTTATACTTCACTAGCTATTCCCCGCGGCTTCGCCCCGCGTGGGAATCGGTTATATCGCGCCCAAAAGTAGCCTATGTTTGACCTCAGGTCGTTATCTACATCCCTACCAAATTTCATCACAAACGGTCCAGCAGCCGTGAAGAGGTGACAGACAGACAGACTTTCGTATTTATAATATTAGTATGGATTTATGAGTCTGCATTTATATGATCCTCTTTTTATACTTAATCTTTGCTCTTAAAACAGAAATGTCTATTTTTTTTTAAATAGCCTTTATCCCACTTCTGGGCAAATGCTTCCCCTCTCGTCTTCCACGCGTCCCGGTCACTAGCCGCTTGTTGCCATCCAGTCTCGAATTTTATCCAGGTCATTCTGCCACCTCTATTATAAGGACAAAAAATTACTTATTTATATAGAGATCCGCGAAAAGATAGTGGTCTATTATTACTCCAGAATCCAAAATGAAAGCCCTAAAGTTGTAACTCGCAACTCCCCTTTACCAGATAATTCCCAGTTGAATTTCTCAGATTTAGGCGAACGTATCCCAATTGGTGTAATATTTCGTTCCTAATAGTTCCATTAAGTGTCTTCGGTATTGCTTGCTCGTTTGAATTCCGGCCTGCTTTGACTCGAATCGCTTACTTATCGCTTGATCGTTTTATATTGACAAACTCGGCAATTCGTGTGCCTTTATAACGTAATCGCTGGTTAAGCAACCCTGGGCGTAGACGTTATTGGGATTGATCACCGTCATAGTGACATGTTAAAATGAGATTCTTAATTGGTTCCGCCTGTGATCGCTAGATGACAGTTGTGTGTTGTGTGATGACTGTGACGTGTTAGATTCATTTAAGACAGCCTGAAACATCTGACAGTTACCCAACCTACGGTTAACGTGTCTTGCAAAATACGGAGGAGTTAAAAATACTACATATGACAACCAATCAAATTGTTCGGGACGTTAAGGTTTAAGTTAGATTGCGTGATCTTGGAAAGAAGTAACAAGCGTCTGTACTCAATGAATTTTATTTGCAACTAAAAAATCTTTACATCACATGCATGTTTAAATAGCCACTATAGATATGAAGTGTGTACAGTAGGATGCATAAAAACAAATACAAATTTGGCAATTAGTATTGATTCAACATACCGCCCACCAAAGGACTATATGAGTCCTTTCAAACTAAATCACAATTACTAAGGTGAGATCAGTATTGTCTTTGGAAAATAAATTTAATCACTTTCAATTGGCATAGCACATAATTTAGAAACACTTCTCCGAACTATGTTGTTGCCCGATTTGACACCATACACTCTAGTAAAGCCGTCACCGCCGGGATATTTTTCCATTATGCGCCCAAGGGCCCATTTTCCCGGTGGCAGATTATCTTGTTTTATCAGAACAACGTCTCCAATCTTAAATTCATCTCCCTTCTTTAGCCATTTTGGACGTTGCTGAAGACGTGTTAAATATTCTTGTTGCCAGCGAGCCCAAAAATCATTTAATAACTTTTGACAATACTGCCAACGTGTCAGGTATGATATTTTAACATGCTTCATATCTGGACTGGGTACTGCAATTGGTGCTTCGCCAATTAAAAAATGCCCTGGCGTTAGAGGCTGTATATTTTCATCTGAGGCACTATTGATCGGACACAATGGCCGAGAATTGAGACAGGCCTCAATTTCGCACAAGACAGTTGACATCTCTTCAAATGTGAGACTGGTGGAGAGGATTCGCTTCAGATGGTGCTTAATTGACTTCACACCAGCCTCCCAGAGTCCCGCGAAGTTCGGTGAATACGCGGGAATGAAATGCCACTGTGTCCCATCATTCGCCAGGGCGTCAGACACACTTCCATCAAATTGCAAGCAGGCTTCCCTCCAGGCTTCAGCTAATTCTTTATTGGCGCCGACGAAATTTCTCCCTTGATCGCTCCATAGGTGAGCGCATCTGCCTCGTCGGGCGCAGAATCTTTTATATGCTCCAATGAAGGCTTGCGATGTCATATCCCCCACTAACTCCAGATGAATGGCCTTAGTGGACATACATATGAAAATGGCTATATAAGCCTTACTGGTTTTTGCACCTCTGCCTTTGCTGAATAGCACTTGATAAGGACCGGCAAAATCCACCCCTGAGTTCAAAAATGGACGTGCTGGGGTCACACGTACTGAAGGAAGCTGTCCCATAATCTGCGTCCTTGCTTTGGCATTTTGTTTAGCACATATAAAACATCGGTGGATATATCTTTTTACCATGCCCTTTACTCTAAGTATCCAGAATTTAGATCTAAGATAACATAATGTTAATTGAACGCCTCCGTGCAAGGTTTTAGAGTGAGCGTCAGCGACGAGTAGTGGAGTCAGTTGATTATCTTTTCCCAGAATTATTGGATGCTTACTTTTTTCCTCCAAATTAGCATGCAGTAATCTACCGCCCACCCTAAGAATTCCTTTCTCATCTATGTATGGATTCAGAGTCTTCAATTTGCTTGTCCCTTGCACATACCTTTTCTCTTTCAATAAAAATAATTCCTTTCCGAATTCCTCTTCTTGTACCATTTTAATACAAATAATTAATGCTTCTTCTAATTCTTCTGTTTGAATATTTGTGTCTAATTTATCCTTATCGATCTTGTACTTCAAAAATCTTTTGCAGCATACAATAGTTCTTAAAAGTTCATTTAATGTGTTGAATGTCTCGAATTGTTTTGACACCCTTCTCTCTCCTTCTGCTTCTGTCGTCAAAAATGACTGTATCGTTTTTCTTTTCTCTAAATCCGTAGATTTTATGTCAACTCTTGTAAATTTAATTTCTTTTTCTAACAACCATTTCGGGCCTTTCCACCATATTTCACATTTCTTCAAATTAGTTGTCAACATTCCTCTCGAGGCTATATCTGCAGGATTATCACATGACTGAACATGGTACCACTGGCTGCTGTTCACGTTAGAAGTTATTTCAACAACGCGATTTGCTACAAATGGTTTCCATCTTGTAGGTTCTCCAAATAGCCAAGATATAACGATGGAAGAATCTGTCCATGCGAAAACCTGTGAAGCCGGAATTTTCATTGCATTTGCCACTTGCCTTAATAGTCTAGATAGTATGAGGGCTCCACAAAGCTCCAACCTGGGCAAAGACACTGTTTTAAGAGGTGCCACTCTTGTCTTTGCTGCAATCAATGTGGTTTTAATGGAACCGTCTTCTCCTATTACACGACAAAATACTACGGCTGCATAAGCTTTAACAGACGCGTCACTGAATCCGTGGATTTGAATTGTCTCCTTGTTTGAATTAAATGTACCAATCCATCGGCTCATGGTAATGTCATTGACGTTTTCAAGGTCTGAGCGTATCATCATCCATTCTTCTTTCAAAGATATGTTGAGCTCCGCATCCCATGTTACCTTTTCAAGCCACAATTTTTGGATCAGAATTTTCGCTAGCACGATACATGGCGCGATCCAACCAAGGGGATCAAACAATTTTTGAATGTCTGCCAGAATAGTACGCTTTGTTATTGTGTTGACAACCGGTAAATTAAGATGGTATTCAAATTGATCTTGACCCAAATTCCAATGTATGCCCAATGCCTTGATAACTCCATCTACTTTAATGTCTAGATGTGCCTTAGTAGATCTTTCAGAAGAATGAAGACTCTGCATAAAATCAGCATTATTAGAACACCATTTTTTGAGTTCAAAACCACCTCGACGTAAAAGTTCTTTTAAATCTTGACTTATCTTTATGGCTTCAGAAACATTGCTACTTCCAGACATACAATCATCGATATAAAAATCTTCCGTCAAAATTCTAGCTGCTTCAGGGACATTAGCACCTTCATCTAAAGCTAACTGTTTAAGTGTCTTGACCGCAAGATACGGTGCTGAGGCTGTTCCGAATGTTACTGTGAGCAGTCTAAAGTCTTTTATATCCTCCGATTCATCATTTCTCCATACAATCCTCTGAAAGTCCACATCTTCTTTGTGCATCAAGATCATCCTGTACATTTTTTGTACGTCAGCCACAAAGCAAACAAAGTGAGTACGCCAACGTATGATAATATTTCTAAGATCATCTTGTAACACTGGACCCGCGAGAAGCTCATCATTTAGTGATACACCATTGGATCCCTTACATGAGGCGTCAAACACGATACGTGTCTTCGTAGTCTCCTTATCTTGGCGGATTACAGCGTGGTGGGGTAAGTACACCGATCTTTTATTTATTTCATTTTCAGGTACTTCTTCAAGATGTCCTAGTTCTTTATAATCTTCTATCACCTTTGTGTATTCATCTTTTAATTCTCTGTTTCTATTAAATCTTTTTTCTAGTTGCTTTAGTCTCTTCACTGCTGTCTCTCTCGTATTGCCTTCAGGTGATTGTAAATTTTCTTTTTTAAAGGGTAGTCTTACTATGTATCTTCCTTCCTTGTTTCTTGTGTGTGTCTTTTCATAATTTTCTTCGCAGAATTGCTCTTCTTTTGTAGGATTTCTGCGCGTGTCTGTATCAATTTCCCAAAGTGTTTTTATAAGATCTTCTACATTCACTTCATCTGTTAAAACAGTCAAGGACTGCTTAGGTGTGTTTACTTTCATGTTTATACCTCCCATCACAATCCATCCCAGGCTGGTTCTTTGTGCGCATGGTGTTCCTGGTGGACCTTTGATTAGTCCCTGTTGTAATATTTTTGAGTACTCATTTACACCCAACAGCAAATCCATGGTTCCTGATGCATAAAATTTTGGATCTGCCAGGTTGATATCCTTAAGATGAGGCCACTCGTTAACTGGCTTAAGTTTTGAAGGTAAGTTTGTAGCCAAATGTTTAGACATGACGTAAGCTCGGATAGGTAACTCAAAATTAGCTTCCCAACGTGAAAAAACATTGACTTGGACTTCTTGCTTAACTTGTACCTTCATGGATTCCATTCCAGTTACGTTAAGGTTGACTTGCTTGCGTTCTAATTTGAGAGCTTGAGCTGCCTTTTCGCTAATAAAGCATGCTTGAGATCCTGAATCTATGATCGCCTTGAGTACAGTAGTGTGACCATGGTTTCCTCTTAAAATAACTACTGCAGTTGCTAAAAGACTTATTTGACGTTCATCTTCCTCATTAGACGGCGCCATTGCAGTGTGAACTAACTTCTCTTCTACATCTGCTTGCTTTTCTTGCTTGCTTGTTGACGTCGTCGGTTGCATGGATTCTGACTTAGAAATTGCCGACGTGTCGGTATACTTTTGTTGATGCAGGAGTGAATGGTGGCGTCGTTTGCAGACATGACAGGATGTTGGCACTCGACATTTAAAAACAGAATGCCCAGGAGCCAAGCAGTTGAAACAGAGCTTGTTGCTTTGTACGTATTGACTTCGTTCAGAAGGTTGCATCTTTACAAATACTTTGCACCGGAATAAAGCATGATTTTCCTTACACATAATGCAGGACTTCTCTGACATAGGCGTAGACGTGGACGCGTGGAAAACTCGTTCTCTGGCATTCTTTGCAGTTGGCGGCGTCACTAACTCCAACGTTCGAAATTTTGATTCCAAAAAATTACTTAAATCCTTCCACTTCGATAGCTCTTCTTTATGTTCAGTGAGTGCAAATTCTTCCCACTCCTTGTGAGACTCTGGGTCCAGCTTCTGAACAACCAGAAAGATGATTAATGGATCCCAAGAGTCGATGAATATATTAAGATTCTGTAGGCTATTCAAAATTTCGTTCGTAGTGTCTAATAAACTCTTCAGCTGTGAGGCCGTTTGTGTAGTACATTTCTTTTGTGCAAACAATCGCTTAAGTAAAGAATTTACTATTAAACGTTTATTGCCATAACGTTTTTCTAAGGTTTCCCAGGCCAGTAAATAATTCGCATCTGTGATTTGTATATGCCTTAATAATGCCCCTGCTTCACCCGTGATGCTGGTTTTTAAATAATGAAGTTTCTGAACACTGGTAAGTGACGAATTATTGTGTACTAATGATCTGTACAAATCTTTGTAAGTGGGCCATTCTTCGTAACTTCCAGAGAAAGCCGGCAGCTCGATACGGGGTAATTTCACCTGTGTTTGTTTCTCAGTATGTACCTCGCGTGATACTCGATCCAATGACACTGATTCTGGTTCAAAATTCGTCAGCATGTCCTTAAGATCGGCGAGCAAGCCTACATAAATATCTTCGTTATTGTAGTATTCTTCATTTACAAAATACGGCAGTAATGTACGGTGTTCACGAGGCGTAGTTTTTACCAAATCTATATGAGCCTTCTTATATGTATTCCAATATTCTTCTACACTATGTATACGCGTTTGAATGTAACCCTTCGTAAGTCTTTGTTTTGGGCATTTTTTTAAATTAATTTGAGCTTTTTTAAGTAATTCAGCCGTATTTTCTAAAACACTAAAAATTTCTTCTTGATTAGCCATAGTTCGTCACTTTATATACTTTAATTAAAGTCAAAACGTATCACACAATGTTTATAACAAAAAACTCCAAACAGTTATCATAACAATTTATCGTAATAAATCACGAGATTCACTATTGATGCACTGATCGCGTAGAATAGGTAGTGTCGTCGCTCAGGAATGCACACCTGTTTGTTATCGCTTGCAAAGGCCGTCCTGTTGCTACCTGCTCTAATCCGGCACGATGTCGACCATATGTTCGGGACGTTAAGGTTTAAGTTAGATTGCGTGATCTTGGAAAGAAGTAACAAGCGTCTGTACTCAATGAATTTTATTTGCAACTAAAAAATCTTTACATCACATGCATGTTTAAATAGCCACTATAGATATGAAGTGTGTACAGTAGGATGCATAAAAACAAATACAAATTTGGCAATTAGTATTGATTCAACACAAATATTTAATTTATGATATACAAAACAAGATGGATCGCTCCGAAATACCACCAACGACAACCAATTAAATATTTAATTTGTGACACACAAAACTATACAAATCGCTCCGCAGAAAAACGGATGGAGAAAGGAAGGCTACTTACTTAAGTACTTGGTACTCATTTTCACTCCTTGGCTCTCAAATGATATAGCTAAGGCAACAGTAGCTTTAAATTATTTTTAATTAACCCTAAAATTGTGACGTAAACAAAACGCTAACTACATGACAGTGGCTACAAGTATACTGGTAGTTACTGAACAAGTGATCCGCGGTCGCGGCCGCAATATCCGGCGCACCGCAGCCGCTTCCGGTCTGTGTCTATGACTGTTTTAATGTACATTGTGAGTGCATATGAAACTTTAGTTCTGTGTTTATGTGGAGATCAGCAACTCGTTATTTATAGACGTTAACTTATTTTTATTTAAAACTAATTTTGAGTAACATTCTAAGCTCACTTCAGAACATTGGGTACGCATTAAAATCATTAGGCCCAACTAATAAAAGTAGCAATGGTAGCCTACAGACATATTTGATAGCAAGCTATCACGTGCGGGAATAATAATAATTATGTGATAAATTCAATATAAAACGTTCACGGAAAATAGTTCACTAAAACACCACTAGATGACGATAGTAGTAGTTTGTTGACATACCACAATTGAATTTAAAAACTGACACTTGACCGGTTTTTATAGGTATTATTTTTGAGAAGCCCTATGCCTAAGAGCATCTGCTAAGTACTGGCAATAACTAACAATTACATCATTAAATAGATAGTATTACTTTTTACGTACATAGGTACTCAAATATTTACAAATTTTATTGAACAAACCTTTAACATTACTAGCGAGAATCTACAAAAGGTAAAATGAGATCTAACGAAGTCACAAATTGCGCGTGATATCCCCGATACTACTGGAATAACGAACCTTGTTGCCATTTTTATCAATTTTCAATACAGTTTCATAATAAAAGACTTCGTTAGCTTCCGATACTCTAGTTTAAAATAAATTTAAAAACCATCAGATAACCAACTAGATATGTACAGCAGTTTTGCTACTAACCTTTGTAAATAAAATAAATACACTGAATTATATTGAGGTGGTGCGTAAAAGGGGTTGAGTAGAGAACACTTGTGTCGAAAGCCATGATCTACTTTGAGTCATAATTTCCAAAGTACAGCCGGAATTTTCTGGGAATTTTTCAACTTTCTTGACTACTAGCTTAGCACATTGGTTAAGTAAATAAAGCGTGAAGAGGTCACAAAAAAATAAGCAAACAACTTACTTTCGGGATTTTGAGTTAGGATTAAGAAGTAAGAAGGTAGCGTCGTGTTGCATCACGGAATTTAGAAATATTAACAAGAAGTAGCATAGCGCACGAAAAACGTGTCACTAGTTGGCTTGCAAGCCAACGTTTCACACAGAAAAATGGGGAGGAATTTGATTGCGTCATTTATAGCCACTGTTATTGGTCGATAATATTAGGTGGCTTTGTTGTAAACTACGTAATACATTTCTATTAAGGTATGGTGTGGTTAACATGTTTTAATTGAAGATAAGAAGAGAAAATACGTTGCCACACTGATTCTGGAACGAATTCCACGTCAAAACATTTCTATTCGGATAAATTCTCTGTTCTGTGTTTTGCAAAAGTATTTTTAGTATGATAATTTATTTAGTAAAAACTATATTGAGCCAAGAGCTACAATAGGCAAACTTAATGCTATAAGTATTCTCTGCCAGTCAACCTTTGGAAATTATAAGTGATGTCTTCGAGTTTCGATGACAAAATTTCATTTCTGCGCTAATGGGCGCGCAAATGTAGCTGCTAATTTTTGTTTGCTAAACTAGCAAAACCAAGCTTAATTGAGAAAAATAGCGACCCGCCCCGGCTTCGCATGGGCATAACAACCTTCCTCTTGAATCACTCTATGAAAAAAAAACCGCATCAAAATCCGTTGCGTAGTTTTAAAGATTTAAGCATACAAAGGGATATAGGGACAGAGAAAGCGACTTTGTTTTATACTATGTAGTGATTCTATAGCAGTTAGCGCAGTACAGCTCACCGCGGAGGTCATGTTACTAACCAATGACTTATCAACGCCTTGATTGCTCATTCGCCAAATGGCGGGATTTGACAAAACTATTGAGTTTCTTTCTTTTTGGGCTGAAGGAGTGTAATGATACGTACGTATCCACATCAGAGAAGAGAGAAGTATAACCAAATAAAATGACTGTGGAAGTCGGCTGAAAATCATACCCAATACCCATTTAACACCAAAATACGGAAAATCCAGTTCACTTGATTAACGATGTGTCCGTTAATCGGAACGAGTCGATACAACTCGAAACCCAATAATGGAAATTTCGAATATGGGCTTTTAATGTGGAATATCAATTGATAAATTACTATTATTATGTGTTAAATTTGTGAGTTTTTAAATTGTCCAAGTTTAACGTTTGAGATTTATTTATTTAGATGTTATTGCTCAAATCTAGGTAAATACAAAATTTAATTTACACTTTGATTGTTAAAGTATTGCCATTCTACCACAAATTTATTAAGTCCTTTATTTTATAAGTTATCGGATTTAGAGTCACAGTTTCTCAATTGGTTATATAGATGACCTTAATATGTCTCAGTATTTACAGAAATTGAAGTATCCGTTTTGCAAAGAATTATTAACAATTTGTATATTTTGTGTTCGATCATCATAATAGGCCCTGCTTTCCAGATCACAGCCAAGGGTAGGCTTCAATCAGTTCTAGACATGACGACACCCATATTAAGCAACTGCCGTCTGACCTGAATAACCCTTTTAAAAGGGTTTAAACTACAACCAATTCAAATCAGGACACGCTCGCCTTAGCTTGACACGCACGATTTTCATGTTGGTAATATATATGCAGGTTGTATTAGGACGATATCTTGGTGAACACTAGCGCCACCATCAGTTAAAAATCATTATTTACTGAAAACACAAGTAATTAAAAATCCGTGTTTATGCAATTAAGCTTCTGGATCTGAAGTTAATTTTAATCATATCAAATTATTAAATAATAGTTCCTTACAGTTACATATTGCAACATTGCTTAAAAAGGCCACTTTCAGCAGTTTTGCAATTTGTAACGTTTTGCAAACTGATACCTCGGTGAACACTGGCGCCACCAGCATTTGAAAATCATTATTTACTGAAAACACAAGTTATCAAAAATCCGTGTTTATGTAATTAAGGTTCTGGATCTGAAGTTAATTATAAACATATCAAATTATTAAATTATAGTTCCTTACAGTTACAATAGCAATATTACTAAAAACGGCCACTTTTAACAGTTTTGCAATTTGTAACTATATAGAACTATAATTTAGTATGTTTAAAATTAACTTCAGATCCAGAACCTTAAAATACATAAGACAGATTTTTGATAACTTGTGTGTGTTCACATACATATTATTATATACATATTGTTGTAATTTGTTTTCGTGGTATATTTTTCAAAGATATATTTTTAATATTAATAGGTCGCCGAATCGTAAATATATTTTTATTCGTCCGAGCATGTTTCCTGGTTACAACTCCAGGTTACGTTTCAGAGCCCCTACGAACTACACTTTTAATCATGAGGACCACTTATATGAGGATGATAACCAGTACCTACCGCCAAATCTGACAATTACAATAATTGACCTCACTTTTTAAAGGGAAACCAAACCAAGGTCCGGGTGTTAGTGGACAACACTGTCCGATTTTTCAGGCTGCCTTAAGGCATCTGACATAGCCTAACGACTTACGGCTTAGTCTTTCGAAGCATGGAGCAAACCAAGATAGATAAGCCACTAATGGCGACCAATCCAAGCATTACCGCGCACTTGCCGAATCAAGGGGAATCGTAAATACATCCCCCACAACATGAAATAGATACGATATCGAGTATCGATTCGGATAACCAAATGTATCGTTAATCAAACCGTCATACTATAATGAACGTTTATTACGCTGGCTTATCGGCATAATAGCGATATTTAAAATCTTATTTCAAAAGAAAAATGGAGGAATGATTAAGAGGTTTTTTGAGAATAATACATGCCATATTCATCGCAATGAATGAGTGTTATTAATGTATAGTGTAATGCTTTGTATGATAACATTGATAGCCTAGCAAGGCGCGCGTGTTCGTAACGATAGTGCGCGTCAAGCGACAGCGAAGGCGAGTGTGCGGCCATGTTTGGATTGGTCGCGATTAGTGGCATTTCTATCTTGAGCTCATCCGTGCTTCGGAAGGCACGTTAAGCCGTTGGTCCCGGCTGTTATCGGTAGATGGCAGTCGTTAAGTTATGTCAGATGCCTTTGGGCAGCCTGAAAAATCTGACAGTGTTGGCCACTAACACCCCCGGGTCATGTTCCTGTGGGTCTGATTTCCCTGTAAAAAGGGTTACGGAGGTCAGATGGCAGTATCTTCATTGTAATAACTAGATCCGCCAAGTCAGCGTTGTATAGCCTACTTGATATCTTTCTTTACTGCTTTGACGCAAATATTCTCTCTCATACTTTAAAGGTGTCATAACAGAATCCATAACTTTATGAGAAAGCCGTTTACCGCTTGGGTAGTGAGAGTAACAATGATCGTATAAATAAGATGTTTTTAGTTTTTTAAAAAACGAGATCTTGTTGAACACTAGCGCCACCATCAACTAAAAAAGTGGCCATTTTACGCAATATTGCCATTTGTAACTATAGGAAACTATAATTTAATAATTAAATATGTTTAAAAATAACCTTAGATCCAGAATCATAATTACAAATCACAGATTTTTGATAACTAGTGTTTTCTGTGAATACTGATTTTTAACTGATGGTGGCGCTTATGTTCACCAAGGTTTCGTTTTAACAAATGCTTTATTCTTTACCTCAAGTTAAATACCTCAACTCAACGTGAACGTGCACACCAAAAGTCGATACGGGCTTTAATTAAAAACGATTAAGGCGCATGTATGCCGAGGTGATAATTAGGTCAAATATGTATCGACGTGAGTTTGCAAACAGAAATTCTAATTATTAGCTTTTGTTTGAAACTGGCTCGCTTAAAGATCAATTTTATGTGTTTTTGTCTATCGCTCTATTTTTGAGTGTTTTTCCTGGTTGCGTCTAATATTTTAATTTATTAATTTTCTTGGCTGAATGATTTAGAGTTGAAGTAATTTTTTTATTTTTTCTTCTTTACTTCGAATGGAGATGTACAAATGTAAACAACACATGTAAGACATTTGCACGTATGTTCTCTACTGCCACTATAAATAAATATATATACTTATATACATATCACACGTCTTAACAGCCAGAATTTTTACTCAGTGAAGTAAAGTTATTATAAAAATTTGACTTTCTTTATTGATTTGGTTTCCATGTCCTTATGACAGTTTCCAAGGTCAGACAGCAGTCGCTTCATTATAATAATCAATATCGCTTAATTAGTACCACAGTTTAAGGCATATTTTGTACTCCGAAGCGTAAATTGATTGATTGAAAATATACACGCTTAGATAAAGGATAAAGGAAGCTTTCAATGGATATGGGCTTTCTGCATTGTTCGCAAGATTGGAAGAAATTACATTAGCAATAAGTTCGCCTTTGACAATTTTTTATTTTAGATTCTGTACAAACCAATGATGATTTATGTAATTGATGCAATACAGTGTTTATTCATCAATTAATTCATTCATATGAATAACAAAGCTCTTAATTTCCTTATAACACTTTCTTTCCTCACCATTCCATAGCAATAAGAGTAAGCGAGAAATCGCTTCGACGAGAAAATTTTGAGCCAGTTTTTATAAAAAGATGGAAATTACTATGGCAAGTGACACAACCGGGTCAGCTGAGCGCCATTCCAGGTCACCGGCTGCCGTTCACCCGTTTTTGTGACGTCATTATTTTGTATTAATAAGCTGTGTCAAAACTGTCAATAAATATGATAAACGAGAAATTTCGACACGACAGAAATGAGTTCTACGAGTATGTTTAACGAGAGAGATGGTAGCTTGAGGTAAGCATCTGGAGGCAGCATATAATGCGGTCCGTAGTTAACACACATATTATGTGATCACGATCCTCAGCATTGAGGGATCGATGAAGAAGAGGGAGAATATGTTTAACGGCCTATGTGTAAGACCGCTTGGCAAGAGATAGGGCGGAGCAGGGAATGGTGAAGAGCTCAGGCGACTTAGCCAAAGTCACAATCGCAAAACGTTAACGAGGTACGACAAGAACAAAATGTATGGGATTGACATAAAATTGACCACGTGATTTACCGCAGCTTATGTCAATCACATACATTTTGTTCTTGTCGTCATTCGTTAGCGTTTTGAATTTGTCACTTGGCTACTTATCATGTCAATGCGTCCAAGTCCTAACAAAATATGTAAACTTCCTAACAAAGGTATGTTGCCAACTTTACAAACTGTTCATAAGTGTAAAGTGAGCTGCAGAGAAATATGACCCCCTTTCAATAGTGATACTTGTGGCATGGGGGTCAGATTTATCTGCAGCCGACTGTACAATGAGTTTACTCTTGAGAGAGTATGTTAGATCTACTATGGCATTTCTGAGCAATTGTGTTAACTACCCCCTTAACAATTTCCGCTTGCAGAGTGGGGAAAAGTTAGGGCTGAACTTTCACTTACCGTTTGAAAAGCGGTGTTTTTCATGTACATTCCGCAACATAAAATAGTTTAGTCTGCTTTGCTACAAATACATTTTATCCGTTTTATTTGTAATAATCCAACTATCCAATTATCCATACTAATATTATAAATGCGAAAGTCTGTCTGTCTGTCTGTCTGTCACCTCTTCACGGCTAAATTACTGGACCGATTGTGATGAAATTTGGTAGGGATGTAGTTAATGACCTGAGGTAAAACATAGGCTACTTTTGAGCGCGATATAACCGAGTCCTACGCGGGCGGAGCCGCGGGGAACAGCTAGTAATATTATAAATGCGTAAGTGAGTTTGTATTTTTGTTTGATTGTTACCTCTTCACGCCCTATTTACTGAGCCAATCTTCCTGAAATCCCGGGAAAAGCCCTGTTTCCGAGAACATCTCACTCGGGCAAAGCCGTGGGCGAAAGCTAGTTTTAATATAAAAACTAACTGACCCGGCGAACTCCGTACCGCACTAAACGCACTTTTCTCACGTTTACTTTCCTTGAACTTTCACAAATATTTCAAGACCAAAATTAACCAAATCAGCCCAGCCATTCTCGGGTTTTAAGCGAGAGTAATAATCAACAATTGATTGATTTTTAATACATAAGAAGAAGAGAGATAGGATGTAAATATCGGTATCTATATGTAATTATTATATGTAAGTTTTGCCTGATGTAGACTTCTGTAATATTGTCGAGTATCTGTTTGTGTATTTGTATGTTGGAACTCTTGTATAGTTGATAGTTAACAGACTTTAGTAGACAACTTGTACAAGCAAATGCAATTAATATTAGATATTTCGAATATGATTGAAATTGAGCTTGAAGTTTAGATGGATATTAAACTTTATATTTAATGTTCTCTCAAATAGATTTAATGGAAACCTCCTTAGGCATCGTCCTATTCGCATTCTATTAGGACAATGCCTTAATCTACGGTGCTATACGGTGCCAAAAATATACACTACGTGAACTACATATTTCTATAGGTTTTTGAAAGCGTCAGTAATTATTTTTAACCAAACGCAATTCTTTGCAGGCCATTTTGGAAATTCTTGGGGGAGGCCTATTTTTAGCAGTGGACAGCCTGCGGCTGAAATGATGAGGATGAAACGGAATTTAAAACAAATTAATTAAAACAGCATTATTATTAACTGGCTGTATCCGCGATCTTATCCGCGTTGAATTAACCAAAAAGTTATTGTTCAGTTTGCAGTTTAAAAAAAGTTCACGAGGAAAATCTAATTAGCCAAAGTTACTGCTTATTATATCAACTATATGCCAGTGAAAGTCCCGTCAAAAAGCGGTTCAGCCGATTAAGTTAATAGCCGTAACAAACAGACAGACAGATTGGATTAATTATTTTGGAATATGTACCGTAAATACATCCAATACGTTTTGTAAATACCTTTTTTTTATTTAATTATTATTAATATTACAAACAGATACTCGATTTTTTTTGTGTATAGATATAGATGTTACATAATAACTTCTTATTATTTTTCTCTTTTTACTGTTGCGAAGGTGGCGGAATTCACCAAGCGGTGCATTGAAAAAAACTATAACATCCCGTTTTAATGGTCCCGGGTTCGAGTGCAACCTTTAAATTAATAAACAAGGAGGATATTATTATCAATTTATATTATACTAGCTGTTGCCCGCGGCTCCGCCCGCGTGCGCCTCGGTTATTTCGCGCCCGAAAGTAAGCTATGTTTGATTCCTAGTGCTTAACTATATCCATAACAAATTTCATCACAATTGGTCCAGCAGTTTAGCCGTGAAGAGGTGACAGACAGACAGACAGACTTTCTCATTTATAATATTAGTATGGATATGGATTATAAGAATATATTGTTATAATAAAGCACAAAATAAATAAATAAAAATTCTCATGTGTCATGGTACACATATTTGTGTATCAAAAGTTACAGCTACAAGGGTATCAAGTAAGAAGGCCCATGAACTTACACGGAACCCAACCCTATATTAAACATTCCACAAGGGATGAAATCCAATACATCACACCTATAAGCTACATCTCAAAATGTGGAGTATGAAGCGGTGACGCATTATATAATTGCTATCTGGTAGTTGCTAAAGTAACTATCCTTTTAGCGACTACCAGATAGCGAGAGACGTCAGAGGCCGAGAGGCGGTTTTGAAGAACTCTGACACCAGGGTGTGCATGGTTGATTGACCATGATACCTACTTGAAAGGATGATGCATAAATCAAGCTTCTCAAACGCATGTATAAATATACCAAACTAGCTGATCCCCTCTGTTTCATTCAGTGTGTATGTACTATAATACCTTTTACCTTCCAAAATTTAAGTCATTATATTCAGAACGAATTTTTTTAATAAATATATAAACAAGCAGTTTCGAAATTATAAGCATTTGGCATACAAACTCTTATAATAGTCTGGTTTCTATGTAAAAAGGGATTATAAGGTCGTACAGCAGTCGTGATTACTAGAGTAAACTCGTCTGATTCGACTCAAATTTTGTGAATTGACGTTTTTGAAGAAAATGCTGCTGTGGAGTTTGTGGCGCCACTTCTTCTCCACTTGCGCTTTGGAAGTGGTGGTAAACTTAAAATAAGTAACAATTGACGTCAATAAGTGATAAGAATATCCTATATTGAAAATAAACAATTTGAATTTGAATTAGTCGTATTGTAATAATCAATGCCGCCATGTCGACTATCATCATTTCGTGTAGATGGCCGGGTTCACACGTGCACACCCTGGTGTCCGAGTTCTTGGTAAGTTAGGATCACGATTACAGATTTGTAACTATAAAAATGTAACTGTGAAATACGTACGGATGATGATAATGAAGTAAGTACAAAGACAGAGGATTTTTTTTGACAGGACCTAGCAATATTCACTTCTAGAAGCTTTAACATTTACAGCGGGACGATTTGAGGTGAGGGTTTAACGCCATTTAACCTTTTCGGCAAAAGCGCAAGAGGCTCTCGACATAGGAAGAGACTTGGCCACGGGCTTTGCATTTAAAGAAGAGGAAAAGCGCGTACAATCACTATCACTACATAGTATAAAACAAAGTCGCTTGCTCTGTCCCTATATCCTTATGTCTGCTTAAATCTTAAAAACCACGCAACGGATTTTGATGCGGTTTTTTTAATAGACAGAGTGATTCAAGAGGAAGGTAATATGCCCATGCGAAGCCGGAGCAGGTCGCTAGTATCTTTATAATTCCGAAGATAGACTTCCTACTTCTCTACATTTTATAATTTGTATCCGTACGTTATGAGGCGCGGTCGGGCTTAAAATCAATACTCGCTTAAACTTGTGAAAGATAATTTTGGAATGGGTTAATTTTACTAATTTATTGTAAGTATAGTAGTATATCAAGTGCCTTGAAATCTACATGCCAGAAAATCTAAGTTTTCACTCGATTATTCCGATTATTTGATTAACACGAGTATTAGCATAGATTAAAAAAAATTGCCGACCGCGCGCGATTCGAAATTGTATTTGCAATATTTATAATACTACAGATTTCGCGTTTATAAAGTTCAAAGTATGATACTTTAAATATTATAATTTATTTTCGTTTACTGTTAAAATGATGTTTTGATATTTCGTAATTCATTAATTAGAATTACTGATGAGTAGAGTTAATTATGTTATATTATAAGTATTGTAAATACTTATACAAAAATCTGATTCAACACAATTACTTTTAATTCTAAGAAATAAGAGAGATAAACCTTTTTTATATCGCAATGTGGGTTATGATAGGAACGATAAGTCGAGTCAAGTTTGGAAGAGCGTTACGTTTTGGGACAATTTTTTATTAAGTTCCTAACAAGCAATTTATGTGTAATTGTATAATAGCAAACGACTGTAAGTTAAAAGATGAAGGATAGATAACTAAGGTCTATCTTTTTGTGAACCGGTTAAATGGTTTATGGCTTACTTCGTCGTCCTTAAAATTATGACCGATTGCGGAACAATCACATATAATCTTTTGTTTGTGTGTTTGTCCGTCTTACACATCGAAATTAAGCCACGAATTCGAATGAAATTTGGCAAGGGAATATTTTCAACCATAAGGATGGATATAGGCTACTTTTGGTCGCAATAAGTGTCATCCACGCGAACAAAAAATTCAAATTTACCTAATACGATTCCTTAATACAGCTTACTGATAGACAGACAAAGGGATGAAGAGCGGAAGCTTAGTGGGTCTCGTTTTTAAATTTAGTTTAGGAAACTCTATAGTAGCGTTTTAACACCTTTTTCCTGTGGTAGTTATAATACTTTCTATAAAAGACTGGCTACTAATAACATAGTGCATTTTAACTATGCATCGATACGATCATAGGTATATATCACCTTAAGTGTAAACATAAAGCTGGTATACTTTGTCTGTGGCCCACTGTTCTTTCTGTACTGTTCCTGTAGCCAAGTGACAATTTCGAAACGCTAAGGACTGTTGACAAGAATAAAATGTATGGGATTGACATAAGCTGCGGTAAATCACGCGGTCAATTTTATGTCAATCCCATACAATTTGTTCTTGTCGTTTTGGGAATTAACGTTTTGCGATTGTCACTTTGGCTAAGCCCCCTGATCCGTATCAACATAGAATTACGAAATCGAGGCCGACAAAAGCTAATATTTTGTAAATCTATGCATATCAAATACAAAACGCTCTATTAATGGCATTTTTAACTCCTACCACTCAACTCATTCCAAAATCGTTATATAATTAAATAAAGAAAAATGGGATAGCCATTAAATATTAATGAAAGTTACAAAAATTAACAGTCCATTTCAAACAATAGCCACTTTACCAATTTCAACATTTCCACCGATTTGACTCCTTGCCAAATGGTATTTCGTAATTAAATGGCTTTAAAATTAAACTCATTAACTACGCGATTCTTTGAAGTTCCATAAATATTAATTTTTCTGGTAAAATGGACTTTGTTTCGCCGTTGTAAAACAAGGGTACAATTTTTTTGTGAGTGATTTTCGAAATTATATCCCTGAATTCGGGGCAGCCTTAAAATTCGTCAGCGTACAAGCAGGACAGATAACACATGACAATCACATACATATATGCATTACAAGCTGTTTCCCGCGGTTTCACTTACTATTAGTGTGTATGTACTATAGCTCATAACCTTCCCCAAGAATCAGGCTTTCATATACAAAAATAATTTTGCATATCCGACCAGTAGTTATCAAGTTATAAGCGTTCAAACAAACAAACTCTTCAGCGTTATTATATAAGTATAGATTATCACGCCTTTGTCTCGCAGTGGTAGGAAGAGAAAATAGAAACATCTGGAAGAGACTCCACTAACAAGAGCACGGTTCATACATTTTAGATAGAAGATCTTTACAAACCTCCCTCGCTTTCTCCACACACATTACTTTCGTCATACTCACCAATTTTGGGTACCTAAAATATGAGAGATATTATAGTTAATTAGTACTTATGGTGCAAGTAGCCACGTCTTACAAAAACCTCCGTGTAACGTTAGGAACAATTATCTGGTCATGCTCTCTGGTAAGGGCAACCAAAAAAGGTTTGAAGCCACATAGGAGAACAATGTTCTTACAACCAAGGACACTAAAGACCGTGCGAATTGGAAAAGAAAAAGCAGAAATGAAATTTGGGATTTTGCCTCACATCCCAAAGTAACCCTCTTTTTTATCATCCACAGTCGGGTAAAACCTTTCAAGATCATGTAACTATGAATATTTTTTCCGAAGATTTTTTTATTCAGTTACAGCAAAAATTATTTCATAGCGACATCCAATCAGCGAAACCTGTAGCCGGCGGAATTAATCATCCACAGGTCGGGTCAGGTCATAAAATATTCCTTTAGGGATCGGAAGCTCAGAATATTGAGAGCGATACATAGACTACTAAAGTGTATAGAGTCGACACGTCGATGGTGAAAAATTATCGGCCATCATGCAGACATCACATCGTCATCATTATTCTGGCTGCATAAGGCTTCGAAGTCCATTTAAAAGCATCTACGCCATAGTGGAATTGGGTGGTCACGTGTGCCGCATGCATCCGGAGAGATGGGCTGAATTTCTAACGACCTGGGTCCCAGCGGATGGGTATAAAAAGAGAATAAGGCAAAGAAAAAGAAGGTCAGATGACTTAAGGGTCTTCGAAAAGGGTTAGAAAGAAGTGGCACAGGACAGGGACGCATAGAAGAAAAGAGGGGAGGCTTTTGCCCAGCTGCCGGACTCATACAGATAAAAAAAAAGTTTTATGTCACGCTGTCTGATTAGCGTCACCCCTTCTTGCGAATCTTGTTGTCGATGAAACAGGTTAACAGTAAATAGAGCTAAGAGAAATAAAGACCTCTAATTAAAGATTAGCAAACATTAGAACGATTAGAATAATAACCGATGATGCAAAATTTACGCTGGACATCTTCACCAGATTTGGAATGGTAAAAATTATTCAATAGAAAAAACATCTTTTTACACCCCAAATACTAAAAAGAGCTTGTGAAAAACTGATTAAAGTGTATGTGTAGAGAAATTATATGGCAGTGAAAAATTAACTCGTTGGGAGCGTTTTGAATGTGGTGCTGAAGAAGAGATAATCAGTTGGAAAGATAAATTACCAATATAGAAGTTTTGAAACTTGTAGGAGAGAAAAGAGCTATAATAAAGGAAATTGAGGACAGTAGAGCATTTAATACGGCACGACGACTTTGTGAAAAACATTATGGAAGGCAAGATAGAGGAAAGATGGGGAATAGGTAGTAGAAGGAGGTTTTTAGAATAAATAAAGTAAAAAGTGAGAGTCATGTCGTAGGATGTGAAAAGTCTTGCGGGAGATAGAGACACCTAGAAGAGACACCACGTACAAGAGCACAGCTCTTAAATTTAAGATAGATAGAACAATATTAGAAGCTTTAATTTAATCCAAGGAAACTGGACCCATAAAACAGCACCAAAAGATATTGTTGAGTGTAACCCCATGAAATCTGTGACGCAACCATACCGACCATTACGCCAGCCTTGAGAATCCAAGAAATATAAGGTAAACGTTGACTTGTAAAAAAAAAAGATTTACTTTATAAGCTTTCAACTATGTCGATAATCTGTTCGGCTTTATTCAGACTTGCCGCGCCTGATCTTTTTAATACTCTATGGGTCTTAGCTATGGGATATTAAATATTGATCCCTCAAAGCCTTTTGGGCAGCGCGAAAAATTATGCGAAGATATTTGCATGAGTTCGTAAATACCCGAGACTATGGTCTTTGATATGTGTATAGTTCATCGCTGTATTTTTTACAAAAGACATGAAAGTTACTTGCGAGATAAATGCCTAAAAGTTTAATCAAATCAAATCAAATTTATTTGCTATAAAAATGGTTACAGTGTCTGGTCAAATATATAATAAGGTGTCTCTCACTTTTAACCTATCTAGGCATGCAAATGTTTAGCATCATAACTTAAAATAACATTACTTGCTACTTTTGATACAATATAATAAGGATAGAAGGTAATAAGTTTTGTTAATATGTCTATTTCGGTAAATTAAATTGATTCACTTCATCAATTCATCAATCAATTTCATCAATTAATAATGAGATTATATCATTTTATTTGATTAAAATTTAGTTGTTTTCTTTTATATTGAATTAAAATCAGACATACTAAATTGAAGATGTAACTAAATTCACAAATCGGAAAATCAAACGATCGAAGCTTGAAATGTCTCATTACAACTAAGTTTATTAGTTAAATAATGGGTTATGTAAGTAGTTAGAATGGTAATAATACTTATAGCTGCATGTTTTACCCGACTGCGCCAAAGGGAGGGTTATGTTTTTAGAATGTATTTATGTATGTGTGATTGTTTGGCACGCTTTGAAACCTGAGCGGCTTGATGGATGGACTTGCGAGATTGTCCCTCCATAATGGGGGACTTGAATGAGGCAAACGACCGGGCGGTGGAGGTGGCAAACTACTAGGCAGTCAATATATATTGTTGGCAATGGCTATATGGACTCTAGTCCATATAAGTATGACTCGAAAAGATGAAGAAAAGAATATGAGATCCGTAAAATATATTGTGAGAATGACACTATGATTATATCAAAAAAAAAACAAAGAACAAAATTACGGATTTTTGGCGAAAAATTCAACCGTTTGAACAAATGTAGTCGGTATTTTTTTTCTTCAATAATTTACTTATTTACATTTTAAGCCTACGTTGCACTTTTATACTTGATTGCCTGGCCTTAGCCAGTTGTTGGCTCTGATCAATAGCCGTAGCCAATAGGCTAATATTGCTATTATTGTAACTTGTCATATTTGACGACGTAATACATACTTCTTAAGTAGAGTCGACTCGTTAAGAAGAAGACGGTGTCTTGTGTTAGTGTAACGTAGATAAATATATATTGGTGTGTGTTTGAACTATTTGTAAACAATAATTTCATCTGTAAAATATAATGACATTCTGTAGATCCATTATGTTAATATTTCACATTTTGATATTATGGGTCTAAGAAACTTGAGATAAAGATATTTTATTTTTATTATTTTTTTATATATATACTATATATTACGCGGGCGGTGCCCCGGGGAACAGCTAGTATATATATATATTAGCTGTTCCCCGGGGCACCGCCCGCGTGGGACTCGGTTATATCGCGCCCAAAAGTAGCCTATGTTTGACCTCAGGTCGTTAGCTACATCCCTACCAAATTTCATCACAATCGGTCCAGCAGTTTAGCCGTGCTCTTCACGGCTAAACTGACAGACAGACATACTTTCGCATTTATAATATATGTATTTATATATATATATATATATATATATATATATATATATATATATATATATATATATATATATATCTTGAATACTTATATACATATACGTACAAACATAATACACACAATCTATGTTATGATTATTATCTTATAAAAAACAACTATTCTTTTCAAAAACGTAACTTAAAATAACTTTAACGTATATATTTTAAAATCCTATATAAATATAAAAGCCTCCACGTTTGACAATAACAAAAATATAGTTATCTCCCTATCCTACCTATCATACATCACCCTCTTCAATCAATATTTACGGCACGAAAGTTGACTCAAGACTCAAGCCAGACTAGTGACGTCGTCAGCGGATTTGTTGTGACGCAAAAATAAGATGGCAAACACAGACTTATAAAAAAACAGACGGATCGACGAATCAACAGTAAAGCTCAAAAATCCCGGACTATGTGTTGCGCACATGTCGGCATTTGTGTTTCGTAATAGCCAAATGGCGATTGGCATCGGTAACACTTGCTTAATCAATTGGTCACTATTATCTGTGGTTCATATAGTTATTCGACCCTGCACATCCTGGTTCCAGAGTTTTTAATAAACTTCCTTTATATCTTTCTCGTCGTTATTTTAAAATCAGATAGCACCAGTGTCCAACTGCTAGTACTTAACGTGCCTTACGAAGCTCGGAATCATTTTTATTTTCTGACAATCGGGTGATTTTAATCCTGCAATGTTCTAGAACCAAAGAAAGTATTTATGCTGCCCATGGATATCGAACCAACGATTGTACATCTTCAGCAAAATGCCACTGGATCACAGATAAATTTATACATGATTCGTATATTTGTGTTAGTGAAAAACAAAAAAAACAGACGTTGTTTGAACACATATTTCATATTGTATGAGACTTTGTCTGTAGTTATTTCTAGTCTGTGGTGGGAAGATGACGCGTACGGTAAAAGGATTTTCTATGTAAACGTCACTTTCTATGCCGAACGTGATTTAATAATAAACCTATTTCAATAACAGAGGATATTTATTTGATCATAGTTCGTATAAAGTAAAATGCACGTTATGTGATGGTAAGTTGTAAAGGTCTATTTACACTGGAATTACAAAATATTATATAAAATTTTATATATTATAATACTTTATCTATGAAAATTACGTCAATGTAAAATGGACTAAATAACGAAATCATAATTATATTTTTATTTTTTGAATAGCCAAAAATAGCCTTCCTTTTTATGCTTTCTATTTTGTACTAGGCATATTAGATAGAAATAAAACGAATTTATACTCCTGTAATTCAAAGTTTAAATTGTTAATTTTAATGATGTTTGTAAAATGAAAGTAGAACAGTAAGTGATACTCAATTCATTAATTCATTGTTTGTTTCAACATCGCAAAATAATTCATCAAAACTAAAACAAAATCGGTATACTATGATTCATCCATAATAATCCATACTAATATTATAAATGCGAAAGTCTGTCTGTCTGTCTGTCTGTCTGTCACCTCTTCACGGCTAAACTGCTGGACCGATTGTGATGAAATTTGGTAGGGATGTAGTTAACGACCTGAGGTCAAACATAGGCTACTTTTGGGCGCGATATAACAGAGTCCCACGCGGACGGAGCCGCGGGCAACAGCTAGTACTATATAAGCGAAAGTCTGTCTTTCTTTCACGGCTAATCCGCTAAATCGATTTTGAAGAATTTTTGTATGGATGTATTTGATTATACAACCTAACTGAAGCAATATTGTCAACGATAATGTTTAAATAATCATTTTCATGCGATCACGCTATTGTGCCATTATGATGTCATCAATGTAGCATTCTATGTTCATGACTTCAAAAGAATTAGCGAAAAAATAAAAATATAGTTTTATAGATCACACCGATTGTTGGCTTTATAATAATACTAGCTGACCCGGCAGACGTTGTCCTGCCCTTTTTTCTACCTCTACCTTACCCAACACCTACCCTACACCTACCCCACACCTACCCTACATCTACCCTACACCTGCCGCACACCTACCGTACACCTACCGTACCCCACACCTACCATACACCTACCCTACCTTACAACTACCCTACACCCTAGTTACAGCCCACGGACATTTTTTATGGGAAAATGTTTTCTTTTATTTTTTCATCTTTTTCCAATGTTATTAAGATGTATTCTACTATTCGGGGCGGAGACAAATCCAACGAATCAATAACCATGAAAATTGGTTCAGCAGATCTCGAGTTATAAGTGTTGTAACAAACCCGTCTTTTTTTATATATATAGATATAATAACATAGGGACACAAATCACACATATTGAGATAGCCCCAAAGTAAGTTCGAGACTTGTGTCATGGGATACTAACACAACGATGCATCACATGAGTGTGGAACCTCAGACAGTAACACAACTTACAAACATCAAAGATCCAGGCCAATCAAAAAAATATCATTTTTCATTTTGACTTGACCGGGGATCGAACCTTGCACTTCCTGAATAGCGGGCAGGCATGATAAACATTACGCTACGGAGGCTTTGTCTACCCAATAGTATAAAAAAAGTAAATTAAAATTCAAAACTCTGGTTATTTAAAAGGCGGAATTTTAAATATTTTTATAATAATATAAGTAGATACTGAATACTATAGTATTAGGTGAATTTGAGTGGATGAATGTGGGTGGCATGCTTAATAGATATCAAATCAAAATATCATGTTACAGAACAGGAGACAGAAATACAGGCGGCATCTTATTGTAATTGGATAATTCTACACCATTAATACTATTAAACGAGCAATATTTGTATTTAAATTTATTTGTACTCGCGTTTTCGAAAACGGCTCTAACGATTTCTTTAAAATTTTAAACGTAAGCTCTTACATAGTCAAAAAGATAATCTGTCTACGATTTCTTTGATATTTCAAACATAATTAGTTCTTACATAGTCAAAAAGCTAATCTATCCATATGTGGGAAAATTCATTTTATCCATATTTTCACGCAAAATTTTTCTGCATAAAACGAGCGAAGCTCGGTCGCCCAGGTACTAGAATATTAGACAACACCATTACATGTTTATTACTGCTTCAGTATACAACGTAAGTTGATTTTTTTTCAAGCTTGGCACCCATGATCATTTAAACGTTAAGTAGAGCAAAATAAAACCATTAGATAGTGATTAAATACCCAGCACTAGCTCACCTTGAGATAAAGAGATTGTCCATATCTCCAGCTTCACTACATTAAATTGTTTTTTTAGTTTTTCTTTTTGAGAAGGACTTAATCCTTTTAATTCATTTTTTTTTTTATTGTCAATCCTTTGTATAGTCTTGTCAATCATTAACGTTAAGCATGCTGTGCGCACTCATTTTTGGTTTATTAACTAGTCAATGAACCATTATAATATATATGTTTTTTTTTTTTTGTAAAACTGTTCAGTGCCAATAAAACGAAATAAAAAATAAAATCAACCGCTTTTTTTCAGGTTAAAGACCAATATATTTGGTTCTAACAAACACTGGTTTTCATCCCTTGGCACGAAATCAATTGCCTTCAAATCGTGTTTCGTAAAAGTCCACTCCCAAGTTGTAGGGTCCAAAACGCAAGGGTCATAAATTCTGCGCCGACGTAATTTCATGGGTCTGAGCTTGATGTTGTAGGTTCTTGCTGATTTATCTTGAAAATGTATTGTTTACCCTCGAGGGTCATGGCTTTTAATAAGGCCATTGTAGCTTTATTAACAGGGTTAAGCGCGAGTCGCTTTGTAGGGTTTTCGAAAAAAAAAAACGTGCGCCACTCGGGGACTGCCGCGGTAAAGCTAGGGGCGTTATGGGTCTGCAATTCTGCATGCACCATGACGCTTTTATTTTGATTCTCATAACTTTTTTATCTATAAACATTGTTATTGTACTTCCTTCTTTAAAAAATACGAGATCATATTATCCCTATTAAGCTCCAAATCCAAATCCTAACTAATATTATAAATGCAAAAGTGAGTTTGTTTGTTTGTGACGCTTCCACACCCTATCTTATTCACCAATCTTCCTGAAATTTCGCATACACATAGATAGAAGTAATGAGAATGACATAAAATACCTTTTATCCCGGGAAAAAATACTGTTCCTATGGGAAATTCACGCGGGCGAAGCCGCGGGCAACAGCTAGTTAAATATATTTTTTATACATGTTTGTACTATATTTGTACCTATCATTTTTTTTTGTGTGCATATTTTTTCCTCAGATAGATTTGATAGATTAGAGTAATAGAGAAGGCACTCAGTATTAGAACATTGTTTAAATAGATTCACTAAGTAAATCGCCTGTTAGTAAATCAAATAGAAATAGTAATAGCACTCATCACAGAATAAGTATTATAATGATAAGCGCAAAATCCCCACCATATTTCATAATTTCGCACGTAAATTCGATCGTTAAACTGAATCGAATTATTAAAATTTATTCAAAGTGAACTTATTACTGGATCTAGAGTAAGCATAAACTTTATAATTAAGGAAACTAATTGCCGACGAATGGCGATCGTAAAACTCATAGTTTACCATAACCTTTGACTTTGGCTATAAGACAATGAGTAAGTAGTTAAGTGTGGAGGACTAACCCGAATGTTTTTAAAAAAGACAAAGGAGTCTGTTCAAGACGAGAATTTATTGAAGACTGAATTAAAAACAGTTACAAAAATGATCTTAATAATAAATCTAAGAACTAATTCTTATCTCTACGAATGCGCGACGCCAGGCTCAGACATAACATCCAGTTTGCTGTGTCAGCGAGGCTCACCCACGTAGCCCTGCGCTCTCAACACATTGTGATAGAGCTAGGAATGCCTGGAGCTGACATAACTCCTCCCCCCATAGCTTCGAAATTATCAAAGGGATTATTAATTTGATCGCTCTGATTATTTCGATACAAACAGTAAAATTTCATACACTCATATGTTATAAAAATGGAAATAGACAAAAATAAGATTATATATAACGCTATAATAGCGACATTAACACCGTTTACACTATTATCTTTTTCATAGCTATCTTTCACTTCACTTTCACTGATTTTCACTAAATTGTTTAAATTCTGAATAGTCGTCAAATCACTGGTATCCAAATTAATGGGTTCTCGTTGGAATTGTAGCTCGGTGGCGGCAACTTCTGGGAGGTTGATTATCGGTAGTTTTGTAGACTCTACTCTACTTGTGAAGAAATGATGAGATTTCAGTGTGGTTTCACCTATTTCGACATCACAGCGATCGTCGAGAGTGAGAAGGTAAGTACCTTTTATATTATCTTTAGTTATCTCACCGTTACAGATTTTGGTAAGTATGTTTTCAGCTTTACTATAGAGAATCCATCTCTGTTTCTCTACTGTCTCTATTTTAACATAATTAAGTTCCACTGATATAGGATTACAAGAGCTTATATTTTTAGAAAATTTCATTAGCGCTTGTATACAGCTATCTACTATGGGTAGCCGAGACTTATCTTCGTAGCACAGGTACGTTGCCTCGTGAAGCTCGAAGCATGGCCGGGAGAGCGAGACCATTATGGAACCTTTTACTATGAGGTAAGGATATTTAGGAATTATAATTTTCGTTTGGTTATAGGAATCGGTAATGGGTATAGGAATAACTTTATAATATATATAAATTTCGTCTTTAATTAAAGGTATGTCTAAAATAAACGTTATTTGATTTCCTTTAGAATAGGCTTTTAACTCTATACACTGTTCAATATTAACTAAATTATCAAAGCTTACTGGGTAAACGAGTTTGTTATATTTTTCTATCTCTAGTAACAATTTCATTAACTCATCCGAGTTCACAAGGGACTGATGCAATGTTCTTAACTTACTGAACGCTATACAGGTTTCGATCTCATTTAAATGGCTATACAATAATTGGAAATTGTGTAGAAATAGGTTATATACAATAATAAAATTATGTATTATGTTACCGTCTATTGTTTTATTTATGATTTTCCTTATTTCCCACAATTCTTTATCTATTTGAATAAAATTACTATTTGTGGAATTTGTTATTTTTACCAGACTCTGAGACATTTCAGATACTAGAGTCATTCTTTTCATTTGTGTGTCCTGACGTGTCTGTAGAGAACTAATCATCTTTTCGTACCTGATAGCATCGTCATGGTCTAGGTTACCAGTAATAAGTTTTATAATAGATCCGAGAGGATTTAGGATTCCACGTTTTATTCTAATTGATGGGGCTAGTTGTCTTAATTTGTTAGTAGTAGAGTTCATAACATAATCTGTTTGGAGCTTTACATTCAATAATTGGAAATTTGGGGTTTTCTTACGAAAGTATTCTTTTACATGCTGATTTAAATTCCTATATCTATTTATATTTAACTTCTAATTCCTCTTGTATAATACTTAAATTTAAAACCTTAATAATAGTCCACTTATCATAACTTATGCTAGCTTGACCTTGTTTCATCAGCATCACTCCAGGATTTTTATCGATCCTTTGAAGTTGAAGGCTGTGGATCCTCACGATCAGCGCCATGAATGCGAGGAGGTACCTGTGAAGGTCGTTTAATGTCCTTAATAGGTACTTTCGTGTCACGATTTTTAATAGTAGCAGGACAAGTATTTCTATTGATTTCGCCAGAGACTTGTGCCTTTTGGAAGCGCGGTTTATCCTTGCTTCGTCTTGTATTTACGCCTTTTACATATATAGTATCCCCTTCTTGTATATCAAAAGAGGTTTCTCCGCCACGTTTTTGTATAACCTTTGCTTTATCTTTTATTAATTTATCTGTTAGGTATTTGTATAGGTATTTTGTACGCTTCATATGGTCGCTTATCAATTGTTGTGTAAATTGTTTGTTAAAGTCTACTTCAAACGTACTATTAGAATCGGTATGTCCGAAGACAACTTCGAATGGCGTAAGGCCAGTTGCAGAGTGAATTGATTGATTATAAGACATAACTGCGTATGTCATTACACTAGCTGCGTCTGTTATTTTATGTTCATATTTTGCAATACGATAGATCTCTATAATAGTTGAATGAAAACGTTCTATTAGGCCCATAGAATTCGGGTTATACGGGGTGCCTATATGTAAATCTATTTTGTAAAACTGCAGTGTCTCTTTTAATAAATTATTATTAAATTCTGTCCCGGGGTCGGCACTTATTCGGTTAGGTACGCCGTAAAATGAGAAGAATTTTATCAATGCACGAACAACTTCAGGTGTAGAGCGATTAGATATTTCAAAAGCTTGGCCTAATTTACTGAAAGCATCTATGATAGTAAGAAAGTATTTGCCTTCTATAGAGAATAAATCCATGAAAATTTCACTAAACGGTTTAGTCTGTGTTTGAGTAAGTTGCAGCTGGGGTTTTAAAGGTTTACGGTCATATTTTTGTGTTTTACATGTCTCACAGGAATTTATTATTGTGGAAACTGTTAGATCCATATTTTGCCAGTAATAATTACGCTTTAATTTCATTATGGTTTCTCTAATGCCGCGGTGGCTCGTTTTACCGCAGTGATATTTAAGTGTAACGGCACGCTGTTCATCTTCGTCTTCTATATATATTACTCTTTTATTGCATTCATAACATTTAACTGTGTCTTTTTTAAATAGTTTGATAACAGCATCAGTGAATTGAGTGCGGTGTCTTTGATCCTCAAAATAAAAGAAATATTTAATTTTAGGTTTTATATATTCTAGGAGAAATTTCTTTACTAAATCTGGATTATCTACAGGTAAGTGTATTTCAAATACCGTTTGTTTATCTCGTGATAGATCTTTTACTAATGTTTGATTTCTGTTCCAGGTAAAGACTAGAATTTGGTTTGGCTTTGTATCTATGGCTTCATCTAAAATTGGAATACCACTGGTATCGATATCTTCAGCAGAGTGAATAGTTTCAGGTATCGAGGATGCAGTGATTGTACTCGACGAGGGAGAACGAGCTGGGCAAGTCATTGGGACATCTTCAGGTAAGGGTGTATCAGACGTTTCCGAAGCCGAAGTATCCAATACTATTACCGAACTGTTAGATCTTTCAGTGTCATCGAGATTAACCTGCATGGAGGAGTCGTCATTTTTATTGGTAAGTACGTTTAATTTTATTCGTGATAATGCGTCTGCGTTACTATTTTGTTTTCCGTTTTTGTATATAATGTCAAAGTCAAATTCTGAAAGGCGTAATTTCCATCTAGTCAATTTACTTCCTGGTTCTTTAAGTGAGTTGAGCCAAGCCAATGGACGGTGGTCCGTGTATATTATAAATTTTCGGCCATAAAGATAGGGGCGAAAATGCTTTACTGCCCATACTATAGCTAGCAGTTCCTTTTCGGTAGTACTGTAGCGCGTTTCCGCGTCGTTTAGAGTACGACTCGCGTATGCAATCGGCTTGTCACTTCCAACGGAACCTTGTGAAAGGACGGCACCCAGAGCGTAATTAGACGCGTCCGTAGTCAAGATAAAAGGCTTGGAAAAATCGGGAAACTGCAGTATCGGGGCATTAACAAGTAGCTCTTTACATTTTTGAAAAGCTGTTATATAACCAGGGGTTATTTCGACTTTATTTTTCTTTTTTAGGCATGATGTCAGGGGTTGTGTAATCTTTGAAAAGTCTTTTATAAATTTTCTATAGTAGCCAACTAAACCTAAGAAACTTTTAATTTCAGTTTGTGTGCGAGGGAGTGGGAAATCAAGAACTGCTCTAATTTTGTCGTCATTTGGTTCTAGGCCGTGTTTAGTAATTTTGTGTCCAAGGTAAAGCACTTCTTTACGTAGAAACTCACACTTGTCTAAAGTAACTTTAAAATTCGTCTGTCTAAGTCGGTCAAAGATTTTTCTCAGTTTTTCTATGTGTTCTTGTAAACTATTTGCGTAAATGATTATGTCATCGAGATATACTAAACAATGGATCCCTTGTAATCCTCTTAACACATTGTCCATTGCCCGTTGAAAAGTTGCAGGGGCTGTCTTTAGTCCGAACGGCATGCGTTTGAATTCATAATGTCCTGATGGGGTCGTAAAGGCAGTTTTTGGTCTGTCACCCTTTTCAACTTCAATTTGGTGGTACCCACTAGCAAGGTCAAGGGTACTAAAATACGTTGACTTTCCCAATTTGTCAAAAAGGTCGTTAATATTGGGTAAAGGGTATTTGTCATCTGTTGTCAGTTCGTTTAAACGTCTATAGTCAATCACCATCCTAAATTTCTGTTCCCCTGAGGCATCCATCTTTTTTGGAACTAGATGCACTGGAGCACTCCATGGTGAGAACGATTCTTGTATTACGTTGTCCTTTAAAAGTTTTTCCGTCTGTTTCTGTATTTCAGCATTTTGTGAGGGTGGAAGTCTGTATGGTCGTATAAAGATCGGGTCTTCATTTTTTGTTCTTATCTGATGTTTTACCTGGTTACTAAATGAAAGCGGTAATTTATCGCAATAAAATATGTCTCTATATTCAAAGCACAGTTTTTCTATCGCTTCGCGTTCTTCAGTGTTGGTGTGATCTAGACGTAACTTTGATAAGTTTTCTTTTAGTAATTCGTCAATCTCATAATTATTCAAATTGTCATTCGTTAAGTTGTTTACGCGTATATTGTCATCAAGTCTTGTTGTCATCAGTGGTTCTGCAAATGTAAAGGTTACCCTATTTTGGGAAGCATTTTGAATAACAGTTGTAGCAAACGAATCTATGCACCTGACTATAGCAGCAGGCATTCTCACATTATCTCCGAAATCTTTAAACTCAATAATTGCATCACCGTTATCTAGGTCAGTCGGCACTTTGACGCGTGTTTCTGTACGGGGTTCTAATGTGATTTCGCAAGTGGGGCTGTATATTATAGGTATTTCGGTATTTTGTGTCCGTAGTATTTGATTTTTCATATCAATTGTTGCATTTAATATTTTAAGTAGATCCGAACCGATTAAACCGTCGTATCGCCTATCGACGTCGTATATATAAAATTTATGCTTACACGTGCTTTTAAAAGATTTTAACAGAGGTATATAAATTACTTCATTATGTGAGCTACGTGCATGAGTACTTATAACCTCAAATGGTTCGTTATATTTATATGCCTGAAAATATCTATCAGCTATAGCGGGGCTAATGAAACTTCTTGTGCTTCCTGTATCTATCATTAAATTAGCGTCAATTTCGGGTATATAAATATGCGGTAATCTATTTATACTATTGCAATTTAAATAAATCATTTCGGGTGGTTGCTCGTCGAGGCTAGTATAGAAAAATTTGCGGTCTCTTCCTGAACTTCTGATTCATATTGCGCGCATTCTGCATTATCAATATAAAAATTATAATTTTCGGTCTGTCCGTTTTCTTCAGTATAGTAATTATCATAATTAGGCTGGTACTCTTGGTCTTGGGGTTCACTATTACTGCTAGAATAAAATAAGTTACTACTCTCAGTCTCGGGTACGTGTGTAATCATGTTTTGTTTCACAGGGCGGCTAGTACGCATAGAGACGTCAGTATCCTGGAAATTAGGTGGATTCCGTTGCATTTGGCTTTGAGGTGGTATACCAAACTTAAATTGCTGATTTGGTGTATTATAGTATGGTCGGGATTGTGCATTATTAAATTGGGGTCTAAAGCCTTGTTGATTGGGTATACCGAACTTAAAACCTTGTTGATTGGGTATGCCGAACTTAAAACCTTGTTGATTCGGAACGCCGAATCTTACATTTTGCTGATGAGGAATACCGAACTTAAAGTTACCTTGAGGCTGTGAAAAATTAGGCCTAAAATATCCTTGGTTTGGTGTACCGAATTTAAATCCATTAGAGCCAGCGTTAATATTATTTTGTGACTGATTTTGGTTTATTATGGTTTTGATTTACTTGAGGAGAGAAATTATTCGAAAAATTAGGTTTAAATCCAAAGGAAAGTCCTTTAGGCATTTCATTATTATTTCCAAAATTTGACGAAAAAGAATGCTGAGTAGGCTTTGAGTTAGGTCTATTTTTATTTTTTGCGTTGTACTGGTATTGGAAATTAACCTCTTCCATGACCACGCTAAGTGCACTTTCTAAACTTAAACAGTCTTTAAGTCTCACAATCCGTATTAAATCTTCCGATAAATTGTATAAAAACACATTAAGACACATATTATTATAAATTGTAATTTTGGCAGCTTTTGAGCTTTCATCACATAATAAGTTGACCTTAGAACAGAGGGCGCTACGCGTTTGCTGTATTCTGTTACAAAACTGTAGGTAACTTTCACCTGCTTTAATTCTTAAATTTTCTAATTCTATCGCCACGCATTCCTCGGACCTAGGGTCACCAAAATGTTGTACAAAGATAGTTTTTAATTGATCCCAAGTTGTAATATCTTCACGTTCACTAAGTAAGACGGCTGCTCTACCACAAACTCTACTAGTTAGGCAATGAAATACATATGCCTCCTGTACAGGGTTATTTGGCCCATTAAAATTTCTTATAATGTACTCACATTTTTTTATAAATAAATTGAGTATATTCTGGTCACCATCAAACTTAGGTATTATATTTAAAAAATCTTTTGGTATCATTTGAACGGTATTTTCGCCGGTTGGTGCCATTTTGATTATTCAATTTATTTAATTAAATTATTCACAATTAAAAACACGTTTACTTTGTAAAAACTTAATATTATATTATTTATTAAAATTAATTATACTTAATTTGGCCAATTGTGTGCCGAAATAAAATAACTTTCAACGATTGTTGTTTAAAAGTTACTAAATATAACCTAACTTTGCCTTTTTTTGAAGAAATCAAATAACTTTCAACGATTTAAGTTTAAAAGTTACGAAATAAAGACCACAAGAAAATCCACGGGAAATAGCTGGGAAAAGACAGGAAAGTAAAAATGTCCACTTACAGTCCGCTCGATCCCATGCCTTCCAGTATAGCTGCTCTTGTAGACCGGAAAACTTTCGGTGTCCGCCGTTAACAAATTTATTTGGTTCGGTTGTATCCGAATCCGCGATACCGACTAGTAGCACTTCACCAAATTTCGGGTGCGTAGACGCTCAGGTCGGCAGCAGGATATATCGGATCCTACACGGGCTGCGCCAGTTAAGTGTGGAGGACTAACCCGAATGTTTTTAAAAAAGACAAAGGAGTCTGTTCAAGACGAGAATTTATTGAAGACTGAATTAAAAACAGTTACAAAAATGATCTTAATAATAAATCTAAGAACTAATTCTTATCTCTACGAATGCGCGACGCCAGGCTCAGACATAACATCCAGTTTGCTGTGTCAGCGAGGCTCACCCACGTAGCCCTGCGCTCTCAACACATTGTGATAGAGCTAGGAATGCCTGGAGCTGACATAACTAAGTATTCAATATTAGAGTAAAAATATTTATAATCATGCAAAAACGATTGAGTAAAAGAGATGTCGCGTTACATCATGTATTGCGTAGTCTCTCTTACTCATTCGTTTTGGATGGTTTTTAGCATAGAAATAGAAAATCGCGCGCGGTCTCTACCTAGGCAATTTTTTTAATCTATGGTCTTTGGAGATGAAAGTATTGTAAGTTAACGTTTTAAGAGGAAATACCGCAGTGGGGTTTGTGGCGCCGCTTCTTTTCCACCAGCGCTTTATAAACTTAATAAAAGTAATGAATGGCGGCAATAAGTGGTAAGAATATCCTATATTGAGAATACATTTCAATTTCATTTATAAATAAAAAAAGAAGTAAAAATAAATATTATGTAATGTTTTACCCAGACTATCGTATACCTCTTGCGATTTCCACTATTCTTAAATTAGAGTAGAGCACATAGCTATAAAAAAATTGGTATTTTCTCTTTTTTTTTTCTTGTATTACCTAAAGAAACACACTTAGAAATATTTGTTCTTAGAAAGCACGGTTCGTCGAAAGTTTTGTTGACAGAAATCATCGTTCGTACAGTCGGGACAGATAAAGCTCACCCCCGGTCATTATGGTAGCCACGGTAGGGAGGTCAGGTTTATCTATCCACGACTGTACATATCTCAGTTAACAGCAAGCACTGTCCATAGAAATCTTCACCTTTAGAATTCGATCCTCTCTACTTGTATATTTACTCCTGCACCAGTTGAACCAAAAAGGCAGTTTATATAGCCCAATTTGCATTACAAGTTCCATCTGAAGGGACGACAGGTGGCGCTGTGTCGGATATCCTGTATTAATGTACGACTTGTGTTAGTATTGACTTTGTATTAATTATACCTTTGTTTGATTTAGAGGAATCTTAAATTATAGCGTGGGTGAATCTATTATAGTACGTTTATTTTCGGAGATAAATCAGTGTTGTTTTGGTAAATTAGTATAATTATCCTATTAGAAACAAATAAATGACATAATTATTAGCGTTAAATAACAATAATATTATCAATTAGTTAAGTTTATTCCATGCTGGACTGGGAGAGAAAGAAAAACATAGAATGTACCAGCTGCTTCTCTTCCCGAGCAAGCCGTAAAAGTCGTCTGAGGGAATCGCCAAATGGGGAAATCATGACATAGGCGATGCGGCTAGCAACCCATCACTATTGATTTCCTGTTTCAACTACCATTATGCTAAACGTGGCCTAAGGTCTTATGACCCTAGGCTCTGTCTACCCCATATGGGATAAAGACGTGATTATATGTATGTAATTAGTTAAGTTAAAGTCAACCTACGAAATTAATTTCATAGGTTAACTTGAAATAAACTAAAGTTAATAATACTATATAATAATATATTTAATAAGTATTCATTGGTGTAGATATACAATATACATTTAGAAGCTCTTTTAAGTAGCTTAATGAAATAATGTTTGTATAATTATCATCAGTATTTCGTGTCACCTGCACGATAAATAAATAGATAGTACTCCCTCCACCTCCCATGGCTCTACCAACCTCAGAGTGCGCTGTACTTGCATTTCGCATCTCTTTCCATTTGCACCTGCTTGATCTCCCTACAAGTTCTCTATAGTGTCGCCTATCTATGCAATCATTGCATTTTAATAACTCTCCCCCATCTTTAGGGGGCTTACGTTCACACGTACGCCTCGCTTGCCTTCTTCTCGGCCTGAGGTCAGCTTCTGTCTATGTCTTTGGGTTTGTCTCAGTTTCAGTTTTCTCTTCGTCTTCTTTGTCTTCTTGTAGCAGTATTTTTGATGTGTTCCTACTTTTCAAGTTATGCCCCTCTCGAGGCTGCTTCGAATTTTATGCCACCGATGGGAGAATTATTTTAGCCGCTTAAAGTTCGCCTCAGATCCCACGAGATCGCAAAAGTAGACCGGGGCCCACCCCGAGCGGGACAACATTATCTAATAGTTCCCTACGCGCCTCCTCATAAATAGGGTATTCCATCAAATAGATAGATCGGAATCTCGCGACATCATTCTGGCAGGTGTTGAAAAAAGCAACTAAGATATATATTTATTATTATATATATTATTATAGATGTGGTATATATATTTATTTAAGTATGTATGTACTTATGTATGTATGTTTATTATATTATAATATTCTAGTACACGCCTGTTACCCTTTTCTTCTCGTTTCCTCTCTTGGGTCTGCTGGAAGAGATTTCTTTAGAAATAAGCAGCACCCTTGTACTAATGTTCTTTATTCTATGTTCTTTTCTTTTGTATATTTTTCTGTGTACATGAATTTGGAAATAAATAAAATAAATAAATAAGACAATGAAGACTGGATAATCAAAGCGAGGTTGGTAGCTGTCCAATTATTCTCAATACAACAAGCCCTTCCATTCTGACACAAGAAACTCTTGAATTCAATTAAGTAACTTGTTAAAATCTTACAAATTAATAATAAAGTAATTTATTGCCATTTAAGCAATCCAATCACATTTTGAGAAACAGCGAATCCTTCCCGAAAGTTAGCGTAAGTTTGAAGGCAGTTGATAGATTGGGAGTTTCCAATTAAGATTGATATAAAACGATATTGTTTTTGAAAATATTGGCTGTGTCGTTTTGGGTAAAGAATCGATCACTACCTATTTTACCTATATAAGGGAAGTCTTTGACTAAAAAGAATTTACCTGAAAGATTAATGACCCTTACAAATTAATTAAATGTACCTATTTTATTTATGACTAGCCGTCCACCCCGGGTTCGCCCGTGGTAAATACATAGCCTGTGTGAATGTAGCTTTCTAAGGATGAAAGAATTTTTAAAATCGTTTTTGAGTTTATTTATTACAAATATACACACATAAATACAAAAACCCTCCTCTTTATAATATAAATATAGAAGTATAGATTAATAACATATTTAAACCATTTAATTTTGATTATACACTAAGTATATATTTGCGTTATATGATCAACTAGCGACCCGCCCCAGCTTCGCATGAACATAAAAACCTTTCTCTTGAATCACGTTATCTATTAAAAAAACCGCATCAAAATTCGTTGCGTTGTTTTAAAGATTTAAACGTACAAAGGGACAAAAGGACAGAGAAATTGACTTTGTTTTATACTATGTAGTGATTACAACACAGCTAAGGACGTTACACCTATCTGAATGAGTTGAGCTTTTAAATACTGTTAAATCAAACATACAGACATGCAATTAAATCTAACAACCCAACTTAGTCTAAATTTTCCATTACCTCTTACAGATTCAACCAATGACAGCGTTTTCAAGGAAAATTGATATAAAGCAAATCTTTAAAATAATCATACGAAAGTCAAACACATAACCCTCCATTTGGCTTTGTTGGTTAAATAACAACGATAAAATCAGTAAAACGTCAGCGCAGTTATTCGCAGAATGACACATGAGCGGTCGCCCAATTAGCGCCGAGTGAACGATAACCGAAACCTTTCTGTGAGTAAATCGTTGATACGCTGGTATTTTTAATTTTAAACCTACTTTCAAAAATAATAAAGCTCGAAATTCGATTGTATTTTCATGTTTGTTATTTGTCTATTATAAATAATTAGATAGATATGAATTCACAACATTTCAATTTTTTATAGGTACCTCAAATTGTTAACTATTTTGAAGTATATGTTTTAATAATACGGTAAAAAAAAAATTCGACCATTTTTATCGCTTATTTATCGAAAAATTCCCAAAAAACTTTGTGCAGTCTCAATGGCGGATTAACGTCGTGTATACCTTTGCGCATTTATACAGTATAATTAAAAAATTGAGGTGTCAAATTAAATAAAGAGATAGTCTGTGGTTTGACCATTCCTATCATCCCCCTCCTATCACCTTAGATCATGTACCTTCTTGTACATCTATATGTACAAATAGCATGGCGGCACATGAGACAGAAGATGGACTTTCCTATTTCGCCATCTCATTTTCGCAGGAAATGACAAATCATAACTACATCTATATTATTTCTAAATCTATGTTATCACCACTACCAACCGAAAACAAAAACAAACAAACGTCAAACGTCAATCGTGACATTATTTTTATTTTTTTAACTCGTGTAGGCAAAGGTAATGGGTTGATTTATCCTCTAAAGCATTTTTTGAATTTACAAAACTTTAAAAATATTTTTCTTTATCTTAGATCTAAAATATCACGAAAAGAAAAAATACGTGTTTCCTAGTTTTCAAAATACTATTTACTGAGCATAAGAAAGCAAATGGCAAAAAAAATGAAATGTTGTCAATTGTTCTATTTTTTACGGTATATATTTTGTACTACGTACTAACTAGTAAGTTTTATGCACTGCACATTATAAGTCATGATCACTTGAATAATTATTGTTTTATTCATTCTTATTCATTGTAATCTCTAATCAAAATTTAGAGTAACAATGTGTTATTACGGAGTGATTACAGATATAAATAATCTTTATTTTTTACTCCACAAATTACTTTATCACATGAGATTAATAAAGAAAACTACAAGTAGTAAAAATAAATAAACTTGTGAGAGCACTGGAGACTCAAACTAGATATTGTTTGTTAGTACGTCGTGATTTGTAATCGTTAATTTATTAAGCTGGTATTTTAAATTTTAAACCTACTTTCAAAAATAACGATGTTTTCAATTCGGAAAAAATTGTCGGACAGCTCAGTGTAAGAATACACAAATTGTCATGGCTGAAGAACATCCATATTCCACAAGTAAACTGGTATTAGAACAGTTGAACAGTCGTTCAGACTCGCCATGAATTGAACTAGATTTAGGGGGGTGAACCTTTGGATGACATCATCAAACCACACAAGAACACCAAAAAAGAACACGTTTCAGGTAAATCGAGCTATGAGCAGGTTTGGTGCTTCTATCTATACCGTGATTGATGCCGAAACCTTAGACGCAAACGAGTGAATCTGACGGCTAAAAACTTTATAAATATGAACAAGGAACCTGATCATACCTGTTTAGAACTATGGCTAAAAGTTTCTCGCCTACAACACACTTGCAGAAAAGTTGCCACCGGTGCACCAAGACCCATGGGTCGTGTGGAAATTTCTTACCAGATTACGATCGGGCGTAACTATATGCATGGAGAATAGGAAGAAGTGGGGCTTATCCAGCGGCGTTGGCTGTGTCTGTGGCGCGGTACAAACTATTGACCACCTTCTGTCATGCTCCAGCTTTTCTTTTTTTCTGTTCCCAATTTCCTAATCACATGTTCAAAGAGATCAATCACTACATAGTATAAAACAAAGTCGTTTCCTCTGTCCCTATGTCCCTTTGTATGCTTAAATCTTAACTACGCAACGGATTTTGATGCGGTTTCTTTTAATAGATAGTGATTCAAGAGGAAGGTTTTTATGCCCATGCGAAGCCGGGAACGGTCGCTGGTAACTTAAAAATCAAACCTAATAAGAATAGTGTCGACTAAAATTGGCTTTGACCCAGAAACATTTAGTGCCTGTACATATTGAGCGTTTGGCTTGCAATTCTGGTACAAACATGCGATTGAACTAGCATTGAGTTGGCACGATAGTTGTATGTGTACTAATAGTTTTGGTTCGGAAATTGACATAGTTAGCATAACTGCGTCGACATCTATCTTTTTTGTCATTTTTAAGATCTATCTATGCTGCATACTATGGTGTCAGAGGTTTTCATTAAACTGCCTCCGTGGTTCAGTGGTTAAAGCGTTTACCTGTAGACTTGGTGGTCGTGGGTTAAATTCCCATGGAAAGCATACTTTGTATAGTTGATTCCAGCACTTCGCGTCTACAGGCAAACGCTTTGACCACATGACTACGGAGGTAGTTAATAATTCTTGTTACAATTATTAATAAATTGAAAAATAAAGATTACAGATAAAACACAACTTATCTACATTCAAATCACAACAATTTATGTTTATCTCGCCATTACAACCCTAAGTAACCCTTATCTCGTATTTGTTACCGTGAAACAATGACAGTCCCGCATATACAGACATACAGAATATAACTGATATGACATCTGACATGAGTTTGTCTGGAAAGGCAGCAGGAGGAGTTTACCCTTAGTCCCATTTTGTAGCTAGATTTCGTAGCCGGCTTTTATGGAGCGAAAGAAAATTGTCACTATATTCGCTCTGTATTCAATTTCCAAAACTTAGGTTTTTTTCCAAGTATTTGTGCTATATATTGGTGGATTATTATTCGCAAAGTTTTCGTGAACAAGCGTGAGTGTTGGGAAGTGGTACAGTGTCGATTACGTTACTTTTATCTTTGTCACCAAAATCTTCAAGTTATAGCTAAGTGAAATTTTTCCACCGCTTCACTTAGCCATCTGACTCTGACTAGACTTACTTACTTGACTGGACTAGACTACTGATTTGACTTTTTGACTTGACTAACTAAAGTAGGACTGTAGAAGATTAATAAATTCAAGAAAGGCCTTAAAGGACTAGTTTCCATGGCCGTAAAGACTATTTAAAAAAAGGCAGCAGAATCTATGACAACTTTGTAATCCAATTTCACAACTTCAACAATCAAAAGATTGGCTGGAAGAAATTGCATTAGCGATATGTATGTGTATATACATATCGCATATGCCTTTATATATTTTTTTATTTTCAATCTTGTATAATCCAATGATGTTTTTATGTAATTGGTGCAATAAAGTGTTTATTCATTCATTCATTCAAATGCAAAAGTAAGTTTTCTTTTTTCCATCAATTTTTCTAGTTTGCTCTTCAGCTTACCCTTCAAAACCCATGGTATGCTTTTTATTATGGTCCTTATTTGTCGGTTCATTACAATGGAGCGACTGCCGTCTGACCTCCGTAACATGTTTTTTAAAGGAAATCAGACCAATAGGAACATGATCCTGGTATGTTAGTGGCCAACACTGTCAGATTTTTCAGGATGTCTTAAAGCATCTGATATAACTTAACGACTGCCATCTAGTGATAACAGCTCAAGTATCGGTAACGTAAGTGACGTCAGGAAAACAGCAGGTTATAATACAAAATCTAACCTCATAAATGTCTTACTTAAGCTATAATAATATCTCGTCGAGGAAGAATGAATGAAAGCAATTCCTTGCTTTACATAAAGAAAGGATTTCCAAAACATTTGGTTAAAAGCAGCCTACTTCCAGCTCTTGCCTGCGACCTTCTGCAGGTCGTCTGCCATCAGATTGTTGGGTAGGTAATTTTTTTTATATATCGGCGTTTGCTATTTAAGTAGTCGCCAGTCAGTATTATAATGTTTTTTTTTTTTTATAAAATACATGTTCACTAATCAGCTAGAGCAGTTATAAAAAATATATTTTTTTCAATATTATTTGCGCATATTAGTTGGGACAAACAAGATCAACTCAAAATATCGAATATTTTAGCAAACTGTGACAATATATTCTAAAATTTTACACGTGACCTATATTCGTACATTTTGCCCTCACCCCTTAGGAAAATTCACTATAGCTAAATGCTAAAGGGTTGAAGGTTATTCATCATTATTACATTATATTTATTTGACTAAATTTGTTTATGCAAATTATATCGTCACAAACATTCATACCCGAGGTCAAACATCCAAATGGTTAATTCAATATTCGTAAAAATATTACGATCACTTCCACGGAAAAGCTTTTAACATATTAAATTACTTGGAACAGAGTTCGAGCTCGAAATAATTCGTAACTCACCATTAGGAAACTCCGTTTTCAATCCACAACTGAAAGTCTCACTCACAATACATAATCACTTAATTCACTAATTCACATTCACCTACAAACATAACCACAGTCGATCGCGTACAAAAGTGTTGGCAATTTTAAATTATTATCACTGGCAATTTAGTCGCGTTCCAATTTTGAAATTGCATTAAATTCGCGAGGGCGCGGTTGAAACACGGTGCGGCAAGGCGCGCCGCTTCACTGACGGCTTTTGAGGCTAAGGTACTTCTGCGCATGTCTGCCCGCGCAGATTCCGTAAAAAGAGATGAAAATGGCGTGTGCCGATTGTCGGCACGATGGACGCCGATTCGTGACGAATTCTCAGCTGCCGTGACGCTGGGCTCGTTAAAGGTTCCTGCGAATATCTCTTGGCGATAAATCGTAGTTAATTCTGTTATTGTGCTACGGATTTATAGGAATGTTAGCTTATTGTAAATACGTATCGCTTCGGTAACAATTTGTTATTGTATGTGAAAATAATGTTTGCTTTGAACCTTTTTAATTAAATAACTTTGCATTACAAATATTCAGCTGTACGTGAAATTACGTACATTGTTGGTTTAGGATGAGCCGTTATTATTGTTTTGTCTGGGAAATACATTAATATCATATTCTAAATATCATATACCACTAGCAGAGACTCACCCGGCAGTTAACTTCCCTGGGTGACCTAAAAGCCACTCAATAGACTTCCGGCTACAGTTGGAAGATGCCGGGAGAGTCGTGCTAGGTAGGTTTTTTCTGACAGCAGCCTGTATGACTGCAGCGCGGTGCAGTTGATGGCTTACCTTCTGTCATACCTTAGCTGCCCTGTCTCCTTAGGTGCACCTCCACCTCCTACACAATGAGGTACTTGGACGAGGCGAAAAATCGGGCGGTGAAGGTGGTCAACTACTGGGCAAAGTCAATAAATAGAGACCATATAGCCATTATGACTCATAAAGAAGAAGAAAAATATTACATTCAAATAATTAAAATTATAATACATAAAGATAAGCTACTTCAAACTTACTTTAGTAAGAAAAAAATAACCAACCACAAGTAGTTATTACACATTTGAAGTAAATGTACTAACATCAGCCTTTGACAAACAACTTCAATACGAGAAATGTGTAACGTGGTTGTTGAAACGACTTCAATAATACCTAAAATGTTTACCCTTTCAAAAACCCTCGTGCGTTTCCCTACACTACTCCCGAGGCTTTCACTCGGGTTTGTTCGGTGATCTTCGGCCATCATCGTCTCGTAAACGGGACGCTATTTTTACGACCTTACAGTTATATACGCCGGCAAACATTTCAACGCTTCCGTGCGCGACTGTACTCCAACGCTATAAGGTTGAGTTTTGTCTAATCTATATTTATTTTTTCTTGTAAAACGCGAAGAATCGGACCGTGATAGCCTTTTCTGAATTTTTTTCCGGCTATGTTTCTTTGAGTAAAGGGATAAACATGTGTGTACAGTTTTGTTGTGGGAGATATATTCGTATGAATGTTTTGCAAGTTTCTTTTTGATGCACTTTATGAGGTCGCGGTAAGTTGGATGGGTAATTTACAACTTTGTTTGTTTTATATGCCTGGAACGAATGGTTCACTTTTTTTATGAGCTTTATAAGGAAATCAAATAAAGAATTTTCATCTTAAGTGTACGTTACATTCTCTTACTTACTACTATTTGATTTTTGATTTTGTTCGGGCATCTGTATTATATCGTGTTGATGATTCTAAGCAAGCTAGCTATTTCGTGAGCAAAGTACGCTGCCAGCTGAGCATAAAGCTCGTTGCCTAACAACTGCCATTTAGCGATAACAGATTTACGTGTCTTCCAAAGCACAAAAAAGCTCGAAATATAAATACAACTAGTGGCAACCAATCCAAACAAGGTCGCGCTTCCCGTCACTTTACACGCGCTATTCTTGTGTACACGTATGTTCCCCTAAAGTCTCTTGTTTAGGCCATCGATCTCTTCAAATTAATATGTATTATTTAAAATTTGTTATTAATATTACAAATTGTTAAATAATAAATTTTGATATTATTTTATAAGCTTTTTTCATTCTACAATCAATATTATCAATAAATATTATTACGAGTAGAATAAATAAAAAAATCAACAATATGCCGCCTACTATTCGTATTTCGTAGAAGATGCTACGGCGTAGATACTGTTTGCTACGCCGTAGATGCGGCTACGATCTATAGCTACACAGCAAACATTAAACAACGCTATTCAATTACTTTATTATCTACTAGCTGTTCCCCGCGGCTTCACCCCGCGTGGGATTCGGTTATATCGCGCCCAAAAGTAGCCTATGTTTAACCTCAGGTCGTTAACTACATCCCTACTAAATTTCATCACAATCGGTCCAGCAGTGAAGAGGTGACAGACAGACAGACAGACAGACTTTCGCATTTATAATATTAGTATGGATATATTTGTTTCCGACTTAGTGATAGAAAAATCTTTTTTTAATACATAGCGCTAATAATGAACGATTATTATATGATATATATATATATATATATATATATAGTTTAGTCGTTTTAAATAACCTAACGAGGCTTCTACTCTTTAGGTATGTAGCGGCACCCCATCCTTTACCTTTTCTTGACCTTGTTTCGGCTTTTAAGAAAGAAACAACTCGTTTTATTAGCAATGTAACCGGCGAAATTTACAAGTTTAACTGCGTGTTAATAGTTTATATATATTATACGTTCCGGTTAATATGTAGGCAATATTCATTAAAATATGCAACACGAGATTTTAAAAGTTATTTTTTACTACCCTTTTCACTTAAAAATTGTTGTTAAGGTAATTTATATGAAAATGGGTTTTAACGTTCTTTCATGTTAAATATTGATAAGAGATAGAAGAAGAAGATAATTAAAAATAATACTTTTTCTCTAAAAAAAAGATAGAAAAATATTATTTCTTCTTTCAAGTCGTGTTGCTCATAGCTGAGGGTCGTGACCACCATAATCCAAGCTGGCAGTTAGTATCCTCCAGTCATATCAATTCTGTGCCCGGTGTATGCACGGAGTAATTTTTTTTTAGCCTACTTTTAATGTGTCCCACTGCTGGGCAAAGGCCGCCCCCCTCCTTCTTCACTCATCCCTATCCATGGAAACCTCTGGCCACTTGTCCAAAAAGTTGTCGAGATCGTCACGCCACCTCCTCCTTGGTCTGCCTCTATTTCGCCGGCCGTCCGGTATCCAAAAAGTGGTCATTGCTGCCCACCTTTCTGGCCGCATACGACAAACATGTCCCGCCCAGTCCCATTTCAGTTTTGCTGTTTTTTTTCCTACATCCTGAATTTTCGTCATTGTAAATATTATTTTATATGTAATTTTTTTAGTATTCCATGATATTACAAACAATTTGATATTTTAATATTTTTATTTAATTGAAATGTTATTTTTAATTATCTTCTTCATTGGTCATTCAATGCTGAGGATCGTGACCACATATGTGTTGCTAGAGTGCGCGATCGGTAGCACTACGGACCGCATTATATATGCTGCCTCCCGCAGCTCTCCTCACGATGTCTACCCATCTCGCTAGAGGCTTTCCTCTGACGCAATTTCCCTCTGTTCCACCCCGTATTATGAGTTTTACAAGGCAATACGTAGGTAGCATGTGTACGAAACTTCGGGCCCTTTCCTGGCAGTAATAAAGCTATTATAATCTCTATATACTAGCTGCTTCTCCCCGCGTGGGACTTGGTTATATCACGCCCAAAAGTAGCCTATCTTTGACCTTAGGTCTTTAACTATATCCCTACCAAATTTAATCACAATCGGTCCAGCAGTTTAGCCGTAAAGCGACCGACAAATTGCAAAACTGCTAAAAGTGGCCGTTTTAAGCAATAATGCAATTTGCAACTATATGGAACTATAATTTAATAATTTAATATGATTAAAATTAATTTCAGATCTAGAACCATAATTACAGCAGAGGGATTTATGATAACTTGTATTTTCAGTGAGTAATGATTTTTAAATGACGGTGGCGCTAGTGTTCACCGAGGTATCACCTTAAACCCTAAGTACCCAGAAGAACAACATAATTAATAATAACATTACGCGGCCACTAGTGACCGCTTAGTACTAAGGAATAAGTACCATTCAATAAAGCGCTGGAAGGTAGAGAGAAAATATTACTAATTCAAAGCAAATCTATTTTATTTCAATTAAACAATAACCATGAAGCTTAAGATAATCTGGTTCGTTCATAATTTTATGAATTAAATTAATTCGGAGCTTTTCATTTGTAGGGCTGCTTGTGGCGTGTTAAATAAATGAGTACCCAAATGTTTTGATTTGAATGAATATTGGTTCAAGGTTTCCGGCTATTTTCTGTCAATGGACTCTTCTTTTTCATTCTAGCGCTTTTCCGGTTTCATCCACAGCTGGTTGTTATGGACAGGGTTAGCTTTCGTTTCTTTTTTGCTTGAGCTGCATGCATATTTTTATAAGTTTAAGTATTTAAAAAAAATGACCGCTCTTTTCTCATATGTCGGATTAATTCTTAATTTTGCACACTTATCAAGGACCAATCACAATACAATAGTTTAATTAGTTTTTTAGAATGACACATTATATATTCATAAATTATAGATTAACACCTACAAGAGATCACACATTGAATTCACACTTCTTATTTTATCCAAAGTTTTTATGGACGTCGCTTTTTGCAATAGCAAATAAATGTATATGAAATCTAATATATTATAAAAAAGAATAATACACTAAAAAGTAAACTACAACAACTATTTTTTTTTGTTTTCTCGTCTTGTATTAAGTATTATCTGCCTATATATGGACCTAAAGGACGATATATATATATATATAGCTAAAGGACCATACTCTAAATTTTATTTTACACAAGAAACTCAACGACCATAAATTTATTTGTCCAAGAATAAACCCACTGTTCTAATAAAGAAAACAGAACAATAACGCAAAGGCAGTATTTGCAAAGTAAATCATAAGTCAAGCGATGCATGAAAGCAGTGTGTACCGCCCGTGGTACAGAGTAAGCCAATAATGCAGAGGTTTCAATGTTTTGTTGAAAATTAATGAGTAAAGTTAGGAATTAAGGTGGCTTCGTCTTAATATTTCAAATGTATGTACAAAAAAGTTATTTTGTAAAGTACTTAATTTGTATTGTTAGAAAAGTATCCTGGAAGAACTTGCTTTTTGCGTTAAGGCTGTTTTTGCAATTGTTCTTTTTGATCTCCATATACCTCAAAATAGCAAAACCGGAAATCTTATTCCGTCTGCCTGTCTGTCAATTTTTTTTCCTGAGAAATGCCAAACGTAACTGGACGTCACTTAACCGCTCACAACTAGATGGCTTCTTTTGACCTAAGATACAACATTTTTTAATATGGGAAATCCTGGACCTTTAACTTCAAATAGTTATGTACTCAAGACAAAATCTGAGAACAGCTGTTTAATTTACTTCCCCATGTAATAAGAACCTAGCAACATAGCACAATAAAAAATAATTAAGGGAAAGTCTTTGAAAATATTTTATAACTGTGTGGAGGTACGGAACCTTCAGGGCGCGAGTTCATCTCGCACTTGGCTTTTTATTGAAATAAATGTTATTGTGGTTCATAATTGAGCTTTTTATCCTTGTGTTTTTACTTAAATAATTTCTCTGCCACCAAACTGCATGCTCTTAGGTTTAAATGTCTGATATAGGCTGGGTTGCACCAACTTACTATAAAAATAATTGTGTAGTCAAAGTACCGGTTAGGTTAAAATTGGGTTGCATCCAAAGAATTTCGAATCACGCGCGATCTCTCCACCTAGGCAATTTTTTTTTAAATCTGTGGTTGCACTATTTTCTCAATCGTCAAAATACGTCAAAACTTTTACGCTAACCGTAACCGCCCAAACATGGCCGGTTAGCGCTATTGTTATTGTCAACTTATCTGTCAGACGGGTCGAATAACCTCCACGGACGTCATTACACTTGTAACCCTGGTAACTAACTATGCTACAAAATACGACGGTGCAACCAATGTCACTTCAACGGTTATAGTTAGCAGTAATGTTACTGTTACATTTGACTTTAACTGTTACGATAACTGGTACTTTGGTGCAACCCACCCTAACTCTAACGACTTGGTATTAATCACAGATCATCTCAATCTGCGGAACTGAGGCTTCAATGGTGTACCTGACCTATGTTATTCTTAAACAATCTCATTATGGTAATTATTTAAATTGTCTAAAGTGAAAGATCTGTTTTAGTCTACTCTAGACTCTCCCGGAACTATGGAATTAGGTCAAGCGTCTCGAGAAATTAACGATATACTAACGCCGTCGGTTGCCTACTTAAATATATTCTCAATTGTTTCAGACTCCAACCCGGTTCGACTCAACTTTGTATGAAATTAGTTTTTTTATGTGCTTTTAACATGAGTAACTAAGAGAGAAATAGTTACAAACTAATAGAAATTAAAACAAAGCATTACAATGTGAGTATTTTTCTTTTTGAAGATTTGCAGCACTGAGACTTTCACTTGCGTACAGAAGTCATTAAAAGAACCACGTCAGAGGTCGAGAGGAGAAAAACTCCAACACCAGAGTGTGCATGATTGATTGACCATGCCACTTACATGAAATGAGGATGAGGAGGAAATGAAAAATGATAATAATTAAGAAATAAGTGACATTAATGTCGGTGATGCTTAGTGAATTTTTTTTATCGCTTCACTTAGCATTTAAGCTAAACTTATTTGACTACTTATCTATGCTAAAATAGTGAAACATTTTTTACTTGATTAACCCGTCCGCTCAGGATGCGCACACATGTGTCACTTAACAATTGTTTTTCTATTGTGTCTGGATTCCAGCGAGCCAACGGGTTAAAGTAGGAGTGACGAAGATTTTATCTGAAAGTTAAAACTAAAATAAAAACAACAAAAACAAAATCTTTTAAACAATGATTCTCAAAAATAGGTCGTGACTCAGCATATAAGAATACTAAGAAAGGCCATACAGCACCCGTAGCCAAGCGACAATTTCAAAACGCTAACGAATGTCGACAAGAAGTAAATGTAATTGACATAAGCTGCGGTAAATCACGTGGTCAATCTTATGTCAATCCCATACATTTTGTTCTTGTCGTACCTAGTTAACGTTTTGCGATTGTGACTTTGGCTAAGCCCTCAGAACCATGATTGAATGTCCAAAGCCGTAAATGCATTTGAAAAGTTATATTTTTTATTCGATGATACAATTTTTTACGTATATACTGCAAGGTTGCATTTGAAAGTTTAAAAACATTCGAAGTTCATGCGGGACAAGTAAAGCCATTCAGTTTTACGATGCGCGGCGACCGTCCGACCGGCAGCTTGATGCAGTCGTAAACGCCACGGTGTCTCCAAATCAAATATTTGGAATCGGTAAAAAGTGCACATTTGAAATTCATTTTATTGCTTCTTTTTTAGTTTCTTAATAAACATTTACATATTTTTTGGAAACTTTTTTTAGAAACAAAAAGAAGACGCTTTTTCCTAGTTGTGGGAAATAAATATCTAGAAAAATAAAATCCTACTTTCAGCTTACCAACTGCTACACGATTTTTCATGTATTTACGTACGTTAGATTTTTCTGGTTTTACATCTGAGTGTGTTTCTCTATTATATTATAGCTTATGCTTTAAAGCACAGGGTAAGCTTAATGCCTTTTTATCTTTATTCTTTCATCTTTTATCCTTAAAATGGCGGTAATGATTATAAGAATGAAATAACTACTTCTACTAGTATTAGCCAACACTGTCAGGGCACTGATTTTTTTTCAGCTTGCCTTACATGACACAGCCTGTTTTTTTATTGCTATCAAGCTATAACAACTAGGACCAACGGCTTCATATGCCTTTTTGAATCACGATAAACCTCGAGATAAAATTTCCATTAGTGGCTATCAATCCAAGTACTAAGGCTAAGAGCGCCCTTGCAAAATTTTCTCTGTAGTGTTTGCTTACACACAACTATCGCTAAGTCCACTTTCGCCAACGGCTCTCAAGATACTAAACTTGCAACATTGCGCATGGGCACACGAGACGGTATGTTTCAATATCGCATAAACTACATTCTTAAAATGTCTAACACACACTCAAATATATAATAACCTAAGATTATAAATAATCCGAGCAATAATAACTTATTTATGGTCTATAAAATAATGAAATGTGGCCCCGCGTTATAGGATTCTATAAGAAACTCCCATAAAAAAGTTAGGTGACATCGATAACAACCTAGTTTTTGGACACAGTATTACTTTAAGGCAATAAAGAAATATTAATATGACATAAAATTGGGGTTAAGTTGAATAAGGCATCCGATGAATATGGTCATCGAGTGGAAATAATCTTTTTGGACATATGGTTTTATCAATAACATTATATCTATCATCGTCGGGAGAAATCGACAAAATGCTGCTAAAACTGTTATATTAATGTTATCTTCCGTGCTGGGTCTTGGAGAAAAAGAAATTGCCATAGAGACCGCGCGCGATTTCAAAATTCTATGTATTACGCTGTTAGTAAAGGATATAATACGACTCGTGAAAATTTGACGTGCAGTCATTGTAGCCTATTTATGTGCTTGATAATTTGAGGTTACTAGCGGTGCCAACTCTTAACTTAGAATGATTCACAGTAACCATTAATATTACTGCCTTTGAACCGAAATAAAACAATGTTAACTCAGATGTTTGGTGATTAAATAAAAAAGGCGTATTTCCTTAACACTTCAAAGATATTGTTTAATTGTCTCATTCATTTCGCTAATTCCTGGTTCGTTGTCACAGAAAGGCGTACCTTTTGGGTATATTTAAAGACCAGCTATGATGAATGATATTTCATTAAGAGACATTCCATTGTATAAGAATTTTAGCTGAACTTGATTTCAATAAAGTACTGTATACTAAAAGCTAGTCTTGATATTTATCCTGTAACTTTTTATCTTATCAATAAATAGGTATAATCCGTTATGATTTCTGGAAGAAAATGCATTAGCAATAAGTCCGCCTTTGTACACATTGTTTGTATTGGGATCATCATGTATAATTTCTATCAATATGCACTGCGTTAGTTTAAAAGTTAAATGTTTAAAAATCGAAGATATTAAAAGATAATGACAGGTTTAAAAATAGAACGCGGGCAAAGAAAATGTCCTATTGACGCGGGCTCAATGGTTTGAGAAAATGTCTGAATTTCTCAAGAGGCATCAGAAAAAGACGCGAAATTGCGGGTGAAACGAAGCGTCGACACCGAACTACGGTCAATAATTTGTGAGACGATGTTGACTATTAGCATAAACGTATTTACCCATTTGCGTCTAAAATTTGGGAACAAATCACAGTAAAAATATGAGCTCCAACCCCGTTTATATCAATGGGACTCAGCTTGAAGCAGCTCAGTTCCTCGCCCGTGCGTAGTAGTCTGAGTAGTCATCTACAGTTACTCTTGGTACACCTATTATTATGACCATTATCATCAGAGTATGTTTTTTAGTTACATGTTTATCTTACGGTTCGAGGCCTAAGGAACGTTTTTATTCATAGCCCTAGATTTGTTAGTAATTGAGCAAATGCCGTCTGACCTTCATAATCCTTTTTACAGACAAACCTTCAGGAAACAACAACACTGGCAAATTTTTTAGGCTGCCTAAACCTATTTGACACAGTCTAAAGACTATTTTCAGTACTTCGCTTTCCGTATTTAAGGTACCACTCCGTTACAGCCTTACTCCACCTACCATTGTTCCTTCTAGCCAGGTGTCCTGCCAAGTTCCATTTATTTCCTAGCGGCTAGATGGGTCGATGATATTAGGAAGTTTGCTGGCAACAACTGGATTGCGGTGGCTCACAGTAGGGATACATGGCGAAGACAGAGGGAGGCTTATGCCCAGCAGTGGGTTATGAACAGCTGATGATGATGATGAAAGACTATTTTAACGATAAACGCCAAAGCCAACGTCTATATGCCTCTTACAAGACGGAGGAGATCAAGAACGAACGAACTTTATCACCATGCCTAGACGTATTTTCTTTTTCTAAATGTAGCAAACAACAAAACTAGTTTAACACAATTTTATCGATCGGAAAAACAGAATACATTTAAGTGAGTTCGCAGAAGATTGGCTAAATCTGACTAAAGTAAACTTTCGCCGATTGACGGCGTAATAAAAATGTCTGGCGTTATGTAGCTTACAATACTTTTGTTTTTATTGTTACCTTATCGTGAGGGGTAACAGTGATGGTAAACATTCGATGTTTGTATACGATTTAGTAGATCAGATTGTTGGATTTTGTATAACTTTTTAAGGTTTTTTGAACGATCTGGCGCTTTGTCGTTTCAGAAAAGCCAAGATCCGCTTTGGGTCACTGAACCACCGAAGGAAGTAGAAAGTTTTAGGGAAGGTTTACTTATTGTGCTTGAAAATGATTAAATTTACTATAATTGACTTTGATTTTCATTAGTGCAGGCATGGCGTTTTATTTTATTGTGTATACACCTGTTTTTTTTATGAGAGGCATAATTTTTCGTTTATCGATTGTAATCTGGTGGATTTTAATCTGAGCACGTTCTTTTGTCGTGTATTATGGAATGAAATTATTAATTAAATAAAAAAAAAAAACGACTTCATGAAATTGATGGCAATATGTCAAACCATGTTTATTAAGGAGCCTCATATCGCCAGCTACTGGTCAATGGCCTCTACTTTTGTCTTCTACTCATCCCTTCTGTTTGATGTTTGTTGCTTTCCATACTCAAAAGTCTATGTTTTTCATATTCTGCTTCTCAGTCGGCCTTCTGGAACTCAGATTATAGATGATTAAAAACTTTTTTTATTTCTCTCCTTATGGTCGACTGGTAAAGAATATATATTACTTACTTGTGAAAGAAAAAAGTGTAAAATAAATAATAAAAAGATCAAATGAAAATAAACAATAATTTGATCATTTAAGCGTGTTCCGTATAAAACATGCAAACAATATCCGAAGTTTGTTTCATAGAAATATAAAAATAAAAATAGCTTTCTACACGCCAACCAAAACAACGTGCTCGGAATACTGACCGACCTCGCTGAATCACGAACTAATTTTATTAGCAAAAAATCTGCCAGCTTTTCGATGTCCAGTTGACTGGAATTGTAAAATAAAATACTAGTATTATTTATTGCATTAAATAAGTATGATAGAATCATTCTAAATCACCACTACTATTATTTATTTATAATTTACTAGCTTCTGCCTGCGGCTTTACCCACGTGAAATTCATTTATCGTAACCAAAAGTATGTCAATTCTTGTAGTTCAAGGTCCCCTTCTCCCCGTTAAAGACGGACAAACATACAAACGTACACAATTTTTTATTTAAGATATTAGTTTGGATTTTATTTATTTATTTCACAAACAATGTTTGTTATAAAACTTCTCCTTAACCGCTCCACAGATTTTTATGAAAATATTTATGTATATTTATTTGTTTATTTAACTTTATTGTAAAAATACAATAGGCGGACTTAATGCTAAAAGCATTATCTAACAGTGGGTGCAAAAATAACATTTACTTAAATAACAAATATAATAAACTTACATATGTAACATACATCCATATCCATACTAATATTATAAATGCGAAAGTCTGTCTGTCTGTCTGTCTGTCTGTCTGTCTGTCTGTCTGTCTGTCTGTCTGTCACCTCTTCACGGCTAAACTGCTGGACCGATTGTGATGAAGTTTGGTAGGGATGTAGTTAATGACCTGAGGTCAAACATAGGCTACTTTTGGGCGCGATATAACCGAGTCCCACGCGGGGCGAAGCCGCGGGGAACAGCTAGTAATAAATATATATTTGGTGGGCCTGTTAATAAAATAGGTTGTGGGTCAAATTTGAAAGCAATATAGCTTATTGATAAAAATACCTACCTAATAGTTGTATAAATATTTTTATTTGATAATTATTTTTCCTAAGCTGGGTTAAAGGTAACTGAGTCTAGACTCCGTTCTGGGGGCTTAGCCAAAGTCACAATCGCAAAACGTTAACGAGGTTCGACAAGAACAAATATGGGATTGACATAAGATTGACCACGTGATTTACCTCAGCTTATGTCAATCCCATACATTTTGTTCTTCTCTACATTTGTTAGCGTTTTAAAATTGTCATTTGGCTACGGGTGCTGGTATGTAATATTATGATTTCATATAACGATCTATGTTTAACGAGAAGCGTATATTATTAAAGTATAGTCGGCTGCAAAGATATCTGACCCCCATGCCACAAGTATCACTATTGAAAGAGGGTCATATTTCTATTTAGCTGACTGTACATCTAAACTTCACAAATAACATCAGTATAGTTCTGAATTTCCGCTCTGAAAGCTTTCCCTGGGGCGAGCTTTAATTTCATTTTATTGCTACACTCGTATGTTTGGAAATTAGGGTACACAAATTCGAATGTTGTTGGGTTTGTTATAAAAACTATCGTCTTTGAAACAAATCTATTTTTTTTTTAATTATCTTTTATTATTTTTCTATAAGAAAAAATTTTTTTTCTATAAGAAAAATAATTTGGTAGTATTTTAGTAGTACCAAATTATTTTTCTGGTATTATTTTTAGATTATAAAAAAGCGTAAAAACGGTACACTTATAAGGGTCCACTCTCCGTTTAAACATATAATCTTTCTGCCTGATTTTGTATTGAGGAATATAAGATTATGATTTTTGACGATATTTTTTTTTATACAATTTTGATCACAAATCATTTATTTTTATCTAGAACTAGCTGACCCGGCGAACTTCGTACCGCCTTTCTTAATATTTTTTTCCGTAAGAACCTTGTACAGAGTATTAGAAAACTACAAAAAAAATCAGCCAAATCGGTCAAGCCGTTTTCATGCTATGTCGTGACAACGGAAAACGGGTTTCATTTTTATAATTCATAATTCATTTATTTTATGTCAGACATGGGTACATTTAAGGGTGTTAGTATTAAATTAGTTACTGTGCGCCATGCTGCGCCGTCAGGCATACAAAATTGGTATTAATTTTATAAAAAAATGGTATACTAGTAAATAACATTCATGCAATTCATGTCAATTAAATTATCGAATTAAGTTAATTATCATAATGTCAGTCATTTCAAATTTACATTATTTCCATTTTTTATGTCAGGATTAATAATCTATGTATGTTAGCTATCCGACCGAATTACCCATTCGTGTCTAAGCTTTGGCACTAATCACGGTAAAGATAGGAGCACCAACCCCGCTCCTATCACTGGGATCCAGCCTGAAGCGTACCAATCCCTCGTCCGTGCCTACCTATGTTAATCTACAGTTATATTTGAACACATATTAAAATTATAAACAGCAATATCATATCAATATCAAATACTAATAAAGGCCATGTTAAATCACTAGAGCACAATACACGTCTGCACCGCTCGGCGAACCCAAGGAGAAGAGAGCGTTACACTCATACTCACCCCGACACTACTACCGCCAAGAGGGGTTTACCTGTAGTGGGGCGATACCTGTCACGTGATGTTAACGGGCGCTAACATGTAGATGATAATAAATGTATGTCAAATTATACACTGGAATACAAATATATAAATTACTATTAATTAAAATAAAATTACTAAGTACCTATGCAAAATATTATATAAAATTATCATTTAAGTATTCATTTACATGATAATAAGCTTTGTCTACTAATAAATTATATAGCATTCGCTTAAAATGACAAAATTCTTTGCATTTTCTAATGTGTGAGGGTAGCTTATTATATAGTTTAGGGGCCATTGCATATATACTTTTGTGTAAAAATGCTGTGTTTGTTGTTACGAGGTGAAGTGTATCAGAGCGACGTTGACTTTCAACTGGCTTAAACATATTATAATTGTTTTTGACAAAAATGCATACTTCGTAGATATACATGGAGGGAAATGTAAGTAATTTTTGTTTTTGAAAATGTGGTTTACTTGTTTCTCTTTGTTTTAGTTTGCATATGGCTCTAATACATTTTTTTTGTGCTATAAGGACATCTTGACTATTAGTGGCGTTACCCCAGAATATTATTCCGTATCTTAGTGTTGATGCCGCGTACCCGTGATAAGCCGTTAGTTGTGCTGATTGGTTGGCGACTTTACCAAGCATATGCCGCATATGAGAAATTATTAAGCTTATTACAGACATGGTTTATTTGTGTTTGCCATGACATGTTATTGTCAATGAGCAACCCCAAGAATTTTGTGCTATTTGTTTCTTCAAGTGTAATGTCATTGTATTTTACTTTTATTTTATTAGGTTTATTCTGTCTAATTTTGAAAGTCATTATTTTTGTTTTAGGTAAATTAATTTTTAGGTTATTATTATTTAACCAGTCAATTGTTTTTGTCAAATTGTTTTTTATGTCCATATTAATAAAGTCTAAATTTCCTTTGTCAAATATTATTGCGCTGTCATCGGCAAACAAAGACATTTGATTATTTGTGATTTTAGGGAGGTCATTTATATAAATTAGGAATAGAAGGGGAGCCAAAACCCCGCCTTGAGGTACTCCGTAGCATACTTTTTCAGCATCAGATGAGTATACTTCTAATGTCTTAGTTTTAGGATTGATCTTATCAATTTGCGTTATTTGTACTCTGTCCTCTAGGTATGATTTTATTAAATCAAATGCATTACCCCTGATTCCATATACGTATAGTTTATGCAATAGTACTTCGTGATCTACATAATCAAATGCTTTAGTCATGTCCATGCACATTGCTGCACTTGGTTTACTTTTGTCAATGTTTATATGTATTTTTTCGAGAAAATTATATATTGCTGTGTTTATTGTTTTGTTTTTTCTGAAGGCCATTTGTTCTTTACATAGAATATTGTTTCTTTCAAAGTAGTTATAAAGATTATTATGAATAAATTTTTCGAAGATCTTAGAGAATACCGACAATAGTGTTAATGGTCTATAGTTAGTTACCTCTTTTCGATCATCTTTTTTATGCAAGGGTTTTACGATGCTAATTTTTAATTTTTCCGGGAATATTCCTTTTTGAATACAGTTATTTATTATATGACACAGTACTGGTGCTATTATTGGACCAACTCTTTTGATTATTTTTGTGCTTACATCGTCATGACCTGTACTATTAGTGTTTTTTAAGTTGCTTATTATTGTTATTATGTCTTCTGGTATACTTGGGTTGATGTATATAGATTTAGGTGAGCTATGTGAGCATGTATTTTTTGTATTAGTTTGTGGACTTTTGTTTTCTTTTACTTGGTTTATGTAGTATTTGTTAAAATTTATTATATATATAGATTACTAGTCTGTACCTATAAAATAAGACTGACGTTGATAGCTCTATCGTCGGCCGCTCCCAAATCTTCAACTGTACAGGAGTCAGGGCAGTTAGGACATATCATAATGATGATCTATATATCTATACACACACACGCATATCTATACAATACGCAATCACAGATGTTGTTAGTCGAAATCTCCTAATTTGAATGCAACCAACAATATTAATTTAGGTCTATTGATGAAATTCGAAGCAAGTGGAAAACGTAAAACTAATGGAAAAAAAAAAGAGTAAAACACCACTCGAGGTTTCTGAGAAACTTCAATGCCAGTCCAATCATAACAAAAAGCAGAGATAGACTTAGAATAAAATATTTTTCTTTATATATATTCCCTCAACTATTCCCAGATAAAAAGAAAACATAGAATTTCCGATGGAAACTGAAAAGCCGTCAAATCCTATAACTAAGAACAGGGACGAAATCAGGATAAAATAAATTATTTTTTATAAGTAACTTTATTGATTAGATTTACATTTACTTTTACGAGTATATTTATAATTCAGCTCTCTGTTAGTAATAAGATTATATACTTACTATATTTTTTTCATGTAAACTCGAGATAAATGTGTCAGTTTTTAATCAAATACAAAATTATGATAAATACTATCAGATATTATGACCCATTATTTTGTGTGGACAGTTCTAAGAAAAATCTTACTTATAATAGCTCGACGACCCAAAGTGTACCCTGGCCTCGGACACAGGAACGCTCCACTCCCTCTATTCTGCGCCTCTCATTGCAAGTCGGCTCTGTGAAAAAAAAAACTTATAAAAAAAAAATCTTATTAAAAATGGATTAAGTAAAAATAAAAATATTATGTTGAACTATCAAGGTTGTTTTATAGCGCTGTGCCAATACAAAAAATGAATATAAATATAACCGCACTATTCCTAAGTCCGTCCCTGAAGCAACCGATAAAACGCTCCATAGAGTAAAGCGTCAGAATTGAAGTTGACAGCTCCATTATAAGACTTTACTGTAGAAGCGGCCCTTTAGCTTTGAGCAAAAATTAACCATTCTAGTAAGCGCTCACTTAATTCTTAGTATTAAGGTTCAATTTTGAGAAAGAATAAAAATAGTCAATTTTGTAAAGTAATTATTGTCCTAACCAAACTGCGGAAACAACTAAACAAAGTATGATAGTAGTATGCAAGCGTGAATTACCTGATTGTCTGATAATCAAGATGATTCCGTGCTTCGGAAAGCACATTATCCGTTGGAGCGGCTGTCATCTGGTTGTCGTTAAAGCAACCACGTCAGAGGCCGAGAGGCGGTTCCGAAGAACTCTGACACCAAGTTGTGCATTGTCGATTAACCGTGTCACCTACACGAATTGATGATGAGTAAGTAAATGATCCGGTAGAGTCGAGCCATATATTTATAAACTGTGATAGAGTATTTATTTCTAAAAGTTATTTATCAAAACTTTATTGTTCCACTAGTAAAAATAATAAATTGTTGGATTTAATGCTAAGAAGATTCACATATCTGCATTGGTATATTTTTTGACGACCTCCGTGGCGTAATGGTTAACATGCCTGACCGCTACTCAGGAGGTCCCGGGTTCGATCCCCAGTCAGGTCAAGATGAAAAATGATCTTTTTTCTGATTGACCTGAGTCTTGGATGTTTATCTATATATGTTCTTGGATATTTATTTATTTTAAATTTTTAAATATTTAAATATAAACTAATGTCTTTTTATTCAGCCAAATAATAAATCTATTTAGAATATTGCAGTAATTTGGCACAATGGGTTGGTATTTTTATTTATTTGTGGATTTTTCCGTGGATGGGACATCATAATCGGTAAAACCAGCTGCAATACATCGCCAACATTAGATACTTGGGAGAGAGTTGCACAGGAGTGTTATTTTTGAGATGTATGACTCGCCCAAATTTGGTGAGTTGAATGATTATCATACGACTCACCGGTTATGTCGCATGAAAGCGAACGATAATCATTTGACTCATCGGTTTTGCGATGTCATACATTTCAAAGATAGGACTCCAGGACCGTAGAGACTGGCGTGTATTATAGGAGGCTTACATCCTATAGTATACGAAATAAGATGCAAAATTTGAAAAAAGACGAAGAACTTACAGTATAATCTACCAACGTATATAATAATATATCTTCGTATGTGTGTTTTAACGATGTAGGTGTACGTTTAATAATTTGATGCATGCAGGGGCGCGCGCGTGACTCCGCAAAATGCATCTGATATTAGCTACTTATAACGAGACCCCTTGTTGGGGTACTTCATTTTTTACAAGAACCCCATCTATATGTTCTCGATAACCAAAAGTATAATTAAAAAAAAATAACATGTAAGAATTGCTAAAATCATACTGCATAATTTTGTTCATTGAACACACCGTCTTTCAAAAAATCATATAGCACCTTACCTTACCTTTAAATAAATAATAAATAAATGCGTGTGAAAGTTCTTTGTGAAAGTATTCGTAAAAGTATTTATGTAGGTAAATATAATGTATATTTTTACATGTATATGCATAGATATTTATTATATATATATAGATAAGAGTAGATATATAAGTATGTATATTTATGTATTGTGTATGAATATTTATGTAGTTTAGTATGGTATCTATTAAAAAGTCCATCTTGGTAAATTTGTTTATTTTTAAGTACCTATTTTCCCCTGTGACTTTTTTACGCCGCACAGTTTTTCTTTTTCTCCCAATGGTTGACTGGTAGAGAATGCTTTTAGCATTAAGTCCGCCAATTGTATAAGTATTTTGTACTTATAAAACAACAAAGTTTTAATAAATAAATGCATCAATAAAACGACTGTGACATACGGACAAACGGACATGACGAATCTATAAGGGTTCCGATTTTGCAATTTGGCTACGAAGCCCTAAAAAGCTGTGAAATGGTAGCTATATTTGTAAATATTAGTAGAGTTATGATGAGTTATTTATTCGCAAATATTTCTAGTACCTATTACACTATTTTTTCTACCATCGAGTTACTACAGTAGCGTCTTATGTTTTTATCATAGAAGCTTGGAAGTTTAACGACCGATGTAGACACGGTCGGTTCAGTGTTAAATTGATGATTCGTGATAAATAGTTATATCAATTTTATACGGGCGAGGATACTTGAAGGCTTTGTAAGGTAGCGCATGAAAGATTATCCGACCATGCAATATATAGCTTAAGATTTTAGAGGTATTGTGCAATTTGGTTTTCAAGTTTTGTCAACTAGGATCTCTTCGACCGATCTCTAAGGATCTGAACTCATTAGGTCATCAGAAACCCCAAGATAAGAAAATCTTATTTAGCCACAACAACGTAATACAACGTTTTTAGTTTAATAAATAAGCATGTTAAAATAGTTTTTAAAATAATTCATTCATTCTCATTTATTGGAGTATAAAGGGTCGCGTACAGTGCGTCTTCAGAGGAATTTTCTCCCACGTACGCTAAGAATGTGGAATGAACTCCCAGCCATGGTTTTCCCTAAAGACTACAACATGGGGTCTTTTAAAAAAGGCGTAAAAGCATTCCTTAAGGGTCGGCAATGCGCACGTGACACTCCTAGTGTTGCGGACGTCCATGGGCTACGGTGACCGCTTATCATCAGGTGGGCCATATGCCTGTTTGCCTACTTAATAGTATAAAAAATATATTGAATTTATGTACATATTTTGTGCTAAATTATTTAAATAATAAATAAAATTTAAAAAATAAAACATAGTATATTATAGGAACTTTGGATTATTAAAACAAATATAATGGCGTCAATTTTTAATTGATGATCGTCATCATTTCGTGTAGGTGACACGGTCACTCGACCATAGTGTCAGAGGTTTTTGCAACCGCCTCTCGGCCTCTGATGTGGTTCCTTTAACGACTACCAGATGGTAGCCGGGACCTACGCACAGGAGCCGGAAGAGTGGCGGAGGCATTGTTTGACTTTCTATAAATGACTTAATATTTCTAACTAGCTGTTCCTCGCGGCTTCGCCCCGCGTGAGCCTCGATTATATCGCGCCAAAAGTACCTCAGTTAAAGTTGACCTCAGGTCGTTAACTACATCCCTAACAAATTTCATCACAATAGGTCCAGCAGTTTAGCCGTGAAGAGGTGACAGACAGACAGACAGACTTTCGCATTTAGAATATTGGTATGGAAGTATGGATACGAGATCCGGATACAAAATGCACACCTTCTGCGTGTGACGGCTTTTAATAATGACGAATCACTTAAAATTTCAATTAATTTGGAAGTCCGTATGTCTGTTGAAGCAGTTAGAAATACCATAAACCTGTGTTTATAGGTAAGTCATTAATTGAAAATTCCTATCCTAATTGCAAACAATCAACAATTTTTATCGTGAAAAAGAACAATAAAAAGAGCAACTTGAAATTATGATCGTCAGACAATACAGTTTTGTTCACACACGATAACTCATTACTCGCAACTTATAGATCATATATTCCATAGATACACAATCGCTGTTTAAAAATTGGAACCACTAATAGTAAGAAAACATTTTTCATAGTAGTTCTAATGACTTTGATAATGGAATAAAAACTCACTGGTTGTGGATGGAACTGATCCACGAAATAGTCTTACTTTATATAAATAAATAAATAAATAAATATATAGGGACAAATCACATAGATTGAGTTAGCCCCAAAGTAAGTTCGAGACTTGTGTTATAGGATACTAACTCAACGATACTATATTTTATAACAAATACATATATAGATAAACATCCAAGACCCAGGTCTATCAGAAAAAGATAATTTTTCATCTTGACCTGACCGGGGATCGAACCCGGGACCTCCTGAGTAGCGGTCAGGCATGTTAACCATTACGCCACGGAGGTCGTCATATATTGCCTGAAATGGCAATAAGCACGTTTTTAAAGTGAAAATGAAGTTGCACATATTTTTTTATACTTATGCGAGTACTGATACCGTACATGCCACAATCGCAAATACAATAACTTTTCACTTTTGACCACGTGCGCCTTAATGCAATGTAATAAAGGATATTTTGGTTTTTTTTTTTTTTTTGATGGTAAACGGTATTGGGATGAGATCGTACATCTATAGAATATATTATCGGTGCTCGCGATTCTCGATTCGTTATTTGAAGCGCTTATTGTTAGAATGTTGCCATGTTCATCGATATTTTCAGTAACGACCCCTTCACTGTTCAAGCACTAACTGTTTTTATTCCAAATAATATTTGGAGCGAGAGTATTTAATAAAGGGAGTTTGTGAAAAGAAAAAATACAAATTAGTAAAGAGTTTCTAGATATAAAAAATATATTAGGTGAATAGTAGATAAAAAAAATACAGTTAGTGTTAAAACCCATTAATAAAGACATAGGTAGGATTTGAAAATCTGAATCATTTCCTTCTTACACTTTAAGCAACTCGAAGCATGGCTGTGACTTGAATTGATCTCTGCTTCTAGTAGCATTTCTATCTTGAGCTCTACCGTTCTTCGGACTTCGTTTCGGCTTCGACATCCAGTCGTTATGGCTTGATGGCAATCATCAGCAGACTCACAGAATCATAAGATACCCTGAAAAGTTTGAAAGTGCTGGCCACTAACACATCTCAATTCTGATCATATTGTTCTACCTTCCATAAAAAAAAAGGAGGTCAGATAAAATATAAAAAAAATAGGTGAATGAAGCAAGGAGTTCTCTGTCAATCAAGTCCTAGGACAAAACAGAAAGCCGTACAGAGTGGTGAAACATGTACGGGAAAAAAAAAAGAAGAGAGGCAGCCTACTAACAAATTTTCGTAAAGTCAATATAGTTTTAATAATGCACATCTGTGCACAAAATGGCCATTCCAAACAGTCCACGAAAGGTCAGTTCTACAGAGCACGCCACAAAAACGCGGGAAGTCATTAAGAAGTTTTTCTTTGCGACAATGACGGATCGCCGTCGGAGTCCGCCACTGTTCTTTTTATTTCTAGCTGTTCCTGCTTCGTAACGATTAGTATGTTTGCTTTTATTAGTTGTTGTGGTGGAAATGTTTCTAGTTTTACAGTTTTTGAGATTGGAATACTTGGTTAAAGGAATAGAGGAGAAAAGCATGAATAAAACAAAAGAAAGTACTGTGAAGATACTAGTATTTTTGATCTTGCTTGAGAGCTTGTTACAAATATAAATCAAATCGCAAACAGATGACATGAATAAACTATTATCTAATATTTTTTGGCAAGCATTGACATCCATACAGCAGGAATTTCACAGGCAGATTTCCAGTTTTACTCTAAGGTTCAAATTTTTAGAACGCCTTTTTAGAATGATCAGAGTAGTTAGTGAGTAGTAATTTTTACCTAGCAATGAGATAAAATCCATTGCTTCTTAGCCGCTAAACTGATTTGGATAAAAGTAGACAAAAGGAGGAGAAAGTTTATGTTCTAAAAAAGCACAATCCCAGTTAATATTATAAATGCGAAAGTGAGTTTGTATTTTTGTTTGTTTTTTACCTCTTCTAATAGAACTTTTACTGAACCAATCTTTCAGATATTTCGTATAGGACATAACCTTTCATCCCGGGAAAAAGCACTGTTCCCGAGGCAAATTCATGCGGGCGAAGCCGCGGGTTGAAGTTAGTTACCTATATTTTAGTGTCACAATGTAACGAAGTATAACTCACGCAAACTAAGTATATATAAAGAGTGTAGCTACGCAAAAGTTTTTATATAATATCCCTTCTAACAAAATTAAGTAAATGAACGGCTATGATTGATGGGGACCGATGATCACAATCCATCGAGGCCTTACGTTTACTTTGGTAGCTAAATATTGGTTACGCCTGATTGGCTCTTTTTCCCTTTTATATCATGAAATTATAAAAAATAGAGTGCCGTTTTTGTACCTTAAACAAAATTTTAAGCAAGGGTATTCGCGTTCGCGGACGTTTTTGAGAACACAATAGAAGATTCTATAGCAGTCGTGTGTCCGCCATCGTGATACCTTTGCTATTTATAGTAATTTCACTGCATAGTAAAGTGAAGTGTGACGCGAATATATTGAAAAAAAAAATCTATAGTGTAAATGCTGATTATTAAATCTGTAATACCCAGAAATGAGGATGAGAAATTCGTTGGAGCACAAAAGTTGCCGTCATAGATTAGCGAATGATGCGAAACACCGATGGCTGATGTGGCAGAAAGGTTCTCGAATGGTGGCCAAGCACCGGCAAACGCAGCATCGCAGGCAGAAGGTCGCAGGCAGGCGCTGGATTCAGGCCGCTTCAAACCGGTCAGTTTGGAAATCCTTGGGGGAGGCCTATGTACAGCAGAAGACAGCCTGCGCTGCTAAAATTATGATGAGTGCTTTAAAATACATATAGTTTCTATCCCATAAACTCCATTTGTTAATCTATTTAAACATTTAAAAAGAAATCGATGTTTAAAAACGCCGAATAAAGGTACTTTTCTCTAAAAAAATGAAGCACCATTAAATTTTATTTTTAATTTAAAATCCTTATTATTATGTAAATGTTAACTGCGAAGTAGGTACTGAACCAAATTAGAATAAAAATATACCCCATTTTTATTCAGGACAACAAGCTTCTCCCATGGGAAATGTTTATAGGGTTTAATAGTGATTTTGTTTATCTTATTTTAGAAAAGGGGTTTTTTGGAGGGCTTTCTGGAATATCTCCTTCGAAGCTTTTTATACCCTATCTATATATCTATCTACATGCACACGATAAAATTGATGTAAACCTTTCTTTCTTTTTTTGATTTTTATAAATGTGTTATATGTTTAAACTGTGTATTAGAGGACAAACACAGCTATCTATTTTTTTTTAAATTACCTGATATACAATATTGGTATCTAGCAATATTTGGCCAATATCTGTATGTTCAAAGAAGAAGTAAAGCTTACAATACTCTCAATTTTAGAAACATAAAAACATCAACGATTATTTTTATTGTTTTATATCTTTAAAATATTTGTAATCGCATCACGCAAAAATAATGTACAAATAGAGACAGTTTTTACTGTATGTGTGAGTTTGTCGTGAAGAGCCATGCCAACCATGTAAGCCATGTAACACATAGATGATTAAATATGTAAATAGTACATACACAAGTAGTGAAAAATTTTTCAAAAATACTGACTTTACACATGCTATATGACTGAAAACTTATATAATATGAGATGGATATTTCCTTATTGGCAAACATTAAATACTCATTAAAACACAAATGTGACACAAAATCACAGCAAGTATTGCACGTCACAATGACAGCACGTTACTGATATAATTGTAACAAATCAATAACACGCGAAGTAGTGAAGAAAATTCCAAAAATACTTACTTTATACATGCTATATGACTGAGAACTTATTCAAGAAGATAAGACGTTGGCAAAAATTAAATACTCATTAAAACACAAATGTGACACAAAATCACAGCGAGTATTGCACGTCACTGGTATAATTGTAACAAATCCTGATTGATGGTTGAGAGTTGGTCGTAAATTAGCGCGTGTGGGGCGCAACTCTGATGTTACGTATTGCGGCTTATGTGAGTTGCGGCTCGTTTGTTATCCTGATAGATTTTGTAATGAGAAAGTTATATAGCCGGATTTGAAACTAATTTTCAACTTATCTAGAAAGGAGTAACTGGGATAAATAAGGTTAGAAAATGCATCGAAAAACATAAACATACAAAATACTATAGATCTATCAAAATAAATAATGATATTACTTTAGTTTATAAACACAAAGAGTGGATTTTCAATCTAAAGCTTTTTTGTACCAGTCAATCAATAAAAAAAGTAGAAAAAGTAATCATTTTAAAGGTTAAAGTCATCAAAAAGTTCTGAAATAGTTACATGTAATTAGATAAAATATGGTCTATGTTCCTCGGCAAATGTTACACTTTTCCAGTTGAAAGTTTTTTTTTTTCTTTTCAATCAACTATTTTGTATAGTTGTTCAACATCTTTTTCTATTTTAAATTACTTATATTTAAAAAAGAAAAAGAAGAAAAACATTAGACAAAAAGGAAATAGGTTTCTTAGGAGAAAAAGAAAATACTTAAGTATATAGAAAAATCGAGGGCGCTACAAGACTATTCCATTTAAGTCTCTCTTCATTTGGCAAGGCAAATGTATATTGAAGTTATTTAACCGATTCGCGCCCGAGAGCGATCTAAAGACTTTGATAAATTAGGAAATCGAATTACTGAACATTCAATTATTTTCTTAATGTTACATTTGTGTTAGTATTCCGAGAAATAAATGATTACTTTGTCATGTCATCAACAAATCGATTTATTTAGTAATTTCACATGAATTACGAGTTGATTTGACCCCTGGAGGATCAGAATTTTCTATAGTTCAATCTTCGTGCTTTACCTTCCTAAAAATAATAATAAGTAAAACTCTTTCTTGGATCAAGATTAAAATATAAAAAGATTTTTACAAAACGTAAGATAATTTTATGTAAAAAGGCGGCCTTATCGCAAAAGCAATTTCTTACAGGCAACCATAATAGGCTTAAAAAAATGACAGACGTAGTTGGGGGAAAGGCGAAGCTTATTCCAGTACTGAGATTGAAGTATCTCAAAGCATTGCACGCGTTACCCTTCCCCGCTACACTATCCGCTACCCGCTGTCGCTCTGAGTACCTCTCCCCCGCCAACGTCTGTCACCCCGCATAAATGTAGCGCACGTAGCGTAGCACCTTAGACGCTTATACATGATTGACGGAAAACCATCAATCATAAGGATGGAACTCGAAAGGTGAGTTGAATCGACTGATTTCCATACAAATCATATTGATGTTCCGAATAAATGCTTGATTAAAATTTAAACCTATACGATGAATCTCGAAAGGTGAATTTAATCGACTAATTTCCAAATATATCATCGCAAAATTCTTGATTTAAGTTAAAACAATACATGATGATTTATTTGGAAATCAGTCCATTCGATTCACTTTTCGAGTTCCATCCCTATGATTTAAGGTTTTTCATCAACCATGAATAAGCGTCTAAGGTGTGCCTAATACTACACTCTTCGGTTTGTTGTAGCCAAAGAGTTTCGAATCGCGCGCGTTGACAAGGCATTTTTTTTTAAATCTAAGGTTATAGCTCACTGTGTAAAGTTATGCTCAAAACTGGCGATTTGACCAGATGTGCATTATAGAAGACCTATGTCCTTCAGTGGACAAATATGGAATAGGAGAAGAGGACACTATTTGACAAACTCTATACAACTCATATTATAACATATAGTTTTGTGTGGTTTTATGAGCAAAATCTTAAGTTTTTATGATTAAAATCGAAGGATGGAGATATCATGACATAGACAATGCGGGTAGAAATCTATCACTATTGATTTCCTTTTTCAACTACTCTTATTCTAACGATAGCCTTAGTAATTCTTCATCAATCATCAATCTACTTGTACACTGGTCTCCACTTGGTCGTCCTGTGTACGCTTTCTTAACCGTCCGATCTTCTCCCATCCCCTCCACGTGCCCTAGGTACCGCAGGAGTAACGAAGTTAAAAAATTGGCTGTGGAAGACAGACGGACGGACAGACAGACGCACTAGTGATCCTATAAGGGTTCCGTTTTTACATTTTTGCACGGAGCCCTAAAAAGCCGACTGACAAGAAAAGGCGCTAAGCAAGGAACGGTGAACAGCTCTGGTGTCCGAGGCCAATATCGTTTTTGGATCGCTGAGCCATCACAATAAGTAAGTATAAGCTCCTATTGTCCCATGCTCTTTCTACCCTATATAGGATAAAGACGTAATTATATGTATGTGCTGCAGAGAAATCTGCTCCCCATTCCACAAATATAGCTATTAAAAGGGGGTCAGATTTCTCTGCAGCCCACTGTACCTATATATCGAACAAGGAGCAAGGAACACATCTCACCGTAATACACAATGATGACCACGACCACTCTGGAAAGAGTGTGCCGACCAAGAAGAAGAACATACATATCGTTAGATCTACACTCTGTATAGAAAACTCAACTCAAAATAATTGCCATCTCCGTTTCTTGATCCTTAAAATCTAGCAGAACGTGCCCGTCAGTATTGTGTGTGAGCACTGAATCGGTACTTGGCTACATTTGGCGTCCAGCCAAGCCTTAACATCTACATTCCGTCTGACCGTTTATACGCTCTTTGTATGTTTTATATATGGTTATTTTATTTTAAATTGGTCTTTGAAATCTGTTGAAGTGTTATTCTTTTGTGTGGTGAAGATTTTATCTTGAAGTTTGGTTCGAAAGTCTAATAAACGATTAGCGAAAGGACATATCATCGAATTTTAATTAAATACTAACCTTTTCCCATCTTTTTGCCCACGTGAACTTCCCTCGGAAACAGTAGGGGGGTGAGAGGTACTTTATGTCCTTCAAAATAATCTAACTATGTGTATTCAAAATTTTAGAGAGATTTGTCTAGCTTTTCTTGAGTTATAAGTGTAGTAACTGATACTACTTTTTTATATACATGTTATTATTTACTTAGCATTTAGATGTTAAGTTTAACAGGAGTATTTCTTTATTAACTGGTATCCCAACAATATCGATAACTGAGCTACAATTTTTATATCAGCTTTAAAAAAAAAGAGAAGGCCTGGCGCTCTGAAAGCACGCGACAATATGAAAAGTGCAATAAAAATACTTAAACAGGATCTGGCACTATCTTCACTATCTATGTCAGATGGCATCTTTGCAGGATGTAAGTACTTTTATTCTTTGTTTGTGTCATTTATTGTCATCTTAGCTTTATATTAATTACATTGAAAACCATGGTTTTGGGGCCTAGGTTATGATATAACGCGATGTGTCAGTGTTTTCTCTGCTTACCTTCAGTCTTGGCTTCCGACATCAGAGCTTTTCACTGTTCCCTACTAAGCGCCACCTCTTGAGATGAACTTTAGAGGTTTAGAGATTTCCTTCTCCTCTTCTAAAATGTTCCATCCTTTTCTAAAAGGTTTCTTTTTTATCTTTTTCATTACACTTTATTATGCTTGCGTAAATTAAGGATTCATCGCGAAAAATTTCTAAACCACAATTACAAAATTAAGGCTAACATTATGTCAAAAATATCCAAATAAATTACTAAAATGACATAAGAGAAGATATTAAAAAGATTAACACATAGCGTCTGGTGCAAATTAAGTGAGTTTTACGACAAAATGAGAGATGGGCGGCGCGGGTGTCCGACGCAGAAACTTTATTGCCTGAGTGGACCATTTTTACGGCGTACTTAATTTTTAACCGACGTCTAAAACAGGGGGTTCAATGACTTGGTTACTTTTATAGGAGTTGATTATTCTCGAGCTTGAAAATAATAAGATTGATATCTGTAGGTACAGAAAAGATTTTTATAGCGCACTTGATGCTTTTAGTGTGTTCAATAAATTCAGGCGTTACTTTGCGGAAGTCAAAGTTACAAACACTTACTAAATTACTGGTGGCGGAAGCACGCTAAGTAATTTGACTAGTACTTGTACGCATATCCAGCCATCTGCACGCTCGGGGACTTAAACGAAGCCACTGACAACGCCTTGTTAGTGGCGGAGTTCTGGTCCTCACAAATATATATAGCCAGAGTCGACTCGCTAAGATGAAGAAGAAGTCATTGTACTGTTGGTGTGACAGGCTTCCATGGGCTACAGTGATAACTCTTATATCTACCATAAAATGGACCATAAAAAAGAAAAGAAAATTGTTAAAAGCATACATTAATCCCAATTTTTATGAAATGTGGTATAGAGATAGGTGATACTTTTGATTAACACATAGAGAACTTTTATCCCCTAATATACGCGTTTTTTTTATTTGGTTAAAAAGTGATAGTCAATGGCGCTTTATAAAGTATAAAGCGCTGCTTTGCATAAAATTTTTGTATGTGTAATACGTATGATAAAAAGCAGGCAACACCGCGCGATGTAGCTAGTTAGTATGTATATTATACTAGCTACATCCCGTGGTGTATATATGTATATAACGCCACATAGCGAAACCAACAGAAAGGTTGTAGACGGAGCGAATGACTCGCCTCGGGCATTATCCTGTGAACAAAAAATTCCCTGAAAAGGGACGCCATTTGCAAAATAGTAAGGGCAAGGAATACTGACGGCTCATATCTTGTTCAAACATGTCTGTGTTTTTTGAGTGGCAGATATAAATGCGTGCGTTATAACAACTTCATGACGTGTTTTGTGTATAATACAACATAAATACATATTGTCATTAATCTTGTAGTTTCCAGGCAATGCAAGGACATAAGTAAAAGAGGACAGTACATCTTAATTTTAATAATGTATTGAACCGAACATGATTACCGTCCATTAGCTTATCTATTTATTTATTTTCTAAATTCATGTACACAGAAAAATATACAAAAGAAAAGAACATAGAATAAAGAACATTAGTACAAGGGTGCTGCTTATTTCTAAAGAAATCTGTTCCAGCAGACCCAAGAGAGGAAACGAGAAGAAAAGGGTAACAGGCGTGTACTAGAATATTATTATATAATAAACATACATACATAAGTACATACATACTTGAATAAATATATATACCATATAAATACAAATATACTTACTTAGACTAAATATACATTTATTATGCTAAAGAAAGATAATAATCCTTTATGCGTTTCTTGAAAACAGAGATAGATTTTGAGTCTTGTATGTCGGCTGGCAATGAATTCCACAACCTAACAGCATGGACCGAAAAGGAATAGGAGTAAGTATCGGAACGATGAGTAGGGAATTTGAGAAGGGTTCTAAGGTGGGAACGGCAAGGTATATCCGCAGGACGGGCGAAGGAGAAGCGCTCCTTAAGATATGAAGAGGTGGGGTTGTATAGGATATTAAATAGGAGGCAAAGAATTCTAGTGTTTCTGCGAAAACGAATGGGGAGCCACTTGAGTTGTCTGCGGAAGTCGGAAACGTGGTCATATTTTTTAAAACCATAAATGAAACGTCATTTCTCTTTATAATGCTTATCTTGGAATCAGTACACCTAGTATGAGATTTCATAAACGCAGACTGCGTTAGCGATTTTGTATGACAAGCCTGTACAGTGCCCTGGCAAGTAAAGTAACTAAGACATTCCAGACAAAAACTTAACGCAGTCGCTAGCGTCTGTATTTATAAAATCTCATACTGAATCAGAATCATTTATTAGCAAAATACATTGAGCTACTAGTGCTCTAAGACTCCTGTTTACATACATTCAAAATTCAAAATTATTTATTCATTCAATGCAAATGTCTACAAAACTAAACGGGTAGCAGTGGCTCACTATTTAAGTTCATAGAACCTGTATCTATTGAATCCCGCTCTCTCATAAGTGTATTTGTTACATGCAGAATAAATTTGTCAGAATTTAATTTTACTATACCATCAGTACAATCTGAAATATAATGTTCGCTATTAGGTATCTAAAGTAATTTACAATTTGTTCATGTCATACATATAGGTCGCGTTATGTAAAAAGAACGCTGGCTGTTGAGCTGCACAGTAGGCCAGCGCTCGCGATTGGTTCGTTGGCTTCCCGTGTTGCACAAGTTTACCCCCTCCTCTCTTGTCCAGCGTTCTTTTTATATGACGCGACCTGTACATCCATATGTCTTTTAGTCGTCGGAAAATAAAGAGCTGTCTTTTTCTTGATTTAGAAGCTACGCTGGAACCTTTAAATCCCCAAATTCTAATCCAAGAAGTATCAATTTAGCTATTTTCCTAATTCATCAAACAATCAGTGTAGTTCCTTTTTATTAAATAAATGAGAAAGTTGTAAAATTTTCCTGATAATAAAAAATATGGCCAAACTCATCGGAATCGTTTGTCCTAAGCCCAGTCCAAACTGACTGCCGTTGAAAAGGGTTTGACGGGAAATCCTCACTACTTGATCTTTTGTGTTACTGTATATAAATATAACGCTTGTTTTCAAATACCTACCCAAGTTATAAATAACTTTTTTTGTTTAGGACCAAAAAGATTCCAAAAATAACTTTTTAGGTAACTTTGCTAAGGTTTTACCAGAATATATAATCAAAGGTTTCGTAAAAATGTATTTCGATTAAATTTATCATTCTCCACGTTTATGAATTCGGAAGAGCAAGAGCTTAAAATGTCTGTGATTGTACTCTGAGATCTGAATCGTTTTTTAACTCCCAACAAAAAAGAAGGATGTTATAGTTTTGATGGGTCTATGCATCTATGAATTCTGTGTCAACATATAATAAACCATAGATTAAAAAAAAATTGCCTGTCGTCAAATCACAAATCCATAGAAATAGGATGATGCGCACGGTTTTTGACCACAGGCAAATTTTTTTATGTTTATGTCGCGCGATTTCCCATGTCTATGCAATATTTTACTCAACTTTTAAATTCTCGTTATCATTTCAAAAACAAAACAAATTCTCCACATTGTCGCTACAGACTTAAAAGAAAAACAGACAGAACAGCTGGCTGGCTTCACACGCGTTGTAGATGTGAGATAACGTCTGAAGTTTTTATAAGTCTGTGGTTGCCTCACACACCTACCTATTTCTTATAGTCATTAGTCATTCCCGTTCTGAATAAAACGCAAAAATAACTCAAGATTTTATCGCATGAAAATGATGAATCAACCAATGTTGGTGTAAATCACTGTGTTGAATGCTTTTGGATCCTTTTTGCATAAAGCGTCGCAGATGGGGTGAATAATCTTCTGGGACATTTTGTTTTTAGCATCCAAATTTGATAAGTATAATTTTCACCTAACTGCGATGAAGTCAAAAAGGAGGTATACCTATATCTTGCGTTGGACCTATGTTTTTTTCCTATTAAAAACGGCCATGCTAAATTGCTAAACCGATTTTGATAAACGATAAGTCATAAGATTTGTCACGGTTTGATTTGTTACGGCAATCAAAATGATAAACGATTAAAAATTCGGATTTTAGGCGCCAAAAAATGAAAAAATTGTACACTTTCGCACTTGTAATATTAGTACGGATTTTCCTACAAACTGCGACTGTAGTTTGCAAAACTCACAGTATGTAGTTTTTCATAGAACAGTAATTACGCTGTTTGATTTAAACTTTACTGTATGCGAATGTGTTCTTGGAATCAGAGGCGTGTCGCACTCACGCGATTCAATGTGTACGACATGAAATGATTTATTTATTAAGTACTAGCGACCTGCCCCAGCTTCGCATGGGCATAAAAACCTTCCTGTTGAATCACTCTATCTATTAAAAACCGCATCAAAATCCGTTGCGTAGTTTTAAATATAGTATACAAACGAACATAGGAACAGAGAGCGACTTTGTTTTATACTATGTAGTGATTTATTTAATTATAGAAAAAAAACAACGAGAAGCTAGACGTAAAGACAACCCGGACAACAAATCTCTGGCGCAAATGCACGAGGAGACCCGACCCCAGATGAACTCGAATAAGGGGTGGACAAAGAAGAAAATAGAGAAATTGTACAACATTACATTTCAATAACCAAAGCGTTGCACATCTTAAAGTAAGACACAGATTTATCCATCCTTTGCACAAAATAGTAATATTTCTCTCAACAAACGCTTGAACCTGTCAGCAAAAAGATCACATTCAGCACCTTGTATCGATGATGATTTGTTTAAAGGTTTTATGTAGCTTACAGACTTCATTTTACAATTAGTTGGAATGTCATATACTTACTCCGCTGGCTCAGCGACCCGAAATGGATCTTAGCCTCCGAAACGAGAGAGCGCCACAGTTTTCTATTCTGCGCGATAGCTTGCTAATTTACAGCGCCATATATCATATACAACTATTTGATTTTCATGAAATGTTCCTAAGTACACTGGTGTGCTATAAAACTTGCCTGTTCTGTAAAAGACAATATTACAGTCCAAAAACTACGAGAAGGCAATAAAATAAATATTTGTTGATTTTGTTATGTTTACCATGTCCAAATAAATATACATATTTAGATTACTTACTTACTTTAATAATTTGTTGTTCAGACAATCTTTTGACGCAGTATTGAAAGTAAGTACTCCTTTCTTTTCCATTGACATTTCCAGCACAAACACAAGCGAAAATTCCATTTATATGGTCAAGAGAGAGTGTTTTTCGAGTCAAAATAAAAAAAGTGAGATCCATACTATGTGTAACTATGTTTTTTTGATTTTTATATTTCTACAAAAAATTCAAAATCCATATTCCTCTTTCGTTCGCTCTTTTTGGTAAAATAAACAAAAACATACCATAATCGATAAAAAATTCGCACCACCGATCCGTAACCGGAAAGAGAAGAATGAGCGAGCGAGAGCAACTTCCGGGCCAAATCGGTACCCGGACGCAAATAGAGCCTCCGTAATTTTCTCGTTACACCTCGCTTTCCCGTTTTCACCTGTTGAACTCACTTCCGCTGATTTTTTTATTATATTATCCCGCAGTTTGTTTTTGAAATAGGAATTTTTTGGTAATCCGAAAGATTTTCTATAAATAAAAATATTTTTTATTTTTTTTTTAATTTGATAGGAGAGCTCCACGAGCCACGTTTTTCCGGCAAGTTACGTTAGGAACAAGTGTCTAGCTATGCCTCCTCCGCCAGGGTCGGGTAGAAGGGGCAAGCCTAAAGAGTGCTGGCTCGACGTCACAGTAAACGATATGCGTGCCAATGGTCTTAGAATTCAGGATGCCGAAGACCGGGCGAAGTGGAGGAGAGAGCAAGCAAGAAAGGGCACCTTGGGCTCCGAAGCGGTCAGCCAAGCAACCGGAAAGGCGCTAATATTAAAGAGAGAGGGAATTCCATTTTTATACTCATCTACTGACTAAGATTCAGCCATCATCTCTCTATCTTCTTCTTATCTTTGTTATTTGTATGTGATAAAAGTCTTAATAAATGTCTATTCTATTCTTTGAATTTAAGAGCTGTGCTCTTGTTGGAATTTAAAAGACGTAAGAGTCAAAACTTTAAGTAATCTGAATAAATAAGTTTTTGTTTGATCATCTTTTTTCATGGATTTTGGTTATTTTTTCTAATAAAACTATATATGAGTTATACTTAAATATAGACCACATTATAATAACAGCTTTCTACCAACGAAAGAAATTATAATAAGAAGGTGGGCGTACATTTCACGAGTAAGGTCATAACAAATTACATAGTATGAAACAAAGTCGCTTCCCGCTGTCTGTCCCTATGTATTCTTAGATCTTTGAAACTACGCTACGGATTTTGACGCGGTTTTTTTATTAGCTAGAGTAATTTAAGAGGAAGGTTTCTATAGCCGTGCAAAGTCAGGGCGGGTCACTACTAAGGTAAAAAAGAAAACTTAAACAAAACGACAGTCGTATTTTGTATTACACGATTGTAATTTTGTTCTGAAAAAGATTCTTACATCAAATAGGCAGTATTCCCCAAAATTTATTCCCAACAAATAACACGTGGAGTGTGAGTAGAAAATACATCAACCTTCCTCACTACCAAAGTACGAAACTATAACAACTTCATCTCCGTACACAAAATCCATTGCCGCTTTAAATTGTGACTATTTTCTTTTGACGATTAAAGATCGTCAATGTATTGGTGTTTAATTGGAAAATTAGTGTCAAAATTTTTAGGGCATTCACAAATTTGTCTATTTTATTGCTACGCCGATGTACCTTTGTGTTAATCCCCCTTTGTTGGTTGAAAGGATATCCATAAACGATTAGACGACGAGACCTATTTCAGGTCGGGCGACGTGACCTCAAAAAGGTGCGTTAATATCATTACAAAGAAGAAAATGGCAGACTTAATGTCATGCGTTTTGTATTCATGGGTGATTTCGGAGGTTCGGATTGGATAGCTCCAGATCTTTGTTGATTTTATTACTATTAATCTTTTGAATAGATAATGTGATCGGGGAGATATACTACTATTTCTTTGAATGTGTTTACCAAATTAGCATATCATGAAAAGAGATTTAGACGCTCATCACTAGGACAAAAAAGAGTTTTGTGACACCTTGTTACGTTAACAGGGTCATATAACATCCTTTAGCTACTTAGCGAACAAAACGGTTAAAAGTATGACATTAAAAGGACAAACATATGTAAAATCCATATTCTAGTTCACAAGAAAAAAATTCAAAAAATTTATGAACTAGTGTGATATGACAAGTAAGAATCCGTTTAGAAATGAGACCTCTTAACAATCTAACACAGCTGTCACAAACCGACACAAAATGTATTTATTTATTGATTTGAACTTTATTCCAATTAAAAAAAATAAACAATCAGTGGACTTTATACCATAAGGCCAAATATCAAAATCAAAATTAGAACAGTCTTAAAATAAATACACACTCGCTTGGACGATTATAGTCGACACTAGTCTAATCCATAATAACCTCCATCCATTACGTCTAGAGAAAAGGAAACATCTCCAATACTTTTACACATAAATTATGCAAGAATCGTCCCTGCGACAGGAAAAATAAGTAACAGTCGGAAATATTCATACCTTAGTTATAGTTTTACTAACATTCTGTCTTGGACTAACATTCATTTATCAAGTTCAGGTGTTCCGTTCTGCCCCTTAAGAACATTGGTATATTCTTTTCAAACTGTAACTTTTATTCAAATATAGTTTTAACCTAAGGCTGACTGTAGACTTAAGATCATCTTGACGTGATTTAAAATATGATTTTTTTATTGCTTTTATCTGTAAAATTAAAAAAAAAATTGTTTCGATCCCAATCAGAATATTATAAAATACAATACAATTCCCCTATATTGCACATAGATTACAGAAAATATGTTAAAATAGAACTTAAATATAAAACACGAAAGGCGGCCTATTGCTAATCCATACTAGTCTATATCCATCCATACTTCCATACTTCCATACTAATATTATAAATGCGAAAGTCTGTCTGTCTGTCTGTCTTGAGAGACAGACAGACAGACATAATCGGTCCAGTAGTTTACCCGTGAAGAGGTGAGCCTCTTCACGGGTAAACTGCTGGACCGATTGTGATGAAATTTGGCAGGAATGCTGTTAACGACCTGAGGTCAAACATAGGCTACTTTTGGGCGCGATATAATCGAGTCCCACGCGGGGCGAAGCCGCGGTAGTACTATTACTAATTCTGTGGCCGCGGGGAACAGCTAATATTTAAATATATGAACAAATTGTTGAATGAATGAAATGAATTTTAATCAACGTTTTCCAGAAACATTTTACAATTAAAAATGTATCAATTCAATCACGGTAGTTTACTTCTGAAATTGTAAACAGGCCAGTATCAATATTTAAGAAAAACAATATCTTAAGGCTTTTGAATCAAAACAAATAAAAAAAATGTCTGTTTAATTGTGCCGTTATACTACTGCATATAGTGTGTACTAGTTGCAGTAATAATACTAACGTGTCGTACAGGAAGTCGATTCTGCTAACGTTAAGTCAAAATCGAATCAAAATAGTGTTTCAATAGTAGTTGTTTTTATAATATTTCGAAGGGACACGTAAATGAAACGAGCTAGTTGGTACAAGACTGATGTATTCATCTCCACATACTTGAACTACCTACAACATGCAATGTGACGGTAGACTTATTAAAAATATAAAACTTGCATATCACTACAACCCCTTTCTTTAATTAACAAGTACATAGACATCCTCATATAACAAATAATTTAGAAGTACCCAATGTAAATATTTACTATACAATTTCTCATTCTTATATTTAATCTTTAAACTCAAAATATATTCAACTTCATGCTTAAATTTGAATAGAAATTTACAGTAAAACAATAATATAAGTTTTATGACGTATTCAGAAAAAAATTATAATGGAAACCAAATTAAACAATTTATAATAATTATTGATTAGATAAACTTTGATCTAAGTAGATAAATTGAAAAATAAATAGCAATAATGTTTTGCTTGACAAAACAAACACTAATTCTATAAATGAATATAACTACATTTTTATTGAGAGTTTGGTATATTAGATATTTAATTCAATTTTATTGACAAGTTAACAAAATAGAAATAAAATTGTATACTAAAAATGAAAATATGTTGTTAAATTGTTTTATAACAGTATTATATAATTAACATTAAACATTTCAGATCAATTTCACATTGAATAACATTAGAAAATTTAAGAGATAATAGATTAGATTGTAACTGCACATAGATAAAATTGCATTTTATAATTGCATAATATATATTTTAAATACCTCTTTAATCTTAATTAATTCAAATCTGTATAAATTTAAAGGAAAAAAAATATATATGCGAATCACAGTTTTAATAATACGATCATTGGTGCCGTGGCCGCTCACGACTCCCGGATGAACCCATAGCGATCAGGTGGTCTCACTGTCCTGCCAAAACGAGTTTGATACAAATTATTATTAGAATTTGGTATTGTTACGGATGGTGGAATACTGGAATACTGTTATATGAGGATGTCTTGGGGACGAAGTAGTGTGCTCTAAGTTCCAACTTAAGGCAAAATCTTTAAACAATTGAGAAGAGAATTCAGGACCATTATCTGACATTAATATTTGTGGAATACCTTGGCGTCTAAATATGCATTTTAGTTGCTGTATAACTTCATAAGACTTTGTTGACTGTAATTCTACTACTTCAATAAATTTGCTATAATAATCAATGACAATTAAATAATTATGCACACCAAAATGAAATATATCCGCGCCTACCTTATACCAGGGCCTCTTAGGAACTTCATGTGGAATAAGCGGTTCTTTTGTGTTTTGTTTTCTGTAATATAAACACGCTTGACAATGAGACAAATAATCTTCTAACTGTGAATTCATATTAGGCCAATACATAATTTCACGGGCCCTCAGTTTGCATTTTTCTATACCTAAGTGGCTTATGTGGATTTTTTTTATCATATTATTTCTCATACATTTTGGTATGATAATTCTACCTGCCCTCCAAATTAAACCATAGTTAACTGTTAACTCATCCCTACAATCCCAGTACTGCCTTAGATAATTTTCACTTACCTCGTTTTTATGAGTTGGCCAACCTCGCTTAATTATTTTTTTTAAAGCTTGCATTTCTGCATCTTCCCGAGTACACCTCTGTATTTGCAGGAAGTGAGAGTCTGTTAGCGGGTTGCTAGCCGATACCTCACAAACCTGCGCCTGCACGTCAAGATGGTCGCGGGGGGCGGTGTCCTCGCCACCGGCCGGCACCGGTGCAACTGCACGCGACAGTGCATCGGCGATAAACAAATATTTACCGGGCTTATAAACAAGTGTGAATGAATAAGGATATAATCTCATTAACATTCGTTGCAATCGTGGCGGGGCGCTAGCTAACGGTTTGTTTATTATATTTACTAAAGGCTTGTGATCTGTTTCAATGGTGATATCTGACCTGCCATAGATATACATGTAGAATTTTTCGCACGCAAAGACACACGCGTATAATTCTTTTTCTATTTGGGCATAATTTTGTTCCGTTATGGTCAAAGATTTTGATGCGTAACACACTGGCATATTGTCTTGCAATAAACATGCACCTAACCCATTCTTACTTGCATCAACTGAAATAACGACTGGTTTTTCAAGAGTATAATATTTTAGTATAGGAGGATTACTTAATTGATTTTTTATCATTTCAAAACATTTTTCATGTCTGCTATCCCAATGCCAGCCTATATTTTTTTTTAATAATTCTCGTAATGGAAAGGTTTTCTCAGAGAAGTTTGGAATAAAACTACTAACATATGTTACTATCCCTAGAAATCGCTCAACGTCTTTTACGTTTTGAGGCCTAGGCATATTTTTAATGGCTGATACGTGCTTTTCATCTGGAAATATACCATCTTTTGTTATTCTGTGCCCTAAGTAAGTTAACTCATTAAGACCTATTTTGCATTTTTCTTTATTTAATTTGATGTTTATTTCTTGACATTTTTTTAAAACTTTACGTAATATTTTATCGTGAATTTCTTTATTTTCCGCGAATATTAAAATATCATCTATGAATTGTATTACACCTTCCATGTTCTCAAAGTGCTCATATAGTCTTTTGTGAAAAATTTCAGATGCCGACGAAATGCCATAAGGCATACGTAAAAATTTATACCTACCAAACACCGTATTAAACGTACATAAGTCCGTACAACTGTTTTCTAATTTAACATTCCAAAAACCCTGTTTAGCGTCTAAAGTACTAAAATATTTAGCTTTTGATAAGTTTGAAGTTATTTCTTCAAGAGTAGGTAATTTAAAATGTTCTCTCTTTATGGCTTTATTTAAATCCCTCGGATCTAAACAAATACGCAGGTCACCGTTAGGTTTTTTTACTACTGTCATACTGTTTACCCAATCAGTTGGACCCTGAACTCTTTCTATTATTCCATCTTTTTCCATTTCAAGCAATTTCCTCTGAACCTGATCTTTTAAAGCTATAGGCAACTTCCTAGGAGCATGCACCACGGGCTCAACGTTATTTTTTAACTGTATTTTGTAACTCCCTGGTAAACAACCGATACCTACAAATAAATCTGGAAATTCATCAAGAATTGATTTGCTACTATTAACTGTTTGTTTGATGTTCAATACTCTTTTAATCAATTTCATCTCTTGACATGCATATTTGCCTAAAATAGGGGGGGAACACGTGTCTACTATTATAAATTTCAAAATATACACATTTGTTTTATAAGATACCTTAAGGTAACATTTACCCACCACATTTATCGAACTACCCGAGTAACCATGTAACTTTACTGATGTTTTAGTTATACTGTTATTTGACAAGTTAATTTTTCCTAAATAAGATTTAGGCAAAACATTTACGTCCGCTCCAGTATCCAATTTAAACTTGATTATCCTGTTTTCAATTATTAAGTCTACTAACCAATCATTGTCTGAAAATAAATGTTTTTCAATAGGAGTTACCTGATCGCTGGAGTCCCCTGTAATCTCAAAAACCCGACACATCCGCGCGTAATGGTTCATTTTTTTGCAGGCCATACAGCGTTGACCATATGCTGGACATTCGAATTTCTGGTGCTTGGTTCCACATCTGGTGCAGGAAGTCATACTTGAAATACGCCGAGGTTGTTGTTTAACGTCTGCTAGCCCTTTTCGTTGTGAAGAACTTAATTTCATCGGATTTGTTAATTTTCTACGCGATTCCATTCGCCATTTTGTACCGTTGCCCCGTTGCGAAGAATTTTTCGGAGTACCCCGAACATAATGCATATTATTGTTATCTTTGTCGGATAATGATGATGCAACCATATGAATTTCCTGATCATGTTCTGTTTTTATGCTATTGGCTTGTGCACGAGATATTTCCGCTACTCTGCAAATGTCGAGGGCTTTTGACAGTGTTAACTCCGGTTCCCTTAATAATCGCTCTCTTAATGTACCATCTTTAATGCCACAAATCATTTTGTCACGTACCAACTCGCTGCACAAATCTTTAAACTCACAATTAATAGCTATCTTCTTTAATTCAAAAACATATTGTTCCGTTGACTCCATTTCTTTCTGATCTCGCGTGAAAAACTTATGCCTCTCAATAGTGAGATTTTTTCTTGGCAGAAAGAATTTGTCGAACTCCTTAATCAAATCCTCTGTTGTTTTAAATTCACCTTTAAACTGTGAGTAGACATCCCGACATTTTTCTCCGATGATATGTAGTAAGATATTCACTTGTACCTTATTGTCCTTCTTGTGTAGTTCGCAAGCCTCATAATATATTTTATAAGATTTTTTCCATTTCTCCCACTCTTTACTCAGGTTTCCTGATGTGACATTTACTAAGTCATTTTCGAAAATAAACTGTTGAGGTGGCTGTAAAATAGCTTCCATCTTGAAAATCCGCAACTCGGAACACTTTATTTCGTTATTACTTTTGTCTTTTAATATTGCAAATTATATTTATCCTTTTATATATTATTATTATTTTTATTTAGACTGCGCCATGTTTTTATAATATTTCGAAGGGACACGTAAATGAAACGAGCTAGTTGGTACAAGACTGATGTATTCATCTCCACATACTTGAACTACCTACAACATGCAATGTGACGGTAGACTTATTAAAAATATAAAACTTGCATATCACTACAGTAGTGCTTTATACACACTATTTACAAGAGTTATGGCAGTATGATGTGATGTGAATGTAGTGTGTCACCACACACTACATTCATGATCATCAAAAGTGATGTAAAAAAAATACATTTCTTGTTACTAGTGTGCACTACAATTGAAACACTATTTTGACACGATTGTGATTTAACGTTAGCAGAATCGACGCCCTGTACGACACGTTAGTATTATTACTGCAACTAGTACAAACTATATGCGGTAGTATAACGGCACAATTAAACAGACATTTTTTTTTCTCAATGCGGCGGAACTTGTGCCTTGTAAAGCAATATTCTTTGTTGCGGCATACGTACACAAAAATTTTGCATTCGACGTTTTAAAACCAGTATGCGGGTAGCCTGCCGCCGCTTTCATGGCATTACGTCGACACTCTTCCCTCAAAGGATTGAAAGAGAATTTTTGCGATGCAAAATTTTTCGCCTTAATAGGATTAGCGCAGAGACCTATTTAGCGTGGAGTAGCCGGTGGTCTTAATTATATTACCTGGAAAAATGAGGATTTAAGTAAGCTTAGTATAAATAAAAACTGGGAAATGAGGTAGAGATTCTTTGTAAATTCATTTCAAAATATCGCAGTGTAAGACAAGATGAGACGTCGTATATTGTGTTGTCTGAGTTTTTGAATTTGCAGTTCCTTGTTAGCTTTATACTCATCATAAATAAATAAATATATAGGGACAAATCACACAGATTGAGTTAGCCCCAAAGTAAGTTCGAGGCTTGTGTTATAGGATACTAACTCAACGATACTATATTTTATAACAAATACATATATAGATAAACATCCAAGACTCAGGTCAATCAGAAAATATCATTTTTCATCTTAACCTGACCGGGGATCGAACCCGGGACCTCCTGAGTAGCGGTCAGGCATGTTAACCATTACGCCACGGAGGTCATCAATTTCATCATACACGCTTGCTAATTGCCTATTTTTTATCCGACAACGGCGAAGCCAAAAGAAAGAGTAATGATTTTTTTAAAGCTTTCAATTTAGCATCATCATTGTCATCTTCAGCATATGCTTCAGAGGCCAAGGAATGCAGATCTTACATTTGGCGGTTCTGATTATTAATCTTCTTTTTTTAATACCTTTATATAACATTTTCTACATTTTATGAAACATTGGATCACAAATCTCTGACGCAGTTAACTGAGCCAATAAACACAGAAATAAAACCATTGGCACTCACCTCGATGTATGATCAATATTAATTATTAATGTATTCCCTGTAGTCTAGTTTTATTGGTTGGCTGACCATAACTATCGGACCAAAAATACCTTTAGCATTCCGTTCAGTTAGTTCCAATTATGTGATTATTGGTTTGGCAAATAGATCACAGAAAATAGGAGATGATTGAATACTGGCCGCAAAACTTTTTGCTTTTCCCTAGGGACAATATAGAATTTTGGAAAAATATTCCATGCCTTATTTTAGGTTAAACTGATGGACTTAATTTTTGTTTTACCTCTGTGATTACCAGTTTGACAACAAATTATTCTGATTTTGACTTCACATCAATGAAAAGTACTAATTGTAAATATATTTTTTAGTATATAAGTTTGAGTAATCTACCTGATTTTAATTCTGGATACCTGAATCACGACATTTTTGTAATAAAAAAAAACTCCGTCGAGTCGGAGTTTGATTTTTTTGTATACTAGAACTATCTAAATTAATTTTTGTTATCTACATTTCCTTTTAGAAGAGATTTATGCTGCTGATATTGATTTGTTCAAAACCCTACAACTTAATCACGTCACATCTTACATCTTGGGTCTATTAAGTCAGTTACTGCAAAAAACAAATCAACGTCAAATTACTGCGACTTCCACACCCTGGTCACGGCTATCTTTCATTAGAAGGGAACATCTTACTAGTTCTATGATCTACAATTTTGATCAAATTCGTGAGTTTTGTCAGTGCATTAGTTCCTGTAATTACAAATGAGCAAAATTCATTTGATTTAGTTAATTCACGTTTACGGTGTCAATTAATGCAATTGCTGTAACTTCCACCTTTGAAATTACCTAACTATTAACTTTGGTATTGGGTTTTATCTTTCACTATGCATACACATTATAACGCCTGTCTCCCACAAGGTTAGGTAGATACTAGAGATTTCCATTGGCTATGATTATTACATACCTCCCTCGCTTCCTCTACACTCATTACTTTCGTCATAAATGCTCGCCGGTTTCGGGTACTCCTAATGTCTCCCTTTTTCAAAAGGTCTGCAATTTGGTTGCTGGATCCCTGACTAACTCTTCAAGAACTTTGAAGTCTATAGTAGGTTATGGCAGGTAATGAAGTATTATTTACAAAACAATATAAATTCATATACGTAACTAGCGACCCGCCCCAGATTTGCTGGGCATAAAAACCTTCCTTTTGATTCATTCTATCTACCCATTAAAAAAACCGCATCAAAATCCTTTGCGTAGTTTTAAAGATTTAATACATATAGCATTCATAGGGCAAACGACTTTGTTTTATACTATGGAGTGATTAAATTAGACGTGATGCGATGAATTTGCGATTGAGATTTGATTACAAATTATTAATTTTTCCTTGACCACATCACCCTAATTAGGTTCGCAATATTGCTTATTGCATATTATGTGTAATGGTGATGCATAAATTAATATTCGAAGACAAAACACAAGCAAACTTTTGAACATCATTTTATTAAAATAATCTATAGGATAAAAAAGACTAAACTAAAGACAACATCCATCATTTATTACAATAAAAAGTCCACAAGATAATTTATCACGATGAAAGACCGGATGCTTCGTCAGAGCGGTTTGAGAAAGTCAGGTTGTTAGTGCAAATTAAATAACTAACAGATATGAATCTTCATACAAATCTTCATCTTAGTGTGCGTGTTCTCTGTCGGCTTATACAACGTCACAATTTCAATACGCTAACGAATGTCGACAAGAACAAAATTTATGGGATTGACATATGCTGCGGTAAATCACGTAGTCGATCTTATGTCAATCCCATACATTTTGCTCTTGTCATACTTCGTTAACGTTTTGAGATTGTGACTTAGTCTAAACCCCCTTAATTTTTCATGTTTTTTGTCGTTTTCCGTTCACAGTACCGTACTTAATGTAGCGGGATCGTTCTGTAAATGTTCAAATATCTAATTTGACTCGAAAACAAAAGTACTCTTCAGTCTCCGAATTCGCCATTGCAGACTTGCATCACCTGATTTTGCGATAAGATAAAGCCAAAAAGCTGTTTGAAAAAAATAATTTAGTTGATTGAATATAATTAATTAATATTAATTAATCAGCATTCTTTAAGTAAGTAATGGCTAAATTAAATTTTGTATTAATCATAGATCACTATCTTTCTGTTCTGATACTATTTTTCATCTTAAAGCTAAAGTTAATTGGGTTACATAATACCCATATGCGTTACCTACGTTCAGGCCGGAATATATTCACCCACGTTTATTTCATAAAAGTTGAGTGAACATACACCCACTCTTGTCGTATATAATCGTTGATGTAAATATAAAAAATATTTTGTACTAGCTGTTCCCCGCGGCTTCGCCCCGCGTGGGATTTGGTTATATCGCGCCCAAAAGTAGCCTATGTTTGACCTCAGATCGTTAACTACATCCCTACCAAATTTCATCACAATCGGTCCAGCAGTTTAGCCGTGAAGAGGTGACAGACAGACAGACAGACAGAGACAGACAGACTTTCGCATTTATAATATTAAGTATGGATTTATTTATTATATATGTTTTCCTTATTGGATCTTCGATTAAAGTATTTAAGCGTTTTATTGAAAAATCAACAGTACAATCATCTTTATTAAAGAGAATAACATAATCTCCTAATTAGGTACTTATATTAGAATCTCCTAATTAGGTACTTATATTAGAATAGGCAACGGCTTGTGAACCCTTGACTGGTGCCAACAAGCAAAAGCAGCCTTGAGATGTAGTTGGGCTCTGAAGACATTTCAGATGTTTATGAAGTTAAATAAGGAAAGAAGGCATTAGGCTAGTAATAAGGGACTCTACTGATGCTACTATAAGTAGAGTCCCGTTTGTAACTATGTAAAGAACCCATCTTTCTCTTTTCGAGACGATATAAATTATTTCCATCATTTCTTTCCATTTATTCTAATGAATATTTTCCATAAGATGGTCACGTAACTAAACATATAAAGGCAACGAACCCTTAAAATAAAAATACTGTTGAAATCACTAAACGATCAAAGTCCAAAAAGTTATTCTAAACCCGTGACCAGAGCGACGGGCAGTTATTAATTTTCCTTTTTTTTTTTGCTAAAAACGAAGCTTAGCAGTCAACGGTTTTCAACTTTATCCAATTTTCACTTTTTATTCGTTAAACTGTTCGTATATTGGGTTTTTGTTCGAAACGCCCGGTGTGGTGGCCGAACGGTATTTTTTGTTATATACAGCTAAATGTAATCGTAAAAGGACTTAGAGTTTTTGATCTTCAGAATGTTATTGCGTTTACCTCGGTTCTGCAGCGTGTCTACAATGTTTTCTGAAGTCTTCTATGCCATTAGACGGAAACGAGTCGCTTCTCTCATAAGCAGACTACGAGATAGTGGCAACGATATTCTGGGGGTCTTGAGCTCAAAAATGGACAGCTCTGCGTTGTCATTTTGGAGCAATATATTAATGGGCACTGTCAAATAGATTATGTGTTTCTGTGTAATTTAATTTAATGACTAACATAGTTTTAAGTATTATTTGTTACTTACATATAGATTAATGTTATTTGAATAAATGAATATTATTATTAAAAACAACTTATAAAATGTGGTCTTATGTTTTTCCTATGTATGTTTATTGATCTTTACTTTCATTAATTTCGACAGGGTTAGAATTAAGAGTTCTTGCAAATATAAATTAGTCAGAACCAACTCGTTTAGAAAGAGAAGATTAATTTCGTCAATTTTTTTATTAATATCCAACTAACCCAACCCAAATTATACCAAATCTTTAACAGTTTAACTGACAACGATACATAGTTAAAATAGAATATAAAGACATTTATCACACATATAAATCAACAAAGGACAAAGATAACAAGAAAACATACATGAAATGTGACAAATATCTCAATAAGTGGCGGCTCAGTATTACACCAGACATGCAGGGAGGTCTAGCACTGATTTTCAGCCGCTAGTAGTGAACATTGTTTACATATCTTTTTTACTACTTGTCTCTCACTACTGGGCTAAAAACTCTTTCTTCCATTTGACCTTGTCCTTTGCTACTTCTTTTCCAACACTATCAAATATCCTTAGGTCATCTGTCTATCTTTTTTTTTTTCACTTCCCACTCTTCCCTAACCCAACAGCTAGGACACAGGTAGTCAATATTTCAGCCCATCTTCAAATGCATGCGGCATACTTTTACATATCATACGGCTTTATAAAAACTACTAGCTGTTCCCCGCAGCGTTATATCGCGCCCAAAAGTAGCCTATGTTTGACCTCAGATTGTTAACTACATCCCTACCAAATTTCATCACAATCGGTCCAGCAGTTTAGCCGTGAAGAGGTGACAGACAGACAGTTAGACAGACTTTCGCATTAATAATATTATCAACATCATCATTGCGTATGGCATTCGTCCTGCATGGATCAGATGCCTAAATTCAAATTCCTCAGCCAGTTGACAGCGGCAGGCGTAAGATCGTGAAGCTCCCTCATTCCACCTGGAAAACGGCGAAGTGGACATTCGTTTACCACATGGGATAGGGTCTGGTCGGGTGCTCCGCAATCGCACTATGGTGATTCCCTTAATCCCTATTTATGGAGGCGATGGTTAGTTTTCCCGTGGTCTGAACGGAGTCGATTCAGTCCGATCCAGGTTTTCTAAGCAGCTTAGATACTTAAACAAGCAAGTTCAGACTGTACATACATACATATAATCACGTCTTTATCCCATGCGGGGTAGACAGAGCCTAGGGTCATAAGATCTTAGGCCACGTTTAGCATAATGGTAGTTGAAATAGGAAATCAATAGTGATGGGTTGCTAGCCGCATCGCCTATGTCATGATTTCCCCAATCGGCGATTCCCTCAGACGACTTTTACGGCTTGCGCGGGAAGAGAAGCAGCTGGTACATTCTATGTTTTTCTTTTTCTCCCAGACCAGCATGGAAGAAATAGAAATAAAGATGTTCAGACTGTACTTACAGTAACAACTTTCCAAGTGCAAGATCAGTGTATTTGATCAAGATAGCCAGCACAAACAACGGGTCGCAAACAGAGATATGCAAATATTGTTCACACTGCTGTTAGTTTGTCGTAATTGAACCGTTAGGTGAGATGGGATAGAAACGGAAATATTTGCATGGACCTGTTATTGTTTTTTTTTTCTTTTAATTGTTTTACGGCCCCTTATACGAGTCCTTTAAGACCTTGCTACAATTATATTAATTTTCATTAATTATACTTTTGTCAAAAACAGTCAGTTGTCAATTCAGAAGGCTAAGTGAATCGGTAGAGAAATTTGATACTGTAATGAGAATTATTGATTAATTGAGGATATGATTAAGTATTTATTTTACTCAAGGTATGTAAAAGAGAGGGATTCAGAAAACACAATTAAAAGAATAAGCACATAATTTTTATTAGTAAAAAATTCTACATACATACATATAATCACGTCTTTATCCCATGCGGGGTGGACAGAGCCTAGGGCCATAAGACCTTAGGCCACGCTTAGCATAATGGTAGTTGAAACAGGAAATCAATAGTGATGGGTTGCTAGCCGCATCGCCTATGACATGATTTCCCCATTCGGCGATTCCCTCAGACGACTTTTACAGCTTGCGCGGGAAGAGAAGCAGCTGGTACATTCTATGTTTTTCTTTTTCTCCCAGACCAGCATGGAACACTACAATTCAATGTTTACATAAAACATCAGGGGATTTTTTAATTAACCAGTAAATTTTTGGAAGTACCATTGGCTCTGAGACAACCGGAAAAACGCTATGAAACCGGGAAACGGGAGAACGCGGATGAAAAAGAAGATAGATTTTTGAAAATATTAAGCAAAACGAGATTCTTATTTTGAGAAAATAAAAGCTAGCTATCCAGCTACCAATAAAATAAATAAAAATATAAGCTAAAATGGTTTTAAGTATATGTAGCTCATATTAATTAAACTACAAGAATGTAAGTGGGTCCCAGCGGATGGGTATAGAAAAAGAGGAAGGCCAAGAAAAAGATGGCCAGATGACTTAAGGGACTTTGAAAAGGATTTGAAAGAAGCGGCACAGGACAGGGACGCATGGAAGAAAAGAGGGGAAGCTTTTGTTCAGCAGTGGGATACAAACAGCTAGGAAAAAAAATGTTAGTGTTCAACGATTTGTGTTAAATACATTAAATAAATTGAAATCAAAATTTCAGTTCTAAACAACTTCCAATAAATCTAAGTATGTTTCCGAAAAAGCTTACTAACGCTGTTTAGAATCAACAACTCCACCGGCCACTTGTGTGCGTTTAACTTACATATTTATTTAGGATGTCGTGTTAATTTGTTTTGGATTCACGAATGAAGAAGTTTAGTGTTGATGCTTTTATAGCCTTTTAACCGACTTAAAATTTAAGAGGTTTGTCTTTTTCATAGCTAAGAGACCTTTCAAACCATAAAGTAAATTTCGTTACTTTATGTTTCAAACGTGAACATCTTTCTATTGTAGATGGAATCTGCCATCAATCATAGAAGAAAGTAAATTGTGTAAGTTAAGATCTCTTTTCTTTCTTTTTTCATTAATCTTCTTCCATTAATCGAAATCTAAGAGAATCGGAATGATCTATCTTAAAAACTTAAACTAAACCAAATCTATACTTGACAAACTTTATCTTTCACCCTTTCGAATTCTCATTAGACTATAAGATAGTTAATATCGTTAAAACTATCCATACATTGGACTGTAGCCTTCATGTACCTATAGTACGCTTTAGAAAAAAAATCTCCATCTATGTACAGTGGGCTGCAGAGAAATCTGCCCCCTTTCAATAGCCATACTTGTCGCATGGGGGTCAGATTTCTCTGCAGCCCACTGTACGAAAAATTTACTTCTTGTTATGATTTTTTAAAAGGAAGAGAACATTAGGTCTTTCATAAGGTATATTCTTAGTCAGCAATGTAATAATCTAAAATAATAGGTGTTTCTGGCAACCATAAGTAATGGTAACCACTTTCCATCAAGATTTTAGGTAAATCTGTTTTTCTTTCGAATCACAAACAAGACTTTGGTTTAAATACCTCAACAAAGCATTTAAAACGTGTCACCATATCTAAATGGCACAACAAACAATTTTAGCACGCTCTCCCCAGAAATAATGAACACTTAGGCACTAATTTCGCTTGAACTCAGCTCAAATTGCAATTGTCGCGGCGCTCTCGTGCTGTTTTTAATGGTGTAATGAAAAGTTTTTAAAATATTTTTATTGTTTTATATTTTTATCATTTTTTTGTTGATATATTCTTGATTATAAAAACTCCCGAACGAAATCACGTTTATTGTCAAACAATCAGGTGATTCACGCCTGCATAGTCCTAACCAAACTAACAACTAAATAAAGTATGATTCCCATGGGAATCGATCCCGACCCTCGGATCTATAGCGAACGCTTTAACCACTGAAACAAGGAGGAATAAAGTAATGAATGAATGAAATTATTTACTTACATGAAACATGGAACAATAGGATGTTACATAGGTAATGTGATACCTGCATTAGAAAAAAATGTTTTGTGCATAGGTTAAAAAAATTGCCTCGCGTTTCGCGCGATTCCAAATTCTATGATTTTAAGCCTAAGAAGTGTAGCTATTACGACACCACCCGAAGACCCAACGCAACGACGTAACCTACGAGAAATCTTTGTCTATAACTTTTACTAGCTACATTATTTTATACGATATTTTCCTAAAAGAAACACATCGAATTTACAATCTGAGTTTCATCCTGATATTCTAACAAAACCAGAGTTACAGACAGAGGCTATTTAAAATTAATTATTCGTTAAAAATAAATGCACTATGGTTAATTTAACAACGCCATCTCTTACAGACCACAAAGTAATGAAATTATTTGAGTTATCCTTTGAAATGAAAAGAAAAAGCATAGGAATGAATTCATTTAAGTATATACCTAATTGTAGTTTTTTTTTTATAAATTTAATATACGTTTGCTATGCTCATTCCAATTTAATTTTAACTGCCTACGTAGTCCAGTGATTGAGGTGTTTGTCTGCTATTGTCGCAAAGAGAGAAAGGTCAAATTAATATTTGTACTGTAAAAAGGAAATACTTAACTGAAGAAGGTCGCGGGCATGCGTTAGATGCATTCTAGATATATTTGGAGGAGGCCTTTGTCCATCAGTGGACAGTCTGCGGCTGAAATGAATTGTGAAATTATTCACTCAGACCAAAACAAAGATCATCTCAAAAGAATCGGCTGATTTATTTTTTAACGGAAAAAGATGACCGGGAACAACAATATCTTTTACTTCAAAACATTACACGGGATTTAATCGCCCAAAGACAAGTATTTACATAAAATTGTATTGAAAATACTTTCTTATAAGTTTTGTCTATTAATATTTTTATTATTTAGCCTTGCAACACTGTCTCAAAGCAAAACAAAACCAGCTCTAAACGCCTGTTTCCGACAACTCTTTCGCCAACACTGGCTTAGAAATTACAAGCTCATTGTAAATTATTTCGTAAAGCGACGACGTGCAGCCTTAACCCTGTTGACGGAGGCTTTGAGGCTGTTATTGTGGTGTGCTAGCTGGAATGTTAAGAGTTTGGTTCCGGTTATAAAGTAAGGCAGGCTCTGTTCTATGTGTTTCAAATAGTTAATATTTCAACTTAATTTATCGTCATAATAGGTTTTTTACGGCACAGAATATTATATACATACATATAATCACGTCTTTATCCCATAGGGGGTAGACAGAGCCTAGAGCCATAAGACCTTAGGCCACGTTTAGCATAATGGTAGTTGAAATAGGAAATCAATAGTAATGGGTTGCTAGCCGCATCGCCTATGTCATGATTTCCCCATTCGGCGATTCCCTTAGACGACTTTTACGGCTTGCGCGGGAAGAGAAGCAGCAGGTACATTCTATGTTTTTATTTTTCTCCCAGACCAGCATGGAAGATTCACAGAATATCGATATTGCTAATTACTGTGTAGGCGGATGAGATTATAAAAATAAAATATTGATTGCTAAAGGTAGCCTTTTTGCAATAAACACATTCAGTTAGGCACACTTTTTTGGATTAATAAAGTAATTTGGCCGGATTTTGTGTCTACCTTAAGTACTTTTATAATTTTATTAATACACAAAACTTACAAAATTGTTGAAAAAAACAAGTTTATTTAACGATCTACATTAGATGTCAAACCATGTCAAACAAAATACAAAAATAAATATTGTTTTTTAAAGGCTGTCTTTTTGCAATCAATAAATTCAAAAAGGTAACTTAAACATTTTTATAAATCAAGTTTTGTGCATATTTCTTTTATTTGTGCGTATTTTCTTTTATATTAAACCACATTATCAATTTAATTATTGATAAATTGTTGTAAAAACAAGTTTATTCGAGGGTCTACATAAGATGTCAAACATATCAAAACAAAATATAAAAAAAACATTTTTCCCTAAAGGCTGCCTTTTGAAAATAAACAATTCAAAAAGATTATCCTTTGTACAGTAGGTTTTGTGTCTGAAAACCACAGCATTAATATATTAATTTTATTCTTTATAGGTGTTTATCCTTTTGACCATGTCACTGATAATTTAAAAAAGAAATATTATTTGATAAAGGTAGCCTTTTTGCAACAAACATATTCATTAAACCACAAATTAAAAAAAAATCAATAAATTTGTTCCAGGAAGAGCATTCTTTTAATGCACAAAATGTAGCAAATAAATTGTTAGTTTGTTCGACGTCTACATAAGATGTCAACCGTGGCGCATGCTCGCGACATCCTTTTGACTACGGCGCTGAAAATTACCGGGTAATTGCTAATTATTCTGTAGACGGCTGATAATTTAAGCTTGCATGTTGCTTTGAGCGGCGTCTCTTGTTAGGTTGGTATTTTCAGAAGGGTGAAGCTTGTTTTACTAGATTCGGGAGTTTAGTTTCAGACATTATTATTTGAATTTTTTTATATTCTATCTTGTTTTCGACCCGAAATGGCTATACTATTTTTTTAATGTATTTCGCCAGTACACGACTACCGCTCTCTCGTTTGCCTTCTCTAAATCCTGAACCGCGCAGGAGATTAGACTATTAAAGTTGAGGCACGACACATTTTACATAATACTGAAAAATAGAGTGCACAACAACTACGTATAGCTAAGGTTAGTGTGTATTTATTTCCGATTAATAACTTTTGAAGAGACAAAAAAATCTTTAGTCAATATTACAATGGACGTAGGTTTATAATACAAAATTGATCAAAATATTGTACAGTAAAATAACCTTCCGAAACTCAATTAAGTATATCAGAGTTTCTATATTCTAGAATTTTTTTTGATATCTTATTTAATTTCTGATATACACTTCAATTTACAAATAAAATAATTTGAACAATAAAAAGAACTGTTTTCATTTTCAAATATAATTGAGCTACTCAATAAAGGCCGAACTAATCAAAGATCCGGCCCCAGGATTAGACGAAAACAGATTAAAGTTTCAAATTCCCTAAACGAGGTTAGTAAGGAAATACGAGTAATGCGATAAAGTACTACGGAATGCTTGTTTATAGAGTTAAAGGTCAATGGACCTTTTTTTCCTGGTGTAAGATTCTAAGTAATTTTTCTTTAGATATTGTTTAGAGATCACAAATGGTCGACCGATTCCAACAGCGTGCATACTTAGCAATACTTCTTTCCTCTACATTTATATCCTGTTGTCTGTCTGTTGTCTGTGCTCGTTATCTGTTCGTCTGTCATGTTTTCTTTACCTAACCGCTGAACCAATTTTGATAAAATAAGGTATAAATTGAAGGCCATTGTCGACTAAAGCTTCTGTTTTCAAAAAGGAAACAAGGAGATTCAATGGGCAAAGTTTCTATGAAAAACACAAAAAAACACTCTTCTTTGATTTTTGAACAACTAGACTTTTTACACCTGAAATTGCGGGGTAATTTTTTTTTTTTTATAGGAATTTTTTTTTATAATAATGTACCTGCATATTATTTGTAATCAATAAACTTTTTAAATATTTAATTAATTTCATTTAATCTGTAATAATGACTCATGACTATAATATATTGTCCATCTTTGCACCTCTCTCTCGCTCGCACTCGCACCAAGAGCTAAATGAAAATTCAATGCTCTTAAATTGGTCTTTACATATTTTAAATTATAAGATGACTAATTATATTTTGAAATGGTTTAGGCGATAATGTCTCAATCGCTGTAAATAATACGCAAACAGTGTGACGTTCTTAAGACAAACTTACTTATCCACCCTACCCTACTACCTACTTTGACAAGAGTTCGATGTATTGTTTTAATGATAATGCCTAACATAACTGCAAATACAGCTACAACATCCTTATTCAAAAAGCATTACGGTATAGAATTCCAAATTTCAATTTACTGTTAAAATTGTATTAGATAGTGATCTGGATTGAGTTGGCTTTTGTAGGATCTACCGGATTACTGGCGGTGGTTACCCGTAACTGTAGATACGAGTCTATTGGTCTTAAAGACCAGTGACGTTTTTATCGTATCTATAAACAGTTTAGTGTTTGGCTACAACTAAATTCCGTTTAAAAATATTAACTATTTATTTAATTCATAAACAATAGTACAAAATTAATACAGTCATTCAAAAATGCCGCCCCTGATTGTACCCGGCTCAAAGGTTCCCATAATACTAGTTTAATTTCGGAAGTCAATCTTAGAGAAACGACTGTCAAATTAATTGGAGTCAATTATAAGTGAAGATTCGGACACTATGTCGGAAAATTTTGTGCTGGAATCGCCGGCAACCTTAATCCCTACTAATATTTTAAATGTAAAAGTGTGTGTGTTTGTATATTTCTCCGTCTGTCACGTCGAAACGGAGCAACGGATTTGAATAAAATATGGCGTGCACCTTGAGGATGGACTATGGGTTTTATGATTGATTCTAGAATCATACTTAATAAAGGATTTAAATGAAAAGAAAATATTGAAATTTAAACTTTGAGAGTATTGCAAAAGTCTTCTCTTCGGGAATTCTATAGTTTCTAGATTCCATCATCAGTTACACAGACGCAAAAGAAAATTTAAGATCGTCTGTTTGTTTGCCTCTTATAGCCTTTTTAGCATTTACAAAGGAAAGCAGGGTATTACCATCGTGGTAAATTTGTTTATTTTTAAGTACCTATTTTCCCCTGTAACTTTTTTGCGCCGCACAGTTTTTCTGTTTCTCCCAATGGTTGACTGGTAGAGAATGCTTTTAGCATTAAGTCCGCCAATTGTATAAGTATTTTGTACTTATGGAACAATAAAGTTTTAATAAATAAATAAATAAATACCTTCTTGTATAACAGTATTCCTTTTTCATTAACGAATTATTCTTAGAACACAATAGTATATTTCTCTCGAGGCCGAAAATGAAGCAACTCACGGCCGAGTAATATTGTAAGACCGTACAATATTACATTATAATTTCATCATTTAATTATTGCAAATTATAGCTTTACAGTACTCTTCTTCCTCTGACTTGACTTTCTCTTGAGAAAAAACATAATATCAAATTTTACCATGGCGTCAAAGTCAACTTTGTTTTTTTAAAAATTTTTTGAAATGCGCGTAATTATTTTTTAACAATAAAATAAACTTATCTATGGTACTTGCCTAATAAAAGTGTCCAGTTATTCCATTAATGACCGCTATACTATGTTTTTTCTGGTAGGCTGGCCAGAGTGAAACTAAAAACCTAATTTATAAAAACGTGTACATTAAAATACTCCATTAGCGACCGGCAATGTATTTCTTTTACATTGTTGGCCTAGGCTAGCCATGAGTCTATTGATGTATTGTTTTTTTTTTTATATTTTATAATGAGACTATTTCTAAGCAAGTGGAAGAAAAATAAGTTATCAACATTTCTATATCAAAAAAGGTAAAAACAAAGTTACGGCGATACATCATACGTTCAGACAGGGTAGGGAAGTACCAGGTTTTATTTTACTCCGACGAGAATTTATCGTCGCCACTTCCGATTGTATATTCGCGGTTCGTGTGTTTCCGATATTTACCGATCCCTTACGGCACGGTAATGGATATGGAATTTTATTTTTCAGCAATATAATTCATTGTGTCGCTACCCAAAAATGATTTGAGATTTATATTTAACTAGCGACCCGCCCCGGCTTCGCATGGGCATAAAAATCTTCCTCTTGAATCACTCTATCTATTAAAAAAACCGCATCAAAATCCGTTGCGTAGTTTTAAAGATATAAGCATACATAGGGACATAAGGACAGAGAAAGCGACTTTGTTTTATACAATGTAGTGATTTTCTATTCCTCTTCTTAATTCAGAACTTAAACATTTAATCCCACTACTTAAAATAATATTGTAAAGGCCTTTTAAAATTAGGATACGATATAAATATATCAAAGGCGACGTGATTCTGAGTTAATTTATTGCGATTTCAGCTAATTTTGTTCCGAACATTAGGTTTTATGATCTAATGTGATTAACTTGGGTTTACAACCTCGACGGCCTTCGTTATTGTTCATCCAAAAAGAGGTATAGGACCTTATGTCGTTATCCTCGATGGGATTGGAAGGTTTTATTTAGCCGGGTAAGTTCAGTCCTAAAAATCATCATCATATCAACCATATTATTGCCCACTATTGAGCTATGTCCTTTTAACATTTTAGCCGCAGGCATTCATTTCCAGAATGACCGGTTGGAAGCGGCCTGCATTCAGCGCTTGCCTGCAACCTTTTTTAGGTCATCTGAGCATGGTCGGTGGGTGTCCGATGCTGCGCTTGCCGCTGCGTTGTCTCCATTCGAGAATGTGGCCGTCCATCACGTATGTTAAAGGGAAATATAATTCCTATTTACTTATCAAAGGAATCTCTTCACGTCTAGTGTTCACTTATTAGATCGTCATTACTAAGCAGGAAAATAAAGCCAGTATAGATGTTTGTTTGTTTATAATAACTATGACGTACTAAAACAAAAGTGTATAAAAAATCATAGAATGTTTATCTAGTACACTTATATGTGTGTTTTATTTAAAAAAAAATACAGTATCGTTGACTTAGTTTCCCATTTCAAGCCTTGAATTAATCTTTAGGCTAGCTTAATCTGTGTGATTTGTCCCTATATGTTTATTTACTTTATTTATTCTTTGCTAGCTGCGTTAATTATGCGGGTTACAGTCGCAAGTTTCAAAAAAAAACCAAAACTTTTGAATCTATTTAATAAACTTAGAAAATTACAAATTACATATAATTAAATTACAATAAGTGTGACACCGAACCGAAGTTAGGATACGGAATGATTCACTAAGTCACTCATTCACATTATTGTCCGGACGGAAACAATGGGCATTGTTTTAGGCGGGCGCTTCCAACTGCAGGGATGTTGCAAGCGGCGGAGGTACCGGGAAGTGGTATCGTAGCGTCAGCGGTCCTCATAGATTAGGCGACCGTAACACCTCCCCCCGTAGAACAGCGACTGTTGAAGACCTTTGTCAAGAAAGGAGCTGGATGTTGCTCAGGATCAATTCTAGTGCCGCTGCTCGAGATAGTACTCATTTCATGTCTTTCAGGTTGATTTAAATTCTCATTAGTTGTGATCACTCTGGTTTGATTAACACAGTACTTGCGATACATGAAAGCGATAAAGAGTGCGCTTGCACCAAGTAGCACCGCATACACTGGTATTGTAGTATGATATAATGCATAGTTATCCATAGGTTTCATATGTATAGGTTGTTGCATGGAAATCTTTGTATTAACAGCATGCAGCTCTTCTAGATTCATGGAGTTCAGCTTGATAGTAGATAGTGAATGTAGGGTTGGCGGATTATCTTCAGGAAGGTCTATTATCTTCAGTACTTGTCCTTTTATGTGGTCCTCAGAGTTTCTGAGAGTGAATTCATCGATAGCGAAGTAGCAGTTGTGTGGAATAATGGCAAGGTAACTGCCCTGTAGATCTTTATAGGAGTCTTGACCGCAGTATAAATGAACTTTGGTTGAATTGGGTAAGTTGATGACGTAATGTTTACTGTCGAGTTCTTCAAATGCTGGTTTCTGAAGTTGGACTTTCACTGGTTTGCATAAGGGTGATTTCTTTTGAGTAATTATAAGCTGCTGGACACAATCTTGTGATAACTGACTCTTCATGTCATGGGTTCCATCACAAAGATACAATTTGTTGGTCTTCGGGCATTCAGCCTCTATGTACTTGAATTCTTTCTTATATATTGCCAGGAATTGGGATAGAGGAGTCAGTATCTCTGAGTTGCTATTGGGAACTATGGATAATTTACACAAGTCATATACTTCGGAAAGGACAATAGGGAATTTATATACTATAATGATATCATTATCTACGTAATAAGATCCTACTTTAATAATATTATAATATTCTCTAATATCTACGTCTAAAAGTTTATCTGGTCCATATAAGTCATGCAATTTTGATAGTAACTTACGTAATAAATTTGGGCTTAATATCGAATGGTGCATAGTTTGTGCTTTTATAAAGGCTAAAACATTTTGTAACCTAATTAACTCTTGAGAGATATAATCTACGTTATCTCCTAAAATTAGGAAGAGTTGTGCTAGATGTGCATACTTAAATAAATTAGATTCCCCAGTGGTTATTGATTGATTAATCCTAGATAATAACTCTACTATTCTATTCTGATTATCAGTGACATTTTCTATAATATGAGAATACCGGATCATCCATTCCTTGGTTATACTAACGTGGTTATTGTATTCTACATTCATATTATTCTGATTTTCTTCCAACAATTTGATAACATTATTATAATGCAAAGCGTCATTATAGTCTAAGTTACCGGTAATACTTTTTATTACAGAGCCAAGCCCATCGATAAGACCTCTTTTAACACGACCTGTTTCGAATGACTCTAACTGTTCAGACACACTTTGAACTTTATTTCTTAAATAGTTTATATGGGGTCCAAATAATGATGATGTTCTATTATTAACTTCAGGGTTCAGACTAGCTAACTGATCATTTACTGAATTAACTTTGTCCTGTAAATCCAATAGGTTTATATTTTGGATGAAAGAATGATAATGTGTTGTTAGTTTGGTAGGACCCAGCTTGAAAGGGACAATGCCAGGGCCATCTCCGAGGTCTTCAAGTTTTATCTCCTGCAGGCTGGCTGTGCCCAGGAGTAGGTGAAGTGTCAGGAGGATCCTGCAACAAATTTGCACTCCTTGGTACTCTTTTTAATCTACTTTTAGCTATGGGGCCCCGTTTCTTACGTGTATATATATGAATAGGCAAATTAGCCATAACCTTATCATGTGTATAGCGTGGGGCTAGTTTTTGCCTAGATGCTAAAGGATTTCTAACGAATATCTGCTGGTCAGGTGAGTACTCCACTTCTTTTTCTCGAGATTCATTTCTTTTAGTAGTTAATTCGGTACGAGACTGAACGCTAGCGTCATGTATTAAATTATATGCTATGTTCATCTTATTTTTATGGTCATTAAGATATTGTTGAAGTAGATGAGCTGATATATCTATATTAAATGGGTCTCTAGGATCGAAGTGTCCCGTGATTAAGTCAATTGGCTTGCATTTTGTAAAGCTATGTATAGAGTGGTTATAGGCCAGAAGGGCATATGGCATTAAGTTAATAGTTGATTTGTTTTTGTGTTGAAGTTTTAAAATACGAAGGTGCTCTAGTATAGTCGAATGGAAACGTTCTACTATTCCATTTTCGTTGGGCGTATGGGGTGCTATTTTGCGATGCTGAATTTTGTGAAGTTTTACGAATTCTGAAACTAATTGGTTTGTGAACTCGGGTCCATTATCTGAAATAATCGTTATAGGTATACCGTGATGAGTAGAGAATTTGAGTAGTGCTTGGACGACGCTTACAGCAGTGCCGTCTCGCAAGTAGTAGGCTTGTGAATACTTAGAAAACGAATCTACTATTGTAATAAATTTTTCGCCTTGAATAGACAAAAGGTCTACGTGAACTAGTTCAAAAGGCTTACTAGCTGGCGGGACTATGCAAAATTGTTGCTTTACGGGGTTGCGATCATATTTAGCTTGACCACATATGGTACAGTCATTAATGAATTTAGTTATATGCTCTCGCATATTCGGCCAATAATACTTGTAAGATAGAGCTAAATAACATTCATTAATACCTCGATGGTTGGTCTTACCACCGTGATAATTACATATAATATCTTGCTGTTTCAGATACTCGCGAACATTTTCTACTTCATGCTTAGTTAAGAAAAGTTTCATTGCCGAATTTTTGAAAGTATTTTGAATTATTGGGATTATAGAGTACATAGCTGTTGGTGGGTGGATCAGTAATCCAGTTTTAATTTTAGGAGAAACATACTCTCTTATAGCATTAACGACGTCCTCCTGCAGGTTAGATTCTGAAATTTGAACGGAAAATCTAGAATGGGTGTCGAATGGCTTAGTGGCTACTACCTTGCCTTTAATATCTCCAACTATGGTTAAAACTATTTGTCTAGTAAATTTATTTAACGGGTCATCTGTAATCGGGACTTCTAATATGGGATCTTCCGCATCAGTATGGGCAGTGAGGGTATTAGAATTATCAGTACCTTCTGGAACAGTTAAAGTGCGAGATTCATCTAAAGGATCATGTTCTGATGGGTTTACGGCAATTGAGCTCGCAACTTCATTATTAATTTCTACACGCGAGAGTGCGTCTGCGTTAGTATTACGCGCTCCCTGTTTATATGCTACTGTGAAGTCGTATTCGCTTAATTTTAAACGCCATCTTGTTAGTCTCGAATTAGGTTCCTTCAGGCTCATAACCCACTGCAATGGTTTATGATCGGTTATAATTTTAAATTTGCGTCCGAATAGATACGGTCGGAAATACTTAGTTGCCCAAACGATTGCTAAAAGTTCCTTTTCAATCGTGCTATAATTGAGTTCGCTGGAATTAAGAGTTCTGGAAGCGTACGCAATTGGCTTATCCGATCCAATTACACCCTGAGATAAAATTGCACCTATTGCTACATTTGAGGCATCAGTGGTCAGTAGGAACTCTTTATTAAAATCGGGATATTGAAGAATTGGGTCGTTTAATAGAAGAGTTTTACAGTGTTCAACGCAATCAATATAATGTTGATCTATTGTTATTTTACTTCCTTTTTTCAGGCACTGAGTTAGAAGTTTTGTGATTCGTGCAAAATTAGGGATGAATTTTCTGTAGTATCCAAGTAGTCCGAGAAAACGCTTGATTTCAGTAGGAGTTTTAGGCAAGGGATATTTAGATATAGCTTCAATTTTATTTGGGTTAGGCTTAACACCATTTGCACTAATTATATGTCCAAGAAATTCAGTTTCTAACTTTAAGAATTCTGATTTATCAAGTTGAATTTTGAAGTTAGATTCGCGTAGTTTTTTAAATAATTTTTCCAGGTTTATTATATGCTCTTGTAACGACGTGCTGTACACTATTATATCATCTAGATAAACTAGGCACACATCGTTTTGCAGGTCTCTAAGAACATTATCCATCACCCTTTGAAAGGTAGATGGCGAATTCTTTAACCCCATGGGCATTCTCAAGAATTCGTAATGCCCGTTTTCCACATTGAAAGCGGTTTTATGAATATCCTGTGGGTTCATTTCAACCTGATAGAACCCGCTAGCTAGATTTAGCGTTGTAAAGTATTGGCACTTGCCTAGCTTGTCTAATACATCCGTGATGTTAGGGATGGGGTACTTATCATCAACTGTTTTCTCGTTGACTTTCCGGAAGTCAATTACTAGACGCCATTTGGTTTTGCCTGAAGCATCAGTTTTTTTGGGGACGACCCAAATAGGCGAGCTCCATGCAGACTCAGATGGACGAATAATATTCTGTTCTAACATTTTATTTATCTGATCTTTTACTTCTTGTCTATGCACGTATGGGTAGCGGTAGCTTTTGGTGTATACAGGAGCTTCATCCGTAGTTTTAATACTATGTTTTATCCTATTGGTGAAAGTTAAAGGTTCACCCTCAAGATAGAAAACATCTGCGTAACGTTCACATAGTGCTATTAAATTAGCTAACTCTTCGGGGTTCAAATGCTCAGTAAGGAGTTTCGGTAAGACATGTTTAGCGCGTTCTGCGATATCATTATAATGGGTAGGTAGCTCACACTCGACAGTATACATTTCTACTAGAACTGGGCGGTCCATAGAAAATATAATAACATTGGGCGTTGGGTTAGTAATTTCTATCCAGCCTCGACTGTCTTTGACTTTAGTTAAGCAATTAGAAATAAGACAATTACACATTGTTTGGTCTGGTATTAGAACATCACCATCTTTAGAATTGATAGGCACTTACTAATTTTGAAGATTGTGCTGGGACCATGTCCTTATAAAGATTAACGTAACGTGAATCATATATTCTAATAGGGACCTTAGCATTTTTGGTAGATATGATATTATTTTTTAAATCAATATTGGACTCCCAACCATTGAGCAAGTCTAGTCCTATTAAACCGTCGAAAAAACTATGAAATTGATATATGAATAATGTAATATTATCTTTTTCATTAAACTCTGGAAAGCATGGCAAAGTAATCGAATAACTATTTTTACTGGTTGCATGAATACTAGTCACTTCGAAAGGTTCATAGTTTAGTGGAATATTTGAAAAGTATTTATCAATCGCTCGCGGGCTTATAAAAGATTGATTAGCACCAGTATCGATTAGTAGTTTAAGTGGAGGATCATGAATTTGAACGTAGGCAAGCTGTCTCTGAGTTTGCAGATTAAGCTCTATTTTGGCTTTTCTGACTTCGTACCTTTCTGAAAATTTTCATTATTATCAGACAAAGAAGACGGGTTAATTTCCTCTACTGTAACAGGTTCAGTAAAATTGGTGTACTCGTAATTCTCAGTAGGGTAATACTCGGGCTGATGTTCATAATCATACTGTGTATTACCATAATAATAGTCGTCATTATAACTCTGCTCAAAATCGTATGGGTCATATCCGTTATCAAATTCATTGAAATTGAAGTTCACCTCACGGGTTTTAAAATAGTTAGAGGGCGGAGGATTGCCAAATCTACGCCAATCATGCCCTGTAGGTGGCAAGGGTTTGGTGGCAAAATGGCTCACGCCACTCACAGGACGCGGGACATTATTTGCATTGGATGATGCAAACGGTTGAGGCCTAGGAGGTAAGCGGAACATATTGCTCTGAGGTCTATAATTCGGTGGGGGTGCATGGAACATCTGTTGCGTACGACTTTGGCCATTGAAAGGAGTTTGGTTAGGTCTCCAACCCTGAAATGGTGGAGTTGGGGTAGGTTGCCATGGTGTACCTGGCACGTTAACTGGTGTGTACTGGGGCTTAGGCATTTGAAAACCAGGATTGCCAAGGGGTTTAGGCATTGAAAAATTATTTAAGGGTAGATTAAATCGTTTAGGTTGGTTAGTATGCCAATCATTTTTATGAGAGCTACCAACGTTGCGCTGTTGCATATAGAGGGTATTGAGCTCGTCCTGAACGAACTCCAAAGCTTTTTCCATAGACTCAGGTCTCATACATCTAATTCTAGATCCTAGCGGATCCTTAAGACCGCGTAGATAGCATTGTAAAGTTAATTTTTGGTATAATTTTCGTTTAGCTTCAATAGTGGTCTCAACAGTCTCATGTAAATTGACATAGGTCATTATAGTGCTAAAGAGGCTTTGGCACCGTTTATAAAATTCTTGCGGACTACTGTTGCCTTGGTTCTGTAACGATAAGTCGTTACACAGAGCTGTTTCATCGCGGTGATCTGCGAAGTTATTTATGAGCGCACTACGAATACTACTCCAATTATCCGGAATACCACTGGAATTGATGAGTCGAGCAGCTGATCCCGTAACTTTATTAAGAATCCCGTTGATAAGAGCCGAGTTCGTTAACTCATAGTCAGGCTCTGCTTTAAAATACTTAACTACCAGTTGATCACACAGGCTGAGAAACCGTGTGAGTATGTACGGGTTCCCATCGAATTCCGGTAATAACCTAAGAGACTTATAGATAGTATCAATTCCATCGTTAGCCATCGTTTCAGTAATATTCCTATGCTCGTCTATCAAAAATCGTCTATAAAAAAAAGGATTGATAGTATAGGATAATCTATGGTAAGGATTGGCAAATACTTGAAAGATTCACAGTACTTACAGCATAGCTTTGGTATCTTTGTCGATCGATGTCTGGATCACCTGGGCTTCTCCCGCTCGTAGATACTGAAGTCACGCAGCGGCTATGCGGAGCCGACAGAATTCTATTTTAGAGTTCTCTCGCGCCGCGCACTGCGTATTTTGACTATCCTACCGACTGCGCCAATTATGCGGGTTACAGCCGCAAGTTTCAAAAAAAAACCAAAACTTTTGAATCTATTTAATAAACTTAGAAAATTACAAATTACATATAATTAAATTACAATAAGTGTGACACCGAACCGAAGTTAGGATACGGAATGATTCACTAAGTCACTCATTCACATTATTGTCCGGACGGAAACAATGGGCATTATTTTAGGCGGGCGCTTCCAACTGCAGGGATGTTGCAAGCGGCGGAGGTACCGGGAAGTGGTATCGTAGCGTTAGCGGTCCTCATAGATTAGGCGACCGTAACACGTTACTCTGTAACTTGTTTGATGTAAATATCTTAACTATATTAGCTATCCGACCGAATTACCCATTCGTGTCTAAGCTTTGGCACTAATCACGGTAAAGATAGGAGCACCAACCCCGCTCCTATCACTGGGATCCAGCCTGAAGCGTACCAATCCCTCGTCCGTGCCTAACTATGTTAATCTACAGTTACATTTGAACACATACTAAAATTATCAACAGCAATATCATATCAATATCAAATACTAATAAAGGCCATGTTAAATCACTAGAGCACAATACACGTCTGCACCGCTCGGCGAACCCAAGGAGAAGAGAGCGTAACACTCATACTCACCCCGACACTACTACTGCCAAGAAGGGTTTACCTGTAGTGGGGCGATACCTGTCACGTGATGTTACCGGGCGCTAACACTCGGCCGTCCTGAAAAATCCGGTCGTCCCCGACCGTTGAGCTCGAACCATGAAACAATAATACATTGATTGAGTACAAATCACCATTTATGCTTTTTCTATAATGACCTCGCCATCTCGATAATGCATAGTATCTTAGGTTGTTTATCAGTGTTCCGAGACCATTATGACTTTTCCGTTTCAGTCACTTCTGGTTTTTAACTGATCGGAACCCTCAACTATGCTAAAATCGAAAATGACAGTAAACAACTTTATTTCAGACATTCAATGTATAACCACCTCGATAATGCATAGTATCTTGGGTTGTTTATCAGTGTTCCGAGCCCCTTGTGACTTTCCGTTTCGGTCATTTGTGGCTTTTAACTGATCGGAACCCTCACCTATGCTAAAATCGAGAATGAAGTAAACAACTATATTTCAAACATTTACAAACTGTATTTTATCAGAAACCGTCATTTTTTTTTTGCACATCATTTTATTCAAATACCTACAAAGTTACTTAAGCTTGCTGTTCCTTCGTAGGTTAGCTCACTTCATTTTCACTACTAGTGATTCTTTCGCGTATTGTAACAATTTAACTTAAGCAATCACATAATTTAACCACATTTAATTAAATAAACAATAGATATCAAAGTAGATTTTTCAAAGTTATCACTCGTTTAAGAACTCACGGATAAGACAATGAAAAACACAAATAATTCACATAATCATTACATAAACCAAATATTATCATTAACCTTTTCAATATATTGACATCGAATTCAATCACAAATACCCAAACGTAAAGATTTTTTTTTCATATCATTTTTGAAACACCCACAAAATAAATAATTTTCACAGAGATTTTTTTTACACTTTTTAGGATTGGAGTCACATAAAACATGAAAAGACTTACCGTTTCTGCACCAATACTTACAGCTGTGGTATATCATATCACAACATTACATTTACACTTTAACACTCACTAAAACTTTTTCACTACTTTAGATTACATTTAATCTAAGGGTTTTGCTAAATTTACTTACGCGTGTGTGTCAGAATGTTAACAATTAAGTATCACAAAACATGTACAATTTACTAGGCGTGGTAGAATATTAAGAAATATTCTTTCATCATACCACTTCTGATATTAGCTATCCGACCGAATTACCCATTCGTGTCTAAGCTTTGGCACTAATCACGGTAAAGATAGGAGCACCAACCCCGCTCCTATCACTGGGATCCAGCGTGAAGCGTACCAATCCCTCGTCCGTGCCTAACTATGTTAATCTACAGTTACATTTGAACACATATTAAAATTATCAACAGCAATATCATATCAATATCAAATACTAATAAAGGCCATGTTAAATCACTAGAGCACAATACACGTCTGCACCGCTCGGCGAACCCAAGGAGAAGAGAGCGTAACACTCATACTCACCCCGACACTACTACTGCCAAGAAGGGTTTACCTGTAGTGAAGCGATACCTGTCACGTGATGTTACCGGGCGCTAACAACTATTATCTATTAAACTTATTTTCATTCAATTTAAATAAGACGGTTCATATTTACAGTACCATAATACGTCCTTGATCTACTAATTGTAAGTTCATCCCCCCACTTCCCCTCTTCCCATGCCTCCTTGCAATATAATTGAATCAGGCTCTAAATAGGGTGCAATTTGCTTAAGTGCATCTTGGTCAGGTCACGTGGTCGGATGAATCAGTAATATTTCTCTGGTAATCTGCCTTGGGCTTAGAGATACTAACTATCTTTGATATTTATTGTTACATCTATGACGACCTCCGTAGCGTAATGGTTTAAACATGCCTGTCCGCTACTCAACAGGTCCCGGGTTCGATCCCCGGTCAGGTCAAGATGGAAAATTATCTTTTTCTGATTGACCTGGGTCTTGAATGTTTATTTATATGTATTTATTGGAAAATATAGTATCGTTGAGTTAGTATCCCATAACACAAGTCTCGAACTAACTTTGGGGCTAACTCAATTTGTGTGATTTGTCCTTAAATATATTTATATTTATTTATTTATTTATCCTCTTTTTCATCTTATTGCTGTTCTTCTTGACGACCTCCATGGCGTAATGGTTAACATGCCTGACCGCTACTCAGGAGGTCCCGGGTTCGATCCCCGGTCAGGTCCAGATGAAAAATGATCTTTTTCTGATTGACCTGGGTCTTGGATGTTTATCTATATATGTATTTGTTATAAAATATAGTTTCGTTGAGTTAGTATCCCATAACACAAGTCTTGAACTTACTTTGGGGCTAACTTGATCTGTGTGACTTGTCCCTATATATTTATTTATTTATTCTTTTTCAACCGACTTCCAAATAAGAAGGTTCCCAATTCGGCACATTTTTTTTATGTTTGTTACCTCAAATCTCCATCGAATCCGGATGACAATTGAGTGTTAATAATAAGCTCAGTTGACCCTGTACACTGTGGTGTCATAGTGGTCTATCGACCCTGTCACCTTCTGTTCGTTCGCCTCGTCCAGGTCTTCTACTGTGCAAGAAAGTAGCACTAGAGGAGATGGGTACACCACACAGGCTGCTGTCAGAGAAATCCTAGCTACTGGATCTCTTGATATCTTCTAACATCAGCATATAGTTCTTTGTGACACGTTATATACGTAAACCCGAATAGCAGTATTATGATACAAGTATTTATTTATTTATTAAACTTTATTGTAAAAATACAATAGGCGGACTTAATGCTAAAAGCATTATCTAACAGTATGTACAGCCCACACTGTCAAAATTTTCAGGCTGCCAATGTATCTACATAGCCTAACGATTGCTATCTACTGCAACAGCAGGGAAATTTGGACAAGCTCAAAATAGAAATGCCACTAACGGCGACCAATCACATAATATGGCCGCGCACTCGCTGTCGCTTGACGCGCCACGCTAGGCTATCGTGCTTTTCAAGATAGAGATAGGAAGAAAGTGAGAGAGCGAGCGAGAAAGATTTTTTAAGGTATCATTTCTTAAAAACCCGCGATTTAGTGATCAAAACTCGAGACCCTTTTATTATCACTTTTTGACATAGGTGTCAGAATGACAAATGACTAGATAGTGTTGGCACAGGCTTATGATAGAAATACCACAAGTGGCAACCAATCCAAGTCAGGCTACATAGCTTACCATGGCTTGATGCGCCCGATTATGTTCATAACAACCACGACGGCATGGGCTGTAAATTAATTCAGATTTAATATAGATATCATAGCCAATCAATAAATCAAATGTACTGGGCCAATCGGCAGTGACTTTGAGTAAGTGTTATGAGTTATTAAATTAATGATAGTGAAATTGTCAATATTAGTAGTAAATTATTTAATTTTATTAACAAAATCTATACTAAAATTATCAAGCTAATGAGTTTGTTTGCATGTCTGTTTGAACGCTTATAACTTGAAAACTACTGGTTGTAATTGAAAAATTCTTTCTGCATGATAGCCTGATTCTTGAGAAAGATTAAAGGCTATGCCAAGGGCGACTGAAACAGCGGGGAATAGCTAGTATTATATGTTTGAAAAATATTTATTTACAAGCAGCTTCTTTTCCAATAAGTGAATAACGTGATGATATTGACAACTAAATAAGGGTCGCTGGATGGACGAGGAGACAATTTGACAAAAGATGGCGCATTTCAGATCGAAATAGAGATCCTTTTTATCGGAGGCCAAAACTCACTTTAGTGGGACGTCAATCAAAGATGGCGGTTACTCACTGACTGGTTTATTAGATACACATACATAATAACCGAGATACCTACACTTTTCCCCTCTTAATTAATCGCTATAATCGCTAATTTTAACAAATATTCACTTTAACAAATATTTAGTTAACAAATATTTTTCCTTTTTGCTCGATTGAGAGCACGCAGTGCACGAGCCGACGCATTAGATTCAAGGGGGGTTGGAGACTCTGGAGTTTCACCTATCGGTTGCTGGATTGTATCCGTTGGGTGTCCACCTTCCTCTTCACTCCCTCCATCCCTTGTATCCGCCGCGTCCTCAAACTTATCGGCATCGTCCTCGACCACTTCTTCTCCCTCGCGTGACAAGCGTGGACTAGTATGGGTTAGCGAAAAACGCGACTTATCTTTCACAGGCAGGATCTGATCCTGGTGTCTTCGCCACTCTGTTCCATTCGCTAAACTAATCCTATACGACACCGGACCTGTTTTCTCAGCCACTATCCCCTTTTGCCATTTATCTCCCTTTGCAGCATAATTTCGAACTAGGACCGGTTCCCCAATATTAATTTCCCTAGTAGTAGTCCCTCCCGCATTAGTGACTTGTCGTTGCTGAGCCGCATGCACTACCGTGGATAGGTCGGGACGCAAGGCATCCAAACGGTTGCGCAGGCGTCTTCCTAACATGAGCACCGCCGGTGGTACGCCCGTAGTGGCATGTTCACAATTACGGTATGAAAATAAAAATGTATTTAAAGCTTTGTCAATATTTTCACCTTCATGTATGGCTCTCTTAATAGCTTTCTTTACGGTTCGAACCGCGTTTTCCGCTGCCCCATTTCCTTGCGGTCGGTACGGTGCCGATGTTGTATGTCGAATACGGTTACGAGAACAAAAGTTTTTAAAATCAAATGAAAAAAATGGTGGGCCGTTATCCGTCACGAGCTGTGCAGGCAATCCAAATCTGGCAAACACTGACCTAAATGCTGAGATCGTAGACTGTGCATCGGTGCGGGTCATTAGTATTGCTTCGATCCATTTGGAGTGTGCATCTACTATAATTAAATACCTCCTGCCAGCACAATCTCCAAAATCAGCGTGGATGCGTTGCCAAGGTACTAGCGGGTACTCCCAAGGATGTACTATCGCGCGAGGGGGCGCATCACGGACCGTTCTACATGCCTCACAAGATCGACAAACATTTTCTAAATCAGTGTCCAGCCCAGGCCAATAAACATAGTTACGTGACAAGTTTTTCATTTTGTTAATCCCTAAGTGCCCTTCATGTAATTCCTCTAACACCATTTTACGGAGTTTAGGGGGTATAATAATTCTATATTTGTAGATTAGACAGTCTAATTCCATTATAATCTCTTTTTTCCGTTCAAAATAGGGCTTCTCTTCCTCACAGCTCGCTCTGGCTGGCCACCCAAACTTTACGTACCCTAATATTTTATTTAATAACACATCTTCCTTCGTTTGTTTACTAACGTCACGGAAATCAACCGGTACATTATCTCTAACTATATTCATATAGCTTTGCGGTTGAGTGGTGCAGCGGCGCTCGCTAGACAAAGGCAAGCGGGACAGCGCATCGGCCGGCCCGTTCTCACTGGATCTTACGAATTCCACTTTAAAATCATAGGCAGCTAAACGAACCGCCCAGCGCTGTAAGCGACTAGCAGCCGTCTGAGGAATACCTTGTTTTGGTCCGAATATGTGACTTAACGGCTGATGATCGGTACGCAATATGAATTGTCTACCATATAAATAATGGTGATGTCGCGTTACCCCAAAGAAGATAGCCAGCGCCTCTTTGTCTAACTGACTATAATTCTTTTCGGCCTCATTAAGAGTCCGGGATGCACAGCTGACGGGGCGCTCGCCGCCCGCCAGCCTATGTGCGAGAACCGCCCCCACTCCATAGGCGCTGCTGTCGACTGACAGGATTAATGGTTGCCCTTCCTTATAATGTGCCAGAACTCTGTCACTTAACAATGTTTCTTTTGCCTCGTTGAACGCGTTCTCACACTCCTCTGGCCAATCCCACACGATACCTTTCTTTAACAGTTTAAGTAATGGGTGTAACAATGTACTTAGGTTTGGTATGAATTTACCATAGTAATTTAAAATACCAAGAAAACTTTTTAATTCGGTAACATTGGTTGGCCGTGGTGCGTGAGCAATCGCGTCCACCTTTTTAGGATCAGGGTGTAGCCCCGCCTTATCAATAATATAACCTAGATATTTGACACTGCTTTGTAAAAATTTACATTTCTCAATTTTAACAGTTAATCCCATGACCTTCAGTCTTTGCAACACTTGTCTCAGATTACTTACATGCAGTGCCCTTGTGGCTCCCGTGACTGCTATATCATCTAAAAATACTACAGTATTTGGTATTCCCCTTAGGGTTTCTTCCATTAGTTTTTGGAATTTTTCTGGAATACATGATAAGCCATAAGGAGTGCGACGATAAACAAACGTGCCAAGGTGAGTATTGATTGCGGTATAAGGTTGCGAGTCCTCTGTTAACATCGTTTGTGCGTACGCGTGTGTTAAATCGATTTTACTAAATTCCTCCCCACCACTAAGGGTTGAGAATAATTCCTCGATACGAGGGAGAGGGTAAAATTCGCGTTTTAACTTAGGGTTAATTGTGACCTTATAGTCCCCGCATATTCGAATATCACCGTTCTCCTTAACTACCGGCACAATAGGAGTACCGTATTCGGCATGCTCCACCCGGTAGATGGTCCCTTCGGTTTCCAGACGCTCCAACTCAGCTTGTACGCGCGCGCGCAGTGCCAGTGGCACCGGCCGCGCGCGCACGTATACCGGTTCGCGGTCTTTTAATTCTAGCTTAATGGTTTTTTTACAAGTACCTAATTTCTTAGTAAACACTTCTGGAAACTCTGCAGTTAGTCGATTCACGATCGGACCCTCGTGTATCTCATTAAAACTAATTTGTTTTATATTTAAGGCGCGAATCCACTCTCTACCTAGCAGTGGGCGACTACCGTTCTTAATAACATGCATTAGTAAATTGTTAGCTGTCACCTTCCCGAGAGTAACATTGACTGTTATAGATCCAAGCGATTCGATCGGTGAACCGGCATAACTGCGCAACAAAATATTCTGAGCAGTGATAGGTTTATGGCTAAAATATTGTTTATAGAAATGTTCGCTTATCGCGGAGATGCGACTGCCAGTATCTATTTCGCAATCCACAGGACAACCGTCAATGTTCACTTTTATAATAAATGGTTTAATACCTTTAGTCGCCAGCTCAATGTTGAAGATGTCCTCATCGTCCGTCACCTCCTCGGGTTCACTCACAAAATTTTGCCGACCGAACGGCCGATCACCACCACGCACTTGTTTGCACATTACCTTTAAATGCCCTCTTTTGTTACACTGATCACAGTTATAGTTGGAGTACCGACACCGGTCGGGTCGGTGCGCTTTCCCACATCGCCAGCAGGCCGGCTCCGCGCCGAACCGCGCGCCTCTTCCGCCGCCGCCTCGCCCGGCACCGCCTCCTCCTCGTCTCATGCTCGCCTGGTGCAAGCCCTCATCCGCCCCGCTGCCCTCTGCACCTGAAGCCTCCTGTGCGGTGGCCGACGTGGCCCCGCTCACCTCCGCGTGCCTCTCCGCAGCCTCCAGCGCTAGAGCCAGTTCGACCGCCTCTTTATATTTTATGTCTCTTTCTGCGAATATTCTTGATCGCATAGCCTCACTCGCAAGACCCGAAACAAACTGATCACGGAGGTTTTCTTCCAAATTTGTCCCAAAATTGCATGTTGTAGCGAGATGTTTTAAATTTTGAAGGTAGTCCGTAAGTGTTTCGCCGACACGTTGCCTGCGTAGCCGGAAAACGTGACGCTCCGCAATTTCTGACCGCTGTGGTTCCAAGTGTTGTGCTACCAGGTCTACTAGCGTATCGAACGTCTTGGACTCAGGGTGCGCAGGCGAAGTCAAATCGCACATAAGTGAATATGTAGCTTCGCCAACGATCGTGATCAATAACGGAACACGCAATTCGTCCTTAATTTCATTGAGAACAATGTACTGTCTCACCCGACGTATATACGCCGGCCACTTTTGCGAGTTTAAATCAAACGGCTCCAATTTACCTATCGGCATTTTGCTAACTATTAAAACACCACACGTTTCGCTTAAATTAACACGCACGCACCGAACTCGTCGCCAGTGGGACGTCAATCAAAGATGGCGGTTACTCACTGACTGGTTTATTAGATACACATACATAATAACCGAGATACCTACAGGTCACTGCGCCATCTTAGTTAATAAGGCTTAAAAAAATAAAAATCTTCTATTATCAGATAACATGATCCATATTTTCGTAGTTAATCTTACGCTATGTTAAGCTTACACAAATTCTACTCAATTTTGAGAGCTGCTCAAGTATCATGCTGTCGCGCTGACTGTCAGCGATATGACAGTGATAGTATGATATTTAAATAGCTCTCAAAATTAAGAGAGAGTTAGAAAAAAAATCTGGTAACATTAATCACTGATTAGGCTGATAAATAAAGACGGAGGAAAAATAAAGAGCTGAAAGCAGACCCAAGTATGATTGGCATGACAAATGCCTATATTCTGCGCTAGTTTGTTTTCTGTTTTGGAATCAAAATAAGCACCGGAAAAACGCTATAATAAAGAATACACAGGCTCACAGCGTCTCCTAGGAGAGGAGGCGCTAAAATGGAGAAACATAGTAATTAAGGTGATAAATCCAGAGTGCTTAATGAAAGAGGCCAATTAGTTGACGCTGAACGTTTAATTTAAACACGGGTTAAACGTTAGGACTGTGTTTTGTGACGGAAAATACTCCTGCTGAATAACAGAGCCTAAATCGGATAATGCCAAAATGAGTACTAGCTATTGCCTGCGGTATTGCTCGAGTACTTAAAATAGATACAAAAACAACCTATTATGCTTTCCTGAAACTACTTCCATACCAAATTTTGTCTTAATGCATCTAAGTAACTGCCTCCGTAGTTCAGTGGTTAAGACACTTGCCTGTAGACCCATGGGTCGCGGAAACGATTCTCACGGGAAGTATAGTTTGTTAAGTTCTGTTTAGTTTGGTTAGGATATTGCAGGCTTAAATCACCTGTCTAATTATGAAGATGGATTCCATTCTTTTGAAGGCACGTTAAGCCATTTTGGTGAAATTTGGTATTTATATAATTAAGGGCCAAAGGTCAAACATTGGCTGCTCTTAAGTGCGATATAACCGAGTCCCATGCGAAGGGAGACGCGGGCAACGGCTAGTTAAATAAATTAAGAAGTACAACATTCGCGAGATAGTTAATAGAAATATTCATTGAATAATTTTCTAATCTCACCCAGCCAGTTGCAAATGGAAAGAAAATATTATTTCAGGCCTATAGAGGGATTTCATGATAATAATAAATGTGCAGATACTGTCACATTTAAATTAAATTTTGTATGAATTTGATAATTTCACGCTTTATCGTAGTACGAATTATAGGTGCCTCAACTAATAGGTGATTTTGTTGAAATTGGATTTTGACAAAGTAAAAAAAATTGCATAAGGATATATCCAGCAGCGCCTGTGTGTGTCAAAAAGTTAGTCATTTGCCCTTTAGTGATGAAAGCAACTCACTTACTCCGCTGACTCAGCGACCCGAAGTGGATCTTGGCCTCCGAAACGAGAGAGCGCCACAGTTTTCTATTCTCCGCTATGGCTTGCCAGTTTACAGCGCCCATCTCAGCCTGCACGCACAGCATCGCTCCAGCGATATCTGGAGTGGCTGGCCGTCTTCCTGATATTTTTTCCAGATAGGCTCCATAAAAAACAAGAGTTGTTATTTCCATTTTAAATAAAATATGTTTTGTTTCATTCTTTCCCTTAAAATATATAAATACATATTAAAAGGGGTTTAGTCATGATATGAAAAAATAGAACCTAGGAAATGGACCCTGGGCTTCTTAAGCAACCAGTTAAAATAAAGAAAAACAATTAGTTTTTAGGTTCATTATACATATATGCCCATAGAATTAAGAACCGCGCGCGGCAATTTTTTAATCTATGTTATAGCCCTTAGTTATTACCAACCCTTCTTATCATATTGAACGAACACAAAACAGAAAATTAAGTATTCTTTCTACGATTATTCTACGGTTATCCGCATTTCAGGAAAACCGCTTCATTACAAATTCAAATTTCAAAATCAAACTCTAAGGATATTGTTATTAAGTTCAATATGAATATGAATGCTATTCGATCTGTTCATAACAGTTGAACATATTAGGATAAACGGGAATATCTAGACAATAGATTGAACAGTTATTTTTATTGACAACTTCAGGGGCGATAATGTCATTCGTTAGTAATTTGTACCACGTATTATGAGGGCTATTTGAAACATATTTTGAACGAGATGTGTAATTTCAGACATATGGTTTATACTTAGATCATAAATAATCTATGGGTTATAGTGACTTCAGATAAGATGACGATATTTAGTTATGAACTCACTTTTGTGTATTTGATTTAAGGAAATAACAATTGAAGTTTATTTTGTGTTATGATCATAATTATTTTTTTTCTATTTTGTTTTAAGTCAAATGACTAAAAATTTTACGTCAGTGAACGTGAATTCTTAATTTTCTCCCTTACAAGAAGTACATCATCGTCAATGTAGTTTTTGTGGTCCAACCGCTATTTCAGATTTTATGTAAAGCCTAATTATATTTGGAGGCCAGGGTCAGCCTTAAAGCGATCTCTTATTTTCTTCTTCTTATGTACTTATTTCATTGCCTACCTCACATTATCTCTATTCGAGAATTTTGTATTTGGTGGAAAACGCTAAATACAGACTTAAGTATACACGTCACAACTCAATAGATAACACAAAACCAAAGCTTAAAAAACAAAAACGCAAAAATGTCAAAAATATTTACTCAAGCCAGAACTCTACCAAATATCGGCAACGCAAACTTATCAGATATTACCAGTTCCACATTTTCTTCGTACCCTCGAATAGCGTATTTGCAAGGCTCGATAGCTGAGAATGCTACGTGATTGCCTACACAGTCCACTACACTGTCGGAACAGAGCTGGCAATTCCAGTAATCAGCGCCATTGTTTATTTTTTTCTTTCCGTTCCGATGCCGTTTCCTGGTTTCGATGGATGAGAATTTCTCGATGGAATATCTTGCAATCTATGCTACGGAATGTACGGAATATGAATGCGTTTCGAAACTATTATTTTGTGTAAACGTTGCTTATTGCTATTTGAATTTAAGCGATTAGACGTTTTAGAATTCACTACATAGTATAAAACAAAGTCGCTGTTTCTATTCCTATATATATGCTTAAATCTTTAAAACTACGCAACGGATTTTGATTGGAATTTATTAATAGATAGAGTGATTCAAGAGGTAGGTTTTTATGCCCATGCGAAGCTGGGGCGGGTCGCTAGTTTTAATTAAAAATACAAATTGTGAACTTTCATTTTGAACCTCCGATTCAAATAGAGGGGTTAAAATAGGCAAATAGGTTTAAAGTATTTGGACGAAGGGTATTATTTTTAGTTTTTAGAGTAAATTATTTGTGTCGGTGGCTTTTTAAATTTTACTTTCATTACATACTAGTAGTATATTTTAAGATTTCAATTTTTCATATCGTATATACTAAAGTCTATTGACTCTACCACTCTCAGGTATGAAAACCGCTTCTCGGCCTTTGATATGGTTTCTTTCACGACCACCAGATGGCAGCCCTAGCCAGGACCAACGGCATGACGTATCTAACGAAACACCGAATCGTCTTTCGTGTGGAATAATCAGGCGTTTCCAAACTACATTGTTTGCTTAGAATAAGAAAAACCGTACAAAGTATGCCGAAGGATTCGGACCCAAACGAAGTCGCGAAGTATAAGTTAGCTAGCAATGACTAACTAATTAACCTTCCTCTCGGTTCTCAAAGAGGGTACATTGAGTAGTTGGCTTAAGATGACAGTCGTAACTGTAAGTCTGCTGGCAAAGCTTTACTCCGGACGCTGTCACATTAACTATTTATCTAAATTACCCTCACTTGAATAGTAGAGTGCCTTGCAATTCGAATTTATCTTGATAGTTATAAATCTACTATCTTACTTATTGTGTACAAAGTGGTGCTGAATTAGCGATTGGGCTAGTCAAATGTACTGACAACTAAATCAGTTTGCATGTTTTTTTTTTATCTTGCTGTATTGTCCTAATTTGTATGTGTGTGTGTTGTATTACTACAAATAAATGATTTATCTATCTCTCTATCTAACTATCTATCTATCAAATGCACCTACGATCACATGTTCAGATGACCTGAAGAAGGCTGCAGGCAAACGCTTGATGCAGGCCGTTTCAAACCAGTTATTCTGGAAATCCTTGAAGGCCTCCAGAAGCAGACTGCTTGGGGCTGAAATGATGATGACGGTGTATAGATTATTTATTTTCATTTATCGAGTAAATGGTCTAAATTTACATTACCAACGCAAAACATTTTCTGAAAAATATCACCAGAGGTGCAGTGTCAAAGACAATATACACTACACGAAGCCATGTTAAATTTCCGTTCAACCACATCCTTTGTCCATTGATCTTAGGACAATATCCGTCATTTTTGCATCGCAAATAGCCAATATCATTTTTATTACCTTCGATATAAAGGCTTGTTGTTGAGGACAAACTTTTAATTACACTTTTCTGAAGTAAACTATTTCATTAAATTGTTGTTTTTGAGAACTATTTTTAAATATAATTGTGATTTACACATTGAAACAGAAAAAATAACAAGATCTTACCTTATTATTTTATGGGTATCTATACACATAATAAAATAGTAAAAATATTTGGTCTGTACTGTTGACATTTAAAATTAATAATAGAAAGGAAAAAAAAAATATTTAATTTCTGTTTTTTTGTCTGCCTGTATGTATGATCACGCTTATCTTAAAACTTTAACCAATTGTTTTAACTCGGAAAAACATCTAAAGTTTGTTTCATTAAAATGGGTTCATTAAAAATAAGTTATCGTCATTTGAAAGAATTCAACGCATGTTTGATTTCGACCGAATGCACCAAATTGGATAATTCTTTTTTTTGTGTTGGTAATTGTCGTGACAAACTTTATATAAAAGAAAAGGGGGACTTCCGGGCAATTTCTACGATAACGAGGACGAAGCCTACGCGCACGAAGTCGCGGGCTACAGCTAGTATATTAATATGTAAGCTGAGGATACACGTATAACTAAAAAACGCTCAACTAATATATAACTCATAGCTTTATACCTAAAACAACCTTTGTTTAACACTACAAGGAGTACTCCATTCGCAATGAATTTGAGTAAAATATATTATTTTGTATTGAAAATACATGATCGGTTTAATATTTGTGTAACGAATGCATCTAATATTTATTTAAGCGAAATGAAATATGCGCTACAGAATATGTTATTTTAAAATACAAATATTTTAGTGTACATTGTGATCAAGTACTTTTTATGAAAACAAACAAAAGTTTATTTAAATAAAGTTTTGAAAATAACAAACTACAAATTCTTTAATATCTACATTATTTATTTAGTTAATAAAAATTGTTTTATGCTTTTGATTTAAAGGGTTCTTTACGCAAAATGAAAAAAAGTGGAACTAATCTGAATCATAGTAACGTTTTTTCTTATTCCTTTCCTTAAAAATATGTAGAAGCATAATATGCTTTCATTGCCTAAAAAAGATATAGTTCCTTTTCTTACTAAAAGGCGGCTACAAGGATTGAAAAAATCTATTTAGTTAGGAACCTGGTTATTTTTGGCGAAATAAAAATTGTGAATATAAAAACACGATTTTTAAAGTAAAGTCATCCTACCACAAGCAGTTTTTCATTTTATTTAATACGTTATTGAATTTTTAATCAATCTTAAGTAATCGGTCTATCATTGTATTACAGTTGAATATCTGTGCTATTTTAGTATAGTATTATATAATCTGTGGTATATCTAAGGCAGTAGCATGACTTGAGAATATTACTGCGAAGCCCGTTCGAATAAAAACGATATTTGGTATATTTTTCACAATAAAAACTTGTTTTCATTATCGTTAAAAGTTTCACAAACAAATAGCGAAAATAAGTGGTCTTGTTATAATCGGGTTTGTTTTTCCCAAAAATAAGGTAAGACTTTAACAACTATGTTACTGTTTTGGTCTAGTTGTTCTTAGTTAGAAACTTAGGTATTGCGTAAGTATATAGTTTTAATATTGTTTCTTTTTAAGATACTTTATTATGTTCAGTTATGGTGACAATGTTAAAGCAACTTTATGTAGAACAATAGGCTAGTTGAATTGTATTTTGTTTTTGTTTAAAACAATTTTTTCCGTTTTTTCCTGAGCCCTCTAAGGCAGCATCTTAATTTTAAAAGTTCACTTAAAAAAAAAATGCTTTTTTAAGAAGTAAGTCCAATTCCTTAGTTTTTCTTGCGTTTTGATTTATTAAACCACCTATTTACTTCTGGTGTAATAAACTTCAGTATTAAATAAATGACAAAATAAACTGTATTTAAACACATCGAAATCACACAGTTTAAACAAAATATCACCAAACATAGGATGGACTAAATTTAGCCCATAAAAAAACGAAAACACGTATTCGAACCATATCTCGATTCGGGAACCTACGCGATCTAACTTTTAAAAATATCACACACAACACAAACGTTTCGCCCATTTTCAAATCGTAAACGAAAACTGGATAGATTTAACGAAAGCCCAGAATGAAAACACCAAACTTCTACATATTCATTTTTGTGTTGGTTTGTTCCGATTGGCGCTAGTTGTTTCGGACTGGATCTGGGTGCGATTAAAACGGGTCACTGTGTTATTGCTATTTCACCAGGTTAAGTACTATCTCTTTCTAGCACTAAATCACAGGAGCGGCCGCTGACGGGCGACCTCCTCTGACAAAATTATATGATTGCCGGTAAAATTCCTTATACTTAATTTGTCGTGTTGTGTGCGTGTATTTTTTTCTTGTGTTTGAAAATTTTGTCAAGTGTGTGCGTAGTAACGTGATTGAATAATACATAAGTGTTAATTATTATGAGTGTTTCCTCACTCCCCGCACCGAAAGGACTTAAATCAGGCTTATTCACGTAAAAATAAGTGCGCGTGAGTCTTCGGTTGGTTCAATGCTCTAAGATCACTGAAGTTCTAAAGTCAAAGAAGATCGTAAATTCCATCCTTAGCTGCTTGCTCAGATTAGCTAGTATAAACTAAGGAAGCAATTAGCAAATCACTTAGAATAGAAAGTTGTAGGGAATTTAAATTTGAAAAAAAAATATCTATGATTAGCTCTTGGGTTACTTTTTACTGAAATTGTTTGACAAGTAATTAAATAATTTAAGGTACTTCCAGCGCCATTTTCTGATGGAAGACTTTCCTTATAAATATATTTTTTCTTAAAACGGTAGCAGACTTAAAATTTCTATTCAATGTACATTAGTATAAGTAAATGAACTACTATAATTTGGCCTAACGAATAAATAAACAAATATTTTATTTCCTTAACGGATCGAACCTAGTGGTTATAGAATAAACAACCTTCAGCTACCATAGACGCTGGGCCTGCACAAATACGGATTAGGCACGATTTTCATATACAAATAGAGGTTCGCGCAAACAAGCCGCCTTTTCGAAAAACGCTCATGGATATTTGCCTTGTTCTGATATAGTTCATGTTCTAGACTCTTCTTTAGTTTATTGCCAATTTTTGGTAAAAGATTTTTAAATTATTTTTGTTCTAAAAATTCAAATCCTAATACTATTCTAGTGCACTATTCTAGATATCGTTGAAGAGTGTAAGGGCAAGGTGTAAAACTAGCAAGCTATCGCGCAGAAAAGAACACACTCCGGCGTTCTCTCGTTTTGGAGGCCAAGATCAACTTAGGATCGTTGAGTCAGTCGAGAAGGTAATTTTTATGACCAAATTCATAATTAACAAAGAAGCGGTGTCAAATACCAGCTATAAAAAATGATGAAAATGTAGTACCAAAATGTCCTAACTTATATTACAAATCGAAAGTGAGTTTGTTTTTTTGTTACGCTTTCACGCCCTATCTACTGGACCAATCTTTCTGAAATTTCGCATACACATACACATAAGTATTAGGAAGGACAAAAGATACCTTTGATCCCTAGAAAAAGTACCTGTGGGAAATTTACGCGGGCGAAGCCGTGGGCGAAGGCTATCAAGCTAAATCACAAAACGTGACCGACAATAATAATTGCAAAAACTGCATTCGCATAGCGCTGTTTTATTTTTAGCCCTTTGTAGCGATTCACACGCGATTTTCACCAGTTAGATTTCAATACAACTTGTGATTTTCCATTCATGGCTGAATTTATTTAATGCCCGTGCTAGTGTCACGAATGCAATAGGAATAATATATGGGAATTCAACACTTGTGCACAGACTTATAAATAATCCAGACATACTCTCACATACAACAGCGGCAATAGTGACAATTCTATCTAGAGCTCCTCTGTGCTTCCGGAGGCACGTTAAGGCGCTGTATACCCAACCCTTAGGTATTTAAGAAGGGTGAAGTGCGATTATTGTACGTACATTTAATGAAATAAGGTTGAAAGTGGCGATACTGGGTTGGCCTGTCACCAGTCTATGTTTAATGCCATTTCGTTTGTTTTTTCAGTTTTAATTTAATAATTCAATAATTATAACTAAATATTGTAATTTTTTTAAGTATTCCTCTGGGTCAATAAGTTATACTTTTTATAGACGTATTATAGACGTATGGTAGATTTTATTTAGCTAGGTTTTTTTTTTTTAAGTATTTTGATGTAATCATTTATTTTGATCTTTGAACTATACTTCATATTTTTTTCATGCTTGTATTCCATGAAAAATAAGGCTAACTGCGCGACGAAAAAATAGACGTTTTACTGTATTCTCCTGATGCACAGCGCCTTAAGCTGATGGCCCCGGTTGTTATCGGTAGATGGCAGTCGTTAGGGCTTTAGGCAACCTGAAAAATCTTATAGTGTTAGCCACTAACACACCCGGGTTATGTTCCTATGAGTCTGGTTCCCTATAAAATGGGTTACGGAGGTCAGACGGCAGTCGGTCCATTGTAATAACCAGTTTTGCCAAATCAAGACCATGATTAATAGCCTACCCTGGGCTCTGAAGCGTAAGCTGAAGAAGTAACCGGGAAACACGCTCGGACGAAGATGACTCTCACACACAACACGAGTGAAGCCTATTTCGTGTCACCTGCAAAACAAACGAAGCACGTTTGTCATTATACGGCATTTACTCACACAAATAAATGTAGTGACGCTAGCGCCAATCAACATTATGCATCACCGCGATACACACACATAGGCGGCTTTTTCGAGCTTCGACGACGACATTGTTATTTTTTAAAGTCTGTGTGTGGGATACAACGATGTCTGTAGTATTCTTAAGTCTGTGTACTTGCGATGACAACAGAAATGAAATGGATCTGGTTGAAATATTATTTTTCATTGTCGAGTTCGGTTTTGTCCTGGCTTTGTATCAAGAAATATTCCGTTTGTGATGCTGAAGATCAAGTCAAGTCAGATGAGATCATCTGATTCAGAACGTGAATCTAGAGCCTATCAAAGTAAAATATGCAACTATCAGGTGGTCTGACAACTTAGTAATGGCATTAGAGAGAGAGAGGTGAGAAGTCCACCAGCTCTCTCTTATGCCATGAAAATTATTATGGTCGATCAATACTTAATACTTTATTGCTTCTTAAGTTACATGCAGATTTAATAATAAAAAGATATCTCAGTTTATCAATACGTTTGTTTGAATGATGACCTGTAACCCATACAATATAAACGAATTGCTTTAGAAATACATACATATATCATCACACCTGTATCCCTTAGGGGTAGGCAGAGACTAGAGATTTCCATTTGCTACGATCCTTACATATCCCACGCTTCCTCCACGCTTATCACTCTCGTCATACACGCTCGCAGATTCCGGTTACTCCTAATGTCATTTTATTATTCATATTCATATTTTTCAAAAGGTCTGCGATTTGGTCGCAGTATGTTTTTCGAGGCTGACCCTACCGCCGTCTCTCCCAGCCAACTCTGCTTTTTACACTTTACGTCAGTCTCCTTTCATCCATCCTCTCTACATGACCAAAAATAAATTGAAATTTAGAAATATGATACGACAAAATTATTTTATACCAAGGTTTTCCCTAATCCAACCTTTCACCAAACAAAAGCGCTTCTCTTCACACAGATTCTTTGGCGAGATCTCAGATACAGCAAACATCTTAAACTTAGCAAAAACAAAGAGACAAACGTCCACTATTTCATTTTCTCTCAATTGTCGCTACGACCGTCTGCAAATTGAAGTCAAACCCTGGGAGCTACGCTAGTACAATACAGACATCCTTGGCACGTTTCCAGAACCATTATAAAACTTTCCAAGCAGCTAAGTGGGGTAGTAATAAAATATTAAAGGGCGTGGTGTAAAAACTGCGTCATATTTTAAATTTCGAATAGAAAACAAAATCGTTTTTGAAATTGTTCGAAAATAGAGTTCGATTTGACATGTAACCCAGACCTCTGTACTACCTACCTTTATTTTTAACCGACTTTAAAAAAGAAGGAGGTTCTCAATTCGTCGGAATGGTTTTTTTTATGTATGTAACCAGATTTTGTATGAGTTTGGTGTCAATTTTACCAATTGATTAGCTGCTAGCTTTTTAATAAGCATATTTCATTTAAATAATCGGCACCGACTTCAGATTTACTATCATGTTTGATATGAAGCATATTTAAACAACAATGTATTAATTATTTCATCCTTTTAAGTTGAGGGTTTTGTTTATTTTCAGCACAAACAATTATCTCATAGGACACGAGTTGCGATTTTTTTTAAATTTTTTGTGTAAAAATAAATTTTCTTTCTTCTGTGCCCATTCGTACATAGAGTATATAGTATAAGATATAAGTAGAGGTCATAAATCGTTAAGAAGATCTTGTAACTTCATCTTCCCCTAATCGCCTTTGACGATATCCATAGGTAAGTAGCGTGGTCTATTCTTAATCCGGCACAACCAATGCCTTTAATTATAACATTGCGAACAGCATTTTATCTGCAATTTAATTAGTAAAATTAATCCCAAGAAAGCCTAGTACAAGTCCGAACAACAATTATGATAATTAATATTTTGGTTTAAAGACGAATTTCACGGGTAATTTCGTTACTTTCCGCCGTTTTGCTGTCTTACACAATTAAATGCTTTTCTTGATTATTTTGTCTTAAGGCTGCTCCTTTGGTCTCAATATAGCACCACTTCCCAAAAAAAAAAATCTCTTTCTGTAAGTGAGATCAGAAATCCTCGCGCAACTTTTTTGCTACAACGTTTTAAGTTACATTATAAACTAAAAATTCTTTGTAATACAATACGCCGTAGTTTCCTTTATAAAAATTACTAAAAACGGCCACTTCTGACACTTTTTGTAAAGGTTTCTAATGCGAAAAAGATAGTATTTCAATGACTTTTGAGGTTCTAATGTAAGTTGAGGATACTAGCAAAAAAGTTGCGCGAAGATTCTTGATAGGCTCACTTACAGAAAGATTTTTTTAGGGAAGTGGCGCTAGTGAGACCAAGGGAACAGTCTTAATTAAAACACTTTCTTATATCAAGGAAAGGTAGAAAGAAAGATAGATTTAATATTTATTCAAAACCTTTTAAAAGTACTTACCATAACTTTACGTGCATTCGTCACCAGTTTATGCCAACTACTACCGGTTGGCGGCCGTCCACTATTGTTAGTCCCAGCATGCCCGCCACCGATAGTTTTCACACACATCCGTTGTGACACGTGTTTTATTTCTACACGAGTATATTATTCCCCAGACCTTGACATTTTGATGAACCAGGACTAACGGAAAATGCTTGTATTTTGTCAGACTTTGTATTCACTTGTTATCAATTATAACCTAAATATAATAACAAGAATACATTAAAAGTAAGATAAATTATATACTTTTACCTTAAGGTTCAATATAAAAATATTATAATGTAAAATAATCCTTCACTAAAACAATTTATTTTAAACAACATATAATCTAACTGTTTTAATAAATCGTTGGTATGACTAAAATGAATACCTACTATGATAGTCTAGTTTTTTATTAGTTTAGTTCAAAATTTTTAGGCTTAGAATGAGACAATAACTAATTTAGTTATGTTTTTAGTATAAATTGTTGCCATAAACATAGACTTCGTCATAGTCTTATCATAAAAATTTTGATATGTTAAAATTATACTAAATAAAAAAAATCGAAAAAAAAATTGATACCGCTGCCAAGAGGTAAGTGGAAACAATTCCAGCCATTTAGCGCGACAGAGTAATATAAAAACAAGCTTTAAAAACAGGCCTCTTTCAGGCAGTCGAGTAATAATGGCTACCTAAATCTAAAGGAAGATCCATAGCCACATGATTAATTTAACAGTTGCCAACACAGCTGACAGCTCATCAAACGACAGATGGGCTGAATTATGTTCCATTGTGTACCGCGACACGCCTCACCCAAGGATTACAATAGCCTAATGAAATTAATGATACCGGTTCAAAAATACGTCCCTGAGGAACGCAAACAAATTGGCTAATAAAGCCAATATTAGAATTACGCATCACATAAGCAAGACCTATATTTCAACCGATTCGTTTGCTCAAGAGATTGAGTCAATGAACATAACAAATTTAGATAAGCTGTCTACAGAACCCCTGATTCAAAGCGTATAAGTTTCAGATTGCCTTGGTAAGGTTGCAAAAGAAGTTTGTGAATAACCTTGGCGCCCTATAGACTAGTTCATACGATACGAAGTCGATTCTGTCACGTACGATTGTGCAAACAGCTAAATTGCCATCTGGAGAAATTTTACATGTTACTTTGTTCAGAAAAAGCAATATGCAAGGTAAGATAACCATGTTGGTTTAAAAATTAGATTGAAACCTGGGAACAAGTGATTGGCCATGCTTCCTCCGATGGGGCTCAATAGAATATACAAATGTATAAAGTTCTGACTCAATATTGTAGTGGAGAACATGCTTGTAAATATTATTAGGGTAAAAAACAATGAAGTCGAGTCTGGGATTTCATTCAAGCGTGTTTCTTGATTGCATTTTTGGCTTACGCTTTTTTGTTTCTAATTTAGCTGAATCGGTATTAACAACGCTGCTACCGCACTTGGCTATTTGTCTACGAATATTTGCCCGTTTTACCATATGTGGACGGTATATTTGCCTACTTTGCCTATTTATAAATGTTTAAATATTTTGGCAAATACGTGAGAGCCCTCCATACCGACATTCGTAGCCCTTTTTACAAGGAAACCAGACCGAAGAATAGAGAGCATTTTGAGAAATCTTTTTAGTTCACCTTTATTTTCATATTTTTTAAGTCAAATATTGTTTTCTATAAACTGGATTTTCATTGCCCTTCTTCTATTTAAACTCCTGTTTTTCTAAGTGTTTTATTCAGTGGAAATTGTTAGTAACTACCTTATATGAGAATTTTGTGTGGGCCAATTTCTTCGGCTGTTATTTGATCCTAAGTAAACATTTGTGTTTGATAATATTTGACATTTGATGCTAAATTCGTAATGCCCGCCTTCTTAATTCTATTTAAAGGTTGATTTCATATTTCACTGTATCTTATAATTATTATAAGTATATTTTTTTTATTTATAGCGACACTAGCTGTTCCCCGCGGCTTCGCCCCGCGCTGGACTCGGTTATATCGTGCCCAAAAGTAGCCTATGTTTGACCTCAGGTCGTTAACTACATCCCTACCAAATTTCATCACAATCGGTCCAGCAGTTTAGCCGTGAAAAGTTAACAGACAGACAGACAGATAGACAGACAGATTTTCGCATTTATAATATTAGTATGAAAGTATGGATATGGATTAGGTTACGTAATATAATTAGCAGATTCATAGTAGCCACTTACAATGGATTTCGAAATATTGCAGTGAAAAAAAAATAAGCAACAGACAAATAAAAAAAAGAACTAAAAGGGGGTTCTCTTCCAGTTAGCCTTTTTACCAAAGAACAGATAATATATTCATGAAAAATTGAATGCTCTAGAGCATACAATGATAAAAAAAGGAAAAAAAATAAATTTATAAATGACACATAAATTAAACAACATCACTAACATGCAAAGCAACATATAGAAATATAAAAACTTAATACAAATAATGGTTATTAAAACATTTTCAACATTAATTTATTATTTCATGTTTAATATTTCTAAACGTCAAACTCTAGCGTATCAAATTTCCGCATCCTTAAACTTAGCTTTAAATCGTAGGGGAGCAAGTATTGGAAATTAAAATTATGAGGAAACTTTTCATTCGCCCCAGCAATTTTTAGATTTGTGTAAGAAACATTATTGATATTTTCTACAGTAAAAGTTTATGTAAATGTGTATATTATTTTTAGGGTTCCATACCCAAGGGGTATAAATGGGACCCTATCATTAAGACTTCGCTGTTCGTCCGTCATCAGGCTTTATCTTATGAACCGTTGATAGCAAAACTGTTACAATTTTTATCAATGCTGTATTTCTGTTGCCGCTAAAACAACAAAAACTAAAAACAGAATATAAAAAAAATTCAGTGAGGCTCCCATAAAAAAAACGTTATTTTTGCCGTTTTGTATTGATAATGGTACGGTACCGGCACTAACACACCCAGATTATGTTCCTATTGATTTGGTTTCTCTGTGTAAAAGGGTTACAGTGGTCAGACGGCAGACGTTCCATTGTAATAACCAATACCACCAAATCAGAACCATGATTAATAGCGTACCCTGGGCTCTAAAGCGTAAGCTGAAGATGCAACTGGGAAAATACGCTATTGCAAAGAAGAATGGTACAACACAGCCAATTTTATTTAGCTAAATGATTACAAATCCCTTTAATATTCAAATAAATAAATAAACAAGAATCAAGTTTGTCACGCTAATAAAAACACATAACTTTTTTTTTGGCTTAGCCGCAATCGGATAAAATTACAAACTGATAAAAAGATGTGCCTTGAACCACAACAAAACCATCTCCACGTTCAATTTGTTCACTAATCCGAAATCTAATTCCCAAATTGGAAGAGCATTCGTCACTATCGGTTGTAGCTGCTCGAGACATCCGCCATCAATCTTTTTCAGGCTTCGGGAGGACTGAACAATCAGCGGGAATAGATAATTCATGACAATGGATGAAGTAAGTACGATTAATTCAAGGAAATGTGTAGAGATTAAGCAAATTAAAAAATATAAATTATATTATTGCAATATAAAAAATTTAATTCTGTCTATGACAAGATGTGACATTCGTAGTTTTTTTTACACAATGAAAACCAAGATTTTTTTTAAATTAATGCAAATAAAGGTACTAATGTTAGGAAAACAAAATTCAAAAGATGGTCAGAATAGCATCAATCGTACAAAAACACGAGTGGCCTTTGCAAATGGTTTTAACTAACTCCTCGCCTGAACAGCATAACATAGTAGACCCGAACTTACAAAAACAATGAAAACTTTTGTAACCGACTAAACAATGACAAACAACTCTGAAAGTTAGAAAACCAGAATGATGTATGTAGCTAGGTATTGTATCACTTCACTATCACTACATAGTATAAAACAAAGTCACTTTCTCTGTCCCTATGTATTTGATGCGGTTTTTTTTTTCAAATAGAGTGATTCAAGAGGAAGGTTTTTATGCACATGCGAAGCCGAGGCGGGTCGCTAGTAATATTATAAATGCGAAAGTTTGTTTATTTGTTACGCTTTCACGCCTTATCTACAGCACCAATCTTCCTGAAATTTCGCATACACATAGATAAAAGTATTGAAAAGGACGATACCTTTTATACCGGGAAAAAGAACTGTTCCTGTGGGAAATTCACGCGGGCGAAGCCGCGGGCAACAGCAAGTTTATTATAAAGTAGCTGTACTCGAGACATTTAAAGTCGAGGACGAAGATTGTACATTATTTGACAACTCGCCCAAGTTTTTTTGTTTTCGCCGTTCTAATTCGGGAGTTATCCCCTAACCCATCTAGCAACGTTGGTTTATACTGCATTTAGTTTTATTCCAGTAGTGTTTGCGTGATGTATTGTAGTGCTACTCGTACATAGAATAGTATACCACTTTCTCTTTATTAAATTTGCATCTTTCTTCCTCGACCAAGCGTGTTTTGTAGTAACATCTTCAGTTTGCGCTTCAAAGCCCAGGTTACGATACAATTTTAATCATGGTCCTGATTTGGCGGTAGGTAAGGTACTGATTATTAGAATGAAGCGACTGCCATCTGACCTCTATAACCCAGTTTTCAAGTAAACTAGACCAATATGCCTATTCACACACGGATCATGTTCCCATGATCCGAATGTATTAGTGGCCACCGCTGTTAGTTTTTCAGGTTGCCTAAAGCATCTGACATAGCTTGATGACGCCAGGACCAACTTAACGTGTCTTCTTATAGGAGCTCAAGATAAAAGTGCTACTAATAGCGACCAATCCAATATAGACCACGCACTCGTCGTCGCTTGATTGCGTGATATCGTTACTGACACACCGTTAAGATATTGAATCGAACTGCACTTTGTTCATTTGCACCTTATTTAAGTCTAATTTTTGAGTTTTGCTCCGAAACCACATAGAAAAAAATAATCGGACACGACGAAGATTAAGAAGATCATATGTTAGTTTGAAATTGTCTTTGTGTAATCCTTATTTTGATTTAAAATCATAATTACTATCGCCCATTTCTACGTGTTTTCTTTATTTTTCTTCTAACAATTAATTCGAATCGCGTGCTGCATAAGATTACATTGTAACGTGACTCGCGCATATTTTATTATGACTGTCAGAAGACGTATCGCGTGTTATATATCATGTTTTTTTGTGTTGCTCATTAGTGTTTCCCGTTTAGGTATTGCAGAATTAATAGAAAATATATGAAACCTCTTATAAATTTCCAAGTGTTTATTTATTAGTATGGACTGGGAGAGTCGGTTAGATTCAGCCTCTAAAAATATACTGAGTCCAAATCGCAGAACTCTTGAAAATGAAATCATAATTATCAGCGACGTGTGTGACGATAGTGATGAGTGTGAAAGAAGTGAAGTAGTTCTGTGAAGATTTTGTAAGTGGAAATCTTTAAAATAACATCATCATCATCATTTCAGCTGCAGGCTATCTACTGATAGACAAAGAGACAGAAGTTATAGTGTGTTTGTTTGTTATAACTTTATTGTACTAAAACAAAAGTGAATACAAAAGCATAGATAATAAAACAAAAGTACAACGGCGGACTTATCCCTGACATAGTGATTAGCACGGAACCCTCATAAATAATCGAGTGTATTGCTATCACTATAAATTTAACTTTCTTACACTTAAGGTTCTTAAAGCCAAAGGATTTTTTTAATAGTCAACTAAAGGGAGTGAAATAGAAAACTAAGACCTATTTAATATAGTCCTATTTCCAGACCATTTCAAGCAAAGATACTGTGAAAATGTATACAAAAAGGTTTGCCGTGACCGCTGCAATTTATCCCCAACCCGGGGGAGAGGGAATCAGGATAGGGATTAATCGACCTGTTTCCCCGATCCCGGTAACTACTCGGGGACTATGTGTCTACCCAGAGAGAAATATGATGACTAATTTGTTCGAGTTTAGTGAGAGAACTGACTAAGAAGTATTTGGTGCTAAGAAAATAGAATTGTTAGTATAGATATGGATTGGAACTGTTTATGATTGCTTAAATTTTGTAGTTTAAACTTATTCCAATACTAAAATATAAAAGTGAGCGGGTTTATAGTGAACTAGCTGTTCCCCGCGGCTTCGCACCGCGTGGGACTCGGTTATATCGCGTATATAGCGTAGCCTATGTTTGACCTCAGGTCGTTAACTACATCCCTACCAAATTTCATCACAATCGGTCCAGCAGTTTAACCGTAAAAAGGTGACAGACAGACAGACAGACTTTCGCATTTTTAATATTGGTATAATATACATGATATTTGTTTTATTTGATTAGAAAAAGTAGCAGTATTAAATAAGTTTTAATTACTAGTAATTTTAAAATATCTAAAACACAATTAACAAGTTTTCGCAAATCAAAAGTAATAAAAATATCCGCCTGCTCAGTTCCTATCCAACAAAGTATAAAGAATACCGAGTTTGTTTTATACTAGGTTTTATACATGGCAAATCAACAAAATATAACAACAATTTAAAAAAATACTTTTTTGATTTTTTTTTTCAAATCTACAATAAGTATCAGAATTCTTTAAAAAAATTACAAAATTATTTACAAGATCTAAATTTGTATAATGGAATAAATAATGAACAAATGAAAAAATATATTTAACAAACTACCCCCTTCGTAAAAAAATACCAGTACCAAAGTTCAAAACACAACTGAATAAATTACTAATAGTTAAATGTTATTACAATTTAGACGAATTCTTCAATGATAAAATGGACATAGATACTATAAATAATACTATATAAATCAATTTAAATAATCTAATATAACGATGACACAATACACTCTTTGACTTACATACAATCATTAACATAAGATATCAAATGGTTTTTCTCTGATATTAGGGTGTATATATTTTTGGCGGTTGCTTTGATTTAACGAAAACTTATTTGTTGGTAATTTGTGATTTGTATGCGCCGATCCTGGCTGGACATGTTTATCTGTCTCTTTTGCTTAACATCGACACTGCATGTAATTAATGTGTATGTTACTATAATATGTTCAACAAATAAAGCATCTCGAATCTTGAAATTACAAACACTAACATAATAATGTATACTTCTACTATAGTCTGTAATATTGACAAGAGCTGCCAATTATCGTAAACATATGCAAATATACGTCCCATGTGTTTAACTAAATTGTTCATGCGATTGAATACTATTACACAGACATTGTCATCTTAGAACAATCTGTTATTCTGAAGCAAAGGGAGATGTCACAGTTGATATTGTTATCGGTATAAACGCGCTCGAATATATTGTCAACAAAGAAAATGGAGCAGGAAAGGTTTGACGCAAAAAATATCAGCAATCTTAAAGAATCAGCAATTTATGTCAGGGTATGCGAAAGTAGTGATTTTCTAATGATGACAGGTGTCGCTGCGGGAGTACCTAAACCATACTACAACATACTTACTTATTTTATTATCATTATTTTTATTTCGATATTAATTAAATTGTAATGTATAGATTTTGGTACCAATTCAAAGACTTCGCAACACCCAGCCTGGGTTTATGTACATTCTTACCAAATTATTTAATTCCACCTTCTTCATATTATGTACATGTAAGCGAGAAATAAATTAATAAATAAACCATGGCATACTTTCTGTCGTGCCCCACCTCTGTTGCATCCTGGTGGCTTACGACCATCTCTTAAAACCACGCAAGATCCAGTGAGTAAGGGGGATGTCGCCTTACATCATGTATCGCGCTTACTCACTGGAACTTGCATGGTTTTAAGAGACGGTAGTAACCTCCCAGTTCTGTGAACGACTTGATGGGGGCAAATCGAAAGGCCGTTGAGGTGGCCTCGGACTGGGCTAATCATATTAAGCAATTTGAAATTGACACGAAAAGAAGAAGCAATTGATCACAAAAGAAAGTGGCAGAAAAAGGAAAAGGAAGAAAACATAAAAACTGAAACATGAAAAGAACTGAGCCCATGCTTGAGCGGTACAAGTAGAACCTGCGTGTCACGGAGATGAAGATGCAGAATTGCAGACTTTCGGATTTGTGGTAGTTTTCTTATACTCGACCTTGCGGGTAATTTCAGAAGAGTCCCAACACTTTCATGTTGAATTATATGGGAATGCTATGTAATCTAAAAACCAAAATTCATCATTATGCATTGTTTTTGATGTAAACTGGAGTAATTTTGTGAGTGAGGCTACATAACATACCTATTACTTGTTTATTATTTTTTGGTTGACAGAAAAGGTCTCATGGCATTAAGTATATTTTTTTTAATGTGCAATTAAGTTAAAAAAATAATAAATATGGTTTTATGTTTATTCAACTATTTACTTGTTTAATGTCACTAAAGCCGGATTTCAGTTCGGAACTCTCAATGTATGAATCGGCTTTACGATTGACTCATTCGATGAAATCACTCAATGAAGATGAGCTTTTATTCGAGTTAACAAAATCGATAGCACACATCAATGTTTACAAATAAGTCTATTCGAACACGAGAGACACTCCCACAAAACCAATCTAATTCGCCAAATCAGATTGATTCCGTAGGCTTAGGAAGTGGATTGTGCACGGTCGGCTTGTTTCTTTGTCAATCTGTCAATGCATATACCATATTGTGTACTTTTAATACATTATTACATGTTATTACATGCCACCTTCGGTAATAAAACATTGGGATAAGGATTTTGTTTTGGAGGATTTTATACAGTTTAGTAATTATACATGACTCATTATTTCTTAAAAACTATTGTTCCTAAAGTGGAAAAGGCTAAATGCAGTGAAATTACTAAATGTGCAGGATCAATTGACCTCGCCATCCATACTAAATGAACGGATAAATGTAAGTATAACAAATGTCTATGTCTTCATCTACCACGATAGATGATTGCTTGACTGCCAATACAAAAAAAAAAAGTTTAAAAACAAAGGTTGAATTCGAACCAAAAAAACTAGTGGCACAAATGAGAAAATTGCTGTTCTTATATTATAACTACAAATTCTGACAACTGAAATATTAAGTCAACCATTCAAGCGTCTAAACCGGACGAATTAAAAAGTCCCCGGATTTAAAAGTGCACTATAATTCAACATCACCAACGTTCCTTGACGCCTTTATCTCCCAATTCTAGATTTTTTCGCTATTCTGGCGTTCCTCCAGATGCCATTATGGAGTTCTCGGTTTTTTGCCTCCGGCATTCGTTGCTAGGCAACGGGAGCCGGCAACGTCTTGGGGATGCGTCTCGGGGGATAATACCGCGCGTTTTATTATAATGCTTGACTAGTCCCGGTTTTCCACGTCGACTAAGATGACTCTACGCGTAGGTAGTCACGGGACCACTACGTATGCATAGAATTATGTATAGTATAGTATGTACTTTAAACGAATTAAGTACTGTTCGTATAAAGAATGTGCGTGGGAATTATAAGACCTGGGGGCTTAGCCAAAGTCACAAACGCAAAATGTTAACGAGGTACGACAAGAACAAAATGTATGGGATTGACATAAGATTGACCACGTGATTTACCGCAGCTTATGTCAATCCCATACATTTTGTTCTTGTCGACATTCGTTAGCGTTTTGAAATTGTCACTTGGCTACGGGTGCTTTATGACATTAACGGCTTAACGTGTCGTCCGAACCACGAAAATATCTTTACTATCAGATAAATTAGTGATTCAAGCCTGCAATATCCTAACCAAACTGGAAACCACTAAACACAGTATGCTTCCCGTGGGAATTGAACCCACGACCCCTTGGTCTACAGTTAAACGCCTTAACTACTGGACCATAATTCCATGCTGGTCTGGGAGAAAAAGAAAAATATAGAATGTACCAGCTGCTTCTCTTCCCGCGCAAGTCGTAAAAGTCGTCTGAGGGAATCGCCGAATGGGGAAATCATGACATAGGCGATGCGGCTAGCAACCCATCACTATTGATTTCCTGTTTCAACTACCATTATGCTAAACGTGGCCTAAGGTCTTATGGCCCTAGGCTCTACCCCGCATGGGATAAAGACGTGATTATTTGTATGTACTACTGGACCACGAAGGCAGTATATAAAATTGAATGATTACACTCTTTGGTATACTCTATAGAGATACTGTACGTACATTCACACAACAAAAGGTCATCCGCCGCGTCTGTTTGTTTGTAACGCTGAATTCGTTACGAAGTGCACTCAGACTAGACTTTTTATTATAAAGCATATTCTATAATTTTCTCGAGAGCTCAAACTTTATAAGCATTGACTTTGTACAATGGCACTGCAAAAATTTTGGAAGAAAAGCTGAATTGTTTTTTAACCCCCGAGGTCAAAACGACGGGGTGTAGTTTGACGTAGCTGTGTGGTGTATGTCATTAATGTTTGTTAAATTTCTTATAATTATGATAAATCCTTATTTAAATAAGTCGAATCATGCAACACATACGGCAAAGTAACAGTAAGAGGTCGTGGTAAGTGTTTGATGGAGTGCACAAAAAGTAGACTTATTTTTACGAAATATTTTTCATTCGTAATTCTTATGATAGTAAGTTAATAAATGAAATAAAAAAAATATATAGGGACAAGTCAGACAGATCAAGTTAGCCCCAAAGTAAGTTCAAGACTTGTGTTATGGGATACTGACTCAACGATACTATATTTTATAACAAATGCATATATAGATAAACATCCAAACCCAGGCCAATAAGAACATCATTTTTCATCTTGACCTGACTGGGGATCAAACCCGGGACCTTCTGAGAAGCAGTTAGGCATGTTAACCATTACGCCACGGAAACAGAAGTTTGAAAGAATTGATAAAAAAAAAAATTAAACCGTATAATTACTCGTACATAGCACAAGCCTCGAACTTGAGGCTAGCTGAATTTGTGTGATTTGTCTTAGTCTATTTATTTATTAACTAGAAAGTGCCTACGTCTTGTTTCTAATTCTTTGTCAAAATAGCAAATTTGACAAAAAAAATACGTTACAAAGAAAATCTCAACATTTTACTTCCACAAGCAGATTTCCTCGATCCAATACCTCTGGGACATTCCCGTCGTTCCCCATAATATCGCAAATTTGTACGATACTTTGTTTGGTCACAAAATTTATTTGTCTGTTTGCTTTGCAAAGCAAACATTATACTTTCGATCGATTGTGTTCGAGAAGGAGTTATTATGGTGTAAATTAATGTGAGAATTTGTCGATTATGTAGTATATTTATTTGAAAAACATTGATGGAATTTACTTTTTTGAAATTCTTGTGGGAAAAAAAGGATATACGTCGATGTTGTTATTACCATCACCACTTTGTGTTAGTGACACGGTAAATCGACCATGCACACCCTAGTTTCAGAAATATTTGGATACGTCTTTCAGCCTGTGACGTGGTTCCTTTACGACTACAAGATGGCAGCCGGGACCTAGTTATACAAACGTAAGCTCAGGCGCAAAATATCTCTTTTGCAAAAAGTTCCCTGGTCGTAAAAGATCTCTTTCGCAGAATGTCTATTTTGTATAATTGCTTTGAAACCGAAATTTTAATCTTAAGCCCCTGACACGACATTTTGCGAAAGAGACATTCTACAAAAGAGACATTTTGCGAAAAAGACATTATGCGAAAGAGTCATTTTGCGAAAGAGGTATTCTGCGAAAGAGACGTTTTTCGCCTAAGCCCATAAGACACGGAATGTCGTGAGCTAATGAACATCAAAAAATGTTTATAAGAAATCAGAAAGAATATCTTTTGAGAAATTAACATTTAATAGAAAATTAAAAATCAAAGACTCCGCTTGAAATTCAGAATTTCCAATACATTAAAGCTTATTTGAGCTGCAAAGAGCAGCTCGCAAAGTAAGCTGGTGCAGTCAAAGAGTTCAAATGATATATTTGCGTTCGGCAATGATCGTCGATAATCTTCGGATAATTTAGTGTTTGAAATCTGGATTCGGGATAGAGAATAGCCAGATTTAAGTTTTCATATGACTTGCTTTCGCTCGTGAAATCGGCTCTATTTTTTGCAGACTGATCAAAAATGACTTAAGTTTTCTGGATTCATGTATATAAGTTTGTTTGTGTGTGTGTTTCTTTTTTCCAACCTCAAGACTTTATTTGAACTACTTGTTAGTTAAAGATGTAATATATGGTTAGATTTCTTGTATTCTTTCGAATCACATAGGCTATGTGTAGCAACATAAAATCAACATGGCGAATTGTATATACAATACACAATAAATGGTAGACCAAAAGAGAAAAATTTGAGAAATAAAAAATTTAAAAGGGGTTAAAAATATTAAGAAAATTAACTTTTTGTTTACATGCATAAGGATTTCTGTCCGTCTCTCTGTTTGTTCTAGAATCTCTGGAACGGCTAGACCAATTTAGATGAGTTTTCACTGGCAGATAGCTGATGTATTAGGTATTAGGAGTAAATTAATTTGTTTCAGATTTTTTTTTATATAGTATTAATATTGGTAAAGGGAATTCCACGCGGAATTTAACAAATGTTTTAAAAAAAATTAAAGATGTTGGCTGTCGAGGTTTTCATACAAAGTTAATGCTGGTATATATTTTCAGAATCATTTTTCAATTAATCTTGAGGGTTTTAATATATTATAAAGTAAAATATGAACACGATAATCCCTAGCGAAATATGATTGGGGATGATTTCGCGTTCGAATATAAAATTCATGGACGTACACCACAGACTTATAAAAAATCCAGACGAAGTCTCACATAGCACATATTACAACACAAGTGAAGCCTGCAAACTTTGACAGTTTTGGCTATCATAAATTAATTAGTGACGTTAGTTGCTTTCGCCATTACGCATCAACGCGATCCACTCGGAACGAATAGGCGGCTATTTCGATTCTATTTCGATATTATATCGAGCATCACTATTAGTTCAACGGCGATCCGTGATGATGGCAACTGCGTGACCATCGACCATAGCGACTCATCAAAACGTTAGAATCATTGACATTACTTCACCGATCGTGCTACCAGGCATCTCTATTTTATTATCAGTTTCTTCTTCTTCTCAGCATATTTGCGTTCACAGCCGGACATATGTCTCTCTATTCTATTCTGAATGCGACGGTTCTGGTCCAGAGCGGCAGGTTGGTTTTGTCGATAATCAGTCCATCTACAATTCTACAGTTTACTTTTACTCGCATTAGGGATACTTAGTATTCAAAGTATGGCAATTATAGTAACAGTCCGTCTGTAGTAATTTTGAGTCTGTGTCGTGCACATAAATAATGTTGGTTTTGGTGTAACACGTGTATTTTTGCTTTTGCTTGTAAAATGGGAAATGTGCGTTTGAATTGGTGGGTTTTAGATTGCAAATTTATGATGTAGAGGAAATGCTAAAATCAATTGTTTATATAGAGACAGCAATTTAAAAATTATAATTTCATAAAACTAAATAAAATATCACGACTTAATTTTGATATATGTCGTTTTACATTGTTTTGTTCTTACTATATTTTTAACTATCTTTTTCTCGCTAAATTCCAATATATTTATATTAAAAGACTGAAATGACCCTTTTACTTGTAGTCGATCAAAAAATATACTAATCCTAACTAATATTATTAATGCGAAGTGAAAAAGTGAGTTTGTATATTTGTTTGTTTCTCACATCTTCACGTCCTATCTACTGAACCAATCTTCCTGAAATTTCGCAAACACATAGCTAAGAGTATTGAGAAGGACATAGGGTACTTTTCATCCCGGGAAAAAGCACTGTTTCCGAGGAATCTCACGTGGGGCAAGCCGCGAGCGAAGGCTACTAGCCTTCGCTCGCGGCTTGCCCCACGTATTCATAAACTTAATTCACAAATTTCAGTTTAAACCTGTTTTGAATTATAAACCAATAAAACTAATACATTATGATTTTGTGGTTTGATAAACAGTTTTCACAGAATAACACTATCATTTCATTTATCAAACCGCTTCATACAAATGCGGAAAATTCTAGAATAAACACTGTACTAAGGAGTGACGTGATATATTTACCTGTCACAGAAAGAAAGCTGCTCCATTATCTCAGACAGCCGTTCATGTGGAGCATGAGATGATGTAGTCCGAGATCCGAAGGCTTTTTAAACCGAAATAGTAAACAATGTCCGAATTTAAGTAAGTGAAGTAGGTAAGTAAGTATCATTTTAAAAAAATAGTTAATTGCTATGAACTATGAGCAAAAATTCCACTCAAAATTGGCAAGTAATTAAGTATATCCTATAAGATAGTATCGTAAGTCGTAGGGCAATTGCAGTATTATCTGTACCAAAATAGGGTAGGAGTGAATAATGACAGCCAAAACCAACATGACAATGACATTTGTTTTTTTTTATCGAACGAAGCAAAGGAATAGACCGCAAAAGCCGTAGCGACGCAAAAGGCGTAGTTCGTGATTAAAATATAATATTTTATTTAAAATAATTGGCTGATTCTAAAAATCTGAGTTTATTTCTGGTATCAAGGAACCTTATTCCTACCGACAGAAAAAAATTCAAGCGTTTAAAAAAAATTCACTCTAACCCTATTGTGGAAGCCAAAGTAACGCAAAGTGACTCCAGCACGATTGAACTCCCGAACCAATTAAACAAACTTTGTTTTAGTAATAAATCGAGTTCGAAAAAAAAAATTATAGTTTTTCCGTGATATAAAAATACCAAAACACAGAACCGTACACAATAGCTAGAATGAAAAAAATCAGGTTCACTAGTTTTAATCAGGTGGTAAGCTAAAGAAAAACATAAAATCACTATTACTACATAGTATAAAAAAGATATAGTACAAAGTCGCTTTCTCTGTCCCTATGTCCCTATGTATGCTTAAATCTTTGAAACTACGCAACGGATTTTGATGCTGTTTTTTTTAATATATGAATGATTCAAGAGAAAGGTTTTTATGATAATGGAAAGCTGGGGCGGGTCGCTAGTAAAAAATAAAATGAAATGTGCATAAATTATCACTTCGGAAAATGTAATATTTTAGCTTTTTAATATGCTCCAAATCAATATTGTAAATTTCACTTGATGAATCCAATTAAATAATGAAAATATACATACTGCTTTTTACATAACAGTCGAAAATGCTTGTGAATAAATTATTTTTACAAAAACTCATCACATATTACACATTACGAAAGAGAATATTTAAAAAGATGGATATTTTTTTTTAACTGCAACAATGAAATGTAATACCAAAGTAATATTTTATAAATCATCACGACTTTATAAATCAATCATACGATCATTTTATTAAATTCTTGAGTTCTTGAAGATAAAAAAATAAATTTGTTCCATTTTGTTATCGTAATAAAGTCAATTGAGGTGCACAATAAAGGTGTTAAAATTATGCCAAAGCTTGGGATGGCTTAGAATACAACCTAGATAACGCATAGGGTAAAAATGGAATAAGAATAATAATCAACTCAAATAATATCTCTACACATATTCTATAAAAAAATTACAGTAAGATCTTATACTACGTATAATATTTTATTTCGCAAGTAATTATCTTACAGTCTATAGAGAATGGAGAGACGGTCTAACCACAACTTAATTGATGTTTTATTAGTATATCTAAACTTTATCATAAAAATCTAGAATTCGAGTTGTAGGATTCTATACATCAATCATAAAAACCATAGGGTTTTTATAACGTAAACTCAACTGAAAAAGTCTATCACATGGAATTCGCAATAGCAGATTATTAATGTTTCCTTTATTATAGCTATAGCAACAATATTCTAATGTAAGAGCTGCGTGCTTGTACGACGATTAGTGATGCTTTCAAATTAAATTCTTTTACTAGACTTTTTACAAGACGTGGATCTTCACTACATAGTATAAAACAAAGTCACTTTCTCTGTCCCTATGTGTCTTTGTATGCTTAAATCTTTAAAACTACGCAACGGAATTTGATCCGGTTTTTTTTTAGATAGTATGATTCAAGAGGAAAGATTTTACGCCCATGCGAAGCCGGGGCGGGTCGCTAGTAATTTTAAAAGTCACTCGCTTCTGACGTCGGTGACACATAAAAATTCAATTCTATCTGACAAATGTATTCTCACTCGAAATAAATTGTTAGTAGACAAACGTACCTAGCTACGATAGGAATTGCTTTTATACGCTGCTCTGTTTTATTAGGCTCATGTTTTATTAGCGGCACATGTCAAAAATTATATACTTTTGGGCACATAAATACAAAAAATTTCGAATCGCGCGCGGTCTTTTGATGCGAGGCAAATTATTTAATCTATGCATAAATATGTATAACCAACGCAATTGTATTATCATAACAGTAGCTCTTTTTAGGGTTCCGTACAAAAATTTAAAAACGGAACTTTCATAGGATCACTCGTGCGTTTGTCTGTCCGTCCGTCCGTCCAAGAGACCAAAACAGATGAAATTTGGTAGGATCGCGTAACCTTGTGACCCAAACACAGATGTGTAAAGTAAATAAATATATATTTTTTAAATAAGGTTATTTTTGGCGACAGCGTAGGAATTTAAAAAAAAAGTTTTGCAAACCTTACCGTGTACATATTAAATGAATGGGGCTTGTTATGTGGATTTCAAATATATTTTTGGTATTATTGTAATTTTTGATTTTATTCATAAAAGAAGACGAAAATTTACCATTCCCCACAGAGCTCCGAAACTACTAAGCCTAAATTAAAAAAAAAATACAAAATATAGGTCATTGCCTGTAGATTACAGGAAAACCTACAAGAATTCTATCAATTGACAATTAAGTGGTATATTCAATATAAAACGTTCACTTAAAGAAAAACAGTTCACAAAAACACCACTATATAGCGATAGTAGTAGATAAATACCACAATTGAATACAAAAAAGTTTTTCAAAATCCGCTCAGCGCAACAATCAGATGGCAATCAGATCAACAAATTAATGTGCCTTCGAGAGGGATAAGATCGGAATCATCTTTATTTTTAGACCATCAAGTGAGTCGCGCCTGGAATGTTCTGTAACCAAAGGGAATCCTTTCGTTAGCATAATGTATTTATTCCTAAAATGGTTTGGCACGGTGGCGCTAGTGTTCACCGAGGTATCCTCGCTTACTTAGTGACTTTTGACTGGATCGACAGTTGATATAAAAGAGAGAGATAGACGATTTTCGCTGCCTCTTCCTCTTGGCCAATGTAAACACAATCTAAAACTAGATTCCCCAGTAGACACGTGCATTATAAATGTTTTGCGGGTATCACGATCCGCAAAGCATCCGAATTCGACAGAATTTTATTTTTCCGATACACGTATTTTGTTTGTCCATGGTGCGGTGATTTTTTCAATAAATTGGTTTCACAAAAACTGTAATATTTTATTTATTCATATTTTATAATTAATGAGTGTCCTATTGGCTACTAAGTACTACTAAGGGGACCTTCTCAGTAGTATTACTGATTTTTGACTGCTTTACTATAGCATTATAAATAATAATACGAGGTGTTATCCATCCATACTTCCATACTAATCCATACTAATATTATAAATGCGAAAGTCTGTCTGTCTGTCTGTCTGTCTGTCACCTTTTCACGGCTAAACTGCTGGACCGATTGTGACGAAATTTGGTATGGATATGGTTATGCACTAGAAGTCAAACATAGCCTACTTTCGGGCGGGATATAACCGAGGCGCACGAGGGTGGAGCCGCGGGCAACAGCTCGTAAGCAAATAAATCAAACCACAGGAATTGTTCCGTTCAAACTTTTGCATGCATTTAAAAGATTCAAGCATTACTTTGCGAAGGTCAAAGTTACTAATTTTAATTTCTTTCACACGGTACAAATCGTAAGGATATAAAATCTGTGACTCCATGAAAACTGAATGCAACCTAAGTAAGAAACTTTAAAATATAAGAGAAAAGCATAGTATAAAACAATTAAGAAGTTTGTCTTCGCACGCAACACGGAGTTTCTAAATTCCAAATTCTATGAGAAAAGCTTATGTTCCAACTTCCTTTAGATAGATATCGAACTCAAAACCTCAGGAGAGAGCGGACTAGAATGATAACTAAGAATAAAAGCAGGAAAAAAGTTTCTTATGTAAAACACCTCAGAAGTCATCAAAGTCATAATGACACTTTATTGAAAACAATTACACAAACTATATGTTTACTTTACATTTTATACAACAAATTTATTAACAGTTTCATCTGAAATATTAATTAATTATTTGGTCGTAAAATTATCAGTGAATAAATGTAATTCATGCTTCATTTATTCATAGCAAAATGAGATTTTAATTCCGCGTCGGTTTTCTGGAATTCATTTTTGATGTAAAGAATTGAATTGATTTTTATGATGGGTGCGTTATGAGACTTAATGCTACATTCTGATTTCATGATACATGAAGTGCAAACATAGATTTAAAAAAAAATTGCGCCACGAGACCGCGCGCGATTCGAACTTCTTTGAGTGCAAACATGCACCTATAATAATTATGCTGTGGCAACTAAATGTAAATTAATTTTATTTATTTTTTCACATTTACAATGTCATTACAGTTAGTATCAATGCGACAGAGTAAGCATAAAGATAAAAAGTAATTTACATCTTAGAGCAATATCTCAGAGCAACATCTGCGATTTTCATAAAAGAACAGATGAACAAGTCAAATTCTATGCATTCTTCGCATTTATTTAAAATGCGAATAGCTCTAGTCGGCGGTGATTGATAAATTAATTAAAATTAATGAATTACAAAAATTTAATCTAATACATAAAACTTGATATTATACGTTCAATGTTTCATATTACACTTCGTTATAAAAGTGTGCATAATGTAACTGTAGATGACATAGGCACGGATAAGAGACTACGGATGAGAAGACAGGCTTTAGGCTGGATCTCAGTGACAGGAGTGGGGTTGGTGCTCCTATCTTTACCATTTGTATTATTATTACATATACATTAGTCAAAACCTTAGATGCGATTGCGTCAATGCCTGTTTGCCGCTTCCCATATGAGTGTCCTGCTTCAAACCACCACTTTTCTATTCCTGTGTATTGAAATAGATGACAGAGGTCTTAATTTACTTTTACGAAGATTTGAAGTCGATGATCACAAAATAATGCGAAATCTAATTTTACCAAATGACTGCGTTAGCAAAATATCATTGTACTAACTGAAGTATTTAATACACCAATACACCGTTTACATACAAACAAAATTATATTTCTCCAAATTTATAACACGCGTGAATTTAAAAAGCGTATTGTAAACAAAACCTTAACGCTCTCGGAATAATGTTGACTCTCGTATACACTCACAATGGGTCAAAGCAAATAAATTTAATTCAATTTCGCTCGCCAACTGTAACAAAGGTATCGAATGATAACACTGTCAGTAATGGATTAAAATCTCTTTTGTGGGCATAGAATACTTTGTATGGAACTATGGCTTTTGGGCTCTGAAAAATCTTATTTGATGGAGGGAAAAAGTATTTTTGTATGAATATAAAGGACTGATAAAGAATTAGAAGAGGTTATTAGTTACTTCATTCTTATTTCGGATATTTTTAAATCTTTTTTGAAGTGATAACTTCTTTAGAGGCATTGCGTACATTTTGTGATGGGTAAAAATAACTTGCGTCAGGACACGTGGCCTGATCAAAAATTCGTAAGACGGAGGGAGAGTAGACCACCCTCAGCGTATGAGAGGAGGTAATATAATAAATAATCGATCTTAGACCACATCTGCACTTACCATCAGGTGGGATCGTGGTCTATTGCTGGTCATAGAATACATTTAAAAAAATCCTACTTATGTGTGACCATTTTAACTTCACCAAAGTTGGACAAATTATCTACCACCCAAAGTAAACAGTCTCAAATCTAAAAAATGTTTCACACACAAACATTCGCAGTCGTATAGTTGTACAATAAAAGCAATTTCAACTTCGCGCCCAAGTTTTACTGCTCTGTACGAATTGGTGGATATTTTGCGCTGTAATATGGCAGAAATGGTAAAATTTTAGTTCGTTAAAAACAAATTTTGCTACTACAATGTTTGTTTAAAACTAGTTATCACTCGGGATTAGTTTCTTCAGGATTTGCTTAATTTTACTCTGAATTAATAATATATTTTCTAGACTACCTAATCAGAATATCATTGTAACCTGGCTATCATCTGTAGTCAGAGGCCCAGAGCCGGTTCAAAAAGTCTGGGCGTTAATGGCGATAACCACTGATATCGAGCACGGGGAGCCTCAAGATAAAAATGCCTAAAGAAGCAATCTATTAGCTCGCTTGGGCAGTAAAATCAATTAGAATACACTGCGCCATCGCTCTCGACTCCTTTGTGTAAGAATGAATGAATGAATGAATGATATATATTGCATTAAATGTGGTATCATACACGCGCGCGTGCGCGCGTGTATGATACTTTTGCACCTGCGGGGCATCCCGTGACTACCAACTTTTTTGATCCTTCAGATACGGAAGGAATTATAAAACCAAAATGCCACCTATAATCTATCTAATAAGATTTAGATTCGATAGTAGACTCGAAAGAAGACTTTAAGAAGTCCATCTCCACGCAGCATGCTGTTCAATTTTATATCCCACATGGTAACGTTTGATAAACCAGGGCTCTGGTTTTTAGACAAGTGCCCGTACCACAGGCGGCAGTCGCAATATATCAAGAAAATCTTTAGAGCCGTCCAAACTCTCAATTTCACGAGTCCTGCTCAGTTCCTCACTGCCACAAAGACTATATAAATCACTGCATGTCATCGCTTTCTTTTGTTCGGTCTAAGACTACGTTTTTAACAAAGCGAATGTCAAATGACCTCCTTTGAGCTAGAACGTTTGTGGGTAAAAATGCGCTATTAGGTGAACGAGTCTTTTTTGTTTGTAAGATAAGTTATTGTCATTTGAAATGAATATTAAATATGTTTAATTACCCTAAGTTGGTTTTTAAAATAGGTAGTCTGTTTTGTAGGTAGCCCAGCTATAAGCAACTCAAAATCACGGTTTTGATTACTAGTGGAGCGACTGCCGTCTGACCTCCGTAATCCTTTTTACAGGTAACCAGACCAACAGGAACATGACTTCCGAAGCACGGAGGAGCTCAAGATAGAAATGACACTAAGGGCGGCCAATCCAAGCATGGCCGCGCATTCGCCGTCGCTTGACGCGCGCTATCGTTACGAACACACACGCTTTGCTAGGCTATCGATGCTCAAGGCTACAAGTCTATGACTAATCATATAAAATAAACTATACTTCTAACTCAATGCTTTATTTAAGGAAAAATATAAAGGTCAGATGGAACCCTTCCATTTTATTGTCAATTAAGCGACGATATAACTACTTTCTTTGTTTTACTTTCTGTCAGTTGTTTGGGTAATTGAAAAAGTTTATTTTCTTTTGTACGAACGTTTAAGACGACCTTTGACCTTCGGGAATATGATCGTTTTTAGTGTCCCTTTTCCTTAATACCAGAGGGGTATTTATATCTACCTAAACATAGAAGAGATACAGTTTTCTAACGATATCTAGACATTTTAACTTGGTTATATTGCGCCCAAAAGTAGCCTATGTTTGACCCCAGGTCCTTACCTATATCAATATCAAATTTCATCAAAACCGATCCAGCAGTTTAGCCATGAAAGTGTAACATACAGACAGACTTTCGAATTTATAATTTTAGTATAAATTGCCAAAAAGTGCTAATACATTTAATCATCATCTCATTGTAGCTTTAAAGGTCAACTCCCAAGCTTTGGAGCCTTTAAGCGTCTCCGGGTAGTGATCCTCTAAAACGCGATCTCATACTTTTACCATCTTTGGAAAGTATTAAAACCCTGACCCTCCAGGTTAGCGTTTTAGTGTGTTGACCAAAACGCTGTGGAGGTCTTGAATCTGTATACAACGGGGTACTGCTTAATAGGTGTAGGCTCGAAATTGGTAACACAATGATAACATCACAAAGTGTCAACATTATTAACGCTTTAAGTAGTATGACATCACTATCATTCACTACATCACTACATAGTTTAAAACAAAGTCGATTTCTCTGTCCCTATGTCCTTTGTATGCTTAAATCTTTAAAACTACGCAACGGATTTTGATGCGTTTTTTTTTAAATAGGTAGATTGATTCAAGAGGAAGGTTTTTATGCCCATGCGAAGTCGGGGCGGGTTGCTAGTAATATAATAATCCTTAAACTGTTGCACCCCCCCCCCCCCCTTTTGCACTGCCTGTTACAATATACAAAGTGAATTGTAAACAACTTCACGCAAGTGAAATTTGCAAATGAACCTGATAATTGAGTGCAAATTAGCCAATAAATCGCTTCACCACGGCCAGTTGTTGTGGTGAAGCGGTTTTATCCAGCGGATATTTATTTAAATCTGAAACCGACTCTATTTCGTATTTATTTAAAGCACAGTTCCATTGATTTATGTTATACTTGCTTAATTGTTCAAATTTAAAAATACTTAAATTTTTATGAACATAATTGGTACTTGTCCGAATTTTGAAATAATCATAAATTCTAAAAAAAAGGTTTGTGGGACAAAAACTGGTTGTGTGAAGAAACTGGTCGTACTGCGGGTAAATCACGGTCTACTAACACAACGGTTTAGCACACGCTAGCTCAAAATCTATTTAGTACAATTCTGCGCTAAAGTTATATCTAAATCATGGATTAGTCCTTGATTTATATATAACTTTTTATTTTTCCTAATAAAATAATCTTACTTTTATTTTTAAACATTTCAATAGCTCAAAATAGCAAATAGCAATAGTAACCTTCGTGGTTTTAGGATAGCATGTAAATGTAAATTATCTTGTATGATGATTTTGTTTATAATGAAAAAAAAAAAAAAACAAAAGAAAGAATTATGGAAAGTATGCTTTCAACCCACAATCTCCGGGTCTATAGGCAAATGCCTTAACCACTGGATCATAGAGGCAGTTTAAAATAAAGGTAGAAGTTTACATTTTAATATTACACATCACGCCTATTTCTGTTCAGCCCTATTTTATTTCACCCCTTTATTGCAAGCTTATCAAGACACAAAAAGCCTTAAAATCCCAAAAAAAATAAGAAAAAAATGACCATCGTCCGTTCGAACATGGACACTATCAGTCTGGCATATTTTACCGCCAAATACATTTGCTATGATTTACGACATCCAACCCCGCATATCTGATCGTAGCCTGCATAAGTACCTCTAAAGCCGCTTTGCCACAGTTTAAAATCCTTCAATACATTTTCGTAAATCAACTGACTGAATGTTGTAACTTTAGTTTGTCATGTTTTTGCACTGTGGTAATCAGTGTTGCCGAACTAAAGTTTGATTATCGATAGTTTCAATCGAAAAAGACCATGCTATCTATAGGTCTCATGATACCAGTTTTTGATACATAACAATTGATAGTATTGCTTCGCAATATTACGTATGCTAGCGATATTATGGATAGTTTTGTACAATTGATAGTGACTATTAAACATTGCAAAGCAATACTATCGAAAACTATCGATAGTATTGTTTTTTCTGTAATTCAGAAGTTTTCCTGTTGATTTGGTTTCATGGGTTTCATTCCCATTGGAGCATACTTTGTGAAGTTATTTCCAGTTTGGTAAAAATAAGCAGACTCGAATGACCTGATTTTCTAATAATAAAGATGATTCCGTGCTTCGGAAGGCACGTTGAGCCGTTGGTCCCGGCTGCCGTCTTGGTAGTCGTTATAAAAGAACCACGTCAAAGGCATTTCCGAAGAACTTTGACACCAGGGTGTTTAAAGTCGATTGACCGTGTCACCTAAAATAAATTTAATGATGATTACGTTAAATGTCTGAAGTTGAAGACTAAAACTATTTTATTACTAGCAGAACATACAAACGAAAATCTCTTAACAATTAAACACATTCAGAGTGGATTATAACGGGGAATACCACAAAAACCGAATACGCGTCGATCCATCAAACCATCCGCAAACTTTGCATAGCGTTATCACTAAACGGCATGACACTGACGGATTCCCGCCAAATCAATAAAGCTGATATTTTAGCAAAACTGTAGCGGGATAGATATTGAAAAAAAAAATTTAAGATTCCGTACATAAAGTGTAAAAACCAATCATTTTCTTAGTTATAATTCCGTGCATAAAGTTTGAGAAACTTTTAACGAGACTTAGCTGTCTATATAATGTTAAAGACAACGTGATTAACAAGGCTGTATTAATAAAGGCCGATTATAATGAATAATCACCCAACACGGCTGGTCACCGCGGGGAAGAAAAACAAAAATCGTTTTTCTTCTGACTACAACCCTCCAAAAAAACCTGGAATGACAACATACAAGAAGAACAATCCATACACTCTATATATTGGCACATACAACGTGAAATCACTGGCAAGTCCTTTAAAACTAACAGAACTCATGAATGCACTAAGTAATATTAAATATGATATTATTGGACTGTCAGAAGTGAGAAGAATGGGTAGCGGCATCGATGAGTACAATGAATTTATACTATGCTATTATGGGGAAACGAAAGGACACTTCGGGGTCGGTTTCATTATTAAAAAGGAACTAAAACCGTGCATCAAAAGCTTCAGAGGACTTTCGGAACGAGTAGCTCTCTTAGAAGTCGAGATAAATAACATTACAATTTCTATTATTCAAGTGTATGCACCCACTGAACAATCTCAGCAATTGGAAATTGATAAATTCTATGGTACTCTACATGAAGCTCATAAAATAGTAAGCCAAAATATTATAGTCATGGGCGATTTTAATGCTAAAGTAGGAAAGACAAATAACGAAAAATGCAAACTTATTGGAAAATTTGGATATGGAAGGAGAAGCCCGAGAGGAGAAAAATTAATAAATTATGCCCAAGAACATAACCTACATATTATGAATACCTTTTTTAAGAAAAAGCCAAATCAGAAGTGGACATGGATACCTCCTGATAAGAAAAATAAAAATGAAATAGACTATATACTTACAAACTTTCCTAGCCGATTCCAAGACGTGCACGTCTTAAACAAAGTTATGTTCCCATCAGACCATAGATTCGTCAGATCCAAAATTCAACTTACATCAATAAAGAGAAGCCGCACAAAATATAAAAGCTCCATCAACACACTCACAAGTCCTAGAAAAATAAGTCTTTACCTTGACAAACTTAAGAAAAACCTTCAAGTAATAGATTTAGAAAATAGGTGGTCGGCACAGACTTTATACAACAAACTGGAGAAATGTATACAAGATAGCATGAAGATTGAAAACACCGAAAGTAAAATAAAAGAGAAAATTCTCACCAATGAAACACTTGATCTGATCAGACAACGTCATCAACTTCAAAGTATCAAGCACAAAACATCCGAAGATAAAAGAAAACTAAGCAAAATTTATAAGGAAACAAATAAAAAGATTAGGAAAGACTACAACTACTATAGATCAAAAATAATAGAAAAACATCTTAAAATAAGTGGAAGTTGCAAACGAGCATTTAGAGAACTGCGTACACACAAAACATGGATACAAAGCCTTGCAAATAACTCTACATGCACAAATAATAGAGACAACATCCTAGAAATAGCAACAAATTTCTATAAAGATCTCTATGACGAAAAAATTCGACACGAAGACCAAGAAAATATAAACTTCCACTCTTATAATAAAGAACCAATAAATGACTGGTATGAGGAAGAAATAGAGCAACAAATTAAAAAACTAAAACCAGAAAAGAGTCCAGGTCCAGACGGCATACCAAATGAAGCAGTAAAAATAGCTTCTATTCTTCTGGTGCCCATAATTACAACTTTATTTAATATTATACAAAAAGAACAAAGAGTTCCTGAACAATGGACAAAGTCAAATATTATTCTATTATACAAGAAGGGTAACCCGAAAGATATAAGCAACTACCGACCGATAAGCCTACTGCCGTGCCTATATAAATTGTTTTCATCCTGTTTACTTAGCCGAATAATTGAAAAAAATTGACAATAACCAGCTAGTTGAACAGGCCGGCTTCCGAAAAGGCTACTCTACTGTCGATCATATCCAAGTACTAGACAACATAATAGAGAAATATAAAGAATTCCGAAAGCCTCTCTACATAGCTTTTATAGATTACCAAAAAGCATTCGATTCCATTTCACATACTTCTATCTGGGAAGCACTACGAGAAAACGAAATAAACGAAACATATTGCAATATAATAAAATACATTTACAGGAATAGTGTAAGTAGAGTCAGTCTGGAGTCAATCGGTCGAGAAATCAAAATTAAAAGAGGAGTAAAACAGGGAGACCCCATGTCTCCTACGCTTTTTATAGCTGTACTTGAAATGTTGTTTAGAAAACTTGACTGGAAAGGTCTCGGATTGAAAATAACAAATAAATATCTAAGCCATTTGCGGTTTGCTGATGATATAATAACATTTCAGAATCAAGTCAACAATTAATAAAATAATAAAAAAAAAATAAAAAATATTTATTGATCAAGGTACAATACAACAACGTCGTTAAATAACTAATAGTAATACACTGTAAAATGTGCCATAACAAGTGAGAGAAGTAGAGAACGTAGATATTCGACGGACTCACGAACACCGAATCCAAACTAGGGCTAGCCTGTATTTTGGCGGTTTCGCTCATCCGACACCGATTCCTCACTTAATTTCCGAGGACCACATCCTCGAGGTGTATGCACCTTATAACTGAGAGGTTTTTATTTTAACAAAGAACACTTATATCCCAAACTAGTTATAAACTGTTATTTGGGAATAAGGAAAAAAATATAATAATAATGATATAAACTATGTTTAACTAAATCTAAATTAATGGAGTTCGAGCTTTGTTCTTTTTTTTTTTTTTTTTTTTCAATCTGCATAACTATCAAGGGTAAGTAAATTGTTTGTAATGTAAATAGTTCATGGATGAGTGCCATTATATGTTTCTTGGGTGATTGTATATGGTAAGTTGTGCATGATAATGTTATTATTTTTATTTTTTTTTATTTTTTTTTATCTTTTAATTACAGCAAATGTTGCAAACTCTTCAACAGCAAAGCGCAGACGTTGGACTAGAAATGAACATACATAAGTCTAAACTAATGACCAACTCTTTAAAAACACCTATCCAAATTGGAAATACAACACTATGCTATGTGGATACTTATATATACCTTGGAAAACAAATATCGTTTTGCCAAAATAGCAATGAAGAAGAAATTTCTCGAAGAATAAATTTAGCATGGCAGAAATTCTGGTCACTCAAGGAAATACTCAAAGGAGATCTCTCTCTTACCCTAAAAAAGAAAGTGATAGATAGTGCCGTTCTTCCTTGTCTTACTTACGGCTCACAAACTTGGGTTTACACAAAAAAAGTGAATGAAAAAATAAGAATATGTCAATATGCAATGGAAAGATCAATCTTAAAGATACGGAGAATAAACAAAATACGAAACAGCACAATCAGAAAAAAAACAAAACTAAAAGACTTCTTACACCATGCTATGAAATTAAAATAGAAATGGGCAGGACATATGGCTAGAACAGAGGACGCAAGATGGACAAAACAAATTGTAATGTGGGAGGGACCTAAAGGAAAAAGAAGACCAGGAAAACCACAAAGAAGATGGATCGATGACATAAAGGGAACAGCAGGAGAAAATTGGCATGCCCAGGCGAAAGATAGAAAGAAATGGTTACATATGGAGGAGGCCTTTACCCTAGAGAGGGGTTCTCATTCAACAACAAATAAATCGTAAATGAAACGTATATTTCAGCAATTTTAATTATTATTAATGTGTATTTTATAAATTTTATTTGATGATAAAATATATTTTTGCAATTATAATATGATTAACTTAAAGTTTAAATGAAATTAATTTTATTTATTGCATGTAATAATTTTTAATGAATGAGAAATTAATTTAATAAAGGCTTTTTTATTTTTTTATTTATTTTTATAATGAATAGTAACAAAAGAAAGAATTATGTAAAGTACTCAATCTGTGTGATTTGTCCCTATATATTTATTTATTTATTTATAGTCCAGATGGTCCGACGACCTGGTCAAGTTGCCGGAAGGAGTTGGATGAGGAAAGCACAAGACCGAGAGGAATGGCGTGCGTTGCTAGATGACTGCACTCAGTATTGGGTGACGATGGGCTGAAGAATAAGAAGAATTATAAATATAATTTCCATTAGCATTGGGCTATTTGATAAATTTTAGTATTTTAATTACTTAGACTGGTCTATAATTATAATGCCCGACAGCCCGTTATCCATTAAAAAACCAACGTAAGCAGCAGATTGTATTAGGGTCTAGTTATGTTATTACATTTATTTTATTGAATGTATTGAGGTCGAACGCTCGCTCGCTTATTTTGAGGGTCCTAACCTGAGGTTTCTCTGTGAAGAGGGTTGTAAAGCTCAAATGGCAGTCGTTTAATTATAATAACCAGTCGTGTCGTTAATAATTAATTTACTTAATGTGTTGAATTCGATTATTGATAAAATCATAATTGTATTTAGGTCCAAAATTAAAGGCTTAAGTGCACTTTATTTTTAATTTGTACAATAATGATTTAATAAACTAATAAAGCCTTACCTGGGCTCTCAAGCAATAGTTCTAGATGCAACTGAAAACGCTCAGATAATAAATGATATTTTATGCAAACGGCATTAAATACAATATGTCTACCATTTTAAAATGAAACTAATAGCACTTAGAAAGCCGGACTACTTTTTCGCTTGAGTAGTCAGTTAAACATAAAATAAATCTAATTTTCCCAAACATTTATAGTATTCTCGTTGATTTATGGTTTACTTTGGACACCAAGCATTCGTGTTCAGTATTAAATGTCTTTCAAATGAAGAATTACGGGTTGTAATCCTCTTAGATTTTTGGGGTTAATGTGAGTTGTCTTTATGATCGCTCTAGGGCTTCGCTTTCCAGCGGGTTTACTTTTAGGAGTTTTTAGCTTTTATTAGGACCTCTGGCGTCTTGATACCTTAGACTTCTCTTACAACACCTACTAGAAAAAAGAGGACGGTTCATTCTCAAGGAGTCTTCAAATTTATCGACTCCAGTCTATTTTCTTCTTCATCTCGAGTCATAATGGCTATATAGACTCTTTATTAAATTAAAATTAAAATTCATTTATTTCGAATAACAAAGATCCATATTCACAAAAATAAAAATTAAAAATTATTACAGTTTACAATTTAACATATTTGAGATTATTAAAGATTTATAATTGGAGTTGAAATATAATCAATAAAAATAAAATAAAAAGTCAAACAAATACTATAAATAATTAAATATTTAGGATTTCAATACCTCCTCAGCGGCACAGACACCGCGACATGTCTGTCACAGCAACGCTGGGTGTATGGACAATCCAGTCGTTCAGAGATTATTCTTAAAATGACATTGGAGCTGGCCCAGTATTTAGCCACCTGCAGCCCGGTTGGTTGCCTCGTTCAAGTCCTTCATTGTATAGGAGTCAGGGCAGCTGGGTATGACTTCGAAAACGGCTTTAAAGCCGTTAAAATTAAAAAAAAAATTCACTTAATTAAGTGAAATTTTAAACATAAGTTCATATATAGACAAAAAAATAGGTAAAAAAAACTTTTTAAGTTAAACGGTTTTATGTTAAACATACATTGCAATTAAGATAAATGTACTAAAAACCAAAAAATAATAAAATAGATACAGTCGTGGGAATTATAAACATATGCATAGACTAGACTAAAATAAAACCGTGGGGCACGTCAATTGTCTACAATCGTTGATTAAAATGTTTGTTTTGTAATGTTACACTATAATTAGGCAGTTGTTTAACCGACAACGATGGACGTGTGATAAGTAGGGCTAGAATGTGGAAACAAGCTAGCAAGCTCGATTATAAGCGAGTTTTAGGGTTTCATAGTGGTGAGCGAGTAGTACTTTTATCATATGTTTTGTCGATTAAAGACAAACTACGAACAGTGAAACGATTCCTCGCCAGCCAGCAGTGTGAATGTGCAACGATAAACTAGTTGAAATATCTCTTTTATTTACATGGAGTGTATAACTATTGGAATTTCCATGAGCAAGAAAATAGTAAGTAATTTCCTCACCGTCTGCGAGCCAACTGCCTAACGACGAATTAAACGATTCTTCTATCGCACATTAAGTCGATAATTTGTAGACAATTGACGTGCCCCACGGTTTTATTTTAGTCTAGTCTATGCATATGTTTATAATTCCCACGACTGTATCTATTTTATTATTTTTTGGTTTTTAGTACATTTATCTTAATTGCAATGTATGTTTAATATAAAACCGTTTAACTTAAAAAGTTTTTTTACCTATTTTTATTTTCTAGTTTTTAGTTTTTATTTCGCATTCTGTTTAATTCATTTATATCCACCCTAATTCCATACAGTTCTCGGCGCGTTTTAACCTTAAATCTTGATTTGGGTGGTGGATTTAGGCTGGATTAATCAGATACCTAAATTACAGATTCAATTTTTAAATTTAAATCTTATTATTATACGCCATTTAGTGGCTGCGCCCAACTTAAATATTGAGGTTGTATAGTACACTGTATTCTTCTTGTCAAGCCCTTTTATTTGATACCCATATTGGTGGGATTGATAAAAAAATGTTATCAGCCATTTGGTAGCGGCGGCCATCTTAGATTTCAATTTTGCATACTAAATTGTGTTCTACTTGTTGAGACCATTCATTTGATACCCATGTTGATGGAATTGTTAAACCTTAGTTATCCGCCATTTTGTAGAGGCCGCCATCTTGGATTTTAATTTTATATAGTACATTGTATTCTACTGGTTGAGCCCTTTCATTTGATACCCCTATTGATGGGATTAATAAAACATAAATTATCCGCCATTTTGTAGCGGCGGCCATCTTGAATTTATAATGATAATGAATAAACATAATTGTATTGTCACCAAAATCCAAAGTGTATACAAAATTTCAGATTAATCGGTTGACAGGAAGAGGGTGAAATTTGAATTACTAAATTTGACCCAAGAATAAATAAAACAAACGGGGTGAGCTAAATAAAACCGTTTAATAAAAAGATATTGCCTAGATTGCATTGGCAACCCAACTTGCTTACCCAGTGTTATCTTCTGCACAAAATTACAAATAAATTGTACAAACAAATTGTGTTATCCATATCGTTCATTTCTTCGAAACTGAAATAAGCTTTGAAATCGTATGTTGTTTGTATAATAAATATGGACAATTCAAATATAATAATATTTCAGTTTATTTATTCAATGAAGTATAAACAATGGCAGTCAATTATGTCGAATGCTGTAATCCGGTCACTGAGGTCAGTCGTAAACTAGAGCAAGTGACCTCTGTCATAATATACAGAACCACAGAGTAGCAGAGTCGGTGAAACAATTCTATTTATTCATTCAAATCGGACACACATCGACCAGATGGTCAGATGACCTGAAGAAGGCCGCTGGTAGGTACTGGATGCTGGTCGATTCCAAGCGGTCATTTTAGAAATCCTTGGGGGAGGCAAATAACCATAATTTAATCTCTGTATTTTACTGAGACTACAAATACAGATATTTATTTTATTCGAGTATATAGTTGTTTTCTTCTCTTTCTCTCATCTTATCGCTGTCCCGGTTGCTTTCCTGCTATATCTCCTCTACTTCGCCTGATCTTTGGTATCCTTCGTTGTAAGACCATTAGCACGCATATCCTTTACTGCGCCCTCGATTACTAATAGATATGTATTGATGTATTTTTTTTCTTCTATGTACTTTAATGTACAGACAACGGCATTTTACAATTTTGTAAATTAAACACTAGTCGTTGTTTTGCGTCTTCTCCATCTTCATCGGTCCCTCAATGCTGAGGATCGTGACCACATGTGTGTTTCCAGAGTGCGCGATCGGCAGCACTACGGACAGCATTATATATGCTGCCTCCAGCAGCTCTCCTCACGCTGTCCACCCATCTCGCTTGAGGCTTTCCTCTGGCACGTTTTCCATCTGTTCTGCCCAGTATTATGAGTTTTTCCAGACAATGCCCAGGCGATCCTGAAAAAACTTAGGGCCCTTTCCTGGCAGTACAAAGAAAGACGTTTCGACAAAGAATCTCAAATCGCGTGCGCTCCGCGACGCAAATATTTTTTTTTTAATCTATGCGTTCCGTGAACTTCCGTGATGCTGAGTTTTGCTACTCTATGAGAAATCATCTTTAAGCATTCTCTCCCACCTTTACGACTTCCTTGGCGAATGTGACAATAACTTTTTACGACTCGCTCAAGATCAATCCTAAACGTTACCTTTGACTGTGTGTTGTGGGTCAAATGTATGAATAACACAGGTATTCTTGACGAGATTGAATGTTTTATCTCTTTCTCTCTTACCAATTTACTAACACTTGTTTTTTTTTTCCGCATGTATTTTTCTTAGTAACATCTCAACTTATGATTCAGAGTTAACGTAAATCATTGTCCTAGATGCAACGGTACCTACAGGTGTATCAATGAAGTAATTTGTAACTCTTTTTTATAGGGAAAAAAGGACTAGGATCATGATTAGACATAGAAATAGGTTGTCATTTTGTAAATCTGTAATCCAGGTATAAGTGGGGTTCCCCGTGGACGTAACGAAATCCAAATACTTTCGGAGCATCCTAGGCAACAATAGTTTATAGTCTAGTCGGTAACGCAGATTGTATTTCCTTTCGACTCGAACAGAATATGACTTCCATCTAGCGAGAACAATCAGGAGCTAAACATCAAGATGTATTTAATTTAAGGCCACACAAAAAAAATCATGAATTAGCAAGAGGTAGTGGGAAGGCTTATAGCGAAATCCTAGCTTACAAAGTGATTTGCGGAAATGGAGGTTGAAATAGAGACCAACTTACCTGATTACGTATTCTCTTTTGTACCTTTTATAAGGTCACCGGCACTCACTATTCTTAGGACTGTTTTATCTCAAGAAACCAAGATTTTTCGTGCGAAAAAAGTTAAAATTGTAAAAAACACATGATTTTTTTTTTTATTTTATATATATTCAAAGACCAAAGCCAATGTATGTATACTTCATCTATTTTTGCCGCCAAATAGCAGTACTTGCATAGTCATGTTTTCATTAAATTTTTAAGGTTGAGGGATGTAGTATAAACACTTGTACATTTTTTTTTTCTAAAACGTATCTATCGTTTTAGAAAAAAATCTGTACGTGTTAGGATTCCTACACTACTTATGGATTTTATCTCCTAATGCTTTAGCTACCGGAGCGAATAATAAAACCTATAATCTTTCGCGGCCACCAGTGACCGCTTGGTCGCTAAAATATAAATTAGTAGATTTAATCATTGGATTTTGTCACCCTAATATCCATTACAAAGCAGTTATGCTAAATTATTTCTAAAAACAAAAACTTCAGAAAATGTATACCAAAAGTATAGACAGTAAAACATACATTACAAAAACGACTTTTAGTACAATCGACCTCAATAAGACACTACTACTTTATACTCCATTTTGACGCAACACCATCGGCAAAAAGGTCAAATTGTTACACATAATCTACCACATGCTGTACTGAATTTACTGCAGTATTTGAATAATATTTCGAGCTATCACAGCTATGCATGCCACCAGCATAAGTCAAGCTAAATTAGCCAAATTCCAACAAATAAGCCGAAGCGATAAATTTCAGTTTTAGCTGCCATACATAATATTAGCATGGTATATTGAACTAACTATGAGATATAGCAATACTTTCACTTGTATTTTTAAACCACATTTCGATTACAGGTGTCATAAGTTATTTGATAAAACGGATTTTGGTTCATTATTGATTCTCAGAAATAAATTCTCGTAAGACGACACCTCGGTGAACAATAGCGCCACTATCAATTAAAAATCATTATTCACTGATAACACAAGTTATCAAAAATCCGTTTTCTGTAATTTTGATTCTGGATCTGAAGTTAATTTTAAACATATTAAATTATTAAAATATAGTTCCGTATAGTTAAAAATTGCAAAACTGCTAAAAGTGGCCGTTTTAAGCAATATTGCAATTTGTACAATAAGGAAATATAATTTTATAATTTAATATGTTTAAAATTAACTTCAGATCCAGAATCATAATTACAGAAAACGGATTTTTGATAACCTGTGTTATCAGTGAATAATGATTTTTAATTGATAGTGGCGCTAGTGTTCACCAAGGTGTCGTCTTAAGGTGATACTTCGGTGAACACTAGCGCCACCGTCATTTAAAAATCATTACTCACTGAAAACACAAATTATCAAAAATCCCTCTGCTGTAATTATGGTTCTGGATCTGAAGTTAATTTTAATCATATTCAATTATTAAATTATAGCTCCATATAGTTACAAATTAAAAAAATGCTAAAAGTGGCCGTTTTAAGCAATAATGCAATTTGTAACTATAGGGAATAATAATTTAATAATTTAATATGTTTAAAACTAACTTCAGATCCAGAACCTTAATTACAGTAGAGGGATTTTTGATAACTTGTGTTTTCATTGAGTAATGATTTTTAAATGACGGTGGCGCTAGTGTTCACCGAGGTATCACCTTAACGGAATATCTTTAAATGGTTCAACTTTTCACACTTTTTCGAGATATCATGAAAAAAACTTGGTATGCAGTTTAATATTTTTTGAGAGGCACTCGTAGATAAAATAGAGCATATCTGTTCAAAGGTCTAAGAACGTTATTCATACGCAACAACGGACAAAGGTCGATCTGTCTTTAACGTTCGGTGATGTATAAATTGAATATGGAACATATTCAAAATCAATTTCTCCGAATTCAATAGAGCGTTCATAGATTTGACTTACACTGTCAAGGATTTTAAATAGAACTGACTTTCGATGTTTAAAATTTAAATTGGTGTTTTTCGAATGTCTATTTTTAAAATTGGTATGATACCAGCAATTTCAATAAACACAGTAGAATTTTATAAATGTGAATAATAGCATGACCTAGATGTTCCAAAGTTGACTTAGGTTTATTATTTAATTTTGTAAAATAACAATGCCAGTGACATAAATAAATATTTTTAAAATTTTTTTGGTTGGTAGTTTTACATGGCATACATAAAGTTAATCTAAACCAGTATGCAAAGTTTTGGTAAAGCGATATTTCCAACAGCATTATAAAACATACAGTATTTCAGAGTACACTGTCGACGAAGACATTTGCACCATAAATCAAGTTTGCCGGTGCACAAAGCACTTTGTTCCTTTTGAAAAACCCACGGAACCACAGCGAGATGAGTCTTTTGTACTAAAGTGACATTTGCACGGTGAAGGCACTCTATAAGATGTTTTCTACGAGAAATAAAAAGTGTTTACTGGCTAATTTTTCAGATGTTTTAAGTTTCCGTGCTTTTGAAATCGAAAAATGAATAATTAACTAATTTAAGTGTAACGCTCTCTTCTCCTTGGGTTCGCCGAGCGGTGCAGACGTGTATTGTGCTCTAGTGATTTAACATGGCCTTTATTAGTATTTGATATGATATTGCTGTTGATAATTTTAATATGTGTTAGGTAGGCCCGTGCCTATACGACGAGGGATTGGTACGCTTCAGGCTGGATCCCAGTGATAGGAGCGGGGTTGGTGCTCCTATCTTTACCGTGATTAGTGCCAAAGCTTAGACACGAATGGGTAATTCGGCCTTAGCTAATAAACACCTTAAAAATTTTAATCAGTTCATACGTAGCTCCAGAAAAAGCTACAAAAAAATGGTCATACATAGAGACTGCTGTTAAAAAACATCACACTACTTTGGTCAGTCGGTTGGAAAAAAGGATAAAAGACTTCAAGATATGTAGAAATAACGATGGTTGATCTATTTCTTCTCAGATGATATTTTTCTTATCTGGGATCTACCTTAGAATTTATATCTGTCAGTAAAAAGAAGAAGAATAACCAGCGAGGTAGTTCCGCGAAAATTCTTCTCCATATCCCACAGCATGCGAAGACGTTTGAATCATAAATCAACTTTACTCATCTTTTCCTACGAATTTTACTATTCACAATAGTTTTTATAGTTTCCCAGCGTTCCGGTAGTTCTTGGACTCGACAAATTATAGAATTTTCTCTTAGAATTGGAAAATTTTGCATATTCCTAGATGTTTTATACGATTTCTTTCATAGTATGAAATAAGTCGCTGTTTTACAATTGGTCGACCTAGACTTTTTTATGAGACCCATAGTCAAGGACCACATTTCGAACCCATATGTTATCACTGGTAACATATACTGGTTGAAAAACTTAGTTTTAAGGTACTGATGAGTTTTGGACGGACTAGAATGAAAAAGTCCATTAAATATGACAATGTAATACAAAAACACAATAACCAAGTTTTATATGGCTATGGCACATAGAATTGCATATATTTGACTTATAAAGCATTCCATTCACGACTGTTGAAAGTGCCTAGACGAGCGTTAGGTGAGCTCCACACGAATTGATTGCAAATTTTATTTTCTGTATATTTATAGATTATCTGTATGTGATCTCCTGTGGATTTTGTAAAAGATACGTCGTAAGGGAATAACAGAGGTCTGAATTTATTCTAACCTGTCCAAATGGTGAAGGATTCTTTTAAAAGAAGGGAATAGCATTCATAAGAAGGGTAATAGATAGACAAGCGGCGGATCATTGAAGTAACCAAAATTAAATTTGTGGCGCCACAACAAATGTTTATTTAGATGCACAACAGATAGCGCTAAAAGCGAGAACTCCGGAATCGCATACTATTACAAGGTAACAAATTACTACGATAGTTTAAATCGCGTTTGCAAAGTTTTTACGGATTGGAGCAATATAAAACATAAAACATTGTTGGAGCCGCAATCCTCAGGCATAACTGCCGGCCTGGTGGAAAGTTGTTGAATGTTTCCTGTCACCAAGAATTTTATGTCCACGGAAGAAACAATAAGGCAGCATGTTTCTCCAGACCCCAGATTCCGCAGAATGCTCACTTCTTCAGCTCTAGTATACTCATTTTTCTTTAATAGCCTTAATCGTCCCATTGCTCGGAAAATCTTGTCTTCCACGTTTCCATAGAAATAATCCATAGAAATAAAATAAAAAATATAGATATTATCTTTAAGGTGATACCTCGGTGAACACTAGCGCCACCGTCATTTAAAAATCATTACTCACTGAAAACACAAGTTATCAAAAATCCCTCTGCTGTAATTATGGTTCTGGATCTGAAGTTAATTTTAATCATATTAAATTATTAAATTATAGTTCCATATAGTAACAAATAGCAAAACTGCTAAAAGTGGCCGTTTTAAGCAATAATGCAATTTGTAACTACAGGGAATTATAATTTAATAATTTTGTATGTTTAAAATTAACTTCAGATCCAGAACCTTAATTACAGCAGAGGGATTTTTGACAACTTGTTTTTTCAGTGAGTAATGATTTTTAAATGACGGTGGCGCTAGTGTTCACCGAGGTATCACCTTAAGGATAAAGGTTATATTTTGAAAAATAAAGGTATAGGCACTTTCAACACAAAACCTCTCGAAAGTGCCTCAAATTTGTTACAACAACACCTTCATATAAATATGAAATGAAATACCTCAACGGGCCACCCTTAGCCCTAGAGTAGATTTATGTATAACTTAAAGATTAAAGAGGCAAGGAGATACGAGTATATTAAAAAGTTTATAGTGGAGAGATCTCCTCACTGATAAATAGGTATATCAAATTAAATCGAAGTTTTATATTACAACAACGCTTAATGTCTTCATGAACTCTTCTCATAGCAAAGGAGATGTAGCTTTTTCTTAAAAAATTAAGTGAGAGTTACGGTCTACATCAGCTTATATAAAATTTGGTAAATCTATTTGTTAGACGCACTAGCCGCTTTATTTAAAAAACAACAAACAATTAGATTTATTTCTTTATTTTATTTTTTTTTAGCCCCGTAAAGGTTTATATAAAAAAAGAGGGGTATAACAAATTTGAGGTAGTTTATTTAGTTAAATGATTATTAATTTTTATGAATAAGGTGTGTTAAATAGATAAAGAACGTGAAATGTTTTATGTGGAAAAATTCGAGTAAAAATGATCGAAAGAAACATTTGATAAGATGCCCAGCTTTAAATGGCCAGATAAGTAATTGTTTAAAACTATTATAGTTTTAAAAGAGCCATATCTCCTTGTTCCTTGATCTGTTAGAGCGTAATATCGCCCCAATACTGTCACTATCAAAATAGAGACAGTGATATGTGGAGACATTGGAGACCACGCCTTACTAGGGGTTCTGGTTTACGATTAATGCATTCTGTGTTAGATAGTGGCATGAATATAACTAGGGTCAAAGATTTTCCATATATTTCAAACGTTTTAATCGGATTTGGAATTTTTTTAGTATTTTTGTAGCTGTTTGAAAATATGAAATACCTTATCACAGATTACTAAATCAGAAGAAACATTTTTTGGTATCAAAAATAAAAACTTAAACCTACTGACAATATACCGCAATCATCCATACTAATATTATAAATGCGAAAGTCACCTTTTCAGACTGCTAGACTGCTGGACCGATTGTGATGAAATTTGGTAGAGATGTACTTAATGACCTGAGGTCAAACAAGGCTACTTTTGGGCGCGATATAACAGAGTCCTACGCGGGTCGGAGCCGCGGGGAACAGCTAGTTTATAATAAATTCCTCATACAATATTAAATCTCTAATATAATAATGGAAGAATCTATATTTGTAACCCTTAGTTTTTCGAAAATTAAAGAAAAGATTCTGAATTTGTACACAGAAAGTTTTTAAAAAAGGAATCACCCAACTTAAACCTTATAACAATAACAATCTGTCAAAAAGTCCTAACAGTAGTCTAAACCATTGCTTATGTTTTTCGAAGCAAACTGATCAGCAGCTGTTATAGCAATCTATATAATCTATAATAAAGTCGTGTTAGATACAATATTTATAACTCAAGAACGGCTGAAGTGATAAAAAAATAAAAAAAAATAAAAATAAAATATTCATTTATTGCAGTAATCTTGGTTACAATGGTTATGCAAGGTCTTCCCAGTAAGTAATCAAATGATACTTGTGTTGGGAATGGCCTGCTACTTCCTTAAAAGTTATACATAAAGACTACTAGTATGTGGATGAATACTATATTTATACAATAAAGAAACAAAAATAAAGTGACGGTACGAATGAAAGTGAGAGTATGTGTGAGTGTGCAAGTAGTGGTGTGCATAGCGATTTGGTGTGTGAATAATAGCGGAAAGTGTGAATATTAGTAAAATGATAAATAAAGATATATACTTAAATTAATAACAGACAAATATTACGTTACGTACGTTTAGGAAATAAATTTTCTATATCATCATATGTAAGTTTGCCCAGGTATTGAAATAAACTTTTTTTGCAATTATATGATTGCATAGGATAAATTTCAATGTGTTCATTAATTATGTTATATAGAAAAGCGGATAGGAATGGGTATTGACGTTTGGCAGAGGCAGTACGTACAAAAGGAGTGGAAGCTATTCTAACCTTTGTTCTCCTATTTTGGACAGGTTCTTTATATGTTAATGTTTTATGGTACTTTAATATCAGGTTAAGGACAAAGATTTTTCTTACTGAGAGAAGTTTACTAATGTTGTACAAAGTATGTGTGGAGAATCTACGAGGTTTAAAGTACATTACCTTTATGAGAGATCTCTGTGCCCGTTCCAAGGCTAAGAAGTCGCTCTTAGTAGCTCCACCCCAGGTTGGTATGCAGTATGAGATAATAGATTGTGCTAGGGCAGTATAAATCTTGTTTAAAAGAGTGCTAGACATCACATATCTCAAGGATTTAAAAACCCAGATCAGTTTCCTTATTCGACCTATCAACGCCTCCAAATGCGGATGCCAACTAAGTCTTTGATCAATAATTATGCCCAAGTATTTTGTCTGAGACACCTTGTTGATAGAAGGACAGTTGCATGTATGATCATCAGGAACAGGGCAATCATGTAGTTTGATAGTCAAACTAGTACCCGGCTGTGACTTGTTGTATAAAGCGAAACATATATAATTGGTCTTTTGAATATTTAGCGTTAGTAAATTATCTTTTAGCCATGTATATACCCGTACTAACCCAGTAGAAGCTTTGTTATGCACATCTGCCCAGTTTTTGCCTGAAAAGACGATGGCAGTATCGTCCGCATAGGAGAATATTCTTCCCCCAACGTCTTGTAAATTACACAATTCATTAATATATAAGAGAAATAATGTCGGGCCAAGAACACTCCCCTGAGGGACCCCGTATTTAACAGACTCCACATCACTAATGTAACCACCGATCTTAACAACCTGGGTTCTATCCTGTAGGTAGCTTCTAAAGAGAGAGAGTGCGACCCCCCTGATCCCAATGCTCTCCAACCTCTGCAAAAGGATTGAAAACGAAACTGTGTCAAAAGCGGATTTGAGGTCTATAAACACAGTTAGACTTTTGTCACCCCTATCAACAGTCTCAATTATATTCGAGGTCAAGTCTGAAATCGCATCTTGAGTGGAAATTCCACTACGAAATCCATACTGATATTTAGAAATAATGTTATGTTTATTGAGGTAGTTCGTTAGTCTCTTATTAATCAGTTTCTCGATTATCCTTGTAATTGCGGTTAGAACAGATATTGGCCTAAAATTACTTACCTGAGACTTGTCTCCAAGTTTATAAACAGGTGTTATAATAGATCGTTTGAGCTCTCTAGGAAAAATTCCAGTTTTAAAACAAAGGTTGGCCAATTTACAGATCAAGGGAACAGTAAAGTCTCTAGCATGTTTTAAGAATAATATGCTTATTCCGTCCCAACCACAAGCACTGCCGGAGTTAAGACTCATAAGTATGCTATGGACCTCATCACAATCTGTGTCCAGCAACACAAATGAACCAGAATGAGAACAACCGGGTGTGGAAATATTAGGAGGATTTGAAGCCGCTCCTTTAAGAATTATTTCTGCCAGAGAAGACCCAATACTTACAAAATAACTATTTACATAATTTACCGACAGTTGTGGTTGTGGTTTGATATTTAATAGGTCAACATTATTTTCTTTCGGAGGCTTGTATTGCGTAATATCATTTATTGCAGACCATAATTTTTTAGGTTGGTTCACAGATTCTTTTATTTTGAGGCTATTATATGTCCTTTTAAGTTTCCTTATGAGATTAGAACAAAAGTTACGGTATCTTCTATATGTTATTTTTAAAATAATATTATTTGGGTCTTTTTTAAGTTTAATTTGCATGTTGTTTCTGAGATTAATACACTTCAGGGCTCCAGTGGTTATCCATGGCTTTAAAATTCTTTTATTTCTAGGAATAGTTATGCTTTTGGAATTGGCCTGGATAACGCCTCTCAACATACCTATAAATGAGTTTGCAAATGTTTCAGGACAGTTATATATATTAAGAAAAGTTACATCAGATGAAAGAAGCATTTTATATGCATTATCAATATCAATAACATTTTTAATGTAGTTTGTGGTATGTCTATTACATTCATTAGTAAATTTTACCAGAACTAGACAGTGATCTGTGACTGTAGTATTCAATATAGCTACATAGACAGAGTTACATTTTTTATCTAATTTCAAAATAACATGGTCTAGACATGAGTCTAACCTTGTGTGATAAGTGTGGGCAGGTAGAAGACCATGCAAAGAAAGAGTATCTAAATAATTGAGACGATTTCGTCGTTCATGCGCCTTTTCATTAGCAGCGATGAAGAGGTCAATGTTAATATCACCTATTATCGAGATATTTTTAAAGTGTGATATAGATTCTAGATGTTCATCAAGGGAGTTTATGAAACCATCAGCATTTGAGTAAGACGGGGATCGGTAGATAGCTAGAAAGATCCAACCAGACATCTCAATTTGAAGACCAGTAGCATCTACAAGCTTTAGCTCGGTAATTTTAGCTTGAAGATGATCTTTAATATATACTACAACGCCATCATTTTGGTTTAAAAGTTTATTTGTTTGAAAGGAGTTGTAGCTAGTTAGCGATGGTATTGGTTTATTCAAAACCAATCTACATTCCGTTAAAAGTAAAATGTCGACATCAAAATTCAATTGTGATAGCGAGATTTGCAAATCATCCAGGTTCGCGTAAATGCTCCTTATGTTTTGACTAATTACAATTAGATCGTCATGGTAGTTAATGGTTATATATTGAGTTAAATCCTGAATGTTGCATTCCAATGATTTAGCGATCTGCAGAGAGTCCAATTCTTCAATTAAACTACAGTTACTATCCATAGTCTTGTAATGTTGTGATGTGAGTCATATCTAGTAAGGGAGGGTTATCTAAATGTAAGAAAATGTTTTTTATATATTTAATTAAGGGTATGGGATTTAAGTAGTATATATAAAACATACTGTTGGAGTGGATTATGTAGCATAAAGTTAGTGCATTATCGAGGCGCTTGTATACATTAGTAAGTAGTTGATAAATGATAGGTAATAAGTTAAGTCTAAAATTGTAAAAGTATAGTATATTTGTAGTTGTAATAGTGTGTGAGCTTGTGCATATTGATTGCAGTAAGTACGTACCAAACATAAAATCTGAATTTTGAATTGTGTATATAAACAAAAAATTTAGTAATATATAGATGTTCCAAATTACATACTGATATAGACAGTTAGAAAAAGCCATGTAAGAATCAAATACGTAAACCACAACGACAACTTCTATCATAAGTCATGCTTCTTGCATAAGTTGGTGCACCTGTGCTTCATTTTGAATGCAGATGATTCGTGAAGTATCGTCTCTCCGCACAAAGACTCGTCCGAAAGACGTCCAGCAGTATTTGTACCGCTTGGAGCGGACTAGGTCCCGTGATAGGAAGAACAGGCGAGCTCCTTTAGCAGTCAGGAGCTCAGATATATATATTGGGGTATCTTCATGGGGGGTGAGACCAAGGTGCTTAGCTTGCAATTTAATTTTGTTCTTTAAATTAAACTCCTTGGTCTTTTTCAACAAGTCTCCTTTGAGAATGGTGGAAGACAGTTCCAAAATAATAGGAGGTTTATTTTCCTGCTCATTTCGACTTTTGAGTCTGAAAATGTCTTTTATGTCTCGAGAACAGATATCGACATTTATAGTTTTGGATAATGTTAGCACCATGTTGACTAGGTCCTCCCTATTTTCTAGTTTTTTACGGGGTACATTTTTTAATTCGATACTAGTCTTACGTGCACCTCTCTGTAGATCTTCTAATTTGTCTTCAAGGATATTGATATATTCCCGATCTTTATTGGCCTGGGACTCAAGTAACTCAATCTTCTTACGAAATTCCTCATTTTGGGAAGCCAGCAGGGAAACTGTTTGTTCAATATTAGTGTTACTATTTTTAATTATATTAAGGTTTTTAGTTATATCACCTAGCTCACTCTTTTGGTCTTTCACCAAGGAAGCAAGAAACTCCTTCATTTCATCTTTAAAGCTTTGGTATTGCGAGGGCGACATGTTTTCTTCGCGCGGTCTTTTATTTCGATGAAAAACATAGTTTTGTGGCGAAAGACATCTCTCATCAAGCTCCAAGTCTCTGTTTGTTGTAAGTTGTGGGTCAGATCCAAAGTTAGAAGAGGTCTGTTCCCTCAGGTTAGGTGCAGAAGTCGTCTTAATGGGCGGCGATCTTTTCACTGACATGGCTTATTATAAATGACAACAATAACAAATAAATAATACCGCTATTGCGTGACGTAACGCACCTCAATATCGCTCGAACTTGTAGGCCGTAGTACAGGTAGCCGGCTGATGCCCCGATGACGCAGCGTCGCGTTATCTCATGCGAGGTAGGTCCGTCCGCCAGAGTGAGACGATAAATAGCGTCTAAAATGTCTTTTGCTCGCGGGGGTGAGGATGCGGTAACCGCGCTCGCTGTAGCTTGCCGTCGGCTGTCAAGTCGTGGAGTGCTTATATTTGTACGACGTATGTGCACTGATTAGTGTATATAGGAATTGCGACCGAATTTAAATTCGCTATATGATGGTAAATTACACAAACACTTCTTAATTTTATCGAAAATAATTTAGCAACACGTCCACCGCTCACAAGATCTCGGAAGGAAGAGCAGCAGCAGAGTGATTTGGCTGAAAATTGGTTGGGAGGTAGCTTAGAAGCAGGAGAAGGATATACCTTTTCATACCGGGAAAAAGCACTGTTCCCGGGGAAATTCACCGGGGCAAAGCCATGGGCAAAAGCTAGTATACATATACTTTATTTTATTCTGTTCTCTATTAAGCCAAATCCATATTCAATTCATATAACTTGTTGTTTACCAAATGTTCTGATTTTGGTTTTTCTAATAATAATAATAATTAATGATTTCAAAATATTCGTGTATGTCTGCCCTAAAACAGCGCATGTCCCAGTATTTCCTGCGCTCCAAACAATTGCTTTAATTGCTATACTGCGTCTTTGCACTGAATAGTTCATGTTTAGTCTGCTACACCGTGGCATGGACTGCTAATTAGTTACTCTGTGGTTTAGTGAATACTGTTGTTATGTAAAAACAATGCAAGGCTAGATATGGGTGTCTATTTGGTAAATACCCAAAATCAATATCTTTACCCGGGTAAATACTCGGGTTATTGCCCAGATTGGGTATTTGCCCTGGTAAACACAGGTCTCACACAATCTGATCTCAATGATCTGCCATGGCTGACATGGAAGTCTTTAAACAGAGTCCGGACCAAAGTCAGCCCAAACAACATGTATACAGATGGGGTGTAGGTACAGTTCAGAGGATACCTGCAGGTGTGGTGTCTCTCCTCAGATCGTGGCACATCTTTTATCTTGCCCTGCGTGCCCAGCCACCTGCACGCTCGGGGACCTATACGAAGCCACTGTCAACGTTGTCAGTGGCGGAGTTCTGGTCCCTACAAATATAAATTAGCCAGAGTCAACCTTTTTTTAATGATATGATTTACCTTCATATGAAATTTTCAGGTTTATTTTATAGAGTTTTATGTCTTTTAGGGTCGATTTCACCAAACATGACTTAATTTGAGAATAGCTATCCACGGAATATATTTATTCTTCCATTTAACTGTTGGATAACTTCGTCCACGTTCCACCACTTTACACCAGATTAAATTTACCCTCGGATAGTTACTCTGTGACAGGGAGTGAATCCGAATGATAGAAATGAATGACTGTATAAGTCGCCCAAATGTAATTGCTCGTTTCTCCTCTAATAAATAAAGTGTATTTCGTATTAATTATATTCGATAGGGTTAAACCTATGTCAAAAGTGTCAAAACGAGATATTCTTACAAAGTAAAATCAAAGAAGTTCGATTCGCGCGCGGTCTTTTAGTGACGCAATTTTTTTAAATCTATGGGTAAAATATATATCTATTATACCTAATAATATTTTTATGCCAGCGCGCCAGAGAATCAGCTGTTGAAACAATGACACTTGGACGCCATATTGAACTTATTCTTAGTATAAGCTCGCTGCTCGTTGAAAATTGGCGGAGTAGAGATTTACTCCAGCATAATCGTTTATTCTTGGATCAAGTCTATGGTGAAACGTAAAAATATGTTATCCTAGGGGTAACTGCTCGTATACTCTCGAGTAAAATTTACTCTTATTTGGTGAAATCGACCCTTAATAGTTTAATTGCTTTTCTCAACATTTTTTTAACAAAGGGTGTTGTCTATTATTATACCTAAGAAAGCAGAAACCGACAATAATATCAATTAAGATTAATTTATTCTCGTTTTATCACACTTTTGGTACTTAAACCTATAAATGTAAGTAAACAAGTTTGCAAGAGTCCAGAAAATTACTAAAAGCAAAGGACAAGAGCGGAACTAAGTCATCCTTATTCAAAGTCAACTGGCCGTGAAGTTTCCTTGCAGTTTTGATCGGGGCAGAGTATCCTTTGATGTTCGGCTTTGTTTTTGTCATTTTGGGAAACTTTCGATAAAATCAGTAGAGTTGAAACAGAATAATAGTTTATTTTTACGAAAATGCACCTAGTAATCCAGCCCGGGGTGAGACTATGACTTGGAGTGGTCACCTCGGAAATATGTTCCTTCACTGTGTTCACTTATAGCTCAGATTAAGATTTGTGATAAAAAAGAAATAAACATTATATTTTTTCAAGAGTAGAGGTCTTAGCTGTGCTTTCTGCATGTAGTCATATAGCATAAGCGTGTCTCTGTCTAAGGTTCCACACTCTTCGCTAAAGGACACAGAAAAGGTGATTGCAGTTAAAAACAGAAAGATAAAATAATTACATGCAAGATACACGTTCAATAACATACTCCTTTTTTGTTTCAGCTTTCCCGTTATTTGGAGATGAAATATTAATTATTCTACCCAGGGTCTTTGTAATTCATCTTGTTAATATTAAATGCAGCTCCTTGAGCTAAGCCTTGTAAGGATTTGACATGGATTATCTCTGATAATAATTACTTTTACCTTATTTTGTCTTGTCTTGTTATAAGTTAATTATTATATACCTACTAGCTTCTGCTCGTGACTTCGCTCGCGTGAATTTCCCTCGGGAACAGTGCTTTTTCCCGAGATGAAAGGTATTCTATGTCTTTTTCAATACTTTTAACTATGTGTATACACAATTTCAGGAATATTGGTTTAGTAGATAGGGCGTGAAAGCGTAACAAACATACAAACTCACTTTCGCATTTAAAATATTGGGACTAGCTTTTGCACGCGCCTCCACCCGCGTCGGGACTCGGTTATATCGAGCTCAAAAGTAGCCTTTGTTTGACCCCTTGTTTTTAACTTTATTCATACCAAATTTCAATAATATAAGGCAAATGGTTTAGCCGTGATAGCGTAACAGACAGACAAACTTTTACATTTATAATATTAGTATGGATATTATATAAATATAAAATAAGAATCATTACAAACGTTAATTACCGCTACAAAAAAAATTGCATAAAGAAGACTCCCCTCCCTACTTTTCTTTTAGAAATATCAAACTAGCAGTTCTAAATTTACCTATTTTACTTTATACGAACGAGAACTTATTCTTATCGTGAATTCTGTGCAAGTAGCATCTGCTGCAATATCAAACAGAATAAAAAGCCTCAACCACGAACAACAAGATAGTAATAAACACGACTGAACATTTTTTATTAAGACCACTAGACAAAAGCGATATTTTAAAAGCTTTTTTGATATAATAACTTCCTTGCACTCGCATCGGAAAGTTAACTTTATTTACATTCATATAAGGTTGATTTTTAATAAGCTGTTAATTTAAGCATTTAATTTTATATTGCTTAATGAATAAGCTTTCATTTGTTTTAAATATAATTAAAGTTAACCGCGTTCAAATAGATGTATTTTTCTAATAAAATGGGAAAAACTATTATAGTAAGAAGCGCAGCGTTGGACATCCACCGACCAGATGGTCAGATGCAGGCCGCTTCCAACCGGTCGTTCTGGAAATTCTTGAGGAAGGTCTACGTCCAGCTGTGGACGACCTGCGGCTGAAATGATGATGATAATGATTAAAGTACGTCAAAAGTCCTTCATCATCATCATTTCAGCCGTAGGTCGTCCACAGCTGGACGTAGGCCTTCCTCAAGAATTTCCAGACCTTCACACCCGTGTGTCAGAGTTTTTCGGAATCTCAACCTCTCTGCATTGTTGTTCAATATCATGGTTTTTTGTATCTGAATGATATTATAAAGTATACAAAAAGTTCCGTATAATCTAAATATATTAAAATGAAACCCGTTTCCCGTTGTCATGACATAGCATGAAAACGGCTTGACCGATTTGGGTGATTTTATTTTTGTAGTTTTCTAATACTCTGTACAAGGTTCTTACGGAAAAAAAATTAAGAAAGGCGGTACGAAGTTCGCCGAGTCAGCTAGTTTTTATTATAAAAATGTATAGTCGGAAAATAGGCATACAGCGTGATTGTATATAGTCATCGTAGCCAAAAATAAAGGTACTCTTTCTTGTACAAAATCCTAAAATAATATAAATATTTCGGTCTCAACGCATATAATTTGTCCGAGAATAAGTAAGAAGAGATAAATGGAAACAGAAAATAATATAGAAAGACGGATAATATAATAAGGCTGCTTTAGTTGAAGCATTTCAAAGTCACTTTAAAATTTTCAATTGAGGAGAATTTCCGTCGTACAAGTAACTATCAAGTAGGATTCGGATTTCAGATTTCAGCTGTCCCAACCAGGATTTTTATTTAAATTTGAATCCAAGTTTATTCCTGAGGTCATGACTTTTGAGTTTATACATACATATAGTCACGTCTTTATCCCATACGGGGTAGACAGAGCCTATGCCCAAAAGACCGTACACCACGTTTAGCATGATGACAGTTGAAACAGGAAATCAATAGTGATGGGTTGCTTACCACATCGCCTATTTTATGATTCCCCCATTCGCCGATTTCCTCAGTCAACATTTACGGCTTTTGAATTTATATTTCAGTGTATCTATAGTGAGGGTTAAAGGAAGCGAAAGAGGTATGTAAGAATCGTAGCCAATGGAAACCTCTAGTATCTGCCTAACTTTAAGGGAGACAGGCGTGATGATATTTATGTAAATACTAGCTGTCCCGGCGAACTCCGTACCGCCTGAACCTGCACTTTACTCACCGTTTAAACCTACCCTAAACTTCCATAAATATTTCAAGACCTAAATTAGCCAAATCGGTCCAGCCATTTTCAAGTTGTAGCGAGCTATCGAACAGCAATTGATTTTTATATATATAGAAGACAAGCTGTTCGCCGCGGCTTCGCCCCGCGTGGGACTCGGTTATATCGCGCCCAAAAGTAGCCTATGTTTGACCTCAGGTCGTTAACTACATCTCTACCAAATTTCATCACAATCGGTCCAGCAGTTTAGCCGTGAAGAGGTGACAGACAGACAGACAGACAGACTTTCGCATTTATAATATTAGTATGGATAGTATGGATATGGATTTATCTAGTAACAATAAAATTTTGATTGAAGTACCCTCTTCGATCTACATGAACTTCAAATATCAATCTTCATCATTCAGACGTGTTAGTTGCATCTTCAGCCTACACTTTGGAGCCCAGTACACTTTCAATCATGGTACTAGATTGGAAGGTACTGGTTATAACAACGAACGATTGCCGTCTGACCTCCGTAACACTTTTAACAGGGAAGTCAGACAAGACTGCAATACTGTAAGATTTTTCAGACTACCTAAAGGCATATACCTAACACCAGCATTCCTTGGACTGTAAGCGTAAGCTGAATGTGTAACTTAGAAAACATTATAGATGAAAAAGAAGAAAATATTCGTGTTACTTGTGATCAAACTAAGATACTTCCAACGAAGTCATCATGTCCCACAAAGTCAGTGTAAAGCTACTTTATTTGCGGTCGATTGAATCCACATCGAGCCGGTTCTATCCAGCGCAAACCGGTTTGCATTTACAAACGGTCGTTACACATACTTCCGTTGAATACGGAATTAGGTTTCTAGTTTGTGTGTATTAAATGACAAACCCTAATGTTTGTTTGGTAATCTAAGAGTGTAAGATTAATCGATTTATCACACGATAGCTTCAATGTTTATTTCATTTACGTGGAATATGTTTTTGGGTTTCCAAAGAATGAAAACTTTTCAGATTAGCTGTCCCAGATATCGGTGAATTGATAAAGAAAAGAAGAACGTATATCCACTTTACACATATTTATATGATTCCTCTGCCGATTTGCACCGACATCTACTTTAGGCCATAGCTGAAAATGTGTGTATTGCTCTGTTAGAGTAATAACATCACTGAGCTATGGACCTTTTTGTGTTTCTGCAGTACACATAGATATTTTAACTGTGTGCTCATAAGTTGGCAATCTAGGATTTAATTGTGATTTTATTTTGATATAAATTTTTGTTTTAAATAATTAAGAGGCCCAAAGGATTAATAATTATAACAAACATAGTAAAACAAGCTTTTGTTCCCAGCTTTTCCCGCGTGAGATTCCCTCGGAACAGTGCTTTTTGCAGAGATGAAAGATACCCTACGTCCTTCTCAATACTTCTATGTGTATGCGATGCTTCTAGTGAATTTTAATAAATGAAAATAAATAAAGAAACTTACTTTCGCATTAACAATACTAGTATGTGAATCATTTTCTACGTCAGTCTGACTACAAATACGATCACCCAATTTCCAATTCACGAAAATCACTCGTAAGTGCTCTAACAAAGAGGTTAAAGTTTAATATTTTAACAGGTGCATCTAGCAAATCTTTAATTAAAGGAAGTTGAACAACTAAGGATAGAATTTCTCGCGACGTAGCAAATTTTGTATGGACCGGGACCTGACCTAATTTTGCTAACGGCCAATTACTTGAAAACGATTTGGAAGACTGAGTGCACTCAGAGCAAGTCTGTCTTTATGATACTCCGTGTCACCCAATATTGGAGGTATGTGGGTATCATTGACCTTGATCAGCTTGCTTAAGATATCGGGATCAAAGAATAAATGTAAGGATATTTTTAGGTGACAAAAGAAATAAAATATTTTCAGTCAATGAAAACTAAGCTTGTCAGGACCTGATATAAGAAGTCCACAAAGTGCTGGCTTAACGTAGTAAAGAATATGCGTGCTAACGGTCTTACAACTACCTAGTTGTAAGACCATTAGCCTAATAGACGTTTAGACGGAGAGATCTAAGAGAGGATCTATTAGATAGGCTACGGTAACCACATCTCATCAGGTTCTGCTTGCCAACTAAATGGCATAAAAAACAAGGATGCGAAATACCGGGTAAAGGTGGAAAAAAGCAAGAAAACGGAATTTGGGCTCCGAAAACAACTAGTTGAGGACGCGATTGGGAGAGCGCTCTACAAAAACAAAAGAAATAAAATGATATTATATCACATAATAGTAAAAAATCCAGCATTTAATAGAAGTAGCTAGTATATTATGATCAAGTATATTTAGACCTTATGGTTAAAAACAGTTATTATTATATCAATATAATAAGGTGCCTTCGGACTAGTTAATTTGGGAATCAAAATTGTGTTAATCATAACTTCCCTGTTTTACGTGAACGGTTAAACTCATGATAGAATAGGAAGAACTTTATGACAACCGCTTGTGTTAAATAAGTCTAGAATCGTTCAAGCGAATTGTTTACCAAAACGGATATCCGCTCTAAGCGACTTAAACAATGATCACTCATCGGAGAAAGCTTTGCCGGTGCTTTATTAGAGCTTTTGTGTTTCTCAATCAACTGCAACTCAAGTTGTAGCCGTGAAATTACTTAATTTGCGGTCCAAAGACAGAAAATGTATGACTATATAATAGACTTTTTTTTTATATTAAATAGATTCAAGCGTTCCTTTGCGGAAGTCAAAGTTACAAATACTTACTAAATTACTTTGTGTGCTTCCGCCACCAGTTAGTTCATGCAAACTACTGCTGGCCGGCGCCCATCCTGTTAGTCCCAGCATGCCCGCCAACATTAGTTTGCACACACAAACTAAGGCTGGGTTGCACCAACTTACTATAACAATAACTGTGTAGTCAAAGTACCGGTTTGGTGAAAAATGGGTTGCACCATTTTGTCAGTCGTCAAAATTCCGTCATAACTTTTACGCTAACCGTAACCGCCCAAACTTGACCGGTTAGCGCTATTGTTATTGTCAATTTATCTGTCAAGACGGGTCGAATAACCTACACGGACGTCATTATACTTGTAACCCTATAAGTACTTGTTAGTGTTCTTTGTAATCACTACATTTTTAAGTTGTTATAAGGGTTTAAGACTCTTTGTTTTGTGGCAATCTCAAATGTTTTGGATAAACACTGTGGTGCTAGTACTGGTGGTGGCGCAAAGGGTAAGATCCACTTCATTCAGGTTGTTGGTCACCGCAGCGGAGCAAATGATTAAGTAAAAGTAGACGTCATCTTGAATTACGCTGGAATAATCAAGCACCACGGAGGCCCAACTGTATATGGAAGTTTATGGAGGTTTTTGTTACACCTTCCCTCCACCTCCCATGGCTCTACCAACCTCTCGGTTATACGAGCCGAATCTCGGGAGAGTGCGCTGTACTAGCATTTCGCATCTCTTTCCAGTCGCACCTGCTTGATCTCCCTACAAGTTCTCTATAGTGTCGCCTATCTATGCAATCATTGCATTTTAATAACTCTCCCCCATCTTTAGGGGGCTTACGTTACGTTATTACACCTATGTGAAATATTTTTTTCTTTCTTTTATTATTTATACAAGACCTGCTATAAATATACTCATATAAAAATGTATTAACTTACAACGCTGGTCACTTGTTACTTGTCCATAACACTGAAGCATTTTTAATGGACCGTGTAATTTAACTCTCCTTATTTTCAACTCAATGTTGCTAAGAGCTATTGTCGAACAGCTAATTATTTAGACGTGAACTTTTACAAGACTTTAATTAACGCAAATAACAACTGATTAAATTTAAAACAAAAATCGTAAATGAGAAATCTGTCTTAGTGATTTGATAATCGCCAATTTTTCGGTAAAGAAATATACTGTGTCAGAGGCTTGAGAAAATATCAAAATATTTCAATATGTGTGTACGTTCAATTGAGCTTTTGTAGCCTATTTATAACAGAATGGATAAAATAAGGCATGAAACCCATAAAATATTACTATTACTAGCGACCCGCCCCGGCATCGCAAGGGTGCAATTCTATATAATACATGTATTATACATTGTAAACCATCCTCTTGAGTCACTCTATCTATATCGTTGTGTAGTTTCAAAGATATAAGCATACATAGGGACAGACAGCAGAAAGCGACTTTGTTTTACATATATGCGACCTTTGATAGTGATATTGATGACTCTAAGCTAATATACAATATATGTTTTGTCCAAAGCGTTCATTGATCAAAAACGTCAGCACGCATAACATCAACCCTGTATCATTAAAAGTGTCTCGTGCCGTCTCGTAACGTATGAAATATCGTTACACTCACATCTAAGCCAGAGCGGGGAGTTATAAATTCGCTTCGGAGCGGAAACTGGGCGCTGATGAGAAATTTCCCAAAATTAAAATATAACAAAATAAATCTCGGAACGCCGCGCACGATTTTTGCGGAGTCGCTGCTGCGGGGAAAATGGTTTGTTCTATTTTGCACCAACTTATCTAAATAATAAATGTAAAGGTTGGACGGTCAAGCTTAGTGTACGATGACTTTGCATACCTAAACGGGTTGATTGTAAGGACTTGTTCTTATTTAACATCTTTTTTTTGATTCATTCTTCGTTTGTCCCACTGAGTTTTGTCCCACTAATAAATTTCTTAGTTAGTACCAAACATTATGCTTCCTTCGTCCCAATGTACAACTTTTATTATTTTATTCCTCGTTGGTCCTACTTTGCATTCCTTGTTCGACCCGTTGTTTTTTATAAGTAATTTTCTTTCTAAATAATATAGGTTTTTGTTTGTTATTCGTTCAAAATACTTTTTTGTTAGCTGTACCTTTAAAGTACCTTCTTGTGAACTGGGACAAACCGGGAATATAAAAGTGACTGGGACAAACGAATCATTTTTTGAAATGTGGGACAAAATTTCAGGACGAACGAAGAATAAACCTTTTTTTTTACACATTTTATGTAAATAAATAATCAATCAATCAATCAAATTATTTGTTATTAAAGTTGTCTAAACTTTAGTTTTATAAAAAGTCCATATTTGTTAATAATTTGTCCTACTCTATGTTAGTAAAATATTGATTTTTTAAATAATTTAGGAGTGATAAAATAAAAAATAAAAATAAAATTTGTTTGCTTAAAATCTACGTTCCTGGCGGACCACAGAGACGTGCACATTATCATCATCATCATCATTTCAGCCGCATGCTGTCCACTACTGGACATAGGCCTCCCCCAAGGACTTCCAAAATGACCGGTTAAATAAAAATATTCCTTCCTTTTCCCTTTCTTATCATCATATTAATTATCAGACTCGGACATTATGGACAATTACAGGGTCAATTGTCCATAGTGTCCGAGTTTTTTAAAACCGCCTCCCGACCTCTGACATGATTCTTTTAACGACTACATAATGGTAGCCGAGACAAAAATAAGATAACTTATGAAGAAGGATATTTTCACTGGTATGGAGGTTAGTTATCAACCATCATAGTTATTGACACACCAAGAATATTGTAATTAATTTTCTTAAAGCGTAAATAGTAGTGTTGCAAAGAAAGTGGACGCATAGGGAATATGTGTTAGCGAAAATCATATTTGGCATATAAATATTTTCTTATATGGTTACTGTGCGATTGCAAGTTTTGTATAATATGTTGTAACTTTTATTTATTTGTTACAAGTTTGTTACATTGATCTTATAATATTTTATTGGTACACAATAGCTAGTTTATAGTTGTTTTCTAACCAGCCGCCTGCTAACTGGCAATCCTTCTTGGAATTGGGTCTGGATTGGGTCGAAGAAAGGTACACAATAAAATAAAGTGTTTAGCTTATCAGAATAAAAATAAGTTTGTTCTTGTTAATATTTGTAAGCCGGTTTTTTAATAGCATAATATTTTCTAACAGCTCAAGCTAAAATATTAATTCTATCAGATATAGAATACAACTTGTCACAAACAAAGCTTTGCAATGGGGATGTTCGCGTCTTTTTTTACTATTTTCCGACGCGACTCTACTCGACTCTGGCGTAATGTACTTTAAATTTTAAACATGCTTTAGAAACATTTTAGTGCATGTATTTTTGAGGAATGCATGAAATAGATTTGGATTTTTTGTACAAAGCATTTTGTTCCCGTTACAGGCTTTTGAGTTTTCAGGAAATAAGATTGTATTTTAGTTTCAAATTATAGTACAGTACCAATCTAGCACAATTTTTGAATACAATAATCTGCTTTATTTTTTTTGTGACTACGAAGCCATAAGTATGTATCCGTGAAATGATACGAGGGCACTGTATCATGCTTAAAAGTAACCATTTTATACCTATGTGGTGACGTTAAATAAATATCCTTTCCCGAATCTCGTACCAACATTTTCACATCTTAACCAGTTGCGCAGTTTAGACAAAAAAGCGTAAAACATTTTTTTTTGCGTTCAAAATAATATTGGATTCTTTTTTGACTTTTGATGTAGAGTAAAAATTAATACGGAACGAAAACACAACGAAAAGCCGCAAAAGAATGACGAAAATATTATAAATGCCAAAAAAAAGTGTTCCAAGATATTTAATGTAACAAAAAGGCCTGTTCTTTTTTATTTTTGGTCTCAAATTAAATTAATCACACGTCCCCTTGTGACATTTTTGTGACGCCGCAGATGTCGCGGCGCGTCGCTAACAAGTTGCAAACATTTGTCGTATCGCAACAAAGTATTACGTATCTGATACGATGTGGGTACTGACTGAAGACTGGAGGCCTGTTTTTAAAATCTCTTACTCGCCTAAAATCGGTGATTTTCCTTCGACTTGCCGATTTTCTGTGAGTCTTAGATTTCAAAATAAACACCTTGGTCTTTTCCATAAACATCTGGTATTTTTCTCAGCTTTTAGTCTCCAAAAGGTGGAAACGAGACTTTTGTTATTAAGACTTAGCTATACATTCATCTGCTCTCAAAAAGTTGATAAATATTTGCTCATTTTAAAATGAGCAAATGGTTTTACAAATCCAATAGTTATGGTCCCACCAATAACAACCCATGCAAAATAAGTAATATTTCTTTGTAGTAAGAGAAACGTCTTTTCTTAGAATAAGAATAAAAAAAAAGATTTTTTTTTTCTCTCTCATCTTAGCGCTTTCCCGAGTGCTTCGTCAGCTGACTGCTTTGAAGCCCAGACTCAACATTAAAACATGTTTACAACCTTTTTTTCATTTAGAAATTAATAATATTATCTTTTGACCTACGCTCATAACACAAACATAAAAATATTAAAACCGTTCCATCAAAATAATTCGAAACTCCCAAACAAAAAGGACTCGACCTAAAACAATACCACAACACAACAAGTACACATAATTAACATATGAAATTTTTCATAAACGTATTAGAAAGTTATCACAAAATGGATAAACACAAACACGAATACTCCGAACTTTTGTTTTAGTTCAAGATCCCAGAGTGCGAGACAACTTAGAATAAGTTATGTCTCGCACTCTGGGATGTACGATGGACTGATGGACGAAATCTGTAAAGCGTGTTTTTTTAGTATTTTCAAACTATAGTTATTGACGTGACAACGTCTTAAATTAGGTTGCGGCTGGGAGTCACTTATGAAAAAGTGTAACGCTCGGTAACGTTACGATGAGTCACCGAACGAGAGAGAGGCCCGCCGAATGCCTTGCGTCTCTCTCCCACTCAACTATGATCGGTCTGCCGCGCGCGGCAGACCGCGCGCGGCAGATTATATTCATATCAATAAATATTCTACCGAGAAAAAGACGTTGTCACGTAAAATCTTCGCCCGTAAAACCGACTTTACAGGCAACCATTTTTTTTTTTAAACTATAAAAGAATCTATATCGTTCTTGCATGGTTTTTGAGGGGTGATGGTGAGTTGGTGAGCCACCAAAAAGAGGTCCCGACCGAAGACCAGCGCTGGATGTTATAGACCTCCACCATATGCTGAGTCGGAGCCTATTTATGAGAATGTTTGTTTTTTTTTTATATTTTGTTACTTTTATCTACATTGCTCAAAAATAAATTGATTTTTATTTTATTTTGTATTTATTTTTTATTATATATTTTGTAACCTAAAAGCCTTAAAAAGTGTCCAGCAATTTCCATTAACGACCGCTAGAATAGTTTTATTTTGCTAGACTGGCCAAGTAAAACTAAAAACCTAATGTATGAAAACGTCTACATTAAAAAACCTCCATTAGCAGCCGGCAATGATTTTTTTTTTATTTACATTGTTGCGTATGCCATTAATGAGTCTATTGACGTATTGTATTATTTAATATAGAGGAATGGCCAAACCACTTTGACTCGGGTGTAAAGTGAAGTATAGTCTTGTAGAGTAAGAGTGTGTAGTGAAAAGCTTGGCTCTACATGTGATCTGATAAGTTTTTAATAGTGCGAGTCTGATTTTGTCTTGGCAACATTTTACGAACACTATTTGGGTGACATTTCTTTCCTTAATTTCTCAGATTAAAGAATTTCTTATTTTAGTCTTAAGAATACCAGTTTCTATACTACTAGCTGTTGCCCGCAGCTCCGCCCGCGTGTGCCTCGGTTATATCGCGCCAGAAAATAGGCTATGTTTGACTCCTAGTGCATAACTATATCCATACCAAAGTTCATAACAATCGGTCCAGCAGTTAGCCGTGAAGAGTTGACAGACAGACAGACAGACAGACTTTCGCATTTATAATATTAGTATGGAAATATAGCATCCTTAATTACACACACAATTTACATAGTAATAAGATTTGGACCTTAAGATTAATGCCCAAGAGTTTATATTTCCATGACCCAAAAAGCGAAAAATTATAACCATATCTAGCTTTTCAAACAAAGATCTAATTTGCGCATTAATAAATATTCTATGTCGGCGTGTCAACTTTCCAGGGCAGAAAGGCCTATAACTTATCTCGCCGTAGTACGTCTTTGTTACGTAGGCTGTGCGTTAAAATATTAAAATTTAATTTGCATGTTAAGGCGAAAACGACTTAATAATTCTGGCAGTAAGATCCGAGGGAATAAGCACATAAATTATAAACTGGACACGTGTTAACCAAAAAATTTCGCTTTGTTATAAGTCAATTTAGCGTTTTTCTGGTCTCATCCTAATCCACACGGCTTCGAAGCACTGGGCGGCGACCGCTTAACATACATGGTCTCATTAATTTTACTCCATAAATTGATTTGATAAATTTACCCGTTTACGTCTAAAAGAGCACAAACCCCTCTCCTATCACTAGAACCCATCCTGAAGCGTACCACTAAAACGCCCGTGCCTCTATGTTGTCTACCATAGTACCGTTATCTACATATATTAATATAACCAACTCCAATATAAATACTAAACTAGGCTATATTAAATTATTCAACAACACATTACAGTATAATACACAGCCACACTGCTTGCCAGATTCTAGGAAAAAGAGCACATTACATTGATACTTAAGACGACAACCGATATTGGTCGAATACAATGAGGACAACTATTTTATTGTAAAACCTTATTACGATTCTGTGCGGAAATGACACTTTATTAATGCCTTCATTTCCTACAAACCAATAAGAGCTCACGTGAAATGGAATTCTACTACGTAATATTTAGATAATAATCAAAAGTTCATATAACCGCGCTGTTGAATTCAGTTTAGATAAAAAAAAAGTAGCAAAACATCTAAAAATAAGGCAAACATTGCAAAACGTGCCGGTTTACGCAACAAATTTTAAACTCGAGTCACCAAACATTAAATTGTTGAATACAGCCGGCTCAAAAAAGCGGGTATTCCAGACCATGAAACTGATGTGAAATGTTAATTGTGCGTTTAATTTTAAGCATGCTCGCGTTTTTTACATTTTTGATTCTTTTTTGCTCTGTTTTATGAGGCTATCGTATATAACTGCCGTCGTGGTCAAGTGGTTAAGGCGTTAGTTTACCTTTAGCCCCGGGGTCGTGGGTTCGATTCCCACGGGAAGCATACTTTGTTTAGTTGTTTTCAGGCTAGTTAGGACATATTAGGCTAGAATCACCTGATTGTCTTACAGTAAAGATGATTCCGTGAGTACATAAACTGCACAAAATATACTCGTGCAGTACATACTGACGCGAACGAAATCGCGCGGTGGATAGTCGATTTTGACATTAATATTATAAATTCAAAAGTGAGTTTGTATAATACAAAAAAAGTTTTTTACCTCTTCACACCCTATCTATTGAAAAAATGTTCCTGAAATGTAGCTAGAAGTTTTGAGAAGGATATTGGGTACCTTTCATTTCAGGAAAAAACACTGTTCCCGAGAGAAATTCATGCGGGTGAAGTACCGGGCGAAAGCTAGTTTCCTATATAAAAAAAAAACTAACAAAATTTAGTTTTAAATAACAAAATAACATAAAATTAATGTGTCATACTATTTCAGGAATAAAGCCTAACTAAACAAATTTAGAGAAAATACCAAACTTAATATCTAAAAAATAATCATTGAAATCAACTTTATCATCAGCTGTTCACAACCCACTGCTGGGCATAAGCCTCCCTCTGTCTACGCCATGTATCCCTACTGTGAGCCACCGCAATCCAGTTGTTGCCAGCAACCTTCCTAATATCATCGACCCATCTAGCCGCTGGACGTCCAGTACTTCGCTTTCCGTATTTAGGGTACCACTCCGTTACAGCCTTACTCCACCTACCATCGTTACTTCTAGCCAGGTGTCCTTAACTTAAATTAAATTAAGTTAAATTTTAAGATAAAAAAAACAACAAACAAAAAAATTATAGCTAAAATATATTATTAAAAGGAGTCCCTTTAGGCAAAGTTCCGAAGATACTGGCAGCATTCCCCCTTTGAATAGCTAAATAATACCTTTTTTATAATACCTTTCATTAGTCTCCTAATATTAATATCTGAAAAATGATCTGAAAAATCGCATTATTTTACTCCAATTTCTCCATGTCAAATATGTTTAAATCCACAGATGTATTACGTTTGCCTTCCCTGTCTTCATATTAAAAATATATTGTCTTTGAAACGCAACCTCAGATATTGAATTCAATTTATGAGACTCGCACGTCTTGATATTCAAATTATATACAATGGGAGAAATATTATGAGCATTCGAAAAGAGAAAAATGTTAAAAAACTATGTTGCAGTAGCGCATAGTTAGGCTGTATATTATCTATACTAATCTATATCTATTTTATACTTAAATACTTACTACTTACTAGCTTTTGCCCGCGGTAATTTTTTTAACAAAAAAAAAACAAACAAATATACACACTCACTTTCGCATTTTTCATTTTTAATTTTTTTTTTAATCTGGATATAATCCACAATATGGCAATCAAACATAAAGCTTATTTTTGCCAGTATCAAGTTTATAGATAAATGTTCTTCATTTTGTCGAGTCACAGTCAAGTCAAGTCAGTAGTCATGTTTAGTCAAGTTAGTCAAGGGCTAAGTGAAGCGGTGGAAGTTTCACTAAGCTTTATCTTGGGAGATTTTGGTGACAAGGATTAAAGTCACTTATACGACATTGTACCACTACCCAACACTCACGCTTGTTCACGAACACTTAGTAAATAATAATCCACCTTTATTATGCACAAATACTCGAAAAACCACAAATATTATAAAATAAATACAATGACGATAACTGAGCGACTTTAGCTTGACGCCAAAAACTCCACTTTCGCATTTATAATACTAGTTGGGATTTTATGGCCTGTCTTACTTCAACCATCCTCAAGAATGCTGTTATATTATTTATTCAACTTTATCTTTACTAATATTATTAAGAGGAAAGATTTATATTTTTGTGTGTATGTTGCTCTACGTGCTCTGTGTGTAGTAACTCTTTCACCATTCATCATTTCAGCCGCAGGTCGTCCACTGCTGGACGTAGGCCTCCCCCAAGGATTTCCAGAACGACCGGTTGGAAGCGGCCTGCATCCAGCGTCTGCCTGCGACCTTCTTTAGGTCATTTGATCATCTGGTCGGTGGATGTCCGACGCTGCGCTTGCCGGTGCGTGGTCGCCATTCAAGAACCTTTCTGCCCCATCGGCCATCGGTTCGTCGCGCTATGTGCCCTGCCCACTGCCACTTCACTTCTTCCACCATTGAAAAGCTACATTCGTCCTGAGTGACATAGGTTATATATGTACCACGGTAAAGCCGGGGTAGGTTGCTAGTAAGAAACAACGATCTGTCTCTGTGATTTAATCTTTATGGCGTTTGCCTAAATATCCGTTAATAATGTTCCGTTTGCTTAGAACATTGCAGGCTTTAATAACCTAATTTTCTGATAAGATAATAAGATAAGCCTTTGGTCACGGCTTATGAAAGATAGTTAAGTCGAAAGGTGGTTTTTCAAAACAATGACACCAGGGTGTGCCAAGTCAAAGGAACTTGTTACCCACATAGTTCGTGATCCCAGAGGCCCCAGACAAAACTTATTGGGATCTTATTTTAAAACTTTTACCTTTTTCTTACAAAAACAGGCTAACTTGAAAACTAGGTTAAGACCATTATCCGCTTAAATCATGTTGGTATCTAGTAATATCACAATATCTCACCTATTAATATTAACTTGATTTGGGTGGATAAAAGACAGTTGATGTTTAATCTTCATAGATTAAAAAATATGGACACCGCGCGCGATTTCAAATTTTTTGTTTAATTTTAATGTGATTATCCGTTTACCCTATAATAATGTTTCGTAAAAAACTCAAACGAATATATTTCCAGCCAGTATTCAACTTTATTTTTCGGTTTGCAAAATAAAACTACCATGCAATCGTAAACTCTCATATTGGTAGATTCGAAATACGATTCGAAACGCAATGTTCAGCTATTCGTATAAATTGTATATTCCAATTGAGTCATAGTTAAAGCACGGAGTACTAAATGTGTTTGTGAAGTCTAATTTAAATCGTAGGTGGACTACCTGCTACTGTAGGTGGGCTAACTACTTCTGAGCATAGGTAGAGAAAATGACGGGTGGGAGACGGCCTGCATCCTGCGCTTGATTGCGGCCTGTTTCAGGTGATGTGAACTTACCTGTTACATCACCATCTACTTTAGAACTTATTTATTGAGATTCCTTTTATGTACCGCAATCTCATAGATACTTTAATACTTTTAAAATATTTATACTAGCTTTTTCCCTCGGTTTCGCGTGCATGAATTTCCCTCAGGAACAGTACCTTTGCCCGGGATGAAAGTTATCCTATGTCCTTATCAATACTCCTAGCTATGTGTATGTGAAATTTCAAGAAGATTGGTTCAATAGATAGGGCGTGAAGTAACAAACAAATATACAAACTCACATTTGCATTTATAATATTAGTTGGGATTGGGATTTTTTCCGATTGAGTCATAGTTAAAGCACGAAAACGAAATGTAGCTGTGCAGTCTGTGTGTGTACCATGGACAAAGCCGGGGTGGACTGCAAGTAACTACTAAATTTACTTACTGTCTTTGCCTTAGTCATCATCATCATTTCGTGTAGGTGTCATGATCAATTGACCATGCACACCCTGGTGTCAGAGTTCTTCGGAACCGCCTCTAGGCCTCTGACGTGGTTCCTTCAACGACTACCAAGTGGCAGCCGGGACCAACGGCTTAACGTGCCTTCCGAAGCACTGAATCATCTTAATTATCAGACAATCAGGTGATTCATGCCCGCGATGTCCTAACCTAACTGGAAATAACTAAACAAAGTATGCTTTCCGTGGGAATCGAACCCACGACCCCCGGGTTTACAGACAACACCTTAACCACTGGACCACGGGGGCAGTTTGCCATAGTGATTTACTTCTGCATGTTTAGAAATAATACGATAAACATAAAAGTATGAAACTGCACATAAAATTAGTCTTCCATTTCCTCATATAACGTTTTACGGTTTATCTAATGTATCCTTCTGTTTATTATACACTGAAATGCAAGACTAGTCCGATAAAATTTATAGTAGCATTTAAAACATCAACTTTCATTTTCAACAGTAATAAAAAAGTATAATATTATAAGTCATCATATTTTAAAACTTAACTGGTAGACAATACCATATCGTAGAATAGTCTTGTTTGATTATCACTACATAGTATAAAACAAAGTCGATTTCTCTGCCCCTATACCCTTATGTAAGTATGCTTAAATCTTTACAACTACGCAACGGATTTTGATGATTTGAGTGGAAGGTTTTTATGCCCATGCGAAGCCGGGGCGGGTCGCTAGTAGTTCAATAAAAGTTAAATAAATAAACTCTTAGCTTACACTTAAAAGCCCAGAGTAATCTTTAATTATGGTAGGTCGACACTTGCTTTGCTGACAATTAAGCGTTTGCCGTCTGCCCTATATGATTTTTTCAATTGGGATACTAAGGGTGGGTTGCGCCAAAGTACCAGTTATCGTAACAGTTAAAGTCAAATTTCAGCCAAATGTTACATTACTGCTAACTATAACCGTTGAAGCGACATAGGTTGCACCGTCGTATTTTGTAGCATAGTAAGTTACCAGGGTTACAAATATAATGACATCCGTGGAGGTTATTCGACCCGTTTGACAGATAAGTTGACAATAACGATAGCGCTAACCGATTAAGTTGGGGCGGTTACGGTAAGCGTAAAAGTTATGACGTATTTTGACGATTGACAAAATGGCGCAACCCATTTTTCACCTAATCGGTACTTTAACTAAACAGTTATTGTTATAGTAAGTTGGTGCAACCCAGCCTAAAACTAAGGTTCATGATCTGGACATGTTGGTGGCAATAACAGATTATTAATGCCGCAGTCGGGACAAATGGTTTCATTTCCTTTCCGAAGCACGGAGAAAATTAAGATACAAATGCCACTAATGGTGACCAATCCAAGAAACTATGCTCGCTATTGATAGATGTGAACGACTATAACAAATAATTATGTTCAATGTAATCATTGAGGGTCAAAAACTTACAAAGAGATTTAGTAGATCCGAAACTTAAAGATTTAGATTATTTAACGCTTAAAGCGGGCTTAGGGTGCAATCGAAATAACTTTTGTATTCTTTATCTTTTAAACAGTTTTTCTCTGTTTGGATTGCTAAGCACCACAAGCTTGCTCTATTTGTTCTATCCTGAAGGCAGCCTGAAAGAGATTGCACAAGCCATAAGGCCGCCTTTTGTACATCTTGTCACAGACCGTACTTCCATGTATGCAATTCTATGATGCACTAAAGTGTTTTTACTTACTTACTTTCTAATGATCATCATTATTATAACCAAAAGATTTAACCCAAAACTACTTTATCTATTAGTCAGTGATAATAAATTTGATGTTAAGAAATTTTAAGAAACTCTCTCCACTAGTACTGCCAATACATTATCCTGCTATCATCTATGCTATCATCTATTAGAGTCAGCGATAATACATTTGATGTTAAGGAATCCTAAGAAACTCCCTCCACAAGTACTGCCAATACATCATCCTGCTTCTGTTTACCTATCATACATTAAAAACGAAGTACGCTGATAAAATCACACCTGCACGAGTATAACCCTATTATTCTAACCGTGACAACTCAGTATATTTGACGTACCGCCCTCTTGGGAAATTTGCTTTCCCAAACCCGAAAATTGAATTCTAAAGTAAGACGCTATCATGTCCGCATTGAATTATGAATTTTGTTGTATCGCGCATTGTTTTATCACAATCCAAATAAAGATCCCACAGCCCCCCAGACGTAATGTATTTTTAAGGGCAAATTGTACATACATACATATAATCACGTCTTTATCCCATACGGGGTAGACAGAGCCTAGAGCCATAAGACATTAGGCCACGTTTAGCATAATGGTAGTTGAAACAGGAAATCAATAGTGATGGGTTGCTAGCCGCATCGCCTATGTCATGATTTTCCCATTCGGCGATTCCCTCAGACGACTTTTACGGCTTGCGCGGGAAGAGAAGCAGCTGGTACATTCTATGTTTTTCTTTTTCTTCCAGACCAGCATGGAAGGAAAAATGGAATGGATGGAAAAATTGTAAATTATAAATATATAGCGACAAGTCGCACAGATCAAGTTAGCCCCAAAGTAAGCTCAAGACTTGTGCTATGGGATACTAACTCAACGATACTATATTTAATAAGAAATACATATATAGATAAACATCCAAGACCCAGGCCAATCAGAAAAAGATCATTTTTCATTTTGACCTGACCGGGGATCGAACCCGGGACCTCCTGAGTAGCGGTCGGGCATGTTAACCATTACGCCACGGAGGTCGTCATTATGTGGTGTTTGTATGTCTATCTATCTAAAATTTAAGAGCTGTGCTCTTGTCGGTGGAGTCTTTTTCAGATGTTTCTATCTTATTTTTACCTGATACAACACGACACGACGTTAGTATGTAATATACCTTTTTTTCCTCTTGCTCGGAAATAGCTTCATTATTAACAAGAAGAAAAAGATACTAACTGGTTATTACTTTTCTGGAAAATAAAAGTCATTAAAATGACAATATTTTTTATTAGTCTCAATAAATTTAGAGGGTTATTGTCACGCAGTGACTATGTCACCCTAGGCTTAGCAAAATATTCAATTATACTTAAATGCTTACATATTTTAGTCAGATTTTTGGCATCTTCCGATAGAAGAATAGTTAAAATATTATTGCATAATATTATAATAATAGAGTACAAGTTCTACATGTCGCAACGATGACCAATATTATTTACTAATATTATGTGTATATATATATATATATTTATATTATTTGTATGATTTATATTATTTGTCTTGATCGTGTCACCTTCACGAAATAATGATGATGATGATGATGCACTAAGACAGTGGTTTTACTTTCTCTGGTAACTATAAAAATTAAGTAAAAAAAAAAACTGTAAACCGACTACGTTAAAAATGTGTTTTAAAAGGATGAAATAAGGAATAAATTCAGATAGAAATCCAAAAATGCATTGCTACAAAAATGGTAATGGTAGAGCGTAGCGAATGTTCTGAAAAAAAAATTTGATACAATTTTAGCCTACCCGTAGTCGGGTAAAAATACGCTATAGAGCTTGCATTCTATCCGATTACTTATTCTATAACACAGGTTACTCTTTGCTTAAGATTATGAATGAGTATTTCAACTTTACAGCGTTTGGCTCTTAAAACACTTTCATAGTGAATTTACAACGAAACGAGGAGCGCGAAATTGGGCTTAATACTTGATTACAATGTCTGAAGGTTTCTACCGCCTTTTGGTTTTATTATCATAATATCCTGTACTCTTTATTCAAAAATGTTGAGAGGTTATGTCTTAAGAACGTCGAATGAATCTTAAAGCAAAACCGGAGCTCAAGATATAAATGTCGCAGTATGATAGATAAAGCCGTAATATAGTTATAACCCTAGGTATATGATTATATGCCGTAACATAGTTATACGAAAGCAATACATTACTATCTTACTAGGAACATAATTATATTACGATTCTAGTTTAGTGATATGGTTATATTACTGGATTAAGTTTAGTAAAATTGGAACTTCAGTTGATATTCTAAAAGATTGGTTACCCAGAAATGCAATACAGCTTTCAATCATTACTTTGAATGATCTTGTACCAAATGAAGAGTTGTCGCTGAGAGAAATATGCCAAAATTTATTGCCATTTGGTGGCAAAGGTTATTTAAAATGTTTCTGTAAAAAAAAACTAATACATTACTAAAAGACGCACCTGTAAGAAGCATTCAGTAAGTACCTACTCTTTTTTAATGTTTAATGTCCATGTTATACCGTCGCCGGTTTCTGATGGTAGCACCCTTGAAGTTGTGGACCAATATGTCTACTTGGGTCAGTTGATCGAGGCTGACAGCTCCAGCTTCAAGGATGAGGTCTCTCGTCGAATCAGACTCGGATGGGCAGCATTCAAGAAGCTCCACAATGTTTTCTTGTCCAAAATACCTCAGTGCCTTAAAACTAAGGTCTCCGACCATTGTCTGTTACCAGTGATAACATATGGATTCGAAACGTGGTCCCTTACTATGGGCTTCATAAGAAAGTTCAAGGTCGCCCAAAGAGCCACGGAGAGGGCTATGCTCGGGGTTTCCCGACGAGACCGAATCAGAAAAGAGTGGATCCGTAGGGGAATAAAGGTTGCTGGCATAGCCCAGCGGATTAGCTCTTTGAAGTGGCAGTGGGCGGGGCACAAAGTGCGTCGAAACGATAGCCGAAGGGGCAGAAAAGTTCTTGAATGGTGATACGGTAAGCGCAGCAACGGAAAAAGTTTATTATAAAAATAAAAACCGATATATACTCGTCAGTATCGTTTTCTTTGATTCTCTGGCAGAATTATAATCATCTCACTAGATTAGTTTAGTCAGATAAACATATTACTAGATTGCAACCGTATTATAATTATATTCCTAGTAAGATAGTAATTAATCTCTTTCGTATAACTATGTTACGGTATATAATTATATCCCTAGGGATATAACTATATCACGTCTTTATCTATCGTACTGCGACATAAACACCATTAGTGGCGACCGATCCCAGTCAGGACAAGCTCACCTACGCTTGACACGCACGATATTTACCAACACAGATTACTCTCAAAGCTATCAAGCTCATAGCCTTAGCTACGTTTTATATTTTATTTTATTTATTTATTTATATACTCTCAAACATAGTATGTTATCAGAAAATGTGGGGTAAATTATAGGAAGTAAAGCAGACAAATAGGTGCTTTCCAGGAACTTTGTAACGGTCGCGTCGCGTCGTAAAGTTGCCAATAAAATACTTGTAAAAAACAAAAAGCTCCAACTTGAATTGCAGCTTCTACATGTATGCGGAAAATTCGTAATTTAGACTATTTTTAATAAAAATTACTTCAGCAAAGTAATAATTTTGATGTGACGGACAGACAGACGTGAACAAAATTCGCTTGGATTTATAATACCTATTGATAGTCTTCGGCTGGGTTGCACCAACTTACTATAACAATAACTGTGTAGTCAAAGTACCGGTTAGGTGAAAAATGGGTTGCACCATTTTGTCAATCGTCAAATACGTCATAACTTTTACGCTAACCGTAACCGCCCAAAACTTGACCGGCTAAAGCTATTGTTATTGTCAATTTATCTGTCAGACGGATCAAATAACCTCCACGGACGTCATTATACTTGTAACCTTGGCGACTTACTATACTACAAAATACGACGGTACAACCTATGCCGCTACAACGGTTTTAGTTAGCAGTAATGTTACTGTTACATTTGACTTTAACTGTTACGATAACTGGTACTTTGGTGCAACCCACCCTTCATCTTTTACGGTTATGTCTCGGGCATGCCCACGTTTTTAAATTAAGAATATACCTTCAAATTGAAAGAAAACATAGAATTTAGAATCGCGCGCAGCAAATTTTTTAATCTATGAAGAAAAAGGTAAGATAAGAATTTATATAAATTTAATGAAGTAAAACAGTTTATTGGTTTATTTATTTGAACGTTTATAACTTGAGAAATACTGGTCGGATTTAAAAAAATATTTCTGTACAGGTTAGCCTTATTTTATACTATACAAAAATAGCCGTATTATACAACAAGGGCGAGTAAGCACGATTTTTTATCCAACCATCCTGTGTAAAATTACAACCGAAATCAGGTAAACATTGTATAGAGAGAATATAATAAATTGTCAACTTTACTATTAAAAAAAAAGAAAAAAAATCTTCAGATAACAACAACATTGCAGGAAACTAATTACCTATGTATTTCAAAAAATTTGTAGCTTCAAGATCTGAAGGAAAAATCTTTTTAGCGAACAGATAAAAGGGCTTTATGTACTTGACATTTGGCTGATTATCAAGTTGATGTTTTGTTTTACGCATCCCAAGCGTGGAGATAATACTGGCTGAAAATAAATATATTTTCTTTTGCCTGGTTGGGATTTTAAACTGATAGGTATATAAAAAAAATCACTACATAGTATAAAACAAAGTCGCTTTCTCTGTCCTCATGTCCCTTTGTATGCTTAAATCTTTAAAACTACGCAACGGATTTCGAAGCGGTTTTTTTAATAGATATAGTGATTCAAGAGGAAGGTTTTTATGCACTTGCGAAGCCGGGGAGGGTCGCTAGTTAAATAAAATATAACTCGACTAGTAGATGATGGTCTCTCTTTCACGACATCTGCTAGTTGTATACCTCTCTTGCTGCTTAACACTTTATGCTAGAACTTCTCACGACCCTGATTCTATTTCTAATATTCTGGAAATAAACACCAGTGCCAAATTTCTATTTAACATTTTTTATTTATCTCTTTACTCACGTACAACTCCGTTATAGCAGTTAATAACTTTAAACGAACCAAATATTATTTGTAAATTTAACTAACAAAGCTTTGGTAAAATGCCAGCCTAAACCTCAAACATAAACAAGTTAGAATCGCAACTAACATTGTGTTGTGTTGTTTTGGTCTACCGTTGACCGCTCGTTGTACTTACTGACATCATTAAGTCTGTACTTTATTCAATGTCGGTTCATAGAGTTTGTAAAGTTAGTAGACGAAGTATAGACCATAGATTTTAAAAATATTAACTAGAAGTGGCATAGCGCACGAAAAACGTATCACTAGTGTGGCTTGCAAGCCAACGTTTCACACAGAAAAAATGGGCGGGGATTTGATTGCGTCATTTATTGCTTCTGTTTTTGGTCGATAATATTAGGTGGCTTTGTTGTAAACTACGTAATACATTTCTAATTACATGAGTTTACATGTATTATTTAAAGATAAAAAGAATACGCTGCCACACTGATCCTGAAACTAAATCCGCTTCAAAACATTTCTTTTCGGATAATTTCTCTGTTCAGTAGTATAGACACTATTAGACACACAATCAGAATTAATTCTCTATGAGGCTAAAAAAGTTAAATAGGATTATTAATCTACACCAATATTTATTTTAAGTTGTTAGCGAGATATTGCTTTTAGCAGTAAGTTCGCCTTTTGCGCATTTATTTATTTATTTAGTTTATTTATTTTAGCAACAAACATATTTTTAATATTGATCCATACACCTAATATGTACTTTATTCTAAAAATCACTACATAGTATAAAACTAAGTCGCTTTATCTGTCCTTTTGTTTGCTTAAATCTTCAAAACTACGCAACGGATTTTGATGCGGTTTTTTTTAATAGATAGAGTGATTCAAGAAGAAAGTTTTTATGCCCATGCGAAGCCAAGGCGGGTCACTAGTACTAATTAAATATACACTTAAGAATGCTTAACGTCTGTAGAGACATTTTATAGTCTAAAATAATAGTTACACTATTTTTGTTTAAGGTTTTAGGATTTTATTATTATTATTCTGTTATTTATATCAGACTACGTAATTTGGAACACGAATATATCCAAAAAGTACCTTCTAGAACACCAACAACTCTATGAAAACATTGGACCCTAATAAACTGCTAGGCAAAACTATACGGTAACATTATACCCCATTCCCAAACAAGCCGTACCGATGGTCGCGCGATTTTAATTTTAGATAAAGACGATGCTATAAATGTGAATTGGTTATTTTTTGTATTGATATGTTGTGGGGCTCAAAATTTAGTTTACTGGGTCGTAAAAAGATTATTAACCACAAATTTCCCCATTGTTTAATGAAGCTTAAAATAAATGTGCACAATCGGAGTTTACCTTAGTACATTATTTTAATGGAGGCCAAAAATTAATGTTAATAATTATTGATTAGTGGCTTGAGAAAGCTTCTTAGTGTCTGTGAGAGGTATGCTGTGACTCATGGATTAAAATATAATGAGAAAAAGAGTGAGTTTTTGTTGTTTAAAGGTAGGCTTAAAGAACCACTGAATGTTCCTATAATTAAGTTAAATGGAATCCCTCTCACTCGTGTTAAAAATTTTAAATATCTTGGTCACATTGTTACGGAAAGTCTAAAAGATGATCAGGATATTGAAAGAGAACGCAGGGCACTGTCGATTCGTGGGAATATGCTGGCACATAGATTCAGGCGTTGTACTGCAGAGGTGAAACGTACATTGTTTAGAGCTTTTTGCCAAAACTTTTACTCATGTGCTCTATGGACCAGTTTTACACGTGCATCGTACAGTGCTCTGCGTGTACAGTACAACAATATCTTCAGGGCTCGATTCAGGCTCCCCCCTTTCTGCAGTGCCTCCGGCATGTTTGCTGACTCTGCAATCGATGACTTTCATGCAGTTATGCGAAAGAAGATTTTATCTCTCACAAGTAGGGTGAGGTGTGGCAGGAATGCAGTGCTGAAGATGATAGCGGATAGAATGGATGGGGCGGTCTTCAGAAGGTTCACTGAACTGCATGTCATAAAAGTTACATAATACCTATGTAGTGAATCTTCTGGTGCACGGTCCATACCCTTTGCAGTGTATAAATTTTGTGGAGTGGTAGTGTGGTGTATATGTATTCTTTTGTTTTGTAGCTCTTTATTATGGATTCAAATAGTCTGAAAATAAATGATTTTTTTTTTATTATTATATAATAAATGTTAGTTTTTTTGGATAATTGTCCTAAAAGGTAATTTAAAAATGATAGAGGGTGCATGAATAATTAGTATTTTCAAAATTAATTGATAACTGTGTAAATATTGTAAAAAACTATAAAATAATTACTTTATCTGATTGGTATAATGTCTGAAATTAACCTTTTAGGAGAAAGTTTTTGAATTTGGACAGAGCTACTAGCAAATTGAATTTCTTTTTTGCTATTTGGTTATTCTTATGTTCGCTATTTATGTCACACACAGAAAGACCCCTCTCTTTCTGTGTATGGTCGCTTAAACTACGACTACTTACTTGAATAAAGTGCGTATTGTATTGGGCTAACAATCGATCCTGCACACTCCGGTTATAATTGTTCGAAGCCTCCTCTCGGCCTCTGACTTGGTTTATTTAACGACCACCTAAGTATCTATTTAAAATTAAGAGCAATGCTCTCGTCGTCTGAGTCCCTTCCAACTGTCTCTATCTTCTGCTAGCATTTTCACATCTGATACTCAAAAAGTAATCATTAAATATTTCAGGCTAATCACTACATAGTATAAAACAAAGTCGCTATCTCTGTCCCTATGTCCCTATGATGCTTAAATCTTTAAAACTTCGCAACGGATTTTGATGCGGTTTATTTTAATAGATAGAGTGATTCAAGAGGAAGGCTTTTATGCCCAAGCGAATCCGGGGCGGGTCGCTAGTATTGTATAAAATACACTCGAAAGGCATAAAAGATACATACATACATACATACATACATATAATCACGTCTTTATCCCGTACGGGGTAGGCAGAGCCTAGAGCCATAAGACCTTAGGCCACGTTTAGCATAATGGTAGTTGAAACAGGAAATCAATAGTGATGGGTTGCTAGCCGCATCGCCTAGGTCATGATTTCCCCATTCGGCGATTCCCTCAGACGACTTTTACGGCTTGCGCGGGAAGAGCTGGTACATTCTATGTTTTTATTTTTCTCCCAGACCAGCATGGAAGATAGACCAGCATGGAAGATGGCATAAAAGATGGAGCACTTAAAACAGCAGTATCTTACCAGTAAAATGATTTATTTACAGCGTTTACGGTATAAAGTATGCATTAGAGTGCAGGGTCCTCGGATGGCTATCCGGTTTTATCTAGCTAATATCTTACTATGGATTAGGTTTGTCTACCACTGCATGCTTTAATAAATATATTTTGTTGATTTTAACACGCTTTTATTAGCTTCACCTGTATGTTTGCTTGCTTGTTTGTTTGTAACCGACTTCTTTGAACTTAATTTTGACCCACTTTGAACGGTCAGATTTAATTCAAACTTTGTAGAATTATCAAGGACCGATGACAATACAATATTTCGATAAGTTTATATCTAAAAAGTGGAAAATAAATATAGTTAAAAAAAAACTAAAAAAAACACGCTTTAATGAGCAATCGAACTAAAAAACGAAAAATAATTTAAACCAAAAAGCGTGTGGTGCTTGTGCCATAATTTTCATTTGTCGAGCACCCCACACGCTTTTTGGTTTAATTTATTTTTCGTATTTTAGTTCGATTGCTCATTAAAGCGTGTTTTTTTTTTAGTTTTTTTAACTATATTTATTAAAAATACTGTTCGCCTTCGTATCATTGTTTCAAACATGGGGCACTGCCATTGTTATGATTTGTTTTAGTCCATTGGAGTATTAGGCCTATTATTTTTCTTATCTGATTGAAGTTAAAGTTGGCCCTAGTAATCAAATGGAAGTCGGTTTTAGTTTCTTGAAAAAAATAATGTAACCCACTGAGTTATTCATAGATTAATTCATTTTTATTTTATAAAAATTTAGTTTTTACTAAATGTATTTGGTATAGTTTTTCAAGCTGTTTATTTCCTACTGTTGTTTGCGCAGCAGTAGTTATTTATAAAAAAATTGCTACTAGAGTGAAATTATAATAAAGTTCATAATAAATTAGTTAGAAATAAACAAGTCATGCTCTTTAGCAATGATGTAAAGTAAATGTAATACATTTTATTACTTGCTCTAATAGCTTGAAACGCTACCAAAAAACACTTTCATGATAATGAATTTATGAAAATGTATTTACCGTATTACGTCTTTAATTCAGTTTTATAGTATCGCTTTCAATGCATCGCCGCCTTTACGAGCTAATAAGCTTGCAACTTCAGTATAAGAGGGAGTTAATTAATGCTGGAAATATCTACTATTCTTACTTTGTCTGGCTATTTACTGTTGCATATGGAGGCTATGTTTTAATATTCCAGTATTACTTAATGCGCTTTTTTTAATTAATACTATTGTTATTACGTACTAGCAGTCTATCTCGGCTTTGCTCGTGGTAAACATATCTTATGTCACTCGGGAATAGTGGGACTTTCTAACGGTGAAAAAATTATTCAAATCGGACCAGTAGATTCGAAGGCTATTCGATACAATCAAACAAACAAACAATCAAATTTTTCTCTTTATAGAATAGAATAGAATAGAAAAACTCTTTATTGCACCAAACAAATTTTCTTTATAATATTAGTATAGAAGTATAGATAATGAATACATATTAAAACTACTTAAATATACAATAAACCTACTTATAAATAAATAAAAAAAAATTATATACTGTAATATTGGTCTGTAAACTAAATGTAAAATTAAAAAATCTTCCTTGACTAAAATAATTTCAAAACCGAGCAAATAGCATTAAATTGCGCTTACGAAAATTCCTCTGTAAATTGTATTAAAAGTTCTGGGAATTACAAATGTAAAAATGTTTATTTTGCTTAAAAACTGACACATACCGTTACTGCGTAAACAAAATATCATTTCGCCTTTAATTATGACAGTAATTCCATTAAATTCCGCAAACCATATCTCATTCACAGACCAAACATACATTTTCTGAACGCGTAACGCTAACAAAGCACAGTGTAAACTCTAGTTAACATAATTCAGACTAAATGTACTGGACTAAAGAGCAAAGACTGTTTCGCGTTACACAGATAAATAAAGATGTTTTAGACTATTGTCCAAGAGAAATTGCTGTTACATTTTCAGATAGATTAAAGCATGTTTTGTAAATCTCAATTGTAGTCATTTTCAGCCTTTATAATAACAGTGAAACCAGAGTGTAGAATGTGGCAGAGGTAGTAGTTAAGTTGTGGAGTGCAGGAGGAAAAGATAACCAAACAGTCAGAGTTAGTTAAAGGTATATTGTTTTCTTAGTTACAATTTGACGGTGGCTATTCCTTTCTGTGTTACTCGCAGTAGGTGTGAATGCACTCTCGGTAAAATAAAAATATTGTGACATTTAAGTAATACGCGCGAGCCGTGGCGATCGCCGCGTTAGCAAAAATATGTACAGTAAGACTGTACACAAAACAATAAGAATTCATTTAGTGACCAACACTGTTAGTTGACGTTGACAGACTTTTTATGGTCAATCGACTCTATAATATATAACTACTAGCTGTTGCCAGTGGCTTCGCCCGCGTAGGGCTTGGTTATTTTGCGCCCAAGAGAAACCTATGTTTGACTTTCTGATCCATCACAATATCCATACCAAATTTCATCAAAAATGGTCCAGTGGTTTAGCCGTGACAGCGTAACAGACAGACAAGAGACACTCACATTTACAATGTGGATACTGTATTGTGATAATGGTCATTTTTTAGGCTATTGTCATCTGACACATTCTAAAGATATGTTATATAGTGAAATAAACAACCAACGTGCCTTCCAAAAACGAAGAAGCTCAATATTGAAATGCAACTATTGCTATGCACTAATAATATGGTCACATCTTGGGTTGCTAAACGTGGGTTAACTTTACACAGTTACGCTAGCCACTAGGCTATGGACTCTCAAAAAGAAAAACTCCATGAAAAGAAAATACTAGGTACTCATTACGAATTCAAATGCCACGCCACTTCAAGCAAAATGTTCTTCAGTGACTCAAAAATCAAACAACTTGAACAACCCTTCAGCTTAACTTTCGCGTCTCAACTCAACTCAACTCAACTGATAGAATAAAAAATCAGCAATCGGATTCGCGCACTAAGGGTTCCGTACTATTATTCTTCTTCGTCCGAGCGTATATCCTGGTCACATCTTCAGCTTACGCTTCAGAACCCAGGGTATGCTATTAATCATGGTCCTGCTTTGGCGGAACTGGTTATTACAATGGAGCGACTACCGTCTGACCTCCGTAACCCTTTTTACAGGGATACCAGACCCACAGGAACATGACCCGGGTGTGTTAGTGGCCAACAGTGTCAGATTTATCTACACAAAACGGTAAAAAAAAATCGCGATTTTTATATGGTAGCACCACAAATTTTTTATTAAACCAATATTTTACAAATTACATTAATTTTATTTTGTTTTAAGTATTTATTGTTAGGTGTAAAAAATAAAATAAATATTCTTCAGCTGCTCCCATAATAGCAAACTTGATTTTTGCCGTTTTGATAATTTTGATACGGAACCCTTTGTGCGCAAGTCCTTTTTGCACTTAACTGGTTATTTTACCGATTTGGTACAGAACCCTAAAAAACGTTAAAGCATACACGACACGAATATATTCCATATTCACCGCGAAAGACACATAAAAATCCGGGCTTTGTGTGGCCCGGGCGAATGCAATCTCCCGGTAACTAAAAAGTTTCCGAGGAAACGATCCTTGCGTGCTGAGGCCTTTGGGACACACGGAATACTAGTTCGACACACTTGAAAACCTTTGTTAAGGCAGAGTTAGCGACCTTGAAAACACAGAAAAAATAATTTATCTTTCTGTAAGAGAGATTATCAGAAATCCTGGCACAACCTTTTTTGCTAGTATCCTTAAGTTACATTAGAACTTTGAAAGTCATTGAAATACTACCCGCTTTAGAAACCTTTACAAAAAGTGCCAAAAGTCGCCGTTTTTAGTAATTTTTACGAAGGAAATTACAGTGGATAGTATTTTAATGACTTTCTAGGTTCTAATGTAACTTAAGGATACTAGCAAATAGTCCGACGACCTTAATAAAGTCACTAAAAGAAGCAAGATGCAGATCTATGAGAAAACTTCGAGTGAGACTCATGCTTAATATTGAAGTCACAAGACACTGAAATAATGATAACTTGTGTAAAAAGTAAAGAAATGAAATATATTTATTTGCAGGCAAATACGGTCAAACAAGGTTGATTTACATTTTCGAATGAGCGAAGCGTGTAGCGCCAACAATCGGCATGCAAATATTTTAAATTAAATTTCATATAAAATGACAATTAATAAGATCGCCATTCGCCAAGCCCGTGTGTATCACGTAAAGTCGCCCTGTCAATGTTTGCCGACGGCTTTGAAGAGGAAAGCTTTCACATCTCCAACCTTTTTGTTTTCCACCTCGCGAGACCCGTGATTTTGTGATATACATTTCAGGTGCTAAGGTATCATGTGGTCATATATTATCTCTCTCATCTTAGCGCTTTCCTTTCTCAATCGGTCGATCACTTTAGAAAATGTAGGGATGTGGTTATATAATGATATTGTTATACTTAAATTTAATATGGTGTTCTCTATTTTGAAAATATAGAAACACATCCTACGCTTTGATTATTTAATAATCAAAAATCTTATAGCTTATAGCGCGACATGACATGAATTATTATATTACAAGTACGGCACTCTTTGCGCATGAGTACAATACAACACTCTTCCTTCAGTCCTTCAAGCGTTCGAATGAAATTGCAACCGGGATAACGAATTTAAAAAGTGGCAGGATTGGCAGCGTTTCGATGTTGGTTTTTTATCATTCGTCGCTTGTTCGTCGAGTTCCTTGGTGCCTGAGGATGCTTCGTATTGCAAGGAGTGTGCAAACTAATGCTGGCGGGCATGCTGGACCTAACAATAGTAGGTGGTTGCCGGCCGGCAGTAGTTTGCATGAACTAACTGGTGGCGGAAGCACGCAAAGTAATTTAGTAAGTACTTGTAACGTTGACTCCACAAAGTAACGCCTGAAGCTAATAAATACCGAGATGATGCTTAGATAATGATGATGCCTAATAAAAAAAGGAAATATTATAACTAATGTTTAATTCACTAATACGTCGAAATGGTCCTGACATAGCCATTTACAGCGAACTTTACATCATAATCTAAACTCTACCTTTGATAAACGAAGTATAAAATAAGCATAAATTAGAAAAAAATGTAGACACCGCGTGCGATTTCCTAATTCTATGAAAATAAGGAGCCATTAACTCAATTCATATGTAATTTACGAAGCTCGTATGCTTACCCACTTAGCCGACAAGCTTACTTAGAAACTTAGCTTAGTTAAACTAATTGTAAGCTTTGTCTTCCGTCCATTTAAATTTAAATGAGTACTGTGCAAGTTACAGTCCGTTAACGATGTTTAAGCATGCAAATAATTTAATTTACTAATATATTTATTACTGTAATACCACAAGAATATTAAATGAAGTGAAAAAAAATGCTTATTTTTCTAGCTTTGTGAGCTTCCCTCGGGAACAGGGTTTTTTCCCGTGATAATAGGTACAATATGTACTTTTCCTGGTTCTAAGCTACCTCCCCACCAATTTTAACTTTTTATCAATTTTCTTGAGTTATAAATAGTGTAACTAACATGACTTTTTTTTGTATACATAGGATTTACTGTTCTATTTTTCTAGCCTTTAAAAACAAAACAAGGACACAACATAATTGAAAATTAAACCTAACACTAAAAATTTTCTCCACGTGCGATTTTGTGCTTCTATGTCAAGCCAAGACACAATAGCGAAAGAAACAAATGAGGGTATGCTGCCTGACGTATGACGCTTCACGTGTGAAACATAACAGCTGTACTGCCACGCTATCAGGGTACAATCGTAAATCCGAACAGCCATTGATATTAATGCCTCTGTGTGAAACCACAAATTCTACTATCTGCCCAAATCCATACATTATTATTGACGGTCCCGCAATCACGGGAGATCTTGATATATTGAGTGAGGGAATGAAGCGCACGTGATGGGAACACCTAGGTAGGGAAGAAATATACGGGAGTTTTTTTATTGAGCACCCGTCGCGCGTTTAAAAGTAAAATCATTAAAAACAAATTCGAAAATGGAATTTCAGAAAAATCAAATAACTCTGGCTACATAATAAAGTTCATCTTCAATTCTAGACATATGCCTTCCCCGAGGATTCCCAGAATAACTGATTGGATGCGGTTCAATTAGGGACATAAAAAGTTCAAAGAGCCAATTGACAAGAAATTGCGAATATCAGGGAACAATGGAGTATTCTATATTCTTTTGAAACAGTGATGCATTTCTGTTTTTGAAACTAAATTCAATATATTTTTTAATAGATGTCTCTATCTACAGTAAAATTTTGACAAATATTTATAAAAATATTTGAGGAGAATTTGACATCATGTCATTTCGTAGATTCTAGTTCGAAGGTGTCATTCGAGATTCAACCCCTTTGTGGCCGAACCCCTTGAATAATAACTTCTACAATAATAAAAATGTTTTAACTACAAAATTAAAAAAAAAATATTGTACGGCTCTCCGCGTAATCATTTCCCGTACATTTTCAAATCAGGTGAACGTGCTTGAAGGGGCGTCCCAGCAAAATTTGAATTGACATTTGTGCTGATAAGAAACCTATAAATTTGGGGAGAAACTTATTTTTTTCGACACCAAAAACTCTTATCTTATCATGATTTGAGTTCCAAGCTGTTTGAAAACTTGTTCTCCTGTTCAATAAATATTCTTGCAAACAAATGGTTGAAATCAGTATATCAACTAAAGTTATTTTTGATTTCATACACTTTTTTTTTATTTTACTTCTTCTTTGTCTGTACACGTTTATATAATGAAATTCTGTTTTGGGATAAAAATATTTGACATATTATAATCTAAATATCCCTTCAATATAAATAACTCCAGTCGGCTTTTTAAAGGGATGCCAAAACTTAATCACTCCAGCTGTACATAGGATGACTCTTTCTCTCTCTCTCATCTAAGCTTTTTTTCTGATTGCTTTCTCAGCTGACTGTTACCAAAGCTGGGTCCGCTTTCCTGATTCTCTACCTAGGATGACCCATTGGTAAAAAGTACAAAGCCATTTATTATTACAGGTTATTTTTTTACTTCTCCATAGATTTACAAAACAGCAAGGCAAGCGAACCCCACAAATCCCGCTGTATGAATATTCTATCCAGGACAGGTCCCCATTAAAAGACACCCCGGTAGTACGTGTTCAACTCCAAAAAGTCACGTACACTATCGTAGGCGAAGTTTTATTTAAAGCCAGGAATAAAAGTCTAGCAATTTCAGTTTTATGAAGGAATTTTATAAGTTTCATAACGTATATATTGTGAGGAATGTTTCGTGTTATGTTTGCTGGAATCATTCTTTTTGTGTGAAAACTAGCTATGTAGCGTGGCTTTGTTCTTGTGAGCGAAATTTTTACGGATAAAGCTTAGTTAGGGATCTGCTCAATTTTTATTTGTTTTAGCGTTCAAAAGTGTGTTTTAGAAAAAAAATAGGAGCCAGAAGAGAGAAAGGAAGATCAAATAAAAGAGAAGGCTAAGGTCGTGTCGTATGAAGATGTAAAACTGATGGCTATATTATTATTCCCATTTTGCCCTTTCTTCTTTTTACCTAAATACTCAATACCTACTTTATTGCTCCTTAAGTGTCATAAAGATTGTACTTACACTATTTTCTATACTCACTGCGAAGAAGAGTTATATTTTTTTGTTATGTCTGAAATTATTTATTAAAAGTGATCCCAAGCTTAGAACAGAAGCTTAAGGCTTGAAAGTGACATTAAACTAATTAAAAAATTCGTCCAATAACTCAAAACCATGATTATACTCTGTACACAATATTCCTACTCTGTGTCAATTGTAGCAAGTTTCCCAACACAGCTGGCGCGGTTTCTGAACTAATATGATTAATGGCCAAAACTCGACCACTCTTTGCTCTCTGCTCTTGTATTTATCGTCGGCCAGGACTCGTTTATTAAAAGCGTGAAAAACAAGAAAATGCGCCTCTTTGGGGTATTTTACATGGTGTTTAGTGGTTACAGTAGAGTTCCGTAGAGCAATAGTTGCTGACATAGCCCAGCGGATTAGCTCTTCGAAGTGGCAGTGGGCTGGGCAGGGCACATAGGGCGAAAAACTGCTGGCCGATGGAGCAGAAAAGTTATCAGATTGCGATTACGCACCAGCAAGCGCAGCGTCGCGTCGGTCGGACATCTAACGACCATATGGTCAGATAACCTGAAGAAGATCGCGCAGACAGGCGATGGATGCAGGCCGCTTTCAACGGTAATTTTGGAATAATTTGGGTGAGGCCAATGTCCAGCAGTGGACAGCTTGCGGCTGTAATGATAACATGGTTTTCTTTGTCTTAAGGCATGCCAAATATGACTCGGTTCACTTAACTCACACTCGATACCGATTTACGCAACAACGGATTAAGGTGTAAGTATTTCAGGGATCATTTTATACTTTCGGTTTATTCCCGGTCGTCCTCATCATGTCATGTCAAAGTAACTAAAAAACTGAGGTAATTAGTACAGTATTAACGAATTTACAATAATTCATGCAGTGCGTATCACAGATAATCAACTTATTTACAATAATTCTTACTTCAGATAATCAACCTATTTTCAATTATTATTATTAATTGTAAATAAGTTGATTATCTGTTATACGCAGTTTAAAACTGTAAGAATTATTTTAAATGATAAGTTGATTATCTGTGATATGCACTGCAAGAATTATTGTAAATTCGTTAATACTGTACTAATTACCTCAATTTTTTAGTTACTTTCAATCAAAACCATTGACAGTCTTGCTTAGAAAAGCGTTATTAAAGTATTTTAACAAACCGTGAAATCTTTTATTGAAACCCCCTTGTATTTTGACTCTCGGTCTATAGCGGAACGAGTGGGAAATAAAAAGTGCCAATTGTCACCACTGGGGACGAACGAAACTTTTTTTTTTCCCACTCGTCCCCAGTGGGGACGACATGGTGGGGACTACCGGGAATAAACCATACTTTCGAGTAATAGAAGATTAACAACCTAAATACAAGCAAAATTTTGATTGCTACAATAAGTTTAGCATTAATCAGAATAAAACGAAGTTTGTGTTTTAGAATTCCTATGACAGAAATAGTCCGCACGTTATTTGTGTTCATAATTTAAATTCAAATTAAAACATTTCTCTATACAATGATTAAATGTATTAAAATCCAGTCACTATAAGCCAGTAAGTACTGAAAGCCAATAACTCGGAAGACTGTATCCGCGTAAACTAGGCTTTACAGTAATGGCTCGTACTGATTGTTGGACTTAGCTGCGACTTTGCACTTTCTTGGACATTTTGCAGTTTTATGAGAATTTGTGTTAGTATTTTTCTATTTGCGATAGAAAACTTTACATTACCAACGTAAGACAAAAAAATACAGTCTTTCTTTTAACAAGATTAAGGTCTAGGAAATAATTTAAAAACGACTACGACCACCAAAAAGCCATGAAACTTAAGCTGAAAAAAAATATGAAAAAATTTAATTAAGTAAATGTCATAGTTAAATTTAAATATATTTTTGTAAACGTTTGTAAGCAACTGATGGTTTTAAACAACTAGCAGTGCACTGCACTACCCATATCAAAGCTATCTCTCTAACCTTTTCTATCAATAAATACTCTGAAGAACTAGATATTTAAATGTACAGTAGTATTTCATGTATTTGAATTAATTTAAATTAGTTTTTACCTAAACTGTGATTAACATTATTCAAATTTCTACTAAAATAAAAAATTTAAATTTCGGTATTCATAAAAAAGACCGAATTTATAACATAGAATTAGGAAATCGCGCGCGGTTTGACACTAGGCATTTTTTAATCTATGATTTAATAAGCTTTGTTGATTGTACTTTTGGATTTACATAAAAAAAATATGAAACGACAGATTGAATTCACAAAAAACTCAATCATACAGTCGGCTGCAGAGAAATTTGACCCCCATGCCACAAGCATCACTATTGAAAGGGGGATCATATGTCTCTGCAGCTCACTGTACTTACTTCAAAGATAAAATCGAAATATCAACGCACTTCCGCTTTCGTCATTAAAGCTTTCTCCTTAATATCGAAATATCAACAGGCCGAAAACATTTCGAAATGGGAAATAAAACAAACGTCTTCTGAAGTATGATTTCTCGGGGGATTGTCGCATTGCCAGGAAGTGTAAACTAATGGAGTGTTATATGACACAATGCGCAAACTGACAAATGATGTTCTTCGGGTAACGCGTATGTTTTATTCACTAATGTAGCAGATATTTGCTGGTTGGGTAAATACTTTTCATTCTTAGTAACATCTTACATATTTTCTATGGATAATATTAATGACCGAACACTTATGTCCTGCAGTAGTAGATTTAACACTTATGCAAGTTAGTAAAAAGTAAATGATAGATATAGCGAAATCAACTTGTTTCTAAAATGTTCTCCAGCAAAATGCCTGGTTTTTGTTTCATAAAGTTAATGTAAACCTTAAGATATAGCACAAAAGCCAGAAGTGTGACTCTAAATCTGGTAACTGATCTCTTCTATTAAATAAGGCAAAAACCATTTTGATTTATCTAAGTGGTTTGCGAAACTCGAGTCGTAAAGTGGACCAAGGTTTTTATTACAATGTATAAGTAATAATTTATAAGACTGCTAATTAGCTCTTATAACAATGATAACAATTTCAACTAATTATTTTATCATGATATGTAAATTCGGGGATGTGTTGGAGAGAACAAAGAACTATATACTAAAATTCCATTGTAAAAAATGATTATTTAAAAAAAGGAGAATTATAATGGTTCTAAGCTCCTGGGTTTTTTGTAAACATGATGGCTTAATGCCGTCTCCCGGTGTACCCAGTATTGGTTATTGTCGAATGGCGTTGGAAATTGCAGTCTGGGCGGGAAACGCTGACAGCTAGATTTTGTCCGCTTTTGTGTACTGTGTTACAGAGAATTTCAGTTTTTGAGAATGATGAAAATATTAACAATGTGACATATTTTTTAAATAATAAAGTTAAAATGTTATTAGATAGGATAGCTGCGATTTAGAAAAATAAATGACAAATATATTCCTTCCACAAGGTATCTAAATGAATTATTTTATTTGACAGTATATATTTTCTATTATAAATATTTTTAAGACCGGAATTATGTTAAAATTCGTTGAGATATGAAAACAAAAGTATTGAGTTTCTTAATCCAAAAGACAACGGTTCGTCTTATAGCAGACGGTTCTTCATAGTATCAAAATGAACAGAACGTGCCAAACATTAGAATTTGGCGCCAAAAATCCGCCATTTCGTTTTTTCTTTTTTTTTTGATATACCCAAAGTCACTCTCACAATAAATACAAATCTAACGACACCTCTCAAACTAAAATCCATCGACCAGTTCAGGCCGCAGAGCGTGCCAAATAATTATACCTACATAAAATTTAGTATGTATGTATTTGTTATAAAATATATATATAGTATTGTTGAGTTAGTATCCCATAACACAAGTCTCGAACTTACTTTGGGGCTAACTCAATCTAAAGCTATATATTTATTTATTTTATTTATTACTAGCGATTCCCGGTTCCCCGGCTTTGCTTGGGTATAAAAACTTTCCTCTTGAATCACTCTCTTTTTAATTAAATGAAACCGCATCAAAATCCGTTGCGTAGTTTTAAAGATTAAAGCATACAAATAGACATAGGGACAGAGAAAGCGACTTTGTTTTACTATACTAGCTGTTCCCCGCGGCTTCGCCCCGCGTGGGACTTGGTTATATCGCGCCCAAAAAGTAAGCCTATGTTTGACCTCAGATCGTTAACTACATCCCTACCAAATTTCATCACAATCGGTCCAGCAGTTTAGCCGTGAAGAGGTGACAGACAGACAGACTTTCGCATTTATTATATTAGTATGGATATGGATAGTATAAGTAATACATACATACACACTCTCGAAAAACATAACCCTTCTGACGCAGTCGGGTAAAAATTAAGTGTCATTAATCAACTTAAATTACGCCCTCGCAATGTTTACAGTTAATACTTAGAAATCTTAGTAGTTCCAAAGTTCGTAGGATTATAAATAAATCGTGGGGCGTCCGGAATCCGGAACAAGTCTTATAAACGTTATTCTGTTGGTAAATTGGTTGAGAAAACGCAGCACCGGCACGCCCACTTTCTGTTCTGAAGATTAAGTGCTTGTTACTTATAAGGGTGTGGGTACACTACCTATTGAGAATTTAAGTGGAACACCACACCAGTCTATAGATTTTTTGGTTGTGAAATAAATCTTAAATATTCAACGTGGCAATGCCTTTTGGGAACTTTTTTCGATGACAATGATTTGCGGGTCATTTTTTATTTATAAGTTTTTTTTTCTTGATAATGCTTTTAGTTTATAAGTAGTGTAAACTTTAGTTAATTTTTTTGTTTTATTAATATAAAACGACTAATTAAAAAACTTAGTTTTAATAAATATATATTTTTAAATTATGAAATTCTTAACCAAATTAACATTTTTCGTATTTCTCTATTTTCGCAAGCAAGCAAAGTGATTCGGTAAGAACTTGTTTCTGTTTACATGATTTCAGTAAATAAATAAATTAATAAAAGATTACATACAGAGGAATACACTTTCAAACTGTGGTGTACAAACATTGAGATTGTTATAAAAATAAGATAAAAACGCAAGCTTGTGTCAGCCCTTAAACACTTAGGAGATTCTAAACTCGACTTTGATTAGAATGCAATTTATGTTCGTGTTTTGGTTAGCTTAGAACTTTGATCGTGTTGCATAGAGAGTTTTCTTGGTAACTTGGAATAAAATGAATATTAGATACTTCTACTGATGACCAGGTGGCTTACCACCATCTCTAAAAACCATGCAAGAAGGATTGTAAAGGAAATGTCGCCTTACGTCATGTTTTGCGCTGTCTCGCTTACTTACTCGATCTTGCATGGTTAGAGATGTTAGTAAGCCATCAGGTGGCGCATGCATTGGAAAGGGCTATACTTGGGATATCCCTCGTTGACCGCGTCCGGAATACAGCCATAAGGAAGCGTACTAATGTTGCCGTCATTGCACTTGTGTATCCAGATTTAAGTGGAGATAGGCCGGGCAAATGAGTAGGAGAGACGATAGCCGCTGGGCTCGACCAAGGACCAAGGACCGGACAACGGAAAACCGGTAATTACCAATGCGCTAGGCTGACAATATAAATAAAATCATGGGCAAAACCTGGATGCGTGCAGCAGGAAACCGGGTGAAGTGGAAAATTCATGAAAAGGCCTATACCTAACTTTGGGTGACACCGGGCTAAAAAAAAAGAAGACTGATGATACTTCATTAGAAAGGAAAGGCGCGTTTCTAAAAGAAAGAGAAAGAAGCTAAAATGTTTCATCATCATCATCATCATTTCAGCTACAGGTTGTCACTGCTGGACTGCATCCGTCAAGAATCTCCAGAATGACCGATTGGAAGCGGTCTGCATCCAGTGCTTGCCTGCAATCGTCATCTGACCACCAGGTCGGTGGGTGTCCAACGCTACGCTTGCCGTTGCGTGGTTGCCAAAACTTTCCATTTAGATCTATTCCCAGCCATTTCCTGTCTCACACCCCTCCTGATCTGGTCATCCATGTCTTTCTTGGTCTTTCTCTACTCTAAGATCCCGTAATTTGTTCGTATTTAATAATCTTTGCGTTAGTGGCTTTTCTCCCTCCTCACAACATGGCCATACCATCTTAACCTCTTAGATCATTTAAGCTTAACCTATAGTTTTCTTGTTTTTTTTTAATTTATGTGTGCCACTTTCATACTACCTTCAAGTTCCTTCCTTTTTCAAGTTTGAATATATTCTTCGATATTTTGACAAAAAGACTCCATTTTACTATATTCACGGCTCCAACACAAACTTTACAGTCACTTCGTGCAGTAAGTAACTGAATATACGGATTCCTTACTGCATAGCAAATTCGGTCAATCGCTACAAGTGTCACCTGGATACACCTGCCGTCTACATGCAGCATACAAATGTGTTAAGTGCAGGTTTAAACAAATAGCTTTCAATTTTGTGTACAAACTGTCTTGCGGTTACTTTGCGGAAGTCAAAGTTACAAGTACGACGCCGGCCGGCGCCCACCCACAGTAGTTTGCATGCACTAACTGATTGTGGAAGCACGCAAAGTAATTTGGTAAGTACTTATTAGGTTGAATACAGTATACCTTTACAACACGGCGTTTAAGCAGTTTACTCATTGTGGAGTCTTAAATAACAGTAAGATTTGATTAAATTACTGCTACACAAAAACTTATAATGCTAAAAGAAAGGAGTAAGTGATTGCATGCTGGCAGAATAGAAGTGAAATTAGAGAAATGGGGAGGGACAGGTGTGGTGTGAATATGAATGTAGCGACCAGTATTTAAAAAAGGGACTTTGAATTGGTGTAGCCATGCAAATAGAATGGATTAAAAGAGACTTACAAGTTTTATTTTCGTTTATAAAAACAAATTAATTAAAACAAAGAATTTATTTATTTATTTATACTTTATTGCAAAAATACAATGCTAAAAGCATTATCTAACAGTCAACCTTTAGATGAAGATGATTATAATTTTTTTTGTAATAAGAAGAGAACTTTGATGAAAGAATCGACATCTGTGAGCGTGCTCGAGGAGGATTATCCAGATATAATTTTTCATTAAATTTGCCAAACTTTTCTTTTTGTACTACAATAAAATTTTGGGTCATCTTCATCTAAATTTTTTGTTTTAGAAAACAAATTTCTTGTTGAAAAACCCGTTTCAAAAGGTATATAGATTTTGAAAGTCGCTTAGGGCCAGCCTCGTAAAAAACACTTCGACCAAATTGCAGATTAGATACTTGAAAAAGAGAGGCGAAATCGTGAGCTATATGACAAGAGTGTTGAGTATGGAGGAACAAGGTAAGTCTGTAAAGACCTAGAACTAGTAGACTTTCCAGCTTGAGCCTTATTGTAGTAATCATAAATAAAGTTACTGAACCATTCTTGATACATAATATTCGACCAAAATTACTCTCATATAACCTAACTGAACAAGGAAAATCTATATAATATTATCTAATACATTCCGACAAATTGTTCCCCTTTGTCACGCATATTAAGCCCGGGACGTCCCAGAGGACTATTTGTCAAAATTATATGTCATGTTCCGTCATGATTAAGATTATATATTGTTGCGCATGTTATGCATGCATATTGTTTAAACAAAAACTCAATTGAACATTGCAGTAATTCATTATTGCCTTATATAATCGACAACTTTATAGGCTCGGTCATCTGGAGAGAATGGAGGAGGATGGAGCAGTCATCATTTCAGTAGCAGGCTGTCCACTGCACAAAGCTCCCCCCCCCCCCCCAAGGATTTCCAAATTGACCGGTTGGAAGCGGCCTGCATCCATCGTCTGCTTTTTTTTCATTTTATTATTTACTAGCGACCCACCCCGGCTTCGCATGAGCATAAAAACTTTCCTCCTGAATCACTCTATCTATTAAAAAAACGCATCGACACCCGTTGCGTAGTTTTAAAGATTTAAGCGTACAAAGGGACATAGGGACAAAGAGAGCGACTTTGTTTTATACTATGTAGTGATTTTTGCGTTGTTAAAAATATTTTTTTCTCCTAAAACAAAATAATAACCAAAAGTAAACAATTAGAGAAGCCACTTAATTTTACTGGGGTGCTTTACAAGGGATTGTGGGGAGATTAGCAGATACATTTTATTGTGCGCCAAATCAGATAAAAGAGGGAAATGGAGACTTTTATGCCGTTATGCTAAGCACTGAAATTGTCCAACTTTCTCATCATAGCGACTGCCCAGTTTCAACACGAAACTATACATATGTTTTGCCTTTTATGGAGTCTGGCAAATATTTCACACAAATGTAAATTCGTCTGGACTCAACTAAATTGACATTTTTGAAGAAAATACTGTAGTGAATATAAGGCGCCACTTCTTCACTACTTGCGCTTTGTAAATGGTGGTAAAGTTAATATTAGTAATGTCGTCGTCAATATGTGATAAGAATATCTTATATGGAGAAAAACAATTTCATTTCATTTCAATGCCTCGTAGAATACAGATAAAATAACTATTGTTAGCTACGAGTATGTGGCAATTGTGTTCACTGCCTGAATGCGGGTATTAAATAAAATCAAGCTTGTTTTTATATATTATTGCATAATATTCTTGTGATATAATATAAAAACAAGCTTTAGACAAGGATGCCAAAGACTGGGTATAGTGAAGAAAAAATAAAGTAGGCTGTCGAGCCATGGATCTTGACCAATCTGCTTATATAGGATGTAATTGACAAGGCTTTAGAAAAAAAAGGGTTGAAAGAAGTTATATACTCGTAAAAAGTAAACATATAGTAAGAAAACAAGAAAAAATGTATTACAGAAAATAGTAGAGAAGATTTTTATTGGGACGCTCTGAGCTAAATTTTACTTACTAGTTAGTTAAGTATAGTTAAGTATATACTAGTAGCTAAGTGTATTTAAATGATCAAATTTTTCTCGGGAATTTGATTAAAATAAAAATTAATGCAAAGGCGTTGAGTATTGTCGATTCATTAATGCTCGCCAATTAAAAATGAGATCTGATGCTTAAATAAATACGAGTCTATTTTAAAGAAGCTCTCTTATTCCGCGCACGCCACCTCGCTCTTATCTCAACTTTAGCCATGAGCAGCCTTTCACGAGCTACATTCAAACTTTAACAGTTCAAGCTTCAAGTGGTACTACTAGCTACTGTGCGAGCTTCGAGGAAAGTTCGAGATCAATTTGTTTTGGAACAAAGCCTCAACTTTAGGCGCACTATTGGTCTATATTTATATGTGTTTTGTTACTTCTTCACCTGAACTTGATTTTATCTTAGAGCATTAAACCAACCGAAGTTGCCACTAACAGGCGACCCCCTTTTTGCCAAAAGTATAAGACCGCCGGTAATACTGCTTGTACCTGTGTGCGTGTATTACTTGCTTGTATTGGATAATTTTGTCAAGTATGTGCGTACTACGTACTTACTTGGCGAAAATTCGTACCGACGTGATCGAATAATGCATAGTGTTAATACTTATATTGTGTGTTACCTCACCACACATGCAGCGTGTGGCGTGTGATTGAGGTCAGACGAGTAAAAATTGGACACATGATAAGATACGATGATTTGATGAAACATAATTCAACGGCAAGGTAAAAGGAATAAGGGATCCAGGTAGCCTATATGAGGCATAGCTATATGAAACCGATAAAGGAGAATACAAACGTCGTGTCGTATCAAGAAATAAAGGAACTTGCAAATGATAGACAAAAATGGAAGGAACTCCACCGACAAGAACCAATCTCTTAAATTTATCATGATGACTTTTAATTTTTAAATATTACTACAAAACCTATAGTAGTGGTATCAAAAACTGGGCCGAGACAAGATAATAAACTAGGCACATGTATCTACTTACAGTTCATAATAGACTCGAGTACATGTACGGTACCTATCGTAACTTCTTATTACGACATGAAGTGAACTGGGTACTTTATGCAAAGTTTTAACTGTGCTTTCTTCTGACAGTATGATATAAGTATCCTAATTGAATATAACTTACTCCTTTGCTTTGGTAGCGAAAACGATCTCATGGTGTCAAGCGATTTTGAGCTTTAAGGCTTTGAAGGGACTACGTCGTTTTGTTTGTTCTACCATTTCTACGATATGCTATTATAATAGGACTGCTCAGACTCACCCTGGTGTCAAATAATGTTGATAACCGTTTTTTGATATAGTTTCTTTAAGGAATGCTGGAATAAATAAAAATATAATATTAGATTCTGGTAAACTGTAACCAGTAAAAGACGAATAAGAAGTTTTTATTACCAATTATAGGTACTTACTTGACTTTTATCAAGAACTTTGCAATGCTTAAACAGTAAGTGACTTCAAATAATGATATCATCAAGATAGTAAACTTTTACAATTCCATTTCCAATAATTTTATTGAAACATATAATATTACATTAGTGAGATGAAAACCACTGAAAGATACCCTTTTGCCGATTACTCAGTCTAATAAAATATTACCATTCCATATCAACCCCCATGGCTACGTAGCACAAAGGCTTATATTACAATCGTGATGCGGGTTCATATCGGTTCGATCCAGATAATGTGCTGGGCATTGACGTTTACAGAAATAGATGACGTAAGTTATGTTTTAATATTAGGAAATATTTCGTCCTATTAATAAGGAGCCAAGCGAAGCATACGTATTTGAAAGAGCAAAAAAAAACATGGGTGTTAAGCGAGGATGATCTTAGCCTGAACTGGATTCAACGCATCTTTTCTTAATTATTCTGTTCTTTCTTATTGCTTCCGTTCTTTCTTATTGCTTCCGTTCTTTGCAAGACACAGCAGTTGGTTTTAGCGGTTATTATATAACTCCAGACCGATTTCGGCCACAGCAACATGGCATCTGGCTACTGAGAGCAACGCTCATGAGCTTTTAGGTGACTGACATAGCCAATATTTCAAGTCAGCACCCCTCCTGGCTCCTGGCTGTTATAAGGTACTAGATATAGACAGCAGTTGTTGGTCTGGGTAAAATGTCTCTAGGCAGCCAGAAATCTTAGTAGAATCAGACATCGACATGACCGGATCATGTTTTATATAGTCTGGTTTCCCTGTAAGGGTCAGTGCTATCATGATTACCCAGGAGTCTGAAATCTAAGATAAGGATGTAACTGGAAAATATGCTTACTCTGATGAAGAACACGACTTGGTTCTACTTCTGCAAATACAGATTTATTGTCATTTAGCTGAAAATTATTTCATAAAATCATTAAAATAAGTTTTATTTAGCTCTAAAAACTGGTTTTCTAATTTTTTTATGTCTTTGAAATGGGTATCATGTAAAACAAATTGGACCAATAAGTGATTACGTCCACTGCACTGTCGATTACTGGCGTCCCAACAACCCGGGGCTTATTATTTTCATGAATTAATCACATCCGTGAGTCAATCCACCTCAAAAAATTTTGTAACACCAGTAATAAGATTGTTTTTAAACGCTGGACTTTTCCAATCTAGAACCTACAGAAGTATATAAGCGTATTAACCATTAGCCATGGTAGTTGACATTAAATATTTTCTACAAACCTTCTTATTAAACCACTAAAACGAGTAGATGATGACATAGCGCAGGTTGCTGGAAAAACGTGGCATAGAGTGGCAAATGACAGACGGGAGTGGAAAAGGTTGGAGGTGGCCATTGCCGACTGGCAAACAGATTCACAAATGTAAATCTGAATAAAGGCTATTTTATTTTTTATTTTATTTTATTTTCTACAAAAATAGTTTGCATTTTTTGAGAACTCAATGTATAGTTGATCTATGACACTGGTCCACTTAGCCGAATTTCCTATGGGAATACTGGCATGTCGGATACGAAATGCATCTGATAGATATTACTGCTATTTGATCTATATCTCCTGGTAATCTATGAAGTTTCAATACGAATTTATATTTAAAATATGAGGTTTATGGCTCAACGACTGGTGCTACTTCGAAGATAAGTAAGGTACCCCAAGTACAATGTACCCTGGTAAGACTACATAGAGTATTTCAATTATTTTAGAAAACAATTGCAATGTTAAATATCTTAGCATCTTCCGTTTGCGTTAAACTGTTGCTAAGAAACCCAACAACGTTATTAAACTTCTAATTAGACGGAACCCGTTAACCGGAACGCTAGTAAAATAGCTGAGTAAACGAATTTTATCTATCACTGTAATAACCATCCCGATAAAATCTAGTGCCACAGTAAACTACAAGATAACAGAAACTTATGTATTACCATTCTCGGTAGTTGGTAGGTAATGTGATTTTTGACAAAAGTTGAACAACCTTGACCCGCACTATTTGATAGAAAGAATTCTTTTTTATAAAAACGCTATCAAATAAACTCAGAAACAGTAATTGGAATCTTTTTCTTCTTAAAATATATGTAGACAGCAAATTTAGTGTAATGTTATATAGGTCACTTTTAAATATTGAATACAAATAAGAACAATAAAACATTAGTTAAAAAATTGTAACGTATATTACATTATTTTCATTTTATCTTTACTTTCAATGTCGCTTTATACTGAAATCATTGACATTAAATAAACAAAAAATATAATTTAATAATGAAGCATTTAGGTTGAGCCTAAGGATGAAAATCTTTAAGTTTTCATCCTTAATAAAAAGTAAAATGTTTCTCACTCATTTTGTACAAAAAATAATATTTTTCTCCCGAGATTACAAAATGGCAGCTTTACCTAGCAGCTGCAATTATTTGTTCTATTCTTAATCGATTTTTAAAATTTGCTCACAAAAAGTACTGGCATATTTATTTTGAAATTAATCTCCATTAACAAGATGTTGTACTGTAAAAATTATACTGTGTACTTATCCCGATAAAATCTACAGCTACAAAGTAGCCTTTATTTATTGGTATTTCTGAATCGACTCGGAAGCCTCCGTCAGTGAAGAAACACTGCAAGAAACTGCATTTAAAATATATTTACGAATCCCTTACTATATTTTAGGATGTATATCTTGGATTGGAACGATATATTGTCAAAATATTTCTAAACTTAGTCCTTTAAGTCGTGTTCCTCATAGCTGAGGGTCATGACCACTATAATCCAAATCGGCAGCTATTTGTTTCAGATCTATTCTGGGCCCGTTGTATCGCCTCTTGGGTGTTCCATTTCAAAGCTGATCAAGACTAATATGAGTTATATAATAGAGATAGCTCATAAAAGAGTTGAAATTCAAGCGGTTAGGCGTTTGTAGACATTACTTGTCTCAAGTTTAATTTGTCTACAAAAAAGACATAAACCAGTCCAGAGTGACTAGCAGAGGTCAAACTTTCCTAATATTTGATTAAGTTAAACATTTAAGCGGAGCCTTTACCTCAAAGTCATATAAAACTAACTAGGACAATAATAATTTAATTTTACCTATTTATTAAAAGCACCATTTACCTGGGGTACCAAAAAAAGGCACCACACTGGTCACCATCATTTCGTGTAGGTGACACGGATAAAAGACCATGCACACCTGGTATCAGAGTTCTTCGGAACCGCCTTTAGGTCTCTGACGTGGTTCCTTTAACGACTACCAGATGGTAGTAGGGACCAACGGCTTAAATTGCCTTCTGGAGCACGGAAACATCTTCATTATCAGTCGTCAGGTGATTCAAATCTGCAATGTCCTAACCAAACTGAAAACAACTCAATAAAGTATTCTTCCAAAACAATCGAATCCTCGACTCCCGGCTCTATAGGCAAATGCCTTAACCACTTGATCAAGGAGGCAGTTAGAGACCACGCTTGTTGGTACAATCTGATCAGCAGAAGTAAGATAATGACACTATCAGCTCTAACATAGCCCAACGAAGGCATCTAGCAATAACCACACAACATCAATATTTCCAAACGCTACAAATGGGTATACTCTAAATTTCCAGTTACGAAAACCTCCAATACTTCCGACTAGTACAACAAATTAGTTCTATTCCTTCAGAACGTACATCGTCGTCGGCACTCCCGCTTATTTCTCAAGGGACGAGATGTCGGCGCCGTAAATGTTTTAACAAACAATAACTGGGTTGTGGCTCGGTGGATTAGTTTGATCTATATTTTATGACGTGTTGTCTCTGTCCCTCAGACTGTACTGTTAAAAAGGATTTTAGGTTTATTTCTATCTCTTTTTATCTTCTTACTAAAGTTTTATTGCTCTGAACTCAAACGCTTTGAAGTGTTCTTGCCTGCTAGTAAGAAGCCAATTCAAATCACAGATCTTAATGTAATTTTTTGTAATCAGTTCATATTAAGTCACTTAATAGTCTGATCACTTCAATAAGACCTGAAAGGAAAATTTGATTTTACTTTATATAAAATGCTGTGTGTTCTAATAACTCCCATTGCTTCAGAGATCAATATGCCTAAACAAAATTCTAATGAATAAAGACAGATAAACAATCATACTGAAATATCACCAATAATTATGTAATTCCGTTTAATATCAAATTGTCATTAATTGAAGTAAAACACAAAAACCGTCCCATTATTTTGGCGCAAAACTGTCTAATAAATTTGGGTAGTAATTTGCACATACGCGACCGCAACCGCGACGTTCTATTTATTTCAAAGCAGAAGTCATAAGCTGATAGCAATTTTCTAGGGACATACTTTTTTTTAAAAAATAGTATAACTATGTAAGTAAAACTGTATGCGGCCTTACCACTAGTGCATTTATAAGTACTTATTCCTGACTGTATAATAATAAAAACACAATTTTTTTATATATTTTTTTTGGGTAAAACGATTAAAGGACAAACAGACGCATCGATTATCTAGAAAATTATTGCATCTAAATTAGATACGAGTTATACATATAATAAGTTTATACGATACTCGTAATAATATTTTTAGTGAAGCAAATTTTTTTAATGATTTTAAAGATAATTTAAGCGAAATCACTGAACATTCTGAAGGCAGGAAGGAAGTTTCATGAAGTGATGCTTTCAGCCTTTTTGCAGGTATAGATGTAATTCAGACAAAACTTCGACGACCTTTTTGGCTTCTTGAATATGTCTGTCCGCTACTCGGGAGGTCCCGGGTTCTATGATGGAGAACTCTCGTTCCGGAGGCAAAGATCCTTTTTGGGTCGCTGAGCCATCGCAGTAAGTAATTAAGATATGAAAGATACAATCAAAATAATCAGATCAAATTAATGGCAATATCTTTTAACTTGCACCACAGTAGAACTGATGCCTCTTTATACTAACAAATGAACTGTTTCTCGCTTGTTTATTAGCAAATAGGTGAATTTTATGTAAACCACAGCGCCACTTTATCACAATAAAAGTCTGGAACAATCGTTTGCACCTGTGGTTCTATATACCATGATGTAGACTGGGTCAAAGACCATAAAAGACATCTTTATTATCATCATCTGTGTACAACCCATTGCTGGGCATAAACCTCCTTATGTCTATGTCATATTACCCTATTTTTTAGGTACGGAACCCTAAAAAAGCGTGTCTTCTAAATAAACATTTAAGTAGCGAGTTTATAGCTTTGCATAATATAAAATTAATTAATTATTACCTTGAATGCTTGCGTAATTTTTAACCGGCGGTTTATTTAGGGCCAGTGGCACGTTTGTACAAGGAGCTTTGTACATTTATTTTTTGTCCACTTTTGTTACGCAATTAATGATTAGATGTCCGTTTTATTTTTTTTATAACATTTCAGTATAATGAACATCATTCGCGAGTCGTGTTTTTTTTTAAATCCTTTATGGTACCATAGTTGTTTGAACAAAAAAATCTGGTTCGCGGCGCAGTGAACGATATGCGTGCTAATGGTCTCACCACTAAGGATGCCTTAGCCTGGGCTAAGTGGAGGAGAAAAAGCAGGATAAAATACAAGAGCCAGGAAACCGAAGCAGTCAGCCGAGGAAGAAACCGGGAAAGCGGTAAGATAAAAGAAAGAGAGTAGTTACGTGAATTTTTTTTTTAAAGAAACATGACAATGTTGAAAGATGATGATTATGATAATAAATGTAAGGCGTTGTATGATAACTGCCCTCTACCTCCCATGGCTCTACCAAGCTCTCGGTTACACGAGCCGAATCTCGGGAGAGTGCGCTGTACTAGCATTTCGCATCTCTCTCCAGTCGCACCTGCTTGATCTCCCTACAAGTTCTCTATAGTGTCGCCTATCTATGCAATCATTGCATTTTAATAAGTCTCCCCCATCTTTAGGGGGCTTACGTTACGTTATTTCACCTTCCCTCCACCTCTCATGGCTCTACCAACCTCTCGGTTACACGAGCCGAATCTCGGGAGAGTGCGCTGTACTAGCATTTCGCATCTCTTTCCAGTCACACCTGCTTGATCTCCCTACAAGTTCTCTATAGTGTCGCCTATCTATGCAATCATTGCATTTTAATATATGCGTTGTATGATAGTAAAAACAATCTTTAAGAAAATAGTTTTGCGCAATGTTTTCAGCAACACGAATTTGTATATACATGCATAGTTGCCGTTTAATGTATACTAGCAACCCACCCCGGCTTCGCATGGGCATTAAAACCTTCCTCTTGAATCACTTTATCTATTAAAAAAACCGCATCAAAATCCGTTGCTTAGTTTTAAAGATTTAAGCATACAAAGGGGCATAGGGACAGAGAAAGCGACTGTGTTTTATACTATGTAGTGATAAATGTATGAAAACTTAGACTAATCATATTTGTTACTTATGTTTCAATCTATCCAGCCGTTAATGTTACAAAAACTGACAAATAAATAGACATCACGAGTACATTTACCTATTAAAAAATAACATTTTTCAAAAGTCGGATAAAAACTAATATAACAGAGCAAATTGCACATTCATACAACTCACTCAAAAACCATAAAGATGTTACTGAAACTATTAAATTTAAGCGGACAGCTCGCGTTTCAAACAAGACTACCTATCTCCGTTCACTATCAGAAATTCATGGTCTTATCGAGAAACTCTTGAACATTTCAATCGGCTTGGAAAGTTGGTAACTTTCATCCGATCTTGCGTCCAAGTGTCTTCGAGAACAGATAAACGGTCATGTCTTGCTAATCCACTTATACTAAATCAATTGTCGTTTAGATTAGCTTATTTCAGAACGCTTTCAATTAATTTTGTTTTTTTTTTTGCTATATAGGACCTACAAATTTAGATTAGGGTAAATCTGTGGTACGATCGCAGCATATAACATACTTTTAGGTTTGTTTCCGTGTTTAGGAAGACACGTGATTGTTTTCCTAATCCATTGGTCCCGGCTATCGCTAGATGGCCGTGCCTTAAGGCAGCCTGAAAAATCTAACAATCTTGATCACTAACACACCCAAATCATGATTCTGTTGGTCTAGTTTCTTCGTAAAAAGGATAACAGAGGTCATACGGCAGGCGCTACATTGTACCAATATCGTCAAATAAGACTGATGAAATAACGATCTAAGGGTTACCATAAACTGTTTGCAGATCCGGAATGAGTAAGCGAGATGGCACTTTACATCATTGCGCCATCTCGCTTACTCATTACGAGCCTTCTGAATTTCAAGGTAACTGTAAGTACGCTTAATTAATGGTTTTGGATTTGGTAGTACTGATAAAATAATAAGTTGATCGAAACTCCACGCCTTTTCAAGTACGAGCATCTAAAAAAATTAAGCAAAGAATTAAAACATTAATCAAACGGCCCACTGGTCACAACAGTGACACGTAGTTAAAAGAGTGGTGGGGGTTAAGACGTCTAACTTTGTCCATCTATCACCCACTCAAATTAACTCTTCAACCGACAGACGATTTAAAACGACATCATTGCTCTGTCAAGTTTCCAGATCAATCTGGTTTTAATTGCTTTAGTTTGAATTTTCGCTATTTCTTAACTTTTGTCATTTATGATAAACAAACGTAAAAGGTTTATAACTTTTGTAGAATCATTCCTTATATTAAAGTTAAGAAATAAATAAAGTGGACTTCTTCACACAACTCAATGTCCGCACACGCCTTTCTTCTGTGTTCTTCTTATAATGGTTGGTCATTTGAACACGATCTATGGGCAAACCAGCGCTGAACCGACCCTCTCCTTGCAGCATTTAAATGAAACACCCAGGAGGCCATACACCGGGCCCAGAATAGATATATGACTGGAGGATACCAACTGCCAATTTTGATTATGGTGGTCACGACCCTCAGCCATACGGAATATGACTTAAAAGACAGAATGAGTGACATGACAGAGTGAGAGAGATCAAACAAAGCCTAAAGGTGAGCCCGTTCTTGAGTTATAAAATTAGAACGAAAAGTGGCATTGATTTTTATAATATGATGATTGGTTAATGCAGTAGAAACAGAAAAATAACATGAATTTTCAAATGTTTTTGATATGATCGTATCATGACCTCTTTTAAGGAATTGTCAGAAAAATACTTAGTGTATTTTGGACAGTCTATGAAAGAAAAACGTAAAAAATACCTTCAGGGAGCAACTTCTCGTCTTAATCTCCTAAACCACAACCACAACTTTGGCATCAAGTATTTTAATTATCTTAATCCTCCTACAAAACTCCTTGGGTCTTCAAACGACTTAGAAGTATTTTTAGTTGAGGGTTTAAGTTACAAACTATTTCGTTAAAATTATAAAATGTGAAATCCAGTTACTTCAAAAATCAATGAAAATCGTTTGCATTTTTTCTTTCTAAGTCCTTTTTCTTTAGGAATTCTTTGTGTTCAGTTCATTTCTTAAATATAACTCCTGATGTATACCCTACCTACTTAATTTGTCAGAGGTACAAAAACGCAACGGTCCAATGTCCAGGCGCAGTGGGGCTGTATATTGGTAAGGGTAGAAATCTTGGAAAAAATTTCAGGGATTTATGTTCATGTTCCTATAAAAAATCTTGTGCATATGAATGGCCTAAATACTAATGTTGTGCATAGCGCCCTACAAACATTGTCTTCTTTGGAATCTCACTTTCACTTATATATAGGTACCTCAAAACAGCAATTGCATTTTTTCTTCTAATTTTAAGGCGAAATATTTTAAACCAGCATGGCACAATAAATGTACTTCTACATTTACCGCCAGAAATATTACCTAACGTAATTATAAAAAAACAGTAGGAAAACGTTTAAGAAAAGTCGAGCGAAATGTTTATGCCTTGGACCACACCCCAACTCTCCTTTATAGAACGCTCTAATTTTTGAACAACCAAGAAATCTCAAGACTCATCGCTTCGAATAAGTGCTAAAACTTGTTTCAGCTATCAACAACGGACACTAGTATTTTTGGACTGTACTTCTAGATATATATCTTCCATGCTGGTCTGGGAGAAAAAGAAAAACATAGAATGTACCAGATGCTACTCTTCCCGCGCAAGCCGTAAAAGTCGTCTGAGGGAATCGCCGAATGGGGAAATCATGACATAGGCGATGCGGCTAGCAACCCATCACTATTGATTTCCTGTTTCAACTACCATTATGCTAAACGTGGCCTAAGGTCTTATGGCTCTAGGCTCTGTCTACCCCGTATGGGATAAAGACGTGATTATATGTATGTATGTACTTCTAGATGCTGGAATAACGAGGTAAAATTTTAATCACTTCAACTTATGCCGTCTGACTTTGCGCGAGAATGAAGTAAGTACTTAATTCCAAAATGAAACAAGACCTTTCTTTTCATACCAAACACGTGATGCCAATCTCAGTTTAATTTTTTTTGGGGTTAGCATCTGAGGTTTAAATTTTGTCAGTTAAAAGTTTGATAGAATTTATATAGCCTATGTTACGCGCGCTATTTTAACGAATCTGTTGACACCTCTTTCATTAAAATTGGTCCAGTATTTTAAGCGCTACCATGGTACATACATACATACATACAGTCATACATACATAGACTGCCAAAATCAGTACCCTTTCTTTTGACTTCGCCGTTGTCGGGTAAAAAGAGATCGTGTTTTAGCAGACGTCTAGCTTCGAAGCTAAGCTGCTTGTGATGTAAATATGATGGCAGCTGATAGTTTAGAAATCTATAGCTTATTTCTTAACCGTCGGAAATTTACCAAAATGATCGTATATCATCGCACATGACCCGAAACGCATAAAATGAATATGACGGTGCATTTGGCAACTGCCGGATTTATTGTCCGCTGATGATTTTGGACACAGTCTAGAGATATGTCAGTGATACCATGTTCTCCCGTTGGCAAAAAAAAAATGTTTTTTTTTTCTTGCTAATAAATGACGTACTATTGTACTGCCTCCGTGGTTCAGTGGTTAAGACGTTTGCGAAGCATAGTTACTTTGTTGACTTGTTTACAGCTTAGTTCGGACATTGCGGGCTCGAACCACCTGATTGTATCTAAATAAAAATTGTACCGTAATTTGGTCCCAGTTGCCATTAGTAGTCGTTGAAAATACCACGTCAGAGGCAAAGAGACGGTTCCAAGAAACTGGGTGTGCATGGTCGATTGACCGGGTCACCGACACAAAATGATGATGGTGAATGATTGAATTACTTCGATTTAGTTATCATTTTGTTTATTTTCTTTCGATCAAGTGTTGATTATTGTTTTTTGAGTTCGTGATCCTGGGGAACCGCGGCTCCGACAACGTTTTGTTTTTTGTAAATGACCTACAATATTAGCTTCTGAGAGCTTTAATATTTACAGAGGACTGACAGCTCCGACAATGTCTTGTCGGAGGTTGTATAGCTCGTAATCCATAGAAACTGCAAGCGCGATTTACTCATAGTAATTTGCTATCTTGTATGCCATTCCGAAATTCTTGCTCTTAACGCCGTCTGTTGAGCGTCTTTTTAGATATTTGTTGTGGCGCTAGTGTCGCCACAGGATCGACATCCTACTGCAAACGAATGTGCCTGTTTGATACATGCTTTATTTAATGAGTTATCACATTTAGAATCAAAATGTCTCAAGAGATCCATAGATGGCGTTAGTATGAATAAATTTTAATATTTGCAGTGTACTATTTACAATATTACAAATCCACGTGTTTCTGTATATGGTGGTTGAACATCTGTACTAGTATAGTAGGTATTAACATTATTAATAGTTTAACCTCGTTAAGAGTGCCATTATAGCGCATAAAATTAAAGACTATAATTTAATAAGAACTTAAATTAAATCTTATGTTAAGATTCATATAAAACAAAATAAAATTATATATTATAGAAGATATATATTTTATTGATTCATGTTTATCAAGAGACTATTCAATATAAACTTTAATTGAAAATGGCAAGGGGATATACGTGCTAATGGTCTCACAACAAAGGATGTTAAAGACCAGGCTAAGAGTAGGAGAAAAAGCAGAAAAGCGGACTCTGGGCTCCGAAACAGTCAGCTGAGGAAACAACCGGTAAGCATGATAATGCCAGAGAGGCTAGGCAATTTTTTTGTAGTACAATCACAAAAGGCGTACAAGTTTTTATATAAAATTCTTTGCGAATGTCGACTGTCTTTTTTGTCGATTCATTGTAGCGTACACGAGTATTGTTTCACTGCCATTGTCTTCTATACTATAACTTTGATGTTTTATCTGTGAAATGGAAACGTCAATCGCAACGGTTGCGTTTGTCAATAACTCAGCTCGATAAAAAATAATGATTTAATTCAGTTCTGAATAGTTTGCAGTGCAAACATATTTTTTGGAAATATTGATAAGGTCTGAAATTAAAATATTTTTGGTGACAAAATTCTTGTTGTTTTTTTTTCTACGTAGAAAGGTAAAATGTAGCGGTCGATCTAAATGATATTTTTGTTTTAATTATTTTACGGCCTGGGTTCAAAGTTCTTTAAGGCCAAAAATGAAAAATATCCTAACTATGTACTAGGTGAGTACATAGTTACGATATATTTCATTTTTAAATATTGATTTCTTTTCTTTTCAGCCAGTCTCGTTACATTCTCCTCTTTCCTCTTTATTTCGTGAATTTCGTCCGTAAATCGTTGTCTGATACACAAAGACAGCGGTGATGAGGGTTCAGAGGTACAGGTGCTGGGTATTGATCGGGCTTTGATGTCTTTTGCCGATTTGTTCAAAAACCTATCAAGTACTTTTTTTTTCTTTACTAGGTAGGCAAACGTTTATACTGACAAACGTAAAAAAAAAAATCCTTAAATCTGCATTTTACCTGAAATGTATGTTATCTATTGCTGAACATGCGTGATACACTGATCTCAGTAATCGTATAAGTGAGTGATGGAAATAAAGAAAAAGTGCCAAAAAGCAAACTCCCGTCTTCATGGAACAATGTATTTGTCTTTTCTTTTCTTCAATCGCTTTTAGATATAATGCATTCATTTTCTTCTTCTTAAGGACCGCATTTAAATAGTTTTTAGAATAAATACTGAAAAATATAAAACTTTAATGTAAAATGTCATCAAATAAAATATTTTTTCATAAATTTCCATACCGATTTGTAAACCCATATTTACAAATCGGTATGGTAACTCAATTTGTACGTCTACTCGCAGGGATTCAGGGAGTCCTACTACTTTATCGTACGTATTTTAAATAAGGATGGAAACGTTTTGTGCGAACTGAACAATAAAATAATCTTTATATATGTACCAGAGCGCTGATAAAACAATAATGTTATGCCCAAAATAAACGCAACTCAATCAAGGCGCTACTGTATAATTTTCTATCGTTCGATCGTTTTACACGTTTTGCACGTAAAATTGCCTGTAAAAGCTATAATGGCTAAACAGTCCACGAATACACAAAACATAAAAGCAAACTGTTGCTGTTCAAGTCATACGCTGTAGCGATTTTGTAACAACGATTTATGTTATACTTAGTGCGCGGTTATTAGCAAAGGCAGGCGCTGGATGCACGCCGCTTCCAACCGGTTATTATGGAAATCCTCGGGGGAGGCCTATGTCCAGCAGTGGACAGCCTGCGGCTGAAATGATGATGAGTGCGCGGAGGAATTTCTTAATAATGCTAATCATTTAATTGTCATGTGTTTGGGTTCCAGTGAATTCATATACATATTTTAAATAAAGAGGAGCTTATCACAAAAATGTATCCTTTATTCCTCAGTTCTATTATTCCGATATGTGTAGAAGATAACTGTAGTTGCTTCTTAGACAATTTTACCATTAGAAATCTCAATCGTGAAGTTTATAGCAACTGGTTGCTAATCTCAGTTGCCCATGTGGCCGGAGGGGTAGTAGTAACAATAAAAGTATATATCATAATGGCAAGTTTTTATCATTGAAAATCAAGATTCAGGTATTAAACTTTAAGATTCTGAAGACTTTATTCATTAATAATTAGAACAATAAATTAAGCTATTTTGTAAGTACATGTTTCCGCTATTCTTGTAACTTAAGCCGTACTAAAAATATACAATGTCGAATCTTCATTACGCGAAGTTGTTTACCGAGGATTGCGCAAACATACCAACAGCGTTGCAGTATAATTTGGTGGTCTGCGAGGCGACGAAATTTTGATATAATTTTAGATACTTTGGTATATTTTGACGAGAAAACGTTTTTAAAATATTATAGGTGTAGAAAAGATACTTACTTAATGATGGCTCAGCGACCCAAAAAGGATATTGGCCTCCGACACCAGAGCTCTCCACCGCACCTTGCTCAGCGCCTCCTTTTGCCAGTCGGCTTTTTGGAGGGCTTTTAGGTCCTTTCTCACTTCATCACTCCAGCGGTACCTAGGGCGACCGATTGGTACGCTTGATAGAAATAAAATAAAAATTGAACAGATAGTGATTTATAATTTAAACTAGTTCATTCGTTCTTGTGGGCTATGGTACGAGGCCAATTGATCCTGCTCTTACTGGTGTCAGAGTTTATGAAACCACCCTTTGCCTCTAACGTGGTTTGATTTAGAATAGTAATAGAGACAGTTGTGGTATCTCCAAATAAAAAAAAAAAATAACTAAAATTCTAGAGCCATCATAACTTCGTTATTTAAAACCCTCATCATCAAAAATCTAAGAGATAGACTCTTGTCTAAGGAGTTCCATTTATTTCTACTTGTTCTTTGCAAGTTCCTTTATTTCTTGATGGAATACATTGTTTTAATTATTTCCTGTACTCGAAGCCCATTATGGGAATAACCACTAGTGGTAACCAATTCAATTCAAGCCACGCTAACCATCGATTAACATGCAAGATCGTCGCGAGAACGCAATAACGCATGCCGACATAGCTATGTGGTGCGAAACGACGAAAGACCCTACCGAACCTGTCAAATCTTACCTTGGCAAAATAGGTTATTATTCCAAAATATTTTGTCAATTTATATCATCACAATATGCCCGACCCCAATCCAACAAAGGTTTTCTCACGTAAATAACTGCAGAGATTTCGGCGCCGCTATAAAAAAGCAATTAATTTGAATAAATACGGAAAAAACAGTAATATAATGGGACATTTGAAATTCTGTCGCTTTTTTATCGCACGATCGTTAATGGGCTCTTAATATCTGTGGAACACTTGGCACCTAGGGGACCTTATTTTTCCTGAACACCATTTGACTACCAAATGATGCTGAGCTGAGGTGATAAGAAATCTGTGCTCTTGGCCAAACGTTGGGTGATGATAATATAATCTTTGTTATTTATTGCACTTGAATATCGTTTATCACCTGAATAAGTACAACTTAGTATGAAATAAATGGTATGATTGTTTAATTTATTTAAATAACTTAACTGTAGGTGCCTAACCTAACACAAGTAAAATTCACATGTCACATGGCGGTAACCTCGTGGGCCAAGTCTAAGTACTTGGTAAGTAAGAAATTTTAGTTCACTTTGCCATTCCGCATGACGAGAAATGCGGAATGGTAACGTCAACTAGAATTGCACGGCGTGTCTCCCGGTCTATAATCACAAGATTAAGAATATTATTATCTAACATTTCCATAAATGTTTTTTTTTGCTATATTTTGTATCTTACCTTATTTTTTTATTTTTATGTATTTAGTCTGAATTAAAAAAGGGAAAGTGCTAAGTTAAATGAGAGAAAGTCATGGCCTACAAAAGTCATTTTTTTGTGGAATATTAAAAAAGAACTAAAGGCCCTAAGGTTATAATTTCTTTGCTTTTCAATTGAAGTTGAATTTGCAATTATGCAAATAAATGATATATGAACTTTTAGAAAAAATTGTTTACTTGTGTTCAAAAATTGAGAAGGGCAGACATCTGGTAAGCACCCGGTAATATTTTTTTTATTGGTCATAATAGTCTCTACCTAACGTAGCTTATAATTTTGATGGCCTTCAAATGTCTCCACCAACTTTTTATTGCTTCTGATATTTTTCTTCTCCACTCGGCGCTGTATTCTGATATTCTCCGTATAAAAAATTACTAATGTGAATCATATAGCTAAGATTTAAAGACTTTAATCTATTACGTTTGCTTGACTATTCTGCAAAGATGCATCTAAACAACAAAAATGATCAAAAAACGCATTCGCGACGATATCTTTAGACAGAATTCCAGTAATCCGCCTAAGGACACAAATACGAGATCACCCACGACGCATCTGTTCTCATCTCTGTGCAAATATTTATCATCCCTCTTAAGGATTGCGGTAAAGCAGCTTCTTTCCTCGTATTTCTTTGGGATTTTGTCGCTTTTTTAATGAGAAAATTGTCATTTATAATGTTTGTTATATCATCATCATTTTGGTCAAATTCGAATTGTTTATTTTCAACATAGGATATTCTTATCACTTATTGACGTCAATCATTACTTACATTAAGTTTACTACCACTTCCAAAGCACAAGTGGAGAAGAAGCGGCGCCACAAAGTCCACTCCAGCATTTATATTTAAGTCGTTGAGAGTTGAGGTGACACGGTCAATTGACCATGCACACTCTGGTTATGTTTTTTCTGGTTTATTTGTTTTAAGAATGTTTGATCTATGCATGAAGAAGAAGTCTCGATCTCTCCAATAAAAGCGTTAATAAATGCTATAGGACACTTTGCTACAACTTATTGCAATACCGATTTAGAGTCTACACCTTCAAGTATCGGTGAACAGATTTGAATAACTCTTGATGTTCTTGTATATAGCTTTTCTTTCTCTCTAAATACACTTACTGATTGTGATGGCTTAGCAACCCAAAGAGGATCTTGGCCTCCGACACCAGGGCTCTCCACCGGACCCTGCTCAGTAGCGATTTCTTTCTATAAACCTATCTTTATACAAACCTTTCTGGTTTTAAAAAAGCATGTAAACGTTTTTTTCTTGTATGATGTCCTTGTTTTAAATAAATAAAAAACAAATTAATATATTTTTTTAAATAGGCATTCAAACTACTGTTACGAGGTGAACACACCGCGTATTTGACTATAACCTTTTGCAATCGATGTCTCTGAAACCGAGCAGCTGTGCTGTCAAGACAAATATAAATAACGCTATTTGTCGTCTGATTCCATTTATACTACACGATTTTTTAGAGTAAAAGAAGAGAGACTAGGATTTTTTTGGAAATTATTATTTAAATGTATACCTGTATGTTATCTTCATACCAAATAAATTAATAAGATAGTATTTATTACATATATATAAGTGATCAAAGTTCCACGCAAAAAAAGCCTTTATCGTTGAAGCTGTGTGTGCAATCATGTCTGCGACAACAGGTAATAAAAATATATATCTCTACAGTTACCCTTAAAATTAATCGCATACACTTAAGCGGCTTTCTAGCTTATTTTTTTTTATACGTGTGTATTTTCACTGCGAATACACTCGTCGATTCGCACTTAAATGCGTTTGCATTGAAAGATTCGAATTTTGATTTGGATTTGGAACATATGATTTGATTAGGTGCTAATATTAAATCGAAACCGTTCTTTTTTCGAAACTAACGGAGAACGGTTTTGATTTAATAAAATGTAGAGAATTTAGAACAGTCTTCTTTGTACAGAGAACATTATGTTCTATTTTCGATTGTCACTTTAACGGAAAAGAATGATGTTGCTTCGGTTAAAATTGTGTTCCTGCCTTATTGTATGTCACGGTGACAGCTTGTCAAGTGTCGATGTCAATCTATGTTCTTATCTTTAATAAGCTGTGGCGTTTTTGGCAACGTGTATGTTGTATTAATAGATTGTGTTGAAAGTTTCAGTACAAAGTAGAGGTAACTGATATTTTAACCGATTACGAAAATTAAATTTCGCCTTGGGAATTATTATTCAAAGAAACATTGGAAGTATACCTTTCTTGATGTCATTTTCTTCTTGCATCGAATACTTTAACGATTTTCATTATGTTTGGGCTTTATTTTTGTCAAGGACAAGTGGTGTAATCAAATTGAAACCTACTTTTGTCCCTTAATCAAATTTAACGACATTTAAATGAAGAAAAGTGTAGGCAACTGCAAATCAACGCAAATTAGTGTGTGTTTTGAAATAGTGTTGCTAACTTTGACGTAATTTAAATCTCTCTAAAGGCATCTGACTTAGATTAACAACTTTTTAAGTACAAAATGATTCAATGGTTCAAAGTGCTTTTTTAATTTAGGACCTATAGTTAAGACAAGATAGATTAACAACTGCAATCTAGCAATAGCAGCCGTGCCTTTAAATACACAGATTAACTCAAGATTAAAAGTCACTAGTGCCAACCAATCCAAGTAGGGTCGCGCACGCCGTTGTAGTAGTTAAAAACAATTGTGAAACAAAAACGCACAAATGTCTTACGATATATATATACCTATTGCTTTCCTTCTATTTCCATTTATCTATAGGATAAACAATTTTGTTCTTTCTCAATTTTTTTAGATCTAACTGATATGATTCAACGATTCGATGGCAGACGCCATATTTTTTCAGAATTCCATTGTCTATTTGATGAATCATATCGATTCCATATCGCTGAGAACATATTTGGACGCCTCTATTTTAGGAAGCGCTTCACGTTTGAAGCTTTTCTTCAGCAAATATATCTGATGACTGCCAGGAAAAGGGTTATTTTTTTTTACCAAATTTATTATTACCGTCATTTCACCTACAAGTAGTGTAGACTGCTAAGACCTTAGTGGATTTACATGTCTAAAAGTAGTTCTAGACATGGAAATCCCCTAAGGTCTTTGGAATTTTCAAGACATTAGAAGGTTTTGTAAAATCTTAATTTACCTTATTGTCTAAAGCGTTATCTCTATTCCATCCCAAATCATGTCTTTGATGAGATATTACATAAAAATTAAGTTGAAAAAACTGTGACCCGACTACCATTAAAAAGATATAGAAATCCAAAAATGCATAGCTACAAAATTGGACATGGTTTTGGCTTCGAAAACAACATTTGAATTAATAGCTTGTTGATACTTTCTGAGCAATTTTATTTCATTTATATTTTAAACTATGATTTTGTTTATTTTAGTTATTGAAATTAAATTATATAAATTTAATTCGACATAATAATGTATTGTTCTTGAAAAAGTAAATAAATATATAAAGACAAAATTCTGATGAACTGAAATAGGTACGTTTCATAAGCAATTTCTAAGTGTAGTTATATAAGTGGCAAGCACTAAATTTATCCCGCAATAAATCTGCAGAATCAAGACGGTGTTCGGTTTTCCTGGAAGCGCATATGGCCAAAAATGGCAAATTATATCATGGAGTAACTAACTGTAGAATGGACGTCTTACCTTACCAAGTGGTGTTCCGCTTAAACGCTTCAATGCTTATAACAGCCATTCTCAGAAGGCTTAATTTAGAGCGTTCAGTGCAAAATTTTCATGTAAACAAAATAATATTATGTGCTGTTTTTTTTGTAAAGTAGTTAACAACTATTTCTATGGGTTGCACTTTAAAAAATATCTCTATATTGCATAGTATAACAGATTATTTTTTTCAAAACACTGTTCTTAAATTACCACGACGCGTCCACGCGCTCTCCCAGTTTGGAAACTTGTCTAATACTAATTCAGAGAAAGAGTTTTAGTTATTTTAGATGTTTTTTTATATTAAGAAATATATATTCAACAACATATCAAAAATACAACAAGTTACTAGTACTTTCTTTGTCAAAATTATCAAATGAAGACGTGTCCGACCTTGGACAATAATTGCCAAAACCACTTGCAATCGAGGGCGTACCTCCCTAAATAAGAATCTCTGGCACATCACTATAGCACAGGGCATGAGCCGTCAGTGTTGTCGAGGTACTCGTCGAGTGTGGTTGTGCGCTGTGTCGAGTAATCGCCAATTAGACACCTAAGTATCTAATTGCCATGACTTTGGTTTTTGATTTTTCTAATTCATGTAGCCTTGATTAAAAACTTATGAGTTATTGTTAACTTATTCTTGTTTATTAAAAATAAAGCAGATTTCTGCGCTCTGTGGATTATTATATGTCTTTATGAAAATTATGTTTATTAAGTAGGTTTTTTTAGAAAATTATGTTTCTCTCTAAGAGCCACGACGCTAATTGCCACAACACACACGCTGCTGTTGTTAAAAAATAAGTATATAACAGCTGTTTTTTAAGATGGTACCTCGGTGAACACTAGCGCCACCGTCAGTTAAAAACCAAAACAGCTGTTATATCCGTTAGATTCAAGAAAACTCAAACAATAATAAACTGATTATAATGTTCAATTGTTGCGTTTTATTTGATAGTTTCTTCACAAAATTAATATATAATATATAAATATCTTCTTAAAATACATAAGCAGTCATTATTCAATATACTTATATGGAAAAATTCAAGTTTCTAATTACCGGGACGAGGTTAAATTATAATTTCTAATTGTCACAACCATCAAATATTTTAGATACCGATAACTTGGATACTACATAAGCTAAATAAATGCCAATACGATTAAATTCACAATTGATTCATATTCATTCTCTCTACAGTCATATTTCATGAAAAAGTTCAAGAAATTAAAAAGGTTGTGGTAATTAGACTAAGAATGCCAAAGTTGAGAATGGGCGATAAGACTTCTTATCATGTACCTTATGAACTCACAGGCACTAACCGCCAGTTCTTCAGGTATATATATTCTTGTTATGCTACCTCGCTTAAAAGGCATTGTCCTTACATAGATTCCTTAAAAAACACGTCAATTCCAAATATGATAACAGAAGGCTTAGGTACTTATCTGTCATTGAAATAGGAAATCACGCGCGGTCTCTTCCCAAGCAATTTTTATTAAATCTATGGTCTATAATTCCTATTGAAAATATTTGGCCTGATAACAATAAATCAAAATGAAGTGCCTATTTTTAGGGGAAACCAATATTATGTGTTGAGTGTCGCTTCTGTTTTATTTATATCTTACTCTTGAGAGTTATTAATACATTGATTTTGCTTTGCTTATTAGTTGTTTATCTATATATGAGAACTTTTTAACAATTAGCGGACTTTTTTCTATTCTATTCATTTTCTACAAGCCAACTATAGGATGAAACAGAATATGTTTGTGGCGCAAAAAAGGTACAAAGGATTTACCCAAATTCAAAAACTTAATGTTAAATTTGATACATCTATAAATTTACTTAAAGTACAATTTTACTATCTAGTGCTAAGAACTATTTTCCATTCTATGCTTGCGTTGTGAGGAATTCGATGTTATTTTTCGATGTGTTTCGAAATTTTTATGGTTCTCTACTTTAATGCTCCATTAATATTTATTTTTTAAGTTTACCATTCTCATAAACACAAAATATCTTGGAAATTTCTGGTAAATTTTAACCAAACACAGATACCGCGGGAGCGTCTTGAAAATTATTCTTGTCACAACGAACCGAGTACAAGCAAAAAGCGAGAATGCAAAGAATGGGGGCTGAATTTAAAATGGTGACTCATACGGCATTCTTCAGCGCCGCTGCTATTCGTGACAAAGTTGAATGAGTTGAGAATAGTTTGGTAGCAAAAATTCCATTTTTGTGTGCGAATTTCAAAATGTCTAATAATAGCTCTCAAATTTTGCGCCCCCAAAGTTTCGTTTCAAATTTGGACAAAGTTTCTCAATGACTTGTTGACGGATTTTGGCCTGCGATCTGTTTTTCTAATGAAAAACAAAATAGTAGGTTTGACCAATTAACGCTTACTAAGAAAACTCTAGTTGATGTTCAACGATGTTCGTCAGAAAAAAATATTTTAACTGTCATTTGTATTACTGTTTTAAAATAAAGATACACTACAGTTCTAGGAACTATTTAGCTGTTCATGGAATATATTTGTCAATTTTAACTTTTCGAAGAATTATACCTACAAAAATTTAAAATTCGGAGTAAGTACCTCAAATATATACCTTCCAGCGTAGATTTTACTAACCACAATATCTTTCAAATGTGAATGGAAAGACGCTATGACTATGATCAAAGTGAAAAGAGATAATGGAATTAGTAAAAGGATGTTTCTTCTGTTATTACTTCTTCAGCTCAATAAATGTATATACTTTATAGATTAAAGTCAAACCATATTAAATGTCTCTATCGGATCTCACACAAAATTGTCACATCAGAATATTATTTCTATTATATCTGTATTCTGTTAGCCAACTAGTTCAACAATATTTTGTTTGTTTTGTTCGTTGAAAAAAAACTATGCATTAAACTACATCTAAATAATATAAATTTAGTAAATCTTTATTTTGACAATTTGCTAGTTTCCATAAGTACATCAAAAAGTGATTTCCGGATGACTTCCTCCGGTCGGATGTTTACCGCGGGCACGTGTTACTGGTCCAGAAATATCTTAGCTTTATAATGATGCGACAAGAGAACTCCTGAGAGTTATGGCTGTCGAGATATTTGGCCTAAAGTTAGTTCTTAAGATTAATAAATTTTTGCATTAACATTTTTTTAAATTATAATGTCAGATGATTAACGTCAGATGTTTAGATGATGGAGTCGTCTTAAACAATTCCATATCTAAATATGAGATTTTGCCCAATGTGATTAAAGCCCGCTTTTACATTGATTAGCTTTTTGATTGAGTTGCTATATTTGAATATAAAAAGCAAAATTTAAAAAAATAATTAAACAGTCTCCAAAGAATGTAACTTGCAGTATTATATGTGGCTTTTTAAAACAAATAGTTAAACATTTATTTCTACTTACAATTTTTCTTTCACCACTACCATTTTTCTTACATTCCAGAACTATCCCTGAAAGTTTATCCCATGTGTACCACATACTGTAGTATTTCGGTATTAGAGTAGCTGCGACAGTTTGGACTCGATCCAGTCGCGCGCATGCGTCTCACACGCATGTATCGATATTTTACGAGATTGCATAAAATCTTAGTTTTAAAAACAAAAAAAAAACCATTTCATGTCTCAATTTTCAAAGTTTAGGAATGATAAAAAAAACTGCCAAAACAAACCATAACAAACTCGGGATCGGTTTAAATATAGAATACAAAAAGATGTAAAATAATGTGTTAAGTGAAGTGAATTTGAAGTGAATTGACATAGCATACTATTAATTTTGAAAAACGAAGTGTTCATTATCTGAAAATGTCATTGTGTTCTAGTTTTAAACTATGAATATGATAGTAAATTCAGATTTTGAATTAAACAAGGTGTATTTATAAAATTTGGTAAAGTAACTGAAATAGACGATGGTAAAGATGTTTTCAAAACTGAAATTAGAGATGAGCTATATAGAGCAATTAAAAAAGATAAAGAAGATCATAAATACAAAATGACTCACAACGTATACAGTTATAACGCAAAGAGCAAACAAATAATAAAACAGTAACTATTTTGAGCTAACAAAACGAGCAAGGAATATGTTTGTACCTAACCGGCACGCGACTCCAGATATAAATCACAATATGTTTATTTGTATTGTCGTCTCGCTCTTACTACCGATGGTGAACGAAAGTGTGGCAGAGACGGCGTATCACTCGCGAAGTTTCCCGAATGAAGGGAAGAGGTTAACCAGAGAGTATTATTTGAGGCAAGGGGCGTTGCGAGGGTTCATAGTGAAACCTGGTTCTCAATACAATTTGCAAGCTGTGGAGATTTTCCTGGGAATCCCTTACGCTGCTCCTCCAATTGGAAATTTTAGGTTTATGCCACCAGGTAAATTCACTAGGTATACTTGTTATAAATTAATGTTTGTGACTAAAATCGTTTCTCAAAGTCTTAGTGACATTTGGCTTAGTTTGTTGTAGATCCACTTTTAATCGGTCAGATTAAAAATCTATAGGAAAAGCCTTTGTCTTGCAGTTAGTGATGTGCCGTTCCCAAACTCCCGTTCCCGGGGAATGTTCCTCGTTCCCGTTTCCGAGAATTTTCCTGAGCATGTTCCCAGTTTTTGGAAACGTTCCCAACGAAAATAAAAATACTTTTGTATATTCCATCCTTATTCGTACTTTTGTAAATATACTGTAAATAAAATTTTAATTACAACTCCCCTAACATTTTCATTTTGAGGGAACGTTCCCGGGCCCGTTCCCGGCACATAACTTATTGCAGTTGAAGTTTTGTCCAAGTCTTGCAACTGAAATTATGATTATTGAGAAAAACCCTAACACCAGCGATTTCATCGTCCAATGTCCGTATAACTTACACGATATAATGATGATGATCGACAAAAAGAAACAATGTTATATACATGCATACATTTATAATCACATCTTTATCCCATACGGGGTAGACAGAGCCTAGAGCCATAAGACCTTAGGCCACGTTTAGCATAATTGTAGTTGAAACAGGAAATCAATAGTGATGGGTTAGTAGCCGCATCGCCTATATGTCATGATTTCCCCATTCGGCAATTCCCTCAGACGACTTTTACATCAATGTTACAACAATGTTAAAAAAATCTTTTCAGAAAAAATCTTTATGGTCCGTAATCAAGCAAGGGTTGAGAGACGAATTATCATATAAATGAAAAGTAAACTTAAATCAAATGAATGGAGCTTAAATTGCGGAAATTCTCGGTCGCCGGAACTTGAGACTGTTTACCATAAAACTGCAATGTTTAAGAATTTTAATTCATTTAAACTCTATTTAAGTTTCATTTCGAGTGTTTGTGCATTTGTTTGAGCAGCTCTGAATGCTGCTAATAAACGTGTATTCAAATGTTTCGCTAGTATTGAGGATGATTAAAATTTTATTTTCAGCGCGAAGTTATTCACTCCGAGTTAGTAAAACTAGACACTTTAAACATGATTATTATAAGTAGAATTTTGCGCAGATAATATTTTCAAAAGACTTTAAGTAAAAGCTCATCTGATCAGACAGCGTCACGTTGGACACCGACCAGATGATCAGATGACCTGCAGAAGGTCACAGACTGGCACTGGATGCTGACCGCTTCCAACCAGATATTCTGGAATTCCTTGAATGAGGTCAATGTCTAGCAGTGCAGCCTGTTGAAATAAATATTATGTTGATCAGAAATTTTCATTGGTTCCTCCAATATTAATCTCCGTAAATAGTTTGTTTGTAAAAACAATATTTGAATCAATAAATGAGACAACAACAAAAAACAAATAGACAAAACTACTTTTTGTCCTTATACGAGTATATGCAAAGATCTTTGAAACTACATAATATATTTTGATGCGGTTTTTTAAAATAGATATTGATTCAAAAGGAATGTTTATATGCATAATACATGCGATAGCAATACACTCGTGGGAAGCCGGGACGGTAGCTAGTAGTAAGTAAATACCTATACATTAAAATTACTTCCTTTTTAACCGACTTCTTTAATGATAGAGATAAATAGTATAGCATTCTATAATTTGTGATAGCATGTAGAAGAAATAATGACAATTCATTTTTCTTTACAGCAAGTGCACCACCATGGCCTGGTGTAAAAATCGCGGACAGGTTCGCCCCAGTCTGCCCCCAATCACTGCCCCCTTTAAAGAAGAACAACCCTCCGGCGCCGGGTAGAAAGTCCTACATGGATAGACTGAAGCCATTCCTCGCGAAAGAGTCAGAGGATTGCCTGTATTTGAATATCTACGTACCTTTTAAAGGTAAGATAGGTGTCACGAACAGTACACTTTAAGGGATTTTTTTCCGCGTACACTGTGATAATGGAATGAACTTCTTGCAATAGTTTTCCTATGTAACTACAACATGGGGTCTTCAAGAATGGCGTGAAAAGATTCCTCCATCATCAATGCACTTACTTCCATTCCAGCACGAACTTATATTGGGAAGACTATTGAAATCCGTGCGATTTACCCCCTAACTTATAGAATAATGAGTTTTAAGCATCCTAGAGTTTGCACGTAGAGTTCAGTACTGTATAATACAGTATATGATATATTAGTAGTGACATAATATAGTCTGTATTATGTCACTACTAATATATCATCAATGCGATTTCATTATTCTTAAGCTGTTCATGTTGGATAAACAAAACTTTTTTAGATCAATATTAGGCAAACAAGCCTTTTGATACTCACCTAAAGCATTTATAATTTTAATTTTCGCTTCGCTTACAGCAGTCATCAATCAAAAAATGTATTCATAAGTGTACTTATTTTAAGTACCTCAGTGTTGTACTTGAAAGTAAAGTACTTATGGCTTGCTAACTAATAATATATATGCAAAAGTGAGTATGTTGGAATTGGGGCAAAAGCTTGTTTGTGAACTCTAATCATGACATCCGCGAAAATTCATGGATTCGTCTTTGGGGATCAATATAATTAGATAAATTTGTTCCTTTTGTTTGGTTTACCAATGCCGAATCAAAATTAGGTTACAAAGACAATTTTTATGACACTCACGTGGGATTTGTAAAATTAAATTACAACAAATCTATATCGCCTAGTTGCCGTTGCCAAGTGGGCCGTGTCAAAGATTAAAAATGCCACTGTTGTAAGTTCTACATATAAATATACTCAGCAGTATTTTGTTTATTATCTTTTTTTTCATTGACGACCTCCGTGGCGTAATGGTTAACATGCCTAACCGCTACTCAGGAGGTCCCGGGTTCGATCCCCGGTCAGGTCAAGATGAAAAATGATCTTTTTCTTTTTGACCTGGGTCTTGGATGTTTATCTATATATGTATTTGTTATATAATATAGTATCGTTGAGTAAGTACCTCATAACACAAGTCTCAAACTTACTTTGGGGCTAACTCAATCTGTGTGATTTGTCCCTATATATTTATTTATTTAAATTTATTTTTATTTAAAAATTGACAAAATCATCATCATCACCCGAGTATGATTCACGTGTATGCACAAGAACCCAGGATACGCTTGAAATAAGATCCTAATTATCATAATCATCTTTTCGTTTAGGTAAAACGTTCAATGGATCATGACACCCTGGTGTCAGAGTTCTTCGAAACCACCTCTCATATAATTCTATCCTATATAATCGTTATTTTAATGTTGATAGTTTTCACTTGCATGAATGTGTAAGTCCATTGCTTATTGTAATTTGGATCAATTGGTTGTTAATTTTGAGTTATCAAATGCCTAAAGCCTATAAGACTCAGGGTTCTTGGGTTCAGTTCAGGAAACTTACTTTCTAGTTTCTAATTTGGTATGATAATAAAAAGATGATTCCGTGCTCAAAGAACAAGCAAACAAAAGCAAGTTTAGTCTTCTTCTTCTTCTTAGCGGGTAGACTCTGGCAAATTTATATTTGTGAGGACCAGAACTCCGCCACTGACAAGGTGACGCTCGGGGACCTATACGAAGCCACTGACAACGCCTTCAGTAACGGAGTTCTGGTCCTTACAGCAAATTTAGTGTTAAACTGAGACGAAGTTTTGAAAATACTATGGACACTGTAGTCTTAATAGATCTTTTACTTAGCAAATGATTTTATGAGATGTTCTGTTTGTTTGAAAACTGCAATGCTAGCAACTAACACATGCAATTAAAAATATCAGAGACTCATGTGAAATGTTGATCCACAGAGAAACTACAGTTTCGTGTAATTGTTTTACTTTTTTTATCATTATTTCTTATCAAACCAGTTTGTACTGTGGTCTACTCAACTAGTAAGCAATAGAACTGATCAAATTGCGCAAAAATGTTTACTATAATCAGGGTTTTCAAAACAAAACGCAGTGTGGCGCCACCAACCCAGTTTCCTCAGTAAATATACGTCAATCACACACCGCGCCGTTACTAAACTGTCTCGAAATAACTGCCAATGTGTTTCAGAGGTGGAACATCTATGTTTTGAAACTAGAATGTTAGATTTAGATTGGAAATTATCGTGCTAAATTTTGCAGATTCGTGATTATCAATACTACGAGCTTTGATTAAGAATAAATTATCAAAGGCTACGAGCGACACGTCTTCCTTCGATAAGGATGCCGTGTTGCTCAAAGTATCAATGATAATTATTTATTACTAGCTGTTTGTTCCTGCTTCGCAAGGGTAGTCTCTCATATGCCTTAGAATAGAATATTAATTTATTAAGAAATTTATCATACATATACAAATCAACAAAAACATGAAACAAATACATGAAATAAAAATAAAATAAAATATATTTATTTCAGGTTTCTTAGACCCATAATGTAAAAAAATAAATAAACAATAGACAAAAATTCGAAAATTCAATAAATAATAAATCCTCTGCGAGTATCTAGCCCACAGTCTACATGTGTATATAATGACGTGCAGTAGGCTCGAAACAGACAGAAGTGTGACAAATATCTCAATTCTCATGACCTTAACGAAGACCACAAAAAATGGTGCATGTTGTGTGAAGATAACTTGGTAAAAAATTTGAATCGTATTGATTCATAATAAATGAAAACTTCCTAGCCATCCTTGTATACAACATAAATATCTTTTTCAGACGATACCTTGGTGAACACTAGCGACACCATCATTTGAAAATCATTATTCACTGAATAGACAAGTTATCAAAAATACGTCTCTACATATTAAATTATAGTTCCCTATAGTTACAAATTGCTTAAAACGGCCACTTTTAGCAATTTTGCAATTTCGAACTATAGGGAACTATAATTTAATATGATTAAAATTAACTTCAGATCCAGAACCTTAATTACATAAGACGGATTTTTGATTATTCACTGAAAACACAACTTGTGTTTTCAGTGAATAATGATTTTTTAAATGATGGTGGCGCTAGTGTTTCCGAGGTATCATCTTAAATCGTTACATTATTATGTTGGCCACTGATTGTTTATTATTATAATAAAATTTAGCATACAGAAGCTGTGAAGTAGCAATTTAATTATCCCCAATATAACACATATAATTGGTGAATATAGTTAAATTATAAACAACGATAAAATGTTTGACGATCCACGCGATTAAGGAAGTTCCTGAGCCCATTTCGGCAGTTAAATAGGCAATCCAACTTTTTAATGGCTACGCAATCCATTAGGCGAATTTAAATTTCTCTGACGAAAGAAACGTACACCTTATTTGTACGTTGACAAAGTTTAAATTGTTTTCTGGATGGGCTCTTGTGCCGCGTCTTTAAGGAAATTGAGTAATGTTGGCATTACAACATCTACAAATGGCAGCTTTTGTTATGGGAATGGCAAAATATAGCTTGGGATAACAGCTTGTGTTTATTTAAAACTAGCTGTTCCCCGCGGCTTCGCCCGGCGTAGGGCTCGGTTATATCGCGCCCAAAAGTAGCCTATGTTTGACCTCAGGTCGTTAACTACATCCCTACCAAATTTCATCACAATCGGTCCAGCAGTTTAGCCGTGAAGAGGTGACAGACAGACAGACAGACAGACAGACAGACTTTCGCATTTATAATATTAGTATGGATTTGGGTTATAATCTAGAATCAAAGAGTCTAGTATTAGTAGCATACTTTGTTTAGTTGTTTCCAGTTTGGTTAGGACATTGCAGATTTGAATCACCTGATTGTCTGGTCATCATCATATCAGCCACAAAACGTCCACTGCTGCATAGGCCTCCCTCATAGATTTTCAATGAGACTGATCTGAAGCGGCCCACATCCAGCGTCTTCCTACGAGCTCAATAAGGTCGTCGGACCATCTGGTAGTTGGATGTCCTACGATACGCTTGCTAGTTCGTTATCGCCATTCCAGAACCTTTCTGCCCCAACGGCACCAAACATGCAATTGCTATATCAGTTTATAACAATAAAACTTATTTTGTGTGTAAAAACGTCCGCGAACGAGTTTAAGGCGCTGTATACCCAACCTTTAGGTATTTGAGAGAGGTGAAGTGCGATTATAGTACGTACTTGTAATGAAATAAGGTTGAAAGTGGCGATACTGAGTTGGCCTGTCACCAGTCTGTTCAATGCCATTTCGGTTGTAATTTTTCAGTTTTAATTTGATAATTCAATAATTATAACTAAAAATTGAATTTTTTTTAGGTATCCCTCTTGGTCATTAAGTTATGCTTTTTATTGACGTAAAAAATTTGGTAGTTGTCGCTGAAAATATCAAGTAATTTGCGACGATACCTTTTATAGATATAGCTTTTGGGCTATTTTATTTAGCTAGGTTTTAATTATTATTTTTTTAATTGTATTTGATGTAATCATTTTTTTTAATCTTTGAACACTTCATAGTTTTTTCATGCTTTATTCCATGAAAAAAAAGGCTAACTGCGCGACGAAAAAATAGACGTTTAACGGTATTCCCCTGATGCACAGCGCCTTAAGTCATCTAACACAGCCTAACGACTACCATCTAGCGATGACAGCCGGCACTAATGGTAAACCTCTATTTGTTAAGAACCGTAATCTATTATTACCACATTCCTAGACCTACGTTGGTCTATTTATACAACTAAGAATTTGGACACAGAATCGGGACGGAAGTCCGTAAATAGATTCCTTAGAACTAGATTCTGGCGCCAGTGGCTTCATTAGTTTACGTATTTTATTTAAGGTTTATTGGTCGTCATTAATTAATGAATTTTATGAGTTTATATATTATGAAGTGAGATTAGACCTTTTGAGGTGTAATTTAGATAATAATCATTATAATGTATTGTATTTTTTAAAGAGCTATAAATAATTTAAGCTTTTTTACGTTTTACTTTATTCGATAACCTTCTTACTTCTCTTCTATTCGATTTACCTTCTTCTTTTTGTGAAGTCAAAATGGTCACAAATTACACTATGCAAGAGAAGACAAAAATTATTTCTTCACCGGTAAAAATATACAATGAAAAAATCACAAACATAGATAATACAATAGGCAGCCTTGTCGCTAATGCAATTGATTTATTGATTTATTTCTTTATTAAAAGAAACTCAAGTCACAAATCAAATCAGATTGTTTATTTTCAATATAGGATATTCTTATCAGTTATTGACATCAATCGTTAGGTTTACCACCAATTCCTAAGCGCAAGTGGAAAAGAAGCGTCGCAACAATCTCCACTGCAGCATTTTCTTCAATTTACAAATTTTTAATCATAACAGATGAATTAAAATTTGCGTGAATATTTTTAGAATAACAATAAGTTCATAATTAATGTAATTATGCTCTTGTCGGTGAAACGTGCCTTCTTACTCACATATTTACCCTATAGTCTTTTAACATTCTGATAGGATGGTATGCTTAAAATAAATAAATAGTTAGAGAGATTTTGATATCTAATAGAAATAAGCAGCACCCTCTGCATTCATGGAAAATTTCCTAAGTAAAATGTAATGTGAGTTGCGTATTCTTTTCTTTGCAGCGGTCTGCCCATGAATTCTTAAATAAATGTTATTATTTTTTATATAGGTAATTGCTTAATATATTACTAAAAGACCTAAATTTAATCATATTAAAAAAATTTCAGCTAACAGAACACGAGTCCATAATTTTACAAATAACAAATCTAAAATCTACATCTAGGGTGTAATTATAGAATATTTTTTACGCAGAAAAAAAAGAAATTGTACTCAACCACCGTCGAGGCAATCTCTTTTGTTTTTGCGTTTGAGTGAAATTACGCAAAAGAACTCATTATGCGAAAAGATAAAGGGTCGAAAGATATAATAAGTAGAAAAATAAAAGGAAAATGAGAAAAGATACGCAATTGTTGATTTTACTAGGTTTTTTTATAATTATAAGCTAGGTAAAATATTTTCAGCAATACCATTGTTTACTGTGTGAAATAAAAAATTTCATCATATACATTCAGCAATATACGCTTACAAAACAATACAAAGATTTTTTATTCAACTGGTCCATTCTTACTTACATTATATGTGTCTGTAACGCTTTCACGACTGAACTGCTGTGTCTAATAAAATCTGAATAAGGCGGTGAGCCTCATTTTCAATTGCTTTAACAGTAGCTAAAATACCTCACTATCACTACATAGTATAAAACAAAGTCGCTTTCCCTGTCCCTATGTCCCTTTGTATGTATCTTTAAAACTACGCAACTGATTATGATGCGGTTTTTTTAATAGATAGAGTGATTCAATAGGAAGGTTTTTATGCCCATACGAAGCCGGACGGGCTAGTATGAGTATAAAATAAAAAACCTAATTATTTTTTTTGTGTAATTTTAAAACATCTCAAAGCTAGCGGTATTCCAAAAGCGCATAGTTGATATATAACATAGCTATATGTCGCCTTAAATTGGTCTTCGAGGGTTAACTTCCGAGGGTACCTCATTAATAACAAATGAACAAAGGATGAGTGGGACTTCGTGCCAATAGACTCCAGACTTAAAAGGATTACAGACGGATTGTCGTCGAATCACAAAAAAACTTGAAAATCCCAATATTATAAATATGAAAGTGTTGTTAAAAGAGAGTATTTGTTTGTTACATCTTCACGCTCTTTCTACAGAATCAATCTTCCTGAAATTTCGTATACACATGGCTAGGAGTATTGAGAAGGTCATAACATTTTCAACTCGGGAAAAACACTGTTCACCAGGAAAATTCATGCGGGCGAAGACGCGGGTGAAAGCTAGTGGTCTATATGTGGTATGCAAAATGTTGATAGGCACATAGGATGGAAAAATTTAGTTTAAGCGAGGGATATGATTTTTTTTGTTTTGTAGTGATAGGTATCGTTGACATGTTAGTATATTTTTGTGAGTGAAAACCGTTTAAGACAAATAAATCGGACGTACTTAGTTTTCAACCTTCTCTTGTGTTGCATGTGAGACTAAGTCTGGAGTTTTTATAATTCTGTGATAGACCCTTGATTTTCTACAGTCATTTGTTTCTGTCATTTGGTACTTTACTTCAAGGGTTTTATAACTAAATTGTGAAAACTGAATTATTTCAAAGTTTTTCTTATTCAGTTTTTGAAGAGGATTTCTAAATTAGTTTTAATAAGTAGGTAAAATGTCTAAAAAATATAATCAGTAGGTAAATAATAAGAAGACTAATTTTTTTTTGAAAGTATATATTTTCTAGTGGTGAAAGAATCTTTATAACTAAAGCTTTTTCTATGAGCTTTCCATGGGAAAGTTGAAATGAAATATAATAATAACATAAGACTCTGGACTTGGTAGCCATGCAATACCATATTTCATGTTTCCGATTTCTCGTAAATAGTTGTCGAATAAAATTCAATCGTGGCTTATTTCGTTTTAGTAAAAAAATATGTTTTATAAACTAACGCCATCTATCTAATAAGACCGAGACTATCTTTATCCTTACAAAGCGCCTGAAAGCTGAGCTCTACTTACAAGGGTGCTGCTCTTTACGAGGTTTCAGGAGATATTGTTTGTGTTGTTTTGTAAATGTTGACAAGATGGCGTTACCAGTCGTAAACATTAAAATAGAATGGGTTATTTAATTTTTTTTATTCATTTCTCATTGAAGCCTTTAAACCAGCTTTAAAAGTTTAAAGCTGGCCAAAATTACTTTGTCAAGCTTTTGTTTTGAGTACTTGACTTGGCTCAACATAAACATTTTTGTTTGTTGAAATTACCTACTTCAAATATAAGGTTGGCAATGGGCCAGTGACACTTCTGGTATTGCAGGTCTCCGTTATGGTAACCACTTGCCATCAGGTGTCCATTAATCTTGTTTGTCTATTCGGTAGTATTTAAAACATTACTACTTAGTCAGTTATATTTTTTAATATTTATTATTTTTACTTTCAGATCACGAAAGATCCAAGAAAATGCCTGTACTAGTGTTTATACATGGTGATTCATTTGAATGGGGTTCAGGGAACCCTTACGATGGCAGCGTACTGGCTTCATACGGAAACGTAATTGTTATCACTATCAATTACAGGCTCGGGATACTTGGTAAATACTACTTACTTAAGTACTTACTATTTCTTCTAACGTTCAATAATTTAAAAGCGGTTGATCGTTTAGTCGGCATTTCTTCTTCTTTCAATTTCCCTACTACGGCAATTGTCCGTGTCCATCTCTATTTCCCTTGTAACTAACATACAGCTTGATAGATTGTGATAATGATATTGAGGTAGATAGAGAAAATTAAATAAGCAGAATTTTGAAAAGTAGAATTTTAAATGTCTTTATTGCGAGGTGTCACTGGCTACAATAAAATAGCGGAAGCTTGGCAAAAAAAAATGTATTTAAAAGAATCTTATCATAACCTTTTGAGTATATTTGTGGTATCAGAACAAAGAGTTTCAAAAGAGCGTGTTAATCAATTTTATTTATTCATTCTTCAACTTGACTATTTCATTACAGAGTAACAAGCTTCTATATCTTACAACCAATAATCTATTATATTCCTTTAATCCATAAATGACACTTATTTAAGAAAGATCTAATCATAAATATAATTACACTACCAAAGATGATTTAAATATTTTGCTTCAGGCCTGCTAAAAGTTTAAATCTCAATTATTTCAGGGTTCCTAAAACCAAGTCTCACCGATCACGCCTATGGTAATAATGGACTTTTAGACCAGCTTGCAGCCCTGCAGTGGATTAAGGAGAATATTGAAGATCTGGGTGGAGATTCTTCGTCAGTGACTGTTATGGGACAAGGCAGAGGTGCTGCGTGTGCGAGTTATCTGATGCTGTCTCCGATTTCTGATGGTAAGAAGACCACAATCATTCATTTAATCACATCATTTGAGAGTTACACAGTCACTGCACTCCCAATTCAAACCTTATATGGCAAAACTGCTTCATAATAAATAAGTCATTTGGTTAATGAAGAGATAAGGGACTATCTCTACTCTCTTTCCTCTTTCTATAGGAATGCTAATGCGTGGTGTAAATTTTATCACAAATCTGTCATAATGTGGTAGTTTCTACAAAACAACAACAGCCAAAGACCTGTTAACCCCATTTTCCTCTAAAGTTGCTCCAATAAAAAGATACATATTGTCAGGAAGACTTATAACGGACAGCTGTCTTATATTATTTTCTTCATTGTATAGTACTATTCTTGACAACCTTAAGACAATACCTCGGTGAACACTAGCGCCACCGTCATTTAAAAATCATTATTCACTAAAAACACAAGTTATCAAAAATCCCTGTTATGTAATTAAAATTCTGGATCTGAAGTTAATTTTAATTATATTAAATTATTAAATTAGAGTACCATATAGTTACAAATTGCAAAACTGCTAAAGTGGCCGTTTTAAGCAATATTGCAATTAGTAACTATAGGGAACTATAATTTAATAATTGAATATGATTAAAATTAACTTCAGATCCAGAACCATAATTACAGCAGAGGGATTTTTGATAACTTGTGTTTTCAGTGAGTAATGATTTTTAAATGACAGTGGCGCTAGTGTTCACCGAGGTATCACCATAAGTGTAAATCTTAGGCCTCAAAAAAGGTGAAAAAAATTGATGAAATTAAATTAGGAAAATCTGGCGCAAACGCACGAGAAGACCTGACCCCAGGTGAAGTGGAATAAGGGGTGGACAATGAAGAAGAAATTAGGAAAATCTTAATTTTCAGGTCTGTTCCATCGAGCGATTCTGATGTCAGGATCGGCTTTATCTGATTGGGCAATGACCAAAGATCCAGGAAGATATACATTCCAGGTTGCACAGAGTTTGGGCTGCAATCCTAATTCGAAGAATATGATGGCTTGCTTGCAGAACAAACCGTAAGTCTCGAATTTTAAGTCATCATCATCATTTATTTATTTATAACTTTATTGAGCCAAGAGCTATTATAGGTAAACTTATTTAAAACATCATCATTATTTCGCGTAGGTCATACGGTCATTCGATCATGCACGCCCTGGTGTCAGAGTTCTTCGGAACCGCTGACGTGGTTCCTTTAACGACTACCAAATGGTAGCCGGGACCAACGGCTTAACGTGCCTAAAGAATCACGGAATCATTTTAATTATCAGACAATCAGGTGATTCATAATGTTTGTATGTATATATATCTAAACTAAAAATTAAATTTTTTGTCATGCCAAACTGCTCTAACAGGTTGTTTTTATGAGACAGCTGGTAGAAAACCCTTAAAATAGAAAATTAAGAATAGCGTTTGAGCTTAATTACAGTAAAAAAATTCACTAAATCCTACGGTACTCTGAATAAGAATAAAATTTATGAATTTACAGATTGACAGAGATAAAAAAAGTCCAGATACTCGCCCGCCAGTTTGAAATTCCACTGGGGCCAATTGTAGCCGGGTCGTTTATACCCAGCGAACCAGCGGAGACAATGGCTTCGTTCCCCAATTTGTTAAGCAAGTAAGTAATTAACCGGGGTTCCGGTCCATCCATATAATATTAGGGATAAAATATAGCCTATATATTTTTCCAGGGTCTAAGCAAACTTAACTTCAAATGTCAGTCAAATCGGTTTAGCCGTTTTCCTGTGAAAAAGTAACAAACATCTACATAAACTTAAGAAGGAAGATTAAAATGAAGAAAATTATTATTTATCTCTCAAGTAATAAATCTATATATATATATATATAAATCAATTGCTGTTCGTTAGTCTCGCTAAAACTTGAGAATGGCTGGACCGATTTGGCTAATTTTGGTCTTGAAATATTTGTGGAAGTTCAGGGACGGTTTAAATTATGATATTGTTATTCCAGCACTACGCGATTAAGAAGTTCCGATAATGGCTCTCAAATCGTCGACAGAATCGTGAGCATTTCAGCCATAACGATTGGTTGCGTGGAAACAAAAACTCTCTTTTGTAGGCTTATGTGTTGACAGTTATTGATGATTCCGTTTCGCCATAGCCTGAAGCCATAGCCGAGATTGTAGTTAGATTTATTAAAGACTGATTGAGATGTAACAGGAAACTAATGGGAAATTTGTTCTTGCTAATGTTTACGGTGAATTTTGGGTGTTAAATTTAGTAATTTATAAATAAATATTTTTGTAACTATAGATATTTATGTTGTATCCAGGTATTCAAATAATTCTAAGATACTAAAAATTCTTTAAAATGATTACAGGTACCAACTCTTAAGTGGAGTGGCAGAGTTGGAAAGCTACCACGATTTTGGAGCTATTGAGTTAGAACACGGCATACTTGAGAATGAGAGAGATGATTTAATTACTAAATATGCTGAAATCGTACTAGGTGGTGATGGAAAAGAGTTAATGAAGGAAATATTAAAGCAGTAAGTAATTTGACCTTCTTCATATCCAGTTCTAATAGTTATGTGGCCTTATTTTGACTTGATATTGGAAGTCAAAGTTACAAGTACTTACCACATTATAATCGCTTGTGCGTCGAACAAATAACAACTTAAGTTAGTACCTTGGTGCCTGAGGATTCTTCTTGTAAATGTGAAACACGTGTCGCAAACTAATGGTGGCGGGCATGCTGAGACTTACAGTAATGGGTAGGCGCCGGCCAGCAGTAGTTTGCATGCACTAATTGTTAGCAGATGCACGTGAAACAATTTGGTAAGTACTTGTTGCCATTAGTATTCTGTAATCTATGGCCATACTAAGAAACGCGATTAAAGTTCTAACATTTCCTCAGATTTGCTCAGGATTATTGGTCAAAACAAATAAGTTTTAGCCATAAAGGCTTGACAAAAAGACAGTAGACTCAAATGTCTCACTATTGGGCAAAGACCTCCCTTTTGTTTCACATTTGGTTTTGTTCTCAATTGTGCTCTGCAGGTCTGCTTCTAAGTCTTAATATTTTTATGAATAAGACCAAATATTTTTTTATGTTTTTAGGTATTCACCAACAAAATTAGACCCGCAGCGGTGGGGAGTAGACGTGAACCGTGACGTCATACTAAACATATTCAGTGATGCTAGAACACTAGCGCCAGTGGTCAGTTTAGCTAACTATCAGTCTAAAGCTAATAGACAGTCTTATTTCTACGTTTTTGGACACAACTCTATCAGTACTGAGTACGCTGCGGTGAGTTTTTACATAATTTACTTATTTATAAGAATGAATAAATAAATATTCTACTTCCTACTAATATTGTGTGTGAGTTTGTTTGTTTGTATTTTACGCTTTAAGGCCCTATTTACTGCAACAATCTTCCTGAAATTTAGCATACACATAAATAGAAGTATTGAGAAGGACAATTAGCGGACTTAATTCTAAGAGCATTTTTACCTCGGAAAATCTGTGCGGAACAATAAAAAATAACAAGGAAAAATAATTAAAAAATAAACAAATATTCCAAGATGAATTAGATTAGAACAGACAAGAGAATTAGACCCATTAACAAACATACCAAAAACAAAATTAACATTACGTAGTTATCAGATTTTCACAAAATACCTACCATCACAAAGAAAACTCGAATACTAAAATCACTAATTCAAACTTTCACGATTTTCAATTCATTAGAGATATGCAGTTCAGAAATAAAGTCGAAGACTTTTCCGCTGCAGTAAAAACTTGAATTAAAAACAGAACTCAGAAGCTCTTCTGTCTTCAGAACAATACTGCCAAATGATGAAGGAACTTGTCGATTTTTCTGGTGTAGTCTCTTTGGTTTTGTATGAATAGACCTTTTTGAAGCGACATTAAGAATAAAAATTATTGGTGGTTTAGCACGATGGAAATACTTAGTTTTTAAATCACAATTTATTGGCTATTTAATCTCCGGGTTCAGAAAATTTAGTGGGTTTCGTAAAATGCGATCATTTTCATCATCATCCTAGCGTTTTCCCGATTGCATCCTCAGTCGGTTACCTCGGAGCCCAGGGTCCGTTTCCCTACTTTTTCTTCTCCAATTCGTCCGGATTTCGGCACCATTGTTGTTGAGTCCGTTTGCAAGCATATCCCGCGCCGAGACGTCAAGCCAACACATTTTGGGTTTGCCAGAAGCGGCATGGCCAGACATTTGTTCCCTACATAGTTTGTCGGTTTCCACAAGACTTAATTTAATACCCATCGCAGGTGATTCTCTTGAAGTTTGTCCGCTATGCCACGGGCATAAAGGCTACCCCGAATGCCAACATAAACAGGACACATAAAGATATTATTTCCTTGTACTTCTGGTGGTAATTTAGGACCTCGGTCCATCTGGTATAAGGTATAACCTACACTTCTTCTTGAGACCAACCTCAATTTTTAAATATTGAAATTCGGCACCAATCCATCTACACCATTTTTCAGTTAAAAACTTCGCAACAGGTGCGACGAAGCTGAAATAAAGGCAGTGCTAAGTTTTTTTTATTGACAGAGACACTTTTGTTGTCGAATTACTGCAGCACGGCTCTTGCGAATTCACTGCAAGTTTTGGAGTACTATTTTCAAAATTATGCAGCTGTGAAATCCACATTTTAATGTGTCTATTTTATACGTCGATATAAACTGATGATTTTGATTGTTTTAAAATGCTGATTACTTTAGAACTGCTTCAAAAAATCTTTCTGTATATCATCATTTCAGCCGCAGGCTGTCCACTGCTGGACATTAGCCCAAGGATATCCAAAATGACCGGTTGAAAGCGGCCTGCATCCAACGCCTGCTTGTGACCTTCTTCAGGTCATCTGACCATCTTGGTCGGTGGGTTTCCGATGCTGCGCTTGCCGGTGTGTGGTCACCATTTGAGATCCTTTCTGCCCCAACGGCCATCGGTTATCCGCGTTATGTGCCCCACCCACCGCCACTCCAAAAGAAAATCCGCTGGGCATTGTCAACAAACTCTTTTCTCCTACTTTGTTTCTGCATATGATAGCTGGCTTCTTGGAAAAGGTTATAAATAGGTTATAGTATAGGTCGCGGGTAAAACTGCGGGAAACAGCTAGTCTATATATTTATTGATTTAATCTAGGGACGCAGAAGTGCCCCCACCAAGTCAAACAAAAATGTGGTACGGCCCTTTAACAGTTTTCTTTACATTCTAGCTAAATAAAAGCGTGAACGGAGAAGAATTACCATACGTTCTTGGCATACCTTTAGGTGGAGCTCATAGCCATTTCCACACCGAATACACTGCAAAGGAGAAACTGCTGAGCGAGGTCGTGATGAGGCTGTGGACTAATTTTGTGAAGATCGGGTAAGGAAGTTACATACCTATACACATCATGACGCCTGTCTCTCGCAGGGGCAGGTAGTGACTAGAGATTTCCTTTAGCTACGATGCCTACGATTCTTCTATACCTGCCCAGCTTCCAAGCGAGTAAAGTCAATTGACCCTGTAAGTTCAAACTTCAGCGAAACGTTCTTATTGGCTTTGGCCCTGGTTTCTTTAGCCCCTAATGAGCGCGAAGTTTTAGTATCAAAATGTCTTTGTATAGCAAAATGACTAAAATTAATGTTAAAAAAATTTTTTAACCCACGGAATCATCTAATCGAAAAGCAGTATTATTCGAAGTTTGGGGTCTTATTATGTTTTGTTTGTTTTATTGTTTTCTCCAAATGGTCACTATTTCTTCATCAGAAACAACGATTGATCCTTTATTAGATCTTTTTAAGACAACCACACTACAGATAATGATAAGATTTCTTGATAAATTGTAAACAAATGAGTAAACAATTAAACCTTAATGCCAAGCCAAAGAGAAAATCAGATTGCAGATTAAAAAATTTTATGATTTACAATATCGCACAAATTCCGAACAGAAATTTTAATTGTTTCAATAAGAGGATTCCAAAGGTCAGAACAAGGACTTTTTCCGAAAGCTAAGAATAAAAGCGAGGTTACGCTACTTATAAATATATATTTTATGTAAATATTTATTTGACAAAATGAAGAAAAGACTTTTTTTTCTTATGTCTTTCGGATAAGTAAAGCATAACTAGTGTAGTTAAATTGTAACCGCCTAATGTAGCGAAATATTCTAAGCTACTAATTAGCGCCAGTGATATCACTGGCACGCTGCTAACTAATAGCTAAGGATAAGTAAATAGAGTATTCTAAAGGTATAACGAACATAAATAGAACCGTCTACAGTGCATCTTTAAACATAATTAAATAGAATACTTACAATCTTACGCGAACCTATTGCCTTACTATCCTCATTAATAAAAAAAGTTACCTATTTAACATTAGGTTCCTAAGCTTATCGTTATAAAATTTAATCCAGATTTTACTTACGTTTTGTTGGGAATAAAGATATACTTACTTACTTACTTAATTTAACATACTGATTTTCTTTGTATAAGCATTTTGAATGATTAATGACTTTTATGTCAAACTTAGATTGGTTTCAAAGAACAAAGTTTCCGAGTTTCATGTTTTATTTAGCATTCCATTTGGCTCTAAGCTTCCTACCTGTGATTAATGAGGTCGGCCTTTGATATTCTACATGCAGATAAAAAGTATTATCTTTCTAACGTTTTATTTGATAAAGAATATAACGTTTTTATTACCCAAATGATTGATTATTTCCTCGCGCATTCAATATTTAAAAATTTTGCGTTCCAAATCTTTTACGCGATTTAGATCGTTACTTTGTTTTACTTAAAGCTGAAATTACAATGAGACCTTTGGTTAAGAAAAAAAAAGTTAAAAAGGAGTTTTTTTTTAATACTATCTATTAGACAAACAGGCATGCGGCCCAACGACGTGACGCTGCACATTCGTTTTTTTAACATACTATTGATACAGTGAATACAGGCTGTAATGCCAATAAATACTTTAAATAAAATCACACCCAGATGACCCTACAACGTTTTTTTTTTTTTTTAATATTATCACAAAATGAGGCTCAGCAAGCAATAGGCTTAAGGTGACGGCAGCGGCGACATATTTAAAGTCAGTTAATCTTTTTCCAAAATACGACTTTGTTTCTTAAAAGTTATATGATTTCAGGAGTCCGAACACACAAAGTGTCAATAAATACTTAAATTTGGATGCCAAGTCCTGGGACCAGTACAATGTGGAGTGGCCAGAATATGACGTCAGTCATCAGTCTTATATGAGGATAGGTGAGATTGTAGTTTATTTTATTTCCAGTGTTGTATACTGCAGGCTTAAATATGGGATAATATATATATAGCATTTAAGTGTTCATCATCACTTGTTCAAAAAGTTTAAGCACACCCTGGTGTTAGAGGTTTTCGTAACCACTTTTGCTAAATTATGCGAATTTTTATCTTTCTAATAACAAAAGTGAAAAACTAATCAAATAAGCTGTACAAAGAAAAGGAAGTAATATAAATCCTTTTTATCATCATCATCATAAACTTAAAGAAATAGACTCTTGTCGATGGAATCCTTCCATTTATTTCTATCATTGGCGAGTTTTTAACTCCTTAATACAATACAAAAACAATCTTTTTAACAAGTATTAATTTTACAGATATACCTCCATACATCAGGAGCTTATACCGCTCAAATTACACAAAGTTCTGGCTTGAAACATTACCAAAGAAGACAAGACGAGCCTTCATCGACCCTTTGTTTGAGCCGCCTCCTAAGCCTAAACCAACACGACGCGACCCAGGTGATTGCGACTTAGATCAATATAATATCATAATGTTTGAATAAATATAATAATGAAGTACAGTTATTATAAGTAATTGATGTCTGACGTGATTACATGTTAAAGAATTATATTTCTGGTTCATTACCGTTACAAAACCGTCTTTATTGGGCCAAGCATATGTAACAAAAATAAATTGGAACTTGTTCAGGTACAAGGTTATCTACCTCTAGTTACACTATGACATGGATTGAGTTAAATTCCACTGGAATGAAGTTTCGGGAAATATAATTAATTTCTTATCAAATGCTGAAATTTTCGTCAATAGTTTTAAAATTCTTTGTATTTTTGCAGTTTATCAACAACTTTACAGTTTATTTAAATTTTACAGATCCAATTCAAAAAATAATCCATTCTAGAGAGAATTACTCACCACGTGGCGCAGCTTCACCTGTATTATATGGCAGAGTTCGTCCATATTCGCCGCCGGAACCCCAACCGGACCCTGATATTATGTTCAAAGAAATATTATCCATAAAAACCCCAGCACGTCATGTCCCTCCTAATCTGATAGAGAAACTACAAACAACTACAGTAAAACCAAAAGTGGTGATACCAGTAAAAACTTCTAGCGCGACTATGACCCTCATTATATCACTTGGAGTACTTTTTCTCGCAGTAAACGTCGGAATATGTGCTATATTGTATATCAAGAAACGCAGGCTGCGTCTTAGAGAAAGAGCCATTGAGAACCCTCGACCGCCCCGAGCCGAGATTGGGGAAGTGGATGTAATCGGTCAAAAAAGTTCTAAGGACGACAAAAGTGCTTTACAATCCTTCAAAAATGGCTGTAGCGTTATAAAGTCAATGAGTTTGACTAAAATACGGGGAAATAGCAAGAAAAGTAAAAAGAAATTAGAAGTGTGTAAAACACCAAAATCTGACGATTCTGGAGGGTTTCGGGAACGTTTTCAATTGAGAAGACATTTATCTACAAGTACTTTAGATGCTCATACTAAAGTAAGAGATTGGATTGCTAACGAAGTAATGCATAGATGTTCTCCGGGAATATTGCGAAAATCAAATTCAGACTTAAATAATGATAAGCATTTAACAGTAGTAAAACCATTTACACGATCAGAAGAACTTTTGTCAGAGTCTAAACGTTTAAAAAAAGATACTGCGAACGTAGCAAATCAAAGTAAAGACAAAACGATTGACTCGAGGAAGTCAGACGGAACAAAAACAAGAACTTCTGAAAAAACAACATCAACCTCCGCACTAGGTTCTCATTCTTCAATTGGAAGTAATAAAAATTCAATGTCAAGCCTTAAGCATAAAGGACATTCCACTGACTCTATTAAAAGTAAGGGAACTGAGAGTGTTAAATCTAGAAAAGTATCAGTGGCAATTGATGCCACTCCAGCTGCTAGAACTCACTCAATTCTAATACAAGAACCTATAGAGATAACTAAATCATTTGACTGTCCTGATCAAAGACATTCCAATAATGAAAACAAGTTACAGCAAACAAAATCCTTACAAGATAACGAAATTAAATCAGAAGAACAACAAAGTAAGACTTTTACTAATGTCGTAACACTTTCTCTTCAGCAAGACAAACCCCTAAGAGTATCACATAAGCATTCCACTTCAGATCCAGTGACTGATGTTAATTATGACAAGTTGATAAAAGAAAAAATGGAAAGCCAAGCTATTGATATACTTCCTCCAGTCATATTTAGAAATGATATTAATGTCACTTCAAGAGACGACAAAATACAAAACGAACCCTTAACAGCAGCTGAAGCATTGCTTACAATTCAAAAAAGAAATTTCCCTAAAGTTTTGCCAGATTTGCCTAAAACACAGAAAAGACTATCTTTGCAGCCGAATTCTTTGCAATCATTCAGAGGTTTTGGAAGTATCGAAAATCAAATTGAACGATCTAAAGTACCACCTCAGCCTCCACCTCGCACTACTACTTTAGAAAGGAGGCTGGCATATAAGAATACAAAACCGTTATCCTCATTTGAATCACCAAACATAACAAAAATTGCAGAAACTGATACAAGCAATAAAAACTATGAAAATATTAGCACATTGTATCCTGCCCAGCATCATATCATTACTCATAACAAATCAAACTCATTTGACAAAATTGAATGTTATGACAAAACTGATTTAAATGTAATGACCCAAAAGGAAAGAGATTATCCTAAAGTTATTATAGCATCGAGCAACATTCCAACATCAGATCCAAAAATTATTATAAAACCAACACCAAGCAAAATAGAAATTCCTACAAATGTACCAAGAGTGCGATTACCTGATGATTTTCATTCTCAAGCTGGATCTATCACATCATTTTCATCGTTTTGCTCAGATGATGATGATGATGATCTAGAAGAAGAATATTTAGATGACATTGCTGAAGACAAGCTTCTTCAAGAATTAGTTGGCGGAGTTGAGTCTCCAACTGACATGACACATATTCTTGATACGAAAGGACCTGACTCAATATTTGAGAAAAAACTAGAAATTGTTCCAGTAAAAATAAATCCTGGTCATTTTGTACCTAAGAATAAAGATGGCTATGTTTGTGTCACAGATTTGCATTTGCCGGATGTAACCGACTTAGAAAAGACTGCCCAAATAAAACCTAATTTTGGGTTAAACAAATTACAACATCGAACTGAAAGTATTCACCGACCACCAGAAAAAGCTGTAAAGGTGAAACAAAAGAGATCAATAAAACCTAGTTCTATTTTGAGTAAGAGTAATCGAAGTAGCAAAAGAAGTAGTGATAGGAGTAAAAGTAGTTCAAGTACATTAGAATATTCAAACTCTGGATCGTCTAATGATACAGAAACAAGTACAGGCACAGTAAGAAAAGTCGAAGTAAAGTAAGACTGTTAGAAAAATGAATGATTATTGTAAGCATTAGTTGATTTGTAGACTTAAAAATATCTATTTTTGTAGAATTGTAACACAAAATATTACAAATATTAATTCTTTGTATACGATTGCGAAAATGTAATAATAACTGCATTTAGATATAAAACTTTTTCACGTCTGACATGTTGGTTTTTATTGATGAACATCTAAACACTTAATGTTCTTAAATCATAAAAATAGTTTTTTGTTAGTGTTTAGTTGTGCTTTTGGCGCAATTAAAAATGTACTTAAAAGTAGGTGTAAAGAAAATACATTTATGACAAAAATTAGGTTGCCATTCAAAGATCATTAATTTATCCATCCCTCTTCTGGATAATTGACCACCACGCCTTCACGGATGTTGTTAGAGCTTTAAGTAACTCCTAACAAAGCTGGTTTCGAACATAATACTGTAGAGATTACAACAAAGCCTTTAATTATTCATATTTTTACCATAATATTAAAATTTTATTATAAACTAGCTGTTCGCCCCACGTGGGACTCGGTTATATCGCGCCCAAAAGTAGCCTATGTTTGACCTCAGGTCGTTAACTACATCCCTACCAAATTTCATCATAATCGGCAGTTTAGCCGTGAAGAGGTGACAGACAGACAGACAGACAGACAGACTTTCGCATTTATAATATTAGTATGGATGTCATCAATGTCCATCCAATTTCATTTTGACAAAGTGGTTATTGAATTATATTGTCTTGTACATCCCGATTGGGCCAGGTACACAATAGAGCAACTCCGTTACGTCAACAGAGCGGCACTTTACTGAAACACAGCTTTATGTCATGAACATACAGATTGTACGTTCTTGTTCAAAGTAAGGGTTGCTCCATAACGATGTAGTTGACGTTGAGGGCTACTGCGTATGGATTCTCCATCCTAGGCGCCAGTGTAGCGGTAGGACTTATAAAATGTCAAATTTCAAAGTTTTTGGATATGTTTCGTAGGTAATATTTTTAGTTATTATCAAAATTTTGCAATACCTTAAAAATCATAAAATTTAATTAAGTCTGCGAATCTCTCTCATCTTAACACTTTCCCATTTAGATCCTCAGCTGGTTGTTTTCTGGCTCAATGTCCGCTTTATAATGGCTGTAAATAACTGTGTTTAAAAAAGAATCTAAATTAGCCTCCTTTTATCCTTTTTATGAAGAAAACGAACTAGCTCTTACTGAGATTCGAGCCTTGTCCACCGAAGCGGGGGACTAGCGTGACAAATTCTATGAGGTGTCTCTACCAGTTTTTGCAAAATACAGTAGTTAGGAATTTGTATGGGAATCTTTAGTTATCGTACTATCCGCCAGGGACGCTTCACCGATTTTTTACCAAATCTTTGTGATACAGAATTTAAATATTTTACCAGCCAACCAATAGGAAGCATACTTTACAATAGAAGCTATTTAGTAATGAACAAATCGTGTGTGCAACTGTCATAGTAGATAGCCCATCTTGTATCAATGATGTAGTCTATTGCAACTCCTGTGAGATGTTATAGTGACATAATGAAGATACATTACTGCTTACTTAAGGTAAGTGTTGTTATCACAGAATACTACCTATACTAGTAAGTACCTACAGATGTTCAAAGAAGAAAGAAAGCCTTACAAAGAAACGCGCCAATTTGTAGTCTACTAATAGTGTACTGCGTTCTTTTAGAAAAAAAATCTTTTTTTAAATCGTCTAATGTCTGTCATTACTTGCCTATCTATTTATGTTATTCTTGAAGTCAAAAGTAGGTTACCAACAACCAGTCAACCCTCCTTAGAAATTCGTTTGTTGGTAAAATCCACTACGCATTGAAGAAAATACAAAAAAAGGAAATAAACACACCACAAACACTGAATACAAACCCCCAGAAATATAAGTAGAAATTCTATAAAACAACTATCTACCCGGAAGCGTGTCATATAAAGGCAATCATTGTGCAGAATTATCCAAGTTTTTGGTGCCATTACCCGAGGCTAAGATCAAGGGCCTAATTGGCGTGAGTTGTGATGTTAGGGCTGTTTCGGGGACTGAATGACAGTTGAGAACTTGGAGCTTGATAACGGGTTTCATGACGAATTTTGAATGTGGCACCAAGTTGTAAGTTATTAGCGATTGATGTAACTCGCTTTCTCTCACAACTAGCGTTTTCTGTTTATATTTTCATTTTCTGTTAAAAAAATGCAACATTCTATTTTTTTTTTTCATGATATCGCACTGGAAGTGACTGGCTGGCTACACCGTTGAGCAAGTACTCAATACTCAATACTTGATTGCACCTTAAATTACATGCAGATTATACAATACGTGGCCTACAATAAAGAATATGATTGAGTCGCAAAAAGTTTAGAATCGCATGTATTTCGCATAAGTGCAATAACTATATATATGCAATAACTATATAATGCATACACATAACTATTTCCAGTATGCAAAATTTCAAACCAATTAACAAATTAATTGATAACTTTTTATTAACAAAGCAAAACCTCGGTCCTGACGACCATCACCTTAACGTGAATTAAACTAAATCATCTTATTTATCAGAAAATCAGGTAATTCATTCGTGAAATGTAACATAACTGTAAACTATGTTCATTACTTACATGAAAATATTTTTGTTTATTGTGTATTTAAATTACTATAAAATTCGATCACTCATAACTTATACCAAACTCTAATGGAATCCAAAGTCATTGCTTTCGACGCGATAAAAGATCCTAAGACCGCGAAAGATCTTAATTTTCCGACTTTTATTATTAATTTGATCGTGTAAAGTTTAAATGGCTTATTTGTATCCTAATAGCTTATTGTTTAAGCAGTAGAATCGAAAATAAGTGCTCTTCGTATGCTGAGATTATGGAATACGAGCAAAGTTGTGAAACATTTTAAGACGCACATATAATTTTCCATTAAATTAAAATTACTGTTCAGTACTTTATATATCTAATTTAGATCTCTTTTAGGTAACTAGTTGTGTTTTATGATGTCATTAATAGGTACATCAATAGGCTTGAAAAACCTCACATTCTCATCAGCTTCCATCACAATATCTAATATAATAACTGCCTCCGTGGTCCAGCGGTTAAATCGTTTTCCTGTAGACCCGGGGGTCGTGGGGTCGATTCCCACTGGAAGCATACTTTGTTTAGTTGTTCCCAATTTGGTTAGGACATTGCAGGCTTGAATCACCTGACTTTCTGATAATAAAGATGATTCCGTGCTTCGGAAGGCACGTTAAGCCGTTGGTCAATCTGGTAGTCGTTAAAGGAGCCACGTCAGAGGCCGAGAGGCGGTTCCGAAGAACTCTGACACCAGGGTGTGCATCGTCGATTGACCGTGACGTCTACTCGAAATGATGATGATCACAATATCCGATTATCCCCAGTTCATAAACCATGTCGTTATGACGTGATCTTAGTGAACAATTTCCGGTCGGTCCGCAACTGAAAGCTTTCATAAGTTTGCAAGCTTTTCTATAAGTTTTTATATTGGACGTTGCTTCGATCTTGATCAAGCTTAAATATCAACAAAGCTCTCTTGTCATATCGCTATGATATTGATATATTTTTAAAAATAAAGTGAATATATTATTCTTATCGCTTATTGACTTAAACCATTACTTAAATTAGGTTTACCAACCTTTTCAAAGCGCAGTATCTCACTTTCTTATTGGAACAATTGTTTGTTTTTTTTGTAATAATTTTATTGCACAAAATAAACAAAAATACATTTACAAGATAAATGCAACGACGGATTTATCCTAATTATTGAATTTGGCAGTTATAATGAAAAAAAAAATGTTTTTGTCTGTGTATAAAACATAAAACCATCATTATTATTTTACATAGTGGAAAACCAAAGGCTAGTTTGTTTACTATACTATACTATTATTTATTTCCTAACAAAATACTCACTAAAGCATCAATATTCATTCTTCATTTACTAGTAGCGTTCTCCAATAACAGGAAGCGACTTAATTGAATAGAAAACAAAATAGAAAGAGAAAATATTTCAAAGAGATTCTACAGCGATTTCAGTATTAAAATTAATAGTATTATAATAGTCTTTTCTTTTGATTGCTCGCGGTTATAAGAGGAAATTGTTCGTGGAAATTGAATAAGAACAAGCTGCATGATATACTACAGCTTACCTTGAAACTGCCTATTTTTTATTACGAAAAAGCTTATTTCCGGTATATATAAAAAAAACAGTATACACATTCATACAGTTTATATACTTGTAAAATTATGAACGAAATTCAGATTGGTTTAGTTTAGTTTTGAAATACGTTTTTAAAATTTATGTGATACTAGCTTTCGCCCGCGGCTTCGCCCGCATGAATTTCCCTCGTGAACAGTGCTTTTTCTTAGGATGAAAGGTACCATATGTCCATTTCAATACTCCTAGCTATGTGTATGTGAAATTTTAGAAAGATTGGTTCAGTACATCCATACTAATATTATAAATGCGAAAGTCTGTCTGTCTGTCTGTCTGTCTGTCTGTCTGTCTGTCTGTCTGTCTGTCTGTCTGTCTGTCTGTCTGTCTGTCACCTCTTCACGGCTAAACTGCTGGACCGATTGTGATGAAATTTGGTAGGGATGTAGCTAACAACCTGGGGTCAAACATAGACTACTTTTGGGCGCTATATAACCGAGTCCCACGCGGGCGGAGCCGCGGGGAACAGCTAGTAGGGCATAAATAGGTAACAAACACACAATACTGTATACAAACTCACTTTCGCATTTATAATATTAGTTGGGATTAACTCAACGACCCAAGAAAGCAGGACAATTTTTTTCTGCTTGGTTCAATGGTCATCTGCTAGTGACTGTCATAAGGCTTAAAGTCCACTATTGGTACAATTTATTTATAATTTATGCAACTAAGTTTAATTGAATACATTTTTAACAATCATATCCAAGAAAAACGATCCGACTGCACTGAAAAATTACTTGTGTTTTGTCAGACACAAAACATTATTTTCGTATAAAATCAAGCACCCCAAAATCTCATTTCCTTCCTTCAAAGCTCAAACAAAAGCATGATCAACCTGCAAACAATTCTCTTTGGCACAAAACGGAAGCTTCGATATAGAGCCGGCCAACTTTTGTCTGGAGCGAAAGCTCCTACCAAACTCATTTGCAACCACAATTGAACTTTGCGCGACGAGACATGCGAAATTGAAAGCCCGCAATTTGCTAAGTGATCGACTAAGATTGCATGCTTGAGCGATGTTTTGAAAGTAGTAGTAGTATACTAGCGACCCGCCCCGGCTTCACATGGGCATAAAAACCTCACTCTTGAATCACTCTATCTATTAAAAAAACCGCATCCAAATCCGTTGCGTAGTTTTAAAGATTTAAGTATACATAGGGATATAGAGACAGAGCAAGCGACTTTGTTTTATACTATGTAGTGATTTGTAGGATCAATGTTTTTTAAGTAGTCAAAAGCATACGAGCATCTTAATTGAAAGGAGATTGAGATTTCCGAAGTCTTGAAGATTTCCTTGCCTTGAATATATCCTATCGTTTTCCAGCCTGTCGATTCTATAAATTTCAAACAACAACTAGCTTTACACGTCGCTATTCATTCACACTTCGCATAAGATTCAAAACTACAAATGAGAAGTAAGCTTCGAAGTGACGGGAAAATTACCTCACAGAATGCCACATCTTACGTCATCTTTCCTATTGTTTCTCTACCAATTTGCTGATATTTATTGATCTTTTTTTCCAGTCGTTAAGATTAGACTGCTGTCTTGCCAATGGCCTAGCAAAAAGCAAAGGTATTTCTTCTCTAGTTAGTTTTGGTTAGTCAACCTTCTTTATTAAGTATTTACAATTTGGTTGAACTTAATAAGGCTCCAAGGTAAGTTGGTGCACTTACCTTCTAGAAGAGATTGTCCCTACTATTTACTCGTATTTCTTGTAAATATTACTTAAAAACTTAATTTTTCTGTGGGAAAAAAAACTATCATAAAATCTCATTTTTATGTTGGTTTATAACAAATTGCTTTGTACTGATTTGGGAGTTCTATATTCAAGCTACACCAATAACAAAATTCACTCATTAAATAAATCATTTTTCAAAGAGTTGCAGAGTTAAGTAAACATTTAACATACAAAAGCACTACTATAAATTCTTATAATATATTAAGCAACTATTCAAATAATGGAGGTAAATTTTGAATATTTGAACAAATCTTTAATGTATTTATTAACATTGCGTTGAAATATTTATTGAAATTATTGATTACATTATTTAAATTTTCCTTTTTCATAAATTTCTAGGCCAGGACCAGGTGGCCAGGACTTTAATTGGGCTGGCAAATAATAATATTTTAATCAAATAATTATTACTTTTAGTTGTTTATAAGTAGGCAAGGTTTGATTAGGAAATTTTAAAAGTTATTTTTGATATGAGGGGTTCATTGCTCAACCTTATCTAGCTTTTATTTAGAAATCTAATTGCCCTTCAGACGGTTTTTTTTAAATAATAATGATAATATTATATTTTTCTAAAACAATTCCACAAACCAGAGATCTTAAATTAATTGAAACGGATTAGTATTTAAAACAGTGAATACATTAGTAGGGGTTCTAAATAACTGCATTACAAGTTCCAAGCGCCCCAGACAGATTATCAGGTCTCATTCAATTATAAAGGTCAGAAGGCACTTGAGGTAAGTCGGGATTTCTGAAGACTCTTAGTAAATAATAGTTTTGCTATCGGAGAATTTATTGCTCTTTGAATAGTGTTCATTGGTCTGTAAAGGATTGGCAGAGCCTGCTGTGAATCTGACAAAAACTATTTTTAGATAGCGGAATCTTTGTATACTTTTTCATTTAGAATATTGTTCTACTCGTAATATACAGGTTATTTTTACCTTAAATAATGCAGCCAGTGTTCTTGGTTCCATGCCTCACGGACACCACCTGATTTTACAATAAAATTAGTATTAAATTTTTTATTATTTATCTTTTAATTAAGTTCTTTTTTTTAAGAATAGTTGATTTTTTAAAAGTAATCTATATTTATATTATAAAGAGGAAAGAATTGTTTGTTTGTTTGCATCGACTAGGCTTAAAAACTACGAGCCCGATTTGAAAATTCCTTTACCGTTGGAAATCTACACTGTCCCTGAGTGACATAGGCTATGTATGTACCAAGGGCGAAGACAGGGTGGATTGCTAGTAGTGTCTAAAGTAAAAATTTTAACGATTGAATATTAGAAAAAAATAAGAAACGAAAATGAAGGAAATCATTGATTTCAAGATTAGAAGAAATTTTATACAGTGTAAGTAGTGTTTAAATTGCAAATGGTTTATAAAATTTAAGGTTCATTTGGCGTAAATAAAATACAAACACGAACAAAGGCTTCTAAGGAAGTATTGACTTAAAATTTGCAAGTTCTTAAATTGGAAGCACTTTAACAGAAACAGGTACTTAGGTAGTCCAGTCCGAGAGTACTTGAGGTAACTTTGAATTACTTATGTAGTAAAAACAACGGGGGAAATTCAAGTTACTTCTACTACAAAGTTTGTAGAAGGTAGAGGGTTTTTATTCATGACAACCATTAACACATCTACCTACAAAGTTGAAATCGCGGCGACTGTATTTGACACCTGGAAAGAAATGGGAGAGGATCGCTGCGTCAATGCAGCCTATCTGGGAAAAATATCAGCAAGACGGCCAGTCGGCCGCCCTAGATATAGATCTAGAACGATGCTGTGCAGGCTGACCTGCGTGAGATGGGCGCTGTAAACTGGCGAGCCATCGCGCAGAATAGAAAACTGTGGCACTCTCTTGTTTTGGAGGCCAAGATCCACTTTGATTCGCTATATCTTTTTTCCTACCTACTTTATTATTGAGTACTCGATGCGACCGATACCTACTTGTTTTCTTGTCATTATAAGCTTGGTCGGTCACCGGCGAGTGCGTATCATTTTGGGTTATATTATTCCATCGGGTATCTAAGGAGTTAAATGATAATAAACTAATTATAATTTAATAAAAATTAGGACATTCACCAATTAGATGGTCTGACGACCTTATTAAGTTCACAGGAAGACGCTGGCCGCTTTAGGTCAGTCAAACTCAAAATCTATGACGAATGCCTATTTCCAGCAGTAAACGTATTTTAGCTCAAATGATGATGATTTAATAAATTATTATTTATTTTACCTATATTTAGAAAAATAAATTATAAAACGAATGCGATATTTTTTTGTAAATTCACAAGTAACTAAGTAAGTATTTATTCACTTTTAAAGTACATCAATAAGTTCATGTGGCATCTTAGATCAAAAAAATGTATTGCGATACCTTCCATCATCGTCATTGGCCAGCACATCTTTACAGACGATTATTGCTGCGGCTATGTTTTACCTCTCATACTAAATTGGTAGGTTTGCCACATCTTCGCTCATGGCTGAATAAGATAGATAATTTCCATCACGATATTTTTTTCCTTTGTTGATATGTATGTGTGATGAATGTCTTAATAAATGTCTTTTCTATTCAATTCACGATACATTTAACGTAGTACCATGCAAAAAAACTACAGCGAACAACTAATTATCTTTATTTAAAAGCACAGTGATTAAATAAACAATTTGTGAAGATTACCTTAACGAGGTGCACAATCACAAGTTTCTTGAATGCTTGTCAAGAAAACGTATTCATCTGTCTAAAATTAATTAATTTGAGTAAATTTTAATTACATTTATGATTGAACGTCCGTCTCAAATTTTGAAACTTTCTAAATATAATTAAGTCTCAAATTAAGATAAACCTTTACTTATATTTAAAAAATTCTCATGGCGCAATAAAAAAATAAAGGTAGTTAATAAAAATAATGTTTTTTATTCTATGTTATTTTCTTTAGTATATTTTTTTGGTTACATGAATATGAAAATAAATAAAGGTAGTTAAATTCCTCCAAAATGGTTTGACCGATTATAATGAAAATTGTTTTGATTCTAATTGATAAAATATATAGGGCAAAATAATGTCGTCGTCAGCTAGTTTTAAAGTTCATAATTGTGATATTAAATAATAGGAACTCGCAAACGATAGAATAGAATGGAATAAAATATACCAATGAAAGCCTAACTCTTTTTATAATGATGACAAACTCCTAAATGTTCCTCAGAAAAGCATACTTGAGACCCAGCACAGTAGGAAAACCGAAAATGTCCAAAAATAAAAATGACAAAAAATTCTGACAGTTCGCACCAAAATGATGTCCACGCAGCATTAGTCATGGCGTGGATCACGACGCTGGTCTTCCGTGGACACCTTATACTAAGACTAAGTAAAAATGTTAACAAGAAAAACTTTTGACACCCCTCAATTCTGGAGGAAATTAAAAATGTTTCGAACATGTTCATGATTAATGAACGCAACGATGATTTAACAATACTCCAGATGCTTACGTCGTGGTTTTTAAGATTGAGTTCACTGAGAGCTGTAAGATGTCAAAAATAAGTTACTGCTGTTTAACGCTCCACCGTCGTCGTGATTTATACATTTTGCTTAAAATACTAGTAGTTCGCCGCGATCTACGATCTCGCGATAATGATTCGCGTCGTATTAGCATTTTTTTAATATTATTAAAATAATGTCTTATTGATTTTGAAATTTCTAACACAATTCAGTTCTCTAAATATCACCTAGATGGCGCTATCTAAAGTGAGAACGCGCTATGATTTCTTTTGCATGTAGCAATCGCAAATTTTTATTGATATTTCAAAAGCATCGGAACTGATTTAAATGCCCAAAGAACTTGAAAATTCTGTTGATATTTCCTACATGCCTCGCAAATTTCATCAAAATCGAACCATCGATCGGCATATATCGCGGTACAAACATACATACATATAAAACAAACAAACCATTTTCGCGCCAAACTCGATTTGGAGATTTCGCTCGCTTCGCTCGCTCGGTCAATAATAATACCGTAAGGCTCAGGCCTGTGTCCTTCTCCGATACTTACTAAGGTTGCATAAACTAGGTGATATTTTTTAAATTCTTACAGCTAAACCGCTAGACCAATTTTAATGAAATTTTGTATGGGTATAGTTAAGATCTAGGAGTCAAACATAGGCTACTTTTAGGCGCGAAATAATTGAGTCCCAGGCGGGTGCCTAGAATATTTAAAAAAGATAGTTTTTAAATATTTTCAGCTTTTTGTATGCAACATACCGATGTCATCAGTAGGTAATTAGAACGGAGGGCATTTGTGAAGAGAATTTTTAATGATTTACGTTGAATTCATAATAATATAATTAATTATGAGGGCGTGACGTCACAATCTGATGAGGGTGAATATTGAACGTTTCAGTGTAGACCGAGAGGCTGAGGACATTTTACATTTTCAAATAATAATTTATGTACATTTTAGTCTGGGAACTCGATATTGCACTCAATCATATTATTTATGTACAGCACAAAACGCAAAAACCTCAATTTCGATTTGTGTTATTTCAGGTGCTCATGCTCCTCCCCATCGAGAGACTGTAGTCACGAACAATTATTGTTTGACTTCCCCCATGTCAACACTAAAATAGGCAAGTAAGAGGGAAGATTACTAAGTTCTACAGGTGGTACATACCAAGTCTTACTATAAACAAAAAAAGGGGTGAAATATTAGATAAAATGGGATACATCATATATTACTTACTCTTTTCTTGTTGACCGATAAAAAGACATCAGTGCGTGTACTCCGAGATTTCATAAACGCAGACATCAGTCTTTCTTGTGAAATAAATTCCATCACAATCTCAATACTTTTCTATTGTTAAATCTCTGCGTTAAATGCCCCCCAACAGTGCTCTGTACGCTTTAAGGCACGGACTGACGTGCTCAAAAAAAAAGCATGCTCATAAGCTTGCTTAAAATTAGCATGCTTGTTTTAAGCATAGTCATAAATAAGCATGCTCAAAGCATGTTCAGACGTGCTTGGAGCACGCCTACAGAAGCCCCCTTCTACCCGCGCCTCAGGTAGCATGCTCGAAAACCAAATGTCGGTTGATTTTTAAGCACGCTCAAATTTAGACATACTAATTCCTAGCAATATTGTTTACACGTGCTACAAATGAGCATTTGCTCAGTAAAAGCATGCTTTCGTGCTAGTAATGAGCACGTCTGTCCGTACCTGTACGCACAGGCATAAGGAAAGTCGTTCCTTACGCATGGCCTACACCCTCACGTGTTTTTTTTTTTTTAATTAGAATCAGCTTCCTTTCATACACTATAGATGGAGATTCAAAAATCTATAACATTGCCGCCTTACCCTGGACTCTTTTCCTAAAAGTCATGTTCAATAAGAGCACAAGGATTTTTGTGTAAGCTTTCACGAATTCCATTTCAAAAGCCATTAAAACAGTGGCCTTTACATCCAACGTTTCATCCGAATCTTTAATCCCTTGTACGTAAAGTCGAATTTACTAACACTGTTACGTTATCTCTGAAGTCGACTGTATTAATATAGTATGGATTCTAACACTACGGCCTACATTTGGGTGGAGTCCAATGGATTCAGTGTTAGGATTGTAAAATTGCATTTTTGTGGTCGCGACCACTTCGGGCCAGGTCCAATTATACAGTATGTCTGTTCGATGAAAAATGAATTTTTCGATTCCGCTGCAGAATGATAATGTTCCAGCCTAAAAGTACTGTGGGCTACATTAAAAATTGTACCACATAAAGCATAAGAATGATCACATCTAATCATCATTATATCATCACATGGATAGGTCATGCTTGGTGGATAGCTAGACAGCCTAAAAAATATGACAGTGTTGGCCACTAAGGTACCAGTTTTAAGATAAAAAGGGTTCATCAAGTGAGATCAGACGGCAGTCGCTCTATTATGAAAACGAGGGGGCTAATCAAAGTCACAATTTCATAACGATAAAGAAGTACGATAAAAACAAAACATATGGGATTGACATAAGATTGACCACATGATTTAGCGCGGCTTATGCGAATCCCATACATTCTGTTCTTTTCGACAATTGTTAACGTTTTGAAATTGTCATTATGGTATATAGGTATAAAAAAAAATTGCCTCGAGAGTCCCCGCGCGATATGAAATTCTTTGATTGTTGAGCACACAGTACCGCTTAACCTGGAATCATGATCAAAAACGTTTCCTAGGCTCTGAAGCGCAAGCTAAAGATGCAACTAGAAAACACACTCCAATGAAAAAGAATACTTATGGTTGTACACATAAAAACTTTTTCTTAAATCACATATTTCAAAACCCTACTTTGCCTATATTACGGCACAACGGCCACTTATAGCCACTATCTTAACCTCCTAGTGTTGTAAAATTTTATGACACAGCAAGGAAACTTTACTCGTACACTTTTATGACATTTTGAGTACCTTTGACTGCAGATATTGTAAAATTACAATGAATTTTAGTTGTAAATTATATTTAACTAGGCCGGCCCGGCTTCGCATGGGCATGAAAATCTTCCTCTTGAATCACTCTATCTATATTTAAAAAAATACCGCATCAAAATCCGTTGCGTAGTTTTAAAGATTTAAGCATACAAAGGGACATAGGGACAGAGAAAGCTACTTTGTTTTATACAATGTAGTAATGCAGCTGTTACAAGTTTGTAAAGGATTTAGAGAAATTGTTGTTGTAAAACCATATATTTTAATTCTAGGCTTATTATTTATCAACAAGTGAGATAGTTTTTATATTATCGAACGAACTTTTTTATTACCAATCTTATTCTAAGTGGCCAGTGATTTATTTAACTACATTACTATTTTGAGATAAACCTTTCAACAGACTTTCAAAAAAAAAGGAGGATGTTATCAATTTGGCTATATTTCTGTGATGATATTGATCATCAATGCCACTGTTATTGATTTTTAGAGTCAGTTTGACTATTGGGTCAGTTAACCTTGCACACCTAGTTACCTGAGTTTTTCTAAACCATCACTTGGGGATTAACGTTAAAACCTGGTCCACCTTTTGTTTAGTGCCTTCAAGTTGGCCCAAGTAAATAAATAGAAGGCCGTTCTTGGAAAAAAAAATTTGCAACAAAACCTGAAATAACAAAAAGCAAATTCATATTATAGTTTATCTTTTTATTCCTACTGAACCCCAAAGTAGAGAGTTTCGTTGAAAATTATAAAAACTCCATCGGGTGGGAGCCATTAAAAGTTTCATGAAATTTATTAACGATCAACCGACACGTGTTTTTGTGGTAGATTTGAAAAAATGAACCTTATTCCGTCAACTTAAGAACTAATTCTCAGTTTCCCATGTCCGCAATTTGAATTTGATAAGTAAGCACATATTACTGCTGGCAATGCTTCGTCTTTGTACAAGTAAGGTTAAGGTTCAAAATACTATGCATGAAATTATTTATATCGAAGAGCATAAGATATAAAACTAATAGAAAATGTTTTAAGTGAATTTGTAAACACAAATTCATGTATGTCATTTTGATATTTGTAAATTCATTCAAATGATAAGGTCTTTTTAAGACAAGACATTGGTCAACACAGCGCCACAATCAACTAAAAATCATTATTCACTGAAAATACAAGTTAATAAATACAATGATTTTTAAATAATGGTGGCCCTAGTGTTCACCGAGGTATCGTCTTAAGACAAATATTTGAAATTAAGAATAAAGTTTTTGTCTTCTTTTTCTGTTTATATTATTTCTCCAAAATATTGCCACCTCTAATGATGTAGCACTACTATCTGGTCGACAATTTAGTCTTTTTTTCTGTGATGGTCACTCCATGGATGAAATGACGCCCTTTTCTCTGCAACTCACGCCGCAAGAGGGCACAACTGCATAGTCTGACATGGCCATACTGACTTTGGACCGATTACTTTTACCATCTTCTATCTAAGTATTTTGAGACTTCCTTTAGTTTCTGTAAAATAGATTTACAATAACGGTATCCAACACTAGTTACAGTATAGGGTCACATGCAAAAGACTTGCAGAAAATTGAGCTTTTGATGCAACTTGTAAAATGCTGTGATAATTATGACAACACATAACTAGCTCTAACTTCGCTCGCGTAAATTCTACGTTAACAGTAAACCTACTTTCCGGGATAAGAGGTACGCTATGTTCTTCTTAGTACCTTCAACTAAGTAAAATTTCATCCCAATCTTTAAGATGGACGGAGTCGGCAAAGAATAAGGCAAAACGAACGAACAAGTATACAAATTCATTTTCGCTTTTATTCAATACTAGCTGTTCCCCGCGGCTTCGCCCCGCGTGGGACTCGGTTATATCGCGCCCGAAAGTAGCCTATGTTTTACCTCAGGTCGTTAACTACATCCCTACCAAATTTCATCACAATCGGTCCAGCAGTTTAGCCGTGAAGAGGTGACAGACAGACAGACAGACAGACTTTCGCATTTATAATATTAGTATGGATATGGATGGAAGTATGGATACAATATGCTTATAACATGCATGAAATGGAAATGTAAAATATTAAAAAAATATATTCAAAGGATACTGTTGATGTCATAGTCAATCTTTACATTTGCATGCCGAAATATTATTTTTCCATCTTTGTTAAACCTTATTTAAAGCAAATAAATTATTTTGAATTTATATATACTTTACATACACTTTAATTTATGCTCTGTTATTTCTATATTGTATGAGACCCATGTTTCTGAGAGCACAATATCTGAAAGCAATAAATTCAAAACCATATTCTTTGGGGACCTTTAAATCTTACGACCTTCATTATCACGTCACAGTGGGTATTGGCCAACATTCTTTTATAATGATACAATCTTTTTTTGAGTAGGTGAACTACTAGAAAATGCTACAATAGTATTTCTGAGGCTATTTATGTTACAATTGATAGTCTCAAATAAAAAACCAAATTAAATACAAACAAAGTGTTAGTATTAGTAAACGCACTATTAAAATTAAAATGATTTGAGTGAGATTATATTTTGGTGTTGAATTTCCTAATGATTGAAATCAAATCTTATCAGAAAACTCAAACTACTTTATATTTAATACTTTCACTGACAGTAAACGAGATAAAAATAACAGTGGTACGTTGAGAGAAGAGTTAATAGAAGATGATACATTTTATAATCTTCTGTTCGAGCTAAACTTACACTGCAATCAGTTATCACTAACAAAGTTCATGTGACATTCTGAAATATTTATAAGTAAACAAAAATTGCAAGATATGATAATCTTATGAACCAGTGTTCTGATTTTAAAATCCTGAGAAAAAATCAAAAGTCACACAACAATATGTAATTTTTAAGAAAAAAAATTCAAAACTTTTTGATATTTTCGCTTGCATGCATCATGCAATTTAAAAATTTCTACAAAATGTGATTATTTAATTCTGGCTGGCAAGAAAAAAATCACTATCACGACATAGTATAAAACAAAGATCCCTATGTATACCTAAATCTTTAAAACAACGCAACGGATTTAAATGTGTTTTTTTTCTAAACAGAAAAATTAAGTTTTTAAGTACATAATATTTACAAGAAATAAATAGTACGGATAACCTTATTTAGAAGGTAAGTGCACCAACTTACCTTGGAGCCTTATTGAGTTCAACCAAATTGTAAATACTTAATAAAGAAAGTTGACTAACCAAAACTAACTAGAGAAGAAATACCTTTGCTTTTTGCTAGGCCATTGGCAAGTCAGCAGTCTAATCTTAACGACTGAAAAAATATATCAATAAATATCAGCAAAGTGGTAGAGAAACAATAGGAAAGATGACGTAAGATGTGGCATTCTGTAAGATAATTTTCCCGTCACTTCGAAGCTCACTTCTCATTTGTCATTTTGAACCTTATGGGAAGTGTGAGTGAATAGCGACGCGACAGGCAGAAAAACGATAGGATATTCATGATGGAAATCTTCAAGACTTCAGAAATCTCAATCTCCTTTCAATCGAAATGCTCGTATGCTTGTTTGATTACTTACAAAAACATTGATCCAGCTAATATTACAAATGCGAAAGTGAGTTTGTTTGTTCATAAGACGTTGTTTCGCTTTCACGTCCTATCTACTGAACCAATCTTCCTGAAATTTGCATACACATAGAAGAAGGATATAGGGTACCTTCCATCCTGGGAAAAAGCACTGTTTCCGAAGAAAATTCACGAGGGAAAAGCTGCAGGCGAAAGCTAGTTAGAATATAAAATGGAAATATTTTTAGACAACCTAAAGAATATTGTTAAAACTTAATTATTTTGGATCAGACGCCTCAACATAATACTTTAATAAACTGTCTATTATAATTATTTCCTCAGCTTAGAAATTTTCTGCATTTTTTTCACTTAGAGAATTGCTATAACAAAGCTAACAAAGACTACTTTGACCGTCCAATCGTTAAATGTTGAATGAAAAAAGCATTTATGAAACATATCTAGGTGGAAAAGGGTTATGTTATTGTTTGTAATTATTAAAGCCTTTCCTAACAGCTTACAAAGGACTATTCCAACAAGAATAAACATTCGTCATTTTGAAAATAAAAAATAAAGTGGTGAATAGGTCTATCTCTCATTACGATGAACCTTAGATTTTTAAATATAGCAGTAATACTAGCTTTTGCCCGCGGCTTTGCCCGCGTGAACTTACCTCGGGTGCTTTTTCTCGGGATGAAAAGTACCCTATGTCCTTAACTATACTTTTAACTATATGAATGCAAAATATCAGAGAGTTTCAAAGAGAGAGCAGTAGATCTTGAGTTATAAATGTTGTTACTAACACGGTTTTCTTTACATATATATAAATTTTGATCGAAAAACATGACCTAACGTGTAGTTGTATTAAGAAATGGATGGCTTAAGAGCCCGGGATTCGCTTAAGATCTTAATATTATTTTCTTTTTGTGAATTACGTGCCTATATTTCGTATTATAGCTCATCTTAAAAATGCTTTTGTGATTCTACTCTTTGTCAAAAAAAGCAAAATTATCGCATACATAAAGAAACAAAGCAAAATTTTCGACGTCTCATACATTAGTACCGTCAGCTGATTATATTTTTTTATTGGGAAGAGTAAAAAAAAAATATTTACTTTTCTAAAACAGAACATTGCTTCAGAATGTCAAGTTTCGCATACTGAGCACACTGTATTAATTTACTGATTTCAAAAAGTTAGCCAGCACAGGATGTATAGGATAAACAAAGCCATATTTTACTTTGCTTGTGTTTCCCACGTTCCGAAACTCGTTAAAATCTTTGTCCAAGAGGCATGTTTCGGATCACAGAATTCCCGTCACGCACGGCCCTGACGCCTCATTGGAAAAATTCCGGATACAAGCGGTTGCACAATTGTAATTTACGATGGCGGAAAAAAGATGTTTGTTCCCTTTGTTTCAATGGATTAGGTTGTAAATAGGGTCAAAGGGCTTGACGGAATAGTTAGGAATGGAGCGCCGTCTGTTGTTTACTTCCAATTCTTAAATCTTGCTTTTGGTAAGAGCAAATTTGAGACGGAAAATTGGGATTAAATAGCTGTTACTTCCGCAGTAAAGAATTCATTAGCAAGAATTATTTCAAAGAATATTAGCATTAAACAGGCGAATAATTTATTCTTATTCTTTTCTTCTTCCCTCTCAAATTTTGACTACCTCTAGCCAGTCAGCTTTTAGAAGACTTCCAGGTCTTTACATACTTCATCCCTCCAGCGGTACCTCAGGTGACCTAACCGTTTTCACTCTTCCGAATGAAGTTATATCATACATAGGGTTTTATCACGGCTAAAAGCAATGTTCTCGAAGGAAATTCATGCGGGCGAAGCCTCGGGCGAAAGCTAGTTGTCTACATAAAATTGACATTCATTCTTGTGAAGCTGCAACTAAAATTATCTCGGACTTTTATCGTCTACCTGTATAGTTCGTGCATATAAAATATTTCAACAAAAACTGTATGTATTACTTGATAAAAGTTTCAGACAATTTACAATTCTGATACAATCTAAACTTAAAATAAACGGAATTTTTCGTATTTCCAAGGAGAATCATGGAAATTGGCTTACGTTTTTGTCTCACTGAAGTATTAATTTAACTACGTTTGTTAATTAGTGTTTTCCATTTTCCTTGTGGTTTTCCAAAGTTATATATGTCGGAGAGAGAGAGATATAAGGGGGCCAAGTGCAAGTCAGGATGGATGGCTTTCGAGCAACAGATAGGGTCATAGGATGGCTTTCGTGGGCAACTCTTTAAAGCAGAGTGACAGTTAACTAACAGGGTATCTTTACACAATCTTACAAAGGTCAAGCGAGGGCATAATTGTCCCGATAGTGGGACGGTAACCCGAATCACGGCTTAGATCGGTGCCCCACACACGCACACGATAGTAATCTCACAACCAAGACTCTTCTCGATTTCCTCCGTGCTAACACAAATTATAACCAACAGCAATTGGTGAAATCAAGGGTCAAGGGTACACGGACACTCGCGCATCTAGGCGCCTCATCACGGGACTTCTGAACACCAGGCTTCTCGCCCATTGGACAACAAGGGATAGCTAGCTCTAAGGACACATCTAAACATATCGGGTCACACGCACGCGCTAACACTTAAAACAATTAACACCAACTAATCACGATACTATTTCGTAGCTACTGCAGTGCACTGCCGCGCGTCTACATTCGAACTCGGCCCGATCGATTCTGTTCTCAACTGCCATTGCAATCACTTTCACCGTTACAAAAGTAGGGATAACCTCACAAGTGCACACGCCCGACGCCATATTCAAAAAGAACGTTCATTTCGATTCCCAACCGCTACTTCTATGACATTGACATTTGACAATGTCATTTGATGTTGCCAACCGCATAGTGTCGCCACTATAGTTAAGTTGCTTTCAGATTGATAAAGACGTTTAGTACTTCATTCTGCGACACGGCCATCTCTGACAAGTCACACGTCCCTGTGTGACATTTGATGACGTAGTAATCTGACAAGAATTGAATTCTGCTGCATCAGACTGTCTCGACTCGGCCTATCCTGATTAGACAAGTCGGAACAGGGCTTCAAACGAACTCTCATAGTAATTCAAAGTTTATTTTCAAATAATTAAGCTTACATCATTACTAGGGATAATCTCAAACTACTTCTAATTATAAACTGACCAATGGCCATTATTCACTTAACCACATACTTTGAAGTAAGACTCTACTTGCTCTACTAAATCCCTCATATCGACTCTACCGATTACGGTCGTCTCTATCGCCTAATTCGAGCAATAGGACTCATGTCCCCTCCAGTGACGATCTCTCAAGGCATCACTACTACTTAAATCGAGCGGTATCAGATCATGCCACTTTCGCAGTGACGATAACCTTGCCACCCTCACCAAGTGACGATAACCACGTTGCCCCCCAGAGAAAACAAATAACAACCTAGTTACTTGATTGAATAGTGTTCAATGGGCTTACACTTTCCTCTACATCATAACCAAATAGACTACCGAGTCCCAGTACCACTGAGTTACACTATCACATTACACTTTTTCAAAACAAAATAATTTTGACCGATTTAGAATTTATTACAGTCTCACATCTGTTATCGCATTTGTGGCCAAAAGCTATCACAACACAATAGCTCAAAAGGTATGGAGCACCAAAACCTTTTATTTTGCGGACTTCCCCATGAGAATCCCGAGTCAGACCGCGACTCTACGATCTACGTACTACCACCTACCGCTTACCCAGGGTCATCTCATTTCAAGGAGATAACACCAATTTCTACCAGGCTACGTCTACGATATATTGGTACAGTCTCCTAGCCCCGAATCTATAACCAAATCAATCAATCAATCTACCGCTTTTACGTCATCTTACTTTACAAACTCAATAGGTACTTGACTCTTAAACATCTTCCCGATATTATCATGAATGTAATTTTACTTTCTACCAAATGATGGTTTTAAAAAAGCGATAATCTAAACGAAATTAAACACAGTAAAATTTAACCGCTCGGTCGTTCCTGACCCATTTGGAAAAATTACGGTATCAAGTGAGCCCAGTGAAATTATCACTGTTACAAACAACAACTTAAAATATTATATTGCCAAAAGTAACATTTTACAAAAAGTTTGTTCTGCTATAATTTATTTTGAATTTCAAACAGCGTTATCACCAGCCAACCATCAGTAAAAACTATGCAGTACAACGCAATGCTTAACCAGCACAGCAAAACCGTAGCACTTAACCAGCACTACTTATCACTGAGCACTTAACCAGCACTCAGCCCAACCGCGATGCTTAACCAGCAAGGCAAAATCGTGGCACTTAACCAGTGTCACACACCGTCTAGTACTTAACCAGCACTAAACCGCAATGCTTAACCAGCAAAGCAAAATCGTAGCACTTAACCAGTGTCACACACCGTCTAGTACTTAACCAGCACTAAACCGCAATGCTTAACCAGCAAAGCAAAATCGTAGCGCTTAACCAGCGCTACACACACACTAACACTTAACCGGTGATAACAGAGTACTATCCTTTAACCGAGCAGCGCTTAACCAGCACTACACACACCGGCACATAGTAATAAACGTAAATCAACGTAAAATGTACTTTCAGCATTTGTAAAGAATCACAATACTTTCGGCCTCTACTCTTAAGGACTAATTGTTTCATCCTCAGATACTACATTGTTATCAAATTCTGAGGGAGAATTAGGATCTGGCATTTTCCTCAATCGATCGTGAGCATATTTATACTGGCGATTACCACTAAGCAATGCAAAACTTCTCATAACTTCTAAAAATTGCAGTAATTTCTCAAAATAATAAACTGGGTTCTGTTTAACAAGCACACAAAACATCATTGTCTAATGAATTTTATTCAACGAATCAAATCAGTAAACCGCACATTATGAACAACCGGTCCATTTCCGCCTTTGACGTATATCAATTATTTTTTTTCACGAAATTTACAGTTACTTTAAATCAATAAATCCCGATTACAAAATGAGAACTCAGAGATCACTGAATCACCTTAATCAATAACTCAATATCTTGATGGCAATTAATGTCAACACAAAATCCAAAATTGCGCAATCTCAATAATACCACAAATACGCGTACCACACCTGTGATCACCGGGTCCAACTGACCCTACGGTTTTCTCAGAAACCCGACCTCCACCAGAGTCAACCGCATATCGCCTACTCACGGACTACACAAGGCAGACACCGATTTTTCTCGAGGTACGACTAAGACTCGGACTCCAGCATAGTCAAAACACAAATAATATCAAACAACGCAATTTAAAAATTCAACTATTACACTATGAACTTAACGATCGGATTCTTCAATGATCTCTTTTGCCTCTAGCGTATTACCAAAAATCACAAGTTACGCTTTACAAGCACGCTTACAAAAATTTAATTCAAAATAACTTCGCCGTAACTAAACCCTCAAAAATGTAGAATCAATAAACCGTTAAGCAATTTTTTTTTACGCGTAAACGAACGTTAAATCATTACAGACAACGAAACATTTTAAACAGATTAATCAATCAACTTTGAATTTACCAGTCAACGTCGTTTTCGCAATTTAAATTCACTACCTAAACTTTAGGTACCGAAAATTACAATGTAAAAATAACTTGGTTCATGTAATTTAAGATATTTCTCGAACTACCACAAATATCTCGTAACCACAGTGTGTTTTTATGTATGCGGAAATGTTCAATAACAAAAGTGAAATATCATTTTTTTTTTTTTAATAATTCAACATCGCAATCGTTCAAATACAATCGATTATTTTCTGACTAAAAAATGCACAATGTAATGAAACATAATAATCGCACTATATCAATGTAACCGACAACGTTTTCAAAAACCTGTGTTAGCTAAATTGATATCAAAGATGATATTGTCAGTTATTTTTATCTACATCATAACTACCTTCAAATATCAAACAATTTTCCACTGAAAATAAAATTACTCAATTGATGATAAACGCATAAAATTTCAAAAAATCAGGTTAAGATAAAAATGTCAAAAGACTTACCCCGGTTACTGCAACAAAACAAACGTATTGGTACTTACACTGTACTAAACACGAAACCGTTATTTTACAGAAATATCTAACAACCGCATTAATTTTTAAGTAGCTAATTTTATACGCGTAGAGTAATTAAAAGGCATAAAGTTAACAAGACCATGGCTATAAATCAAAAACAGGCGTGTTAGAAAATTGAAAACTATCGAGTTCACTATCCCAATTCTGATGTCGGAGAGAGAGAGATATAAGGGGGCCAAGTGCAAGTCAGGATGGATGGCTTTCGAGCAACAGATAGGGTCATAGGATGGCTTTCGTGGGCAACTCTTTAAAGCAGAGTGACAGTTAACTAACAGGGTATCTTTACACAATCTTACAAAGGTCAAGCGAGGGCATAATTGTCCCGATAGTGGGACGGTAACCCGAATCACGGCTTAGATCGGTGCCCCACACACGCACACGATAGTAATCTCACAACCAAGACTCTTCTCGATTTCCTCCGTGCTAACACAAATTATAACCAACAGCAATTGGTGAAATCAAGGGTCAAGGGTACACGGACACTCGCGCATCTAGGCGCCTCATCACGGGACTTCTGAACACCAGGCTTCTCGCCCATTGGACAACAAGGGATAGCTAGCTCTAAGGACACATCTAAACATATCGGGTCACACGCACGCGCTAACACTTAAAACAATTAACACCAACTAATCACGATACTATTTCGTAGCTACTGCAGTGCACTGCCGCGCGTCTACATTCGAACTCGGCCCGATCGATTCTGTTCTCAACTGCCATTGCAATCACTTTCACCGTTACAAAAGTAGGGATAACCTCACAAGTGCACACGCCCGACGCCATATTCAAAAAGAACGTTCATTTCGATTCCCAACCGCTACTTCTATGACATTGACATTTGACAATGTCATTTGATGTTGCCAACCGCATAGTGTCGCCACTATAGTTAAGTTGCTTTCAGATTGATAAAGACGTTTAGTACTTCATTCTGCGACATATATTTTTTATCATGAATAAAAAGGCATTTTTTTAAACGGATAGAAGAGCTCAGATTGCCTAAAAAGAAAATAGTTGAATAATAATCCCAAATCACAAAATGGTGCATCGACTAGGGACTAAATCTTTCCTGATTAATTTTTTCAGACGAAATATTACCTATAATGAACTTATAATCTTATTACTAGAGCCTGCCTTTTGTAAGATTCTGGCTTTAAAATATATCGCTTATTCACTTTATAGAATTACGAAATCGTGCTGATTTTAATCATTTGATATCACAAATGTTTAATATCACAAACAGAAAATGCCAACTCTGAGTTAAATTCCAATACATTTTTATGTTGTTAAAGGCTTACGAATCAAAGTCTGAAAAAAACGTCACTAAAAAGTTACCCAGGTAAGCTCGGCATTTTTAGCACAAACGAAACAAAATCTGATTAATACCTAAATGTCGGTTGGTATTAGTTAACATACAAGGCAACATGATGTATGAACATAGTTACTACACAGCGTAAACAATTAATAGAGGAACCGAGACATGCCTGAAGATTAATCTCTTCCCGATACAAACGCGTTACGGCAACATATCCACACTAATATATCCACATCCACACTAATATTATAAATACGAAAGTCTGTCTGTCTGTCTGTCTGTCTGTCTGTCAACTCTTCACGGCTAAACTGCTGGACCGATTGTAATGAAATTTGGTAGGGATGTAGTTAACGACCTGAGGTCAAACATAGGCTACTTTTGGGCGCGATATAACTTAGTCCCACGCGGGGCGAAGCCGCGGGGAACAGCTTGTATATAATATATATATATATATATAAATGTATAAACCGAATATCTCGACTGGAAGCAGGAAGAAAAATCTGATTCTTCTTCGTCCAAGCGTGTTTCCCTTTTGCATCTTCAGCTTACGCTTCAGAGCCCAGGGTACGCTATTAGTCATGGTCCAGATTTGGCGGTACTGGTTATTACAATGGAGCGACTGCCGTCTGACCTCCGTAACCCTTTTATACAGAGAAACCAGACCAACAGGAACATGACCCGGGTGTGTTAGTTGCCAACACTGTCAGATTTTTCAGGCTACCTAAAGGCATCTGACATAGCCTAACGACTGCCATCTGCCGACAGCAGCCGAGACCAAAGTCATGACGTGCCTTCCGAAGCACTGAGGAGCTTAAGGTAGAAAATGTCACTAATGGCGACCAATCCAAACAAGCCGTCGCTTGACGCGTGCTACAAACACGTGCGCCGCGCTAGGCTATCGAGTTTCTCTGAAACTGGAAGCAATCTGATTACCAAAATAATATGAAAACCATTAAACTAGTTTAAGTAGGAGATTGTGAGTTAACGCTGAAGATTCTTTATTTTATATTCAATTTATTTTTTTAACTTTACTTCCCACTTCAGCCTAGCCGATTTCATGCGATGTATGGACCATGAAAATAATGAAATAAAACAAAGCTTCCTTTAATTAAGTCTGTAGCAAAACAATTTTCCTTGTACCTCATGTGCAAATTATGACCAGGAAAAAGATGGTAATTTGTGTAATCCTGGCTTTAGCATGTTTTGGGAGAGCCAAGCGTTAAGTCAGACGATCTGTAAACTCGGGTCCCAATCACGAAGCTAAATAAACCTGACATCGTCTGTCAGGTTTATTTAGCTTCGTGATTGGGACCCGAGTTTACAATAATTTTATGCTACTAGGTTGAATGAATATAATAATCCCACAATTTTAATGTAAAAATATTGCCAAGATGAGTCTACATAGCTTACCCTGTGAAACAGTTATTAGATCTCTTATAAAGCCAAGCTCTAAAGACTACCTTACAAGCTCTACACTAAACCTTAATCAAAATCTATGAAAAAGTGATCAGATCTCATGTAGAGCCAAGATTATTGATCAATGCGCCCTTATTTTACTAAGCTTAACTTCATACACTCTACATTTAAGTGAAAACGTGTGGCTTGGCCATTTTATTTTACACAAGATGAACGAATGCCTATGAAATCTTCGTAACGGTAGAAAAACACTCCCGTACCCCCCCATTTATAATCACCATACATCATCATTGCAGCCACAGGCTGTCCAATGCTCTAGCAATGTCTACATTGTAAGACTTTTTTCTCATGTACTTGTTGGTCGAAACATGATATTATTTTTCTTCAAAAAATATGGGCTAGTTGACTTTTATTTTGTTTTTGTTTAAAATAATTATTCTCTATTTATTTTGATTTAATTCCGAGCCATCTAAGGCAGCAAAATTTAATAGAATAGAATAGAACATTTATTTGCATAAAATATGGTTACAAAGATGGTACATAAATAATTGATGGTCTACATATTTTACCATAGAGATTGCTTGCAAAACAGGAATTTTTGATATCAGAATTTTTCAATTCAATGTCAAAACTAATAAACTATTACTAATTATAATGTCAAGATGAGATAGGATCCATGTCATGCAAATTTAATTAAGTCATTTGTTTTTTGTCCTATTTAAAAACTCTGTCAATGTGTAATTTCAAAGGCCTGCCCCAAAGATTTCCAGACTGACCGGTTGGACCCGCCTGCATCCAGCGCCTGCCTGCAACCTTCTTCAGGATATCTGACAATCTGTACGGTGGTCGAACGACGCTGCGCTTACCGTGCCGGTGCGTGGTCGCCATTCGAGAATATTTTCTACCCCATTATAACCCGATTTTCTTATATTGATTCCATTCTAAGGAAGGTATGTTAAGCCGTTGGTCCCAGTGTTATCTGGTGGTTGTTAAAGGAACCGCGTCAGAGGTTGAAGAAACCTAACATCTTAGTAAACGTGGTCGGCGTCGTCGTTGACCGTGACACCGAACTGATGATATGAATTAACACTTAATAAGCTTGTACATGAATCTCAATATCAATCGTTATTAAATCTCAATAGTTCATTACTCGCTTTGTCTGTTTACCAGAACCAAGTATTTCTCAGTGATAAATGATGCAATTAACCTGGTATCGGATTTCTAACGTGTTCTCTGAATTCCAACGCAGATATTCATGCAACCCTCTCACATACCACGGAAGGAAATGTTAACACCGTACGTATAATCGCATTGTTTGCACAAAATAACATGAAATGTCTATGCCTAAAAATATATTACAATAAAAAATGAAATTTACGAGATACCTTTATTTATTAACTAGCGGTCCAACCGTTCGCCCGTGGTACATTCATAACCTATGTCACTTAGGGTAAATGAACTTTCTAATTTGCAAAAAGTTCATCTGCTTAGGTATCTTACTCTCATCTAATTCTTCAAAGATTGCCTCTAGTCCAGTGGTTGAAGCTTTTGCCTGTAGACCTAGGAGATCATATGATCAAATACCACAGAAAGCATAGCCGTTTATTTATATTATGTGATAAAAAAGATTATTTCGAGCTTCTGAAGGCACGTTTAAGCCGCTAATATCGGCTACCATGCCGGTTCCGAAAAACTCTGACACCAAGGTGTCGATTGACCGTGACACCTACAAGAAATGATGATGAATTATTTCTACCGCCAGATAGGAGACTTGCATTATTTTGTTCCAGTTTAACGGGTGAGAGGCAGTAAAAAAAATAATAACCATTCTTAGTCTTGAAAGTATAGGCATAAAATTTGAAACAACCTCTGTTCGTGCGATTAAATACTAAAAAAGTGTAAGTTTCAACCTTAATTTTTCAATGCGTTAAACCCAAATTCATCGCAAAAAATAATTCATACGTAAGGCTTCGCACAGAAATAAGTCTGTCAAATCTCTCATTGAATTCTGTGAACCGCACGCAAAGCTTATGACGTGTCACAGTAATCCTGATTCACGCCATTCCGGGAACGCCTCATTTTTCTTATCTTAATCCAGCGTTGTTTCTCATAGTTTGTGTTTATTAAGACATTTGTATGGATTGTCTCTTGGCGTTGTTGGGTTTTGTCGTTGACATTTTTATGAGCGTTGAAGATCTTGGTAATTTTTTTTATTTGATTATTTTGGTCCTGTTGTTGTATTGGGACCTGTTTCTCACCTATAATTATGCCGCCAAACAGTGCTTGCTTCGTTGTATTATTATAGTTTTAAAGGCGAAAAGGCTTTTTTCTGCTGCTCGCCTTCATGGTCCAGTGGTTAAGGCATTTGCCTGCAGATCTGGGGTTCGAGGGTTCGATTCCTACAGGAAGCATACTTTGTTTAGTTGTTTCCAGTTTGGTTAGGACTTTGTAGGCTCGAATCACCTGATTGTCTGACAAAAAAAGATGACTCCGTTCTTCGGAAGGCACGTTAAGCCGTTGGTCCCGGCTGCCATCTGGTAGTCATTAAAGCAACCACGTCAGAGGCCGACAGGTGGTTCCGAAGAACTTTGACACCAGGGTGTGCATGGTCGATTGATCATGACACCTACACGAAATGAATGAATAAATAATGCCCAACTTTTTTTTTAATTGACATCAGTGTAAGTAATAGACACAAAAAATAATATCAGGAAAGCATATCAAAGAGCAACAGCCAGTAACCAAATAATAATCCACTATCGTCTAAGTTTGCGAGCAATTCCCGTAACAAATCGCATCAGAACCCAATGATGCCTTGCATTGGCGGATATTGCACCGAACTAATACAGTAATAGCTCAATCGACCTATCTTCGGATAAGATTATTGATTTGTTAGGGCGAGAACATCTTGTTGGTACGGTCACGTTCGTAATTGCAGTAATAGTTTGACAGCTCTAAAAGGTTGAAATACGGTGCACTTTGGTTTACAAATTATGACTACAATTATAGTGACCGAACCTAACTCAGTAATTGTATCATGTTTTCGTTTCGTTTAATCTTCATCTTATCGTATGGGTTACAAGATCAATTAACCATATAGTACACTGTAATATTAGAGTTCTTAGGAACCGCTTCTCGGCCTCTTACGTGATTCCTTTAATCGCTAGATGGCAGCCGTGACCAACGGCTTAAAAAGCATTTCGAAGCACTGTATCTTACATTTTCTGCTTTGTCCAATGGTTGACTGGTAGAGAATGCCATATGGAATTAAGTCCACCATTTGCATACTTTATTTTTAATTTAAATAAATAAATATCTCTATTATCAGACTACCAGGTGATGCAAGCCTGGATCTAACCAAACTAGACACAACATGCTTCCTTCAATAAAACAAACTATGCTTCAGGTTAAGGCCTTTTTACTTTTATTTGCATACTTATGAGAGTGGAATACAAGAAATTATGTAATTAAATGAAGACCTATCTATGATGCAAATAAATAATTATCTTATCTTAGTTAGTGTTCCTCAGAGGCAGTTGGTTCATATTATTAAAAAAAAAAAAAACATTGGTCCTTTTACTTGGAAGGGGTAAGTCCACTGCACAACACACAAACTACAGTAGGACCACAGATGTTTTTTGTTTATGGTATCACTGTCAGCCGGACTTAGCCGGTAGCTAGCTATCTACCGATTCTTTTGCATAACGGAAAATAAGCCTAGTTCACAGTGTAAAAAAATGTTTAATTTAAATTCAGAATGACACACAAAACATCAAATTATGTAAATTGAAACCCATTATAATAACGCCTATCGGGAAACAATGAATTTTCATACTACTCGTATTATATTTATGAGCAAATATTATCGAACCATTGGCTCTTATCAATGACCGCAGTCATTTCAATTTGAATTGTTGCTGTAACCACATAGATATTAAGGTTGATTTGCACCTATTTAATAGAAATGTGCTGAAATACTTATTATAGCTTAGCTCCCAAGCGGTCACTGGTGGCTGCTTTTAACATTATGAGTTTTATTGTTCCTTCCGCTAACTGACAAATTAAACTGTTGTTAATACTTTATTGTCCCACAAGTACGAAATACCTACTTATACAATTGGCGGACTTAATGCTAAAAATATTCTCTACGAGTCAAGAATTGGGAGAAACAAAAAATCCGTGTTCTCTATACGCCAATTTGATTCTTTATAATTAAAATATATAGGAACAAATCACACAGATTGAGTTAGCCCCAAAGTAAGTTCGAGGCTTGTGATATGGGCTACTAACTCAACGATATTTTATAACAAATACATCTATAGATAAACATTTCAGACTCAGGCCAATCAGAAAAATACCATTTTTCATCTTGACCTGACCGTGGATCAAATCGGGGATATAAAAATCAAAGTACCCAAATTTAAGTATTTTTTTATCCTTGGAGAACCATCTCATAAACTTACATTTGCATACAAGAAGTAGGGATTGGATTCATTGCTGTTATTTATCACAGCGACGTGACGTCTCAGGTCACGCGTATCACGGAACAGCGCTTTTGTATTCCGCGATATACTGCTTCCTCTGACTACTTCCTTTTTTTTTTATGATTTGATAATTGTTTGAATCACAGTTCAAATTATTAGCGAACAGACGTATAACTTTGGTTATTTTACAGTCTAAAGAGAGCACAGGCTTGAGTATATTATGAATTTCAACTTGATAAGTTGAAAAGTTCATTCAGCAGAAAAAAAGCTTATCGCCCTACTGAGTGGACGTGTGCACAAAATTTTTCTAAAATTATTTAAATACTTGCAAACAATTTAAACTCCTTTACTACAGTGAACTAGTGCCAAATTCAAACCAATTAACATCAAATTGTTAAGACCCTTCGGAGCTACGCTACGCTACGCGCTGCTGTGTCTCGAGGTACTGGCTTGCCCCCTCACCCCCTCGGGTAAAAGAAACGGACTCATATTTTTTAACTCTTTCGCTCATCATTAATGAACCCGTGCAAAGCGGCCACGGAATTAAAATGAGCCTCATGCATTCACCTACTGGAAGTGGCCTGGCTGCCGGACGCAGCGGGTCACAACCAAATCTAACAGTTGCAAATGCGAATATGGGCGAAAACGACAACTCACAGATTACATTTCGTAATAAGCGAAAGCATACTGACGATGACCTTTTTACCAAAACCGAGGTTAGTGAGCTGCGCAGGGATGTATCAAAAATCATGTCCTTACTCACTTCATTTTCCAATAAAATGAACGAAGATGTTAGTGACATCAAACAGCAAATGAGTGAAATAAAGGCCGTGACGGATAATTTAACGCTGAAACAGAATTCTATTCAATCAGATCTTACAGATTTAATTCAAAAGCATGAACAAACAGAGAAAAAAGTTGCAGCACTTGAGGATAATCTGAAGAAATTAAAGGATACAACAAGAACTTCTCCCATAAGTCACAACTCAGACTCACAAGAAGATATTTTGATAGAATTACAAGAAAGGAGTAAAAGAAGTAAAAATATTATCGTGACTGGCATCAATGAAATTAATTCAACGTCTGTGGCTGAAAGGCTAGAGGCAGATATGCAGGAAATATCAGATTTAATAAAAAGCATAGATGCCGATCCTATTGAAGTGGAAAAAACATATCGCCTAGGAAAATATATCCCAAACAAAAGTCGACCCTTGAAAGTTTGCTTAAAATCAGAAGTTTCTGCAAAACTTATTTTAAAAAACAAGAATAAAGTTAAATCTAAAATGGTTAAAATTTACTCCGATCAAACTCCTAAGCAATTAATGTTTATGAAAAGACTCAAAGAGGAACTGAAACATAGAGATGAAAATGGAGAGAAAAACCTGGGGATAAAATATTTCAAAGGGGTACCAAAAATTATTGAGCTAAACCAAAAAAACTAACAACAGAATGTACAATTTCACAAGAAACGGTATGTACCACCAAACAAGTAACCTATGAAATTACTAACAACTATAAAGATATAACTGTAACAAAAAAATCATTAAAAGTTTTTTATGCTAATACAAGAAGCATTATGAAAAGTGGTAAGTTTGATGAACTAAGATTAATCATACAGTCATTTCAAGTTCAAATTGAAATAATAATTTTGACTGAAACCTGGATCAAGACAGAAGATGATGCAAAAAGACTACAGCTACCTGGCTATACCCACTACTATAACTATAGACAAAGTACGGGTGGTGGTGTATCTATCTTTGCTAGTGACAATCTGAAACATAGTCTCGTAGAAAAGCTTACTATTGATAACATCCACTTCCTTTGGATCCATATCAACAAGTACTCACTTGACATTGGAGCCGTATATAGACAGCCTCTTGAGAAAAATACAAATACTTTTTTAGAAACGTACACAATTTTTTTTAATAAAAGTAACAGAACACTAATACTGGGAGATCTCAACTTTAACCTATTGAGTACAAAGTCACCAGTAAGTAAATACAAGCACTGTGTCAAAGAAAATGGATTTAAAATTATTAATAAAATAGCTAAAAGTCATTGTACACGCCATGTTGATGAGAAACAGACCATTCCGGATCATGTTTGTACCAATTTAAAAGGAAACAATTTCCACATTTGCATAATTGAATCCTCGATGTCCGATCACAAGCAGATATATTGTGAATTAAAGCAGTTTCAACCAGAACCCCGAAAAAAAGTTAAATATGATGCGATTGACTACGACACACTGCACAAAACCTTTTCGAAAAATACGCCAACAAATATTGATTCTGAGTATGCAGTCCTGGAACAAAAGCTGACAAAATGTATTAAAAACAGTAAGATATCAAAAACTAAAATATATAACCCACCCAAACAAGATTGGATAAATAAAGAGATACTTAATAAAATAAACTCAAGGAATATATTATACCATAATCATAAAATGAATCCAAAGGACCAAAAATTATCTGAGGCATTTAAGAAGAAGAAGCATGAAGTAGCAGAAACCATCCAAGATACCAAGAAAAAATACTATTATAAAATATTTGGAGATTGTAAGAAAAAACCAGCAAAAATGTGGACCCTTATCAATAACCTTACACAAAACAAATTAAGTAAAGCAACTTTACCCTGTAAGCTCCAAACTGCTGAAGGAAATATTACTACTGATGAAAAAGAGATTTGTGAAGAGTTTAATATGTTCTTTTCAACCATTGGCGCCGTGCTGGCTAGTCGAATTCCAAAGTCATCAAATAAAACCCATATATGCACTACTTCTCACGTCAGTAACACCTACACATTAAAACACTTTACTCCTGCAACTACAGACGAAATAAATAAAATCATAAATAACTTAAAACTAAATACTAGCTCCGGGCTCGACGGTATAAACACAAAGAGTATAAAATGTCTACAGGAACTACTTATAAATGAACTTACCAACTGTATCAACAAATGTCTTGAATTAGGAGAATTTCCTGATAGCCTAAAAATTGCAAGAGTTACGCCAATTTTCAAATCTGGAAATAAATTAGACGCAAATAACTATCGCCCAATATCCGTACTACCAATTATATCAAAAATTTTCGAGAGAGTGCTTTACGATAGGTTAGAAAAGTTCTTGGCTTCACAAAATTTTCTTTACAATCAGCAATATGGTTTTCGAGGTAAATCAAACACTACCAGTGCCACGATTGATCTTATAACTAAAATCAAAATGAACATTGATGGCAAAAAAATAGTACTGGGAATATTTATCGACCTCAAAAAGGCGTTCGACACTATAAGTCATAATCTATTACTTCAAAAATTGCGAGATATTGGTATTACGGGTAAGGCATATGATATGTTTCATTCATATTTGACAAATAGACGTCAAGTAGTGAAAATTGGTTCCACACAGAGTACTTCGAAACCAATTACTTGCGGGGTCCCTCAGGGATCCATTTTAGGGCCATTGTTGTTCTTGATATACATAAATTGCATACATAAAATAGGCCTAAAAGGTGACGTCACAATGTATGCAGATGACACCTGTTTATTTTATTATGGCTCTTCCATAGATAGTTTAATGTCTGATGCACAAGGTGACCTAACATTACTGAATACTTGGTTCGAATCTAATCTCCTAACTATTAATGTTTCTAAAACTAATTTCATGATTTTTGCTCCAAAGAACAAAAAAATTCAAGACATTCCAACGTTAAACATAAATAACGAAGAAATTCAGAAAGTAAAAACAGAAAAATACCTGGGTTTAATACTCGATTCACATCTTACTTGGAAACCACATATAGAAAAAGTTAAATCAAAACTTGTGTCGCTATCAGGCCTAGTAAGAAGTATTTCCAAATTTATACCCCTCGAAATTCGATACACTATCTATAACACCCTTGTAAAGCCGCACTTAGACTACTTAATTGAAGTCTGGGGCAGCGCAGCCAAAACCAATCTTAAAATAATACAAATAGCTCAGAACAAACTCATTAAATCTCTGTTTCATTTAGATTACTTAACACCTAGCAAAACAGTATATACAAAAACAAAAATTATGAATATAAAACAAACATATATTTACTACACGTGCATATTTATACGTAAAATACTTCGAAAAGACATTCACTCACAAATAACCTTTACAAAAAAGAAGGAATATTCAAAAATGAAACTCCGGCGTGCCAGTGACATCAACCTACACGTATCTAGAACAAATTACGGTAAAGCAAACATCTTGTATGAAGGCGCTCAGCTATATAATAAACTACCCAAAGATATAAAAGACTGCAAAACCCTTACTACTTTCAAAAAAACTCTTAAGCACTATTTAATGAATAAAATACATACAAATATTTAAATGATTTATCTTTAATATTAAACGTATTAATTAGAATAGAAAAAAAATAAATATAAAACGTACCTATATCTAAACTATAATAAATAGACTATTCTAAATAACCGAATAAATATACTGTAAAAACTAAGTAACTAATAACTACAAAAACATACATACGCTAAACAATTAAAAAAAAAGGAAAAAAATAAAAAAGAAAACATTATATTTAAAAATAATCATATCCATAACGCGAGCCGCATCTAGTTGCACTTACTCCGTTCATAGCATAGCACACGCACAGTCGCACACATCGACTCATTCTATTGTGTTGAGTATTGAAGATGACCGATGACAAACTAGTTCCGCGCAAGTAACCAGCACGGAGCGAATATTTGTTATTGTTTACCTACCGACCTTTTGTACGCGTCCACTGATTGTAATATTTTTTAAGTTCTCATTATAAGTGAATTTGTAGATTCTTTTATGAGAATAAATTTCTTTAACCATAAAGTTTGACAGACAGAAAGTTCGATAACAAAGTGATTTTATAAGGTTTTCGTTTTTTCCTTTTGAGGTATGGAACCCTAAAAATTAAACTCCGAAATAAACTATAGATGCACTAGCAAAATTAACAAGACGAGAAAAGTATCTACACGTAGACAGTGCTCTTGAAATAAGGGAATGACACTAAAGTACGCAAGATCAGTTGGCTGAGCACCCTTGAGAATTCAGTAAGAGTAATAACAAAGTTTATAGTTAATTAATTCGTCTAGTTTATATCATCTTATTTCACGACACATTAAGATTCAGTATATACTTGTTACGCACTACGCGTGACTGATGACGTCACGTACTAGTGATAAATAACATCAATTAATCCCAACACAGCTCTTAAATGTTTACATTTCGTATGTTTATGGATGTGTAATAAATAGAAATGGACTGAATAAATAGGGTCAAGTGTGATTTGTTGACGAGATAATGTTGTTACTTCATGACCAACATAGTGAAGTTTACAAGAAATCGAGCGAGCGGAGTGTCAAGAGCGAGACGGATTGACGCTTCAATGATTTTGTATCATCTGCTTTTTATTTTGCTCGTAGTGCGTTTATATGGATTGTGTAAGAGAAGATTTAAACAGGAGAGGTATGACGCAGGCATTGGCTGGAAATAGATCTTATAAAAGGAACTTACAAACTGTACCGACATCACATTAGAAAGTGGAAGAAGGTAATGGGAAAAAAGAAGAAGAAATGAGTAAGTCTGGCAGTTTTTGTATTAAAATATGTGTTCGTTGCATGTAGTAAGGAAATGCGTATACTACAAATGAACTTAATTCTGTGGTATTCTGCGTAGTATTAGAAACTGCATGATGAGTTGGTTCCCAACTTGACGATTACTTACTGCGATGGCTCGATGACCCAAAATGGATCCTGGCCTCCGACACACGAGCTCCCCCCCATATTTTACCTCTTGTCAGTCGGCTGATTGGAGCATGATGTTTATTTGGTTTATTGTCGTTGTTGTGTAAACCTTATTTAACTAAAATAATTAACATAACATAATTTAACAATAGCATAATACTTACATCATCTTTGATCATACCATTGTTATCACAAAATTAATAACGATAATAAACATGAAACTGTAATAAACACTACAAACGGAGCACTAATCACCAAAACCATTGGGGTATTAACAGATATATTATTCAGAAGCCATCAAAATCGTAATTCAGCAATGTAAACAATGCTTGTTCGTGTTAATCACAGGCCAGAATAAAATATTAGCGGCTACCTATCACATTTATGGAGTTTGACAGAGACCACGTGGTTGTAATTTAAGATTGGTGCAAGTCAGAAGCGTCTAGATTTGAGATAAATGATTAGATATGAAACAAAGGGACGAGGAATGTCTTAAATATGCCAGGTACGGATGTAAAATAAGGAAGCCAAAGAAACAACAATCAGGATCGTTGATTCCTTAGCATGAGTGTTATGAGAATCTAATTTTTTTTTCGATGGATTAACTTGCTGTCTGTACTATGATGAAAACTGAAAAAAGGGTATGCCATACTATAATGGATACGATGATTGAACAGAATAAATAGAAATTGTCTCAATTGCTGTACTTACCGACTTCATATTGTAGAGGGACAAACAAGTAAAAGATTTGCATTACACCATTAAAAATTCCAAGTTTAGCCGCCACTTATGGTATGTTATTAAGAGCTTTCGTCTTGGCAGGCCCAGATCAGCCAAAAGGCAATATGACATTGTTTTCCCTTCATGAAGTAGAGCCAGAAAAGAAATAATCCTGACGGATCTTAACGTCCCTAACGTCACTATCCAAGCGTTTCCTGAGAACATTCTCGAACAAATTTTTGAATTTTGAACATCTTATACCTTAACCCGCCATCACGATCAAGCCATAAACTAGCGGCGTACGGATTTATGCGGTGCGGTGGTCCCAGTAGACGACCCTTTGTTTTATGTCGCATGTAATGCGCTCACTTGACACACTTAATTAGCCAGTTTGGAGCTGTTTCAACTACTGGACGTGGCGTTCCAAGTTGGAATCGGGTTTAAAATTCGGGGGTTATTTTGTACTCTCCTCGCTTCTACGTATAAGTTTAAAGTAAGTTGTTTTGTCTGATGACTTTGAGAATATTACGAGACAATACTTGTAGATGTAACTATAGAAGTAAAAGGGTAAGTTACACAATGAAATTAATTTTTTTCTACTTTTCGAGTGAGTGAAGCTAAGCTAACAGTTTTATGCTCGAATACTCAAACGCTACTCAATTTTGAGAGCTGCTCAAGTATCATGCTGTCGCGCTGAACGTCAACGATATGACAGTGACAGCATGATACTTGAGCAGCTCATAAAGTTGAGTAGGGTTCGAATATTCGGGCATTAGCTTCATATGTGGGAGTGAAAATCGCCCAGTTGGTAAGATAACAGATTTAGAAATATCTAAATCTGTGGTTCACATGAAGAAAAGACGTGCGTAGACCTAGAATATACACTAGTAGAGGTGTGACACTTGTCGCAACGATTGTGTGTAAATTACAAACTATTGGTGGCGAGCATGCTGGAACTAATGGTGGTGGATGGGCGCCAAACGATAGCAGTTTGTATAAACTGACCTCATACAAGCATTTGATATATATCTGAATTTATGTAAATACTAAAATTATAAGCGAAATTAATTGATTTCTTATGTTTTCGCGATTGTTACACATTAAATTAATTAAATAATTAAATAAGTAAGCAATAAACGCGATAGAAAACCGTATAAAATAGTTTAATTTAATGAAATTAATTGACTCATCATTTTAACTGGAAATTAAGACTTGAGAGGGGTGGTAACAAGCAAACTTCACTGTGCTTCAGTGTCGACACTAAAATTTTAAGCGCTTTAAAACTGGAGCTTTCTCTAGTAATGAATGTCTGCTATAAGCCTTTTTACTGCTCATACCGTATCTCTATTATTGCAGTTTTTGTTAATAGTCTTAATTATTTCAAGTTATTTAATAGTCAGATTTAATTTTAGTTTATTTAAAACGTGTATTAATTAATAATTAATAACTGAGCGAGCTCAATGAAAAAAAAAGAAAAAAACAACGCTTGAAAATATCCATGATTCTTCATCTACTTTTATACTAATATTACAAAAGCGAAAGTCTGTCTGTCTGTTTATATGTCAGTCTCTCTGTTTATCTGTTATGTTTTTAGAGCGAAACAGCTGATGAAATATATTATAGGTGCTGTATAACCGCGAGTCTTAGTCCCACGTGGGCGGAGCCGCGAGCATCAGCTAATGCTGCTATTAAAAATAAATAGTACATTTAATAATGACTTTTTTTTCTTAAAATTTTCCAATACATATTTCAAGCACACAGAACAAAAGCATTAAGATTACCTATTGCAACTCCTTTGCTTAATAAAGTTTTAAATAATAAATAAATAAACAACGCCGTAATAGGGAGAAGCCTGCATTGCTACGAGTCCAAGAATGTAGATAATGCCAATGTGTTTTGTGGTGACATTTGAAATAGATATTAAAACTAAAATTGTGTCCTACTTCAAAGATGTCTGCAATGTTATCTATTCGCATAATATTCAATGTACGTTAAGGTAAGTGACAATTTCCTGGTTCAATATCCAAGCTGCATTAAGACGAGTTTTACATTGGTCGAGTAGATTTGACAAGTAAAATACTATTTAGTCTTGATACGAAAATGTTTCCATTATTTTATTATTATAGTGCATTTTTATTCCACTCGCTTTTTATTAAACGTATTTATAGATTAATTTTTAGCTTCAAAGCCAGAAGCTGTCTTATTATTGATTATTTCATCACTGGCTAAGAATCTCCATTTTTATCCAAATATCTCGATTAAAGGCCATCTCCAGCCATCGCTTTTAGAAGTTCTTTTAATCATTACTTCGATGCTTCAGTACTGCTACTATTGATTATTCAAGTAGTCGTTGCGATTTCTCATCGTTCAGGGTACATGCGACAAATATAGCTCACCCAATCCCTCAGCAACCTTCAACTTTAGTGTAACTGGGTCATTACTGTTTTTTTGATTAGTCATAGTACTAACGTAAAGCCCAAATGGTCTGTAGAAATTGTTTGTTCTGTTTTACTTTTTAATGTCGTGCATTTAACTGTATTTACATATTATGTCATGCTGTGTGTGCATGTTGTTGGGTTTCAGTCTGGCTCATATTGTTTACTTATTTTCGTGTAAATTATGTTTTTTGATTGCAATCAGTGCATACCTAAATAACCAAATAAATAAACTTGGCTGCCTTAGCCATTACTTTTTACAACTGCGATGTTTATTTAAAGCGAAGTGTTGTCTGGCTGACTCTGTCCAGTCTTGTTTCTATCTGAAGAGAAACAAAATTATCAAATATAGTCTCTTTTAACACAGTCTATTAACACAGTCATATTTACACACTGCTGGCACAATGTGAGAAAAGATGCAATGGGAGAGCCCAACGACGTGCCTACATTTGAAGCTGTCTTTATGACATCATGTCTCTATCCTACTACTAAGATGTTCGCTTGGGTTCAAGTGGCATCCTGCTAAGATTTGTAATTTGTAATGCATTGTTATTTCTGTCTCCATTTGAGAAAGGAAAATTTCACAAGTAATAAAAATTTGGAGAATGAAGCTTTGAAGTGGCAGTGTGCGGGAAACATAATGACGAACTGATGGCCAATGGGTCAGAAAGGTTTTCGAATGGCGACCAAGACCACGCAAAGGCAAGCGCTGTATCGGCTACCCACTGACCAGATGGCCATAAGACTTAAAGAAGGTCTTAATAAGGCGCTGGATGCAGGCTGTTTCCCATCGGTCATTTTGGAGCAGTAGGGTCACTGGTCAGCCTGCGACTGAAATTATGAGATTAAAAACTTTTTTTCCAGCTTTTATTCGGATGCAAATAATGTACATATTTTGTACACATTATTTGTATTGTATCAACATGTATAATTTGCATGTTAATGGTACAATAAAGAGTATATCTATCTAATAAGAAATTACAGATATTATACCTACTTATTTTTTTAAATAGTTACTTATTTTAAATTTATATAAGTCCATGTTCTTTATTATGAAACCAATTATTAACATGTCTATTATTAATTTCCCTGCATCTGCCAGCTCAACCTTTCAAAATTCGTATAAAAGCTTAGAACTATTCTCACAATTAAAACGTAACTAAATCCTTAAGAATTTACACATAAAACAACAGGATTTGCACGCCATAATCACCTACAAACAGTGCATTTTACGACCTCAGCTCAAGCTGTAGAGTTGAAACTCTAGCTATAAAACCATAGACACTAACTGCTCTAGATTCAAGAGTAAACCAGTAAAGCTGAATTGCTACTCTAGGAATTAAGACTAAAATGTTGTTTTGCTGGCCGGAAGGTTTTGAGGTAGGTATTTGTGTATTTGTATCTATATTACATTATGCAAGTTCGTTCGAGCGGCAACAAGCGTGCTGACCTGACGTGCATTGATTGCCTCTAGTTCTTGAGCTTCTTAGTGAAATGAAATTCTTTATTCTCAATAAAGGATATTCTTATCACTTATTGACGTCAATCATTATTTATACTCAGTTTACCAACACTTCCAAAAGGCAAGTTGAGAAAACGCGGCGCCACATGTTTTTAGCTTGACCCCAACTAATATTTTAAAGCGAAAGTGTATTTATTTGTTTGTAACGCTTTCACGCCCGATCTTTTTGAAATTTCGCATTAAAATAATATTGAGCAGGATATATCTTCTATCCTGGAAAAAGACCTATACCCCTGTAAAATTTACGTGGGTGAAGCTGCGGGAAAAGCTACTTCTGTAAAATACGACACAATTTAAGTCAGATGCTTTGAATTGGTCTCGTATTTTAGAGAACTCCACTCGATTGTATTTTGTCATATAAACATATGTCATATAAATAAAATATGATTTCTACATTACAATGTATTAAATTACTATGTTATCTGTTGCATCGTGACATTAATTTACATTTGATATTACAATGTCGTTGTTCACACTCATCCCCATGGATTTAATGACGAAATCAACACGAACATACTCGAATGCTTACTTTGTTGTATATAAATTTGGACCTTCTTGAATAATATCATCATCTCGTGTTAGTGACATTGTCTATCGATCATGCACACCCTGGTGTGAGTTCTTCTGAATCTGAATTTGTATCAAATTGTACTCTTAAAATATTCGTAATCTAATGTTTGTAACCAACTGACAAAAGGATGAGTTGAAAACATAGAAAAAATTTGCCCTTCGCGCGATTTCCTAATTGTATGGTTCTTCTTTTCGAGTCATAATGGCTATATGGACTCTATATTGACTTTGCCCAGTACTTGGCCACCTCCACCTTGGCCCGGTCGTTTGCCTCGTCCAAATTCTATGGTTGAAAATATTATATAACTTCTTAAAAATCCCAACTGACGAAAATATCTCTTTTGAAATTGTAAATTCTGACGTACCAAGTATATGAACGACTTAATTCTTACATTATATCATGACAGAATTGCTTTCGTACTGAAAATTGTTGGATTAAAGTTTTATGTCTCTCTAGCATAGAACAAAGAAATTATCCGAATAGAAATGTTTTGACGCGGATTTTGTTCCAGGATCAGTGTGGCAAGCGTATTTCCTCTTCTCACCTTCAACTCATACACCACACCTTATTAAAAATGTATTACGTAATTTACAACAAAGCCACCTAATATAATCGACCAATAACAGTAAATAACGCAATCAAATTCCCCGCCAATTTTTTTTCTGAATGTAACGTTGGCTTCCAAGCCAAACCAGTGACACGCTTTTCGTGCGCTATGTCACTTCTTGTCAATATTTCTGAATTCTGTGCTCTCTAGATTAGAAAATTATTTCGTTTTATGTGCAATCTACGCGCTCAGTCTATTGTTTCTCGACTATTATTCAAATTGTCTAGACAATGTGATAAATATAAAGTGAAATATATCTTCGTAATTTATCTTTGAATTTATTTATATACAATATATATTTTACGAGCTTTTGCCCGCGGCTTCGCACCTTTGAGTTTCCCTCAGGAACAAAACTTTTTCCCGGTAAGTAAAAGTAATATATGTCCTTATCAGTATTTCTAACTATGTGTACGCCAAATTTCATTAAGATTAGTTCAGTATATGAAGCGTGAAGAGGTAACAAACAAACTTACTTTCATATCTATAATATTAGTTAGGAATAAAAGCTACTTGAGTTCGTTAACCTGAAAAATTATTATAGAAAAAAAAAATGAAATATAAATAATATCAATGTATGTGCGACGCCCATGGCGTAAGTAAATATGGACCTTTATTATATTTGAAGAAAGCCTTCGTCACAATACAAATCTTGTCAATGTGTTCGCCTGAAGGTTTAATTTTGAAGTTTCCTTATTTGTGAAGACACTTATTGGTTTTCAAAACTGTCTTTACTTCATATCCGAATTCAGAAACTTCGTAAATATTTGTATTGCGTCAAATATTCCATGGAAATCTACATAACTATTCGATTACATATTGTATTTATTTAACGTTATCCTCTTCTCTTGTTATAACGTTCATCTGGTCTGGTTTTGGTATTTTTAAGGTTCCTTAAAATTCGGAAGCCTTATAAGATCATTTTGCTTTTAGTCTATCTGTCTGTCTAACAATCTTTTTTTCTGAGGAATACATAAACGTATCGAGTTGAAATTCATAATATATACATAGACCTAAGGTCTCTATTAGCTACAAAATTATCAAAATTGATCTCCAATCTTTTGACAAAAGATTTGACCGTTAAGACAATACCTTGGTGTACACTAGCGCCACCATCATTCAATAATTGTTTTTGCCAAATAAACGAAACCGACTTCAATCCCTCAACTAAAAAGGATGAAATAATTAATACATTTCTGTTTAAATATGCCTCATATGAAGCATTTAAATAAATCTGAAGTCGGTGCCGATTTTTTTAATAAAATATGCTAATTAACGAGCCAGCAGCTAGTCAACGATGAAATTGGCACCAACTTCAAATTTATTTAAATGTTTGATATGAGGCATATTAAAACAACAATGTATTTATTATTTCATCCTTTTTAGTTGAGGAATTGAAGTCGGTTTCGTTTTTTTGGCAAAAACAATTATTTTTTACTTTTTAGTTTTGAATACGCAATACCTCACAACTAAAAAGTTGAAAACACGATCATTTTGGAAACGTCATCAGCGTCGTGTCACCTTATTGACATGGAATATATCAAAAAATACCCAAATCGCAATAAAATTTGAAGAGTTCCCTCGATAACTCCATGATTCCATCATCAGATCCTGATCTAATGACTATGAAATCATCTAGAAAGTTTACCCTTGCAAAATTTGCTTTATATGGGTCAAATAATAACCTGAAATATTTTTTTTATTTACTTCATCTGACCATCTGTTCGGTGGGTGTCCGACGCCGCGCTTGCCGGTGCATGGTCGCTTTTTGAGAACCTCTCTGCCTCATCGGTTTTACATCTTTCAGCTAGCTTTCTACTATTAAATGAACCAACGTATTTAGTTAATTTATTTCAGTTGCGAACATTGTATACAATAATAGCCTATTGTTGACCCTCACCTAAATCTCTATTAGGCCTAAACTCCCCACTTTTATTCATAACAACAGCGGAGGGGGTCATGAATATGCGATGCTTTTGTCAACGGTTTTAGGACTGTAAATAAAAGGACCAGTTAAGGGGAAGAAACGGAATAATAGTACATTAATCTCGAAGCCAGAAATGAAGCAATTTATGGCCGAGTTAAATTGCAAGACTGAAGCGCAGCTTATGTCTTGTCAAGTGCTAATACGAGGACGTAAATTGCAAGTTCGGCCGAGGCTTGTAAGATACTTTTTTTCCTCTGAATGCCTCTTGAGACAAAACAACAATGTATTAAATTTTACAATTGCGTCAAAAACAAGCCAGCATTCGCTGTGTACTTTCTTTTCAATTTTTGAAATGTTCTTACATATTTTTAAACAATTAAAAAAAACGGTTAGTGCCAACCTAACAAAAGTGTCCAGCAATTTTCATTAGCTACCGCTAGAATAGGTTTTTTTTTGTTGACTGGCCAGATTGAAACTAAAAAAATCTAGTGTATGAAAACGTGTACATCAAAAAACCTCAATTAGCGGCCGGCAATGAATTTTTTTAATTACATTATTGTCTTGGTAGTTTTTTTTAATAATGACGCTTTTTCCGAGCAAGAAGAAAAAAATGAATTTATTTGATAAGTTTCTTCTATAAGAAATGAAGTAATTCTACGATGACATGACAAAGACCAAGAAAAGCGGAGAAGAAAGAAAAGAGTCAGGAAAGCGGATTCTGGGCTCTAAAACATCCAGCTGAAGACACATATAAGAAAGCTCTTTCAAAAGAAACTTAATGATAATTATTTTAGATGTTAATTTAGTTCACACCCATTACCATCTATGTACTATTTTATTTAAATAGGTAATAAAAATCTATACATTAGATTTCGTAATCGTTTGCTTTGAAAATGGTTTGTATACAAAAATGTTTAAAAAACTAACCCTCAGACCATCATCATTGCTACAAATTCCCATTTCGAAACCAGCTACGAAATGGAACTAAGGGAGTTTTACAACTATTTGCGAAAAAAAATATTATTGTTGTTATTTTATGCACTATTTGAAGATATATTTGCAACTAAACAACAAAACAAACAGTCTTAAAAGATATCTTACGGAGTTAAAAGATTAATGCGTATTAAATAATGTCTAACAATTCTTTGTTCAAATGCTGAGTATCTACTACTTTCACTTATAAAATGAATGAAGTATTTTATTTTAAAAGAAAGTGGCTTCTCTTTAACCAAAACACTCAGCGGCGGCTTAAATCATTCTTTGTTGCTTAAGAACTTCCCTTTAAGTTCATGGAAATTTTAAACATTAATTGATTGCGACTAATAATGGTTTTCATCGAAATTTGAAAATTAAAAAAAAAAAATTAGTTTGGCTGACAATACGCATAAGTAAATATAGCTGTAGAGAAATATGACTCTCTTATCATAAGTTTACTGCTAATAAGGAACCAAATTAATTTATAATCGCCTATACAATGTTGGCTATCTACCAGACGGTCCTAAGACTCAAGGTCGGCTGAAGTTTTCAATGCGCTCTACAATTTCATTTTTTTTTAAGCGAGGCTTATCGTCCCTCCATACAATATAAAGTTTAGCAGTGCATATTTCTCCTAAATTCTTTTAAGCGAGTTGACTTCATATCATAAAAATATAGTCAGCGAAAATTGATTAGAAATAAAACCGGCCAAGTTCGAGTCATTCTCGCGCACGAAGGATTCCGTACCACACATTTGTTGTATGGAAGAACCACTTAAATATTTCTTTAATTTTTTTATGATAAGATTTCAACTGTCTAGCTATCATGGTTCATGAGATACAGCCTCGAGACAGACCCACACCGGAATTTTGGTAATAGCATTCCGTTTACCTTTTATCGATTTCGATTACATATTTTTTAGTTTATGAGGTAAGTCCTCAAAGTTACTTATGACACCCCAGGGTGCACTTCATAAACAAGTGTCTGGATAATGTTGGATTCTGGAAAACATACATTTAAGTTACACAAACAAACCAAAAGCCTTTTAGTGTAAGCCTTAGTTTAGCATATTATCATAGTAGTAGTTAACTTGAGTTGTGCAAAATGTATCCTTTAGTTATTTACATAATAGGTACCACAGAATAAATAATGTTTAAAAATGGTTTTTGACCACTGACGCAAATACGACGAGGTGATATAAATTGTGTTTATGTGTCTCCCGAACAGATGAATCGATTTTGATTTGTTCGAAAGGTGAATTAGGAGTGTTCTTAGCTATATTAAATGCAAATCGGTCCAAGATGGTTCAATTCCAGGTATGAAGGGTCAATAGACTTACACTATATTAATGAAATAAAATAATAAAATCTTAATATCCCTTAAAATTTTGTATTAGCACAATTTATATCGGCTACATTTTAATAATTATAATTTAATCTTGGATGTTTATCTATTTACTAGCTATCCGCGCCGACTTTGCACGGATACAATATTATAAAAACCTTCCTATTAAATCACTCTATTAAAAAAAATCGCATCAAAATTAGTTGCGTAGTTTCAAAGACCTAAACATAGATATACTTATATAGGGACAGACAGCGGGAAATGAATTCGTTTTTTACTATGTAGTGATGTCTATGTTATAAAATTTAGTATCGTTGAGTTAGTATCTCATAACTTACTTTGGGGTTAGATCAATTTATTCATTAAAACTTTGACGCATTTTCTACCAGTCAACCATTGGGAGAAACCGAAAATATGAGTAAAATAGTTACAGGTCAATCTATGGGATTTGTCTGTAAGTATATATATATAAAAGATTGATAACATCCGTGCCACAGACAAGTTATCAATCTTTTCCATCGCATAAAAACCGACCGCAATTACATCGTAAATAAACCATTAACGATCGGAGAGTGTAATTTCAGTTGTCGGAAACTGACGAATGTGGGAATCTGTAAAGGGTTCCGTATAAGCAATCAATCAACTACGGACCCCTGGCCAATCGATCTTTTCGAATTCGATTCGCGACCCTCTCGTATATCATGCCGATTATTTTTTTCTGCGTTATTACTGACAGATCGCCAGATTGTCAGTTTGATTAAAAGTCAATGTAGATGAATTTGTAATTGATTCGGATGAATCGATTAATCGTGATTTTTAACCGACTTCAAAAGGAGGGGGTTCATGACTTTTTTTAAAGGTTTTTCAACATTCAAAAACAATTTATCATTTATTCTTTCTTATCTGCCTCCGTGGTCCAGTGGTTAAGGCGTTTGCCTGTAGACCCGGGGATCGTGGGTACGATTCCCACGGGAAGCATACTTTGTTAAGTTGTTTCCAGTTTGGTTAGGACATTGCAGACTTAAATCACTTTTGTCTGACAAAAAATTATTCCGTGCTTCGGAAGGCACGTTAAGCCGTTAGTCCCGACTGTCATCTGGTAGTCGTTAAAGGAACATCGTCAGACGCCGAGAGGCGGTTTCAAAGAACTCTGGCACTAGGGTGTGCATGGTTGATTGACCGTGATACCTACTTGAAATTATGATGAATTATATCTTTAAGTATTTATAAAAATAATTCCAAATTTTATTTTATGTGTATATGTTAAGTACCCCGTTCAAGCCAACCCCGTACTCTTAAACCATACGGCTTGAGAATCGACAGGAAAAACGCTAAGACGAAGAAGAAAAGAAGACACATGCTCATAAACATAACCCCCACTTCAAACAGTCAGGTAAAACGTTTTGTTTAGTAAGCAATTATACTTACCTTAATATTCAGCATTCTAGATACCATGATTGAATTCTACACGCCTCCCAACTTGTTGAGAGAATCGTAGATGAAGGAAATTGATTAAGTTTAGACTCTAATTCCGGCTTCCTTTGTCTAGTCTTTGTAGCTATTCAGCGCCGAAATTACTCTTCAAAAGTTTTAGGCATGAAATAATTAGTTCATTTGTGTTAACTGCGGCTTACTTCGAATCGAAATAACTATAAATAGACTGAAATAAATCACATAGTTTAAGCTAGCCCTATAGTAAGTTCGAGACTTGTGTCATGGGATACTAACAACGATAATATATTAATTATAACAAATACATTTAAAAATAAACATATTGTTAGATACCACTTATGTTCGCACTTTGTTATTTAAGCAGTTTTCTATTTGTGAGGACCTCTTATTGGCAATCAGTAGCTTATTTATATTAACATTGTGTATATATCTGCTGTCTTCCTTTTAAAAAATAAATGAACATCTAAGACCCAGGCCAATCAGAAAAAGACCATAAATAGACTTCACCCAACATTTCATCATCATCATTATAATTTCAGCCGCAGGCTGTCAACTGCTGGATACAGGTCTCCCTCAAGGATTTCCAGAATGACCGAATGGAAGCGGTCTGTATTTAGTGCTTTTCTGCGACCTTCTCCAGGTTATCTGACAACTGTAACACTACCTACTCTATCAAGCTTCTCTTAAGTAAACTGCCTCTGTGGTTAAGTAGTTAAGGCGTTCGCCTGTAGACTCGGGAGTCGTAGGTTCGATTTTCACGGGTAGCATATCTTTGTTTAGTTGTTTCCAGTTTCGTCAATACATAACAGGGGATGGGGCAGAAAGATTCTCGAATAGCGACCACGCACCGGCAAGCAAAGCATCGGAAACCCACCGACCAGATGGTAAGATGACCTTAAGAAGGTCGCAGGCAGGAGTTGGATGCAGGCTGCTTCTAACCGGTCATTTTAAAAACCCTTAAAGACAGCCTATGGCTGAAATGATGATTAAAGGCATGAATCACCCAATCACCTGGGTACCGCACAGTCATCAAGGGCTTCACAGCTATTACCATAGCTATTATTATATGTTTATAGACTTACACTTTGATTAATTATATTTTTACATAAGTAACTAGCTTTAATTCTATTATTCAACAACGTCGCCATAGCAACGGATTTAGGTCAACCTCGTTAGAGTTATGAATATTAACATTATGTTAACGAACAACTAGAATCAAACTTAACAAATATATAACAATTTCCTGCGGGAACAGTGCTTTTTTTCCGATATGAAAGGTAGTCTATGTTTTCTCAATACTCCTAGCTATGTGTATGCGAAATTTCAGGAAGATTGGTTCAGTAGACAAGACGTGAAGAGGTAAAAAACACAAAGTAACTTTCTTATTTATAATATTAGTTGGGATATGTCAGTTATTGATCAATTATCAAAAACTAATCATTGTAAATCAATATTATAAATAACTCCACCCGATTAAGCACAACAGATACTCGGTTAATTAAAAGCCAATAAAAGCATTGGAGTTTTAAAGTGAAGTGAAGGCGATTGCAATTTGAATTGAATAATTAAATTGACGTCAGATGAATGAATAAATATTTAGCGCACTATTTTATCGTTACAAAATACCGATCCATTTCAATCATTTCCATTAAATTATATAAAACTAGCGACTCGCTCCGGCTTCGCATGGGTGCAATATTTGGGTTTTGCTTATATTAAAACCTTCCTCTTGAATCACTCTATCTATTAAAAACACCGCATCGAAATCCGTTGCGTAGTTTCGAACATTAAGACGTACATAAGGACAGAGCAGAATGCGACCTTGTTTTTTACTATGTAAAGATGAAGATAGATACAGAAATGTCCAAGTGCAAGTTAAACTAGCATGGAGAGGGTTCCATACGATGGATGAATTTACCACCTTACCCACCAAAATTTCAGGACTTCCAGAAATTTGGAGGGAGTTTTTTTTTCTGAAGTAAATTTGATCTAATACATTTGGAAATCTAAGCATTCAAACAACAATCTTTCTCAAAGAATTTCAGCGTTTTTATAGGTATTAAAATCGGTTGTATGTGATCCCATGAGATATCACTAATACCATCTTAATTACAACCCAAATAAATAAAGTTAAACAGTTAATATCCTGATTTTAAGCCAGGGTTTGTTTATATCCGTGCTTATTAAAATTTACAAGCATCGTCGTCCCTATATAGGCCACTAGGGACCAATTTGTCTAGGGTCCGAAGTAAAAGGGATATGGTACAAATGGTTTTAAATCTGTTTTGTAACGGAGCGTAAAGTTTAGTGTTTTGGAAACTGAGTGTATGTTTGGAATTTATATCTTGTAAACTTTTTTCCGCTTTGTACACGTGGAATTTAGAATGAAGTGTCTATATTTTAATATAAGCTATCTGTGAAAATACTTTCTATCAACCGCCTCTGTGGTCTTGTGTTTAAGGCACTTATCTGTATACCCGGGAGTCATGGATTTGATTCCCACGGGAAGCATACTTTGTTTAGTTGATTCCAGAAGGACATATTGCAGGCGTGAAACACCTGATTGTCTGATAATAAAGTTGATTCCGTGCTTCGCTGCCATCTAGTAGTAATTAAATGATTTACGACATACTGGTCAAGACTGCATTCTCGTCAAAACCTTAATTTATTTTATTTTTTGAACCACGCCAGAGGCGGTTCTGAAGAACTCTAAGACCAGGGTGTCCATGGTCGATTGACCATAATACCTTTATTTATTTATTTATTTATTTATTAAGAAATCCAACAGCATAACAACACTTGATTACAATCTTAGTTAACAATAACAAAGCTAATAATAGGATTCCCTTACTTTTACAATAGTTCTTATAACCGAGATATCGGTGAAATCAGCGCAGTGCAAAAAAAAAAAAGAACTAAAAACAAATATGTATCTATAATAATTTCTTAGTTTCTTAATCTTTAAACTTTGTAAATACAATATCCACCTATGTATTAATAAACTTTTACCTAACAGTGCCATTTGTTTATTTATATAAATCATATTATCATGACATCTACCACCATCTGTCTTAATAAGTAATTTTGTTCAGCAATTATAAGATGATAAGATGGTTCCAACCATTTATAAAAGAGTTAGAACAATTTTAGAGAAACCAATTACACATACTAAAATGTTAGTTCAAAGTGCAGAATTAAGACAGTTAATTATTTTATATCTAAATAACGTTGGTTTGGAGTATGCAAAAAGGTCAATCTCTTCAAATTTTTCGTTATACGTACGAGAAATTCGCGCAGTTACCATATTCTTTGCGTAATTCGTTTTATAAAACGGAACATGAAGCAGAGCAGTATGTCGTGTTCGATTCGAAGGTGTTCGGAAAAATATACTCGCCACTAAATCGGGGCAGTCCACCCGGTTGTTTACAATATCATACAGAAGACACATATCCGATAGTGTGCGCCGCTGTTGAAGAGATAGAATGCCATGGGCGAGACAGCTATCCTCGTATGACTCGGAGCTTCTAAATGTACGGTAGTCAAGGTGTTTAATGAAGATTTTTTGGATACGCTCTAACTGATCTACATACACACTATACTGAGGAGACCATATTGGACTGGCATATTCCAAAGTGCTTCTAACATATGCAAAATAAATTGTTTTAATAGCAGTTAGGTCCAAAAAAGGTTTGCAAGCTCTTAGAACAAACCCTAGGTTTTTGAATGCTTTGTTTTTAACATATTCTACGTGATTTGACAATAACATTTTGTCGTCGAAATATAATCCAAGGTCACGGACAGCCGTACACCGCTCAATGACCGCGCCATCAAAATTATAATTATATACGATTGGTTTAGTTTTTCGCGTAAAAGTTATACATTGACATTTGCTAACATTAACTGATAATCTGTTCTTGGTGTAGTATTCGAGTAGACGGTCGAGATCCCTTTGCATAAGTTTACAATCAGAGTCTGAGTTTACCTTTCAATAATTTTTTTTATCGTCTGCATACATAAGGTAGTTAGACGATTTGAAGCAGCTATCTATATCGTACAAATAAGCATTGTAAAGAAGTGGGCCTAAATGGGAGCCCTGAGGCACACCTGAAGGGATAGATATGAAGTCCGAGCGATAGCCACCCATCACAACAGCTTGCGAACGATTTTCCAAGTAGGACTGTACCCAACGAAGTAAGTTGCCATGTATTCCTAACCGATTTAGCTTCTCCAAAAGGATCATGTGATCTACACGGTCAAATGCTTTCTCAATGTCCGTGTAGATCACGTCAACCTGACCACCTCCATCCATGTTAGTCAACACAAAGTTAGTAAAACACCCCAAATTCGTAGTTGTGGATCGTTTTTTTAGGAAACCGTGTTGGTTATTAGGCAGAGACTGCGCAATTATATTGTAAATTTCACCGTATACTATAAGTTCCAAAAGTTTTGCCAGAGGGTTGATTATAGATATTCCCCTGTAGTTCGCAATCTCTGATCTCGATCCTTTCTTATGAATAGGTATGATGTGTGCCGATTTCCACTTACTGGGAAATATGCCTTCACTAAGAGAGCGATTATAAATTATAGCTAGTGGAAATGCAAGAGAATTTGCACACTGGTTCCAGAAGAAGGGAGGTATGCCATCGCTGCCCGCCCCTTTGTTAACATCCAGCCGTTTCAAAAGATTCAACACCTCTTCAATTGAAACTTCAGCCTTTGAAACAACCCCAATACCGTCGAACTCGTCCCCAAGTGTTGCAGAGCCGGAAGGGCTACCAAAGACACTTTCAAAATAAGAATTAAATGCGTTACAAATATTTTTCCCTTCAGTATATTTAGTACCGTTTAAACAGAGGGTTTTCGGATAACTTGAACCACCGCGAACTGACTTGACATATGACCAGAAACTCTTGGGGTTCGTTTTAATATTTTTTTCACAACTATGAGTATACATTTTGAGACATTCCTGTTGCATTCGTCGTTCGCGCTCCCGTAATAAAGAAAACTCATCATAGTCCAATCGGTTGCCATATTTTTTCCAGCGTGCATGGGCTTTGGCCTTTTCCTTTATTGTTTTAATAAGGGCTGTCGTGTACCATATGGGATATGTCCGACGTTTCGGTTTTTTAATAAGTGGGACGTACGCGTTTACACAGCTGTAGATTGTAGCATAAAACTCTTCTATAGCCTCATTTAAATCATTATTATATAACATAGATCTCCAATTAATTCCCGTTAAATAATTGTTTATAACCTCATAGTCAGCTTTTCTAAAATTATGTCTAGGTTCTGAAGCCTCAGTAAGCGGCCGAAACTGAAGGTCAACAATTTCTAAGGCAAAAGGTGGGTGCGCAGGGTCTTCCTTGACCAGTCCAGAGCTGCGAGTGATGAAGAGAGGAAGGTTACAAAAAGCCAGGTCTAACGTGTTACCACTAACATTTTTTAAAATATTATATTGACATAGGCCCAGCAACTGAACCTCCTCAACAAGCTCTTTACCAGCTGTCTGTAATTCGACAGGTCCCTTTCGTAAAAAGGTTGGCTGTGTGTTGTCCCACGTAATACAATATAAATTAAAATCACCTATCAATAAATAATTGTCATTAGGACAAGCTTCAATTGACTGTTTAATACTTTGTATAAACACTTTAATGTCGGACGTAAGACAATCCAATTCGGGCGGTATATAAGCAGCACATATGTGTAAATCTACCATCGCGCCGCACGAGCGTGCCGGTACAGACACCCACAATTGCTCCGTAGCACTGGGCGAGGAGAATTCTCTGCGTGAGGCTCCAAGGGCACGTCGCGTAAGAACAAATGTTCCACCTCCGGACTTCATATCCCTAATTACTAACTTTCGATCGAAACGGAACACATCATACCTATCGTCTGAAATTTCCCCATCAAAAATTCCTTCATGTAACCAAGACTCAGTAATTATAATGATGTCATAGTTATTACGTAATATACTCTGACGAAGTTCGAGCGTTTTAGTTCGTAGCCCACGAACGTTTTGATAAAACACATTTAATTTCTTAACCGACATTAAAAATATATTGTAAATAAAGTAATAAAGTTCTATAACGTTCGTGGGTCGAAGAACAACTAACTTCCTCGTCAGAATACATGATAAAATGTACAACGCAATACGAGTACAATAAATAACATTACATACCTACACGGAATGAACGACTTTCAATTACACTTACTAGTTTTTGAGTGAGGCGTGTACGAAGATATACACCAGTCCGATTGCTTTTGAATTTGTAAATTGTTTTAGGAATATAACTCCATTTTGTTTCTTTTTTAGTTTCAAAGATTGACAATCAATATTTTAAGATTTACTTTTTTATAATGAAAAAATTAATGAAATTTCGGATATTTCTAATGATACCTTGAAATATTTTACGAGCTCTATTCGAACATTCAGAAGCACTATGTATAAAAACTACGAAACTTATTTAAATACAATTTTGGAATACGGCTTGAAATATTTTTCACAGATGTGGAATTAAAAAATGGGGCCCTGTATTGTAATATTCCTTATAATTTCTCAAGTTCTCCCTTCACAGCCTTAACGGCTATGATCCAAGTGAACAAGACACCTTAATGCATAATCTTAACGACTTAATTTGATGCTTTATGGGCTGTTATTAAAATGTGTCGCGGGTATTAAATAACTCATAGCTGATTTAGGGTTGGGACTTACAATTATAACGTTAGTTATTAAAATAATTATACAATATTCACCAAGTTTCGTTTTAGACAAATAGTGTCATATTTCATGAATTTCTGTAGAACCTTACAGCAGCAACTTTTAGCTGTGCTTCTATATACTGAAAATGACTACATAGTATAAAACAAAGTCGCTTTCTCTGTTCCTATGTGCCTTTGTATGCTTAAATCTTTAAAACTACGCAACGGATTTTTATGCGGTTTTTTTACATAGATAGTGATTCAAGAGGAAGGTTTTTATGCCCATGCGAAGCTAGTAAAATATGAAAAAGGTTTAGCTAAAAGATTTGAGGTTTTTTTACAGATATCTTTCTCAACGTTTTAGTTTATAAAGTATTATCTTATTACATTGTATATATTTTTTTAAACCTACCTTTTAGTCTACCTGGAAGTCTTTGAACAGACTTCAAAGTAGAGAAACATGTTCGGTCACGTTCATAATTGCATTCATAGTTCGCAAAACAAAAGCAAAAGAAATGTATGACTGCAATTATGTGACCGTACAGTCGAAAGCAAATAAAACTGACCATTCTACTATACTTACAATAGTGACCCGTTGGTCAGCTTCATCTGCCCGCGACTGTACTTCCTGCCAGTGTTATGTCTCTATCAAGACCATGGCGCATCTTAATGTGCCCAGCGATCTTTACACGAGAGACATTCCAGATTACTGAACATGTACTGCCAATTCATTTAACCTGATAAAAAGACCCAGAAGAGGAGTAGTTTTACAAATACTGAACTAATGACGTCACAAAACACCTTATCACCTAAACCGTCTAAATTGAAGATGCCATTAGAAGGATAGATATTTTCTATTTAAAGGACATTCTTATTTTATCTGCATCAACTCTCACATTATATTTCACGCGGTTTATCTAACCCTCGAGAACTGCGATTCGGTCTAATGTCCCCGGAAAATTTTGTCGACGACGTTCCGTTTATATGATGCGACACGATAATATCATTTATATCAATAACTAATTTTATATGATTATTAACTACGTGCCCTACACTATTCGGCACGGGCATGGTAGATAATAAACTTTTTAGAGATATTTGGGCCCTAGTAAAATATTTATCTATTCGAGAAATTGTCCAGGTCTGTCTCCTGATAACTCCTTTCGACGAAATACATTTTGGTTAGTGCCTAAATCTAAGACTAACAATGTACGAAATACGGCATCATCTTTCTTGGCATGGACATGGCTGCTGGAAAAGTGCTTATATAATGTTACTGACTTATAATATTTTTTGAAAATGAATTTAATTAATAATAACAATGATATTCTAATTTTAAGTAGTGTTAAGAAATGTTCGGATGCAATGTATATTGTTTTAATGAATAAATTGAATTTAATTGAATATTACATATCTTTCTTAGTGATTCAATGCCCTACTTACTATGTACTGAAAATTACTGATACGAAGTATCCTTACTGAAGCCATATACCCATTATGACCAAATGCATACGCTAAGATGACATATCACCGTACCAAATGTTAAACTGAAATGGATGAGTATTTCTAAAGATCGTGCCCTGTAAAAGTACCAATTTCTTATCAGCTTCTCAACTTGAAGTTACGTAGGCACAGTTCTCGAGGTATGTAAAATTTATGGCGGGCTATTGTCAAGCTGTTACTATGTAGCATGTATTAATTTCAAGCAAGGAGACTACATTGTTTTGGTAATAAGAAGGAAAGTTAAATGATTATTTATTACTACTTATATGTTTTATTATGTCATCTGCTGTTTATTATCATTTACTGAATATTAGTTGTCTGTACGACTACGCTTCATTGCATTATTTGAAAAGAATAGTGGCTGGCGCATGATGTTGAGTTCCTACTGCCAGCTTTTCTGTTGGTTTTACTTTGTTAACTTAGGGGCAACGCTTTTTGTGTTGATTAACTCAAAACAGTAAAATTTAATTGTTTTTAGAAACTCATCATCATTTCGAGTAGGCGTCACGGTCAATTCACTATGCACACCCTGGTGTCAGAGTTCTTAGGAACCGCCTCTCGGCCTCTGACGTGGTTCCTTTAACGACTACCAGATGGCAGCTGGAACCAACGGCTTAACTTGCCTTCCGAAGCACGGAATCATCTTTATTATCAGACATAGATGATGATTAGCGATAAAGCCATCTATTGTGTTATCTATGTTTGTATTTTTCTCATTGTAAATTTTTACTGGTGCATTAAGAATTTTTATCTTGTTAAGTAGCTGACTTTTCATTTTTACATGTGAATTTTCATTGACTAAGAAAAAATGTGTAGGGACAAGTAAAATTTTGAAGTGTACGCCTGTCTCATTAAGAAACAGGCGCGGCAATGATTATATGCCTATATTTCATAAATATTCCACAAAAGTCAGGTTCCGTAACAAATTGAATATGCAATCGCCTTAAAATCGTATTTAAGATAGCAATTAAAATAATGGAGGTGTCAGGTAGGACATTAATTGGATGATTCTGGCTAATTCGGTTACTCGAGAAGCCCGTCTTAGCTGGCAGAGTGAAAATTGGCATATCTTAATCCAGTTTTAGCTCATTGGTATTTCTTGGAAATTGGTTTTAATTTGAAATTGAAGCTGATTATTCTGTTTTATGATACATACGAGGTAGTAGCTTAATTGGATTTGCCACGCAGTAAAAACAAATAAAAAAAAAAAAAAAACAATAGCACATCGAGAATGCCGTGTGTATGTACTATATATACTTTTTAATGCGTAAAAGGAAATCACGCATAGAACGGAATCACGGAAACACACACATTATATCCAGGTATTTTTTTTTTAATCTATGCCGTCAATGCTTTCAGAATCTTCACTAGCCTATTCTAACTATTTATATGTAAGTTTAGCGATCCCAAATGGATCTTGGACTTTAATAAGAGAGCACTAGTGTTATATTTTGCTTGCATTCAATTTCATTAGTTTTTTCATATTTAGATAATTTTGTATATTCTTATTCGTGCGTAGTACAAAATGAATATTAATGCAAAAGCAATTAGGTTTCGAAGCACGTTTCTGTTACAACGTGTTAATCTTTTTAAGGGAAATGAGAGAAGGACTCGAACACTTTTACTTGCTTGTTTAATTTGAGAGTTTTTCTAATTTTCTCTCCCTATTATAAAGGAAATGGGTTTGAAAATAATCTTGAAGGGATTAATTCAATATGGAAAAGGATTATGGGAAAATATGTTTTAAAAATGTGATAGTTAAGGTTGAAAGTCGATGTTTTAAAAATCATAGTCGATTTAAGTACAGAATAGAATTTCATAAAAAAATTGAAGCTGTGTTTTGATATAGGAATAAAAGTGTATAGACTTGATTTTTTCTTTTCAAGTTATTATGATCATCATCATTTCAGTCGCAGGCTGTTCGTATGATGTCATGCTCCCTCTATCAATTATAATTATCAGTAGGTAACCTTCCCTGGGCAACCTGGAAGTCTCTCAACAGACTTTGGGCTGGTGTCGGAAGATGCCGGGAGAGCCGTACTAGGTGGGGTTTCTCTGACAGCAGCCTGTGTGACTGCGGCGCGGTGCAGACGATGGCTCACCTTCTGTCGTGCCCTAGCTGCCCTGTCTCCTGCACAACGAGGGAATTGAACGAGGCAAACGACCTGGCGGAGGAGGTGGTCAATCATTCCGGACTCGAAAAGAAGAAAAAGAATTGTAATATCTTTACACATAAGGTTTTGTTTCGCCTGGCGTTAAATTTGATAACAATGATAATAAATTCTCTGTTTAAACGTTCCACAGACACCCAGGCTATTCTGAAATATGTTTCATCTTGACCTGACCGGGCATCGAAACCGGGACCTCCTGAGTAGCGGATAAAATTATTGACATTTGCGATACCTTGAGAATGTCATAAATATGCTCAGAACTTATGAACTAGGATGTTTCGCTACATTATCTAGTAATTTGACTGCCTTTCTTACTTTTTATTTACGAGTAAACCGAAACACTTAAATGCAAGTGCTATTTTTTGATTACAGAAATGAGTCATCATTTATATCATATCTTTTGGATTACAAGATTAAGCAACCCGGCACAATCTTGTGTCAGATTTCTTCGGAACCGACTCTAGGCCTCTAACGTGGTTCCTTTAAGACTATCAGATGGCAGCCGGGACTAACGGCTTAACGAGCACTTTGAAGCATGATATCATTTTTATTATCAGACAATCAGGTGATTCAAGCCTGCAATGTCCTAGCTAATCTAGAAAGAACTTACCAAAGTATGCTTACCTAGGGAATCAAACCCCGGTTTAACAGGCAAACTTCCTAACCACTGGACCACGAAACCAGTTTTTGAATGAACGAAATAATTTATTTTCGGGCAAACACGGTAAGGTAGTCTGATAGAACTAATTAAATTAGTCTTTCTACAGCAATACTCTTTGTACAACATCCGAAGGCAATGAATCTAAGTGAGTGTCAATTAAGTAGATATACGAGAGGCACAGAGTAAACACGTCCGTCTCACTTTTTCAAAGTAAATTTATATACTGCCCATATTGCCAACGCAGTTTGGTAACGGATACAATATTTTCGAAATAAAAGTACACAATAAATTTGGAATGGCGCGCGGAGGCAATTTTTTTTTTGCTGCTTCATGTTTTTGAATTTGGAACTAGAAATGTTTGGGCTTCGAAATCCCCTTTACGGATTAGAAGGTTTTGGAAGCTAATTGTCCTTGGGCCCCTATAAGCGAGGACGTAAGTAAAACCACATTATACCATAAAAGAAAACTGTTAAAATGTTAAGTACTTTTTCACGGAAAAATAAGCAATGTTCCCGAGAAAATTCGCGCGGGGGAAACCGCGGGCAAAACCTAGTAATCTTATAATGCTAGTACAAAATATTATTTTACGGGTAAATACACAATAACAATACCTAACCATTTTAGTGGGACACAATTAACTGAAGTCGCTTACCCCAATTTAGATTAACCAGATAGGAGATCAGACCGCGTCAATGAATGAGATAAATGAACGAATATTAAGCATTTCGGTTCATTTAATTAAAAATTTAAGACAGTATTTTATTATAATGTAAGTATAATGTCACAATAAAATTAAATATAACTCTTATTATTATTGAGCGAGCGAGCTAATCGAGCGAAAGTCTCCATTAAGAGAGTAGCCTATTTTGCTTTCATCTGTCGTTATAAATAATTTATTGAAATCTTCACCACACTGAATTTTACTGAACGTCTAGTCTAGCATTATGATCGAAATCACAGAACAATAAATTCAAAAACATGTTTACAGCGTACCAGTCAACATGTTTTGTTCCACAATTGTTCAAACAATTTCAACTTTTCAATCAGTAACATAAACAATATTTGGTGTATTATTGTTGCATTGCTTACAAAAGGGGATTTCAGTATATTTGGTTATCACAACAGCCACAAAATTGTACTTATAATTCTATAAAGAATTATGAATTTTGAATTTTTACTAAATTTGTCACAAATAATGCTCTTAAATTGATTTAAACTCCCAAAAATGGATCTGGAGGACTGTGAGTCGAATGATTTATACTTCATCATACGTCGAGGTTTTATACTTCAAAAATTGCAGTCTTGTATGTTTGTCACATTCATGAAATAAAATTAAACTGTTTATTCTCAATAAAGGATTGCTTGGATTTTTGCAATGTCCGGCAAACGGTCGTCTGGTAAAAATAATTTTTATTTTTTCCAAACAACCGTTTGCCGTTAATTCTATTTAAAAATATAATTTTCTGAGGAATCTGCAATTCTCAAAGTTTGAATGATACGCGGACGAAATCATAGGCACAGCTAGTCTTTCTATAAAATAGTCAGTAGATATAACCGGAAACCAAACGGCCCTTTATTGTTCAAATATTACCTAAATTCTTCAAACACTTCGATCTTAATACATAATATCCCGAACGGCTTGAAAAATTCAAATCCTTATAAAATTTGTATTTGGTCTGCAGTACCGCTGAATCGAGCAAACACTTCACCATACTTCAAATTGATGGAAATTTCTGTTCGCGCAGATATTTCAAATGTAAGTATATATTTTGTAATAGAAATTTTTAGATAGAAGGTACAAGATTCAGATAGACCGTAAGAGAAACTACTGTTTTTAAAGTCTTATTTTCTTGGACTACAGTGTTTTTTTTACAGAAAATTGTGGAAAAGTAAGCTATTATCCTATACCTTGGCGGACTTACTCAGTGTTATTATTATAAGTTGAAAAAATAAAAATAAAAAATTGCATAAATCCTGGAGGTCATAGGTTCAATCCCACGGGAAGCATACTCAATTGTTTTCATTTTGGTTCTAAAATATCGCAGGCTTGAATCATCTGATATCTGAAGTAATAGTTAACTAGCGAGCCACCCCGGTTTCGCATGGGCATAATAACCTTCCTCTTGAATCACTCTATTTATTAAAATAAACCGCATCAAAATCCGTTGCGTAGTTTTAAAGATTTAAGCATACAAAGCGACATAGAGACAGAGAAAGCGACTTTGTTTTATATTATGTAGTGATTCCGTGCTTCGGACTACGCTCAGGTTCGCGGCTGCCATCGGGTGATCGCCAGTGAAATCACTTCAAATCTGAGAGGTTTAAAAATACTCTTACATTATGGGGTCAATTGACCTTGAAATTCTTCACGATGTGATTCATACATCAGACACCAATTGAGAATGAAAATCAGACGTCAACATTTTATTTTATTATTATAACATAGGAAAATAAACAGCATAAGTATATAGTTTTACATGTAATTTAACAAGGAAATCTATCAACACAATTATTAAGGTACACACTACAATAGACAAAATCAATAATGACATGAACTAAAAATTCATCCAATCATCATGGTATGCCTCCCCCAAGGATTACCAGAACGACCGGTTGGAAGCGGCCTGCATCCAGCGTCTGCCAGCGACCTTCTTTAGGTCATCTGACCATCTAGTCGGTGAATGTCTGACGCTGCGCTTGCCGGTGCGTGGTCGCCATTCAAGAATCTTTCTACCCCATCGGCCATCGGTTCTACGCGTAATGTGCCTATGTAACAAAAAAATATTGTGAAACAATTAAAATCTCCATTAATGCGAAAGGTAAAGAGAAAGTTTTGGTACCTGATTCCCAAGATAAAGCTAGTTGTGAAGTACTATCACGTATCTGACCAATACGAGAGCCCTACGTTAACAGTGATGAGGAAAACTGGTGTCGACCTCTGGAGACTGTTTTTACATTTCGATTCACCTTTCGTCAAAAAGGTTTTATGGCAATTCCTGTGGGATATTATTGATAGACCCAAGGAGATTGCTACTTATAATGTTAGTAAGAAAAATCATGATTTATTTTTACATTTTTTAGGTACTACAGGGTACTTTTGGTGTGTGTATAATAAGCCTTTAATGTTCCTAAAAGAATCAAGCCATTATACGAAGGAAGATCTATTGAAATCGGTTAAGTAGTTCCCCCTACAAATAAACTCGCAAACTTGCAACATTTTCTTTCTTATAGTATTTGCTTAGATTCATGTAATTATCAATTATAAATATTGTAAACTAAAGGAAAAAGGGATTAGGAGTGATAATATAATATTACAACTTCGAGTTATTTACGCAGTTGATGTTGATCATTAAGACGAAGCATACAAATTATTAAAGATATTATTGTTTGATTGATTAAAATAAATTACTTTTTTGTTTTACTTAAACAGATTAGTTACTTAACTCAAATTGTCATTAAAATTTAATTAATCCCAAAATCAACTTTGTCTCTCACAAAATAGAGATTATTTTCTCCGATTCCCCTCAAATGAAAGCCTTTCTAAAGCCGGAGTTATGATTTCCCACTGGAGTCAAAAGGCCTACGTTGAAGTATTGCAAGCGACTGCACAACAACCGTCCTTTTTTATTTCAAATCTCTTCATGATTATTCTAAAGGAGAATTGCGTTCTTATTATGTTACCTGTTGAGCTGTTTTTAGTTTGCCTTGTTTCATGATATCACTAGAATAAGTCTTTATTTGCGTTTGCATAACTTGAGCAAAAGATGTGTTAGCAGTTTCTTATGGCGTTGTATCCATTTTTGCAGGAACTTTGGAAAATCTGTTAAAAGCATTAAAAATTGCCTTTCGTCGAAACCGCACACGTTTAAGTAATTCTATTGTTTACAGTTGTACCTTCGAGGACCTTGTGCAGGGCACGGATAATGCAATTAGATTGGCGGAGTTTTGGTCCGACACCATATAAAATAATCAGACATCGACTCGATAAAGAAGAAGAAGTTAATATATTTAATAAAATTTCTAGTATAAAATGTTTAAAAACAGTAATAGGTCTACTTTCAAAATAAAGGTTAATATATTAAGTTAAATCATATTTGTAAAATCTTATTGTACATACATCTGAATCTGAATCGTATGTACTTATAACTTAAGATATTATATTACTTATAGCACTACCGTACTCAATAAACACGAACGATACCATAGTAACATGCGACATGGCATTCCATTTGCGTAACACAGCAACAGCATTAAGTTTGGGACAATTTGGGTCTCAATATGCCTAGTAAGTTTCAATATTGTGATCATAATGTATACGGTTTGGTTATGAACTTATAATCATAATGTTATGTGGTGCTTGTGTGAAACAAGGGTATTTCAGACCAAGTAGGTATATATTTGTACAAAGTTATTATCGTTTATCACTATATAGTATAAAACAAAGTCTCTTTCTCTGTCCCTATATCCCTATGTGTACTTATTATTATAATTTATTTTTTTTTTATTAATCTTTATTTCAGGTAAAAAACACCCATAATACATTTACATATAAAAATATAAATATAAAGTTAAAGTTTAAAAATATACTTAATCTAATCTGCTAAAACTAAGTATACAACAGTCATTTCCTGTTGCTGTCACGGTGTACAGAGAGCCAGTACCTCTTAATAGGACAGACCACATACTGGGCCAATGTGTGGAGAATCTCATTTTCAGATGAGCGGACACGCGACCAAAACGCCGCGACGCGAGACCTAATGATCGCAAAATAATCCGCGACTCCGGCGTCCGCAAACATGCCCGACGCGCTACACCATCTCGGCAATCTCATCAGGGTACGGTATGCGTTATTATACTGCACCCTGATGCTGCTTCTGGTACTTTTTTTACAATTGACCCAGAGCTGTGCAGTGTAGAAGTTTTGGCAGTACGCTCTGAATAGGGTCAGTTTTACTTCACCTGTGCAGCGCGCGAATCTACGTGCGAGCATGTTGCAGCGCACTGTTAAAGCTCTCCGCTCTCTTTCTACGTCATCATCGTCTTGGAGATCCCCACGCACAATATGTCCCAAGTATCTAAAGGTATCCACTCTTTCTACTAAAACACTGTCCAAATACACAGGCAATATCCTCTCCGGACCCTTTCCAGCACGAAATACCATCATTTTTGTTTTTTGGACATTATACTTAAGCCCATGTCTACTGGCATATCTTTCGCAGATGGCTACCAAGCTTCTTAGACCCCTGATGGAGGGGGCAAGGAGCACCATATCATCCGCGTAACTAAAATTGTTTAAACAAACTGAACCAATATGGCATCCGATTTTAGTGCTCCCTAACTCCTCGATCAGGTCGTTTATGTACAGATTAAAAAGGTCCGGAGAGGTCAACCCCCCTTGACGTACACCACATTCTAATCTAAAATCATTAGAAATGGTGTCGCCCCACTTCACATGGTTTGTTTGATTTTCGTACCAATATCTCAACAGACCAACAATGTTCGATGGTACCCCTGAGGCAGAGAGTTTTGCCCAGAGTAAATCATAATTTACCAGGTCAAAAGCCCTGCTGAGATCCAGGAAACAACCATATACTGAAGTATCTCTATTTGTATAGTAACTTACAGTACTTTTCAAACTGAAGATTGCAGAGTCTGTTGAGAGACCAGGACGAAAACCAAACTGTGCATCATTCAATTTCAAACACTTTTTTAGTTCTGGAGAAATTAAACTTTCCAGTATTTTGCCTAAAATTGTTCCTAAGGAAATAGGTACTGAATCTTAAAAACTACGCAACGAATTTTGATGCGGTTTTTTAAACAGATAGAGTGATTCAAGAAGGTTCTCGTTTCCTCTCTTGGGTCTGCTGGAAGAGATTTCTTTAGAAATAAGCAGCACCCTTGTACTAATGTTCTTTATTCTATGTTCTTTTCTTTTGTATATTTTTCTGTGTACATGAATTTGGAAATAAAATAAATAAATAAGGTTTTTATACCCATGCGAAGCCGGGACAGGTCGCTAGATTATATATAAAAAGGTTAATTTTTTGTACAAAATACTAGAGTAAAGCCATGGACCAAATTGTAAAGCATAGTCGGAGGACTTAATGTTATCTGCTTACTTGACTTTTAACTAATTATACTTAAAAAGCAGCATTATCTTAATCAACCTTTAAGCAAAGCAGACAGCTTAAATGTTGGTGTATTTCAATGATAAAAAATTTAATCTTCCAAATAAAATTTTAGGTACATCAAAAGTTTTATAAAAGCTTTCGATACTAGACGAAGCCAAAAAAATGCAAAAGCATATTCTGGATTCCATATCTTTGTCTCATATTTTCGGCCCTCAGAAATTGAACACATGAATTTCGAAAGGATTTATTGACGTAGTGTATACTAGCCGACACACGACTCCCAACGTTATCGAGTTTAAGAAGCCTCCTCGGATATATTTATGAGTGAATTTTGTTGAAAAATATTGTGAACATTTTAGCGGGAACTCTGACGTTCTTCATTGTTCGCTTGGCGTCGTATCGTCTTGAATAGATTTGAAATATAGCTCGCTTTTGAGGGAAGAAGAGTCTTAGGGTGGGTTGCACCAAAGTACAAGTTGTCGTAACAGTTAAAGTCAAATGTAACAGTAACATTACTGCTAACTATAACCGTTGTAGCGACATTGGTTGCACCGTCGTATTTTGTAGCATGTTAGTTACCAGGGTTACAAGTATAATGACGTCCGTGGAGGTTATTCGACCCGTCTGACAGATTAGTTGACAATAACAATAGCGCTAACCGGTCAAGTTTGGGCGGTTACGGTTAGCGTGAAAGTTATGACGTATTTTGACGATTGACAAAATGGTGCAACCCATTTTTCATCTAACCGGTACTTTGACTACACAGTTATTGTTATAGCAGGTTGGTGCAACCCAGCCTTAATATTAACGTTATGCTAACGTTATAATCAATCGATAATTCGTTTTGTAGGTCATTGTGGTACTAATTTCGTGTTCAAATTTCTTAATCATTATCGTTTGAGTAAGAGATTATTAAAAAGTGTTGAATAAAAATTCAGCACTGGTGTTTATTTCCAGAATATTTCAAATAGAATCATCTTGATTCGTGAGAAGTTCAAGCACAAATACGGTTTTAAGCGACAAGAGAGGTACTTAACTGGCAGATGTCGGGGAAGAGAGAGCTTTCATCTACCAGTCGAACTATTTATAAGGTGCTCGCGACGAACGTGGCAAGGGGAACGCAGCTGCAGGTTGTCGTACGTCATATACATTCATAAGGTACAAAAAAAAACAAATTCTACGGCTACAAGTATATATATATATATTGATGGCAAGAGGCCTGATGGTATGTCTTTGATTCCTTGGGATCGCGGGAGAGCTCTAGTGTGGGACGCTACATGCGTTGACACACTGGCGCCTTCCCACCTCAAGGGATCGGTTTCGAGAGCTGGATCGGCAGCTGAGAGCGCTGAAACCGCCAAACGACGCAAATATTAGACGTCTTAATCAAGATTACATATTTGTGCCGTTTGGTGTAGAGACGTTTGGACCTTGGGGCCCCAGTGCGAGAGATTTTTTCAATGAGATCTCTCCCCGACTTATCTCCGCTGCTGGTGACAGGAAGGCTGGCTGCTATTTCGCCCAACGGATAAGTATTGCTATCCAGCGGGGAAATACGGCCAGCATTCTTGCTAACATGCCTCACGAGCAAGATTTATTTGAATTTTAGTTTTTTTTTTTTCTGTTTGTAAGTTTAGGCAAATTCTTCATTATATCTTATTCGGTATTATAATTTAGTAACTTAAATACAATATTATATCAATAATTTATTTCATATTATATTAAATTATAATTGTAATAAAAGTATAAAGATGTTCTCCACCCAATTTACTATAAATATAAATATTTAGGGACAAATCACACAGATTGAACTAGCCCCAAAGTAAGTTCGAGACTTGTGTTATGGGATACTAACTCAACGATACTATATTTTATAACAAATACATGTATAGATAAACATCCAAGACCCAGGTCAATCAGAAAAAGATCATTTTTCATCTTGACCTGACCGGGGATCGAACCCGGGACCTCCTGAGTAGCGGTCAGGCATGTTAACCATTACGCCACGGAGGTCGTCAAACTAGCAAGCCGGCAATATAAAAAATATATAATATTTGAAAAACGAATACATAACATAATATTTTCCGTTGTCCTTAGGTCCTGTATGTCATTTCCATACTCTATCGAATCCGGGATAACAAATAGATCTTATTACAGCACCCTCTCTATAGATCGATGCGAGTTTTTCTGACAGCGGAATTCAAGTAAAAATGGGTTCGGAACAGAGTTTGTATTAGCTATAGAGTGAGCACGTAGCTAGTTAGTCTTCAAAATAATTATTTAGGATAATCAGAAAACGAGAAAAATACCAATGTGTAAAATACCAATGTCTCACTAATAAGTTTGGGTAAAATCACTACATAGTATAAAACAAAGTCGCTTTCTCTGTCCCTATGTCCCTTTGTATGCTTAAATCTTTAAAACTACGCAACGGATTTTGATGTGGTTTTTTAATAGATAGTGTGATTCGAGAGGAAGGTTTTTATGCCCATGCTAAGCCGGGGCGGGTCGCTAGTAAACAATCAATTATTTCTTGGAACAATAAATATGTTGTGAAACTTAAAATTCAAATCGTATAATGCTTGTTACTCTGATTAGGTTCTTATGAAGATCAAAGAAATAAAATACTTCTCAAAGTTATTTCGCAAAGTTAATTTGATTAAGAAAGCTAGTTTTATTATAAGAATTTACACTATATTTTTAGGAGACTGATTTTAATACCAGTTGTTTGTTATACGCGCACTCTAGTACAAATCATACGTACTCTAAGGTTCGAACCCTTTCATAGCTCGGTCTCTCGAGTATTGTTGGGTACAATGACGTTTTCATATGAAATTAGGCGAATAAACCACGAATTGCTTACATAATAGAGTCAAAAGTTACAAAGCAAAGACAGTAAAATAATAATATACTTATTGAAAAAAATGAAGAGAGAGATAATTAGAGAAATAATGATAAAATAGATAAGAATCTCTCTCTCGTTCCGGAGGTCAAGATACACTTCGGGTTATTAGGCCAACGGTAAATGTTATATTCACAAGTTTTGGAATATATTCGAAATTAAAATATAAGATAGAAAGCAATTGCCGTAGCCTTTAAGATACCACCAACATCAGAAGAGTCAGAGGCACACTGCCACACTTGAAATCATTTCACGGTCTTCTTGAAAATCCCAAGGTTTTTTTTTTATTTAAAAAATTGATTTTTTGTTTCAAACTTCAAAAATGAAAAATTTTAACACCTAATCCACTTAAGAAAGTAATATCAAATATTAAAACCAAGAACAAAGAGAACCAACTAAAACAAGGCAAATGGCGCGCTAATTTAAAAAGAAAATCCTTTTAGTTAGAAATTTCTTGGAGAATTGAATTTCTCGAATACAAGTACAAAGTTTAAAGAAACATTAATATCGTGGCATCTGGTTTGTAGAAACTTAATAGCAACAGAACGAAGTAGACAAATATTTGAGGTTAGGAAACGGGGATGTGCAGTTAATTTTGTAATGTCAATAAATTCGTCATGAAATATGCAATTCAATCTATCTTCACTTCCCTATTGCTTTATATAAATATTTAGTAAAGTCATATTAAATTTATTTAATATGACATCTATTAGATCTATTGACTATGTTAAAAAAAAAATACATTTTTGTTTCATCTCAAGAGGAGGTCAGAGGAAGAAAAGTACTTATTGCAAAAGCCTCTGCAAAAATTGCAATTTACGTCCTCGTATTTTGAGTATCTTTAAAGCTTTAAGTCCTCTGTTTACAATTTTGTAATAAAGTTAAATAAATATATATAAAAAACGTGACTTTGTGCAGTGCGTGATAGCAGGACAATACCTTACACACTAACGAGTATTAATGAATTGTTTATTTTATACTTAATGGCTTTTTATAAAATTTGACAATAAAGTATTCAATAATATTACGTCAGTCATTTTTTAATTTCACATAATAATTTAAAATGCGCCAATACACTTTTAGATCTTGTTATTTTTCCGATAAACTACCAAGTAGTTTGGCAATAATTAGCCTTTGTTATAAGAAATGAATTAATAAAAAATAAAAACATATGAAGCATTTCAACAAACAAATATAACTACTGGAAATTGATAGTGTTAGAGGTGTTCTAGATTCTAATGCCCAGGTTCCAGTTGTGAGAGAAACCCCGAAAATTTAATAAAACTGGTTCGCATCGACAGTAAATTATAATCCGAACCTTACGGCTTGCAAAATAGTGTGGAGATTGTCACAGCGGTCGCGTTGAATGGGCTGTTTGTGATGATTTATACAGCAGTAAACGAGGAATACCTTCACGCGACCTGCTGTATTTCAATCGGAATGTGTTGTTGAAGTTGTCGTGTTGTTGGCGTTAAAATGAGAAAATAATGCGAGCCTTGTGATACACTGCACCAATAGATATGGAAAACCAGATTAATGGGAACATAATCCATGTGTTTTAATCGTGTATAACTATTACATACGCGCAGATTAAAGAACAACAGACGAATCGTCGTAGAATTACAATAAAGTCCGAAAATAGTCCTTGCGTATGTTTCGCTGTGAGGCGTAATGGCCATAGTCGCTACCGTCACTAGTTAGTTTATTTGTGTGATCGAAAGCCGGATTGATAAACCAAATGGCTATAGTTTGCAGGCTTTACTCATAATGTATGTAAACGTCTGGAGTTTTGAAAAGAAAATTTGCCTCGCGCAATTTCAAATTCTTTGGAAAATGTAATATATTGTTAGTATAATCAGACATCCGACTACTATACTTGTCCTTATTTATATGTACCTATTCTCATTCCCTACCTTTGTCAATGCTTACATAGACAAGATAAATGACCGAAATACATCTCTTAATTACGGATTTTAGTGAACGAACAGTACTAGCTTCTCTTCAATGATCCTTTCTGGTCTATCATTCATCTACGTCACGCTGAATGGTTGTGACATGGGGTTTATGAACCTGTGTGACACTAATGATAAGACATGAACAATAATCTACAAATAGTTTCACGGTGATTATCTCAGGGTTAATATGGAGGTCCCGTGTTCGATACCCGGTTAGATCAAGATGAAAAATTATCTTTTCTAATTGGCATGAGTCTTCGATGTTTAAGTATGATTCCAATTGTAGATTAATGGCACAAAAAAGAGTCTGTGTAACCAAAACGTCATTCAGACTTACAACTAATATATAAACAAGGCAAAAGCAAACCACACATATATTCTCGTCTATATGCTGATCCTGCTCGTAAACAGTGACATAAAATGACATCTTTCCGGTCAGTTGATTAATGTTTATATCGTACTTGGCTTACTTTATGTCCAGTTAACGTTATGTGTTCCCATTTAAGGCGTTTAAGAACATAGTACTTATAGCTTGAACTTTGGTGTACAATGTTCATTGTAATGTACATTTTGTATGAGTATTGTTATTTTTTTAGCATAAAATTTAATTTAGATTAATTTTTAATTATTATTTTTCAGATATTAAGTTTAGTTTTTAATAATCAATATTTGTTCTTCCTATAAATGCCGCGTGTCTGGTGTCAACTATAATTATAACAAATTAATAATTTCAGGCTATTGCAATAATCTTTGTATTGTTATGTACATAATATTTATTACAACGCTTGGTTTACGTAGTAATTCCACTAACTACGATTTCAAAAATCCCCAGCTTATACAGTATTTTTTTATTTATTCAACCTCATTATGTAACTACCTAGCTTTTTCCACCAATCAACTAAACAGAAGTCCAGAGGGAATCGAGAATCACTAAGTACTGAAAAATTATCACTCTTGACATAAACATTCACGAATCAAATGTCAACAACGACAAAAAAAATATTCTAAGTTGCATAGATTTATGAAATTGCGGTTGCTGATATTTTTTTTAAAATCTTGCCTAAGATTGAATATCGTCGATAAAAGACCTATTGAGATTCATTCGCAATCATAGCTCATCATTAGTGTTCGAAATAATTGCTTGCTACTTGGGCACGTTCTATCCAAGGGATTTGTATCCATACTAATATTTTAATTGCGAAAGTCTGTCTGTCTGTCTGTCTGTTTGTCACCTCTTCACGGCTAAACTGCTGGACCGATTGTGATGAAATTTGGTAGGGATGTAGTTAACGACCTGAGGCCAAACATAGGCCACTTTAGGGCGCGATATAACCGAGTCCCACGCGGGGCGAAGCCGCTGGTTGGTGAGTTTCCGACGCTACGCTTGACGGTGCCTGGTGCCTTTTTGCCCCATCAGCCATCGGTTCAATACGCTATGTGCCCTGCCCACTGCCACTTCCGTACCGTACCGTATCGACAGCAATTATATAGTTAGGATTGCGGTTTGTAATACCAATCCGCAATACCTATTCAGATGTAGATAAGACGAAGTTTGAAGTGGCATCAGATATACTCAAAGAACTTGGAATTTTGCGGTTTCTCAGGCAATTAATAATTAATCTATGGATATACCTTTAATAACAGGCTGTAGTCCGTGGTATTCTATGTTTTAAAATTAATTTGGTGATCCTTAGAGCAAAATTTGCAAGTTGTGCTCAGCAGAATTACAAATAGCAGCAGAAATCACAACGCATAGCTAGTGCTGGTACTATTACTATGTTTTATTATGAAAATGGCCCAAACCCATTATGTACACCTTACCCTTTCAAGGATTTTCTACACACATTGTTCTTCGGTGGGAACACTCGTAAATCACTCTGTTTCGTCACGCACTCCTTTGTACTAGGTTCTTAAAGGGTACAATGATTAATAATATTGAATAGAATGGATATGACAAAAACATTTTTTTTGTACTAACTTCGATCGATTCAGTTAGGTCTTTTTGTAGGATTATTTTGGAAATTATTTTTGGGTTTGAGTGATCTTAACTTCTCAAATTATTTGTGGATGGACACTACAAAAACTTAAACGTTGACAGCGTTAAATAAAAAGCAATGTGTTAAATTCACAATCTTTCGCCAGTTCTTACTTGCTATCTTCTGGCCTCAGGGAGTCGTGTTCAGGAAGTTCCGAGGGGGGCTGCCTGGTGAAACTCTGCGCCACACGTCGCCGACATTATAACGTGTATTAGTTCGGAATTGTTTATTTTATATGTATGTTAGACTTTAGGTATTTAATAATATGGGCCAATAATGTAAATTTTGATGCCTGAAATAAATGAAACAAAAAAAAAATGTTTTTCTTGCGAGATATATTATTTAAAAAAAAGATTCATCATCATCATTTCAGCCGAAAAATTCCAAACTCTAATATTTATAAATAATTCCAATTCCCAAAATGACCGGCTGGAAGCGGCCTGCATCCAGCGCCTGCTTGCGACCTTCTTCAGGTTATCTGACTGAAAAAAGGTTGCTACAATGTTACTGTGACACATAAAAATAATTTAAAAAGAGATGCACGCGTGAAAAAGAAACAGAAAAATTTCTTACTTTGAAAAATCAAACAATTCAAATTTATGTTTGATTTGATTCACTTTTAATACCATATCTATTTTGAACATTTTATAAAACCAGGTCGCGTCGTTTGATCTGATAACAAGCTTTTGTGTGAATTTTGTTTTCATCCTTTACCTGCTCTTAATTTCCCATTTTCTTTTAACGAACAATTTTCATTCCGTGAAAATTCTCTGAAAATTTACGCTACCAAGCAATAATGCTTACAATTTACAATTTGATTATTTTACTAAAGTATAGTGAACATAGTAAAGTGAACTGTAGATTAATGTAGATAGTATCTATAATATGCATGATTAAAAAGTAAAGACATTTCTGTATGTAGGTATATAAAAATAACTAGCTTTCGCCCACGGCTTCGCTCGGATGAATTTTCCTCGGGAACAGTGCTTTTTCCACTTACAGCAGCGCAAGAACAGCGCTTTTTACTTTTTCTCAATACTCCTAGCTATGTTTATGCGAAATGTTAGGAATATTGTTTCAGTAGATAGGGCGTGAAGAGGGAACAAACAAATATACAAACTCACTTGCGCATTTATAATACTAGTGGTTCTGTGATCAGGTGATGTTTTAAAGCTCATGCAGTCCTTCTTCAGAAATCCTAGTTTCGGTAAGTAAGGGATGGAGTAAGTACATTAGGACCCAAAAGTTCGACTTTCTTAAATTTTGGACCCACACTTACGATAAGATATAGGTATGTCTGTAGTAGAATGTACTTAATATTTTTATCGTTTTTACTTGACATAATATACGGTTTCTCGCCTTGTCTGTAAATTTTAATCAACCGAAAAATAATTAACTGAAGCTAACAGAAACTCGTGTGTTAGAGAGATCATTAATCATTAAAATTCTCGTTTAGGTAAATTCAACGTATGGTGCACGGTGTGAGTGGGAAATAGTTTGTACACAATCTGTTTTCATTATACTGTCAGTACATTATTTAGTCAGATTTTAAAGTTTCAGCATAGTCCCAGTACAAGTCAATTTAAGAATTGTTTTCGTTTTTTTTTCTATTAAGTATTATTTAAGTCTTTAGTTTTATTTTTTTAAGTTATTGTAATTGTCTTGTAAATAAATTTTTATCTATTTAAGAATTCATAAAATGGAATATTTTAACTAAGCTTTAGGTATATATGTCTAATATGTGCCGCGTGAGTAGCCAGCACAGAGCGAATAGTTGTTTATTGTTTACCTAGCGACTTTTTGTTTGTCTCATTATAAGTGAATTTGTAATGGCGACCAATCCAAACATGGCCGTTGCTTATCGCGTACTATGACTTTGTTATACTATGTAATGATTTGTAGGTAAAGACCTATCAACACGTATAAAATATAACTTTTTATCTCGACAAAAACTTCACTGCAGCCAAGCTAAGCAAAATATACTTAAATAACCTTAAATCGTGTGACTTTTAGCCGCATCACCACAAGTCCCGGATTTCCGCACTAAAGTAAACTGTGTACAGTAATAAAACCACAGTTCAAGTTAATTAAAAGGAGCCCGTCTCCCACGAGAATAGGCTAAATTAAAATATATGGTAGAGGTTTTAGAAATAAAGAGGTTAGAAAGAGCATCAGAACTTTTTCAAATTTAGGTAGGTATTTTTAAAACATAATAAGATCGATGGAGTCTTATGATCTATTTACTACTAGCTTTTGCCCGCGGCTTTTCCTGCGTGAAGTTCTTTTGGAAACTTTTTCCGGAATGAAAGGTACTCTATGTCCTTTTCATGGTTCTAAGCTACCTCACAAATTTTCAGTCAAATCAGTTCCACCGTTCTTGAGTTATAAATTGTGTAAGTAACACAACTTTCGTTTATAAATATCTCATCATTCAATACGAACTTGTTTTCCAATTGCATTCACAGCCATTTTACACTTAAATACATACATATCATTACACCCGCACGGACTAGAGATTTCCATTGGCTACGATCCTTACATAATTTACTCGCTTCCTCCTCACTCATCACTCTCTTCATACACTCTGACCGATTTCGGGTACTAATAATGGTTACCTTTTTTAAAAAAAAGTCTGCAATTCGGTCGCAGTATGTTTGCTAATTGATAGCCCAATATAAACTTTAAGTCATGGTCCCAAATTTGGCGTTACAATTCGCTATCTGCGGCCCTACCGCCTAACTCGATTGCTATCGCTATGGCTATGGTTTATGACATCATCCTGTCTTTTCCAACTGCCAAGCAAAGCGATATTGCTTTTACATGTATTCTATGGACTAAGACATTGTCTTTGTCTTGATCTTGGACATGTGAAAGTAATATTGCTTTGCTAGGCGATTCGAAAAGACAAGATGACGTCATAAACCATAGCCATAGCGATAGCAATCGAGATAGGCGGTATGGCGGCTGATCTCCGTAACCATTTTTACAAATAAAAAAGGGCAAAAGGAATATGATTCGGTGGGATTTATGGCCAACTAACACTGACAGATATTTTTGGCTGTATATATATATATATATTTAGACAGCCCAACGATAGCCAGGACCAAAAGCATAACCTCTCTTAATTAAGTCATGTTTTTAACCGACTTCAAAAAAAAGGAGGAGGTTCTCAAGTCGTCGGTATGTTTTATGTTTTTTTTATGTATGTTACCGGATTACGCGAAAACGGCTGGACCGAATCGAACATTTTTTTTTTAGTTCGAGAGGGTATACTTTCCATTTGGTCCCATATTCAGCAGGTCAGGATCTGATGATTGAATCATGGAGAAATCGAGGGAACTCTTCAAGTTTTGTATTGGGCATGGGTATTTTTTGATATATTCCATGTTAGTAAGGTGAGACGTAGGTGAGACAATGCTGAATATTTTAACCCACTCAAAAATGCGAGGTATTTACAACTTTTTGATTGCAATATATCTTGCTCGATTACTTGAAGGCCACTGAATCGATTTGTAATATTCTTTTTTTGTTAGAAAGGGTATACTTTCTAGATGGTTCCATAGTCATCAGATCAGGATCTGATGATGGAATCATGGATTTATCGAGGGAACTATTCAAGTTTTAATGCGATTTGGGTAGTTTTTGATATATTCCATATCAATAAGGTGAGATGACGCTGATGACGTTTACCCGACTTCCCAAAATGCAAAGTGTTCACAACTTATTAGTTGTGAACACTTGGCATTGCGTATTCAAAACTAAAAAGTATAAAATAATTGTTTTTGCCTAAAAAACGAAACCGACTTCAATTTCTCAACTAAAAAGGATGAAATAATTAATACATTGTTGTTTAAATATGCTTCATATCAAACATTTTAATAAATTTGAAGTTGGTGCCAATTTTACGAATTCGTTGACTAGCTGCTGGCTCGTTAATTAACATATTTTATTAAAATAACCGGCACCGACTTCAGATTTATTAAAATGTTTGATATGAAGCATATTTAAACAACAATGTATTAATTACTTCATCTTTTTTAGTTGAGAAATTGAAGTCGGTTTCGTTTTTAGGCAAAAACAATTATTCTAGTCGCAATAAAGCTTAATTGATTAAGAGTTTTGGATCATGATGCTCTAATTTTATTTAATGGAATCAGGTTTTATTTTGTGAACGTCAAGGTTTCAAGTAATTACCAAGTGAGGTTGGGACCACATGAATAAAAGCTGAAGATAGTGACCTAAGAAAGAATAAAATTGACCCAAAGGTGACCCAGAATCGCCAGTTCTGGAGAAAAATGGTTAGAAGAGCCGACCTCAATTAAAACGGAAAAAAGCCGATAGAGAAAGAAGAATTTGCGATCAGTTAGTTCATGCTCGTGATCAATAGTTTGCATGCAAAGCAAATCTTAAGAACTAATTTTATAATCCTCATACTTTTGAACACACCTTCTATATTAATAGTGTACTCTATAAGGTGGCTATATAAAGATTAAGCCCTTGAGGTTTAAGAGATACGGCAGATGTGTGTATGTTGACAGAAGAAGTGGCACTTATAAGAACATAGACTAACCACTATGCCTATAAAACACAGAATTTGAAGAAACGTTGTCCTTTTTACCCGACTACCTATCTACAACCAAAAGGAGAGTTATGTTACCTGTATGTACTACAATAGTATGGCCATGTTTGTTTCTGTTTCCTCTTGTACATCATGCTTTGGAGCCCACCCGTTTTCCTACTTTTTCTATTCCACTTCCTCCGGATTTTAATATCCTTGGTGCATGATCAAGCACGCTTATCCCGCGCCGCGACGTCAAGCTAGCCATTTTTGGGTCTGCCCCTTCTACCAGGCCCCGGAGGAGGCAGCTTGGCCAGATACTTGTTCCCAACGTTGCTTATCGGTTTTCGTAAGACGTAACATTTTATTTCCGTTTTTTTTTCATTTCGTTTCCGAAGAACTCTTTCACCAGAGTGTGTATGTTTTATTGATCGTATCATCTACACGAAATGATGTAATGTACCATCATAGGCAATTCTCCTGAAGCCTTTCCGATATGTCACCAACTTAAGGCTACCCCAATAGCGGGCGCATCTTACGCGGTTTTTCCTCTGTAGTGTAGTAGTACTTAAGGTAAGCTGTAAGATTATAATAATGTTCTTATACAACTCTAACAAATAGAAAAATCTAACGCCATCAATCGTCGGCTAAATCAGTCGCCTCATTTCGTCACCGTGACTCCACACATCCAGCGCAGCACTATCATCTCCCTCATCATCATTTCGATTAGGCATCACGGTCAATCGACCATGTACACCCTGGTGTAGAGTTCTTTGGAACCGCCTCTCGGCCTCTGACGTGGTTGCTTTAACGACTACCAGATGGCAGTCCGGACCAACAGCTTACGTGCCTTCCGAAGCACGGAATCATCTTTATTATCAGACAATCAGGTGATTCAAGCCTGCAATGTTCTAACCAAACTGGAAACAATTAAACAAAGTCAACGACAAATCCCCTATCCTATAAGGATCTCCCTAAAGTTAATCTTTTCATAACTTCATAACTTTGTAACAGTATTTTTTTGTTTAAGTTTCAGCTAAAACAATTAAAGAACTAAACGCGAACATCGTAAAATTAATTATGAAATATGAAAATCATCGTAGAACAATCTGCAAATTGAAACATTATAAAATTAACCAGACTCGTGAATAAATTATCACGTAGACGGCCAAAGATAAAATGTAATGTTTAAACTTTATTTCGTTTTAAGCAGATATTGTCCTAGTTAGGAAGATCTCCTTATAAACTCGGATAATTAACAAAACTTGTGGATTTGTCCTGCAAAAAACACAGTCCAGAGAAATTTGTGCTTTAATCAAAACATTTTCTGCAGTGTTCTAAATTTGGAGTTGATAATTTCGTAGACTGTGCCGCTCGAATGTCTCGGGAACGATTCTAATCTCAGAGTAAGATCGTAATAACAATAATTGTTAAAATTTTCTCAACAAAATTACAGAGTTTTTGTTCAAAACTGGACTTTTGACTTGTACTAAGATTGTTTTGGGGAAAGTTAAAATAAATTTTGAGGTTATACAGATGAAAATTTTGGTTCGGTATCAGAAAATTATCTTTGGACTTGCCTTTTCAAAGATAACAATTTGGAATTGAAAATTTTATAGAAATGAAGGTTGAAGCCAATTTTTTTTAATTATTCTTGTAATTGTTTTTGTCATAATTTAGTCTTTATTCTTACTCAGACTTGTATGAAATTATACCTATATCTATACCTATAAAGCTGAAGAGTTTGTTTGTTTGAACGCTTATAATTAGAACGGTCGGGTTTGAAAAAATATTTATTCATATAATAGCTTGATTCTTGGGAAAGATTATAATAGGCTAGTTCATAACACCAAGTGCATGTGACACCGCTGGAAATAGATAGTTGTTTAAATATACATAATATACGAACTCAAATTGTTCATATTTGTATTTAATCAAAACTTAGCCACTAATCGTTTCGTTCACGTCACTGTTGAACAAAGCAGCTTACAATAAGTCCGGCTATTGCGCGATACTAATTGTATAGTATCGGCATAAAAATATAAATTTCCAAAATTCTAAAATATTTACTAGTACTTAAGTACCAAATCTATTAATTAATTTGGTAAGTGCTTGCAACTTTGACTTTCGCAAAGTAACACCTGAATCTATTAAATATCTAAAATATTTCATCATCACTCTTCCATGCTGGTCTGGGAGAAAAAGAAAAACATAGAATGTACCAGCTGCTTCTCTTCCCGCGCAAGCCGTAAAAGTCGTCTGAGGGAATCGCCGAATGGGGTAATCATGACATAGGCGATGCGGCTAGCACCCATCACTATTGATTTCCAGTTTCAACTACCATTATGCTAAACGTGGACTAAGGTCTTATGGCCCTAGGCTCTGTCTACCCCGCATGGGATAAAGACGTGATTGTATGTATGTATGTATTTCATCATCATCATATTATTTCAGCCGCAGGCTGTCCACTGCTGGACATAGGCCTCCCCCAAGGATTTCCAAAACGACTGGTTGGAAGCGGCCTGCATCCAGCGCCTGCTTGCGACCTTTCTTAGGTCATCTGACTGGTCGGTGAGTGTCCGATGCTGCGCTTATAAATATTTCTTCTACTTCTATACTATCAGTCTATGACACAACATTTGAAATAGAGAATTCTTTATCCCAAGTTTATTAAAAAAAATAACATAAAAAACCTTTTAGACTACAAACATTTTCTCACTTATTTTAAATTTCAATTTTGTAAAGCAATACGTATTCCCTCTAAACCCAATGCAGATAATTTGTCAACTGAAGACACCATCGATCAGGCTTAGCTACAGCTATCGTTAAGGAATATCGTACTAGGTATATACTTGTTGTGCTCTAAATATATATTAGAAGCTTGTTTGTTTGTTTGTAATATCTTTATTGCTTTAAAATACATAGTAAAAGGAACATTATTAAAATAAGAAGACAATGGCGGACTTATCCTTGATAGCTATATGTGTTATGTCAAGTAATAGGGCATGCGTGTTTGTGACGATCGTGCGTGTTAAGCAACGATAAGCGCGGCTTGGTTAATCGTTATAAGTGGTACTATTTCTATCTTGAGCTTCTCCTAGCTAGGTTCCAATAAACTTACTAGGTGGAAATGCACGCGGGCGAAGCTGTGAGCAAAAGCTATACCCATAATATTAAAAAGTACTTGCACCTAAACTGTAGATGAAAACATACCGTTATGCTATGACCTTTTCTCGTTAAATTATAAGTATCTTTCTATATATCTTTATAATAAAATCCATTACAAAATATATATATATATATATATACATATTCTGTTAAGTTGTTTCCTTATAGGAAACAACTTGTAACCATACTTGCACATTTCTAATAAAATATAATAAAATTATTGAGAAACTTTTTCATTTTTATGTTAGTATAGATAAATGAATATTGCAACTTACTTTATCGTCAAAGTTAAAGTAATTGCAATTTATATGAGCAAACGAAATTGAAAATTCGTGTAACATTCAGAAAGTGCCAAGTCAGAACTCTTTTGGTCCGGAACATAAATTCGACAGTAAGAAAGTTTCATAACATGGCACAATACATTAAAACCAGTTGCACACTTCCGATTCCGAAACTATTTTTTTATTGCATTCTGAAACTTGGCGGGACTGTACAATTTGTAAATAGTTTTATTTTTTCTTTTATAAATAAGTAAGTAATTAATGTTTTATACTACTACTAATAGATATTATACTAAATCTCTGGCTGCGCCGCAGAATTATTATTTTTACTTTTTCTACTTATTGAATTCCCCGCGCTTAAGTCAAAACGCTCCCAATATTTAAATTTATTTTATTGACCACTTCCTGTCCCTATCCTTTTCCCGTACAAACCTGAATACCACAAGTGCGAGAGAGAAGGAAAAAGTGAACGCACGCGCCAATCAGCAACGCTTAAAATTTTCGTGCTGCTTCCGTTTTGTAATGGCCACGCGCGCGTCAGTCCGCTAAGAAAAATTAATAATTAATGTGTTAAACTGTGTTAATCAATACAAATTCAGCCAGGATATGTGCATTGACCTTTGGGGGGGCCCCTGTGATAAGTGGTTTTCATGAAATCTACTAACTCAAGCAAGATCATCACGCAACGCGTCCGCCGCACTCATCAAAGGTTTGTGGTACCTATTTCCTTTTATGAAGAACTGTCTACTTCCACATAATTTCTACTCCGCAACAGTTCTTTTTTCCCATGTGTGTGTCAATCAAATCGAGCCAAAAAAAAAAAAAAAAATACAGTCCACTTAATTTTATTTCCCGCTCATCCATTAATTTTGGTCCTGACGACCCGGATTCGTTACCTATTCAACCAGATCCCTAAAGGATCCAGCCACCCAGTCGGAGTTTTGTCGATTACCATAACATCCCAATACATATACCTACTACGCAATTTCTCATTGCGTCCATCTTTATATCCAAAGGGAAGGTGTCCTAATAAAACTACACAGGTACCTACCTACCTAACATTTCGCAAACGAAAATTACATATTTTCTTTGTCTCTTTGTATTAAAACGATCGCTTTTGGTCTCAAACCTTGTTTGTCGCAACAACTTTGAAATTTTTCATATTTCTATCCCGCATTCATTGTTGTAGCACCTACAAGTACCTACCTAATTTTGCTGCAGCCATTTCTAACCCGCGCGCTATACATAAGCGATAGTTTAGTATACTTAGCACACTGCAGTAAATAATACGCACCGCACCGCAACGCTTATGTACTATAGTACCTACTACCTATAGTTTATTCATCATTCGTTTCAATTTATTGGGAACTGTGGTAATCTGGTTACTTTATTTAAATTGCTTACCTATCTTAATAGGTTAAGTTCTTTGCATCTAGGTATTTATAGCCGATAGGCACGGATAGATACTTAAGTAGGTACATTCCACCGCAGGCGCCAGTAGACGCTCATATTATTATTGTTCATACGTACCTACCTACACTGTAGTTATAGGCAGCTATCGCAATTCGTTAGCTACTTACTATTTAACCTATTTGCTTACAATTCATTGTTTATTTAATTTCGTGTCTGCTTGATCATGGCGGACGAGAATAAGTTGTTACTTCTTAGTGCAAAACGAGACGTGATATTTTCACGTATACAAACAATCGCCGATAAGGGGAAAGACCTATCGGATACTTACACGCGGGAATCCTTTTTATGTGATATCGAAACTATCGACAGGTTACGTACGGATTTCGAAAATATTATGGATAAAATTAATTCCCTTGAATTACAATTAAATCCTAAACATATTGTAAACTATCAACCTCTTATTTCATTTGATGACTTATATTGTCGAATAAAACGTGCAGCGCGATCTGTTGTGCCTGATTCACAGTCTGATAAATACCTAAAACGGGACAGGCCGAAGTTACCGCCTATTGAATTACCTGAATTTAATGGAGACATTAAAACATGGTCATTATTTTACTCTACTTTCAAAACTGTTGTACATGAAAATCCGATCCTCTCAGACTCGGAAAAATTGCATTATTTAATAGGTAAATTAACAAACAAGGCTCAATCGGTTTTCTCAGGCATAACTCCTTGTGCTGAAAATTACAAGGTTATTTTTGAGACTTTGATAAATAGGTACGAGGATAAAAGGGTATTAGCCACTTCGTATTTAGATCAAATCTTTGAATTAAAGCCTTCAAGTTCCGCTAGTGTAACTAGTTTACAACTATTTCTGGATAAATTCGCTACTTCGATTTCCGCTCTTAAAAACCTTAAGGTCGATGACCTGTTGGATTTAATATTTTTGTACACCGCTTTAAAAAAGTTAGATCCTGAAACCGCGCGATCATTTGAGTTGGATAATCGTGGGTCCGACATCCCATCCTATGACAACTTAGTCTCATTTGTTCGTGATCAAGTTAAAATCTTACAACGCACTTCGAAACAAGAGGTCGTTAAGAAAACATTCGAACACCGTACGGATACGACATCTAAGACACAAAAGTCTACTCATACTTATGTCAATACGACAACCGCAACTTCACAGTCTCAGTGCTCGTTATGTAATTCGCAACATGAGCATTTATATAAGTGCTCAGGTTTTCAAAAGTTGTCACCTAATGAGCGGTACAAATTTGTCAAGACACATTCTCATTGTGTCAACTGTTTAAGTCCGAAGCACCGTGCTTCTGATTGCAATTCTAATTCAACTTGTCGTAAATGTCAACTTAAGCATCACACAATGTTACATTTTGAAAGTAAAGTTACTGCACCTGCCGCGACCGCGAGCGGCGCTGTCGGCGGCGACGCAGCGCGCCCAGCGAGCGTGACGTCATCGTCGCATGTAAACGTTCCTTCGCGTTCGCGTACAGTGGGAGACACGACCGCTAAAGTGGACACTCCGGGCTCAATTCCTGCGTCGTCGTCCACTACTAACCGCGCTGAAGATGTTGCATTGTGCACATTTTCAGCTTATGGTCGTCGTGTACCTACTACTGTTTTACTTGCTACCGCGCGTGTTTTAATGATTGACTGTCACGGTCGTAAACAGAGCTTCAGGGCCTTACTTGATATCGCAAGTCAAAGTAATTTTATTTCCCGTCAATGTTGTGAACGCTTAGGGTTGAAATCGTCTCAAGGAACGACTTGTCCTGTTGTTAAGGGTATAGGAGGTACTACTAAACCCACTCAGGGTATTGTAAAAGCGGAATTTTATTCACGCCTCAATGAGAACGTAAAGTTTAATATTGAATCTTTAGTCGTAGACAAGGTGACCGAACGTTTGCCAACCGTCAACGTAGATAAATCGTTACTTACAACTTTCAAGGATCTACCATTGGCTGATGATACATATCACATACCCGGTGATATTGATCTTTTATTGGGCGCTTCTATTTTCCCGCACCTTCTTTTATCTCAAAAAATTCAAGATGAATATACTCAAGTCGCGCCTTACGCTCTAGAGACTGTACTTGGTTACGTAATAGTGGGAACTGCTCCTGCCAAACTAAATACGTACAGTATTGTTTCTAACTGTTGCTCCATTGAACCTATGGAGTCCACCATTCGTAAGTTCTGGGAACTGGAAGAGGTGCATGTTCAGCCAATCCTAAGTTCAGACGATAAGGAGTGCGAAGATATTTATTGTCGCACTACCACGCGCGAAGTCGATGGTCGTTATACCGTCGCACTTCCCTTTCAGGGAGATCCATCAACTCTCGGTGACTCCCGCCGCTTAGCTGAAAAATGTTTTTTATGCCTCGAACGCAAAATGCTGGCTTCACCTGAACTTAAACAGGCCTATGATGACGTCATTCGTGAATATTTAGAAAAAGAGTATCTCTCACTGTCACCTCCTGAAACGGAAGAAAGTAATACTACTCCATCATATATAATGCCGCATCATGGCGTCATTAGAACAGATAAACTAACCTCAAAATTGCGCATCGTACTAAACGCAAGTGCGAAAACTAGCACGTCTGTTTCTCTCAATGATATTTTATATAATGGTCAAAATTTGCAAGGAAATCTATTTGATATTATTGTTAATTTTCGCTTGTTTCCCATCGCACTTTCTGCCGACATAAGGCAAATGTTTCTTTGCATTGGAATGCGCGAATGTGATCGCAGATTCCAGCGCATCTTATACCGCTTTTCGCCTGACGAACCGCTTCAGGTCTATCAGTTCAACCGCGTCTGTTTTGGCCTAAAATCGAGTCCTTTTCACGCCCTACGCACTATAAAGCAGTTGGCTGCCGATGAGGGTGAGTCATTTTCTAAAGCAAAGGAAGTTATCCAAACTGGTCTTTATATGGACGATTTCGTCTATTCTTTTGATAATAATCAGGAAGCTATTTCTACTGCTGCAGAAGTTATCTCGCTTATGAAGGCTGGACAATTCGATCTTGTTAAGTGGACCAGCAATTCACAGGCTGTTTTAGATTCAATACCCCCTTCCCATCGGCTTTCATCTGTCAAAGAATTCGACGAGTCTGATTGCCACAAGGTTCTCGGTTTAAATTGGTCACATAAATCTGATTTATTCAGTATTAAGATTTGTAAACCCGCTGATAAATGTACGAAATGCAACATTTTGTCCTGCGTCGCTAGATTATGGGACTTAATGGGATTTGTGGCTCCAGTAGTCTTGTTTGCTAAGCTTCTAATCAAGGAGTTATGGCTTAGCAATTGTGATTGGGATGACGCTCCTCCGAAAAATGTTGTAGATTTATGGTCACGTTTTAGAGAAGAGCTGCCCCTACTCGAACAAATCACAATACCGCGCCACGTTGGCATTACCAAATGTAGTGAAATAAACATCGTTGGCTTCGCTGACGCTAGCGAGAAAGCCTTTGGAGGCGTAGTTTATTTTCACGTCAAAAATAATGACGTTTATAAGGTCTACCTTATAAGCGCTAAGTCGAAAGTAGCGCCTAGCAAGGTGGTTTCTCTGGCTAGACTGGAACTCTGCGCAGCACTTTTGCTTGCTAAATTAATAAATAATATAGTCACTGCTTGTAACAACCGTATACCTATCAAGAGCCTATATGCATTCTCAGACTCGACAGTTACTCTATGTTGGATACATGGCTCTCCCCATAGATGGGATACCTTTGTCGCTAATCGCGTATCTAAGATTCAGTCCTTAGTAAATCCGCAACAGTTTTATCATGTATCTGGAATAGAAAACCCAGCTGACTGTCTGTCGCGAGGGCTCAGCCCCGCTCAAATTATTGACCATCCGCTTTGGTTCCATGGCCCGCCCTGGATTACCTCTAGTCCATCTGAGTGGCCTCTAACCATTTTCGACCCTTCAAACGTTTCCAATCCACCGGAGGAGAAAAAATATTCGTTAGTTTCCAATACACCGCAGGAAGAGCTGCCTCTTATTTCCCTAGGAAATCGCTTCTCTTCTTGGTCTAAATTACTGCGTTCCGTAGTTTATGTTTACCGATTTTTAAAGCTACTTCCCAGGCGTGAGTTTATAACAGCATCTGACCTCGATTTTGCTGAATATAAAATCATCAGGGCATTACAGGTTTCCAGTTTTTCAGATGAAATTGCAAAACTTCAAGCTGGTAAGCCTTGTAATCGTACTTTCCAAAGACTGAAGCCATTTATACAAGATGGTGTTATAAGGGTCGGTGGTCGTTTGTCAAATTCGAATTTGAGTTTCGACCAGAAACACCCGGTCGTTTTGCCACGAAAACACCATATTTTAAATTTATTTGTGGACTATCATCATAAAATTAATTGTCACGCAGGTCCAGATTTGTTGATGTCTATCTTACGCCAAAGGTTTTGGATTTTATCCGCTCGTAACCTGATACGCAACAGGATATACAAATGTATTCCTTGTTTTCGGCTTCGCCCTAAGCCGACTTTTCCGGAAATGTCAGACCATAAATCATGTCGTGTCGTACAAACGGTGAAACCCTTTATGCACACAGGTACTGATTATGCTGGTCCATTTAAGGTGACTATATCTCGTGGTCGTGGTATAAGATCTATTAAAGCTTATGTTTGCCTGTTCGTCTGTATGACAACACGTGCAATCCACATTGAATTAGCAGGCGACCTAAGTACTGCTAGTTTTATGGCAGCCTTTAAGCGTTTTTTATCGCGACGTGGCCCTGTAGGACGCGTGTATTCTGACAACGGTACTAATTACGTCGGTGCTAAGCGTATGTTGTCCGAACTGTATACATTTTTGAACTCAAAACATTTTAATTCTGAATTCACACACGTTCTAAGTGAAAATCGCATTACATGGCTGCTTAATACGCCCGCTGCAAGCCACTTTAATAGTAACTGTGAAACTAACGTAAAAACTCTTAAAACTCATTTATTGCGTGTTGTAGGTGAACAAATCTTGTCATTTGAAGAAATGACGACTGTATTAGCACAAATTGAGGCTATAATGAATACACGACCGCTTTGTAGGACTCTTTCTAGTGACCCTTCCGAGCCACTGGCGCTAACGCCCGCACATTTTTTAAATCTGACGCCCTTAAAGTATTTACCCGCTTTTGATATAAACGAAGACAGACTTCATGTTCTCTCTCGTCATGATCTACTAGATAAATTAGTCCAAACTTTCTGGAAGCGATGGCGGTCAGAGTACCTACATACCCTGCAGTCTCGCGACAAGTGGAATACGCCTACCAACCCGATTACCACCGGGACTGTTGTAGTTCTCATTACAGATAACGCGCCTCCTCTCCACTAGCCTCTGGGCATTGTAGAGGAGGTTTTCCCGTCTACTGATAATGTAGTACGTGTTGTTCGCGTTAGGACGTCTACTGGTTCATACTTACGTCCAGTTGTACGTCTATGCCCATTGCCTAGACAATAGCTTATAATTAGCATTGTCTTTTTTAGGTTAGGATTATTTAGGTTACTTTAATTTACTTAATTTCGAAGGCATCTCCGATCCCTTCAAGCTGGGGGGGAATGGCTGCGCCGCAGAATTATTATTTTTACTTTTTCTACTTATTGAATTCCCCGCGCTTAAGTCAAAACGCTCCCAATATTTAAATTTATTTTATTGACCACTTCCTGTCCCTATCCTTTTCCCGTACAAACCTGAATACCACAAGTGCGAGAGAGAAGGAAAAAGTGAACGCACGCGCCAATCAGCAACGCTTAAAATTTTCGTGCTGCTTCCGTTTTGTAATGGCCACGCGCGCGTCAGTCCGCTAAGAAAAATTAATAATTAATGTGTTAAACTGTGTTAATCAATACAAATTCAGCCAGGATATGTGCATTGACCTTTGGGGGGGCCCCTGTGATAAGTGGTTTTCATGAAATCTACTAACTCAAGCAAGATCATCACGCAACGCGTCCGCCGCACTCATCAAAGGTTTGTGGTACCTATTTCCTTTTATGAAGAACTGTCTACTTCCACATAATTTCTACTCCGCAACAGTTCTTTTTTCCCATGTGTGTGTCAATCAAATCGAGCCAAAAAAAAAAAATACAGTCCACTTAATTTTATTTCCCGCTCATCCAATCTCATTAATATGTAAAGAATAATAATGCACCTTATTGATAATTTATCAATAAGCGAAAAAGTACTTTGTTGGGTTCACTACACACATTTATAAAAAAGTAGTAAGTAATTGACTTATTAACGAAACAATTAGTTTTTTAAATCGTGTATTATGAAAAATCATACGATGTTTCATGTGACGTACTTTCGATAACAAATAATATTATTTCATACATTTGATAGCCAATACCGAAAATATGCTGAGATAAAATGGGTCTGAAAGAGAACACTTGTTTCAAAAGCGCTTTTATTGTGTTACAAAATTTATTATCTTTTTTTACAAAATCTTTATTTACGCAAAAAACAATTAGTTCCTACAAAGATTACTACTTTTTTCAACATAAACCCATACAACTACCCACAAAAAAGATATTATGAATAGGTTTGATGGTTGACTGGTAGAGATGGTAAAAAATGGTCATACAACCTGTCAATTGTACAAGAATTTCGTACTCATGGAACACTTAAGTTTTAATTAACAAATAAAACTTTCAAAATGTATAATATCTTCGTTTTAAAATACTTTTTATGGAGCTGAGTTGAAATAGAAAGTATTTTGATACAAAAATTTAAAAAAAAATGAAATAATTAAAAATAAATCCTAAAAAAAATTGATAAAAACTACAGTTTGCAACAGCCAAAAGTGTGTACCCAGCTTTACCCTAAAACAGGCTACGTTGGTCGTTCGTGCATATGAGATTTATTGCGGCCCCGTGATATGGCAACGATACTTCATTTCGGAAAGTTGTGCTTTCACTAAATGGAAGGACCAAATTGACCTTATGTGATTTTTAGCTTTGATATTTTTCCAATTATTTATTTTCCAAGAATTAGGTCACAGCTTTCACGGCAACCGTAGGAGGATAGAACCGTATGATAAAGTTTGGTATAGTTTCAGACCATGGCAGATCTTCTATTTTCTGCGGCCCAGCCACCTGCACGTTCGGGGACCTATACGAAGCTTCTTAGCGTTGTCAGTGGACAACGCGTCGTCAGTGGCGGAGTTCTGGTCCTCACAAATATAAATAGCCAGAGTCGACTCGCTAAGAAGAAGAGACCATCAGACATAACTAGTAGTGTTTATACGTATGGTGAAAAGTTTGCGAAATATTTCGATTGACCAACTTGCGCCTATACTCAACTAGCCCAGCTCTACCCTACCCTATTAATGAGATGGCCCAGTTTTGGGCACCCAAGGGTATTTAAGGTGAACGTCGACCCGCTAAAAAGAAGAAGAATAGGGTTAGGGAGATCAGATGGCTGTACCTACACTGCAAGCGAGGCGTACGTGTGAACGTAAGCCCCCTAAAGATGGGGGAGAGTTAATAAAATGCAATGATTGCATAGATAGGCGACACTATAGAGAACTTGTAGGGAGATCAAGCAGGTGCGACTGGAAAGAGATGTGAAATGCAAGTACAGCGCACTCTCCCGAGATTCGGCTCGTATAACTGAGAGGTTGATAGAACCATGGGAGGTGGAGGGCTGTACTTACACTACTCTGAAACTTTATTTAAGACTAGCTGTTCCCCGCGGCTTCGCCCCGCGTGAGACTCGGTCATATCACACCCAAAAGTAGCCTATGTTTGATCTCAAGTCGTTAACTACATCCCTACCAAATTTCATCACAATCGGTCCAGCAGTTTAGCCGTGAAGAGGTGACAGACAGACAGACAGACAGACAGACAGACAGACTTTCGCATTTATAATATTAGTATGGATATGGATATAAGGAGATTTACCAAGGAAACACGCTCGGAATAAGAAGCCCATGTCATACCGAGTTTTAAAAACATGCAAATTATAACGTCTTTTCTGATGTGACCTGATTCAGTACGATGCTTGAGTCGGCTTAGACTTGCTAATGAGCTTCATTAAAAAACTTCAAGGACTTAAGAACGTCTTGTCCGTAAACCTTAAAACTGAATAAATTCATTCTCAGCTATTTTTAACATATTGGTTATATAATTTAAATTTATTTTAGAATTCTACACATATATGTAGGAATTTTATTTTGTGTTAACTGGTTTCGGAACGCATCGATGATAGACCGAATAAGCACGATATTGCTTGCTATCTCGCTCTCTCGCAAAACTGACGACGCCATGATAAATCGGTGCTCTGTAGTAATTTTTAAATTTAAAATAAAATAAAGTTGCTGTTATTAGAAAATACGAGTGCATTATTTAGACCACCCCTACATATATTTAAAAAAAAAATGCTGGTGCGCGATTTCCTAATTTTATGATTCTACACATAGTGTTGAGACGGTTCTTGTTTTAGCGATTATATTATAGAAATTTTACTTCGTTGGGCAAAATGAGTCGCGTCGTAGACACTTCGATCAGAGGGATATAATAAGTAAATGATAAATAATTATGCTTTAAATAAATACATTTTATTAGATAACAGTGATCCGTATCCAATTATTAATTAAAATTCTTATCTTGAGTAGTAATACTAGCAGTTGCTAGCGGCTCCGCCCGCATGGGACTTAGTTCGCGCCCAAAAGTAGTCTATACATTTAAATCTTCTTTGCAGGGGTCCATTCAACTAGCCCAGGACAGGATCGCCTGGAGGAAGATTGTGGCAGGTATCAACCGTGATGGTCACGTCCCTTAGTCATGAGGAAGCAACAGAGAAGAAGAATAATACTAAATTTCATCAAAATCAGTCTAGCGGTTTAGCCGTGAAAGCCTAACTGACAGACATATCTACTTTCGCATTTATAATTTTTGCATATTAGTATGGATACAAGAAGATGGCTCCAAGATGAATACAAGATCCAGATATTGCTGGGCGATACGATGAAGTGGGTGGAAATTGACTTGTGTGAGATGGGCGCTGTAAACTGGCGAACCATCGTGCAGAATAGAAAGCTATGACGCTCTCTCCTTTGAAGGCCAAAATCCACTTCGAGTCACTGGGCCAGCGGAGTGAATATCCATAAAAATTAAATTAAATAAATAAAACTGCTTCCTCCATTTGTTTTCAGATCTTGGGCGTCAAAGAAAGAGTTTCCCGCTGACTGTGCAGTTTCGAATGTACGAATAACATGAATTTTCAATCGGGGTTACGCGACATTTTGAAACTCCATTTGGCTTAAAATGTAGTTTGTCTAAGAAACATTTGAATTGTACTTATAACAATTATTTTTAAAATAATTAGCTTGCTTTGAATTTTTTCAGAGTGATAAAGTAAGGAAAAAATAAAATGAAATCATTATTTAGGCGGCAAACTTCACATTATTCTTATTTTTGTTGTTGTATAAAATCCTTTGGTATAGGATTATAATACTGAAAGTTCTTTTTACTTTTAAAAATATTATTACTTTAGGGTTCAGGACTCAGATTAAGCATCTTTATGCAACTATAACACGTAAGCCAACAACAAAACACTTCCATAATTACCTATCCCCGTCTCATCCCTTCTATCCCATAAAATGTCCACGAGAAAAACGAAACTTAATAAACGTTAGTTGTCCAAAAGTTTGGACTTAGATTACAGAAAGAAAGTAATATGGCTGAATAAGAGTAAGAGTATTTTTCTTGTCTCGTAATTTCTTTTTTAGATATAGATCATATAGAAAATACTCAAAGCATTTACATTTTCCTGACGCGTACTAAGAATATAACATTTTTAATATAAGGAATTAATAAAGAAAGCGCATTATTATATAATTCGAGTTAAAAAAGTAATTTAAGTTCTCAAAGAAAAATGTTGACATTTGACGAATGGGCATTCAAAGAATTGAAAAAAGTTGCCTGGTTGGTAGGGTGCATATTTTGCTTAGCAGCTGGCGGTAAATAGTCTTTTATGAGGCTTGGAGAGTTATTTTTAAGCTGTATGTGTGATCATAAGCAGGTGTATTCCAGAAGTGCTATATTCAAAATCTGTGAAGCACTCAAAACCGGTGAGTTGAATAATTTTTCATACGACCCACCACTTATTTCGAATGAAAATCATAGTTATCGATTGATAATCTTTCGAGTCTCCAGTTATTAGTGACTCACACATTTCAAAAATAGCACCGCTTGATGATAACACATATCTCCTTTTATCGTTGATCCATGATTTGAGGTCTTTAACCATTAGACTAACGAGACGTGTAATGCTGAAATACTGAGGCTATGGGTCAGTCTAATTCGGTTTTATTTGGTGGAAGGGTTTACTAATGGGGAGGCACTTTAATTGCTTACATATATAAATTGATTCATATAGATTCCGTTATACTAAAAATATAACTCTTTTTAAAACTGACGTTTTTTTTTTCTTTCTCTCTTTTCGATATTTAACGTGAAAGAACGAGACAAATATACTTCAATTATAAACAAATTGCAATGCATGTATTTTCTAAATTCTTCAGTTCTATGGCATGTGAAACTATAAGTCCTGGGTGTCAATTCTGCTAACGTTAAATCACAATCGTGTCAAAATAGGGTTTCAATGGTAGTGCTTTTTTACACACTAGTTACAAGAAATGTATATTTTTTTTATATCACTTCTGATGATCACACCACACACTAAATTCACATCACATCATACTGTCATAACTCTTGTAAATAGTGTGTAAAAAGCACTATTATTGAAACACTATTTTGATACGATTTTGTCTTTACGTTAGCAGAATCGACGCCCTGTTTGTTTAGCTAGATGGCAGTCATTGAGCTAAGAGATGTCTTTTGGCAGCTTATGAAATCTGACACCAACATCACTACATAGTATAAAACAAAGTCGCTTTCTCTGTCGCTATATATGCTTAAATCTTTAACACTACGCAACGGATTTTGATGCGGTTTTTTTTTAATAGATGTAGTATAGTAGACTCTATAATATTCTTCATATTATAGAGTCTACTATACGGCCACGACGACGACGGAAATTAGTATTCTACCTTTAAACTACCTGCAAAATTTTAGCTTCATAGGTTCAGTAGTTTTAAGATTGCTTACGTGTTAACTACATGAGTAAGACAGTCAACTTTAACTTTTTTATATATTTCGTGTGATTTGTATTACTTTTAAATTTAACTAACACTATGGTTTTGAATACAAATGGCATATCATTTATCAAAATGAGTTGTTTAGTAGTTATGCCACTATGAAAGAACATAAAGACGGAACTTCTTTTATCCACAGTTGGATAAAAGGCTTGCCCTTTGGCATTACAAGTTAAGAACAAATTTACAACAAACGTCACATGAAAGGTAAAGTAATGAGGGCGAAAAGGGTCAAATAAAACAAAAAGGGATCGATTTAAAAATTCATTACTTAGGGCAATATGTATGCAAATGTAAGTCATACAAGGGATTCGTTGGTTTTATTTCCTATTGAATATTGTATAACTTGCTATGTTATAAGGTAATGGAGCAAAATCATTTAATATGTTTTTGATACGTTTGTTTTGATTTAAGAATAAAATTTGAAAAAAAGAAAGATACGTTACATATGATTTGTATGAAATACAGGTGTTTGACTAAACACTTGAATTTGGAACTCTTTTCGAGTTTAGAATCATCGTTTTGCGTTGGGCAAAGGAATGGAATTATTTACCGACTGAGATACTTCTGAGAACTTAATAGTTTTTACTTTCTCTTGCCCGGAAATAGCTTCATTATTTAAAAAAAAAAAACAATACGTCAATAGACTCATTGCTGGCCTAAGACAACAATGTAATAAAAAAAAAAATCCGGCCTCTAATGGAGGTTTTTTAATGTACACGTTTTCATACATTAGGTTTTTTTAGTTTCACTCTGGCCAGCCTACCAGAAAAAAACCTATTCTAGCGGTCGTTAATGGAAATTGCTGGACACTTTTGTTAGGTTGGTACTAACCATTAGTTCTTTTATCGTTTAAAAATATGTATGAACACTTCAATTCAAACATTATTTTATTATTGGATCGACATCAAAGAAATCTGACCCCTATAAGCTACTAATTGAGGTTCATATAACTCTGTAGCTCTCTATTATTAGAGGATATAACAAAATGACAAGAAAAACTAGCGTAGTTAAGTAGTGTCAACAAGTTAAAGTAAGTTTTAATTAATTCTTTTACTGTAATCAAAGCAATTAAGTAACTAACACATTTAGTAACAATGGACTGAATTTTTCCGAATTATAATATAATCCATACTAATATTGTAAAGTCAGTCTATCTGTCTGTTACGCTTTCACCGCTGTTCCGATTATGATTAAATTCGGTATAAATATAGTTAAGGATCAGGGGTCAAATATTTGGGCGCGATATAACTGAGTGCCACACGGGCGGAGCTGTGGGCAACAGCTAGTAATATTATATTTACTGCGTATGGTTCGACATGCACTTGACAGTATGATATTGTTTTATTAATTTTGCTTGCAGTATATAATTATTTATATATTAGACTATGTACCTAAATAAAATACATATGTTTGTTTGTGATACCAACATTACTATTTAATTATTTGCAAATATTGAGAAATGAAATATACTGCTAAATAACAATAATTTAAATATTTATGATAATTATTAGATTATACAAATAAAATATTTTCAAATTATATTTGTCTGCATGACGACCTCCGTGGCGTAATGGTTAACTTGCCTGACCGCTAGTCAGTAGGTCCCGGGTTCGATTCCCGGTCAGGTCAAGATGAAAAATGATATTTTTCTGATTGGCCTGTATCTTGGATGGTTATCTATATATGTATTTGTTATCAAATATAGTATCGTTGAGTTTAGTATCCCATAACACAAGTCTCGAACTTACTTTGGGACTAAGTCAATCTGTGTGATTTGTCACTATATATTTATTTATTTATTAATGTTAATAACGTCTATAATTTCCTCCTCTACAATTACCAGGAGTACTATTTTTGACATAAATTAACTTTTGTCTTATTTGAAAGTGTGTGCTTCATACACTCATTTGTTTTATACAAAAGCTCGTACATGCTTTTTTTTTTCACAAAATCTTTTCTTTTTCATATTTACGACTCGAAGTTTACGAGGAGGCCTATTCTTTTCGTCCCGGTTACGCGTTGTATGGTGCAAGATGCATAATTTGGCGGAAATATTTTAAAATGTAAAATGCCAATTTTTGATACAAGGGAAAACAAATTTTCATCAAATACAAAAGGTTCTTTGAAATGCATAACAGTTGTGGAAAAAAAACTTCTACAGCGATCGTAGGTAAATCATAAACAAATGCTTCTATAGCAAATTTTTTTAAAATTCTTTCAAAGCTGCTATTTTGCTCATCAAGTGGGTTGAAAAGTGATTTGACCCCATAACATCACCACATCAGGCCTCCATATATCCAGTATTTCACTTTGCGGGGAAAAACTCTGCTATAGCCCGCTCAGTTCCATTTCACATTCAGAGTTGCAACTCTAACGTTGATGACGCCAAAAAAGCCTCGTCTCAATGGTGAAATAAAACCAAAATTATTTAGAGGGCCTTTATTAGGCACCGCGCTACCAATCAAAAACAAAAAACGAGGGGAATAAAAAAAAAAATGCTGATTGAGCCATCGGTGCTGAACACATGTTGTGAAATTTTATTTGGCTTGGAGTTCTCACACAATGTCTAGGTCAGACTAAAGAGCAATGCATCTTCGTGCTTATTTTTACCCGCTAACTCCTGTGACTTAGCCATGGGCGTTACGTCACGTAAGTCATAAGGATCGGGCCCCGCATAAAATGTGCATTAGTCTGAACAAATAAACGCTCTTATCCCTACTTTCTGGGACGGATTTGCGGGCGTCTTGGATTGCTATAAACCGACCTAAGTTGCTTACTCCAATCCTGCGTTTTGTTAAGTCTGAATATGTGATATGGTATGGCCAAAGTTTGGGCTGTTTGGAATACCGTTATGAAAATATTTGGGTTCCGCCATGTCAAATATTGGAATTTTCTGCTTTGTTATTATGTGGTTTAGTATAATCACAAATTCATATGTGTGGACCAGGTATGGGTGTGTAAACTGCGTTGATGCGTTGTAACGTATGAGAGAATTAACTTAGGTTACTAAATTGCTAAAAACGGCCTTTTGACACTTTTTGTAAAGGTTTCTAAAGCGGATAGTATTTCAATAACTTTCGAGGTTCTAATGTAAGTTAAGGATAGGTACTAGCAAAAAAGTTGGGCGAGTTAAGTTTCTTCTGTTGTTAGACGAACGAACATTTAAATTATATTATTTCTGTTCTCGCTGATCCTAGCTGCAACATATCACAACTTTGTATTTTGTGTAGTTTTGAAATGCAAAATTATTTTGCCGGAAAACACGAACGCGCGCTCTAAACCTTGTACACAGGAGAACATGAAAAATACTCAGCATTATTCGGGAACAAAGGTGGCAAGTTGCATTAACAATGATTTACGTAGCGGTTGGATACCACTGAATACGAGCTAGGTATATACTAAGCAGAATGCACGTAGGTTTGCTATGTTATATTGTCTCATGATATTTAGTAACTTATTAATAATTACGTAATTTCAATTGGTGAGATTTGATATAATTTGCTAAATTATTTCCTGTTGTTTCGCGCACAAAATTGCCTCATAACAGTAATTTTTCTATTTTTCTATTGTGTCTGGATTCTGCGAGTCAATGGGTTAATCAACGAGCTCTATCTTAGACAGCCACTAACATTTAGCATCAGGTGGAATTGTGGTTGACCGAGATTGATCTCGGGACTTTAAATATATCAAAATAATGTATGTTATGTATGTTTATTATATTTGTTATTTAAGTAAATGTTATTTTTGCACCCACAAACTGTTCTCTGCTCGACTTAAAGGTTGACTGTTAGATAATGCTTTTAGCATTAAGTCCGCCTATTGTATTTTTACAATAAAGTTAAATAAATAAATAAAATAAAATAAACCATGAAACCCGTGGGCGTTTATATGTTTCACGAGAGAAATTATTTTAAAAGTTATTTGTCCATTGTTAAGAATAATAAAAGCATATCCGAATTTTGGATAAGGGAGCATTTTTCATTTTCCATCAGGCCATTATTCCAAGGTAGTTTTAAAGATGTGAAATGAAACTACTTTCACGTCTGTTGAAGAGACATTGCTTCACACACTTCCATTGCCACCACTGATGGCCAACGGGAATTTCTTAAGGTAGTGCCCCACTGGCGGACAACGCTACATCTTTTTAATTATTCCCATTGGATACCACTAATGGGAAGTGGCATGAATTTTAAAAATAAATCCCCTTGTCTACCAGTGATGGCCAACGAGAATGTAACAAAAAGATGTTGCTTTGTTCCCCACTATAATATTAATTCTATTAAATTTTAATCGACTTTTACATTTGATTTGAATCAACTTATCGTATTTAAGTACGTAGTATTAAAATACACAAATGAATATAAAAAAGAAGCTGAATTTATAAAGTCTAGAGCCGGACTCGAAACCGATATTTCAATGACCCAAAAATAACCTGGTAAATAACTGTAGCGGTCGATTTTAGGTTTCTAAATACTTGGTTAAAACCAAAGAAGTTCGAATCGCAGGTTAAGACCATTATTTTTTACGAAATCGAAATACCGGTTGAGCGGAACCGTAATGCTAGCGGTCGTTGTAAAAATGTATGGGCAGAAAAAAGAGTTAGTTTTTTTTATTCTAACCAGGTTTCCGAGCCATGGTCTAGAGTACCAACGTTTTGTACTAAATATTTTATTATCTCTAACAGCTTTTCAATTATCAGGAAGCTGCTCGTCTGGGTATTTTTCTAGCAGCCATTTTTAACGTTGAATCTATTAACAGGCTAAACACGACCGGCGAAGTAATTTTATATTGAGCCAATATCCGTCCCAGAACTAGAGCTATGTATTTTGTAGAGGACTTGAGATAACGATTTTGTTTATTTCGTTCTAGACTGATCGAGGCTTTAAATATTTTGTTTCAACCTATTTAAGTCTGAAATCGTTTACTGTATTGATTATTTTCCTGTTCAAAACATATTTATTATGGATTATTATTAGACACAAATCATTTATTTATTTAACTTTATTATTACACAATTGTAAACAGCGAACATAAAGCCCAAGGCTTTTTTCACCAGTCAACCTAATAAGTCATCGAGAGAAAGGTAAGGGGTATTGCAAAACTTGAAATCATTAAACAAGCAAAATGTAAAATAGTTTGTTTAACTAGTATGCTATGATGAGTGATGATGATGCTATGATGAAGCAAGACTTGCTTATATTTACCCATTGATCAGATTTTCATAAACAAACACAACACACCTTCATACACCAAATTTCAGTCGATTCTTATCTCTATATCTGGCTCTAACCACTAGTGGTATTTCTATCTTAAGGTCCTTCATGCTTTGGAAGGCACGATAAACCGTAAGTCCTTACTGATATCGCTTTATGGCAGTTACTAGGTAGTGCCTGATGCACTACACAAACAGTTCTCAAACAATCAAACAAAAAAAAAAACAAAAAAAAAAACATCACACACGAATTTCGAAGCTACACTCGCTGGTTTGAAATCAAAACCATGGGGTAATCTTTGAATTGAAGTTTGGAGCTGTGGGTCGATTTTTTTAATTGGTTGTATCTAAGTCCGGTCCAATATTTTATGTCATCAAAACATAGGTTTTAGATGCATCTGAAAAAATACGTAATGTATAATAATTGCAAACTTGTTTATGGTAGAAAATAGGTTTTTCTAAAACCAAGTTTTCCACAAATATCCACTCACAATACGACTAGTTTTGAATGGTGCTTGTAGTCGCAAATAAGAAGGAAAACGTTGCAAACATCAACAGCCCGAACGAATTTCAGGATGGCTTTGAGTGGGTCAACACCGAAATTTTGTGAAAACAGGGGTTCCTTGGCAAGCAAAGTTAATTAATAATCTATACTGATAGAATATTCATTAGAAAGGAGTTCACTAATCGACATACACCTTTTTTGTTTGTTATAATTTATGCAATTCCAAAGAGAAAACCGGGGCTTAGCCAAAGTCACAATCGCAAAACGTTAACAAGGCACGACCAGAACAAAATGTATGGGACTGACATAAGATTGACCACGTGATTTAGCGCAGCTTATGTCAATCCCATACATTTAGCTCTTGTCGACATTCGGTAATGTTTTGAAATTGTGACTTTGGCTAAGACCCCAGATTAGAGGATGATTGTCATCGTAGAGGTAAATCACTAAAATAATATAAGAGTCTTTAAATATCGCGAGTATGTAGTGACCTCATAATAGCAGAAATAGAAAACAGCGCGTTTTAGCGTTATTGAAGTCATAATGCTTTAATTAGAATGCAAACAGGAGATCACATAGAAGATAAAGACCCGTCGTTTAATTTTAGATATGAGGAACACGTTATAAAATGCTTAAGATTCATAAAATGACCTGAGGAACCCCAAAACGGAAAACCAGGAAACAGCAGCGAGGCACTAGGGTATCGTAAACTTTAATTACGAATGTTCGTTTATTTTGGCTAAAAAGGACTACATTAAGTACGATTGCCTTGTCTGCCTCTGTTTAGGATTAAGAATACACCACCACATTTCTTCGCGAGGAGCTTAATTGAAGTTAGTAACGATCGTGCTTGTCAAGCAACGGTGGGCGTTGAACAACTATTGGCATTTTATATTGGACTGTTATCGTATGATGATGTTAGTTTGTTTCAGATGCCTTTCAGCAGCCTATAAATCTAATAGTGTTGGTCGCCTCTGACCATTAGTGGCCTATTTGGGAAGGAAAGTAAACCAATAGAATCTACTTATGAAGATGACGACATCCGTGATGTAATGGTTACCATGCCTGACCGCTACTCTGGAGGTCCAGGGTTCGATCGCCGGTCAGGACAAGATGAAAAATTATCTTTTTCCGATTGTTTGGGTCTTGAATGTTTTTTTTTTTCTTCTAAATGTTTTCTAAAAAAATATGTTATCGTTGAGTTAGTATCCCACAACACAAGTCAGTCTCGAACTTACTTTGATGCTAGCTCATTTTGTGTGATTTGTCAGTAAAAAAAATATTTGAAAAAAACTAAGTACGTACGCTGCAAAGCTGGACATTTCGTGAAGTTTAATTGCAACTGTTATTTTGCTCTGATTGCTTCGAGTAGTTTCTGTTCTGTCAGTTTTTGCATCCTTTTCCCGTTTCGATTAACAAGTGATTGGTAAAGTTTCCAGATTAGTTTTTTTGTAGATGACAAGCAGTGTATTCAAAAAAGCGAGGTGAAGGAAGTCTTAATTTCACTCTGCTTTTTAATCCTAGCCAATATTATAAATGCGAAAATGAGTTTGTTTTTTTGTTACCTCTTCAGGTCCTATCTTCAAAACCAATCTTCCTGAAATTTCGCACAAAAATAGCTAGGAGTATTGAAAATGACAAAAGGGACATTTCGTCCCGAGAAAAAGCTCTGTTCCCGAGGGAATCTAACGCAGGAGAAGCCACGGGCGAAAGTTAGTTTTTAATAATAATTTTAAATCCGGTTATAGGGCCTTTTTTTTCTTCGCCTTAACTAATTAAATTTGAATGTTTTAAACGTATATGGAGCAGTATACAATAGAGAAGTGTTGTCAAATGCAAATGTGGATGCGTGAAGAACTTGTGTTTGGACACGTGTATTTTTTTTGCTTGTGATGGTTAATTATGTCAAGTGTGCGCGTAGCGATTTGATCAATGCATTAGTGTAAGTGTTACCTCCCCCCGCGCGCAGAATTTGGCAGACTTTTCACTTAAAAAAGGAGTCTGCATGACCACGTGAAGTAACTTATTTCAAATCACCTTTTCGTGTAGGTGACACGGTCAATCGACCATGCCATGCATACCCTGGTTTCAGAGTTATTCGGAACCGCCTTTCATCCTCTGACATGGTTCCTTTAAAGACTACGAGATGACAGCCGGGACCAACGGCTAAACGTGCCTTCCGAAGCACGGAATCATCTTTATTATCAGACAGTCAAGTGATTCAAGCCTGCAATGTCTACAAGCCGGAAACAACTAAACAAAGTATGTTTTCAGTGGAAATCGAACCCATGACCCCCGGATCTACAGGCAAACGCCTTAACCACTTGACCACGGAGGCAGTTCACTTACTTCAAAGAAACTGAATTATTAATGGAATGTCATTCAGACTACCGCAAAATAGCACGAAGTTAAAGTGAAAAGTTGCTAGGTACATCGTGGTATACAATGGATGGATTATTTAGTAGGCATCGTTTTAGAGGTCCGTACATAAAGTAATAAACCAAGTCTTACTACATACATACCATCATGCCTTTCGGTCCTTTCCAATTTTAGCCCTCCAGCGGTGCCAAGGACAATAAAATGGGCTAGTGAAGAAAATAGATTTTACAGAAATTTTCTAAATAATTAATAACAAACATAACCCACCGTTTTGAAACCAATATCTCTGTGGCCGATCCGATAAAAGCTAGGCGTAATTAAGGGTCCTTTTAATTTATGAGTTACAAAATATGTTATGGCTTTTTGTGAATTCCTCGAAAAGACCTTTTTACCTTTTTATTTTCGGGAATAAAATCTGCTAGTAAACTCAGGAAACAAAACGAAAACATTAACTAGAGATAATAATATAGAGATGATAAAACCATCACAATTAATGCATCAATTTAAGTTGTAATACAAAAAGCTATTCACGATTTCGTGGTTGATCGACCATTTTGGATTTAAAATTTGTCATAAATAGTCTTCTACTTTGCAATCCCTTTTATTTGATACATAAGGAGTTGTGAAAAATATATGTAATCTGTCATTTTGTGGCGGCGCCGGCGGCCATCTTATACTGATTTTCTTTAAACATAGCCGAGAACACTTTCCACTAAATCTCCTTTCAAAAAAAAAAAATACAAAATCATAAGGTTCATCCGTTTGGAAACTACCATGGCAAACTCATATACAGTCACATCAAATTGCTGCAATTGTTTTTGGGGGTTAAAAAGCAAAATTATTCTCACCTAAAATAAATATATATTTTCCTTACTTAACCCAAACGACACAAACCATAAACAGACCCTGCGGTTTGATCTGACGTCGGGTGCACCTGCTCTCGGAAAAACCTTCCTCTGACTGCCTTTGTATGTTAACTAAAAACATTGGCTTATGTTTTTGCTATTAAATGCGAAACTAAAGAGGAACTATTATATAATTATAGGATATTAACTTTTTCTAAACATGAAAAAAAAGGAACTATTTTGAAACTTTAATCAATACCTAAAATTTTAATCTAAAAATTTTAATTGGCTCTTAAAATCGCCATAAATAATTACTAATAGTTCGATTTTTTAGATAGAGTGTAAGACCAGGAGTCAATCAGAGGCTTTGGGTTGCGATCCAGAACTTTTTAATTTTTTTATTGCTATTGTATAGTACTATCATAAATTATATAACCTGTTTTACGTGTTTAAATAAATAAATACAATATTAATCTTCATTGCACCTAAGAAACCATTACAAAAATGTAAATTACATACATTCATAATCAAATTGAAGCAACAATGCGACATTACCTACCCAGTATAGTAGTAGTAGTACAATAGAAAAACTCATTTAATAGAATTATGAACTTAACTTTCGTACACAATGCTTCGGAATATTGCAAAACTTAAATTAATACACTAGAGGGAACAAGTTACCTTAGTAAAGTTAAGTGAGGAACGTGTAGGACGGTATAAGTTGCTTCTTCTAGGATTTACTTTCATTATTATGTTACATCCTCTACTTCTAGAGGAGTTAGATGATCGTCTGAGTCAAGCGATGACAACCGCGGATGTGCTTGGATTGGTCACATCGCTTAGTGACATTTATGTTTTTAGCCCCTCCGTGCCTGGAATGACAAGTCATTGAAAGAAAGAAGTTGGAATCAAAATCTTTGGTCTTTTTATACCATTACTAGTGACCCGCCCCGGCTTTGAAAAAAAACCTCATCAAAATCCGTTGCGTAGTTTTAAAGATTTAAGCATACACAGACATAGAGGACATACAGGGACATAGGGACAGAGGAAGCGACTTTGTTCTATACTATGTAGTGAAGTAGGCAAACAGGCGTACGGCCCACCTGATGGGAAGCGGTAACTGTAGCCGTCTCATAGGCTACAGTTACCGCTTCCCATCAGGTGGGAACAGCAGAAGCATTGCGAGCGCGTTGCCGACCCTGGAGGAATCTTTTCACGCCCTTCTTGAAGATACCTGGGGGTCTAAAAAGCCACTTTGAGCAATTCATCGAATCGATTCATATTACGAATTCCTTAGCAATTCTGTAGCAATTCCTCTATTTTTTGTAAAATGGCCAACTAAACTATGCAATTCCTCTTCAAAAAAATTGAAAGAAATAGGAATTGCTAAAGAATTGCTAAAGAATTCGTAATATGAATTCGATTCGATGAATTGCTCAAAGTGGCGTTTTTTGACCCACTGTTGTGAATGAAAGCTAAATGAACTGTATTTTATTATGTTTTTTATGAGATATGAATTATATTAATGGATATGGGTTTAATTTAAGTAATTTAGTATAGGGTTCTTATAATTTATTTTATTTAACAATGACAAAGTCAGATATAAAAAAATAAAATATACCTTAAATAAAGCATATCAAAAAGTTTCTATTAGTTATCGACAATACCCGTGTCGTCGCAGGCAGATGCTGGATGCAGGCCGCTTCCAACCGGTGGTTCTGGAAATCCTTGGGGGAGGCCTACGTCCAGCAGTGGACGGCCTGCGGCTGAAATGATGATGATGATGAATACCCATGTAGTAGTCACTTGGGAAAAACATGGCATTCATGTTCATTTCATAATTTCAGTGTATGCGGTATAAAATTTATTGACCGAGCGAGCGAAGCGAGCGAGAGTCTCCATTTCGAGACTGGCAAATTTTGCTTTTGTCCGGATGTCTGTCTGTCTGTCTGTCTGTCTGTCTGTCTGTCTGTTTGTTCCGGGCTAGAGGTCGCATTTCTGAACGGATCTTAATGAAACTTGGTACACGTGTTCCTTGATTTATTTGCAATTTTTTGTCGAGTTTTTTTTGATTGGAGGGAAAAGGGGGGAAAAAAGGGGGAAAGTTTTCTGTGACGTTGTTTACGAACGGATCTTAATGAAACTTGACACACGTGTTCCTTGATTTATTTGCAATTTTTTGTCGAGAGCGTTTTTTGATTGGAAGGAAAATGGAGGCAAAAATGGGGGAAGTTTGCTATTTGTTATATTGCTTATACCACTGGCCGCATGGTAGTTGTTCTTTTACAACTTTGCGCTTTGAATTCGATTTCGGCCATTTATTATATTTATATATATATATTTATTTTTATTTTTATTTTTATTTTTATTTCTATTTCTATTTCTATTTCTATTTCTATTTCTATTTCTATTTCTATTTCTATTTCTATTTCTATTTCTATTTCTATTTCTATTTCTATTTCTATTTCTATTTCTATTTCTATTTCTATTTCTATTTCTATTTCTATTTCTATTTCTATTTCTATTTCTATTTCTATTTCTATTTCTATTTCTATTTCTATTTCTATTTCTATTTCTATTTCTATTTCTATTTCTATTTCTATTTCTATTTCTATTTCTATTTCTATTTCTATTTCTATTTCTATTTCTATTTCTATTTCTATTTCTATTTCTATTTCTATTTCTATTTCTATTTCTATTTCTATTTCTATTTCTATTTCTATTTCTATTTCTATTTCTATTTCTATTTCTATTTCTATTTCTATTTCTATTTCTATTTCTATTTCTATTTCTATTTCTATTTCTATTTCTATTTCTATTTCTATTTCTATTTCTATTTCTATTTCTATTTCTATTTCTATTTCTATTTCTATTTCTATTTCTATTTCTATTTCTATTTCTATTTCTATTTCTATTTCTATTTCTATTTCTATTTCTATTTCTATTTCTATTTCTATTTCTATTTCTATTTCTATTTCTATTTCTATTTCTATTTCTATTTCTATTTCTATTTCTATTTCTATTTCTATTTCTATTTCTATTTCTATTTCTATTTCTATTTCTATTTCTATTTCTATTTCTATTTCTATTTCTATTTCTATTTCTATTTCTATTTCTATTTCTATTTCTATTTCTATTTCTATTTCTATTTCTATTTCTATTTCTATTTCTATTTCTATTTCTATTTCTATTTCTATTTCTATTTCTATTTCTATTTCTATTTCTATTTCTATTTCTATTTCTATTTCTATTTCTATTTCTATTTCTATTTCTATTTCTATTTCTATTTCTATTTCTATTTCTATTTCTATTTCTATTTCTATTTCTATTTCTATTTCTATTTCTATTTCTATTTCTATTTCTATTTCTATTTCTATTTCTATTTCTATTTCTATTTCTATTTCTATTTCTATTTCTATTTCTATTTCTATTTCTATTTCTATTTCTATTTCTATTTCTATTTCTATTTCTATTTCTATTTCTATTTCTATTTCTATTTCTATTTCTATTTCTATTTCTATTTCTATTTCTATTTCTATTTCTATTTCTATTTCTATTTCTATTTCTATTTCTATTTCTATTTCTATTTCTATTTCTATTTCTATTTCTATTTCTATTTCTATTTCTATTTCTATTTCTATTTCTATTTCTATTTCTATTTCTATTTCTATTTCTATTTCTATTTCTATTTCTATTTCTATTTCTATTTCTATTTCTATTTCTATTTCTATTTCTATTTCTATTTCTATTTCTATTTCTATTTCTATTTCTATTTCTATTTCTATTTCTATTTCTATTTCTATTTCTATTTCTATTTCTATTTCTATTTCTATTTCTATTTCTATTTCTATTTCTATTTCTATTTCTATTTCTATTTCTATTTCTATTTCTATTTCTATTTCTATTTCTATTTCTATTTCTATTTCTATTTCTATTTCTATTTCTATTTCTATTTCTATTTCTATTTCTATTTCTATTTCTATTTCTATTTCTATTTCTATTTCTATTTCTATTTCTATTTCTATTTCTATTTCTATTTCTATTTCTATTTCTATTTCTATTTCTATTTCTATTTCTATTTCTATTTCTATTTCTATTTCTATTTCTATTTCTATTTCTATTTCTATTTCTATTTCTATTTCTATTTCTATTTCTATTTCTATTTCTATTTCTATTTCTATTTCTATTTCTATTTCTATTTCTATTTCTATTTCTATTTCTATTTCTATTTCTATTTCTATTTCTATTTCTATTTCTATTTCTATTTCTATTTCTATTTCTATTTCTATTTCTATTTCTATTTCTATTTCTATTTCTATTTCTATTTCTATTTCTATTTCTATTTCTATTTCTATTTCTATTTCTATTTCTATTTCTATTTCTATTTCTATTTCTATTTCTATTTCTATTTCTATTTCTATTTCTATTTCTATTTCTATTTCTATTTCTATTTCTATTTCTATTTCTATTTCTATTTCTATTTCTATTTCTATTTCTATTTCTATTTCTATTTCTATTTCTATTTCTATTTCTATTTCTATTTCTATTTCTATTTCTATTTCTATTTCTATTTCTATTTCTATTTCTATTTCTATTTCTATTTCTATTTCTATTTCTATTTCTATTTCTATTTCTATTTCTATTTCTATTTCTATTTCTATTTCTATTTCTATTTCTATTTCTATTTCTATTTCTATTTCTATTTCTATTTCTATTTCTATTTCTATTTCTATTTCTATTTCTATTTCTATTTCTATTTCTATTTCTATTTCTATTTCTATTTCTATTTCTATTTCTATTTCTATTTCTATTTCTATTTCTATTTCTATTTCTATTTCTATTTCTATTTCTATTTCTATTTCTATTTCTATTTCTATTTCTATTTCTATTTCTATTTCTATTTCTATTTCTATTTCTATTTCTATTTTTATTTTTATTTTTATTTTTATTTTTATTTTTATTTTTATTTTTATTTTTATTTTTATTTTTATTTTTATTTTTATTTTTATTTTTATTTTTATTTTTATATGACTGTATATTATGACCGTCTGACCAGAATAGGATAATATGGCAAAATAAAAAAATATAGAAAAAATCCTTTTGAGAATATACGAGGGAAAAAATTAACAGAATAATACCTATATATACTCTATATAGAGTAATAAAAAAACGAAAAGGGGGTTAACGGATGAGGTTCGCGAGGTCTACTGTTCACAGAACTAGTTTTAGAGCGTACTATTTGCGTCACTTTTGTAGAGTATGTGAACTCTGACTGACCAATCTTTGAATGATAGCAGAAAAGGTTAGAATAAAAATATAAAATATGATTAATCTAAGTAGGTATGCAATGTTAGAAATGTTGCTGACATTACTAAAGCTTTCAAAATTAAATAAGTTTCCTCATTTAGTAACAAATTAGATACACGATCTGTCAAATCAACGTTAAAATGGGCAATGTGAAGTGAAAATTTTGATAGTTTTAAAGTACAATGCATAAGAGAAAGCGATTGTGTTATTTACAGAGAGTATTTATTAAAATAAACCTTATTCGTGTCTTTCTTTCTCACCACAACACATCAATCGCCATTCTTCGCCTCTGAATACCATGGTTCATTATCTTTCCAACCGGTATGAACTCGTACTGGCTAGACAAAACCGAATACTTAGCCATTTTGAGTCCTGCGACCACATTGCCATCCGCATCGGGTAATTGCATAGTGTTAGTAAGGTAGTGTATATAAATCAAAGACATGATATAGTGGTACTAACAATATTGTTTAAAGATCTCATTTACCTTTGTTCAACAATAACACTTGATTTATGGTTTAAGATATTTATTTCTCATAAAGAATACAATTCACAAAAATCGAACCCTTGACCCTCAGGTCTACAGGCAAATGCCTTAACCACTGGACCACGAAGGCACTTCATCATGATGGCAGTGATTATAGTAATGTTGAACCACGGATACTAAATAAGTAGGTTCCCGCTACTTCCTAACCCTTAACCCTTCAAACGGTGAAGGGTCAAACATTTCTAGTGAAGGCTAAACCACGGCGCAGTTAACCCTTCATAAAGGGTATGAACGCAAGGTATTTTAACAAGACAGAGGCGTAATGCTCTTATAATTTTCAGTTTAATTCCAAATTGTTTGTTTCACTGCTTTAAGGTTGGTATTAACTGTCGTATGTTTTGGTTTTTAAGTGAATAAATAATGTAATACCAAAAAAGGGGTTATTTCATTAAACAGGATAACACCTTTCTATAAATTACTTTTGATACTTTGTTCTGTAGGTATTTCTTTTAGCAATTCTTAGTCCATAGCCTTTACAAATATTTCCTCTAGTACCGTAGTTTTGTTTTCAAACTTTTGTATGTTTATATTTGGCCAGTCCATATTATATAAATTTTAAATAACATCAAAATATTCCGTCAAAATAACAAAAACAATTAATCCGCTCCTGATAGTTTCCAGTGCAAAGGTGTCCAGAACGCTTGCCGCGTTACCCTTTGGATGGATAGGATCGCCGAATGGGGAAATCATGACATAGGCGATGCGGCTAGCAACCCATCACTATTGATTTCCTGTTTCAACTACCATTATGCTAAACGTGGCCTAAGGTCTGATGGCCCTAGGCTCTGTCTACCCCGCATGGGATAAAGACGTGATTATATGTATCCTTTATAAGGCGCTTGCGTCCAGCTGCCATAGTCTTTATGGCTATGGCACAAAATATTATTTTAGCTCCAATCAGTATAGTAGTTGAAAAATACAATAAACTGTCTTGAACTTATCATATAAAAATCAATAAGGTAGGCCTTTGTGCGACCGTTGTACATAATTTATTAATTTGCTTATAAATTTAACACTTAAGTGAATAAGAATGAATAACTAAACAATTTTAATAACATTATTACATTATTTGATTGTACAGAGTAGGAAATAAAAAAAATTGATAAATAAAACCCTTATTATTTAACAAACATAAAAAATAACTACACAATAATTTCATAATTTCTAAAAACGCTTTAATTACTTACTGTAGAAATTACTCATCAAATTTCGTTATACGCTGAACTTTGAACTTTGTAGGTAAGATATTCCGAAATTTCATTCATGTGAAATATTATATTCGTGACACAAATCAACTGATTTTTCCGCTCTATCGCAAAAATGAGTACATTTATGTGAGGCTGGAAGTCGACATCTTTTCGAAGGTCGTCATCTGTGTTCACATAAATTGACAGTAGTGTTATGAATAATATAAATATGATGTAGAAGATATAGAGGTCAAATATTGATATTTAATTATCTCCATGTCATATTAGATCATGAAGATAAATGTTTTGAAATGTATCTCTCAATCAGAGAAAGTTGTGAATTAACCCTTTGGATTTCCCCTTATTCATAAAAAAATTGAAAACGTTTGTTAAGCCCATTTTAACTAAAATATGATTTGGCCCTTTTTTACTTATCAAAATTTACCGTGAAAGAAAAGAGCCAAAACGTGCGTTATTTTTTATGAATAAGGGGGTATATCGTTTAACTACAGACACAGAATACTTAATGGTATGGTCATCATCATCATTAATATTTCGTGTAGGTGACACGGTCAGCCGATCATGCACACCCTGATGTTAGAGTTCTTCGGAACCGCCTCTCGGTCTCTGATGTGGTTCTTTTATCGACTACCAGATCGCAGCCGGCATGGTTTAACGTGCCTTCCGAAGGCACGATTTATTGACACAGTCCAATGTTCTAATTGTGTGTATCCTAACTTCCTAACTAATAATATATATGCAAAAGTGAGTTTGTTTGTTACGGTTTCACGCCCTATCTACTTCACCAATCTTCCTGTTTCGCATATGCATAGACATAAGTGTTGAGAAGGACATAGGATAACTTTAATATCGGGAAAAAGCAATGTTCCCGTGGGAAACGGGCGCGGGCGAAAACTAGTATACTATTCTATGTGTTACAAAGCATAAAACAAACAAATTGATAGGTATCTATTGATCTGATTAAAGGTTTCTAAGTTGTCTGAAAGAAATTGTTTCTAGCTGCTTTAAATGTCAAACTATGATGTGACGTTAAGTTTATATTTAATGATTAAAATATGTAAAGCTGGTGTGACTTGTGCAATAAAGAAATTAGTATTTTATTGTTAGTACCTTGTAATAACTATATTATTTAAAGCAATTTATTATACTTTGTGAATTATGTTTAAGTCCTTACCTAATAAAATATTCTGTGTGTCAGTCGAGTTGGACGTTCTGAATTGTAATTTATTTTTGTTTGTGTTAGGAACCAAAATACATTTTTAAAAAGGCTACTTAATGACATTGTTCCTATTTTCAAGGGCGTTGTATACACACACATTTAATGTTCATTAGGTTTTATGAAAAAATATAATTTTAGCATTTGGTTTGCAGCTTTGATCGTTAATTTGCATAGATTATTATAATAAATCCGTGGTAATTTGTATGATTGGTTGCCAATAATAAAGTCCAGTCTTAAATTATATATTACTAGCTGTGCACCCCTTTTGAAATCAGTACCTACTGTAGTTTTTGAGTTTATTTATTACAAACACACACACAAAAATACAAAAATCTTTCCTCTTTATAATATAAATATAAATAAAACATACTCGTATAATAATTGAAATAGTATCCTGTTAAAGTTTTGAAATATCTTTGGGGTTAGGGTTTTGTGTAATTATTTTTTTTATACTTAAGTATCAATAAAATACCCCTTTTCTTATTAATCTAGCTTTAATTAGTTATAATGTACAGTGGACCATATAAGAAAGTATACCATATTAGATGTAAGTGTTAGGAAATAGAGATATACTTTTTCTGTAGCTCCCTGTCATTATCATTTATATATTAGATTATTTTCATTTACAATTACCACGGCAGACTGATTTAAATAAAACCCCCCTTTTTCATAAAAATAAACAAACGCTTGCTAAGCGTATATTAATAAAATACTTTTTTCCCCTATTCTCTCTTATTGAAATTTATCGTGAAAGAAAGAGCCAAAACACATTTAAGTTGAATCGGGCATAACTTGTTAATTTTTAATATCGAAAATGGCTCTAACGATTTCTTTGAAATTTTAAACATAATATATATAGTCAAAACGATATTCCAGTTAGGTTCCATATCTAGGAAAATTCATTTTACCCATATTTTCACGCAAAAAGATTTTTTGCATAAATCAAGCGAAACTGTCGCCCAGGTACTAAAGATAATTTAACCAAAGATGAAACCAAAAAGCTTTGCTTAAACAGATACAGACTAAATTCCTAAACTGGACGCCTTAATGACACACAATAAGATATTCCACTGAGAATATTCAAATCTCTCCATTATCTCGAATGCAGACTCTCGTTGGCAACTTGGCACCTATCCAAGCGTTTAGCCGACATTAGTACAAGCGAATAATAAGCTAAGGCATCATAACTTAAAATCACTGAATGGATTAAATATAGTGAGATTTCTAGTCACTGAGCGGATGCAAGTTATTGAAAATTCTTAATTTAGATTAAGAAGCTGTAACTTTTTAAATTTTATTTTTATTCTTTTTCGTACACGAGAAATTTTGATTTCTTTTTAAATCAAAAAAGTGGCCAGTGGTATTTGAATTCACACACCATTCCGTACCAGAAGCCGCTTGAAATAATTGCTGCTACTTACTGAAGAAATACGTTTAATGAATTGGAACCTCACTGGCAACAGAGTTAACTACAAAATTTGTTTTTCAAATCTCAATTATGGTTTACAGAGTACTCTTCATTTTCCATCTTTTTATATACCCTAAAAATATGTATAAATGTACATCTCTCCACTGAAATTCATCAAGAATAAGATTTTAAAATATTTGAAACAAAATTTATTTAATTCAAAAGTATGTACTGATTGATATCCATTATCCATTATTTTTTACTATACACAAGTCCAAGTGGAGGCACAGACAAAGCTGCTGTAAATAACTTTGTTACATACAAACAATAATGAGCTCTATGTACAATAATGTGGGTTTGTAGATAGCTTGTGTATAATTAGCAGAAAAAGGGCAAGGTATCTGATGCTCAGCTGAAGTATCGCTACGGTGTCCATGATTTTATATTTTTCCATAAAATATTTTTTACTAGCTTTCGCTCGGGAACTTTCGTGAGTTTTCCACGGGAACAGTGCTTTTTCCCGGAATGAAAGGTATTCTATATATACCCTTTCAATACCACTATGTGTATAGAAATTTCAGTAAGATTACAGTAGATAGAGCGTGAAAGCATATCAAATAAATAAACTCACTTTCGCATTTATAAAATTAGTTAGAATTATTGTTTGTACATCAAGGGTTGCCAGAAGATTTATAGAAAAAATACTCCTTATTCTGAAAATAAATTAGAAAGCTACGTTAACCCATTTAATTTATTTTTAATTTTAAACGTTTTTGTTGAAGTAAAACAAAAATAAATAAATATATTATCTGTCTAAAATGTCAAGTCTCTAGTAATTACGGTTTACGAGATCCAGCCTGCTTATGGTAGACGGACAGGAAAGCTTACAAATAGAGTTCCGTTTTTATACTTTGCGTACATATCTCTAAAAATAGCATCAAATCAACTTAAAAGTGTACGAAAGGCCGCAACAGCGTTCTGAATGCTATCGCAGGTGACCCACATCGTACCAAAAACATGTGCCCTTCTTTAAAGGAATAAGTCCGTTAAAGAAATTAAATCCATACTAATATTATAAATGCGAAAGTCTGTCTGTCTGTCTGTCTGTCTGTCACCTCTTCACGGCTTAACTGCTGGACCGATTGTGATAAAATTTGGTAGGGATGTAGTTAACGACCTGAGGTCAAACATAGGCTACTTTTGGGCGCGATATAACCGGGACCCACGCGGGGCGAAGCCGCGGGAAACAGCTAGTAAGTTTATATTTACAGAGCTGAACTCTACACTTATTGATCTAGTAATTAAAATTTGAATTTTAAATTCTAGAATCGATAAATTGATGCGATCGTAACAACTAATCAATACCCATAGTTCCATACTTATGCTCGAATACTCAAACGCTATACTCAATTTTGAGAGCTGTTCAATTATCATGCTGTTACTGTCATATCTCTGACGTTCAACCCGACAGCATGATACTTGAGCAGCTCTCAAAATTGAGTAGCGTTTAAGTATTCGGGCGTAAATATTATAAATGTGAATGTGTCCATTTCTCTGTCTGCCTGTTACGCTTTCAAGGCTGAACCGCTGGACCGATTTTGATGTAATTTGGCACGGATATTCTATATAATATAGTGTAGGTCCAGGGGTCAAACGTAGGCTACTTTTGGCGGAGCCACGAGCCACAGCTAGTTTGTGATATTTTTTAGAAAAACACTTTAGTACTTACTTAATTAAAATTTTTCCCATCCAATTAAACGTTCGCAGAAACTAAGCAGTTCAAAGAACATTCTAGTAATTTCAAAACAACCAGACCTAACTCCCTGCGAACGTCCAGTTAGACAGTTTGGCGGAGTTCACAAAACTAACATTAACTGCAGCAAACGTATGGCCAACATTCAGCTCAAACTTTTTTTTTTGTTCTTTGTTGAGTATGAGCCAGACACGCCAGAGTGATTTAGAAGTAATTGTCATCGTCTTATTAGTGTCAATGGAAAATTATAAAATATAGTTAGTCTACAGCGAAGCAATCTCAATGGCCTTTGATATTTGCCTCCGTCGTTGTTTACAGAACAGGATGCAGCAAAGGCGAGACACGGCAGCAACTGTGTCATGGTTTGGGTACTAGCAGCGACATCTATTGTCATCAGAAAAACCACACTTTAAACTTAACTTCTGATTTTCATCTTCCTAGAATTAAGTATTTGTAGTTAGCTGGGAGAGTCAGTCAGGGTCGGCCTCGAAAAACACACTGCGACCCATAGAATTAAGAATCGCGCGCGGCTCTAAGGCAAATTTTTTAATCTATGCTGCGACCAAATCGCAGATCTCTTAAAAACGGGAGGCATTAGTACCCGAAATCGGCGAGTGTGTATGAAAGAAGTGATGAGTATGAAGGAAGCGATATGATCTTTAAGAATCGTAGTCAATGGAAATCTCTAGTCTTTGCTTACCATTGTGGGAAATAGAGAATATTTAGTTTACATAGGGCAATTTTCAGCATCTCCTTCTAAAGTCACTGTTGGGATGTTAAAAATTAGATTTTCTTTATAAAAACTGTCAAAATTTGTGAGAGATACAAATAAATTTATTTTAATCCATAATTAACTTACACAACATCCAGGGGATGAAACTTAGTTTTTCAATTTCATAATTGCCTTTTCACATCGTGGTCTATTAATAACTTTTAGGGTCATCACTTTACCTGAATCCTGTCAAACTAACATTGAATATTACACAGGAAACCAATAAAAATTCAAACGATTGCGGTCAAGATAACGCAGCATTTTGTTCGGAAGCCGATAGAATCGAGTCAGCGGTGGCTCAATTTGTGCAAATCAAATTCACACATACGCTGCAGACGTCTACGAATCTCGCGTGATATTTTTGAGGAAATCCCCTTCGAGAATTGTTGGTATTTCCTTTTATTATCAAGAGAAATGAGTTCGATTTTGGTTATGTATGTTGCGAAATTTGAAGAAATACGTTAGCCTGCTGTTATTCATGTAGTAGCTTTATTGTATCAAACAAAAAGTAATCTAACTCCATTTTTTTCATCATCGTAACACCTTTTTTATTTACCGACTGTTGAGCATTTTTATTCTTTGTAATATTGAATATATTTTGAAGAGGAGTTTTGTTTTGAGTTCAGAAAGTTATTTCTATTATAACTTATTCCATGTAATAGAATTCGAGATGTAAGCATTAAAAATTGTTCAAATGTTTACTGAATATGGAAGAATTTGAGTATTTTAACACCTTAGCTACCAAAGGGTACAATAGACATTACTTGGCCATCAGTAATTTAGTAGAGGCATTATGGCAAGAATCTGAAGAAGAAAAGGCTCTTTCTTCGTTTTGGTTTTGGCAGCTTTTTCAGTTCTCAAGTTTACATCCGACTAATGTCAAAAGAGTGAAAGTTTGTAAGTTTGTTACTTCTTCACGCTCATTAAATGGCATAATTTTTTAAAATTTGGTATGAATGGAGGTAGCTGATATCTTGGATTAACACAATTTTTATTTCGAAAATTACGCGATTTCCGTAGGTTTGATAAAAAATTGTTTATGAAACACTGCGGGTAATAGAACCATTAATTGGCTAAGGATACGTAAATTTTTGGTTTTAATAATCAGAGAATTCAGTCTCAAAACGTTCGTAAAGCGTGGTGTCACGCTTGTGAAGTGTTCACGTCGTTAGGAGACGTTAACGACGCCGGTCGACGTGACAAGCGTTTTAAGATCCCGTTCTTGCAATGTGCGAGCTATCTCGCATACGTGGATGATGTTTTGATTCTTGGAAATGTTTTTATGCAGCACTTTATTGAGTTCAGTGATCATTTTGATAAAAAAATGAAACAATTTACTTACTTATTGTGTTTGGTTATTATATTTTAGATGTGTTAATGCTAGTCATTACTTACAACCTATTAGGACACTGATAAATGGAAATGTATATCGAAATTAGTAAGCATAAGTTAAAAATTCTACTTATATTCTGAAGAAATGTAAAGAGCCAACATCAAATGGAAAGAATGACAATGATCAGCCTGTTTCTTTTTGTTTGTTCTGATCTAAAGAGTAAGTAAAAGTAGAGGTAGTAAAAGTACTGGGTACTGTGATAAAGCATTTTAGTCCACGAGTTAGCAACTCGCTAGCGGAGTCCTTCAAGATATCAAGAGCGTAAAAGTTTACGGTGATCATTTGCCAATCTTTTGTAGGCTAATGACTGCCAATGTTATCGTATTAAAAACAAAACAGGTAACAAAAGTAAATAGATTATCACCAAATCAGTAAATGGCACAATACAATTAGCCGGAATTGATGCCCGCTAGCATTTAAATTGATTCGACGCTACGTGAACTGTCGAATTTGATGAGCTAATCATTAGGTTCGATCAAATTGCATTATCATGATTGAAATGTTTTATACATTTGGTAGAATTTAAACCACATAACAGAGAAATTATCCGAATAGAAATGTTTTGACGCGGATTTAGTTCCAGGATCAGTGTGGCTGCATTATTCTCTCTTCTTATCTTAAATTAATACATGTAATTGTAAATATAAACCACACCACACCTTATTAGAAATGTATTACGTAGTTTACAACAAAACCACCTGATATTATTGACCAATAAAAATGGCAATAAATGACGCAGTCAAATTTAACGCCCATTTTTTCTGTGTGAAACGATGGATTGCAAGCGAACCTAGTAACAGGTTTTTCGTTCGCAATGCCACTTCTTGTTAATATTTCTTATTTTTGTGTTTAAAACATTTAACTTTATAACAAAAATATCAACACACACATACACACACATAAATATATAGGGTTATAGACACACTTCCTCTCTTATTTCCACATTATTTCAAAACGAAACTACAGAAAGTACCTATTTTAAATCTGTGTATATTCTTAACAAAACAATAATTAGACCATTGAAAAATTATTTACTAAATTATATTAAAGCATGCACATTATAAAGTTTTGATGTACTAACAAGCAAAATTAGCACTATAACCACTAGAGTAACAAAACCACAAAACAATTTAATAATCTCGCATAGAGATGCCAGTATATTTTAGTAACAAAATTTCAGTTCAATTTTAGGTTATAATAATAACATTAATAATAAGAAATACAATGTAGTAATGAAAGCTAGCATTCACCAATATCATATGCTTCATTTTATCACATCTTTAGCTTACGTTTTAGAGCTCTAAATTTTTAATCATGGTATTAGCTATTGCCATGAGCCAGCACCTAGATTTTAAAAAAAATGCGTCGCTTCAAACTGCGCGAGATTCGAAATTCTTTGGCCATCACAGATCTCCGCCACTTAACTAAAACTATTGAATAAATGTGCGAATGACCTTAAGCTATTGAATATTATAAATGATGTCTACCCAATTATAACGTTATTGTTATATAGTAGAACGGGATAAATAAAAGATGATATTATAAAATATACTCTACTAATTATTTCTAGTTATACAATGAAAGTTAGGGTAGTGGATTGTACAAGCACAAAGTTGGTGACTGAAGTAAAAAAAACAGTTATATACTCAACTGGCTGATGTCAAGCGAAATAGGACCAACAATTACCAGTCGAGCCATTTATAGGGCACTCGGGGACGCCGCGGTGAGGGGAGGTGGTCCGGCTGCAGGGGCTGGTAGTGTCAGCAGCACCACCCTATAATACAACAAGTCATTAGCACTATGCTTTTGAAATGCATGTTTAAAAACTTCTTTTTCTAAGTGTACCTCTTCAACTAGTGAAGGTTAGTGATTAGTCTGTTAAAAACCTTTTTGTCCTTAGCTCTTCGGAATATCTCTACTGCTCTTGCTATCCCAGTCTCTCGGATGTTCAACAGCCATTTTTTTTCTTCTTTCAGCTTTCCTCTCTCCAGATACTTTATCTTTCTTTATGGTCTTATCTTTAATGTCAAAAAATATGATCCATTATACAACGATTTAATAACTATGTATGGTCTAGTAGCGGCTAATGACGGAGCAATCAACGCAGCTACATACTGTTTGAAACTAAGTTAACAATCAAGCCATTAAAAAAAAATACGTCATTAATGTAAATGGAATTATAAAATTTTATTTATACATAATTATAGGTATGTATATTATAATAATACTTTAAAAGTACATGCCAACTGCCTTTTTGTTTTTAATTTATTATCTCGGGTCAGCTGGAAAAAAAATCTATAGAAATAAGTAGCTCCCTTGTACAAAATTTCCTAATTTTAAGTTTCCTATGTTTGTATTTGAATGTGCATGAATTAAATATATTAATAAAACAAAAGTTCTTTTGTGGCCAAGTGAATGCACTCCCTGAGGGACCGAACATAGTTATTACTTCCTTCCGTAGCAGTGTTACTATTCTGAGCTTTTAGTAACGCCTCCATTTATCTTTAATGTTATAAGCCACATTAACCTATTTTCTTGCAAGTGAAATTCTTCGTACATTTGGTCAATAACAATCTATATGCCATAATCATTACATAGTATAAAACAAAGTCGCTTTATCTGTCCCTTTGTCCCTTTATATGCTTAAATCTTTAAAACTACGCAACGGATTTTGATGCGGTTTTTTTAATAAATGGAGTGATTCAAGTGGAAGGTTTTTATGCCCATGCGAAGCCGGGCAGGTTGCTAGTTATAAATATTTAGTACGATGCTATAACTGTTTTTGCTTAAGAATGATTATTTTTAGCAATATCTAAATCTAATAACCGTGTATTAAAGCATTTAAGGGAACGATAAGACCTTTGTGGCCTAGTGGTTACGCCGGGTTGCCAACACTGAAGGTTCCGGGTTTGATCTCCAGTCAGGTCAAGATGAATTACCTTCTTCAGATTGGCCTGTATCTTGGATGTTTATACATTAACTTATATATTATTTTGTACCTCATCATCATTTCAGTTGCAAAGCGGACTGGAACAGGCTACCCGAGAGTGTCATCGCTGCACCTTCAGTCAACGCTTTTAAAAATAGATTAGACAAAGTATAAAATCTCCAAACTTAAGATACACACGCATCAGCTTTATATGCTGCTAGTGTGTTTAAGAATATAAATAAATAAATAAATAAGCTGTCCACTGCTGGACATAGGCCTTCCCCAAAGATTTCCATGATGGATTCCAGGATGACCGGTTAGAAATAGAATGGATCCAGCGCCTACTTATTATTTTATTATATTATATATATATATATAAATCAATTGCTGTTCGTTAGTCTCGCTAAAACTTGAGAATGGCTGGGCTGATTTGGCTAATTTTGGTCTTGAAATATTTGTGAAAGTTCAGGGAAGGTTTAAACGGTGAGTAAAGTGCAGGTTCAGGCGGTACGGAGTTCGCCGGGACAGCTAGTTTATTATAAAAATATACTGTCGTTGAGTTAGTATCTCACAACACAAGTCTCGAACTTACACTGGGTCTAGCCCAATCTGTGTGATTTGTCCCTATATATTAATTTAAATAAACTGATCTACGCAGAATACTACTCGCTAATTGGCAAACCAATATGCAAGCACAGTGCAGCAAAACAAAAGACAATCAGTAAAGTAATTTAGGAAAATAACTGGAATTAACTTCAAAACACTCAATTTGAAACTATCCAGTCATAAGCTTAAGCTAGGAAAATTTCGTAGCAACTTTGGCGGGCTTATTGCTTCATAATTTATTTTTGACTTTAAGACGTGGTTAATAAACATACAAAATTCAACTTTTACACGTTGTAATAAGGATTTTAAACTATATTTTAATATGTATTCTGCGAAAGACTTTAGCGCTTTATTAAATTCTGAACATTTTTGACGTAAAGATAACGTACGTAGATGATATTAATTAAGAAAGCTGATAATTTTATTAAGAAACTTTAGTAATATGTTTTTGATAATTACTTAGTACCTGGAATGTTTTAATAAAATGTCTTAAGGAATAAGAAAGAGTTTATGAGTAAATAAATACAGCTTTGTATACTCCATATTTAAAGTTATAAGTTTAATGGTTACATTGACTTATTAATGAATGAGCTTTCCTTGCCTTGATCTTCTTTAGATCATACTAGCTGTAGCCCACGACGTCGTGCGCGTGGGCATCGTTCCCGTTATCGTGGGAATTTCGAGAATTCCCCTTTTCTTTTATAAAAAGTTTGTCTAAAAAAATAACCAACACAAAAAAAGAATTATCCAATTTAGTGCATTCGTTCGAAATCAAACATGCGTTGAGTTCATTCAAATTACGATAACTTTTTTTAATGAAACGATTTTGACGAAAAAAACTTTAGATGAGGGCGAGTCAAAACGAGTATAGTATTGTGTAATCCGTGCCAGTATCTAGCAATGAAAATTGCGTTGAATACTTGTATTTAGTATAAGGTATTCTGTGCCGGTATCTAACCACCTTTCGAGTTCTGTTTAATCGACTGGTTTCCCACGCTATGTCTGAAGTAGATATAAACAGAGTAAAAGATGGACCTAGACCTTGTAATTTTTGTGACCTAAAATGTAGTGCAGACCAAAATACTGCATTATGCCACCGCACATTAAACACACTTGTACTTACAAACTAATTACAACAATGCGCCAACTTAGTTCCAAGTCTTGGCGCAACTTGCCTGTTATTCCTTCTATAGGTGAGGAATATATTAAAGTGGTAAGTTAAAGTTGCCTTTCTACTAGATTTAAGACATCAGATATGAATATAATTTTGATCTAGTTTTCATCATTCAGAGAAATTTTTCCAAAATGTTTATGAAATACGTGTTGCTTTATCTAATAATGAATTACTTTTCATTGGTCTATATTTTTTGTTGGTTGTATAATGTAGCACTGCATCACCAGGAGCATTGCGAGCGCGTTGCCGACCCTGGAGGAATCTTTGTATGCCCTTCTTGAAGACTCCCATGTTGTGGTCACGAGAAAACCTGGGCAGGTAGTTTAATTTTCATAATCTCAGTGTACGCGTTTCACTTAAAATATAATTTTTAATATAATAAAATTAATTGGAAATCGCAGTAATTATATTTATTTGGTTAACAAATTTTCAAAACTTAATGCTCAATTCTCCGGTGAGTTCTACAATACTTTCACCGGCTTTGAATGATGTAAGGTCACAGCCCCATGTTAAAAATTCCCACAAACAAAATGCATTCACTCGTATTCCGTATTTTCTACACGAGTGCGTTCTGAAACCCCTTTTGTGTTACGAGACCCCATTTTTCCAATAATGCACGGACGTCGCTTTAGATGCATGGGAAATTGGAAAATATAGCAAAAATTTATTACTATTATAGGTAAGAATGAATATTGAAGTCAATACTTCTTAGATCTTTTTACTTAAATTAAAAACTGTAAAAATAACAATAAAATAAATTACCAACATTATTCTAAAGACTGATGCGATCCCATGCGTCAAAAAAATCCTCCACTTTTTTACATCAATACGCTTATAGTAGATATGAATAAAATTGTTAAACCGTGATTGCTATATATAGCAATATATTGTATCTAATACCGGGAACTGGAAATTATTAAACCAAATAGAAAATATAACTGAATGGTTTTATTACCTTTACTGCTGCCATCTAGTAGTCATTAAAGGAAGCACATCATGGGCCGAGAGGCGGATCTAAAGAACTTTAACACTAGAGTGTGCATGGTCTACTGCAACATCTATACAAAATGATGATGATTTTATTACAGTTGTATAGCACAATAGGCGAACTTATATTAAGAGCATTATCTAACAGTCAACCTTTGGGCACAGAATATATAATAGTACTACTTTGGGTCAAGCTGAAATCGTAATGATGATGATACGAACAAGCATACCCCACTCTTCTCACATATACAACTTATAGCTTATTCTGAAACCTACCTTTTCAAGGCTTTGAGGAATACCAGGTACCCAATAAATCTTCTCGTAGTTAAAGCATTCTGCGAAGTTACTCACTGCACAGCGGTACAAAGCGATTCGTCCATAGCACAATTTTCGAAGTATTCAGCGCTTTGATTTGTTTAAACAATTTTGTTGTGCAAATCAATATAAATCATGTAACTATTTTAAACATAGATTAATAAAAATTGCTAGAGCTGCGCGCAATTCCAAATTCTATGATTTTAAATACCTACATATTATTATTCATAAATGGCTGAAAATAGCTGTGAAAAATATTCAAATTTAGATTGCTTGTAATTTCTTTTTTTTATTGACTGGATAGTGGCCAGTACTTCTATTTTTAAATAGACTACATTGACTATATCGTGACAAACTTGAAATCGATTTCTTGAAACAAATCTCAACACTACGACACTACCGAATTTGCGAAGCTAGAATTTGGCAGGATTTAATTTAATTTTCAACTTAGACTACCGTTAAGACATAAAAGACAACAAATGAAGGTTCTCAATGTCCTTATATTTACTACTAACAATCTATTCCGGCTTCGACCGTGGTACAAACATAGCCTATGTCACACGGGGATATTGTGGCTTTCCAAAAGTGAAATATTTTTGCAAATTAATCCAGTTTCGAAGCCTATTCGATGCAAACAAATAAACAATCAAAATGTTTCTAGCGCTAATCTATTATAAAGATATAATAGATTAGCGCTAGAAACAAAAGAAAATGATAAAATTTACATAATGATAAAATATTAATTTAATATGAAATTAGATAAAGATATTATCCTTCATTCCCGGCATTCTAGTAAGAACTACTAATCCAAATATATTTGTTGCTCTTAATTAAAAGACCCCTAAATTATTAGCAGCTGTTACCAGATCGGCCACAGAGATATTGGTGTCAAAAACAGGATGTTTACTTGGCACAGTCTTATTGTATTCTTTACTATATTACATTAAGTTGTAAGACACTCGAAAAACCAATTAATAAATAAAAACAGGATGTTAACTTATTCGCTATTAATTATAACGAAAAATGGTTCTGGTAAATAAGGCCGAGAATGTGGGAAAACGTTTTTTTAATAAAAATAAATGCTGCAAAAATAAATTTTACAACTTTGGTGAGCTATTTTTGGTAGCAGAATTTATTTATTAAGAACGAAACAACAAAATTGTAATAAAAATAAAATTATGCGGCTTAAAATGAGCCCTTATCGCCGTGAATTTCGTAAAAAGCAAGAAAGAGACAAAAGTCAAAATGAAAGGGAATCAAATTATTTATTGTTAAACAAAAGTCTGCTGTGTTAGTTTAGTTTCTTAGTAGGTAATTTATCTTTGTTTTTCGCCCATAACAGAAGAACAAGTGATTTTCATTTGCCTACCATAGTGCCCAATAGTTACAAATTGCAAAACTGTTAAAAGTAGCCGTTTTAAGCAATATAACAAATTAAAATTTTAACAATTTCATAGTTTAATTTTCGATACAAATAACAAAAATAGCGGAGACACATTTATTGGTTTCATTCCCAAACGGCACACCTCCACTAGTTTATTACGTGCGTTCCACATTCATTCGAATATAGAAAAAGTGGGATTTTTTTCATGTCTAGGAGTAGCTTGTTTTTAACCCCTGACGCAAAAAGAAAGGGGTATTAAAAGTTTAACGTGTCTATTTGTGTATTTGTCTGAGGTATCGTAGCTTCCAAACTGATGGCCAATTTTCTGATCCTCTTAGGAGATCTATTCTAAAGATCTATTGCCATTGCCCGGCATCGCTCTGATGTGAAACGCGTGGCCCAAGACCGATTGAAATGGAAAAGCACTGTGGACGCCCTGCGCTCTGCCCCACCTAAGGGAATTAGGACACTCATCATTATAAATTTAAGAGCTAGGCTCTTGTCGGTGGAGTTCCTTCCATTTTTGTCTATCTTTAGCAAGTTCCTTTATTTCTAGATACGACGCAACGTTTGTTTTCTCTTATATTTGTTTCAAATAATTATTCCTTGGTATATCTGGACCCCTACGTCTTTCTATCTTTCCTTCAATGATGTTCTTCATCAAATCATCGTGTCGTATCAAGTGTCTCAACATGTTTCCTCGTCTGTTTAAATTAGGACACTAAGTCACTATTTTAAATGAAAGTCGTAAGAAGCTATTTAGATATTAGAGATCTCCAGTTTGCTTTTAAATCTATTTATATGGTTACGGATTCCACCTGCGTAAGTATTCATGTAGAGTTATCAGAGCAGCCGGTTATAAAAGAAAAGCTGTATCGTGCTTCTGTGTCTTGAGTACAGTAGGCCACAGAGAAAGGCCACTTTATACTTTAAATAAAGTGGTTTATTTATTTGAATTTCTTTACCTCATTAAGAAGAAAAATTATGGATTTTTAAACCTCAAAATCAAAAAAATCTAAATTGTTTATTTCGGTAAGTAGCACAGTTACAATAGATAGTAGTTGGAGCCTACTTTTAAGTATGAAAATACTTGTGCCAGTAGGCTCCGCTCCTCCATAACGCTATATATTGTACCTACCAGGTAAAAAATATTACTAAATAATACAAACGAAACAAATATTTCAGTTGCGTGTGTGAGGATGTGTTTTTGAGTGTGTATGTATGAAAGTGAGAGGGAGTGTGTGTGTGTGTGTGAGAGAGAGGGTGTGTGGTGTGTGTGTGAGAGAGAGAGAGAGGGTGTGTTTGTGTGTGTGTGAGAGAGAGGGTGTGTGTGTGTGTGTGTCTGTATTTTCTTACTTTTTTATTATATATTAGGTTACCTGTTTTAGGCTAAATAATAAGTAATACAAAGTATTTAAATATCGTGGTACTGTGCAGGCTGACCTGCGTAGAGAGGCGCTGTAAACTGGAGAGCCATCGCGCAGAATAGAAAACTGCGGCGCTCTCTCGTTTTGGAGGCCAAGATCCACTTCGGGTTGCTGAGCCAGCGGAGTAAATATCTAAAAAGTAACTAGTCAATGAAATCCAAAATATATTTCCATTTTCGATATTATGAAACCTAAACCGCATTTTCTGTCTCCATTGTAGTATTCAATGAGAATGTGTGGACGATATAAAAGATTGCAAGTTCGCCGCCGTACTAAAACCCATTTCGTTTCGATACTGTCCAGTTAAATGACTTAGAAAATCCTGGTCGCATTGCTCGCCGTATTTGGTACATTGTATTTTGAATTGAAATTTCTTTATTTAGAAACATGCTCTCTGGGATATTTGTCAGGCGCTGGATGCAGGCTGCATCCGACCGGTCATTTTGAAAATCGTCGGGGGAAGCCTATGCTCAGCAGTGGACAGCCTACGGCTGAAATGATGATGATGATAATGGGATAATTTTTCTTGAAGAATTTTAGATTTAAAGAACTTTATTGACTCATAAATAATACAATAGTTCACTTATAATGAGTCTTATACTAGTTAATAATAACGATTTTTGACATATTTTTAGTATTTATTATCAAAGGGTACTTTTACAAAGGGAAAAAATGCTGTCCACACCTAAAACAAAAGAAACCAAAATAAATATCAAAAATTTTAAAAAAAAATGCGTCGATAAATATAATCTTTTATTAAAAAATCTTCGCTCGAGCGTGTTTCCTAATTGCATACCTGTGCATCTTACATATCAGAGCTTTTTAATTAGTCCTGATTTGACAGTACTGGTTATTACAATACAGCGACTGCCGTCTGACCTCCGAAACCTTACAGGGAAACCAGACCAAAAGGAACATGATCCGGTTATGGTAGCGGCCAACACTGTCAGATTTTTCAGGCTGCCTTAAGGCATCTGATATGTCAGATGCCTAACAACTTTCATCTATCGATATCAGCCGGGACCAATGGCTTTACGTGCCTTCTCAATCACGTAGGAGCTTGAGATAGAAATTCCACTAATAGCGACCAATCCAAGCATGAAATTTGTATTTTTTATATATTTTAGAAGAACTAGGAGTGAGGAAGACAAAAAAAAGATGGATGGATTGTATGAGGGAGGATATGACCATATTGACCATGCAGGGGTATGACGCAGGAAATGACTGGAGATAGGTCTAAATGGAAGGAACTTACAAACTGTGCCGATCCTACATAAGAAAGTGGGATATATGAAATATGGATAGATATATGAGGGTCTCGCCGAATGGGGAAATCATGACATAGGCGATGCGGCTAACACATCACTATTGATTTCCTGTTTCAACTACCATTATGCTTAACGTGACCTAAGGTCTTATGGCTCTAAGCTCTGTCTACCCCGTATGGGATAAAGACGTGACTATATGTATGTATGTATGTACCATTGACATAAAAATTATACATGTTGATACAAATACAAACAACTTGTACAAAGTAGGTGTGATAAGGTAAAGGAAAAAAATAATAAGTTTATAGGATTTACATTCGCAAAACGAGTTTCCTATTTTTGCACTTTACTAAGTTCAACTACAAGCAATTGCTAGTTAAAAGTTATCGAGTTCTATTTGAAAATCTTTCTATCACGGAGTGTAGAAAATTCTTATTGAAGAAATCGAAGTTTCGTTTAGTATGTATGTGATATATGTATATGAGTAAACACAGAAGGATTTATGATTTTTTGTAAAAATTCTTTGAAATATAATAACACTAGCTGTCGCCTGCAGCTACGCCTGCGTGGGAATCGGTTATTTCACGCCATAATTAGCTTATGCTTTACACCTAGTCAATACCAGTAGTTACTACATCCATGCTAAACTTTATCAAAATCGGCCCAGCGGTTTAGCCGTGAAAACGTAACATACAGACAGACAAATAGACAGATAGATAGATAGACAGACACACTTTCGCATTTATAATATTAGTATGGACGTGACTTGGACTTAAGTCCACACATTTTAGTTTCACTGTGAAGTTTAAATAAAAAGTTAAATAAATGTGTATGTATGAAAGAACTTAATTCAGAAACCAAGGGTTTGGTACAAAAACTTAGTATTTCAGCTAAGCAAAATTTAGTGCGAATAGTACAAAATAGTAAATATGTACGGAACCCTAAAAACAATAAGTTTTTCTTTTTATTTTGAATTTAATTTAATTTTCATTATTTCTAATAAAAAATAAAATCTAAAGCTGAAGAGTTTGTTTGTTTGAACGCTTATAACTTAAAAACTACTAGTCGGATTAAATTTTTTTTTTTTGTATATGAAAGTCTGATTCATAAACACTAAATGGCGAGTGAAACCGCGGGGAACAGCTAGTAAACTATAAAAGCTACAAAAACGCTGCGAAAGATTTGTTGCTACTACCTAGCAATTACGGCTCTTGACAAAGCGGACGGACGGATGAACAGAAACTTTATGTCCAGAACCCTTGATTCATTTTGCATTGGCAAACGGTCCCTGTGATAGTATTCATTTACTAGGCTATAGAATATCTTGAGAAAGCTACTAGTTTTTAGTTGATCTCGAAAAATTTCACCGTATTACCATTTTCGGACCGTATGGAAAATAACTATCTTTACTTTTAAGTCTCCAATGCATTATCAATTCACTATTAAATCTACGGGTCACATTCACTAAGAAATACGTGTGACGTTTATCGCTGATCGGTGATAAACCTGAACTAGGCTTGGAAACCAGCCAGCTCTGACCGTGCTGAGTGTCAAGATTAGACTCGGACTGTCACGCTCAACACGGAGCTCTAGGTTGAGATCACAGAAATAAGGAGATAATAATAGGTGAGTACTATCTCGGGATCATTAAGTCAGCAAGAAAGTGGAGCCAGCTGAGGAAGCAGCCAGTAAAGCGAAGATAAGAGGGACTATATAAGGGTTATCTTGTTACAAAATTGAGGAGCTCGATAGGCTAGTGCGGCGCGCGTTTTCGTATCGATAGTGCGCGTCAAGCGACGGCGACGGCGAGTGCGCGGCCATATTTGGATTGGTCGCCATTAGTATCATTCCTTTCTAGAGCTCCTCCGTGCTTCGAAAAGTACGTTAGCCGTTGATCCTGGTTATTATCGGTAGATGGCAGCCGTTAGGCTATGTCAGATGCCTTTAGGAAGCCTAAAAAATCTGATACTGTTGGCCATTAATATACCCGGGTCATATTCCTGTATGTCTGGTTTCCCTGTAATAAAGGTTACGGAGGTTAGACGGCAGTCGTTCTATTATAATAACCAGTTCCGCCAAATGAGGACCATGATTAATAGCGTACCCTGGGCTCTGAAGCGTAAGCTGCGAGAAGATGCAACCCGAAAACACGCTCGGATGAAAAAGAAGAACTTGTAAAAAAATGTTTAAAATATCTACAAAGTTAGTCTGTGATAAGTCCAAACTAAAGTTGACAGCCAGCTCTGACCGTATATAGAGTCATTAGAATTGCTTTATCTGTATTTCCCCATTTCTTATATCTCTAACTAAATCGCTATCAGTTGGCCGGAATTCTTGTGAAGAATAGAATTTGTCGGCGTTTCTCCCTCCAAGATGGAACTTGATAACGTCATGTTAAAATTTATGAAACTCTGTGTCGGTTTTGTTGAAAAATTTATGCTTTCGCTTTTCTGGTTCCTTAGTAATTTAGATCATAAATAATTAGTAGGCATCACTTGCGTATTCGATCATATGATGTCGGTGCTTAAGAATAGAATACTCCGATTCGCAGAGCCAAGTAAGTAATATAGAAGACCAGGAGTACTATTGTTTAAATCACAGAATTTAGAAGAAATATTAACAAAAAGTGGCATAGCGCACGAAAAACGTATCACTAGTTTGGCTTGAAAGCCAACGTTTCACACAAAAAAATGGGCGCGGAGTTTTATTGCGTCATTTATTGCCACTGTTATTGGTCTATTATATTAGGTGGCTTTGTTGTAAACTACGTAATACATTTCTAATAAGGTGTGGTGTGGTTTACATGTATTAATTGAAGATAAAAAGAGAGAATACGCTGCCACACTGATACTGGAAATAAATCCGCGTCAAAATATTTCTATTCGGATAATTTCTCTATTCTGTGGTTGAAATATATGAGATATTCAAAATCGGTGCCGAATGATTGTCTTTTGTTTATGATTATTTTCATGTGACATAACTGGTGACTCGAACGATTATCAATCGACTTACTGGTTTGCGTTTGTCATACATTTCAAAAATAGCACTCCAGGCCTAGTTTATTTAGACACGATGTTGCATCATTTTCATGACTGGTCACTTGCCCGACACTACCATGGATATGCCAAATGTTTGCTATTGATAAAACCTACCATCGGCCATACAGCGGTACAAGGAAGTTCAGACCATATAGGTATTTGATTTTAGGTTGCCTTTTAGTATATTATCTTGGCGTTGTTTAATTTACTTTAAAACTAGCCTAGTAGTGCATATTTATATATATAGATTTAAGCAATTTCTTTGTAGACAACATCATCATCTTTTGATGAATTTTAAGACCCAAGGCAAAATTAAAAATAGAACACTGGCATTCAAAAATCAAACTTGTGAATTTCAAGACAATTGGTGGAACTCAAAAATCGAACACTACAAACTAATTCTCAATACATTCACATCACGTTCGCGATATACTTACATACGTTGATATCAAGCGCAGCGTTCGTACATCACAAAATGGCCGATGGTGAGTTGGCTATGATCCAATCGTGTCGTGAGTGTCATGACCAACGATTGACTTATTGCCTGCCTGCACTACGCCAATACGGCTAGCTTTGACACCGAGGGAATATGGGAATAAGTTATATGTGATAGATAGCTGTTTATAAATTAACTTGTTTTGAATTTGTAAGGTTGAGCAGTCCACTTTCAGCACCCAGTTATTCAGCACCTGCACATTCAGCACCTAGCCTACTTCACTTTGAGTACCTATGGGGCTTAACCAACTTCACAATTCCAAAACGGTAACGAAGTGCGACAAGAACAAAATGTATGGGATAAACTTAACATTGAACACGTGATTTACCGTAGCTTAAGTCAATCCCATACATTTCATTATTATCGACATTCGCCAACGTTTTGAAATTTTGACTTTGGCTAAGCCGCAAGGAATGAAATGGTTTTCTAACACAATCAGGTGTAAATATGCATGGAAGTAGCCTTTTACAAAAAAAAAATAAAGGAGAAAAAAATGATACCTGGACCTGGAATGTTTCATTAAACATCCATAATTCCATTACATATTTACTTAATATTAAAAATTCGAAAGTCTGTCTGTCGGTATAACTGTCTATCTGTCATGCTTTCACGGGTAAACCGCCGAACCGATTTTGATGAAATTTGGATGAATATTGTTAAAGATCAAATGTCAAATATAGCCTACATTTGGGAGCTTATTTGGAATTAAATGTAGAGATGTCATTTTACCTTTGTGATATTAAACGTTTAAATGCTATATATTCGAGTCCTTCGTGGGTAGAACCATGGACAACAGCTAGTAAAAAATAAAAATAAATTATCTAAAGTACAATGTTCATAGTATTACGAATCGACCGCTCATATGTCGTATCTATTTGACACAACTGATTTTTAAAATCAACGGGTATAGCATATGCAATTCTATCTCGCAGACATTAATCACAATTTACAACATTCCATGTTTTCTTAACATCAAGACTGATGACACTGTAGACTCTTCATGATTACAAATAACAGTACAGACAAAGGCAATTTTCGTTCTCAATTTATAATAACGACATGCATATTTGAAATGAAGTCGCATTACATTCAACGAAAATTAATTTCCACATATTGTTCACGTCTGACATTGAATTCAAAATACGACTTACATTCAAAGGCATAAGGTTCTAAATGAAAAACTATTCTTGCGTAAGTTTGTACACAATAAGGATGACAGGTCTGAGATACAAAACAAGTTAACTAATTAAGCACACTAAATTTTGAAAGCAAATTGCTGCCATAATTTTAAACTATAGTAGTGACAAGGCGAGACAGGTGAATGTAATGTTTCTGATGGTATACAAGACATATGTTCTAATTTGTCTAAAGTAATCCAATTATCCAACTAATGTTATAAATGCGACAGTGAGTTTGTCTATTTGTTTGTTTGTTACCTCTTCACGCTATCTACTGAACCAATCTTCCTGAAATTTCGCATACACATAGCTAAGAGTATTGAGAAGAACATAGTGTACTTTTCATTTCGGAAAAAAGCATTGTTTCTGAGGGAAATTCATGCAGGCGAAGCCGCGGGCGAAAGGTAGTTGTAATTATAATTTGATTATTTAAAGCAAACAAATTTGAAATTTATTGGGAATGGTTATTGGTTGTTATGGGAAAAATTAAACAAATATTATTATTAGAGTGAGAGAGAGCGAAACTATGATTATTTTTTGTTATTTATTTTCAAACTAGCCATGTCTGAACTTATCGCTTAATTTTATTTTTATTTACTATATGAGGTTTTTGAAAAATATGGTTTTTAACTTTTTATGACATCAACAAGAAAACAAAGGGTAGTTTTTTTCTTAATCTGAGATTCTAATAATTTTATGTCAATCCCAATAATAACTAGCAAACAATACATTTCAAAACCACTAAAATCAATTACAAATTGAAAAAAAAACTTAACCAACTGTTGGTTTTAACACAAATTCGATTTACTGTTAAATTCAAAGTTGGAAGCACAAATCATTGAACTCATGGAAATAAAGCTGGATGACATTAATTTCTTTAATTATGAAGAAATGCCATTATACTTAACTGAATGAATGTTTTGTATCGTCTTTATTTAACAACTACCAAGTTTTCTGCTTTCCTAAAATTTCCATTTTTTATAAAATTAATACCAATTTTGTATGCCTGACGGCGCAGCATGGCGCACAGTAACTAATTTAATACTAACACCCTTAAATGTACCCATGTCTGACATAAAATAAATGAATTATGAATTATGAATTATGAATTATAAAAATTTTACTATTTGAAAATGCATTTAGTGTAAAACCTTTTGCCTTTTTTCAGTATGCGAAAATGTAAATAAGTTTCTTTATAAAACTCTCTAAAGAGTAGAAGAGGTATCAAGAGGAAAAATCCAAACACCATGTTGTTTCCTAAGAGCTTTTTTTCTAAACGATCACTATTTTGAATTTTTGGTTAGTTCGCAACGACTCCGAAAGCTTTTTCTTTATTTGCTTTGAATCTAATGTAATTAAATGGCCTGACTGGAATTCAGTTTTACTACGAAGTTTACATTTGAATGAACGTTTTACAACTTCAATCAACACTTTTATCGCATTCAGTTTTCTAATGAAATCTCAATTTATTTTAATTTAACAGATTGGTACTAATTTAAATAGATGGGCTGACGAAATTTCAGTCAGCAATTCCAACTAGTTTTGGACTCAAAACATGTTTTCATGTTTTAGCAATTAATGTTTCATAATCATTCTCTGTATTGGCATTTGAAAGATTTATTTATTACTAGCGACTCCTCCTGGCATCGCATGGATGCAATATTATATGTTATCCATAAAAACCTTCCTTATTTGAATCACTCTATCTATTAAAAAACCGCATCAATATCCGTTTCAAAGATTTAGCATTAAGGGACAGACAGTGGAAAGCAACTTGGTTTTAATCATTATCTATCATCAATTCAGCCGCAGGTTGTCCATTGCTAAACACAGACCTCCCCAAAAGCTTTTTGAATGTCCAGTAGGTCGACCGCCTATCTCGATTCTCTCCTCTCGTGATGGCTACTTGTATCGCTATCGCCACATTTTACTCCGCCTAACTACGCTATTTTAAGCGTTTTGTATGTGGCGGAGCGAAATGTGGCGATAGCGATACAAGCAGCCATTACGGGAGGAGAGAATCGAGATAGGTGGTCGACCTACAGTTGGAAGAGGCCTGCATCCAGCCCTGTGATCTTAAGCTCATCTTTCTGGTCGGTGTCAGATGCTACTTTTGACCATACGTAGTCGCCATTCAAAAATATTTCTCCCTGTTACTTTTTTGCGACTCAGTTTTTCTGTCTTTCTTTTGCATTAAGTCCGCCAATTGTACAAGTATTTTGTACTTATGGAACAATAAAGATTTATTAAAAAAATAAACATTTCTGTCCCATCGGCAAATAATCATTCCCGGGATGAAAGGTATCCAATACTTCTAATTATGTATATGCGAAATTTCAGGAAGATTGCTTCAGTAGATAGGGCGTGAGAGGGTAACAAACAAAAAAAGACGTGTGGCACTGGGGATTGCAGCGATAAAGCTATTTCATAGCATTTTTATCAACATGCATTGTATGAACATAGTAGGTACATGTAGGAGTAGGCGGAGTACATGGTAGGTTGTTAAGTTTTTTTTTTTTTTATTTTTTTTCCGTTCGGAATTTCTTGATTCGCTCGCCGCGCTCAAAGCCCGCTAAAAGCTTTACAATTTAAAAACAAACCAATAAAAAAATAAACTCACTTTCGCATGTATACTATTAGTTGAGATAAGTATGGATAAACTTTCGTATTTAGCTAACATTTAATATTGATTAAATTTAATGGACACCTGTTTTTCCTGTTACCTTTCTTGCGTCAGAATTAACTAATCCGTTTGTACGTGATCCCTACTCCGGGTCAAAGTGAATTTTATAGAATAAGAATACTTAAGTGTACCTACTTAAGTTTGTCATTTGCTTGAATAATTACTCTCATTCTCAATCAAAAGTATATCTGCAGTAATAATGTAGGTACTTACATATGTATCTACTTAGTTTGTCATTGCTTGAATAATTAGGTAATTTTTCATTATCAATATTATATTTTTGCGATGATTGTATAGTTACTTGCATAATACGTCTTAAATACAGTACCTGGGCGATCGAGATATATATAAGTACTGAGAGTATATAAAGGTATATATATACGCAAAACTTACCTAAACTTTTTGCTTAACAATAAAAAAAATCCTTCCTCAGATTTGAGTGCCTTTTTAAAATACAGTCCACACGCATATCAGCTTTAAAAACATATCTCATTCCATATAACGCCTAAAGCAGTAGTACAACTACATAGTAAGTCTTTTAGTAGAACATACTTTGTATAGACAGACATTGTTCCCAACCTCGTAAATATTTTATAACATTACGTGCTAAAGTGCGAACTGTTGCAGTATTTGGGCCACTTTCTTATATCTTCTTATCTATTATATCTTTTTCTTAAATAATTAATATGAAAATATTGAATTCTTATTCTGAATGCTATTTATCACTACATATTATAAAACAAAGTCCCTATATTGTCCCTATGTATTCTTAAATCTTTAAAGCTACGCAACATATTTTGATGCGGTTTTTTAAATAGATAGAGTGATTCAAGAGGAAGGTTTTTATGCTTATGCGAAGCTGGAGCGGATCGCTAGTTGTTTAATAAGATTGAAGTTTAACACATAAAATACAAGTATGTATAAGTAAAAAACATTATAGCTGTTCGTTTAAACTAGTTTAATAAAATTTTAGAAATACCTTAGTGCTATGCAACTAATATTCGTTTATTAACTCATTACATAAGTGCATATAATACATTGTATTCTATTTGTCTTGATTTTTATTGAAAAAACTGAATCGAAATCGTAGTTAAGATTTAAGCATACATAGGGATATAGGTACTGAGAAAGCGACTTTGTTTTATACTATGTAGTGATGATATCAAGTTAAATGTATACGAAATATGAGTTAATACTTTCACTGAGTTTATAAAAGTTCCATGTTACTATCAAGTTAAATGAATATATTTTTTAAAAATTTAATAAACCGTTAATATCTTTAAAAAAATCAAAGTTATATTATGTTATAATGACTTTTACTACCAACACATTTTTGTGCTAATGCTTATCCCAATTGATTCAATTTTCATTTAGGGTAGCTCAACCATTCATAGAGTGATTTGAATTTAATTGCAAGAGGCTCTGACAAAGCCGCAAGAGAATTTGGGTTGCAAGCAATGTTGGCTTGGAACAAACAATTAAGCACCAAGATCCCTGTAACCCTAAACATCGACAGGATAGCCGTTATCCAAGTCCAAGACTAAGTTCCAAATATATTCGAGCTCTATTTTTGGTACAAAGCAGAAGCAGAGGCGATTTTGATAAGATTTGAAACTGCGGTGTGTGCTCACCTTTGCCAAATAGAATAAGAAATAACTAGGTTCACAGTACATTGAAAAAATAAAAATATAATAAAAAAAAGAGATAATTATTTAGGTATTTAAATACATAGATTAAAAAAAAATACCTCGCCGCGCGCGATTCCAAATTCGTTGTTTTAATATTATAAGATAAAAATAATATTGATTGAAATTATATTGATTCAAAACTGGTTATTTGTCTATATCATAATCTGTAAAGAAGAGCAAGCTTGAAATCCAAAAATCCTCAGACACAGGGTGTTAGATAGATAATAGAATATAAAACTTCTTGATCACGACTTCAATAGGTACGTATAATATGCAGCATACTAGGCATAATCCGCAAGGTAAAAAACACCGAGCTGCACTCTAAAACCCAGATAGTCAATGTGGGCGTTAAGGAGGCCAAGCTAAATTGCAGTGCAGACTAGCAACATCCTGGGTTCCAGAAGGACGTAGACTGAGGGATAAACCACGCAAAAGATGACCTGGACAAATTCGAGACTGGATGGCAACGAACGCGTGTAAAATGAAAGGGAGGCCTTTTCCCAGCAGTGGGACAATTAAGCCTACAAACAAAATATGAGAACATTCTCCTTTTTTTTGAAGGCGGTTAATGATTTAAAGTCGGTTAAATAATGAATTCAACTTTGCGGACGATAAGATGAAATCGCTCATAACTTATGCCTTAGCACATAATCCCTGCATCTACGGTTATTATGTGAAGCTGTGGTTTGGTTATCTCTGTTTGTGGTAACGTTCACCATGGATAAATTAATGGCCATGCCTGTTAGCCTAGTCACGAATATTAATAATGATAAGCACAAAATATCATTCACATTTGGATTTATAAAAGGTAGAAATTATAATCAACAAATGAATAAAACGACAAATCTAAAATAGAAATATATAAAAAAACTTTTTTATATGAAACATTAGAATTACTATACACTTTTATTAGGGTCAAATTGAAACGATAAACAAAACGAATAAAGAATTTGTAATAATATGGGCTAAAAAAAAAACTTGCCGCCGTGGTAAAGCTATTTCATAGCATTTTTTTTTTTCAATTTATGCAATAAGTACGAACGCTCGGCCGCGAAGTGGTGTTAGGTTATATTTTCATTAGGAAATTCTTGATTCGGTCACCGCGCTCCAAGCCCGAAAAGCTATGCAATACCTTAAAAAATTTTTGCTTATTCGTTTTGTAATTATAATATATAAGAGCCCCAATAACAACGACATCCATAGGAAAATACTGAGTGCTCTATCATTAACTGAGAAATCGCAAGAAGAAAATCTTTAGTCTGATAGACGTTATTTATATGTACGCCAGCGCGAAAAAAGTTTTGTGTATATTCTCTCGAAAATTTATTTGATCGAAAACCACCGCAAGTAATGACGTCATCGTGGTGAACACACGGTCACTCCTTGACATAATATTGGATAACAATTAACCTGTTCTGGCTTCATTTTTTTTTTCTTTAGGCACCTGAAAAGGTCAGGCGGCAGTAGTTGCTCCATTGTAATATACATCTTCATCATTTCAGCCACAGGCTGTCCACTGCTTATAATATAAAGTACCGCCATATCTAGAACCATTATGAAAAGCGTACCCTGGACCATAAAGTGTAAGCTGAGCATATAATTAAGAACTTAATTAAAAAACTACATTATTAAGAAATGTACGGATGTTGGTAAATCGTTTTATTCATATCAAACTCATATTGTTACCCATTGTAAAGTACAATTTCTTATTACAGTGAAATACAGTCGAGACCTGACCCTAGTCATTAGGGTATCTGCTCCCGACTGTACATTGCAATAGCTACTTCCCAGTTGACAGCTAGGGAAGATTACATTGAAGAACGTGACCTCATAATATATTAACGAGATAACGTCAACAAAGTCGGTGCAGTGTTGCAGTGGAAAGGATTTTTTTCTTCTTAAGTCTGTCGTTTGTTTGACCATATGGTATTTTTTGTGCTATGTTTTATTTGTGTTCTGTGCCATTGTATCTCAAATAGTTTTTGAACAAAAACTTCAATTGTTATTCAGATGTCTACCAAAAAGAGAGATATTCAAATTCGTTGTGTGTGTTTGACCGAAAAAGATATTTTATTTCAAATTATCGGCACTTTTATTGGCTTTTTTATCTCTACAAACCCAATTGCTTTTGCGATTCAAATATTTCTGTGGCAGCAAAATGGTAAGAATGAGTACAAAACTTTGAAAAGTGTAACTCAGAATATCATGTCTTAATATGTTTGCTAACGCGAATCACTTAACAACGAACACAATCTACTACGAAACACTTAATAACGAAGCCATCCGATAGGTACCCAAGCTGACGATCTATATACAGTGAGCTGTATACAAATGTGTAGTGTGTGTGTTTATTTATTGATTTAAATTTACTCACGCACAACCTTAAAAAAACAATACCTAAGTGTGGGTTTAAAACTTTTCTAAGTAACTGACTATACGTAGGTCTATTTAGACATTAACTTTTTTCCCATTTTCAATACCAATAATTATTAACTTGATAACTCACATGTTAAGAATGAATTTCCCTTAACACTTTTCCAGAAGACTACACTTATAACATGTCCATTGTATCATGACGTTCATTTAAAATGCATGAGAATGCAGCTGATTGATGAATGGAGCCAAGAAGCCAAGATATGAACGCTCCATCATACTTACAATGCATACGGATAAGTGATTTTAAAATATATGATGCTTGTTACAAAGGAAAGCTTTGTGTAATATTTTATGGTAGATTTTGCGGGAAAAAGATAATAAAAGAGGTAGGTTTATACTCATTATCATGATTTCGTGTAGGTGACACAGTTAATCGACCATGTACACCGTGGTGACAGAGTTCTTCGTAACCATCTCTCGGCCTCTGATGTGGTTCTTTTAATGACTACGAGATGGCAGCCTGCAATGCTATAAACAAACTGGAAACAACTAAACAAAGTATGCTTCCCGTGGAAATCAAACCTATTACCCCCGAGTCTACAGGCACGCCTTTACAACTAGACCACGTATACTAAGAGAATAGTAAAAATTATAATTCTAAAAATATACCTAACATTTCAATATATTTATTTGTTTTGTTTATTTACTTTCTTCAATATGAAAGTAATTAAACAAAACAGGCAAGCGGACCCTTAGCTTCAAAGCAACCAGCTATGCGGAAAAGCACAAAGATGAGATAGAGAGAGAAATGAGAAATAGTATAAGAGTTACTCCATAACCTTGCGGGGAATTCTCTTCGTAAAGATCGTGGATGTCAAGCAAAGGCGAGCGATGCCTTCGATTGCTCGCTACTTAGTGGTATTTTTTTTTGGATTTCTCCATGCTTCAGAAGGAATACTTTGTCCCGTCTGTTTTCACTAAATGCCAACTATTTAGGATGTGTCAGAGTCCTGAAAAATCTGAAAGTATTAGCCACTAATATACGCGGATCATTATCCTATTGGTCTGGGGTCTTTGTGAAAAAAAAAGTCAGTCGATCTTTTGTAACAAGACAATGATGAAAGCGTACTCTAGACTCTTAAGCATGAACCAAAGATATAACTGGGAGAAAAAACACTTGGAAAGTGGTCACTTAAAAAAAAGATAATTTGAAGACTAATATCGAACCCAAAACCTTCAGATTAGCGGACTAGCATGTTAACTATTATGCCACGGAAATCAGTAGTCAATCCATTACTGAGACAATGTATGTTTTATATTAAGGTAAAATAATACATCGTTTGATACACGGTTTCTTTCCTAATTCTCCTTGTAATCAATCTCAATGTTTCATCGTTAATCTTAACCGACACAGAATTATTACGTTCATGTATTTCTATTATTCAGTGCGTTCTCTTATTATTGGGAATAATGATACCATCTATATTTGTAATATTCTATTTTTACGGCCATAGAAACTAGTTCTTTAAGGCCTGTCTTGAATTTTTTAATCGTCTTCAGTCCTACTTAATCAAGTCAAGTCAGTAGTCTAGTCCAGTCAAGTGGGTAAGTCTAGTCAGAGTCAGATGGCTAAGTGAAGCGGTAGAAATTTTTTTCACTTAGCTATAACTTGGAGATTTTGGTGACAAAGTTAAAAACACGTAATCGACTCTGTACCACTATTATGCACAAATACTCGAATAACCTAAATTTTGGAAATTAAAAACAGTGAGGACAGTTTTTTTTCCCTTTAAAAACTCTATTTGTTTCATTTTGGATAAAGAAGTCAAAGTAAAGGCAGACCAAGACCGTAGAGTCGACGCCTACCCCTCTAGAACTTGTAGATAATGACGACGTTATAACGTATCGAGTCTTGCCATATACATGTACACAGTGCGGCCCTGTGTGTCTTTCACTCTCCCAGTGAGTCTTTCAAATTAAATATTGTTGCAAACGAACCTGATATTTTTACGAAAGCCTGCCGAAACTCATTGAAGTAGTGCAAAAATATATGGAGAATTTTTTTCTACATAAATAATAATTTAATTGCGTAGCATCTCATTTGTGTAAACTGTTGGTGTTATTATGGTTCTTAATACATACATATAATCACGTCTTTATCCCATACGGGGTAGACAGAGCCTAGAGCCATAAGACCTTAGGCCACGTTTAGCATAATGGTAGTTGAAACAGGAAATCAATAGTGATGGGTTGCTAGCCGCATCGCCTATGTCATGATTCCCCCATTCGGCGATTCCCTTAGACGACTTTTACGGCTTGCGCGGGAAGAGAAGCAGCTGGTAAATTCTATGTTTTTCTTTTTCTCCCAGACCAGCATGGAAGCATGGTGTGCTTAATGACTAATAAATAAATCAAATCACCAGATAGTCTTAAACAAAGACTAATAAAAGTCTTTCCACAAAGCCCTATGTCCTTTAAAATAATATTTTGCCTTGTTGTTGATAGAATCCGCTTTCAGTTTGACAGCGGTAGAAGAAAATTCCAGACCTCTGTTTGTTTATTATACCAATATTCATGGGAAGAGAAGAAACAGAGTATTTATTTATTCATAATACTAGCAAGCCGTAAAAGTCGACTGAGGGAATTGACAAATAGGGAAATCATAAGCGATGCGGCTAGCAACCCAACACTATTGATTTCCTGTTTCAACTATCATCATGCTAAACGTGGTCTTATGGCCCTAGGCTCTGTTTACCCCGTATGGGATAAAGACGTTATTATAAGTATTAATGTAATACTAGCTGCTACCTGCGGCATCGTCTAAAATGGCTTTAAATGCAAAGTTAAGCGGGACCTAAGGGCTTAATATTAGTACGCAGTACAAAAATTATAATACCATTTTGCTTGACGTGTTTTTATTATTTTAAATTCATTGTTAAATCACACCATTGTATTGTTTATTTAGAGCTCTTGTTACGAACCGGTTATATACGTGCCAAAACATTTATCTTAAAGAAAAATGTGATACAGTAGCACTTCCTGGTGTAATAATTTTGAGAGCAACAGAGTTACAGAAATAATTGTTTTTTGAGATACTTTCAGGACAAAAGTGTGTGAGTTCCATTGTTATATGAAACTTTGTAGATTATTTCATTATATTTATAAGGATTTCGTTTTTCATTCGTATGTAAATTATTATGATACTAACTTTTTTCTTTTTCCTGCATGTTTTGCATGCATTTTTTCTTTGTTTTTATGTAATATTATAATAAGTATTTATATAATTAGTGGTATTAAGATTCTGTACTGTAATTCTCCTCTATCGACGATGATTATAGTTTTTGTTCGATATTATGCATTACTGGTAGTAAATACTATATGGAACGATCCACGATATTTACTTTAATGATTGCAAGTTCTATTTTCACATGAATATTATTGATTTTTTATCCTTATAGATAGATAGTCACTGTCAACTGCAAATTATCTAAAACTATAATTGAAACATTCAAAATCCTTAAGCCCCTACTTAAGATACAGTGGAAAATAAGTCTTTTTATAACCGCATTAAAGGTTTTTTTTCTGTATTAACAACAATTGCTATACTTATCAGCTCATGATCACCAATAATCCTGTCTAATCCCTACATTGTATTCAACAATCGTTGATGTTTTAGACATCAAAGTTTTTTCAATCTCACATGAACGTTTGAGCTCTTTTCGCTAAATTGGGAAATTACATTTTTGTTTATCATCTTTAACGGAATTTCCGTCTTATTCCGTAATATCAAAGGTTCATTTTCGAGAGTCGTCAGTTAATCCAAGAGGTATTTTAAGGAAACTCAGGGAGTGTCACACATTCATTGTAACGTATTGTCAGATAACAAAAAGGACAGGATTTCGTATAAAAGAAATTGTTCTGTATAAGGCGATGCGCTTATTACATCCTGATTTCCTCGGGCGGTATTTAATTCATTGTCTTTTTGGGGATCCATAGAATTCCTATGGAACCTTGTTATTAAATTTCTATCAAATCTATCAAAGATCTGTGTAATTTCTCATGAATGTATCATGAGTATACGATCTGAATAAGATAGAGACAAAATATACATTTCTTTACATAACTATGGTTAGTCTCGCTTATACTCAACTTAAAAGTGTTTTTTTTTTAAGTACCTTCACTATAAAATTATCACAGATATTTCTTTATATACAGTAGTACTAAAAATTTATATAAAAAAAAAAATTGAACTGAAAAGTAATCTCACAAATTACGATAATATACTCGTACAATTACTACGATCAGGCAAAATTAAAAAAAAATGTATCTGCTTATTTGCATTTCCGCAAAAGTTGTAATATAACAGTACTTACTCTTAATAAAAGTATCATAAATACTTAATTATTATGAGCAATTTTTTTTCCTAGATTTATGTGTCCCACTGCTGGGCAAAAGTTATTAATTTTACAGAAATTTTGAGGTCCACGCAAAATATAAATATTCAGGAAGGAAACAAAATATGGTTTAAAAAAGGTCTCATATAACAGGAGAGCCGTTTCGCAAAAATAATACGATTAGGTCACGAGCACGCATATCAAGCTGTTCGGGTTTTTGGCGTATTGCTATCCTGCGATTGAACACTGAATGAATGTAAAATAGGTCTTTATCTTTGAATTCCACATCTGTGAAAATCAAATCCATATACGATAAAATAAATTTCGCATTTCTGTAAAACTTGCATGTGATTCGATCGCTCGTATTCAAATGCTAATGACAAAAGTAAACGACGTTATTTTTGAAAAAAAAGCTTTTATGAAATTATTAAAATATCTATATATAAAATATAATAAAAAATATTTTTTCATACTAATAACTATACGATCGGTTTGAAAATACATAAAGAAACTACAATGCAACGTACGTAAGTTATTAATTTGCGAAAGCAATCATATAAAAGCTTAGTGCAGTATAGCATACAGAGCAGGACAAAACATTACGCACTAGCTATATAGTTTTATTTTGTACGTCAATTATATTGTAAAAATATTTTGTAGACTGAAAAAAAACATATCAATAATAAATTTAAAAAAAACAAGTCAATTTGAAATTGATCAGCGGAATGTACAAATCGAGCTCCAAGACGCGACGCCTACCGCGCTAAGCCATAAATACAGTTTCTATATATAGAATGTGTACTAATAGTCGTGTCTATAGACACGACTATTAGTACTTCTAATTTAGACTTTAAATAAGGGTAAGTAGGTAAAAATCTCAATATCACGTCGTTAATAAAAGATATATATTTTTTGGTGTCTACAGAACTAATAATACAACTAACATAATATAATTACAACAGAAATTATAACCATTTAAAGTATGTTCGTTCCAGATATAATATTTAAATTTATCGTCCCTAACCAATAAAAAACTCAGGGTTGTCACATGAAAAATGAAAGGTTTACAAGCGCTTTTTGGATATCCATTTGGAGTGATGGAGATATTCAGACGTCTGTCATCTGCAGTATTTTTTCAGGATATGTGATGACTGTTACAAATCCCCGATTTTTTATTTGTATTAAAAAAAGTCCTTTGTTGAGGCAATCAGAATTTTTAATGTGAATTCCGTTCACAGAATGTTACCTTTATGCAGTGATGAGCCGGTCACATTGAATTTTCAAAAACGTTCGTTAACTGATATTTATACTAACTAGCTTTTGCCCGTAGCTTAAAAAATGTGATAAATGAAGAACTGCTCGATCGATTTAGTGGAAACTTCACACAAACCATCTACTAAATCATAGATTAAAAAAAAATTGCTTCGAGAGTCAGCCTGATTCGAACTTCTTTGTAATAAATAGTCCGAACAAAGCCTAAACATTTGGTTTGGATAGGTGAGCGAGCCCGTTCTTGAGTTATAAAATTACAACGAAAAGTGTCATTGATTTATTTATATATATATATATATTGGTGACGATTGAAGGTTCATCCAGAAAAATAACCATTTTGATTTAAAAAGGAATTTTCCAAAAAAATCGCCTATTATGATAAATGAGCAATTCTTTTTCGATCATATCGTAAAGACCTTTTATATACCCACAATTAAACGGGCTCCTAGAAGACTATTCTCTACCTAAATGAAGACGGTCGAAAAACACCTAAAACAAGACAACGATATTTCAAAACAGCAATATGGACGAGAAGAGTATTCATATTCACTGGTACCATGATGCTTATGGAGCATGACGATGTCGACATCATGGTGTTTATGATGAGCCACTATTTTGACATCTATTTTTGGAACCATTTCTATATTTTATTGCAGATAAACAGTTATGCTCAAAGTGCTAACATACAGTCAATCTAATTTTATCCTTAATTATTTTAAATTATGTAAAAACTTTATTGTACAAAAATAACATTGATGATACAACATAGAACACAACAAAAAGCTGACTTATCCTAACAGGGATCTCTTCCAGTCAACCTGTATAATAAAGAAAAAAGAGTACATAGGCATTGAAGAGGGTACATCGCAAAGAAGACACATATGAAATTATACAACTAATTACAACACAAAAGTTACTTATCCTATACTATAAATCAACTCAAGTCCGAACGCCCGAAGTATTCCCTAACCCTAAATTTGAAGGTGTGTAGTGAGGACGACGTCTTGACCTCCAATGGGAATTATTTTTATTAAACAAAACGGACAACGAAAGCAGGATACAGAGGATGACCGCAAAAACTATATGTTTCATTTATAAATATCCAATAAATATTTTTTTTTATCAATAAGTAAATGGAAACGCAAATGTAGACACGCTCAAAATAAATTGGCAACAGAGTAAAAAATAACACAGCTGTTTTTCTGTACAGCTCTTATATTCTCATGCATCCCCTAAAACAAACATCCACACACACGTTCAATATTTACAGTAATTTCAACAATAACGTCAAAAAACAAACCGTGAGGTCTTTTTCGAAACACCTTAATTCTTACGAGTGAGAGTTCAAAGTCGATTGCGAAACTTTGTTATTGGAGAGTTTACAAGAAATTACTGAATCAGCAAGAGTTATTCTAGCGAATTATGTTTTGGTATCCGTAACAACACAGTTAGGAAGATTGTTGGTTGGTGTTTGCTTACTTTATTTGGCGTTATGAGTTATTTGGCTTGAACTTTAGATACAGTCGAGTAAGCAGATGGTAAACAAATTTATATTTCTGTTTATTTTTGTATTAGCTTTCAAGTAGTAATCTTTACATGATTATTGAACATTACAAATGCTTATTGCGTGCTACCATTTTTTTTACAGAATACTTAAAGTTGTTTGCTAAGCATTGCTCCGTTTATCCAAATTTTCACTACATTCAGTAAAATTTAGTGAAAATTTTCATTGTAATGAACAATAGAGTCGCGTTACTCAATTTCATTGGAACGGGAGACGTCTCATTATAACCAGCTTTATTCAGAAACAAAACGTTGATAGAAGCCCAATATTAGCTAGTGAAGACTGCTAGCTATATTATTTGACTTTATAGGAGAGACTAAATTTTTTAATTTCACAGACACACACAGATAGATGGAGATACACATATATTTAGATGTACAGAACTTCATGATTTTTGATCCACTTACGTCACCTACGGGAATAGAAGAGAGTCGGACACCAGGGTATATTCACCTTTCAACCAAATCAAGCAAGCAATACAATTTCTGAACCAAAAACAACTACTAGTACTTGAATCTCGATATTACTTCGGAACTAGACGGAGAGAAGTTATTTGCTTAATTAGTTTTGAAAATTATAAACTGCATCTACACTGTTTGTTTTCTGTGCTCTTGCAATTTATTTATTGAAAGAAATAAAATTATTTACCTCCAAACGTGGATAAAAAAAAAAAACTAAAAAGTTTTTTTTTTAGACCGCGTGCGATTTTACAATCATATCCTACAATATTGGATGATTATTTCTGTCACTTATTATCAATCATTACTTATTTTAAGTTTACCACCAGTTTCAAAGCGTAATTGGAGAAGAAGCGGCCATACAAATTCAGTGGTCGCTAGTATTTTCTCCAAACACGTCAATACAATTTTTTTGTCAAAACTTATTATGAACGAATACTTATAGGAATAGACACAAACGAGAGACTGGCATGCTTCTGGGTGAGTCTCGGTGATAGGAGAGGCGTTGGTGTCCTATATTTACGTGGTTAGTGCCAAAATTTTATATGTGAATGGAAAATTAGTCTAAGCGTCTAATCCCTTTCTGATAGATAACGGTCTATTTTCGTTTCGTGTGCGTTTTTGAAACAAAACATATCTTGTTACTTGTATAATTTTTGATCAAGATACCTAATGACGGTTGAAATTTCTTGTAGATGATGTTAAATTGATTAGCAATCTTATAACTACATTTATATAGAATGTACCTTCTGCACGGCTCGTCTCAGCAGTAAAGCTGTCATAATACGTAATTTATTAACCCGAAATCACAAGAGATTTATTATTTTCGCCTCTAGATCGTTATAGGAGCTCCCTTAATGACCACGTTACTGCATTATGTATTTTCCTACGGTATTTCCCACGAAACCGCTAAGAAAACACATATTGTTTTGCAAATTTCGCCGGTGAATTTATCGTTCTTTCATTCTGAGTGATATGTTGATGGTAATGTTATTGCTTTTCTGTCAAATTATGGAATTGTGTGGGAATATTTTGGATATCTTGGGAACGCGATGAATTAAAACGAAGACGGATTAAACCATCCTACCAGTTTATCGATGCTTAATTTTTATAAAAGGAATTTAGTAGCAAACCATCACTTATATTTTAAATATTTAAGCGTAAATATCTTATTGCAATCCGTATGGCTTTGGAGACGCAATATTTTATTATTGTTTTCCATTATTAGGTACTATAGGTAATTAATGTAAGGAGTTATTTCACTAATGGACAACGGCCAAATATGCCGAGAAACTTCTCACTCCTGACTGAAAAATCTGTATGACTAGTTCAACTGCAGTACCATCTAGTTGATTTGAACAGCGGCATCAAAAGGTAAAATCGCCAAACAATTTCTGACCTCTGATAGAAGAGTACAAAGAAGAATTTCAAATTCATTATATGATCAATGATTAAGGAATTATGAACTACGTGCTACGAAGCGAACTTCTCAATTCTATGTATGTGAGAGCACCTTAAGTAATGTGCAAATTGATTCCAATCTTGTAATCCTCTTAGGACCTCGTTTGACGTGGAATTGTAAGCACTCATTCAATTCGACTTTGCATATTAATTCGAGTCCCAAGAGATTACATACTTCAAATTTGAATTTATTAATGATTTTCAGACAATCATGACTTTGTTGTAAGTACCAGACCTTTCAAATTCTTTTAATCAACCGTGAGGTCTTAAGAAGACTACAACTTTTCTATCTGTGATTGTTCTAAGAGGCGAATAAAAAAATAGAAGGTTTCTCTACTCCTTGTGGTGGAATCTACGAAACGATAGTAGGTTTTCCCAAAATTGATCTATAATGCTGAAACCGTCTTAGGTATACTTCAATAACAATGAAAACTTGCGACAAGGTTTTAGTAGACCCTACGTCACTATGTCTTTAGGATATACTTAGATCTGATCATGATGATTACTCGCAATATAAACCAAAAGGTTTTGATTGCTAAAGTTAATAAAAGAGTAATAAAAATGTGAGTTTACATTAGATGCAATTATTATATACATTTAGTATACAATACAATTGAAATAGCAAAATTTTAAACAGATGTTTCATTAACTCGAAACGAAATTGAATACCTACAATGTACGTCTGTCGCTAAACACACAATGCTGAATGAAACTCGTTAAAATTCAGGCCCTGTCCGAATCAGTTTCGTGAGTTTTAACATGGTTGTCAAGTTGAGGGCGTTTGGCGAGCCGCCAAAATTTGGTTCTCTTTGTTAAATGTCGTACGGCTGTATATTTAGACATTATTTAAAATACTATATTTATTAAACTGATATTAACTCTTAAAATTTAAATTTTAAGTATTTATTTAACGTTATGAGATCTATTGTTCTTCCGGGTGCTGAAAAATTATATACCTGATCATGTTCTAGTTAATTATGCAAATCTGTGTGTTTTAGGGATAAAGTTTGGTTAAGTGTAGATCCAACCATGCAGTTTCAGCAGAACAAAGGGCACAAATACAAAATACTGGACATTGCCATGAATGACATGATTGCAAATGGTCTTATAACTGAAGATAATCTTATACAAGACTAAGGAAAAACAAAAATATACATATAATAACTAGTTTACACTCAGGTTGTATATATTAATGCTTCCGTTTTAAATGGATAATGAATCGTTAGAGTTATGGGGGTTAGATGGCAATCATTCAATAATTTTGTAAAGGTAGCCATTTCATACTAATTTTATGGTTCAAGCATTATAAAACTTTCATTTTTGACGATTTTTGATTGATTCAGTTTCCTGTATTTTGGACCATACGAATAGATTTATCCCTAAGGCCATTTATATCTCTCGAAGTTGGTGAATTATTGAACTCTCAATTACTTGCAAATATATGTTAGTTTCATGTGCAAAACTGTAGATGTAACTGCCCCTGTGGTTAAGTGCCTAACGCGTTGCCTGTAGACAGGGGGTCATGGGTTTGATTCCCATGAGAAGCATGCTTTATTTAGTTGTTTTCAGTTTGGTTAGAACATTGCAAGCATAAATCACTAAACTTGATTGTCTGATAATTTAGATGATTTCGTGCTTCGAACCAAATTCCTCCCATAATTTAAAAATACTTCCTATAATCACAGCGTCAAATGTACACAATAAATAGCTAATCTACAGACATCATGATTACGATTGCCAACTTCGCCAATCTCCTGCCAAGCGAACCAAGTTTGGCATTTAAGCGTAAGAATTATAAACATATTTCAAGTAAAAATTTTCCTTATGAAGAGAAAGGAATAAGAATTTCTGTAAAAGGTAGAAATTATACAAGTAGATAAAAAAAGGCAAGAGCATGAATAAAACAGATGCAAATTATTATAAGCTTCCAATCCTTATAAGCTTCTAATCTAACCAATTTAAAGTGACTTAAGTTTAAGCTACAGCATCAGGTCTTCTAGTGACTAGGTATTGAAACATCATTCCGGTTTTCTTGATGGTCGAAAGGGTTCTACACTCTCCATTCCAAAACCTTCGTCGTATCCAAGTTGAAATATTTATATTTTCATTATAAATTTTCATGTTTAAAATCTAATAAAGTAGACAACACAAAGCTTTGAGATTATATTTACGCGGCAATGAGAATTTAGCTCTGAATAAGGCAGCCATTCTCCAGGGTTAATGACAAAATATTGCTGCGACGTATTTACTTTAGTATTTACGTCACGCGCTTTTGTACACGTGTAAAAAATACTAAATCAAAATTTTGAATACTAGATTTTGCAAGCAATTTTATTCCTCTTTGTGAAAGCGTAGTTATTTAATATGATATCCTCAGCTTACGTTTCAGAGCCCATAGTACGCTTTATAATATAGCGGTACTACTTAGTTGTTACAATGAAGTTACTGTCATACTTTTTTAACATGCTTTGGTATGTGTGGTATGAGTAGTTAATGCGGTAAGATTTTATCGGGTTCTTTATTTCATTTCGCACTTTAAGGTGGCCTTGAGTTACCCTTATATGATGTGATGTTATTGCATCGTTGCAATAATGCTACAGCGACGTCACTATTCAAATGCCAATTAGTGGAGACTACTGGTGACCAATCCACACTTACTCGCGCTTACCCTTGCTTGACAGGCACGAAAGTTACGAACTTCATGCGCTGTTAGATTTTCAAACTCTTACAGAGATTTTTTTTAACACACATGAGTACATACATATTTTTATTTCAGCCCACAATTTTTAAAAAACAATATTTTCAACAATAAAACAATCGTACTTACAAATTCACGAAATTACATTCACATTCACGCTATAAATCCAGCAAAATTTTGACGTTCATTCAATTTCGACTGTGGAAATTTTGTGTTTAATTTTTGTGAAACCTGTCTGTTATTTCTTGTAACAAAGTCCTGTTTACAGGTACACAATATATCTTGTTTTTTATTTATTTTTGTACGCTTTAGTGGCCAGCACTTTGGTAGTCTCCGGCTAAAAACAATGCCCATTTTTTTGCAAGCGCAGCGCGTCTCTTCTGCGTCGCACGCGCGACAGCCCCAACAGCATCCTGCGCGCGCTGGCTGCTCGCTGGGACTCGCCGATGCTGGCCCGCTGGCTCAAACTGCATGCAGTGAAATAGACAGTCGGGCTGGCCCTTTTCCCTCTCTCTCTCATTTTTTATTTTATTTTTGTTTTGTTTTGATTTATTAATTATTATTTTTGTTTTGAGTCAGTATTTTACTAATATAGTTATAATATTTGATTGTTACTAACCATATTATGGACACAGTCTGAAATAAAATATTTTATTTTATTTTATTTATTATTTATTTGCGATAAAACATTGTTTTATTGCTTTATCTATACGACTAAAGTTTAAATGCTGTATAGAATAAAATATTTATTTTACATAATATATGGTTACAAATATGGTACATATAATCAATAGTCTACATATTTTACTATAGAGATAGAATGTAAAACGATATTTTTAATATCAGAATTTATCAATTCAATGTCAAAAACTAATAAATTATTACAAGTTATGACATCATAACTTGTAATAATTTATTTGATGAGATAGTATTCATGTCATGCTAATTTAATTAATTTATTGGTCTTTTATCCCATTTAAAAACTCTTTCACTGAATAAAAGCATCTACATATGTACGATACTTAAAGGACATATAGACTATAGCAGGTGAAAGTTTATTTATTTTTACACAAAATAAGAAAACTTGTACTTATTACCAACCTATATAAAATTGCTTAACCAAGTTATCCTGTTCTAGAACACAAACTAAAGCTTTTTTTAATTAATAAAGCTACTATGAAAGTGACTAATCAACAAAACTCTTTCAATACGTGTATTGCATAATGCAGGTGCAATCATTGACTACATACTTTTAGATAACAAAATCAGTAAGTAAAAACAGTAGCTGATTCTATCAACTTATATGGAATACCAGTTTGCGTCTGTCTGTGGCACTAATCACGGTAAAGATAGGAGTACCAACCCTGCTTCTATCACTGGGATCCAGCCTTAAGCGTACCAATCCCTCGCTTGCCTTTTACTAACTATTTCATCGGCCTTTTAATTTTAAAATCCTTTCCATTTACGTTCAGGCAAGATTACGCCCAAAGTTCACATGTCTTACATTGTCATTATTTTAATAAACTTTATTAAAAAAAATAAAAATGGCGGACATAAAGCATTTTCTACCAATCTTTTCTTTCAATCAAGAGATGATGTTGTGAAATAAAAATCTAATTATTTTTATTCAGGCGACAAACATATATTGTAATGTTATTCCATTTCAAAAAATAAATAAATACTTATATAAGTTATCTATGGCCTCGCTAAATAATTAAACTTTGGTGAACGGCCATTAGTGCTTTTAGCAGCTCGGATGTTGAAAGCGCTTGAATTAAAAAAATATTTATCGATGGTTTTATGCTGCTTTCAATAATGAAGTTATGAATATTTTTATTATGGTACTAATACCGCATATTAAGATAAAAAATGCTGTGGGGAGCTGATGTTACTTTGTATAAAATAATACATGATTTGTTTACTCATCTATCCTAATATTATAAAGCTGAAGAGTTTGATTGAACGCTTATACCTTAAGGACTACTGGTCGGATTTCAAAAGCTATTCCTGCACATGATAGTCTCAATGTTAGAGAAGGTTATAAGCTTTAATATTCGTCCGAGCGTGTTTTCTGGTTACATCTTCAGCTTACACTTCAGAGCCCAGGGCACGCTATTAATCATGGTCCTGATTTAGTGGTACTGGTTATTACAATGGATTGACTGCCGTCTGACATCCGTAACCCTTTTTTACAGGGAAACTCGACCCAAAGAAACATGAGCCCGGTGTGGCCAACACTTTCAGATTTTTCAGGCTGCCTAATGTCATCTGACATAGCCTAACGACTGCCATCTATCGATAACAGGAGGAGCTCAAGACAAAATGCCACAAATAGCGACCAATCCAAACATTGCCGCGCACGCGCGCCGCTTTAGGCTATCGTGCTCTCAAAGAAGAATACTACATACGAGCATAACTCCAGTACCTATAATCTCTGTTGTACAACCTCGTTTTATATATTCAGAACGCCTATTTTTTATTTTTTATCCGTTTTTACTTTTTTGCTGGCTTTATTTTTTTTTAAATCCTCAATTCGATTTAATTTGTCGCCGCGATAAATACGATAGATTTTCACTCTCTATTTATTATCCCCTATTTTGACGCATAATGCTAAATCCGACTCGCTCTTGGCAAATTTAATACAACACTACCAGGTCCAATCACACTTTATACATAGATCGAAGCACACATTGTCATATAAGTTCTCTACACGAGATACTTGGAGTTCGTCAAACTGCGCACAACGGCAGCTGATTTAAGTGTGGCCATTAAACAAGCGGTTGAGGTATTTTGTTTTTGACGTGATAACGTCTTATAATTTGATAGAGCCGGCTGCACGCACGAAAAAACATGACGCAATCCGGCGTTACCTCGCTCTAATGCGTTCCATTTAAGGCTTGAAGTGCAAGCGAATTTCTAATGACGTTATCACGTTCAACTATCGTCAGTAAACCGACTTTACAGAAAACCGATTTTTTTGTAAACATACTGTTTTAGAGTAGTGAACTCAACTCCTACTTACTCTCCTTAAAAACATGAGGAAGAGAAACATTTTTATTTATTAAGACAAATTTTATTTCCACAAGATAATAATCACTATCACTACATAGTATAAAACAAAGTCACTTTTTCTGTCTCTATATCCCTTTGTATGCTCGAATTATTAAAACTACGCAACGGATTTTGATGCAATATTTTTTAAAAGATAGTTATCCAAGAGGAAGGTTTCTATTCTCATGCGAAGCCGGGGCGGGTCGCTAGTATTGTAATATTTAATTGAAACATTTGGTGGATGTGAAAATTTGAGCGGCAAAAGAAGTTGAACATATGAAATGCCTTCGAAGCTCAAAATCATCTAAATTAATTACTTAAGTTTCTTATTCTATGGGCCAATTATATTTTAAAACATATAGATGCACGAAATAAATGATTTATTTTTATATTTTATCAAAAAATCAGTTGACACAAGTCTGCAACGTTTAAAGCTACCCACTAGATCAATCACACTTGAGGACGAGGGGCGATACATAAATGCACTACCCAACCTATAAGATTTTCTTTATGAGTCGCTGTTTTCGTAGCCTATGTGTTCAATATCTGTTTACCGGATTTCATCTCCAGAACTACCACCTTCAGATTGGTTTCTATAAACGACGTGCTTTGCTTTTTATTGTGTTATCGACCTAGAACATCTATGCTCTACTCTATTTCCCCCGAAATGGAAAAATGTCTATTGACCCGAAGATTGTTTATGTAACAAGGGACTTGTGAAGATACTGGCCACTTGTAACATAAGAAAAGAGAACAGTGAATTTAGATCTGGCCACTTTAAATAAAATAAAAAAATAAATAGTAAATGTGGCTCGATTCTTAATATTATGTCAAAAATATTTAAATTCGAGGCTTCAGATAGATCACTGTTTTCTTTTTAACTGTTTCATAAATTTATTGATATTGTTTAAAAAAAATTGCTTCTTTTTTTAATTCATTTCTGTTTGTGTGATAAAAAATAAAAATAAAACAAAATTCAGTCATTTTAATGCAAAGTATATTAATTTGGTTTTACCAATCGGCTTCGTATTTAGCACCATATTTTAAACGGTTCTATATCATAATCAAAGAAAAATATCAACAGATATTCGATTGAATGTGTATTTTAATAGAAAAATTATATAATAGGTAGTCTTGATGATTAGTAATAATAAATTCTTGCGCAAAGAATACAAATAATACAATTCAATAAGCTCATGATATTTCCACCCGAATCCTGTTTTTGTTATGTTATTATATGTGACGAGTATACGTTTATTGGATTTGTTGCGAGGGTCAGATGTTCATATCAAACGAGGCGTAAAAGTGAACAACTCCGTGAAAACTACTTAATAATAGACGTAAGCCTTAGAGGACTAATTTCATTGTCTATTAAGTTGATTTCAACAAATAAACAAACAAGATTTTCAATTATTTTTGCCGTACAATACAGATTTCTTTTGATGTTTGTGATAAGAAAACATTAAAGAAACGCATTGCGCCATTTCTCCACCTTTTCATCGTAAGCATTCTAAATAGCTAAAGCATTTCTTTGACCCATCTATATATATATATCACTTCATCGAAATCACAACACTAATCAATATAAAACTATTTGATTGCTCCCATATAAATTGACATAAACACATTATCGATAATAGCTCCATCGATAGAACCAAACGGAAAACATTTCATTCTGAACTGACCTTAACATGTTTTCGTCTAAGAAGTTTTATCTACTAGTTTGTAGATAACAGAAATAGTGAGATATAAACATGATTTTGAAGCGTTCTGTACGAACACCCATTTGTTTATTTTATGCCACGTATTATTATTTTGACGAATTCCTGTGGCCTATTTCAATATTTACCAGACTGTAACACTGGAGGTACCGAGTTCAGACCCCGGTCAGATCAAAATGGAACTAGATTTTTTTTAGATTGATCTGAGTCTTGGATGTTAATCTGTACTAGTTTCATGCGATAATTAATGGATAAGAATATAGATGATAGACTCACCTATTACATTCTTATTGCTAAATGGCAAAAAAAATATTTTTGGCTATGTTAATTTTTTACAACTATCTCACGTGGAAAAATATGCAGTTTTCACCATTTTTCCGGTGAAATAAAGAAATTGCAAAATCTCACACTTGCCACTGCAAAATAGCTGAGAAACCTTGATAAAATATGTTAGATCTACGCAGGATGAAAATATAACGCAATTATATTTTGTACGGCGATAATTTTATAAAATATGCAGTTTAAAAAATATGCAGTTTTCACCATTTTTCCGGTGAAATAAAGAAATTGCAAAATCTCACACTTGCCACTGCAAAATAGCTGAGAAACCTTGATAAAATATGTTAGATCTACGCAGGATGAAAATATAACGCAATGATATTTTGTAAGGCGATAATTTTTCACTTCTTTTGCTTCCATATTGTATTATTAAAAACATATCTCCTTCAATTCTATGATCTTATAATGTCCACTATTAAAGATTTCTATCAAAACTTCGCAAACGAGAAGATATGTATCTGACACTAGTATTTCTGGGTATTGGTGATAAAGAACTAGAGAAAAGTAAATTTATTTCCAACGTACAGATACTACACAAGTTGGTCCAAATTATATTCCCAAAAAGCAAAATAAAACTATTCCAATTCATTTACCGTTTGACATATAGAACAAAGTCAGCAGAAATAAAATTGGCTTTTATGTTGACCCAAGTTTGTTGATAAATATCTAAATTTACTATATGAAAAAACAACACATAATTTTGATGATGCTGTTGTGCTGTTGTCAAACACATTATAACCCCTTAGGATATTACTTCTATCTGATTATAATATTCACAACATTAAAACGTCAAATCTATTGCCGACCCATCTCTGACCCAAATACGTCCTATGATAACATCGTCATAATTGCCTACCATATCTTGTACTTGCGACAATATATCCATATTTTCTTTGTTAGATGAGACAGACCGATGTATCTCCTCTATACTAAAATTAATAACCAAGCATTATAAATAAACTAGCGACCCAACCCGGCTTCGCATGGGCATAAAAAGCTTCCTCTTGAATCACTTTATCTATTTAAAAAAACCGCATCAAAATCCGGTGCGTTGTTTTAAAGATTTAGGCATACATAGGGTTATTGGGACAGAGAAAGCGACTTTGTTTTTGACTATGTAGTAATAGTGAAGGTTCTATTTTCTTCTTGCGTGTAAAGTGCTTCGTTCGAACTGGTCTAGACAAAATTCTTTTATGCAACGCTGGTCAATTGAAGTTGGCAAGTTCTTTCTGCCACGTTTGCCTGAACCAAACAATACTGTGAAAACTATAGAAATTGACAAACCCAACTAGTCAATGATAAACTTATCACGGAAAACTCAGAACGTGTATCAAACAGATCTACAAGAAACTAACTAAGATAGCGCAGCGATCGAAAGTGAGTCTTGGCCTCCGATAATAAGGACCTTTATTTTGATCTATCCTGCGACATCTCTTGCCGTCCCAGATGATGGATGAACGTCTCTGGATTGACGAGGTGAAGAGAGTTCTGCAAGAGCTAACAAAGATCAGCAAGACTAACAAAAAAAAGTGTAAATATATTTATTCAATCTAACAAATTATGAATTCCATAAGCAGCATGATATTGGGACTCTCTCCTCTGCCTAAGTAAATTAAGTAATCCGTAACTAAAATCATGCTAGTTGTATAACCTAGTTAGCTGAGATACCTCCAATACAAACCTTACCCGATATAGCTGTAATTATCAGCCATTTGCTTAATAGAGTTCTGAATTTCAATTAACGCTTGATGCCGCGTGTAACCATTACGTGCGTATGTTATTATATTAAGAGCATTTGGCGGTTATGTTGTGTTATGTCAAGCAAAATTTGATGTAGAATATGTGTTGTCATAGAAATTCGGTCGTAATTACAATAAGTATACGCCAATTAAGCAGCTGCTGAACATTAAACACCGTTGTTATAATTAATTTGGTGATATTATTTTTTTATTGCCTAGTATTTTTTTGAGAGAAATGAATTTAAAGTGCCTTTCGAAAAACAATTATCTTGATTATCAGATAAACGCGTCAAATAAGCTTGCAGTGTCACATTTTTGTATTATCTGCTCAGCAAAAGCTTCCCCCTTTTTTTTCATATCTCTCCCTCTCTCTTATCTTAGCTCTTTCCCAGTTACTTTTTCAGCTAACTGCTTTGGAGCCCAGGGCATAGCTGCTTTTACTCCTCCACTTCGCCCAGTCTTCGGCATCCTAAGTTGTGAAAACATTAGCATCATTTACGTCCCCTCATCTTTTTAATATATCTAGTATAATATATATTACTATATCAAGTAGTCTTTTATCATCTGTTCAAGATCTTCCTTTTTACCTCTTTTCCTTTCGTCGTCTGAAATACAAATTTGTAGCAATTTATGTTTATCTTTCGGAGTATATGCGCTAACCATCTCCAGCCTACCACTACAAATTAGCTGCCTTACTCCAATCACTAAATTTGGTAGAGAAGTGCAGTGTTATATTTCATATTTTAGTGCATTATCTGACACCTAAAATACTACGCAATTTTCTAATGAATGGCATAAACACACCTAAGGGAACATTACCTATATTTGATGACTTCATCTTCTGTCTTTTTGTCTTCTTCTTTTTCAGCCCGGTGTCACCCATAGTTGCGTATAAGCCTCTTCATGAGTTTTCCACTTCACCCGGCCTCCTGCTGCACGCATTCAGGTTATGCACATGATTTTATTTATATCGTAGGTCCAGCGCATTGATCAACACCTGTCAAAAGTAGCTTGTCTATATTTATATTTATCTTGTATATTGGGGGGGGGGGGGACTCAAGAAGGTAAAGTACTCAACTGGCAGATGTCAAGCGAAAGAGAGGGATCAATCACCAGTCGAATCCTTTTATAGGGCACTGCGAATGCCACGGTGAGGAGAGGCTAGTCCGGGCTGCAGGAGTAGGTAATGGCAGCAACGCCACATAAACAACAATTCAGAAAAAAGCTTAAAATTTAGTCTCATAATCTTTTGCGTTAATAATTAAACGACGATTTAATTAGAAGCAAGGTATTTTAAGCAAAAATAACCGTATCTCACTTTTCAAGTGTCTGATCAAAATTCATAAAGTTTTTATTAAACGCTATAAATTCTGTCTGTCTGTTTTATTAGCGCTAAAATTATATTATTATAATCTCAAGAGATGGCCGTGAGAGCACAGATTATAAAACGTAGAAGAAAAGTTGATTTTGTTTGTTTTAATGGTTTAACATATTTTTTTATTATTTTACTGATAATTTTCCATCCACCCTAAGGTTGGCTGGAAGATTGCTTTAGCGATAAGTCCGCCTTTGTGCCTCATTGTTAAGTAAAGCTGTTTTAAGTAATTTTGTGGTGCAATAATATTTGTAGTGTATTGTATTGTAGACTATTAATTCTATATTAACCTACTCGTCATAAAACTGTGCTATTTTAGACCTAGAATAAACCAATCCCTTTCATCCGGTAATAGAAAAAATCCTAAATTTTCTTGATTCTCTTGACTTGGCAAGTGACAATTTTTATCGGTCTTCAATCAAGGAATGTTGACTTTAGATCTGGCACTAAAACAGGAGTAGGGTGCTGGATGATAGGGCTGTCAACTATTGAGACACTGCTATAGAAATCTCCGGCGCCCTCTCGTTTCGGAGACATAAAATTCACTTAGCCAGTGGAGGAGCTAAGTAAGCTTACATCAGGCACCTGAGTAATGAGTGACCCGATCAGATGGTTGGATGACCTGAAGAAGGTCGCAGGCAAACGCAGATGGTTGGATGACCTGAAGAAGGTCGCAGGCAAACGCTGAATGCAGGCCGCTTCTAACTGGTCGTTCTGGAAATCCTTGGGGGAGGCCTGTGTCCAGCAGTGGACAGCTGAAATAATGATGATGATTATGAGACACCTGAGTTCATCAAATTAAAAAAAGAATTGTAATTGAATAGCAGCAAAGTTTAAAATCGAATACGAACTATAAATAAAATTGTAATTAATGCTTTTATTCTCGACAGCACTTTAATTCATTGTTAAGTCACCAAGCAAGATTGATTAACGGAAGCAGTTTAAAATGGATTTATTTCGTGCAACTTAACATGTAACTACTTGGGAAGCTTTGGACAAATTACTTGACAAATTAAGAGAATAATATATAGGTACGTTTCCTCATGGATAATAGACATTTTTTCTTTGAGCATCACGAATCTTTTAACTTCGGTCTTTTGATAAGCTTTCGCGGGGTTATTAAAACAAAACGTAGCTTAATATGTAGCCCTTTGGAGTAGTTGATGTTATGTGTTACTCCTGCCACAATACATTATCGTCAAAATCAAGACCATTATTTTATATTATTGTGTCTTCTTTTCAGTACAATAAATATTTAATGTACTCACCGTTCTTTTGAATTATGAAACAATATTAATCAAATATAATTTAAGATGACGAAATCTATAAAATTTAAAATCTGACGAAACTAAAGAGTTCATTTGATAAAATGTCCCAATTGCCTAACGAGAGTTAATGATAATTTTATTTTTTTAATGACCTACTTTCCTCACGACTGTTTAATGAAGTTTTAGGGATTTTCATTTCTTCAAAAAACACATCCAATACGCCATATAGGTATTTTATATTTCAAAGCTATTTCGCCAAAAAAATAAACATTGTCATAATAACTATAAAGTCATAATTTCCTCCAAAACAGAAAACGACGATCTCGCCTATCAACCGTTTAGTATATGACATAAACCCACAGCCGGATAAAATTGTGCGAAGCACTCATTTTAATAGCTACGCTCATAAAAACCACAATAAAAATGATGTCGTCTGAGTATTGCTATTTACGCTATCAAATGACGGGGGAGCTGAAACATCTCATTTTGTAATTTACAGCACAATCTCAAATGATAAAGGTAAAAGTGAAGGCAGCCCTTGGACTAAATTTTACAGCACATTCTGAAATGATGATAAAGATGACGTCGGCTCTTGTACTAAAATTAAGGATATTTGTTATAGGAAAGTTATGTAATATTGTAAGGTACATTAAGTATGGTTAATGGTTTTCAGTGATACTTACCGCATATTATCTACGTCGTGAGGTTAATGACGGACTTAAAAGGTTAGATATGTGTTAGTGTGAATTTCTTAGTAAATGTAAACAAGACCGTTCAATTTAAACTTATATTTTACATGACAATGAGTTTAAAAGGAGATTTTAGAAATCATAAAGTACGTTTGAGTTTTCTGTTGAGTTGAACAAGTAGTTTATTAGTATCGTCGCTAGTCGTGATTTTTGTTATTTTTTTTTTATTATTATTATTTTAAGTTTGTTCCCATCATTATTAAGGCTCCTCCTTTGGTTTCACTATCCGCTTTAGTTTCCTTTGTAGAAATTACTTAAAACAGTCACATTTGACACTTTTTGTAAATATAAAAAAAAAGATAAAAATATATTTATTCTTCTCCAACAATCTGTATAACAGTCCAACAGTATGTATAAGTATGACATAATTAATGTGTCGGCACAGATTGGAAGAGACTGAAGCCTGAAGAAGGCAGGGCCTGCGGTACAGAGCTCCAGTGCTCCCACTTCTGGTGAACAAGGTTTCTAAAGCAGACAGTATTTCAATGACTTTCGAGGTTCCAATGTACGTATAAGGATATTAGCAAAAAAATAGCGTGAGGATTTCTAAGAAGCTTATTTACAGAAAGAGATTTTTTTTGGGAAGTGACGCTAGTGTGACCTAAGGAACAGCCTTAATTGAAGAGGATGAAACCTGCACCCGTAGCCAAGTGACAATTTCAAAACACTAACGAATGTCGACAAGAACAAAATGTATGGGATTGACATAATCACGTGGTCAAACTTATGTCAATCCTATACATTTTGTTTTTGTCGTACGTCGTTAACGTTTTGCGATTGTGACTTTGGCCAAGCCCCCTGTAGTTTCGTACAATGTAGTACAGATTACAAACTTCACGCTTTTATTTGGTCTGCAAAAATTTTCGACAACACGCTACAGTGCTATTTTTGAGATGTATGACTCACCCGAGTCGAGTCGAATGATTATCGTTTAAAGGCGTACAGGGTTTTATCCTATATATAAAATTACTAAAGTTTATTTAACGATATTTATTACGAACAAATCTTAATTTGTAGGCGTAATGGAATTTTACGATAGCGTAAAAAAAGACACTGTTTGTTATATTTACACGTTCGAGTCGCCGGTTGTGTCGCATGAAAATCATTCGTTACCGAACGATAATCATTCGACTCACCGGTTTTGGGTGAGTCATACATCTCAAAAATAGCACTCCTGATCGATCGTAAATCCTCACAATTTTAACCCTTACATTTATCAAGAGCGACCTACATCCGCGACCACAATCCAAACCTAAATCACATAGTAACATGTCCCATGACAGTTTGCTAAAAGGGAGTGTCTTTAGGGAATTGTTACGCGTGCCTCGCATATTAACCAGGACCAACATTTGTGTAATGGTGACCCTTGGCCCCGTAAGTACTATCCTACTTTCTCCTTATAATGTGAATGTAGAAGTTTGTCTAATAAAGATTTATTTGTTTTGTAAAATTTGAACGAAACTGACCGACTTGATTCATTCATTCATATAGTGTTAACTGTCAATTGTATCAATGATCCAGTTTTTTATTATATTATTATTTATTTATTCATATATGTATATCATGTAAACCAATACAAACAAAACAAATGCATGTTACAGTACAAAAAATAATGCATGTAGATACATATAAACATGCTTTACAATCGTTGTGACAAAGATTCCCACACAGGCTAAGCCTGTCTTGTATACGGTTTGAAAAAAAAAACTGTTACTGTACTTAATAAAGTGAAAGAACCATTCATCAAAGAAAATTTAAGATAGTAAATTGTTACGACGTTGCCTGAAGACCTCCGGGTTTTAAGTTATGGGTTTGATTCCCATGGGAAGTATATTTTATTTGGTGGTTTTTTCTTTGGTTAAGATATTGCAGGCTCAAATCACCTGACTGTCTGTTAATAAAGATGATTCCGTACTTCAGAAGGTAAGTAAAAACGTTAACGAGGTATGATGAGAATAAAATGTATGGGATTGACATAAGATTGACCACGTGATTTACCGCAGCTTATGTCAATCCCATACATTTTCTTCTTGTCGACATTCGTAAGCGTTTTGCAATTGTCACTTTGACTATGGGTACTGGTCATTTAGGGAATCAAGTCAGATACTGAGGGGCGGTTTCGAAGAACTCTGACACCAGAGTGTACATGGTCGATTGAAAGTGTCACCTTCACGAAATTATTATAAAGAATAGATCTATACGCATTAAATAGACATAATTATTTAGTGATATCACAGGGTGTACTTATACAAAATAGGTAGGTACTACGGAAAATATCAGTGAAGTCTCCAACAAACTTAGTTCAATATAAACCCTTGACTCAAAGCAATTGAATCAAAGGCAGGCTCTATTTACTTTAAATTTATTCAAAGCGTATTTATTTTATTTGTAATTGGTTAAAGCCATTAGAGTTTTGAACTTTAGCTTCTAATTAAAAAGTTGAAAGTTCAGTGTGACCCAAATTAACCTTCGGCTTTAGTGTGTAAATAGAACTATGTTAAGCCAGATATCGCCAGATGGTCGAACGATATTAAAAAGACGGCAGGGCCATCCTGAACCAGAACTGCCGCATTAAGAACAGAATGGAGAGCCATAGAAGAGGCATATGCCCAACAGTGGACGCAAATATGCTGAGAAGAAGAAGAAGATATGGCTTTTAAAGTATGAGAAATAAAGTTATCAAATTTATTAATTATCATTATGATTATTATTATCTCCGCACGATCACTTGATTGCACTGAAAAAATTGCCTTATACACAACCAAACTTTCGTCAATCTATAGCACATAAAAGGGACCACATAACTCTTTTGCAGTATGTAACCAAACATTTTGTTGTATTTTTTTGTAAATTACTTTTGTTAAATCAAGTTAACTTCATTAGTATCTTGCCAAACTTTGGTTATTTCTGAAATAGCCGAATTAGTTAGGTGAAACATTTTTTCAGTGTGACTTGTAGAAAAAGCTTTAAGTCCGCATTTTACATCATTGTAATAAAGTTATAAAATAATTAAATAAAATACGTAGCGTAGGGTAGCGTTGTAAAATGTCAAGAGAGCTGTGCTAGGTGGGGTTTCCCTGAGAGCAGCCCGAGTGACTGCGACACGGTGCAGTCGATGGCTCACTTTCTGTTGTGTCCTAGCTGCCTCTTTGACAATAGAGGACCTTACTGAACGAGTCAAAAGACAGGGCTAAGTTACTTATATAAAAACCCTAACAGAAAAAAATATTGGAAAACGTTTCCAAAAGGCTGGTAGCATTGCTATGTTGTATAGCAATGCTTAATATTTGCGCGATTTGACTCAAAAGAAGAAAAATGCCCGTAAACTTTTTACAATTTTTTTTTTATCATCAGAACCTTTACATAGTTTTAGTTTAAGAAAATTGGACTAAAATCATACATTAAAAGACGTGCGTACCTACTATCTGTGTGTCGATTCTGCTAACGTTAAATTACAATCGTGTCAAAATAGTGTTTCAATGGTAATGCTTTTTTACACACTAGTTACAAGAAATGTATATTTTTTTATATCACTGCTGATGATCACACCACACACTAAATTCACATCACATCATACTGTCATAACTCTTGTAAATAGTGTGTAAAAAGCACTATTATTGAAACACTATTTTGATACGATTTTGTCTTAACGTTAGCAGAATCGACGCCCTGTTCTCTGTTGCGAGTAGCACTCAAGCAAGCGTCGAGGGAATTATAACGATGTAGATGAGAGATAGTTACCAACTAACTACGACAAGAGTAGATACTGGTACAGAAAGCAAGTCTCACACAACGGAGCTATTATTATTATTTGCGCATCGTAGAAATAGTGAAAATTGAAAGATGTAAACTATGTAAAAAACAAAGTGTGCGCGAGAGCTTTCCGACCTTTTAAAAGCAGTAAATGCAGTTAAGTAATTCTGGTGTAAAATAAAGCGTTAAACATTTATTGGTCATTTTCTAATCAGCATTGTAAATCTTGCGAATGCAATTTTCGATTTAAAAACTTTGATATCATTAGATAGTGTTTCGTTATTTGTATGCAGTGCATGCATGTTCTTATACAACTAACTCGGTCTGTGGTACAATGTTATTGCTAGACGTGCACATTATGAAGTTGTGGGTTCGTATCTCACTGAAATCATACTGTGTTCAAGCAGTTTTCAACCGAATACGACATTTCGGGCTCTAATAATCTGATTATCTGATATGTAAAATTGTAACATGTTAAAGTACTCTACCTAAACGCGTTGTTTCTGGTTGCCCGTAGATGGACTTAAAGGAAACCTAAATATATTCAAAAAATTACCAGTAGGATATTTCACAGTCAATTAAACCTTGTTAATTCAAACGATATGATTTAATGAGCACAGTTGTATGAATCTTTGTCTTTGTCTGTTAACTACTCATGCGTATCCTCTAGTTACGCCCAAATGACATGATATAATTACTGTAATAATTAGAAGATGCCTTAACTAACGCGAACTACGGAGATATGTCTATTTGCTGCTTTTATCTCCTAGTTTCCTTAGGGATTGAGTTGAAAAGTTACTTGGAACCTGTGCTAGCATAACGTGATTTCTTTTAATGTGGATCTTAAGACTAATGCTATAAGGTAGAGACTTAAGTGTACTTTTACTATACTACCACACTTTGAAGGTTTTTTATCATGGACTTATTCATTATAATCTGTAGATGTAGTTATCGATGAGTTAAGTCTTAATAATCTGTAATTTATATCGTTGTTTTTGAGTTTGATTCTAATGCTATACATATATTATATAAACATGTATTATACATATTAACTATCCTCTTAAATCACGCTATCTATAAAAAACCGCATCAAAATCCGTTGCCTAGTTTCAAAGATCTAAGTATACATAGGGACAGACGGTGGAAAGCGACTTTGTTTTATACTATGTAGTGAAGTGATTCACGTGCTGAAAATGTGCACGAATATGATAGGCTTAATTAGTTGTATTCAGGTTCTCATGAAAGAGTTGTAGTGGTAATGGTTAACATGCCTGACCGCTACTCAGGAGGACCCGGGATTGATCCCCGGTCAGGTCAAGATGCAAAATGATCTGTAATTGATTGGCCTGGGTCTTGGATGTTCATTTATAGATATATATACTAGCTGTTCCCCGCGGCTTCGCCCCGCATGGGACTTGGTTATATCGCGCCCAAAAGTAGCCTATGTTTGACCTCAGGTCTTTAACTACATCCCTACCAAATTTCATCACAATCGGTCCAGCAGTTTAGCCGTGAAGAGGTGATAGACAGACAGACAGACAGACTCATTTATAGTATTAGTATGGATATGGATATATGTATTTGTTGTAAAATATAGGATAATTAGTATCTTATAACACAAGTCTCGACTTACTTTGGGGCTAACTCAATCTGTGGGATCTGTTCTACATACCTATATATTAAAATTTATTGTATTATTGCTCAAAATGAACGAAAACCCTTTATAACCCGTAACAATAGCAACTATGGCCTGGAACTGTCGTTATTATACAGTAAACATCCAAAAAAAAAACATTATGTGAACAAACGAGTACAAAGTCGGCTCACAATCGATTACGTACACATCGATCAAATTCGGAACCGATGTCGCGTACAAAAACTAAAAAGTATGTAATCGCCTATTCCTCGTGACTGTCAAGTGACGGAGCCAAGTGATTGATTACCACTTGATAGTTTGTCGATTCGGATGTAGGAAATCGCATTATTTGTACAATCGTAAATTGACTGAATCAGATTTCTACATTAGCAAGAAAATACGAAATAAGAAGGTAAGGTTGTTTGTTACAATTACTTATCAAATTACTTTGCACTAACGAAACATAACACAATGAAGTAACTGGTAGATGAAGCAATTTGGTAAGTACTTGTAACTTTGATTTTAGCAAAGTTACGTATTAATTCTATCAAAATATTTATTTTTGTAATTAATTATTACAATAACAAAGTAATTTTTTAACAGAATTGAATAAAGAAATTGAGCTCAGTCTCTACCAAGACATTATTTTAATCTACGCGTTATAATGTTTCTAGTTCGATCATATAATCTAAAATTTCACAAGTCACAATTAATTTTAATACATACCAATTTTTAATACTAACAGGATAAAAAGGATAAAAAATATAGTCGAAGAGGCATTATGATTTAGATGTGAATAGTGAACTGATTTCGGAATTTATTAACATAATAATTTTAATATACCGGCAAAACCAAGGGCTTAACTAGTAAACTATAGCTCTTTTAATGATGTAGCTTATTCATGGCCTGTTAACAGTAGCTTCATTGAGTTTTCACGGTTAAAATGAAGTAAAAAAGAAATACCAAGCAGAGTTTTGGAGGTAAATCTGAATACCTACATCTTTCCTTACACCGACAAACTATTCATCAATCATGGACACGTCGTTTTATTTGACGGTTACTGAAAACTGCCAATAAAGGACATGGCAGGTTTATGTGCGGCTTCCTAGAATGAAAAATCACTCATGCAGAGCACACAAACAGTATATTTCTAAATATAGAAGATTTTTAGAAAGTAGTATTAAAAATATCGGTCTGAGATAAGATTTTCAATTCAAATTCTTCATTTCGATAACCAGGGTCCAATTTTATTAAGGCCAGGGGCAGAAAGGTTCTCGAATGGCGACCACCCACCGGCAAGCACAGCATCGGACACCCACAGCCCAGATGGATGGATGACTTGAGGAATGTCGAAGGCAGGCGTTGGATGAGGCCACATCCAACCGTAGGTCGACCGCCTATCTCGATTCTCTCCTCTCGTAATGGCTACTTGAATCGCTTTCGCGACATTTCACTACATTTTACGCACAAAACGCTATGAAAAAAAATTTTTTTTTGCCAATGTTAACAAAAAAAATTTTTTTTAAGCTTTTTGTGCGTTAGACGGAGCGAAATGTGGCGAAAGCGATACAAGTAGCCATTACGAGAGGAGATAATCGAGATAGGCGGTCGACCAACCGGTCGTTTTTTAAATCCTAGAGGGAGGCCTTTGTCCAGCAATGGACAGCCTGCGGTTGAAATAATAATGATGACTTTTGATAATACATAATTAAAAGGACTTAAGACTATTGTTTCTTATTCAATTTGGAAGTGCGAGCTGAATTTAGGCAGGCTAAACCGTCAATCGCAGCTATTATTGGTAGACTGTAGTCGTAAGGCTATAAGCATAGATTTAAAAAAAAACAGGTATAGCTATAGCTAATCTATAGCTTGATCAATTTAACAGGCTTGGCCAAACTCATCCGGAATATGTTTGTATTTACGTTAGAACTTATAATATAAAATTTAATTTTAAATAACATATATATTAAAATAACAATTAAATTATTTAAAAAGGGATTACGCAGTTTCATTTAAAATCAGTGTTGCTTTTCATAAAAAAACAACATGTATAAAAGTCTTCTTATTTTAATTTGTTGTTTGTTAAATCGGGGTTAGATCCAAATCTCTATATTCATGAGATAGCACGTTGACATATAGATAGACAGACTGACGTATCCTTGATTACATTTTGTGCCCAATACCCAATGCTTTGAAAGGTTTTGTATAATAAATTTTGGCACTGGATAAATAAAAAAATTGATGAATGACATCAATTTGTTTTTACTGTGAGCAAATACTATAACTATATACATTTGCACATGAAACGACTATTAGTCTCGAACTTACTTTGGGGCTAACTCAATCTGTGTGATTTGTCCCTATATATTTATATTTGTTTAATATGGAAAATTAATAGTAATATGTATAGAACATCACACAAAATCTCTTTGAAATAGCTTTACATACATGGCTTACATAATTATGTTATGAATTCTACACATACATAGCTCGATTTTCATCGATTATTGAAAATGGATATTGGGTAATTAATGTTTGAATAAATTCCTTTTCGTGTTTGGTTTCATATTTGGACACTTGAACATTATTTGACGTATAGGGTTAGGCAGTGCATCGCTATTTCTAATTCTATGCTATTGTGATTTCTAAGGTTGACTGACTGAATTTTATTATTATACAAGTTGTTGTCAGCGGTTTCACTTGCCCTTTGTTATTACGTACTTATGCCCGAATACTCAAACACTACTCAAGTTTGAGAGGTATCATGTATCTATTACTGTCATATCGTCGACGTTCAGCGCGACAGCATGATACTTGAGCAGCTCTCAAAATTGAGTAGCGTTTGAGTATTCGGGCATTAAATCAGAAAGTCTTTTTCAAATCCGATGAGTACGAGTAGATCTAAAGTTTAATTATGCATTCAAACAAAAATGTCTATAGAGAGAGACCAGAAAAATTAAGACGAAAAGAATATTGACGACGACCACGTTACTGTATTTGTACGACTCGTAATAATTGTGAAGAGTCATTAATGCTAGATAGCAGATAAGAAGACATATAATAGAACTTGTAGGGAGATCAAGGTGTGATTGGAAAGAGCCAAGCAAGTACAGCGCACTCTCCCGAGATTTATATATCCACAGATTACAGAATACCATAATAGTAGATATTCAACCGCCATAAAAAGAAACTCGCCGGTTTTTAGATCTATTAAAACACTTTTATTCTGAATCTGTATTCTATGAGTTCGTGCTAGGACGATAATACTTCAAAAATCGTCTTATATTAATTCACACTTTCTTTTTTCACCGAAAATAAGCGAGATCTTAACTAAATTGATTTTATCAATCTTTAAGCGCCACCTATTAGCAAGAAAAAGAACTAAATCTTTTCTTTAGGAGCACATAACCGACATTTTGATAGAGCCATGGAAGGTGTGAATTTTAATTTAGTAATAAGCACTAGATATCATTAAAAACACCTGGTGCCACACCATCGCACATTGAAAATCTTCACATGTTAATCCCCCATAATATTCTAAATCTGGTTGCCATATCAACGTAAATCCATGGTAATCTTGTCGCGCTTATAATCCATTAAGCCCTTTTAACACACGATACTTGTTCTGTTCATACCCACTTTAGAATGGAACACATTGAAGATTATAATTAGGTATATTAACTAATCAATTTTTTAATAGGAGTCACATGAAAAAAAAATGTCTCCTGGAGGCACATTATAAGAGAAATAAGGGCGACCATAGTGGAAAATGAAGTCATAAATTATGTAAGTACTAATATGAAATTATAAGTCTCTGTATATTAGAGGCAGCATACTAGGCTTTTAAAATTTAGCTCATTGTAATAAAAAAAGAAAGATAATTTAAAATATACCAACTGCTGGTAGACTAAAAAAAATAAAGAAATGATCGGCAGCCTTCTTTTTTGGATTTCATAAGAATTGATAAAAAAAATGTCTTAAAATCGTTATTCAAATTTTAAATATGAATTGTAAACTAATACCTAAAAAAATCATAGTTTCCCAAGATCACCTTTCATTACCGAAATCCATTGATGATGCATAGTCAACTATCGCTCCAAAACTAAAAGTTCACTTTAGGGCGCTGTATCCCCAACTCTTAGGTATTTGAGAGGGGTGAAGAATTATATTATTATTATTCATTTATCTATATTCATATACCTAAATATAGCAACGTTACACTGGTTAAGACATTGCACCGCCTGACGTTCGTAACGCTTTCTTACACGTAAAGTAGACCAACAGGATCGAGATGAAGAACTGTCTCCGTGGTCCAGTGGTTAAAAGGCCTTTGCCTGTAGACTTCCCGTGGGTTCGATTCCCACGGGAAGCTACTTTGTTTAGTTGTTTCCAGTTTGGTTAGGACATTGCAGGCTTGAATCACCTGATTGTCTGATAATTAGATGATTCTGTGCTTCGGAATTCACGTTTAACTACCTACCATCCGATAGTCATAATAAGAAACCACATCAGAGGCCATGAGGCGGTTTCGAAAACGACACCAGTGTCAACTACACTACAACTAAATAATGATGATGACAGGATCAAGATTCAGATCAGACCCACTACAATCTCGTAAACAAAGCAAAACAAATGCTATACAAGTATTTGTGCTAGAAAACTGAAAAGAGAGAAGTTTTATGAAGTCGCTCGCCGATCGAGTTGGCAACTAGTTAAGTCACTTATGCCGTGAGTTGCGAAGTAAAAACTAAAGTTACTTTGCGATGTGGCGTGTTTGATTTAACAACAAAAAAATTTTGGAATTGAAATAGGTTTGTTAGAAAAGAAATAGAAACATTATATTTTTTATTTATTTGATCTGTCAGAATTCTGAAAAACTCGGACACCTACACGAATTGATGATGATTTATTTGCTAAATTAATGTTAACACTTTAATTTTACACAGGACAATTCCATAAAATTATTATAAGTAACAACTTAGAATTTTTCTTTTATAGAATCTTTTCATCCTTTCATATCAGTTTTCAAATAAGTATATTGTATTTGTTCACATTGTAAATATACTTTATCATTTCAAGATGTATTTTTACCTGCAATGTAATTTTTTTATTTCTTTTATTTTGTACACAGTGTTATAAAATTAAATTAAATTAAATATCATTTATTTCAGATGACACAGATCCATACAATTGACATTAATACTACATTAAATTATATTAAATTAAACCATACTTTACGAAATATGAATAAAAGATCAAGCTAAAATATAATTCAAAATAAATAAAACAAAAAGAAATAAAGACAATGGTTCAGTACCTTCTCTCCGGCATGGGTACTGTGACATGTCTGTCACAGCAGTGCCGGAGGTAAGGACAGTCCAGTCTGGCGGCGATCATGCTTAGAATGATGTTGGAGCTGGCCCTCACCCTGCGTACCAGAGACGCGCTTCGCTTCCGCATGCATGTGTGGAAACAGTCAGTGCGCGCCTCCGCGAACATGCCCGACGCGCTGCAGTATCGGGGCAGCCCCAAGATCACTCTGAACGCATTATTGTACATGATGCGAAGGTCACTGTAAGCCCGCTTCGTATAATCCGCCCACAGGCTGCAGGTATATAATGATGTACAGTAAGATCTGAAAAGCGCAATTTTAACGCCCTCAGAACATCGTGCAAACCTGCGGGCTAACATATTAGCTCTGACTGACAATGATCTCCGCTCCCGCTCAATATCAGCATTATCTCCAAGATCGGTAGTCAGTATATGCCCCAAATATTTAAATTTACTAACCCACTCCAATGATACCCCATTAATTCTCACTGGTGGTACATTCTGAGGACAATTAGTACCCGTCTTAAAGACCATACATTTACTTTTAAGTACATTATATTTTAAACCGAGACCACGCGCATACTCCTCACAGATCCGTATCAGATTCCTCAAGCCACAAACCGACGCACTCAGCAACGCCATGTCATCTGCATAACTCAGATTGTTGACACAAATACCGTCAACATGACAGCCCACATGTTGGTTGCTGAGCGCAGCGATCAGATCATTTATATATATGTTAAATAGGGTTGGAGATGTTAGCCCACCCTGTCTTACTCCACATTCAAGCATATATTGATCCGACATTGCCCCCGCCCATCGGACACCATTGGTCTGGTGCGTGTACCAATAGTGAAATATGCTAATATATTCCTGAGGAATCCCTATGTTTCTCAGTTTCTCCCATAGAAGGTCGTACTGCACCAAATCAAAGGCCTGAGACAGATCGAGGAAGCAAGCATACACAGGTGTTTTACGATTAGTGTAATATCCGACGGTATGCTTAAGACACAGTATTGCACTTTCTGTAGAAAGTTTAGGACGAAACCCAAACTGGTTGTCGTGCAGGTTTATGTATTTGTTTAACTGTGTATTAAGCAACCCGTCGAACACTTTTGCTATAATAGTGGCAAGGGAAATAGGCCTGTAGTTACTTTTGTCAGTGAGATCACCGGTCTTATTTTTCACCACTGGCACTACCACCGTTTTCATAAACATTACAGGCAAGTAGGAATGGCTAATAGCCAAAGAATAAAACATGGCTAACACCCTAGCAACATGTGGTCCGCCGTATAACAGGTGCTCAATGCTGAGACCGTCATGACCTGGTGATTTACCCTTTGATATAAGTTTTATCGCTTGGGTAACTTCTTTAGCAAGAAAAACCCTTCCCGACCCACCGTTCACATCAGCACTAAGCAAGATAGAAATGTGCCCAACTGCCTATTTAGTCTGACTTTATTTTTTATATTATTTTCTTTTTTGAACCATATGCATTGCAACTTTATTATTTACTAGCGACCCGCCCCGGCTTCGCATGGGCATAAAAACCTTCCTCTTGAATCACTATCTAATTAAAAAAACCGCATCAAAATCCGTTGCGTAGTTTTATAGATTTAAGCATATACAAAGGGACAGAGGGACATAGAAAGCGACTTTGTTTTATACTATGTAGTGTTATAGTGATTGTGAAGATGTAGTGTCATCTCACCGGTCTTATTCTGTAGTGACGTAGTAGAACTAACCATACATTAAACCAAAATGACTTGAAATAAACTATTTTTTTATATTTTTTTTCTGTGAATTCAGACACTCACATATCTTTACAACGCGGCGCATAACAAATGACCTTTGCTTCGGCACAACAAACACCAGTTTTACGATTAAATATAAAAACGGCATAAAATCTGTCATATTATTCTTTACTGCTACGTAAATGTTTCGTACGGGTATCCAGCTTTTTAGTACTTTTATTGTATGTTATTTATTACCATATTTTTATATGTAGGTACAGTATTACGTACCAAGTGTTTTAAAAATTTAACAACAGAAATATAATTCTTAACCACTCGAACGATGACTGACAAAAAAAAAATGCAATACAAATAATACAACAGAAAAAAATATAACAGAGCCTATTTGAGACTACCAACTACTATAGACAAACTACAACAAATTAAGAACCTACTTTGAAGTTGGTTAAAAATATCTATTTAAATGGGGTTGTTACGTATTCATCCTCGTTAAACCACTACCAATCGGCGTCAACGCTTATTGACGCCGATTGGTAGCGGTTAAAGAGCAAGTAGTCGGCTCCAACATCTTTACACTTTGCGCCTAGTCGGCGCGTATAAGCGTCAAACGGCGTCGACGCTTATCTCTGCGCCGACAATCAGATTTCAACGTAACGTATACGCACTTAGGGCTAGACATATCAGCAGGTGTGCCATTGTCTGTTAGAAATAACATGCTCACAAATATTTCGCATAGGATACAAAGTTAAAATTATACGCATCGCCCCAGAAGCACATTGAAATTATTTATTACCCAACTAACCTCTACAATAAAGCCTTAACAATTCATACTCCATAACCCACATTATCTGAATTGTACGTTACGTAATAACCTATTCAATCTTAGCTAATGGGTTTCTATACGCCTTCCGTAATATACAGTGTCGTTGTAAATATCTCAAATTGCTCGTAAATACAGCCCAGTTGACTACAATATTTAACGGCCGCCATTTTGTTTTGCAGCGCGTCAAAATGGCCGTCCCGAGTAAGCGTTTCTTTTTTTTTTACAATACATAAACATTAGTACAAAAAAGTTACATATAAAAGACACTGTTTAAACCCCTGAGCTTGGGTTTGTTTACAGCGCACATTAGCGTCAGTTATACAAGTTTTACTTACATACTCAATTTTTACGCCTTTTGTTTATACGCCTACAAATAATTAAAATTAGTTAGTGGGGACCAGCCTGCACAGTTTACTTTGACTTCCGCAAATTAACACCTGAATCAATTAATTAATCTCAGATCACATGAATTTAAAAATTTACCTTCGAAATTTTCACTTGAAAAATAAATTCTTCAAAGAGCAACTCGCACCTGGCCTCTTAGAAAATGCCTTGAAAATTCACAGCGGCACGTTACGCTAATGGGCCATAAAATATTAAACGCAGCTTATATTTTAAAGAAAAAATTGTTGATACATTATTTTCCAGAATTATTTTGTACTATTTTCTTATATTAATGTTTTTTCCTTGTAATCGCTCTGTTAATAGTTTAAGATGTAACTGTACTTATTTGTTTGATTGTCTATCTTTGAACTGGCAAGAAAATTATAAAAAAAGAAAGTTAACTACTGTTTTTATAATAAAGGGACTGACATCTGACCTAACCTTACCTAACCCTTTCACAATGAAAACAGACTAATAGAAACATGATCTGAGTGTGTTAGTTGCCATGCCAACGCTACCAGTTTTTATTTTAACCGTTTTCACCTTTCAAATATGGAATTTCAAATCATTACAAAATGGCGCGTGGAAGCAATGTTTTTGTCTATGGTCAAATGAAAATCATTGTCACGTAAGTTCCGTTTCCAAATGCGACAGTAGACTCGACAACATTTTTGCACTATTAAAATATTGTCTGAAAAACATTTTCTCAGTTGACAAAAAGTATAGTAAACTCGTTCGCTTCGATTCAAGCATTGTGTATTTTTTCGGTTCGTATAACAACGCTACAGACGTGTGCAATGGATTTTAATTAACGACGTCATAGATTGCTAACACGTAGATGGTAAATTTAATTATTAGAAAAAACTTATTTTTTTAAGACTTATAGTATTTTCCTTCAATTTATATTCGCACATTTTTTTGTTTTTTCAATAGTTAACTGGTAGAGAATGCTTTTAGAATTAAGTCCGGCAAAGTATATTAAAACTTATGGAACAAAAAAGTTTTGATTAATAGTAGCGAGCTAAATATTATAAAAAATTGAAAATAACTAAGTTAAATGGTGGTAACTCTTTTTTGTTGTTTATCTGTTGTTTATCACTGAATGTTTTTGATATTTCTGTTACTAGGTATAACAAATGTATCACGTAAAAAGTCAAGAGGAGTTCTGTAAACCTTTGGTACCAGTATATGCCAGTTCATTTGACCTTGTAAACAATAAGATAAAAAAAAAAACCAACAAGTAAAAAATCACTTAACAATAAACACTTTATCAGTGACTGTTTAAACAGACCCTTATTCTAAAACCGATGGAAATCCATCAGATTAATTACACAATTTCTCACCTGGATTTAAGGTGGATTTACAAAAGGCTGCGTTATAAAATTAGACAGGAAAAGTTTAAAGGCATCATCCATAGAGTTTATTTACGAATAGACGAAGACAATGAATTATTTATGAATCTTAACTCGTGAATTAACAATAGACCGTTCCCAGTCTTCTCTTCAATATTTTTTATTATTATATTGGGTTACCATGGTTTTAAATTTCATACTTAGCTTATCAACTATCATATTTTTATAGAAACCCAGACCAACTACAGTTTCACAAGCTTTCTAGGGCACGGAAAAGCTTGGCTTATTTTAGAAGCTTTTTGATTTAAATTTTTGGCTAATATCATAACTAAGGTAGGTTAAGAGCATATACTGAAAGTCCTTGAGCTTATTAGTAAAAAACCTCTGAAAAATAATCAGTTGCAAAAATAATTACGCAATGATAATTATTTGTCTTCTTCTTTTCGAGTCATAATGGCTATATAGACTATATTAACTTACCCTAGTACTTTGCCACCTCCATTGCCCAGTTGTTCGCCTCGTTTAAGTCCCCCATTGTGCAGGAGTAAGGACAGCTAGAGCACGACAGAAGGTGAGCCATCGACTACACCGCGCCTCACGCCCAAATTTTGAGAGCTGATCAAGTATCATGCCGACACTGTCATATCGTTGACGTTCAGCGCGACAGCATGATACATGAGCAGCTCTCAAAATTGAGTAGCGTTTGAGTATTTGGGCATTCGTCACATAGGCTGCTGTCACTGTCAGAGCTGTTAATTGTCTATTATATTATAACTCTATGGTATCACGTTCCTTAAAACAAAGTTTCGTTTGCTTCTTTGTTCCGAAGCTTTGGTCATAAATTAATCAAGCACTAAACAATTTCAAAGCAAACTTGACAACTTAATAGCAATAATAAAATTTAATCTAAGTTCTGAAGTTATTGCAAAAGTAAGTTATTTTGTCAATCATAATTTTAAATGTCACTATCATAATATCATTGTACTAGTTTTTGCCCGCGGCTTCATCCGCGTGAATTTTCCTCGGGAACAGTACTTTTTCCGGGGATGAAAGATACTCTAAAGGTACTCTATGTTTTTCTTAATACTTCTAACTATGTGTATGCGAAGTTTAATTTTAGAAAGATTTATTCAGTAGATAAGGGGTTAAAGCATAACAAACAAACCATCAAACAAACTTACTTTCGCATTTATTATATTAGATGGGAATTTGGAATTGGATAACTCTTATTTATTTATTAAATTGATGTACACACAAACATATAAGTTTTGTACTAGGGTGATACTGATTTCTATAGAAATTTCTTATAGCAGACCAGCGATATGAACTTAAAAACCAAAACGCGGAAGCGAGTGTAAGTTCATTTTGTATGAAGATGTGTGAGGAGGCATATTTTAGACTAAGATGAAGTAATCTATTCTGTTGCATTGAATTTAAATCTGATATGATAGAATAATGAAAAATTAAAAAAATAAACAAATATTTGTGAAGTTAGAGCTAGAGGTATAGATTTAAGCGTTATATACAATTAGCATTACATGTCATGTCTTGTTTTGTAATATATTACATGGAAATAATTTATAGATTTTTTTTGACTGCTTCAACTAATCTCTTAGTTCTCTTCTTAAGTCTGCTGTCTTCAAATTACAACTAACACTGATTTATTGCATCTTATCTTCGCTCCTAAATAACTTGAATGGGACGCTTGCAATGCGATAGCCCTGTATTCAGGCATCCATTGATAAACTAACTGCAGGACGCTTACTAAACGTTGTCAATTCATAGCCTTGGCTATTTTGAGCCACAATATCCAGTAATAGCACTATTTATCGGCCTTCAGCCATCCATAATTCCATATCCGTACTAATATTATAAATGCAAAAATCTGTCTCTCTGTTATGCTTTCACAAATATACAGCTGGACCGATTTTGATGAAATTGGGTATTGATATAGTTAAGGACAAGGGGTCAAATATATGCTACTTTTGGGCGCGATATAACCGAGGATATGCGAGCGGAACCGCGGGCAACAGCTAGGTTTTTTTATAAAACTTTTAATAGGAATACATTGGTTAATAAAGACCTATGTCAAAGGTCTACCTATTTTATAAAATTACGTTGATAGAGGGCCCAGAAAAGGAGTGCGCGTGATCACTAGATTACTTATACTCGTGATACCTTACTAGCACGCTGCCAACTAGTAGCTTAATTTTCGCCACAGCATTCGGTAAATTCTCCGTCTCTCTTCAAAATAGAACAAAAGAATACAAGCAATATTTAGCAGCAAACATAGGACATAGTAGACATAAAGTGAGGTACTTAAGCAGACGACCTTGGTCCTACAGTCTACCTTTAGTTGATAGGTAGCAAAATAAGATAAATAAAATAGACGGTTTGAAAAATATTATTATTCTTTGCCAACAGCAACATGCTCCTATTTTTGCAAAGGTTTGAAATAATGAGCCTTGCGTTGGAAGTGAATGTTCATCTCAATGGCTTGGGCGATAGCCTGAAAATTTTTATTATATACAGATTCTTGTAGGGAAAAAATACGTTAAAATCTTAAATCTGTGACAAAAACGATGATGTGTGAAAATCAGAGAGTAATAATAATATTGAGTAAGTAAATATAATAACACAACTATAACATCGTAATGACACTTATACTGTGTGATTTACTAATCAATACAGCATTTAAACTTATCTAAGAGCTAGATGCTATAGCTGAGTTAGAAATAGTTTAAAAAAGCAACAAAACAGTACGCTGACACTTAAATATCTCTTACATTTAAGTGTCAGCTGACTGCTTTGTTGCTTATAAACGAACACTGTTTTAGAAGCAAAAATTAAAGAACGGGTTACAGAAGTGAAAACAGGAACAAGCATACATTTTCATTGCGCGGTAGAAAGAGAGGGGGATATTACTTCCTCTCCAACGGCGCGCGGATCTGCTCTCCCTCCGTCTTACGAATTTTCCGTCAGGCCACGTGTCCTGACACGAGTTTAACATTTTAACCCTTCCTTAAAAGTGCACAACGCTGCTAAAAAAGTATTCTCTTCAAAAAATAACGATCTTTCATGTTATGGTTTTGTTTTGACTATCTAATGCCTTAATACTCAAACGCTACTCAATTTTGAGAGCTGTTCAAGTATCATGCTACCACTATCATATCGTTGACGTTCAGCGCGACAGCATGATACTTGAGCAGCTCTCAAAATTGAGTAGCGTTTGAGTATTCGGGCGCTTATCATAAAATATCTTCTCCAGCAAGAGAATAAGGCTTAATTCGAAGATTTGGAAATTTTCATAGATAGAAACCAATATAATAGTCTCAAATAGATGATTCCCTAATATAATTGAATTGACAATGGCCCATAAAAGATTTTTAACGGTCAGTTTCGGCGCCACCCGGCGTTTCAGGCAGTTATAAGAAATTTATACTGGTGAATTAACCCATTTTAATTCCGGCCGCGTTACAGTAAATAAAACGAATTGCTTGGTTTTCCGCGGTTACAGTTATTATTGGGTGCCATTATTGCTTATTGTGTTTGGGAGAGTTCGTTAGTACTCACTTTCCATTTCAAGTTATAATGGTTTTTTCACGGTTTAAAACAGGAAATCGGTTTTGTCCAATTCAACTGCTGATTATTATGCGAAGAGAGAAAGTGTCTGATTGCACCCGACTTGGTATTTGCTCTTTCTCTAGTGTTACATAGTGATTACTAGAACTGCAAGACAAAACATAATTAACCTGAATATGATTGAAAAAATAACAATGAATTCGATTCTTTTGATGATTTGATGCTACTGTTTTAGTTAAAAAGTAATGCACAATTATTTTGTTAAAATTTTGGTTAAATAACTTTTTGAAGTATTTAACACAATAGATTTAATATTTAGTTTTTTTTTTATTCTGAGGAACCTGTATTGGATGACTATTTTATCCATTATCATTGTCGTATAATATTATACCTTATATTTGAAGAGGGAGGAAAAGCAGATTGCGCCTTGCCGACTCCCTGACTAGTTATGCTAATCACTTAATTTTAGTAACAACTTGTAAATTACATTAATACATTTTCATCATAAACGAGAGAGATAAATTCCGAACAACATTAATTCAAAACTCACATTAAACAGAATCACAAATGGAATTGGAGCGTAATGTTTACAAATCGTAATAGCATCGCCAACTTCGTAACTTTTAACTTTTGAGTCCCTCCTTTATCTCTCGTATTTATAACTATAGCACGTGTTAGGGGACTGCGAGCGAAGCCTAGATTGAATTGGTCACCTCTATGGTATTTCTATGAAAAGCTTCCTTCGTGTTTTGAAAAGCACGTGTTGTTATAATACCCAGTATATAAGTTGGCCAAAAAAGGAAAATGCGGGGGACTGCGCACGTTAAAATTTGTATGAAAATCGGCTACTGCGCATTCAAGGTCATTACAGTTTATTGCCAAAATATACGCCGCGAACTATACTGGCTGTTAAATGGCAGTAGTTAAACTGTGTCAGATGTTGCTTCGCATTGTGCTCACCATATTTAATCACTTGTTATTGAGACGAAAAGTAAAAGAAGTCATGAACATCATTACAGTTCAGCAAAGATTAAAAAAAAATGCCTAATGACCGCGCGCGATGTTATATTATATGTATAACACCAAAATACTCAAACGCTACTCAATTTTGAGAGCTACTCAAGTAGCATGCTTTTATATCGTTGACGTTCAGCGTGATAGCATGATACTTGAGCAGCTCTCAAAATTGAGTAGCGTTTGAGTATTTGGTCAAAAGTGTGCAAAAAGAGCTTCACTACTTAGTATAAAACAAAGTCGCTTTCACTGTTCCTATGTTCCTTTGTATGCTTAAATCTTTAAAACTACGCAACGGATTTTGATGTGGCTTTTTTAAAGACATAGAGTGATTCAAGAGGAAGGTTTTTTATGACCATGCGAAGGCGGGCCGCTAGTAATAACTACAGTCATACATAGGCCCACGCCATATTCTATTAGATTATCTTCAAAACTGAGTATTTCACTAAAAGAATAAGATCATTGTAACACAAATAGTAAAACTCGCTAACTTGCTGTACTGAAATTAGTAGCATTTATCTTTCAGTCCAAAGTACAGAGTAGTTAAAGAACGGAGACTAAGTGCAGCATCATTTTTAATTTATGAGTTGTCATCACTCTATTTAGCATATTATTTAGCTTATCATGTTCTTAAGTTTAACTGGTAGACAGTGTCTAGTTAAGATATACCTATTATACAAATTGTCTTTGATTATTAGTGCAATAAACAACAAAAATAAATAAGTAGGACACCCACAGACCAGAATGATGGTGAGATGACCTAAAGAAGGTCACAGACAGGCGCTGAATGCAAGTCTCTTCCAACCGGTCGTTCTGGAAGGCCTTTGTTCAGCAGTGGACAGCCTGTGGCTGAAACTATGATGATGAAGAAGACTTAAAAAAGGTATGAGCTATCTGTAAAATGCTTTGTCTCTAATCATGCATCTACCTTGCATTAAAGATTACAACCTGCACTTTATTTGTTGAGTGTTTGCTGTAGTTTAGTGCGAATGCACCGAATTGAATGTCTTTTAAAGTAAACTTGCGGGACTTTTTTTTTCTGTAATTTAACTCATTTAGAGTTGAGTGAACTCTTGACCAGCAAAAAAAGCACAAAGGAATTTTTACACTGTGAATACTAAGTGTAAATAGCAAACCTTGATAGCGTGACACTTCTATATATTGCGACAAAAATAAGTAAATGCCCTTCCACGTGACACAATTTATCGACATAAAAATAAAAATTTGATTGGTTTAGCGGGTTGAGCGTGAAAAAAGAAATCTATTTTTTTTGTTAGCAAGTATATTTTTGATCATGACAGCCTAATTATTACGCCATTTTATATACATAACAAAATGTTTGTTTCAAAACATTTTATTCACTTCTCTTTTTTTCTAATATTTTCTAACTATATTTTTGCAGACTCAATTTCAAGTTTAAGGTATGAGTAAAATCGTATCTTTTTCTAAAGATAATGTGTTTTATTAGATAAGTTGACTAACATATACAAACTATATAGACATAGTTCATAATTGTTTGTAACACTACGTACCACTATAAATTCGAAAGTCTGTCTGTTTGTCTGTCTGTTACGCTTTTCCTGCTAAACTGCATAATGAAATTAAGTATGGATATAGTTTTAGACCAGGGTTCAAACACAGGCTTTTTGGTGAAATAAAACCGAGTAAAATGCGGACGTAGCAGTGGGAAACAGCTAGTATAATTATAAGTCGTCTTTGAAATCAAGGTTTTTCAAATCTGATTTTTCCAGTTATCCGCATTCATAAAATATTCATGCTCCCATTTTTATGACATAAGATATGGGAACGGTATAAGGAGCCTCGTATTTTGCACAGCTGTGCTTATAAATAAAACTCATATGATTGAGTCCTACGTCATAAAGTAAGAAGTAAAAGTAACTATATTGAATATAACACAAAAAATGAATAATGTTCCCGAAAGAGAGCAATTCATTGTTATGCCGGAAGATAATATTTCCAGCGCTGGAGTGCTATTTTTGAGATGTATGACTCACCCAAAACCGATGTGTCGAATGATTATAGTTCGTTTTCGAATGATTTTCATGCGACATAACCGGTCACTCGAACGATAATCGTTCGACTCACCGGTTTTGGGTGAGTCATACATCTCAAAAATAGCACTCCTAATCGTCCACAAGGACTTACGAGTATTAGTTGTCATGGGTTGCGCACAAGAATACATTCTACAACAAATTAGACATTAATATTTAATGTAACCATTGGGCAGGTAACAGTAGACTCTATCTTATGATATCAGCGGACTTAGCCAAGTCACAATACAGAAACGATTCTAGTTTATGTTTCCCTAAAGGTTCGGTCATACATAGCGAATACGCGCTTTCGATTATGGAAGAAGATTCTAGAAAAGAAAGTCGTGTTTGTTCCACAATTTATAACATAAAAACGGCTGAACTTATTTGGCTGAAAATTGGTGGGGAGGTAGCTTGGAACCAAAAGAAGGACATAGGGTATCTTTCCCGATGGAAGTTTATGCGGGCAAACTCGCGGGAAAAAGTTAGTTGGTATATAAATACGATACGATATGATAATATTTACGTAACATAACAAGACTTAATTTGCATTGATTCATTATGCGCATCAAGACAGTATGTTTGCTGTTGCTAATGCATTCAATATTGAATTAGTTAGCTATTTTGAAGCACAAACTATCAGTAATATAATCGTCATCATTTCAGCCGCAGGCTGTCCACTTCTGGACATAGGCCTTCCCCAAGAATTTCCAGAACGACCGATTGGAAGTGGCCTGAATCCAGCGCCTGCCTGCGACCTTCTTCAGGTCATCTGATCATCTGGTAGGTGTCAGAAATATAATCTGCATATAAAAAACTATTAATATACGAGTAAGTACTTACTCCGCTGGCTCTGCGCCCCGAAGTGGATCTTGGCCTCCGAAACGAGAGAACGCCACAGTTTTCTATTCTGCGCGGTTGCTCTAAAAACTATCATAATATAACTAATATTGTATAATCACAGTACTACAACCGTATATGAAAAGAAAGGCTAAAACACAAGAAAATTTTAGATAAATAGAGCATCCGTCCTGTCGTAATAACTGTAGTAACAGCTAGCTTTGATTGACCTCCATCATGCTAAGATATAGAACTGACTTTCTGACAAAATTATTACAATACAATACCTTTTATTGTACCAAACAAGTAAAGAATTACAAAATGACTACAAAGTCATCGTACAATTATGAAGGGCTGACTGATATTCCAGTGTTTTCCTGGTTGCTTTTGGCTGCGAAGATGAGGGTCCGATTAATGCAAAATATTATTGATTTCATTCCTACACTATTTTAAAGATATACTTAACATTCTTCAATTAGACTTTTAATTTAAAAATAAAAAGTTAGCAAACTGAATATTATTTCCTTAAACATTTCTGGATGTTTTAAATTAACAATTTTCCACAGTTCGACACAGAAGTTAAACAAGAGGAAAGATTAAAACAAAATTCGCTTAACCACACTCGGATTACTATGAAATGAAAACATGCACAGGTCTAGTAGATCCGCTAACACAACACGCGGGATGGAATAACAATGGTTTTACGTCGATGAGCCAAATGTGTGGGGCCAGGAACTTTTTTCCTACATCACTATCACTATCACTACATAAACAGTATAAAACAAAGTCGCTTTCTCTGTCCCTTTCTCCCTATGTATGCATAAATCTTTGAAAAATGAAAATGAAAATAGTTTATTTAGCAAGTATAAAGTTTCAAAGATTTGTGTCGCTCTGACACCCACCCTTTAAAACTACCAAACGGGTTTTGATGCGGTTTTTTAATAGATAGAGTGATTCAAGAGGAAGGTTTATATGCCCATGCGAAGCCGGAGCGGGTCGCTTTTACATTAATTTGCATTGTCGCTTTTACATTATAAAATTTGATAAAACAAATTACACTCATCACTCATCAAGTGATGAGTGTAATTTGTTTTATCAAATTATAAATATTTTATCAAATATCAAAATACGGTGCATAGTTTTAAAGATTTAAGCATACAAAGGGACATAGGGACAGACAAAGCGACTTTGTTTTATACTATATAGTGATAGTGATTGAGACCTTTACCAGCCCAAATAATCTCCATGCATTTTCTGTAAATTGCTAAGAAGTTTAGAATCTGTTTTTTATTAATTCTTCAGCTTTATACGCGCTATTTTAAAGACCATGCATTTCTCTCCAGGCTATTGGACTCGGCACAACATCAACTTATATTATACCAGGTGTTTCTGCGGTTTCACTCGTTTGTGTATGTATGTTCATAAGCCTTCTAATAGCTTTAGAATTACTGATCAAATTTGAAAAATTCTTTTCGCATATGATAGCCTGATTCGTGGGAAAGGTTATAGGCGTTCAACCAAACTCTTCAGATTTATTATGTTACTATTGATAACTAGTCCATTTTATCAGTAAATCTATACTTATAATTATAAAGCTGATGTTTGTTTGTTTGAACGCTTATAACTTGAAAACTACTGGTCGGATTTGAGCAATTCTTTCTGCATATGATAGCCTGTTCTTGGAGAAGGTTATAGACTATAGTTCATACATGCCAAGGGCGAGAAAAACCGCGGGTAACAGCTTGTAAAATATATTTTGACTATTGTACTCCCTCCACCTCCCATGGCTCACCAACCTCTCGGTTATACGAGCCGAATCTCAGGAGAGTGCGCTGTACTTGCATTTCGCATCTCTTTCCAGTCGCACCTGCTTGATCTCCCTACAAGTTCTTTATAGTGTCGCCTATCTATGCAATCATTGCATTTTAATAACTCTCCCCCATCTTTTGAGGGCTTACGTTCACTCGTACGCCTCGCTTGCCTTCTTCTCGGCAGGCATATTTAGACTATTATTTATAAAATTTTAGTGGCCCGACATCATGGTATCGGTGAGCAGCTGTGCAAACCTGATTAACGTGTTCCGTCGAGATCATCGCGCGCCTCAAATTCAACTGGCTATTTGATGTGGCTATCCTCGTGTATTGACCAAGTTTCATGTTAAGTCAGGAGCAGACAAAACTGACTTCCTACCGTATCTACTTTTTTTTTTAATTTTGAGCATTTAGAACAAATCCCTCCACCATGAACACGCGGAGACTTTGTATTATATAAATCTATCTAAGTTCTTATTAAAAAAAGTTGAGTTACTTATATTTGTCTACTAAATACGTACTAGCAGTACACCCCGGCTTCGCCCGTGGTACTAACATAGCTTATGTCACATAGGGTGTATGTAATGTAGCTTTCTAATGGTGAAAGAATTTTTGAAATCGGCACAATAGTTTTTGAGTTTGTTCATTATAAACATACACACAAAAACACAAAACTTTCCTCTTTATAAAATGAGTATAGATAAATATAAATTTTGGAGTTATAGCCGTAAGCTTTTTCTACCATTCAACCAACTAGTATTGTAGAGGAGATACAAATTCGCTACCAGTCCTACAGACTTAATAGACCTTTTATTCTCTTAGTCACCCCTTACGAGACCTCAGTTACTTCAGGTATATTCATTATCCTTATGTAAACAAAACATAAAACAAAGGGGAAGTTTGGCTTTGTAATTCATGTTGGTCACCCCAATTCCACGCGTCATTTCAGCCCTGTCTCCTCACACTATTTACCCGGACACATTCAAACCGGCGGCCATTGACCTCTGATGTTGGGTTTAATCGAGAAGAGCCTCGGTTTTAACGTAGATGACTTTGTATACCTAGATATTGAAGGCTTTTATATAAACCATCAAAAGGCAAATTCTACGAGAGGGAGATATTTGTAGAAGGTTTTCTGCTTGGTAGCTTACTCTCACCTATTTTTGAGCACTGCCTCGGTGGTCCAGTTGTTAAGGCGTTTGCGCGTAGTCCCGGGGTCGTGGGTTCGAGACGCATACTTTGTTTAGTTGTTTCCATTTTGGTTAGAACATTGCAGGATTGTATCACCTGATTTTCTATATATTTAAAAAAAATTGACCACGCGTAGTTTCCTGACTGATGATGTTGTGTTTTTTTGACAATAAAGATGATTCCGTGCTTCGGTTAAGCCATTGGCCACTGCCATCAGGAACCACATCAGAAGCAGGGTATCATTTCTGATATCAGTGTGTCAGCATGGTCGATTTACACGAAATGAATAGATGACCTATTCTTGCCGCCTAACAGCAGTCCTTGATATTTTTTGTATTCCAGTTTGAAAGGTGAGAGAGTGAAATTTCTGGGTACTATGGCAAAATATCTTACTCGTAAGCTAGGAGTTGGCGGCGCAATAGTCTCTAGTGACACTGTGAAGGTGTAACAAAAGGTCTTAGAAAAAAAGGTGTGTATCAAAAGCATAAGCGACGGTAATCGGGTGCTCATCTTTCGCGTGCCATATGCATGACTGCTAAAGTAACTGTATAAAAAAGTGATCCTACATTTAGTAATTTATGTACTACAAACGAAAGCTGAATTTCAATTAACCGTTAAACTACTTAAATTCAGGATAAATTAATTCACACGCCCATCGTGCAGTCCGATTGAACAGAGAATATTGTCGCTTCGACGCGTTTTAACTTATTAACTTTATATTGCATTGTTTCCAAATATTTATTTAAAATTTTATTATACAAATTTTCTTGGAATTCTGCGCAGATTAAGCCTGAAAAGGCTTGCGTCAAGTATTTCGCAATTGATCGTGTGATTTATAATTTAACCACACTTTATTTCTAGTAGATGTAGAAATTCGATGATATCCACAAAAGCAATCCTAAAGACTTGATGCGCAGGGTCTTGGAGACATGCATCTTAACGGTGACGATGTATGGCATGGAAATATTTTTGATAAATAATCAAAGGAAAAAATGGACATTTATGCTGCAATTCATTCATATGCTGTGCAGATCACCTAAAGGGCTATGGATCGAGTGATGCTTGATACTTCTTTATGGAACAGAATCTGGAATATGGAGATGATATATAGATGAGACTCAACAACATAGCCAAAGTCTCATCGACATAGCGAAAACGGTAGCGGAAATAAAGAGCAGACTACATAAGCCGCACTAGATAAGAGCGCTGGGGAAAGTTGGTGCTTGAGTGGAATGTGGAGATTCATAAATACATAAAGAAATGTCGGTGAATCCAATACGATACGGATTGATGATCTGGTATTAGAAAGGTGATGTTACAAAATTGTTTAAAGAAATTGAAAGAGGTTAGCACAAATAAAAGGTAATTGCATTATGTCAAGATACTTACACTTAGCATTGGGTGATGAATAATAAAGAACGTTAGATATTATGTTTAATTGGACCCCAGGCTTTTGAGATTCAGAAGATAGACATAAATTTTAGATAGTCCTCTTAAAACATGTTTTGTTTCCATGATTTTGGTAAACCCTAAAGCTGATTTTTCAATCTACTTGTTTTGACCGACAAGTTCGTGCTATTCATTTTAAGGGCAGGCAATAAATTAAAAAAAATGTAGCGGAAAATTACAGAAATTGCGAGAACAGGAGAAAATGTAATTATCGGTTTTCGTAGCGCGGTAAACGCTTTAACGTAAAAATTCATTGTTTCATTTACAATGTGCTGACGCAGTTTTATTGTGTTGTCGATCATTTTGCATAATGTCATGTTAACAAGCATTTATTTAGTTTTACCAGTTTCAGTAGTCATTGAGGAGCTGGTAATCTCAAATCATCAATCAAACCACAATCAGTGTGAAACGTGGATACAATTTTATTTCATTCACTACACCGCCATCTACTTTTTCGTCTTTTCGTGTCAATGACAAACTATTAGATATGATTAGCCCAGTGCGAGGCCACCTCAATGTTCTTCCGATATGCCTTCATAAAGTCGTCCACTGAACAGAATGCGGCAGAGGCGGGGCACGACAGCAAGTGTGACATGGTTTTGGTATTTCCGCAGCGACACCTGACGTTATCAGAAATCCCCCTCTTTCGCAACTTCTGACATCTGCCGACTCTTACCCAAAGCCTGTCCAGTGATCTTCATATAGGCCAAGGTAGATTGTGGCCCAGTGGAAGCATTGGTGGACATCTACTTTATAAAATGCTATTCTCTATCAGTCTTTTTGACCAAGCCTACGGGAATCGCCACCTATGTACCTATATGTTAATTCAAGGTATAAGCTATCATCGTAACAAATTTCATAAAAATTTGCCCCTCTGCCGTTTGATCACACAAACTTTAGCCTTTATAATATTAGTGGGACTTGCTAAAAAAACTCAAGTCCATGTTCTTTACATGTAAAAATACAAATATGCCAAAGAAAAATCCCAGTAAAAGAAATAAAAAAAAAAGTTATACGCAAACTCGTATACTTTATTCAGATTTTATGCAACACCAATTTTCTTTTCACCCATACACGCTACCCTATGCAAAACTTGACTCGTAAAACGTTTGGTTTCAACGTCAAACTAGTTCGTCGATGAATCTGACGATCAGTCGGTTTTCTTGCATTTTAGTTGAAACTTCGCGAGTGTAACATAGTTTGGACAATATCTACTACGTAAACAGCGGCTTTAGCCAAGTGTCAATGTCGAACGCTCAGAAACGATTCTAGTTTATACTTCGCTAATGGTTCGGTCACACGTAGCGAATACTCGCTGCGAATAATAGTCGCGGCAACAATTCGCTGTCTGCCTGTCACTCACACAGAAAGTTCCAAACGAGCGTTTTCAATTCAACATTCTGAATTAGTGGGAATTTTCTTACTTGTTCCATTGTTTTCATAGTTAAATAAAATTTTCACCAGTTTCATGGAACTAGTGAGAATGATAAAAAAACCGCTTTTTATTAGTCTGTCGCACTTCTTTTCGTACATTTTAAGTCCTGCTGTCTAAAATGTAATATATTTCTAATTTAGATATAGGGAGCTTACTAGTCCTCTACAAGCGAAAGTAGTCAAAACTGATCAAGAATACGAGGCATTTATCTATACTTAGATAATTTATTTTGAGGATTTCCTATTTCAGTGCCATTGTTCGTGACAGACATCACTTTGTTCGCTTATTCGAGTGCAAGCGCAATACAAACCGGTCGGAACCGGTACAAACTGGTTCTGAGCTGTTCAAGTCGGTTACACACTTTTTCTTTAATTTTGAACTTCTTGAATCGATTGTTCAGAAAAGCTTTAATTATGTTTCTTACTTGAAAATAATAAATAAAGTAAGTTTGATTGGTCACACAAAAATTAAAACTAAATTATCTAAAAATGGACTCTACATGATATGTATCTGTACCGACCTAATATACTTACCTCCTTAGAAATGAATAGTAGTACATACGTATCTCCTCTGAAATCCACAAATTGGTCCATTAATAGGTTAGTACAACGAAAACATTCAAGAAATATGTTTTTTCGTTTGTTAAATTCATAGAACCAATTAAAATATATTTGGAACAATTAATATATGTTCATTATAATATGTTCAACATGTTTTCACAAAATTTCAAATTTCCAAAAAGAAAATATCTCTACATCACTGTCACTATCATCACTAACACTACATAGTATATAACAAAGTCCCTATATGCTATATAGTCACTATGTATGCTTAAATCTTTAAAATTACGCAACGGATTTTGATGCGGTTTTTTTAAATAGATAGAGTGATTCAAGAGGAAGATTTTCATGCCCATGCGAAGCCGGGGCGGGTCGCTAGTATTTAAATAGATTTGACAAATGAGTGTGCATCAAGCCTTACACCGATTAGCTTAGCATGTCTCTGACATGTCAATTATATTTGACGGATGATCAAATGCAATGCTAAACTGGAAATAACTGCGCTGAAATGAATTTCGAAGTACCTGATTGAATCTGAATTATTGAATTTAATAATTGAGTTATAATACTTTGGGAATGAAATAATGTGCTGTTATATTTATATTTGTAAAAAAATATTATAAATCGTTATTCAAATTGCTGAAACTAAAAGAAAATGCAATGAGAGCTAATCAATAAATTGAAGTCAGTTTTAAATATATCTAAGCTAGGATAAAAAAACAACTGTGTTTTATACAGAATTATATGTGAAATCACTACATAGTATAAAACAGTCGCTTTTTCTGTCCCTATGTATGCTAAAATCTTTAAAACTACCCATCGGATTTTGATGCGGTTTTTTTGAATAGATAGAATGATTCAAGAGGAAGGTTTTATGCCCATGCAAAGTCGGGGCGGGTCACTAGTAAATAAATAAAACAAAGTATATTCACCAATACCCCAAAATAGTACAAACGCCAATATAACAGAACACTGTATCTTATTTAAATGCCACGATAAAAGGCTTAATACTGCTTCATAGCCACAAAGAGGCGACTTATTAAATTGACGACATCGTAATAAACGGGACTCATATAAATTTCTGACAAAGGAATTTTGCTATTTCATGTTACAAAGACTTAAGACTTATTGCCCTTTTTCTTTTTTAGAAAGGACTTTGAAACTAGTTACTGCATGTTTCTCCACACACTTTGGATTTGTTTTTCTTCCTCAGTAATATTCCGTTTGTATCGTTTAGTTCTTTTCGAGTCCTGTTTGGTGTTTGGTCTACTTTCTTGCTTTTTATTATCCACTTTGCATGGTGTACAAAATCATTAATGCAACTTACCTTAATGATTCCGTATGTCCTAAATATGAAAATTTTTAGAATCCTAATCCTGTTTTAAAAGAAGAAAAGGAATAGGTAGGTCAAGAAAAAGTTTCGTAGAACAAATAAAGGAAAATGTGGGAGTCGTATCGTGTCAGTCATGTATTAGGATATCAAAAAGGTAGCAACAAGATAGAAACACCTGGGGGCTTAGCCAGAACAAAATGTATGGGATTGACATAAGACTGACCACTTGATTTACCGCAGCTTATTTTGTCAATCCCATACATTTAGTTCTTGTTGACATTCGTTAGCGTTTTGAAATTGTCACTTGGCTACGAGTGCAGGAAGAGGCGCCAACGACAAGAGTACTAACGAAGTACGACAAGAAGAAAATGTATGAGATTGACATACGATCGACTACGACCACTTGATTTGGCGCGGCTTATGTAAATCCCAATACATTTTGATCTTGTGGACATTCGTTGACGTTTTGAAATTGTGACCCAGCTCTTTAATTTGAAATAGACAGATTTTCCAGTTTTATCTAAAAACTAACGGAAAAGGTGAAAATAAAATGTGCTGGTTAAGTGGGACAGTAATAAAATACGTCGTTTAAAAATGATATAGACAGAAAAATATACTGCTTTATGTTTCTTACCTCTTGGCCTCTGACACGTGGAATTCATTATTATTTGATGCTCACAAAAACATAGCATTTTTGTTGAAGATATTAATTTCACTACTCAAGAAATTTTAATACCGAGGTTCTTATCAAAAAATATTTTCTCACGAAGTAAACTCCAAAAATGTAATATTCAGAATACACCTACATAAGGTAGATGAGTGAATTAAGTTAAGAGATTAAAATTAATCCTTCTCGTGTAGAGTACTATGGCAGCTTTGGATTTAGTACGTCAAAATGAAAATGTGTCTTAAGACGAAAGTCTTTGATCTGAGTGTATCTTACTACTACTAGTGATGTCTTACCGTGCTGACAAGTGCCCCTCACTATAGGCCACTGACGTGCAGAGTATTATGAAGTGTTAAACTAGTGTTTTGTACTTTTCATTAATTAAATTAGAAAATTATAATTATTACCATTTTTAATAACGAGAATACTTTATGTTTGTACTTAAATTTCTTGATTTTAAACTAGTTTGGCCACGAGAAAATGAAATATCTTCAGTTTGGCACTGTTTGTCTATGAGGAGGATGAGACAAACTTGTCTCTATAACGCTATAGTTTTGTATGGAAACAATTTTTTAATTACTTATGCACAGGATAGGCAATATCTAAATGTATTTGTGATGTTCATGCCACTTCTAACTACTCATAAGGACGCTAAAAATCGCGCTTTGAATAGAGCTTAGTGCGGCGTTTCTTTACGAAATCGTATTAGGATGATTAGATCCGTAGAAAAGCAAAGATCACTGACGTGGCCCAGCCAAACAGTTGGAATGGCAATTGGCGGTGCACATAGTTAGCAGGATTGAAGTCTGTTGAGATAAAAAGGTTCTGAAATGGTGACCACCTATGGCAAACGCAGCGTGGGACATCCACCTACCAGATGTTTCGACGAATTTATTAAGGTTGCGGGAATTTTCTGGATAAAGGTCACTTTAAATCGGTCAGTCCAATCTGTAAGGCATATGTCTAGCAGTGGACTCTGTGACTGAGATGATTATGAAACTCTTATTCCATTATTTTTGGCGTGTATTTAATTGTCTGCCTTATATCAACCCCTTGGGAAAAAGTTCGCAAAACCTTGTTACAACAAATTAACTTTCCTCCTCAAAATTTTCTCCATGCGAATGATCGACCTCATGACTTACAAACTTTGTGGGCCAAAAACTCCTTTGTGGCCTATCTGGAGTAAATGATTTGATTCCCCTTGTGTGTGTTTGAGACGTGCTTGTAAAAAGAGGGCTGACTGCGGTTTCAATTATGGCCGCGCTTAAATATTATGCAAAAGTTGTGTTATAATTAATGTGCATATCTTATTTGATGAAAATGGGATACGTTTTTTCATTTAATTTTATTTTGTTACTAATTGTTTTCTGTAGTTTCACCTACCGATTAAGATTAAAATTAAATTACTGTAACCTTCTCCAAGTAAGATAATAATTGCGTGAAGATTTTTCACATGACAAAAAATATATTAAGAGTATCTGACTCTATTATATCGTACCTAAAAGTAGCCTATATTTGACCGCAGGGTAACATACCCATTCCAATTTTTACTGAAATGGGTCCAGTGGGCCGTGAAAGCGTAACAGACAGATAGACTTTTCCATTTATAATATTAGTATGGAATAGTACACACACCAGGACGATGCATAAGATTAAAGCGATGGGTAGCCCAGCATATTAGCTCTTTGAAGTAGCAGTGGGCAGGGCACATAACGCGACGAACCGATGATCGATGGGGCAGAAAGGTTCTCTAATGGCGACCACGCACCGGCAAGGGCAGCGTTGGACAACCACCGACTAGATGGTCAGATGACCTAAAGAAGGTCGCAGGCAGACGCAGGATGCAGGCCGCTTCCAACCGGTCGTTCTGGAAATCCTTGGGGGAGGCTTGTGTCCAGCAGTGCTCAGCCTGCGACTGAAATTATAAAGATAGGTACAGCTAGCTATACATATAAAAAAAACACTGAATAAATTAAGAAATATTAATTTCAATATTGCCAACGTTTCGTAAAAGTCTGTATTGTATAATCAGCATTTATTATGTTCCGTCCGGAAATTGATCCTATTAACAGAGAATTAAGTCGAATGCCACAAATTCTCATTACCAATATTCTGTGTTTTAAAATTTGACAGATTTCCGATTTCGCAGCCGAACGAAAATCATTAAAATGCCGACGTCATTTGTATCAGTTCGAAAATTTAATCGTTTTATATTTGTTTTTTGTTTGATAATTTAAAAAAAATATGACATAATTGTCCTCAAATCAAGGGTGCTAAAGCAAAGAAAATATACACTACGAGAAGTTAAAGATCATTTTATAAGATAAAATAAAAAACCGTAGGATTTGTCACTGACGGAAAAATAAAAAAGATAAAGAGTAGAGTTATGTGGTATACAGAGTATTTTATTTGTCTATCATTAAGTCAGTTAAATGAATACCTACCGCTATAATAATAGGATGTACGTGCACTGGGGGCTTAGCCAAAGTCACAATCGCAAAACGTTAACGAGGTACGACAAGAACAAAATGTATGGGATTGACATAAGATTGACCACGTGATTTACCGCAGCTTATGTCAATCCCATAAGTTTTGTTCTTGTCGACATTCGTAAGTTTTAAATTGTCACTTTGAATACAGTATACAATCAAACAGAAATTTGATTTGACTACACATTTTTACACACACTTAAGACATTTTTATCCCATACATTTCCAAAATTTGGTACATCTAGTTATTACCAACTTTGTTCTGAGTGTCTCTTGACGCGGTCTGGGCACATGTAAATGAGTTGAATACGAAAATATTAACCCCCTGAGTCCTGGTCAGATGTCGCCTCACAATGCGAGTAATGCGCTCGTCTCATGCATATTCAACCATTTAGATCAGGCAATGGAAGAGATGTGTGAGTGGAATTGAAGTAACGCCGTTGGTCCCGGCTGCTTTTCAAAGAAGATAGTAGTGGATTAACTAATTTTTTATACTTACTTTCAAGCAATCTGAGTTAGCCACTAACATATAAACACAACATACCTTATAGTTCTTATTTAATTGGATTTGCTTACATGCCTCCCGATGCACGCAAATTTCTATGTAATGTGATATCATATGGAAAACTAGCTGTTTTCCGCGTTTTCACATACCTCTTCGAGTATGAATTATAATAAAAGTCTATAGCCTTCTCCAAGGATCAGGTTGATATATTAAATTTATTCCTTTTATTATGGAATGCTTTGATTTATTAAAGTAATGCTTCTCGCTCACTTCTTTTCTCTGGAGGGTTACCTACTTTTTTCCAATAGATTTCCATGAGTTACGATTCTCACAAATCACATGTCATTTATACTGTCTTTTAGTTTAGTTACTCCCCTTTTTTGAAAGATCAAAATTCAGGTCACAATATTTTTTTATTTGAATATCTCCTAATTACTCTGATCAATAAACGCTGCATTTTAAAAGTGTTATATAAATTTTTACGCAGAGCTTTACACAGAAATTGCATCTCTTTTTATCTGACTTACGGACAAAGTTAATGAGTTGTTTTAAGGCATAATGTGGACTTCTTTAAAATATAGACTTGATTTAATATAGTGATATTTTATTTCGAAGGTACCGATAAATTATTTTATAGCAATATTCTATTTCAATTCTAATATAATTGTCCCAACTAATATTATAAATGCGAAAGTGAGTTTGTATATTTGTTTGTAAATTTGTTACCCCTTCACACATTTTCTACTGAACCAATCATCCTGAGATTTCGCATATACATAGCTAGGAGTATTGAGAAGGGCATAGAGTAAGTTTCATCCCGGGAAAAAGCACTGTTTTCGAGGGAAATTCATGCGGGCGAAGTCACAAGCGATAGCTAGTTGTTGAATAAGTTACAGTATATTGTTAATTTTTCTATGATTAAATCACTATCAGTATCACTACATCACTACATAGTATAAAACAAAGTAGCTTTCTCTGTTCCTATATCTCTATGTATGCTTAAATCTTTAAAACTACGCAACAGATTTTGATGCGGATTTTTTAAAAAGATAGAGTGATTCAAGCGGAAGGTTTTTATGCTCATGCGAAGCCAGGGCGGGTTGCTGGTAAATAAATAAATATATTTTTCATTGTGGATCATTGATTACAAAGGTAGCTGAAAACGATGTTAAGTGTCAAAATAGTCAACATTTTATTTCAAAATTATTTTGGGACCAGCTATTGGGACAATCTGAACTATCAAACAAAACCGGATATTATTCTGCCGAAAAAAGTAAACCTTAAAAAATCTAAACTGTTATTTTACCTGAACAATTTTAAAACTATTTTAAGCAACATTCAATAAAGCTATTGTCACACGGGAGCTGAAAAATGTCGGATAGAGGAACCCCCGTAGTGGAGCAATCAATCAGTGAGAGAAATTGAGACCGTTCGCGAATTTGACAGGTCTATGTTACAGGCGGAAGCGGGAACTTTTTATTTGAATTTTGTCTTACTTTGAAATTGTGACTGTGGGTCTAAAAAACCTTAGAATAAAATGGCTGGCACGGTATTTTACTACTTCTACTAGTCCAACTTTCATAATATGTGGTAGGGCTTTAGTCCGGTCAAATTAGACATTTGACCCACGACAAATTCAGGGGAAGCTGAAAATTCTTACAATTGTTTAAATCATAATTATAAACATTGTCTTAAAAGTCCCAATCGATCCCATGTAAGGAAAAAAATTTAGCGGGGTAAAAAGGTCCAAAAAATGGGTTTTTTGCGATTTTCTTGAAAACTGTAAGTTTTATCGCAAATTTACCTCAGATATAATTTGTAGATCAGGAAATTTCCTATAAAAAAGGTATTAATAATTTTTTTCTTAAAAGCCACCGCTTCTTTGATATAACGATGCAAAAAATTGCAACTTGTAAGCGCGCGCCCAGATACTTGCGCTAAGTACACTACCTCAGAGGTGGCGTGGAAACGTGTGCGTTTATGACGCTTGCAATTTTTTGCATCGTTATATCTCAGAAGCGGTGGCTTTTAAGAAAAAAATTATTAATACCTTTTTTATAGGAAATTTCCTGATCTACAAATTATGTCTGAGGTAATTTTGCGATAAAACTCACCGTTTTCAAGAAAATCGCGAAAAACCCCTTTTTTTGACCTTTTTACCCCGCTAAAATTTTTTCCTTACATTGGATCGATTGGGACTTTTAAGACAATGTTTATAATTATGATTTAAACAATTGTAAGAATTTTCAGCTTCCCCTGAATTTGTCGTGGGTTTACTAATTTTTTGGTCTAATTTGACCGGACTACTTACCTAAAGTTACAATTTCAAATCGTTGACGAATGTCAACAAAATGTATGGGATTGACATAAGCTGCGGTAAATCACGCGGTCAATCGAATGTCAATTCCATACATTTAATTCTTGTTAAACTTTGTTAACGTTTTGAAGTTGTAATTTATTACGAACTTTTTTACCTGTGTTACCACAATAAAGACATTTGATTTGATTTTGATTTGATTTGATTTGATTTGTAACTTTAGCTAAGCTCCCTTATCACAGATTATTATAGTTGGACTCACAGAACAGAGAAATTATCTGAATAGAAATGTTTATACGCGGATCTAGATCCATGATCAGTGTGGCTAGCGTTTTCTATCTTCTTACCTTCAATTCATACATGTAAACCTCACCACACCTTATTAGAAATATATTATGTATGTAGTTTACAATAAAGCTACCTAATATTATCGACCAATAAAAGTGGCAATAAATGACGCAATTAAGTTTCCAGCCCATTTTCTCTGTGTGAAACGACTTGCAAGCCAAACCTGTGATACGCTTCTTGTGGGCAACGCAACTTTTTTCTTCAACTTCTAAATTAATTAGAAATATTAACAAGAAGTTGCGTAGACCCATAGATTTATTCTGTGGTTGGACTAGTAAGAGAAGTATAAGACCGTGCCAACCATTTTATTTAAATGGTATTTCCAGTCATATGTGCATAGCCAAGTTATTAAAGCGCGTAAAGTAAATAAAAATTAACAATAAGGAAAAGAAATCTTTAAGCAGGTAATGATCACATTTTGTTCCTAACGAGTCAATTTTTACGGATATATATGAGTAGTAATGGCAATGACTCAAAAACTAGGTACAAATACTTACTATATACTTTCACCGTATAATAAGTTATACATTAAGTCATAAATGGTCAAGGTACTAATAATATAAGAATAAACTGTCTTACTTACGTATGTAAGTATTTTTATTTATATATGGAAAATTATTACCAGATTCGTATAATATTTAAGTAAAATGGTAAAACCCTATAAATGAATTAAAAAAGCATAATATTGAGGATAAAGGCTCAAGATAGAATTATAGGATCAAGTTTTGTCCCAGGGATAAGATCAAAAAACATGTTCTCAATGAAATAAGACAATCGCTTATGACATAACCCACAGCATTCGCTACCTCGACCCATCTTTCAGGCATTTCCTTCCGATAGTCGACCATTACTAAGGCAAATATTTTTCCCTTTAATTTATTAGGAAAACATATAGGCGTTTTCTCAATGTCCCTGAAAATTTAGGAATGTCGTCAACAGCTAGGAGCCCTTTTCCAGTAAAACCGGGATTCAAATAAAGGATCGGTTTAGAGATTACACAGTTCTAATATTTAGGTCGGGAAATGTAAATTAAGGTTTTATTGAGCTTATAATAAATTGAATGAATCATTTACATTTCTAGAGGAGATTAAAAGTACGTGATATATTTTAATCTGCGTTGTATGCTCTTCAAATATTTTTGCCTAATGTCATGTAATCGACAATTACTTAATGGAATTAAAAATTATTAGGAACTCTGACACCAGAGTGTGCATGGTCTATTGACCATGACACCTACACAAAATAAATGAATGAATGAATGGCTTAATTTAAAAAAAGTGAAGTCCACTTCAAAATTTAGTTCAAGAGTTTTTGCTGGAAATTAGCAGAGCCATAACTGAGTTTTTTTTTTCAGTATTTTTTATGATGTTAAAATGCAAAGGCGACTTGAAATAAAATTGAAATAAAACAAGCTTAAGAATTCTTGAATTAACTCTGGCTCGTACTGACCAAACGATTTTTTTATTGATTGACAAGCTATTAGCATTCTTTTCCGTTGAAATTTTTGCTACCGAGAAACTAAACAATAGAAATTTCATTGATATTTATTAATAGCTATTTTGTGGTCAGGGATTAGTCAGTCTGCGTTACCAAGTAGACTGTTGACGCAGACTGTTGCCCAGAGTTCGCCTGACGTACGGATAAATTGTGTACGTCACACGAAGAGGCTATTCTCTTCATCACACGAAGGAAGAGGCTCCTTTCTTCAGCCCATTTAATTGATAAAATGCTCTATTTCGCTCCTAGTAATCAACGCGTAAAGATGTTAAAAAAGTCCGATAAATTCAACCTTACAAATCATAAATCGGTTATTACGTGGTGGTGCTTATTTGAGTTGCCATTATCTCGTGTCAAAGCTGTAAGTTTTACTAAAACAGAATAAATAAATAATAAAAAAAAACATGTTTAAAAAACATAAAGCTTCTGTTTGAAAGTCGGTTTAAACTTTTATCTCATCCAAATTGAAAATCGTGCAGGATTGCAATTCCTACCCTTATGTCTGTAATGTGCGAAGACATGACTTGCGGCTTTAGCGGTTGGCGGCCATTTTGATAGCTTTCAGTGCAGAGTTTACAGCTATTTGTTTTACACATGTCCTAAAAGGGTATTAGGAGTACTTTTTTAAAATATATTATACCTAAAGTGAAAAAGGAGACCCTATAACTGTACAAATTTTCACTCGTATATTACAAAAGGTTTAATTGATTAAAATAAGATAGTTTGACCACGAAGTATGGTAAAATTCCTCGCAGTCAAATCAGTTTGACTTCTAAGTTTGATCACGAGGAAGGCATGCTATTTACTAGCTTAGGTCTAGAACAAATAGGTACTTAATATATTTTATTATCACTGAATCAATAAAATAAATCTAAAATGCCATTGGGGTACCCAACTCACTCTAATAATATAATTATTGTTACACCATCATTACTTTACTATTATTTTTTATACTTATATTGTTAACCTTTATCTCTTGTAAGTCATAGATTTAAAAAAAAAATTGCGTCACTTAAAATAGATATAACATATGACACTAAATGTATGGGAACCGGCCGCGCCGTTTACGGGGGGTAAGGGCTGTGGTAAAGGAGGGTAGGAGGGGGGGTCCGTCACCAAATACACACATTATGGAATGAGTTCACAAACTATTCTTATTGCAAAATCAAACAAAAATGACTTTATGATACAGGATTAAGGCTTAGTACAAATGCACTGTATTTCCACTCCGACCAACTAAGCAGTCTGAGCCTATTAGACCCAGGGGTCGTGAGAGCTTATTTAGTTGTTTCCAGTTTGGTTAGGACATTGCAGGCCTAATTCACCTGACTGTCTGATAATAAAGATGATTCTGTGCTTCGGAATGCACGTTAAGCCGTTGGTCCCGGCTGCCATCTGGTAGTCGTTAAAGGAACCATTTTAAAGGCCGGAAGAGGCTTCCGACGAACTCTGACACCAGGGTGTGTCTGAGCAGGAAATAATTAAATTTCTATGTATATTCTCGAGCAATAGAATCGTTCTTAATACGACTGTTATTTACCAAGTACATACTATTTTTTTATTAATAATTACTAATATATATAAATAAATAGGATACATAGGTCAGACGTCAATCGCTCTATTGAACCATGATTAATAGAGTACCCTGGGCTCTGAAACGTAAGCTGAAGATGCAACCGGGGAAAACACGCTAGAGCGAAGATTTATAAATAAATATATAGTATATAATCATAATATAAAATAAGGCCGGGAAAGATGAGCGCACAGTTACTTTTGCCTATTTACGCTCGTGATACCACAAAATAGATAACAGTACTGATACCTGGAGTGTCACTAGCGTGATATTACTAGTAAGTACTATTATTTATTGTTAGGTTTGAATACATGATCTAATTAAATAGATAGACAGGAAAACGAAACCATTTCATTATCGAATTTATATGTACCTACTTATAGATGAGTGTCCTTACAATAAAATTCTCTTTTGAAATTCTGACTGGAAAATTTGTATGCATTAATGCCCGATATATGTATTCTCTATTAGTCACAGTTTACTTAAGTTCCATAAACTAGAGCAACATTATAAAATTAATTTTACTCGCTCTTACAAATAACAGCACTGAATATGATAAACTGAACTAATCTTATTGAGCTGGTATCCATAGGTCCTCTAGGCTATGACCAAATGTTAAGTACCAAATCTGTTAATAGATTTGCAGTTATATCAGATAATTGCGTTGTTGCAGTCAGAGCAAGAATCTTGGAGCGCGGTAGTAGCACTGCAGCATATACATAAGCTTCAAATTTAGAATGTAATTAATGTTTAGTGTATAACCCAAAGGAAAACTAAAATATTTTGCAATTTCGGTCCAGTTTTCTAGATACACCAACTGCATAAATAACTTTGTAATTGTATAAATATATAGGATAACAAAGTTACATTCGCAGTGAACGAACCAGTGTACCTGCATACTTATACTTCGCCCGCGTTATCAAGAGGCAATATGTATGTCGTAAAGTAGTTCTCTTTAATCTACAAAAAGAAATGAGATACCATCAAAAACAAAACTTATAAAAATTCCAAGTCTCGCTTAGTTGTTCTACCGTCAAAAGTTGTGAGATCCATGTAATACCAAGCCGGTTAGTTTATTCAGTCTCTTCTTAAGCGGACCTCTTGTCTTCGATTATCACTACATAGTATAAAACAAATTCGCTTTCATATCCCTTTGTATGCTTAAATCTTTAAAACTACGCAATATAACTTAGATAGAGTGATTTAAGAGCAAGGTTATTATGCCCATGCAAAGCTGGGGCGGGTCGCTTGTTGCGTAATAAGCTAACTTAAAAACATCTTCTAATCTTCTAAATAACCAGGACGACTTGCCAATCGCACGAAACCATCTAATTCATTATAATTAATAGGTTTGTATTATTAGTGAGATAATAATGTATTTTCACGCGATGGCCATATATATATTTTTCAGAGTGACAGAGACACGATGTTCAATGCTTATCGTCACTCTAAAAAGTAATAACTCATTCCATTTGTATAATTATTACGTCTATTTGTTGTCATTTTGACATGACAGCAGGCAAAATTAGTGAAGTAACAGATTCGCGTAGCATCGATATATCGAGATTACGTTGAATTATTATTGTTATTTTTTTATTGGTTTTTATTAATATTTGATTTTATTACACTTTTTAAATATAATCATAATTTACTGTTTATATCTGTATGGGCTAGCATGGTCTGACATGAAGAATACTATTTATTTAACTATTAAGTCACAAACAATGCATCCGGCGGTGGTGGTCATTAGCCAGACTCGATACGATAAGTATATCATGCAACAATATGAAAAAATAACCAGAAGTCGAAGCAAACAGGATCATGAGCATAATGGCCTGAGATGACTGGTTTCACTTGTGATTCCAGAATGCCGGTCAGGCTCAAGAGTCAGGTCTATATAACCATCATTAGAACTGTCCGCTGCGCTGGATTTGTGAAATATCACGAAAAGACCGCGTTAGAAACTCCCACCACGTTCGGGACAGCCTTCATATCCATAACATAGCAGATAGATAAGCTTCAAAAGAGTGGCCTGCGGTAGTACGATCACGTCTCGTGGAAACAGGTGTCTTGACCATGCCACCGACCCTGGGCCTGGTATGGTGGAAGGGGCAAACCCAAGACGTGCCGGCTTGACGTCGTGGCGCATTATGTGTCATGCTTGATTTAACGTTTTTAAGTTGCTTGCATAATGTATTAGTACCTTCTAAAGTCAATCTACCTAATATACTGTAGAACTAATGTTTAATAGCTGCTGTAATGCTTTCTATTGCGTCCGTTTTCCTTTTTGATTATTAATTCATATCAAGTGGGTAAAAGCTCAATTCACCCTGCACACTCTTGCGTCACAGAGGTCATTGGACCCTCTAAGGCCTGGCATCATTGTTTTGATTTTTTTTTTTATTATATATCAATTTTGTCTGTAGTTCGACTTATTTCTCCCCCTCTCCCCCTCACCCATATATTTTCCAGGCATTAGGTGTTTTCCCCACTAATACCCCTAGAGATTTTTCACAGCTTAACCTATTTTCATTGAACATTTTATTTTGTACTGTGGACGTGATGCGTTTTCATTTCAGACCCCACTCGAGTATATATTAGCAGGCATGCGGTTATTCTTTTCCCTTTTCACCCCCACTCGACTCAACCGATTTTTATCAAACATATATCTAAAAACACTCGCACATAAGTCACCGTTAGTACAAAAAAAACCTAAACTGAAATCGCTTTATCCATTACTACAGACAGATACGTCAAACTTATAATACCCCTCTTTTTGGGTTAAAAATAGCGTGAATGCCACTGTTATGATTTTGTAGTCCATTGGACTTTGAAAATCCAATTAGCTGATTTTTTTAACCATCTCTCTGGGTTTGACGTTAAAACCCACGTCTAGTTTTACTTCAACAGATGTCACAGGGAGATAAGAAAACCAGGCATTTCGTTTTTTTTTTTTCTATCTTGAAGATTTTTAGTAAGACGTTACCAACAAGAATAATTGGCATCTTCCGGAATTTAATGGTAACACTAGCAATTTCGGACACTGGTTTCTTCATTCATTTCCCGTTGTCATTTATAATTAAACCCGAATTTTACTCCAAACTTGCCTTCTAACTTCGTTTATCGATACTTGACGAAAGAAACGTAAGAGCAACAACACTATGCTTAGCACATGTTCTTGACTGAATAATATTTTTTTCATTCAAAATGGCGTTGAATTTGCTGTAGTATTTTACATAATATAAGGCTTTAACTTGTATAAAACGTAAAAAGAAGTATCAGAAGAACTCATATTTGGATTTATACAATTATTTTTACATATTGTGAAGGCATAAATCGGCATTAATACCCAAAATTGATTTTTTTTATTGTCCTTGTATATACTCCGCAATAGACATTAGTAGACTGTGAACCCAAGGATGGCATACACGTAAATATCGTGTATGAGTGGTAAGACAGTTTAGCTTGTCATGCTACTTCTATTAGAGCCGCGAGCCGCGTTCCTAGTTCTATGTTGTAAGTAAAGTATTATTAAAAAACGATATTGAAACAGAATATTTTTTATTTTATGGAAATAATGTTTTAAATGGTTTTGATGAACAACTACATAGAATTGATGAATATAAATTGATTTTAAAAGTGAAAGATAAAACTATCCGGTTTCCGTTTTACGTGGAAAACTTTTTGGAAAATCAAGGTTCAATTTTTTTCAACATACTTTTTATTTACTCGAGTAATTTCATCTGCTATTATGAGAATGTAGTATGAGTAAATTAATTTATAATCGATCACCAGTATTACAGGTCCATAAAAGTGCAAGTGAAAAGAAAAAAGAAGTGTTATTTTTGAAATGTATTACATAGCAAAATCTTACTTACTGACAATACTTACTTAAAATATATTAAGATGTAGTCCAACCTTGTACGGTCACGTGTATAATTGCAGCGATAGTTCGCCAAACAGAAACAAAAGAAAACTATGACTGCAATTATGAACGTGACCGTACATGTTAGCTTGCTTCGCCCGAAGTCCGAAGTCTGTTTAAATACTTCTGTATAATCTATGTTATGTTATGCCTACTGTATAATTGACGTGCTTAGGTATCTGTCTTAACAAAAGCTTTTTTATCGAAAGAGAGGCTTAAGCTTTTTAATGAAGCTGTCTTGGCTTTTGAGTAACCGGCACGTAGTTGTTACAAAGATACCGGAAGTCTTATTTCTTTGGCCATTTTGAATGAAATTTTTCTATGTTATTTTTATTATCAGATTTGTATTAAAATTTAAGCATAATTTACTAAAGCGGTAAAGTGTAATTCAATTAAAATCATATGCGTATCAAAATTTGCGATAAATTTTGCCGCTTTCGAGAAACTAGATTAGTTATACAGCGTGAGGTTTGAAGGCAAAACTTTATTATCAACAATATATTGAGGAAGATAACACAATTTATTACACAAACATTTTTAGGCTAGATATATGGTCGGAGTTTGATATAATAATGAAATTTAAATAATAAGTCTAGATTTTTTGGATTTTTTTAGACCGATCGCTTACCTGACGTGATCTTTGTTGGTAGGATTCATCATTTGGAGAAGTACAAAAGAAGAACTTTATTATTTCCGAATTTTAGGAACTACAAATAGAAGCCTGTTTGTTCCTCAAAAGACTTTGAGACTAGATTAACTGGATTAGCGAGAAGTCTTACTTTCACCTAAAATGTAACTTGGTGTTTTGTAACAATCAACCTATTTGAAAAAAACTTAAAACAAAATTACAAAATAAAAATTTAACTTTTATTAATATTTATGAGTCTGTGTTTCTTGAATAAGTATTTTTTTATTCATTCATTTATTAACTGTTGTGTATATGTATTCATTACATGTACAGTACATAATAATTTATATTTAATGTATTTATATCTGTAGTTTTGTAAGTTTGTTAAGGCATATTAAATTTATTAAGTAGATTTCTGTATCGCTCGTGCTTCAATTTTTCTGTAACTCTCTACCTTATGGTTGGTTGGCAGAGGTTGCATTAGCTATATGTTTTTTTACTCATTTTATTTCCAATCCTGTACATTTTAATCATGTATTTCTCAAAATTATGCAATAAAGGTTTAATGTATTTAATAATTTCATTCACAGAATTATCATGTGAAGGCTTAACAGAAACTTTATTATGCAAAAGTTATTGCTACCAGAAATATAAGTATTAAACCTTTTTAACGACCTCCGTGACGTAATGGTTAACATGCCTGACCGTTACTCAGGAGGTCCCGGGTTCGATCTCCGGTCAGGTTAAAATGAAAATGATCTTTTTCTGATTGACCTGGGTCTTGGAAGTTTATCTATATATTTATTTTTTTATGAAATATAGTATCGTCAAGTTAGTATCCCATAACACAAGTCTCGAACTTACTTTAGGGCTAACTCAATCTGTGTGATTTGTCCCTATATATATTTATATTAATATTAATAACAAACATATGGTATCTAAGTTTTAGTTCTAAAGGATCCTAAACATGACTCAGCTCCACTATTCTCTAAGAAATGACTGTCACTCCTCTATCATAAATTAATGCATGAACTCAGTTGAAACGCTACGAAATGCAAATACAATTTAATATATTCATGCATGTCTCAAACATTTATCAGAATTTCCATATATCTGTTTGCGTCGAAAATGTTTTTCGACAAAAAAATTAAATATTTGCTTTGTCACCTATACACATGTTATAACAAACGCTTGTTTGTATGCAAATTAGGATAAAGGCTTTGTGCGATTATTTTGTATAAAAATGCAATGTGATGTTTGACAAATGTTAGTGTTTGTTGACTGATTTAAAAAAAAGAAATACGAGACTTGTTTGAATTGGGACATTCTATTTTTATTAAAACTTTATTGTTTTTTTATATAAATGAATACATTATTGATTTTAATAATAACAGTGGGTCTAAAAACGCCACTTTAGCAATTCTGCGAATCGAATTCATATTACGAATTCCTTAGCAATTCTTAAGCAATTCATGTTGATTTCAATTTTTTTAAAGAGGAATTGCATAGTTTTGTTGGCCATTTTACAAAAAGTAGAGAAATTGCTACAGGATTGCTGAGAAATTCGTTATATGAATTCGATTCGCAGAATTGCTAAAGTGGCGTTTTTAGACCCCCAGGTATCATCATCATTTCAGCTGCAGATGTCCACTTTTTTTTCTTTAACAATTCCTTTATATTAAGGTTGTCTGGAAGAGATTGCATTAGCGATAAGGCCACCTATTGTATTATCTATGTTGGTAATTTCCTTATTGTATATTTTTACTGGTTCAATAAAGATTTTTTGTCTTTGTCTTATCTCTTCTTATCTTTAGCCATAGGATCCTCTAAGGATCTCTATAAAGGCCGTTTGAATCAGTGCCTGCACGTGATTTTTTTCAGGTCAAATTACAGTAATAATAATAAGTGTAAATGTAGATGACATTAAAGACAAGGAAAAGAGACTGGTCCGCTTCAGGCTGAGTCCCAGTGATAGAAGTGGGGTTGGTGTTTCTATCTTTACCGTGATTAAGACCAAAACTCTAGAAATAAATAGTAAGTACATTTTAATAATCTTTTATCAAAAACCTTATCCATAGGTCTACGCTATACGTCTCTTAGCTAATATTTTCTAAATCCTTTCACGACGTAATTACGTTACGGGCTTTTCCGCTATATCGATTTTAGCAGATTAAAAGGCTGTCTTATAGACTGCAGAGCTTCCACTATTAAAAGACTTTTAAGGTTTAGTACCTCGATTAAAATTTAATAGAAAAAAGTCACGTGGAATATGCCTCAAAAATTAAAATAATTTAAATCACTAGGAATAAATTCATAATTAGTTTTAGTAAAGTATGGTACCCACCGATTATGGTAAATATTGTGCACGCCAATTACATAATTATGATAATACAATATTATAATAATGTAAGTACCTATAAAATTCAAATAATATTATAAATGCGAAAGTGAGTTTGTACCTCTATTTTTGTTTGTTTGTCACCTCTTCACGTCTATCTACTAAACCAATCTTCCTGAAATTTCGCATACACATAGCTAGGAGTATTGAGAAGGAAATAGGGTACCTTTCATCCTAGAAAAAACAATCTTTCCGAGGGAAATTCATGCGGGTGAAGCTGTGGGCGAAAGTTAGTAAATTAATAAAACTATAAATATATGATTTAGATGTTTTTCTTTAAATTGAAATTGCTAATTTCCAAACACACCCATCACAAACATTCGTCAATATTATTATAACAAAAGTCTCATAATGAAACGAAAATAAACTAAAATTCATATAATTTTACTATAACTTAGATACTTAAGTATGCTCTCGATCATAATAAATAATGCATAATGTTCAGGCCAACATCATTATTTGACAGTATAACCGACGTCTTAAGTAGGACCCAACGCCTTAATGGGATACCTGTGTACAAATTATCACTTGCTTACCTACCTTGACTTTACTTATTCATTCACTATTCAAATTCACTTATTCAGGTCATTAGTTCGACAAGCATTGGGGTAAGTAGAATTCATCTTCCAACTAACATTACAAATGCGAAAGTGAGTTTGTTTTTTTTTGTTACGCTTTATCTACTGAACCCATCTATCTGAGGGGAAATTTCGCATACACATAGATAGAAGTATTGCAAAGGACATAAAGTACCTTTATATAGAAAAAAAAAAGAGTTTACGAGGGAAATTCACGCGGGAAAAGCCAGAAGCGAAAGCTAGTGGCTCTATAAGTATTTAGGTACTCCTTGGTGCTATCCCTCGTTAAGAAAGGGAGTTCGGATTCTGGTTGTAGAATACAGCACTATTTCCTGTTGATATTGTAAAAGCGACCAAAAGACAATTTTATTCTTCTTCCCATGTAGCATCCTAGATGGTTGCCTCTGTGTGCAAGGTCCACTTTTTTACTTTTTCTACTCTATTTCTCTCGGTATTTGGCATTCTTGGTAGTTATAGCACGCATATCCTCGCTACGTCAAGTCAGCACTTTTTGGATTTCCCCCTTCTGCTCCCTTAGGAAGGCAACATGTCCAGACACTAGTTCAAAACTTAACTTCTTAGGCGATTCTCTTGAAGTTTGTCCGATAGCCACGAACTGCTAAGGCTGCTCCGAACGCGGGAGTTCCTAAACGGTCTTTTCGTAACACTTCACACATCTAGCGAAACATTTCGCTGACTAAAGAACAACATAGGCCTCTATTTCCTTGCACCAATGTCTTAAATTAAAATACTTTTGGTAAGATTTACTTGTTATTTGATATTGAAAATAAAAACAAAACATAATCAACTAGAATTCAGACTACCAACCCAAAAAGTTGTACTGAATCAAACCTATAAAAAGAGGGTCCACAAAATGACTCTTCAACTCTGTTTTTACGTTAACCCTTGCGGTTGGCACCCCTGACACGGGTTGGGGAATAAAAAAGGAAAAGGTCGTGGAATTAAACACAGATGTCCCATTATGAGAGGTGTCGGGCCGCACTTAAAGCGTAATGTATATTGCAGTAAACAACATTTATTTGGACGATCGTGTGAATCTAGAATTTATAGGTCTGTACAAAAACGCTATTATGTACCATATTTTGTGTGGTAACGATTTATTTTGACTTTCGAATGATTTTCGACATATTAAACAATACACACGTAATTTTTCACATCTGCCGGCACTCTTTTTATAAATTAATTATCTGTATCTATATGTAATGATATAAAATATGCAGGAAGCTAAGTATTTCCAAGCGTTATCAACGAACCGAATTAATTTAATGAACGTTAAACTTTTAACCAAGTTTTTCGTAAAAACAATCTCTTGTTCATAAGCGGGGTTTCATTGACTTTAATTAAACGCGTGGAAACTCTTCATTACAAAGTTTGATTATTTAAACTTCACATTGGTTAGAATATTTATTTGAGCTTACTCTACTTGTGTAGAGACACAAAATATTTATACCATGAATAATCATTTTATAAATTAATAAATAAAATAACTTAAAAGTCACTTAAATCTGAAGTCATTTCCGTTGATGGCAAAAATAAATAACAAACATGCATGCATACGTTAAAAAAAAAATAACTTTAAAAACGTTTCAATATCAATTATTGAGTTAATCAAGCGGCGCAAATATGCCTCTCTTATTAATGAGTACATTTTTGTGCCGCTTAGTGTCGAAACATTGGGTCCATGGGGTCCTAGCTTAAAAAGTTTTTTAAAGAGTTAGCTCCGAAGCTTGTTAACGCCGCAGGTGACAAGAGGGCTGGCTCTGAGGCTGGCTCATTCTTTGCACAGAGAATTGCAATTGCGATTCAGCGCGGGAATGCAGCCATTGTTTTTGGCACCATGCCTCACGGGCACCACCTAATTTTAAATTTAGCAAAAATCTAAATTTAAAATTAGGTTTTCCATTTATTTTAAGTTCTTTTTTATTTAAGTGTAGTTTTTAAGGTTTATTGAATAAGTTTGTTGTACTAATAAATATATTTCTTCAAAAATAAAAAAAGTTAAGTTTTAAGTCCGTTCAGTTTAAGTCCCATTCACATTAAAAAAAATGTTTATACGTTAATGTAATTTTTGTTCTTATCTCCAAAATTATAAGTACAATCTCAAGTTGAAAACCCGCATCAAAATCGGGTCCTTCATTGACTTTAATTATCGCACTTATAAACCACTACAATATGCCACATATATCACTCAGACACGTCAAACTTGTAACACCCCTATTTTTTGCTTGGGGTTCAAAAAAGGTCAAAATCTATAATCCTATGATAAAAATATACATAAAATAGTTAAGGTTTTATGTTTTAACTGTTTGTTGAGGACAAAAAAGGGCCGGTTTCGTTGGTGATAACAAAGTTTTTTCAAAACCCAGTTTTGTTATAAAAATAAAGAGTTTATTTGATGGTTCACTGAACTGGGTATTGAAAAAATATATTTTCATGACTTTTAAATAACTGAGCAACTATATAAATATTAGTCCAGGACAAAGTTTTCCTAAATGCTTATAAGCTTATTCCGTGATAATCTGTAGCTTTTAAAATAAGTAATGAAAAAAGTCGCGTAAAGGTTTCGCAGGCAAAAATCTTCACGCTTTATATATTTTATTTTTTAATTATTAACGTATTGCTCTATAAGTACCTATATCTTCTTCATCCCAGCGTGTTTCCTTATTGCATCTTCAATTTACGTTTCAAACCCCAAGATTCGATTTAAATCATGATTCTAATTTAGCGGTACTGGTAATTACGATGGAGCGACTGCCGTCTCACCTCCGTAACCTTTTTACACAGGGAAACCAGACCAATAGGAGTATGGTCTGGGCGTTTAAAAACGCCACTTTGAGCAATTCATCGAATCAAATTCATATTACGAATTCCTTAGCAATTCCTATTTCTTTCAATTTTTTTGAAGAGGAATTGCAAAGTTTAGTTGGCCATTTTACAAAAAATAGAGGAATTGCTACAGAATTGCTAAGGAATTTGTAATATGAATCGATTCGATGAATTGCTTAAAGTGGCGTTTTTAGACCCCCTGGGTGTTAGGTAATATTGTAAAATTTTCATTCTGCCTAAATGTATCTGACATAGTCTAACCTGCCATTTAGTGATAACAGCCGTATAACAGCAAACTTAATATTATACTAGTGCAATAAATAATTTTTGTAGTGTGTGACATGGCAACGCAAACTACTGCCATGTACCTCGTACTTTGATAACTCTGAACACTTTATATAAGCGTATGTATGTACTAATAATAAATTTATGGTTGGAACTGACTTTGTGCAAGAAAGATCTAGCAACCTAGATCGGTAATAGATCGGAAAAATCATCCATTTTTTATGTACATAAAATTAATATGTCACCAGATTTTTTTTAAACAAATCACACAGATTGAGTTACCCCCAAAGTAAGTTCGGGACTTGTTTTATGGGCTACTAACTCAACGATACTATATTTTTTAACAAATACGTATATAGATAAACATCCAAGCCTCAGGTCAATCAGAAAAATATTATTTTTCATTTTGACCTGACCGGGGATCGAACCCAGGACACCTGAGTAACGGTTAGGCATGTTAGACATTACGCCACGGAGGTAGTCTAGGTTATGTATTCTTACTATTTCATACCAAACATAAGCGCGTTTGAGTGCATTTTCCTGGAACTGAACAAAGCTGCGAGGCACGGCTATATTTAATCAGATTCTCTAGAATGGACCACACTGTGTTCACAGGACGGAACTGATTTGTGGATAGACAACTAGCACAGTACGAGTAGGTCTCCCATAATGTGAATGAATGAGAAGACCTTATAACTATATATATATAAGTTTAAAAATTCAAAGACCTTTTGTAGCTAGCTCTTAAATTAATGATGATAATTTGTATAATTTATAATATATATTTATCAGAAAATTTTGTTAAACAAATGTAAAATTGAATGTCTATGTTGAACAAGAAATTGAATATTAATTAACAAAAATATTTTATCAAATGAGAATGCCCGGAAATAACATAAAATTAAAATAAGTTAAATACTTTATTGTTTTCTTTTGTAAGTAACTCTGTCGTAAGATGTTTTTATTTTTTTATAAACATAAAATTAGCCCTTGACTTATTCGGTACTTGACTATTGAATTTACTGTTCCAGAACCGGGCGTAACAAGAAATAGTCAAAAACAGAACTAGTCGTATCCAGAAGAGGACGTCACAAGAAGTTGACACAGACCGCCTAAACGCCACGAACAACTAAAATAAATGCTGAAAAAATTAACCATTTGTTGAACGATTGAATTGAAAATCATAGCGGCTGAGAGCGAACGTTTTACGAAATACTCGCCTTCATAAAATTTTATGCTGTACAGTCAAAGGCAAATACTTTTTTGTGAAAAAAAAATAGCAGCTAGTTTCATCAAATTTGCTGTGAAATCAAATTGACAGGAATATATTGAAAATTTATCGTAGAACTACAAAGAAGCGTGTTATTATGATTTTTAATTAGATGTCGTGGTTTTGTAAACTTCGTATAAGTTTTCAGAGATGGAAACCTGTTATTTTTAAGACCCAAAAATAAAGGTTGGTTTAAATACCAGTCAAGAGTCATAAATACCTGGTTAGGGCCTTTATTTTTGATGAAATACCGGTTGAGCGGAACCGCTATGCTACGGTTCGCTGTAAAAATAACTAAGCAGAAGAATGAGCTGGTTTATGAATAACCAGGTATCCGATCCCTGATTTTATCAACCCAAGCCGCTTCTTTTTCTCAGCGAGTCATCACCATCATCATTTCAGCCGTTGGCTGTCTACTGCTGGACATAGGCCAAGGATTTTCAGAACGACCGGTTGGAAGCGGCTTGCATCCAGCGCCTGCGACCTTCTTCAGGTCATCTGATCATCTAATTCTGGATTCCGACGCTGCGTTTGCCGGTGCGTGTTCGCCATTCGAGAACCTTTCTGCCCCATCAGTCGCGCTGTGTGACCTGCCAACTGCGATTTTAAAGAGCTAGTCCACTGGGCTATGTCAGCAATCTTTGTTCTCCTACGGAACTCCTCATTTGATGAGATTTGGTCTCGAAGAGAAACACCGAGCACAGCCATAGTCATAGCTATTTCAGTGACCTTTAGCTTTTTAATGAGGCCCATAGCAAGTCTTCTTAGTTTTTAAATAGTCGACTCAGCCAAATGATTTGTGATGACTAAAATTGGGGCAGAAATGTTCTCAAATGGCGACCACGCACTGGTAAGCATTGGACACCCACCGACCAGATGGTCAGATAACCTAAGGAAGGTCGCAGGCAGGCGCTGGATGCAGGCCGCTTCCAACCGGTCATTTTGGAAATCCTTGGGGGAGGCCTATGTCTAGCAGTGGACAGCCTGTGGCTGAAATGATGATGATATTTAATAGCTTTTTTGTAAAATTTTTGTGTAAGTAATTTGAATAAATTATTATTATTATACTATATTGTTATTGTTACATTATAAATTGCTTAACATGCACGATCATTACGAACACTCAGATTTTTTCCCATTGACTGTACCAATCCGAACAGGAGTAAGAACAAAACCATTATTTTTTACAACAACCTCTATTTTATCTGACGACGCGTAACTTTGAATCTATTACATTTACATTTTTTTCTATTGAATCGAAAGAACCTTTCGCGTTGGAAATGGTCAAGTGTGATTGTTGTTTTTGTAATAGTTCCGTGGTAGTTTTGATATACGTTTCGGTAAAATGGCCCACGATAAAAAAGCCAAGGTACGAATATTTAGGCTAGTCTAACAATAAAGTCTTAATTGAACGTATATCTCCTATAATAGTATAAGTATTGTACTTCTACCCTCCTTATAAGCATCTCCTCTCTCACTCGCTGGTTGACTGTAATATCACTTTCTGAGATAAGTCCGCCATTTTACTTCTGTTTATAATTGTAGGCTTTTGTATTTACTTTTTTTTTATGGCTCTATGGAACCATTTCTAAATTGAATTTAGTGTCTTTTTCTTTAGAACGTCCCTACGCTGAGTGTAGGCATTTAGCAATAAACACCTTCATCCTTAGCTGTGTTTGCACGCAGGTTAACTACAAGCCGCTTCACACTGGTAGTTAAGGGGGCTTAGCAAAAGGCGCAATTTCAAAACGCTAACGAATGTCGACAAGAACTAAATGTGTGAGATTGACGTAAGATTGACCACGTGATTTACCGCAGCCTATGTCAATCCCATACAATTTTTCTTGACGACTTTTGAGATTGTCCCTTTGGTAAAGCCCCCTGGAAACCCTTGAGACAGGCCTATGTCCAGAAGAAGGCAGCCTGCAGCTGAAATAGTGATTTTTCCCCCACTGCTCGGATATTAGTTCTACTATTAAATACTTCCTCAAAAAGGTTTATTTTTTTATTCAACAACAGAACCCAAAAATAAGCACACTATCGCACTATCACGAATAAAATATTATGAAATGTGTCCCTTTGTTTACTTGATAAAGTGCCGGAAAGGTGCTATAAAAGTGTGTTTTAAGGCGTTTTCATTGCAAAAATGTAGTTTTTTTAGCAGTATCGTCTGAGCGAGAGGGTTTTTTCTTTTTTTATCCTAGAATAATTGCGAGCCAGAAAAGCTTTTGTATCGGACTTGTGGTAAATGTCTCGCATTTTTACATAATGTTGAGAAGCGATTGGTGTTATAGGTACTTTTTTTAATTCGTGGGGTTTGGTTTTATCGACTAGGTACTGCAGTTATGCGGCTGCAGCGTCTACCTTGTGCCAAGAAAATTGTAGATTCTATTTCATGGGCAACTTTGATATGAAGTGCTTTTCTTTGTTTAGAACAAAACAAAAACAAAGATTTATTATTTAACACTTATGTTTATTTTGTTTTAAAGTTATTTTTTTAAAGCCGTTTTCATAGGAACACAAGGCTAGCTTAGATTGAATATGATAAGAGGTCTACCTTCACGCTCATTAGTAGTCTTCTTGCAGCTGAACTGTGATGGTACTAAATCGAAGCGACCAATCCTAGCCATGACTATACCTCTGTTTGCTTAACGTAAGTCTCAGTTTAAAACCACAAGTCAAAACGTCCATTGCATTAGATATTAGCTAAGCCTTAAAACATTTATTATTGCCAACTAATCGCAAGAAAAAACGAAAGCAGAGATGAAATACTGGAACGTCTCTTTAAATATTCAGGACCAAAATTACTTAAAGTCTTTCAGGATGAAAGAAATTTAATATTTCAACCCAGAATTGACGTAAAAAGAGGTGAAAGTATTTCATGTGTTCTCAAACGAACAGTTAATAAAATACGAGTCGTAGAAGTTTTTATAACACTGCAGTAGCTCTATTTTTGAACTGAACCGATGAGATGAAAATTTACACGTAGATTTATTTTCGAACGGTGACATATTTTTATAATTTTGAGCAGTGCCTGAAAAACACATTTTTAACCAACTCGAACTGATTTTTTATAAATAGTAGGCAGTACGTTGGATTTATCATCATTATCAATTCAGCCGCAGGCTGTCCACTACTGGACACGCACACCTTTCTGTCTCATCAGCCGTCAGTTCTTCGCCTTATGTCCCCGTCACCCCCACTACTGCCAGTCCAAAGATTACTGTTATCAAATTGACCCATATCAGTCAAACATTTTCAAAAAGTAGCCCACTAGTACCTACTCGTTCATCAATTCATTTTACTGATATTCGAAAAAAGAAATGTTAGTTTCCGAATACGGAATAGTGCCGTTTTCACACGATATAAAATTCAAAAATCGAGCTCTGGAGTCATATTGATTGTTGAATTATTCAGAAGTAGGTACGGTGTTTGGATACTTTTCAATATCCACCGTTATTAGGCATTCTTTTGTTTTCTTTTGTAGGATGAGCCCGTGTTTAATCCGTTTATTTTTAAACTTGACGCGTGATTTTCTATTGAATTAATTCTTATAAAGTAGGTTACATTTTTGATGGGTTTTTGTTATGGTATTTTTTCCATACTCCTCGTCTTAGAGTAAAATATTCATTCTCATATCTTATTCCATTGGGTCATCCGGACAAGATTTATTTGCGTAAGTTAGAGTACGCTGTAAGGCTTGTAGTTTACAAATTATTAAAATAAGCCACTTTTAACTTTCTGTCAATGACAAGGTTACTTTGTATCTTTATTCAACTATTGGAATACTACTAACGATATACTAAGTTACTTATGTCCGGTCATAAAAAAAAATATTCGGTTTTTAACCGTAATTTTTGTTACCGTCCTTGTCAATATCGTAATCCACCAGGGCTCGGTGTTTAGTTCCTACCTGTCCGGTGTAGTATTAGAAGCCTCCGTGTTTACTCCAGTATGCTGATGATATGGATGTAGGAGACACATGGAGAGGCGCTTGAGAACTATGGTCTTAAATGTGGCAAAGACCGATTACATAGCTCTTAGCACAGAACTTCATATTTTAGCAAATTCTCTTTGTACAAACAAAGAACTAATCGATTACCAAGGCATAATCGACTCGAACTGCCCCAGCAAACATAACTGTAAACAAGAATCATTCCACACATCGATTCGACCAAATCTATCGAAATCCTTAGCTTTCCCAAATAAGCCAAGCGGAAAACGTTCGCTTTGCAGCGGTTGATCTGGTATTGCAGTCGGTAACTACGCGATGTACCGTCGAGGTCAACTTTTAATTAATTTTGTTTCATTCGCTTTTAATTTTGTATTGGTAATAATGTCGAAATGTTGTTTGATACGTTTGCAGAGTCCGATGAGTATGTTAATCTAAGTATATCTATACGTCTATACATATAATAAAATAATAAAAAAATTGGTTGCCTGTAAAGTCGGTATACGGGCGAAAGTTTTACGTGACAACGACTTTGAGTCTGTCTCTCTCGCTCTTAGGGGACGCGTGCCTCTCACTCGCTCTCATTGTGAGCGCATCGTAACGTTACCGAGCGTTACACTTTTTCATAAGTGACTCCCAGCCGCAACCTAATTTAAGACGTTGTCACGTCAAAAACATTTTAACAGTACATTTAGTAATTTTGACTGAAATGGATAGAGGGATATTTAAAATGAATAATAGAAAGCCAAAAAATTTTTTTTTTGATTTTGGGTCTATCTCGCATATCACCGAAAGTACTGAACCGATTTGCTTAAAAATTTCACCACTTGTTTTGTTTTAACTCGGAAGAACATCTAAAGTTTGTTTTATCAAAATCGGTTCATAAAAAAAAAGTTATCGTCATTTTAGATACAAAGACGATATTTTAAGATTTCTACTTTCTCGCCAAAACATCTCCAGTGATTTTCTTTACAAAACTTAAGAAAACCAAATTTTGCATAACCTAATTCAGTCTCATTTCAGTATATTACACAAAACGGTTTTCTTCGCGTCAGTATCTGTGTAATAGTGCATCCATGTTTGTAGTAAGTTGCCCCATCGTAATACACTCGATACAGTCTCTAAGGAGAAATTTACTTGATTTATTTAACAGCAAAGTGCTCTGTGGTCGGCCAGAATAAGCTATAAAATTATTCAGCATCTTCATATTATACATGCATTATATTAACATTTGTTGTGGGCAAAAGCTTTGCTGTATTTTTAAATAAAAAAATTTCTTGGTACTTCTTTTCTTTCTTTGATTTTGGAGTTGACTGGTGGATACTGTAATGTAAAGAGAAGGGTTTACTATATTCTCAACTGTGTTAAAAAAAACTATTAATATAAAAACGGTGACTAATCTAACAAATGATGTAATTTAAGGTACTTAACTTTATATAAAAAAGGAATGTAACTATCACTGATATATAAAGAAAAGCAGACGTAACAATTTCACTAGTACTTGGATTATGAATTCGTATAAAAAACCCAACGTAATATGAATACTCCGTTATTATAAAGTAAGAATATTTATTTGTCAAGCTTTTTTTGGCACATAAATAAATTGTCTAAAAAAGGAAATGCTTAAACATTATCTACTAGTTTAACCTCAGAACATTTGTAGCGACACATAGATGGATAATTATCTGATATATCTTTCTTAACTCTTTTTAGCAAATAATATTTTTAATGATTTAAACTCCGACAGTGATAGGGCATTTTCACTAACTTCGTACATATCCCTGAGTGAGAAAGTAGCACTAAAATTATCGTTTTGCTCATTTTTGTCGCCATCATAACGTCATGCAATACCAATCGACATTATAACATCTAATCATTTCAAAACTGTTGAGATTCTAACCAAATTTTTTTTTAAATGTAAGCATGTGCGTATTTGACACGCTGAATTTGAGTAATGTTATGTCTGGTTTAAGTATGTTTATATGTCTGTGGAAAGCATCTACTTAGAGAACCATCTCTTTTGTTTATTCTTTCAGTTGATAAACACCGCGTCTTTGCAAGACAGAAATAGCATCGTTGCAGCAAAATGAAGTTTCTACCCAAATAAAAGCCTGGAAAGTGGTTTTCTCAGCTCGTGTTTATGTTGCTTCGCCGGAGGAAATTTCTACCACTGCATTGAGTTTGCAGTATCATTTCTAAGAATATTTTTTTTATATTGCCTATTTTGCGTCTCATCGTATAAAAAAAAGTTGAATGTAATCCGACTATAGAAATATAAATCCAGATTTTTTAGATTTGGTAAGTATTTAAAAAGTACCCAATTTATTCCATTCATGTTACGTTATATATCGCGACACTATCTTTCTGAACCTGATAACTAATTAAATAAAGTACTAAATCAGCGTGTAGTAAACCGTATTTTAATAATTCACACTTGGGTATTTTTCGCCGAAAATAATTGAGATCATTATTTATATTGAAATGATCCAATTCTTGCAGCGCCATCTATAAAAAAAAACAAATGACATCGTATTTTATTAAAGGCAACGTGAGCCCGTTATACTTGTACGTAACCTCTGATATATCAGGTATTAGATATTTAATAGATTCAGGTGTAACTTTGCGGAATTCAAAGTTACAAGCACTTACCAAATTACTTTGCGTGCTCCCGCCACCAGTTAGTTCATGCAAACTACTGCCGGCCGGCGCCCACCAACTACTGTTAGTGTCAGCATGCCCGCCACCATTAGTTTGCACTTATTTCACTTGCGACACGTGTTTTACCTCCACGCGAGGCATCCTCAGGCACCAAGGCACTAAGTTGTTAATAATAAATATCAAATTGCTAAATCAAATGGTTATACAATAAATATAGTTAATAAAATTATACAAAAGAAAAAACAAAATTTTATTAAATTTTTTTTACATGCAGCAAATTCTATTCGGCATAGCTGCGACAGACAATTTAAACCATTTTTCGAAATGTTTTTATGAATTTATTATTACTATTTATAAAATTATTGAATTTTGGATTAATCGTTTATTTAGTTTTTTTGACATTATGGGTCTTAACAACCTGTAATAAATATTTTTAAGTTTTTTATAACAAAACTACGTCTAATATAGTATTAAGTATTAATCTGTCGTCTCAAAATTAATTCAAGTCAACAGGCATCTAGTACCAAGCTCAAAATTAATACATTTTGAATCAATTTATCGGCACAAGACGGCCAGATAAATTATTCATGTCCAATTATACGATTCACAGTAGCCGTTTAGTCATTTAGAATTCGATTCGTTCGTTTGATAAATAAACTGTTTTTATGATGATACTATAATGGACAAAATTAAAAAAATAAGTACTTAGCCTCTTAATTTCTATATCTATTAATCGATTTAAATTTGCTTTTTGAATACATTGATTAAAAAATTACTCGTATCAAAGTTTATGTGTTAATCAAAATCACACAATATAAAAATAACGAGATGTACTTTTGTCCTCCTTTTATTAATTCAGTACATAACTCTTCCACGTACAATTAGCAAGTATACCTGTATATCTATAGATAGTATATACACCATACAACGATGTATGATTGCAAGTTATCCAGTTACTTTCATAGATTACGTTTTAGTTACGAACTTATTTAAAAACACGATACTATTAAATTATTCTGACAGACATTCTTATTCTTAGCGAGTCGACTCTGGCTATTTATATTTGAGAGATAGTCCTCACTGACAAGGCGTTGTCAGGTCCCCAAGAATGCAGGTGGCTGGGCACACGAGGCTGAATAGCAGATATCCCATGGTCTAGGAAAAGACACCACATTACTTGATAGACATAGCAGAAATTCGATCAAAATGTAAAAAATCCTTTTTATATTTGCAACTAAACTGAAAAGGACATAAACTTATTTTAAATATCGACTAAAAATATTTTAGTCGATATTTAAAATAAGTTTATGTATTTATTTATTATTTTAGTAAAATATAGACTATCATAGACAGACATAAATAGACTATCATAGTTTTTCCCAGCTTCGTTCTTTCTTCTTAGTCGAACACTCTTGACAGAGTGGTCGTGATTACAGATTGGGTGCTGCTCCTGAGATCCTTCACCACACATCTCTATCTGCGGCTTTCTTGGAGCTTACTGTTGCTGGGCACTGTGTTACAGCTTTGACAAGATGTAGCTATCTCATTGGAGACTGCGACCCAGCTTAGTACGACCCTAAGATCAAAAAACTCAGCCCAAATTCAACCATTGTAGATCCCCCTTAAGACACAAGAGTTTCTGACAAGATCTAGCCACCTGGTTGAAGACAGACCGCGATCCAGCTTAGTACAAAAAACCCAGCCTAAATTAAACCATTGTAGATTCCCTTACAAAAAATAGATTAAAATATAATTTAACCCTTTACTTAGTCCACTGACACAGGTCATACGCGTAATAAGTTGAGACATTACACCCGGATTACATTATTGACCTTTAAAGGCTAGGATGAAATTGGAAGGGTCAAAGGTGAAATTGTCCGTGCCTCGGGACTTTGTCCGCGATTACAGAAAATATTTAATGGGAACAAAGGGTTTTAGCTGTTCCAGACGGTAAGTTTTAAGTAAGATTTACTTTTTCACAGATAAATGTAAATAAATTTTAAACTCTACTTATTAAATTTTAGTTGCATTTTGAGATTGATATACGTTTATGCCAAAATATTATGTTGTTTTATTGACCATTAATGCCAAATAACCAACTAAAGCCATGGAACGGGCGCAGATGAACACTAAGAGAATCTTGGGGGCTTAGCTAACGTCACAACTTCAAAACGTTAACGAAGTTCGACAAGAACAAAATGTATGGTATTGACATAAGATTGAACACGTGATTTACCGCAGCTTATGTCAATCCCACATTTTGTTCTTGTCGACATTCGTCAACATTTTGAAATTTTGACCTTGGCTAAGCCCTTTGAATAGATAAGCGTGCGAGGAAGGCCGACCCAAAGTAAAAAGACAAGGCATGGAAGAAGAATCCTTATTATTATAAATATGAAAGTCTGTCTGTAACGCTTTTACGGCTGGATCACTGGATCGATTTTAAAGAAATTTGGTATGGATATGGTTTGGAACTAGGGGCTAAACATAGGTTACTTTAAGTACGATGAAACCAAGTCCCACGAGGGTGGAGCTGTAGGAAACAGCTAGTGCTAAATAAAAACTAAAACAAAGTTAGTAAAAGGTTAGTAAATAGGTTACGCTCGTGGTACGTTCAAACAACATCCGAGCGCGCGTAACGTAGTTACTTCGCGTCATCGAGCTTTGAACGGAATATGGCATTCATTTGTATACTATTCAGTTTTCTATAGTTTGAAAGGTTTAACTCAAAAAAGAGTAAAAAAAAATGGTTGCCTGTAAAGTCGGTTTTACGGGCGAAGATTTTACGTGACAACGTCTTTTTCTCGGTAGAATATTTATTGATATGAATATAATCTGCCGCGCGCGGTCTGCCGCGCGCGGTCTGCCGCGCGCGGCAGACTTAGTTGAGTGGGAGATCATAGTTGAGTGGGAGAGAGACGCAAGGCATTCGGCGGGCCTCTCTCTCGTTCGGTGACTCATCGTAACGTTACCGAGCGTTACACTTTTTCATAAGTGACTCCCAGCCGCAACCTAATTTAAGACGTTGTCACGTCAAAAATCGGTTGTCTGTAAAGCCGGTTTACTGACGATAGTTGAACGTGACAACGTCATAAGAAATTCGCTTGCACTTCAAGCCTTAAATGGAACGCCTCAGAGCGAGGTAACGCTGGATTGCGTCATGTTTTTTCGTGCGTGCAGCCGGCTCCATCGAATTATAAGACGTTGTCACGTCAAAATATTAAAAAAAAAACTATAAGCTTTATGGACTATTATCAGGTCCTTAACAAGATATGGCGAAGAAATCTAATGTCGTAGACCAAGATCGTCGTGGGTCGCTTAGCTTATTATTAATTTAAAGATCAACATGTTAGCCTATTTCTTGCTAAATGTGAGGAAGGTGATGTTCTAAAGCTCATGCAGTCCTTCTTCAGAAATCCCAGTGTGGGAAGAGATGGAGTAAATACAAAAGGATACAAAAGTTCGACGTGCTTCCTTTAATTTAGAATTAATTTAAGATAAGATTTTCTTATTTTTGCGTCTTATATATGCACACTAATACTTTAAAATATAATATCTACACTACTTTATTTCTCTCTTCTTCTTCTTTCTACAGAAATAATAAAAGGAAATTAAAATTGCAAAAACTAAGAAACGCAATAAAAATCTCAAAGTCAGAAACATAAACACAATTTCTTTTTAAATTCCAGGAATTGTGTCGCGACTCAACTCAGCTGTAAAATATTATTGAGCTGACTGGAATACAATGCTGGAACTCTTCTGACTTAGATACTACTCTCTTGAGAAGCTACAAGCTGGAAATGTCAGAAGGCTTATTATTTAGCACCTGGATATTATATAATTTTTCAGACAGTCGCATTTAGGTTACAGTTTGTTGAAAAAATGATCTTCTAGTGGAAGGAAGAGTATTTTAATATACCAGTCTTTTTAACTATTTAGCAAATGTAAACTTTATCAGTAAATCTTAGCGTTTTTCCAGTTGCATCACAAGCAGTGTTGCATTATTCGGGATCTGCTAAACCAAGAAAAGAATATAATAGACATTTATTAAGACATTCATGACATATACAAATCAACAAAGAACAAAAATAACAAACAAAAATACATGCAATGTGACAAATCCATACTAATATTATAAATGCGAAAGTCTGTCTGTCTGTCTGTCACGGCTAAACTGCTGGACCGATTGTGATGAAATTTGGTAGGGATGTAGTTAATGACCTGAGGTCAAACATAGGCTTTTGAGCGCGATATAACCGAGTCCCACGCGGGGCGAAGCCGCGGGAAACAGCTAGTATCTTAATAAATGGAGGTTCAGTATTACACTAGACATGTAAGGTGTCTTATTTTCCCCCCATTATGGTATTACTTAAAACTTCTTCCGAGCGTGTTTCCCCGCCCGGATGCATGCAGCTGACGCTTCAGAGCTCATGGTACCCTATCAATAATATTACTAATTTGGCGGTACATTACAATGGAGCAACTGCCGTATGACCTACGAATAATAATTCTCTATTATTCGTAGCGTATGACCTACCTTACCAGACTAAAAGGAGTATGATCTGGGTGTAAAAGTGGCCAACATTTTTAGATTTTTAAGGCAACCTAAAGGTATCTGACATAGTCTAACGAATGTCATCTAGCTATAACAGCTGGGACCAGCGGCTTAACGTGCCCGAATCTCGGAGGCGCTCAAGATAGAAATGCCACTAATGGTGACCAATCTATACTAGGCTGCACTCGCCGTGGCTTGACGCGCGCTTTTGTTACGTACACGTATGCCCTGCTAGGCTATCGAGCTCCACGTTTCCAGTTACATAATATCAATCCAATATGACTCCAAAGCTTTGCACACGAGTGGGTTTTGCAGCGGTAAATGCATCGATAGCTATCTGCTTAAAACTTTCTTGAGAAACGTGATGCTGCAGAAATTATTTTTTCCATTTGGAATTATCGTTCTGGAACTAAAGATTTAGATTACAGACCTTAAAATAAACATTCATCATTAATGCCCCGTATATAAGATCATATGACTCTATACACCCCAGCACCCGTAGCCAAGTGACAATTTCAAAACGCTAACGAATGTCGACAAGAACAAGATGTATGGGATTGACATAAGCTGAGATAAATCACGTGGTCAATCTTATGTCAATCCCATATATTTTACTCTTGTCGACATTCGTCAACGTTTTTTGAAATTGTGACGTTGGCTAAGCCCCCAAGATTGTCTTAGTGTTCATTTGCGCCCGTTCCATGGCTTTAGTTGGTTATTTGACATTAATGCGATTGTGACTTTGACTAAGCCCCCAGCTTCTTTTTTCGAAACCGTCTCTCGCCCTCAGACGTGTGTTAAAAAGTGTCAATACACACAGACATACACACACACAGATACAGATAAACAGACATGTCAAAATTATATCACGCCGTCGATGTGTGTCGGGGGTAAAAAAAGAAAATGAATTTTTTTACTCTCAACACGTAGTACCAACCCGCGCAACTTTCGAGGCTCAACAAGTTTGAACTATAATTCATTCTTTCTTTACAAGTTAAAACCGCACCGACAGACCGACATACTGATGATTAATGCTAGTTTCCTTTCAAACAAACTTGTTTCTTTTTACCTTTTATGTAAAAGTTCGGAGCTCCTATTTTCAAGATCACCGTTAGATGTCTTATCTGTAAATGGATATTTAGAACGTTTATTTTTCAAAAAGCTGGCGAAAAATTTCGTAGATTTTGGTCCAAAAAAAGTCATATATTCGACACTGTACGACTTCCTAATTTCACAAACACTTAGCAAATCCAACATCATTTAATTATGCACAAATATTCCAAAAAGACGAATTTCGGAAATTTAATACAGCGCGGAAAAAGTGTCAGTTTACTTCCCTCCAAAACCTCCCAAATAGTTTTTGAATATGATATTAGGGATAATATAACATTCCAATCATCATCAATCAGAGAAAAACGAAATCGCGCACGCTTTTTTTAAATATATGTATTGTACTATTTCTCCATAATTGGCTTGGCTATTAGAGTTATAAGGAGATCTATATCCAAAAACGGGTCATTATTAATACGAATCAAATTATAAATATACTACATAGTTAGGGATATTTGTACAGAATGATTAAAACTTTAGTTATTTCACTCAAAATACTTCACCAGATCATAAACTATTCAAGCAGTTTGTTTATAGAATTCCACTTAATATCAAGAATGCTTAGAATATTACACAATTTAAACAATTTGTTAAATCTCATCTTTCGTCTCTTACCTGATCCACTGTATACTTGCTTAGTAAGGCTACGAGTATCTATCCTAATATTATAAAGAGGAAAGATTAGATTGTTTGTTTATTTGTATCGAATAGGCTTCGAAACTACTGGACCGATTTGAAAAATTCTTTCGCTGTTGGAAAGCCACACTATCATAGGCGTGTATGTACCACGGGCAAAGCCGTGGTGGACTGCTAATCTTCTATATATTTTTTTTATGCGTACGAGTACGTGTTTTCTAATACTTTATGAAAAGTATATATTTTTTTATTTATTTTGTATTTATACTGAGCCAACGCCTTTAACTGATAACTTTCCATCCACCCTAGGATTGTCGTTGTATAAACAGATTGCTTTTGCGATAAGTCCGCCTTTGTACTTCATTGTTTTAAGTAAAGCTGTTTTATGTAATTTTATTATTTTGTGGTGCAATAAAGAGTATTTGTATTGTATTGTATTCACCTATTATAAATGTGTTAATTTAAACAGTACGAATTCGCAAAACATAGGTGTGGAATTTAAAAATCGAACTCTATTTCCTTAAGTAACCAATAGCAATATTCACATCGAGAGACATCGAGTCTCGAGGGAGCCGTATGTCTTAGATTTTACTAAGAACTAAACTTTGTCTGTCGCGTGAGTTGTTAGGTTGTTAGGATATTGGTATTGTGTGTGAATTTTGTTGTTTTATCTGCCTTAAGGCTTAGTTTGTTTCGGTAAAGCGGTTTTAAGTTATATTTTTAAGCTATGAATCACAGGGCTAAAAATCGAAAGCTCTAATGCTTGTTGGCAAAAGCAAAGGCAATAAAGCAAGGCAAATAAAAAAAGTGGTCATTTGCGAGATGGATTTACGTAATAAGGGTTATTATACCAGTAGATTAGAGTCAAAGTTAAGCATTTATTTTTATATGTTAGCGTTTTAGTTAATGGTTTAGTTCAGTTTTTTCAAATTTAATTTACGATCAAAGTTATAATAATTTATATGAAATAAATATAATAATAATAAATAATTTGTATGAAAACATCATCGTTTCAGCCGCTAGTTGGCCACTGCTGGACATAGGTCTCCCTCAATTTCTAGAATTCCGATTTTCAGAATGACCGGTTAATAACCTGCATCTACCGTCTGTCTGCGACCTGCTTCGGGTCATTGTGGTTGTCCAAGTGGGTGTCCAAAGTATGAATACATATTGTAATCTATTCTTTCCCAGGTTAATTACCGTTATTTTTGGATCTTGTTATATTAATTTTATTCCTGTTAGCAATTTTTACCTGCCACGTTTTCCTTCGCTCAATAAGTAAATACGAAACCCTAAAACCGAATACGTCACTTTTGCCACCACTTTCCAAGCACCGTACATTTTTTTTGTTTGTATGTTTGTATTTGATACGGTATTTGCATAGCTTTGATGGTTTAATTTAAAGTTGCAAACTGGTCAATCGGAATAATAAAATAAAGTAACTATTAGTAATTTATTTTTGGCCATCTGCAACCCATTTTTATAAAGTGAGGGTTTCTTTGTTAACCGATGTTTACTTAAAATATATTTTTTTACTATTTTGTTAAGAACAAACGAATAATGTTTTCATTTACGAATATTTTTTGTTATTGATTACTTCTATCTACAAAAATTGTTTAGTAAGAAAATTATGGCTTCTGTTTCTCCCTCACCTTTTGCAAAATTTGTGTTAAGTTTATTCTATAGCCAAAAATCTACAATAAATTTCAAACAAGTTAGTTAACAAATAAATTGATACCTTGCCATTCAAGCCGGAGATCCAATAAAACTCCATAAAATAAACCTGCAAAAGTATACACATCAATACGTGTACTGGTGCGCGTTTTCGTTTTTCCTTGGCGTTGGATAGGAAGGATGGGACCGCTTCAATGTGGGTATTTATTATGTGCTACAGTGATGTATGACTGTGAATGGTGAATGGGTTGGCTAAGTCGCATATTTTGGAAGTTAATGTGTTATTGTTAAGCAAATTTATAAATGGAGTTAAGTGTGTGAATCTGTAAACATTTATTGAGTAAAATAAAATAAGCAAATAAAACTATTAATTACATAAAAAACAAATCTCTTTATAATATTATTATTTTTTAATAATAAAAGTGATTCAAAGTACAAAAATGCTAATATATAGCTGAAATTCTAAAAATTAGTAGTTAGTTATGAGTTTATGATGAGAACGTTAGAGGTATACCCAAATTTTCTACATAAGCACTTCTTCTTCTTTCTTAGCTGTCAGCTCTTTAAATCTAGCCTTATCTATAGCGAGTCTGAATAACGGTTCCGCTGCTCTAATACCAGTCCATTGCGATCGACCATTCATAACGACATTGAAGTTTAATTGACAGGCCACACTGACATAAAAATCAATTGCTGTTAGTTAGTTTGGCTAAAACTTGAAAATGGCTGAGCCAATTTGGCTAGTTTTAGTCTTGAAATGTTTGTGGAAGTTCAGGAAAGGTATAAACAGCGAGAAAAGTGCGTTCAGGCAGTACGGAGTTTGCCGGGTCTAGTTATTTATAATTTTGTCCTCTTACATATTTAATTTTTAAGCTGTCTATTTTCTTAACCCGACAGCATAGTAGCATTGTAATAAAGGAAATTATATATAATACAAAATATTTTTCAAATTTTATTTCATATCTTAATAAATTTTGCTGCACAACACAATTTCAAGCAGAATGGGAATTCAAGCAGTTTGTGCTCGTTTAGTTCAACCACAGACGGAAAACAAAGATTTTGTACACCCAATATGTACAATGACTCGACTCCAAACGTCTGAGGTTAACAAACAGCTATTGGTTGAACAGAGAAATAGCCTTTAGTTGAATGTTCAAACTTTAACTCAGTTCAATTCAAAGTTTGATTTAGAATGCTTAGTTACAATGCCAGTTTTATTTCTAACATTTAAGAGGTTGCGTTGGAATGCGTTGTTATTTTTAAGGTTATTTATAATTAATTTTTGTATTTGAGAGTAGATGATAAAAAAAAAACTGTAGGGTAAATTTTAGGTAACTATAAAAAAGTATTTTTCGTTTTTTCTAGATTTGTATGTTTGTACGAGCTTATGGAATTTACTAAAATTGAAATCACTTTCATGTTTGTGTAACTTGAAGTCCAATTTTGAATAAATAAAATAAATAAAGATACTAAGACGCATTGAAAGCCGCTGGTATAAGAAAAGGAACATCTATTGATTTTATATTTATTTATTACAATTGATAAAAATCGGAGCTGGTAGTTATTGGTTATTAGCCAAGTTACATTACTAGAACATTTAACTATAAATAATACGAATGAAATCACAGGAAATTGCTTATATAACAACAACTTGCAATACACAGGATATTAATATTTATCAATGGTAGAGTCGAATCTGAATTGAAGCGTTAACATTCGTATATATCCATTATCTTCTTTATCTTCTCTTTATCTTTATATAGTACTAGCTGTTCCCCGCGGCTTCGCCCCGCGTGGGACTCGGTTATATCGCGCCCAAAAGTAGCCTATGTTTGACCTCAGGTCGTTAACTACATTCCAACTAAATTTCATCACAATCGGTCCAGCAGTTTAGCCGTGAAGAGGTGACAGACAGACAGACAGACAGACTTTCGCATTTATAATATTAGTATGGAAGTATGGATATGGATAAAACAAAGTAGCTTTTCACTGTCTGTCTCTATGTATGCTTAAATTTTCGAATCTACGTAACGACTTTTGATGTGTTTTTTTTATAGGTAAATAGAGTAATTCAAGAGGAAGTTTTTTATGTAAGCAAAACCTATAATATTCTACCCATGCGAAGCCGGGGCGGATCGCTTGTCTCAATATAATATAAGTAAACACGTGTGTTACTATACATACACCTATACTAATTATTTAATTACCTATACAATTCATTAATATACATTCATAACATATCTACAATATTATTCGAACAAAACTTATAACCAAAAAAAATAAGTCGAAACAAAATCTTGTTTGAAATAAAAACAAAAAAAAAACTAGTAGAAAAAAGTACAATGACTTCGTTTAAATTCTTAAACAAAAGACATAATAACTTTGTAATTCATTGACTACACATTTTATTCCTTAGTCAGTTAAACTGTTTGAAAGAATTAACAAGTGGGAGTTATTTACAATGGAATTCTTTTCCTTTTAATTACCGGTGGGTCACGTAATTGGAATTAATTAATTCTAAAGGAGAACAATAAAGGTGCCATTCCGTTGTTGTGTTCCAAGTTTCAAAAATTTTAATTCTTAAAATCTTAATGGCTATATGGACTCTATAATAACATTGTCCAGTCATCATCATCATTTAATGTAGGTGACACAGTCAATCGACCATGCATATTCTGGTGTCAAGAGTTCTTCGGAACCGCCTCTTGGACTCTGACATGGTTCCTTTAACGACTACCAGATGGCAGCCGGGACCTACGGCTTAACGTGCCTTCCGAAGCACGGAATCACCTTTATTATATGACAATAAAATGATTTGATGTATGCCTGAAATGTCCTAACCAAACTGGAAACAACTAAACAAAGTATGCTTCACGTAGGAATTGAACCCACGACCCCCGGGTCAACAGGCAAATGCCTTAACCATTGGACTACGGAGGTAGTTAATTAATATCGGTCAATTTCAAGATATAACTCAAAAACATGTCATCCCGGAGGATGTATTTCTTATAAGTGATATTTCTCACTTCTATAAAGTAACGTGACAAAATATGACTAAGTCTTGACTGAAACGTCTACTAATGGAAGTCTTAATTTCATTATTGACCAATACTATCACTATCATCACTACATAGTATAAAACAAAGTCGCTTTCTCTGTCCCTATATCCCTATGTATTCTTAAAATCTTTAAAACTACGCAACGGATTTTGATGCGGTTTTTTTATGCCCATGCGAAGCCGGGGCGGGTCGCTAGTAGTTAATATATGTATAGTTGAAATAGGGATATTATTTAGTTGTTCAGTTCCTCTGATGTGTACTTCTATAGCCTACATAATTTTGTTTCAGAGCTTCACTTAAAGCATGATTTACATACTAAAGGAGCAAACTCAGAGGTGACAACGACGAAACGTGGCTCGTTCTGTTAGCCTCAGAATATATTGTGGTTGTCACTCTACTGTCGCATTTGAGAGTTTGGGCCAAGACAAAAGGGTTAGCAACAAAATTGTTCCTAGAATTCGTTAATTGTTCTCTAAATACCAAAATAGTCATATGGATTAAAAGTCGTAATGATACCTGACTAACTAAAACCAGTGACTCGGTCTAATGAATGAATAAACACTTTATTGCACTAACTACATAAATACATCATTGGATTGTACAGGAGCGAAGATGAAAATTAGTACAAAGGCGGACTTATCGCTAATGCAATTCCTAATAATACTGAAATGATAATACTAATGATACTGAAATTTCCGTAGATAGCAAAAGTTTAAAAGAAAAATTGTGATAGGTACTGAGTTTTTTTTGAAGCCTCTGTCTTAAGAAAATAAAGAGGTATGATAAGTAGCAAACATTGTGTTAAGTAATACTCTAATTTTACTAAATACTTGTGACTGTTTCTTGCAAAAAAATGGCTGTAGAAGCAATCAATGATTGAGATCGTATCAAAAAAGGATATCCTTAGAATTTTAGAATTCACCGTAGGTATCAACTCCATAGTAAAGCCTAGTTAGATGAAGAAATAGTTAACGAGACACATAGGGGGGTTACTAACGCCTCTTAAAACCATGCAAGATCCAGTGAGTAAGGGAGATGTCGCCTTACATCATGTATTACGCTGTGTCGCTTACTCACTGGATCTTGCATAGTTTTAACAGATGGTGGTAGGCCACCAGAACTGAAGGCTAATGAGATGTAAATTAACGGTATGTTCCAAAACCAAAACCGAGAAGGCATCCCTCGTTGACGCGCTATTCTTTACAGACGATATTGTTTAACTAGAGAAGGAAGTTTATAATTTGTTTCACATTTTATAAGAGGGAAAATGTTGTATACATACTCCTTGTATTGTCTATGTGTACCTATAAAAAATAAAGTTAGTCCGTATCCTACCTTGTACTCGAAACATTCCTTGTAGTCCCATGCAAAGCGAATAGACGCATCCAGATTAAACTTATTTGTAGGCCATCCATTTTTAATGAGATCAATTAACATTTTACATACTGAATCTTCACTTGTGTATTTTTTAACCATTTGTAACTTACTGTCACTAAACACCTAGTCAATATTATATCTAATGAAATTGCGTTTATTATGAGTGACGGATGAGATAAGTTAACAATCTTATCTTTTAGCAAGATGCATAAGCATTTGTAAAATGAAAAGAATTGCCCTTTGTGACGATAAAATAAATGTTTAAATAAAATTGTGACAATAGAATCAATGGAAATTTCATCTTACATTAAACTACATACCGTAACAGTCAAAAATAGAATATAGGTATTTGTTTGTGATAAACATTGTTCAGATAACATTAGTAAGTAAATTTGTGAGATGTTATATCGGAATGGAGCAACTCATAATGAATATCGGAGAAGAAAGATTGCAGAAAAAGATCAAGTCCTCAAAACGTAAGTATTATCTTAAGCCATGAAAAAACTTTTATAATTAAAATCAATATCATATGTGTCAGCGTTTTTACATTGAAGAAGCTCAAGTTTCGGAACCCAAAAATGTTTAAATTTATTCCTTAGCATTTAATATAAAGGTATGACCTATGTTGGTTGTTTAGTGGCCTTTTACGACTCACAAAACAAAAGAATGTAAGATTTTTGCCAAACGTTTTTTTTTTGTTTTTTTTTATACGGTTTATTGTATTAGCAGAGTAACCGAAGAATCTTAAAAATATCGAGAAACCCATACTTATATTGTTCAATTAAAAATTGTCTGTATGTTCTCATCACGAAGTATAACTCCAAATTGTAGATGCAGAGTTTACTTAAGTCTTTTTAAGGCCATTTATGTTTAAACAATATTAATTATTTAAATAGTCCGCTTATCTTCAGACAAAGCCACGGTCAATATCATTATATATATAATGTACTTGTAACTTATGCTTTTGTTATTAAAGGCGCGTTTAGACTTGTTGAAACTCAAAACTCTTGAGAACAAAACATTAAAAATTATCATTATCAATCGAATCTTTATTAATCATGGAACCGAAATTTCTTAGATTATCGATACTTTCAAATACCTGATAAAAGACTTTATTTCATCAATCGTGAACATTTTTGCAGTTTTTTTCAGTGTGATTGTTGTGTTTTTGTTTATTTTTAAAAAATAACAAATGACATCTATCAACAGTGATAATGCTGGAGTGGATGAAGAAATCGTTGGTGAATCAACTCCATTACTTACTCCTGTTGAGCAGCCAAGTAATAATATGAAGATCTTCAATGGAGCTATGAACCTTATAGCCCATATTCTCATTGGGGCTACAGTAGGAATATCCATCTTGTATTGCTTTAGAGATGGAGAAATGAATGCGACAAAGATTCATATTGTTCTTTGTGTGCTGGGGGTGAGTTTTTATTTAATATACTTGCATGTAACAAAATGCCTACAAAATTGGACATTTATCCATGAAGAAACCATTGTATATTTTATCATTTAATAAAAACCAACAGCGTTCTAAATACAATAACTAAAGTTAAATAGGTTACAAGAAGTTAGCAGATAAACAAAGAGGAAATCACACATAGTAATTTGTACTAATTACTTGGGTAGGTACTTATAGAATCTCTTTTTCATATTTTTAGTATCAACTACTAATGGCTGAAGGATTTTTAAGTCTGTCGCCCCACAATAGTTGGTCATATTCGCTCAAACGCATTCAAAAACTTCGAGCTCACTGGATCCTTCAGATTTTAGGATCAGGGCTTGCAATTGCTGGCAGCTTTATTAAAATTTTGGACAAACCTTTTCATTGGAATACTCTTCATGGCAAATTTGGTGAGTTTTAAAATGTATTAATAATGTTTTTGTTGTAAAGAAAGAGCCAAGCCACATATTGTGACTTGAGGTATATGATGATTACCAAAGGTTACATAGGTTACCATTTCATTGTGTAACAAAACATAAACAAGCAGCAGTGCACCTTACTCATAGAATTTAAAAATCACGCGCGGTTGCCAGGCAATTTTTTTTTAATCTATGACCTTACTCTCATGTGAATGTAGCGAAATGGCAAAACCACATATTTTAATTGAGGTATAGTTTTAGGTTTTGCTGAGTTAAGGCATCTAGAGTTAGAAGTTTGATTGGCTCTTTATGTGAACAGGACTAATTGTTGAAAGGGTTCTGAATTTAAAAACAATGGTCGCTAAAATTTATTAAAAAATAAAAGTTTTTCTTTTTAGAAAAAGAAGTCTGAAAGTCTCGGAAAATGCAATAATGACATTATTGCATTTTCCGCTCTTTTTGATTGTGAATTTTTTTATAATATTTTTTTATAAATTTTTCTTTTCATTTTGCCACTTGTCTACTGGTTTTATTTGATGACTAAAGTTAAAGTCAATAGGAATACTGATAATTTTCTAACAGTGCGTGTCTTTGGCAACATTTTACATGAAAATTAATTTTGATAGAATCGATTATCACAATGATCTTTACAAAGTAATCATTGTTTTTTCCAGCTTTAGTAGCCCTGGTCTTCACAATCGCATCACTAGTCAATGGCATTACATCTCTCTACGCCAACGAGTTCCGACGGATCATACCTCCTGCTCTATCCAAGATCACTCACATATGTTTTGGCACGGCAGCCTTCGGGGCAGCCTCTATCTGCCTCTGCTATGGGTTCGATAAAGGATCTTTTAAGAAATGGGCATCACCCAAAATGGCAGCTTCTGCTATTGCGTTTACTGCTGCATTTACTTTTATCATTATTGTTATCCCTCTCATCAAGTTTGCAAAAAGACACTCAGGTTGATTAGACGATAGTTTAAATTTTATGAAGTCGGTTAAAAATGAGAATGCAATAGCACGTTATATAGCAAAATAAACCTAGCATATAGGTAATCGTATAAAGCTTAAATCAACTTCGGGTCACTGAACCAGCGTTGTAAGTAAATTATGATCTATGTCCTTTTGATTTGGTGGTATAATTAGTATATATTTATAAAAACATATATTAGAGACCTATTATATAAACATAGTTTTATTTATAGATCTAGCTAACTCTATCTAACTTTAAATGGAAACTCAAACATAAGGCCTAGCTAACCACAGTGTTTCTTATTATTTCTGTTTATAAATTTGGCTGTTAAATACTGATTAAGCATTAAGGTTACCTGTTAAATTAAAAAAATAGAGCTAGCCTTAAGTCTGCAAATAATAGTAAGTAAATATGTATTATTTATGTTTTCATCATCATCATCAGCTGTTTACAACCCACTGCTGGGCATAAGCCTCCCTCTGTCTACGCCATGCATACCTAGCAACCTTCCTAATAACATCGACCCATCTAGCCGTTGGACGTTATTTATGTTTTTATTACTGAAAATTTATTTACTCGTACTACATAGATATGAAGTACACAAGTTTGTTAACTAGATTATAAACAAACAGATACTATTGTCAAGATAACACATTGCTGATAAAAAAATACGTGATAGATTTGGCATATTCATTGAGCAGATTACTAATAATCATCTTATTGTTTCGAAGTATTTATTTATAAACCTCAATAATTATGAGTAATTTGATATTTTTTCCGTTATCTGATTCAAAGAATGTTTATTGTCATTTGAGATTACAGTGCTGCCAGTGTTAATAACCTTTGAACAAAATGTACAATTGTGCATGATTTTTTGTAGTTGAAATATTATATAATTATATTGAAATGTATTTTTTTTTCTCTATTTATTAGCTACAATCTGTGCTCTTTTTAATAATATAAAATTTTGATACAGAACCTATTTTAAATTTGATAGACTGCTGAAAATATCAGTATTGCAACTGCAATATAATAAGTAACTACTTAGTCTTATTATATTACTTGTCCCACTACTGGGCGGTGCTTCGCCCCTTCTTCACTCATCCCTTTCCATGGATCCATTATACAATTATTAAAAACTTTCAATACTTTGATTCATATGTCTTTGAGATGTGATATTTATTAATTTGGCAGAAGCTACAACTGAGAATAAATCAACACATATTATTTAAAAAAACCTCAGAGTACCTTTCGCATTTGATTACCAAATGCACAACTGAGAATAAATCAACACATATTATTAGAAGAATCTTTAGAGTATCTATCGCATTTGATTACCAAATGCTGCCGACTCAAGTCCGATTTATCGAAAAACCTTCCAGAAATTTGGTAAAAGAAAAATCCCGATAGATTTCGACATTGAGTACTCGGTATACAATGTAGCACTTAATAATTCCAAGTGACATGGAAATGATAAGGGTACCAGGGTTCCTCAAGTATTTGATGACAAGGCCTGATGCCGTTAAGTGATTGACAATTTTGACTGTCACGTCTGAGAAGTGAAATGTAATATTAAGGCCGCTATTACATTATTATATTTAGATCAGATAATTATTTCATATCAGTCAAATTCTATGATCATAGTTAAATGACGACGTTCTTAATTTTTACATTACTAGCGACCCGCCCCGGCTTCGCATGGGCATTAAAACCTTCCTCTTGAATCACTTATCTATTAAAAATCACAGTTCCATACAGTTACAAATTGCCAAACTGCTAAAAGTGGCCGTTTTTAGCAACATTGCAATTTGTAACAATAGAAAAGTATAATTTAATATGATTAAAATTAACTTCAGATCCAGAACCTTAATTACATAAGACGGATTTTTGATAACTTGTGCTTTCAGTAAATAATGATTTTTAACTGATGGTGGCGCTAGTGTTCATCAAGGTATCGTCTTAATTTGAATACTCAATGGGAAACAATCTCATTAATCATCTATCTCTCTTGTTTTGCTTGACTGCCAAAAAACTGGTATTAAAAATGGGCAACGCCAGCACAACAGAACCATACTATGCCATAAGAAGTCACTGTGACCTTTTATACCATTGACGTCCAGGAATACTCTATCGAAATCCCATATCAAAACTGTCAGGAACAGTCTGTGACGTTTAATAATATCTAACCTTTCTCACGAAAAAACTTTGCTTTACTATATGAATTACTAGCTGTTCCCCGCGGCTTCGCCCCGCGTGGGACTCGGTTATATCGCGCCCAAAAGTAGCCTATGTTTGACCTCAGGTCGTTAACTACATTCCTACCAAATTTCATAAAAATCGGTCCGGCAGTTTAGCCATGAAGAGGTGACAGACAGACAGACAGACAGGCAGACAGACAGACAGACTTTCGCATTTATAATATTAGTATGGATATGGATAGTATGGATACATATAAAATAATACTGCCTTGTATGAGAAGGTGGCGGCTATATGCTTTTTTTTAATTCCTCTTAATGTGCCCCAGGCTCCAGCACAGGTAAGGTTTTTGAGGAGTTATAAATAATATAGTGAAATAATATAAATAATTAAATTTGAAACCGCCTCTTTTTTAATGTTTGTTAAAAATCAATCAAATTAAATTAAATCTATTTGACTTTGACGGGACTTTCACAATAATATAAGACGTAATTTAATGAAACTCATAACTATAACTATTTAGGTTTAATTTTATTTACAAATAAATAATTATGGTGCCTCGCAACAAAATCTAAAACATGAAATCAACATATTAATTAAGAAATTCCACGCAAGCTAATTTAAGAATAAAGTTCAACAGACAAACAGAGAAACTTGAGGAAATTCTCCACAAGTCCATTAGTACCTACGTAGCAAGTTAGTTTGGAGCTAATTTATTTAAAAGGAACTCTCATACTGCAGCGGACTGATTCATTTTGTTAAGTTGTCTACGAGAACCTAAGCAATTTCTGTTTGAGAAACCCTCTAAAGATAAATTTATGAAATATCAAGGAATTCTCTCACGCATAATATTGTATGTAAATGAGTATTATTAATATGATTTTTAATAAACCAGCAAGAGCCTTTGACACGATAGGAAAGTTTTGTCACGGAGGAGCTTAAGATAGAAATACCATTAATGGCGACCAATCCAAACATGGCCGCGCACTCGCCGTCGCCGTCGCTTCACGCGTATTATCGTTACGAACACGCGCGCCTCTCTAGTCTATCGAGCTCCTCCCTATCGAGGTCCCGGCTGCCATCAGATCGTCATTAAAGGAACCACGTCAGAGGCCGAGAGGCGGTTCCGAAGAATTCTGACACTAGGAAGTGCTTAGTCGATTGACTTTTTCTAAATATTGATAGAATTTAACATGTTATTACATGTTAAATTCTTAAATGTAATCGTTTGTTTGTTGTAACCTCGTTAAATGTAATTTAATTTGTAAATTATTGATTGATTGTTGATTAGAAGCAAATCTCTAAGCGAACCCTTGTGATCAATATTTTCAAATTTGTGTTCACATTTCCACACGAATTCCTACCCCGTTTGAGGCGAGGCAATGCAATTTACTGTAATTGAATTTATTAACATGGCAACTGGAAACATCTACACCGTTTTCCGTTAGATCTCCTTTATTATAGGGTTTTCCTGGCTGCATAATATAAGCTATTCTTTTTTTTAATTCAAGAGTCTGCTTTCCTGCTCTTTCTTCTCCGTTGGTATTTTTTGACGTACTTACCAGATCCAGATTTATTCACTCTACAAAAAGAGACCAATTCAGACGCATTTTCTCTGTGGTCAAACGAGCCTCGTTTATTGTTCTTACATTTATTTATGAATTTATTTTTATGACCAGCCGCCTGTCTATGTCAGGTCTCGATGGAAAATGTTCTTTTTGGTGGGATTGCCACCGGTTGGCCCTTATTCGCCTTTCCTACCCATAAAAAAAACACGAGGCACTCTACTTTTGAGCCAAAACATCATTATGAAGCTGTCTTTGTACATGATTCAATAGTCCATGATCTCACTAATGATTAGATATATTTAAATGCGGAACTAATATAATACGGTGACTTTTGAAATATTGCAAACCAAAAAACGTTGTGCTCTTTTCAAAAAAAATATCGAGGACATACATACAGATGCCACAAAAGTAATTATTATTCTAACTATTCTAATAATTATAAATGTGAAGTGAGTTTGTTTGTTACCTCTTCCCTTTTATCTACTGATCCAATCTTCCTTTAATTACGCATTCACCAAGAAATAGTGAGAAGGACATAGGAATTTCATCCTGGGACTAAGCACTATTTCAAAAGGGAAATTCAAGCGTGCAAATTTGCTGGCAAAAGCTAGTTTCATATATAAATTTAGCCATGTCAGTTCCGTGTATTCTGAAAATCAGATCACATCTGGACTAAAGGAGAAATCTGCGCTCATGTAATCCGTTTTTCGAGCAGCGCCTAATGACAAAAGTTTGTTAATTCTGCCATCTTAACCCAAAAAGGTAAATAAAAGAAACAAAAATAAAGAAACCAAATTCCAATTGAACTAACGATGAGAGAGTTGCTATATAAAATTTATTAACTTCTATATTTTTCTGTAAATCTTACAATTAAGTTATTTTTTCAAAACTCCCCGTGACTTATGTGGTCAAAAAGAAAGAAGAAAGAAGTAGTAAGAATGGGAGAATTAATTTTTTTAGCTTTTAATAAACATAAAAATTCGATTAAAATTTAAGAAAGAAGAAAAACGGAATTCCTAGTAATCTATATATTTTAGTCAAAATTATAGGCAAAATATTTTTTTCTATTTTAGTATAGATACGTATAGAAGAAGATTATTAGGTTTTAATTTAGGCTTATTTATAAATTAGCTTTCTGCACCGTTCCAATGTTTTCTTTTTCTCTCTACCCTAACATTGGCTTTAAAAATTGCATTATCGATAAGTCCTCCTTCGTACTAATTTTATTTTCAATTCTGTACAATCCAATGATGTATTTATGTAATTGGTGCAATAAAGTGTTTATTCATTCATTCATTTATTCATATCTATATATCTATCTGGCTATCTCATTCTGATTTATTTTGGCGGTTAGGGTTTTGATATACTGGTATCTAGCGGTAAAATATTACGGACGCAAGGATGATACGAACTGACCTACACCTAACCCTATATATTTTTTCTTTGATGTATTGTTTTGGGGTTTATTCACCTTAGCGGGGGAAGATTAATATTAAGAATCATTTACCTTTTTATACATTGTTTCTCGGCCATCTTGATAGTGACTATCTTAGATTAGAAACATTTTGTATATTTATAACCAAATTAAAATAAATTTTTCATTATACTGACCCATTAATTCTGAATATGGATTAGATAGGCTACGTAAGCTATCTTCAGGCGCACGAGCGTCAAAGTTCTGGCTAGTAGCACAGAATTAGTAATAGCTAGTAGTTTAAGCAGTCGCCATGGCCGAAACCGGTCGAAGATCATCATCATCATCATCAACTTACTGGACTATGATGGCTTCTATTATCAGTTTTTTCATATCCAATATAGCCAACCGGCACCAACTTTCCAAATACCCGCCACTAATAGTTTGCATACTCAAACTATTACAACAAAAAATCACGCGCGGTTTCAAATTTTTAATCTATGTAAGAAATAAAGTTCATATCAGAACAGTCATCTCAAAATAATTAATTTAACCCTAAAACATGTTCAACTCGAAAACCTATAAACCGATTTGGATTTTCCTCATAAACAATTATCCAATAAATTAGGGAAGCCTGTAATACGCAGAACATTTTATGTTAACCTGGAAATAATCATATATACGTATATATAACTTCTTGTGTTGTGCAATTTGGTAGATTAATTATTTCCGTTATTGATTTATTGGTTGAGTAATTAAGTCTTTTTAACCTATGGCAAAAAGAGCAGGGTAATATAACTTTAATGTGGTCTATATGTGGGCCTAGCTGTAGCATAAATTTTACTGATTTTGTCGCAGACATTTTTTACAGCTGCAGATTGCCTCAAACGACGCAAATTGGCCTTGATAAAGGCGATATATTGGTTAGAGACGCTAGGGCAGAGGAGGCCAGGTGATTTTGAAATTTATAAAATATGTCGAGAAGGGTTAAAGAGGAAACTCGTGACTGGAATGCTGGCTTATGTCTTGGACAAACGATAATTGCAATCCAGCGAGGGGCATACAACCAGCATTTTTGACACGTTGCCTCAATTGTTGTTTGGAGATATTTTTTATGCTTTAGGTTTTCTATTCTATGAATGTTATGATTTTGACGTGACAACGTCTTATAATTCGATGGAGCCGGCTGCACGCACGAAAAAACATGACGAAATGCGGCGTTACTTCGCTCTGAGGCAATCCAGTGCAATGAATTATGACGTTGTCACGTTCAACTATCGTCAGTAAACCGACTTTACAGACAACCGATTTTGTAATTAAAATATAAAATAATAAATTTCGTTTAAATTAAATATGTTAATCACTTAATCATTATGGTTCAAATTATGTGGACCAACCGAATTTCATGGATCAATCGAATGTTGTTCAATCGTTTCAGTTTCAATTAAAATACAATTTATCACTAATTATATCAGAGATATTGTATATTTTAATGTATACTTGTATGTGATATATACATTCTATTTTGATGAATGAAACAACTGCCTGAGCAACGTGATTATAGTTTGCAATAGCACTCAGTTTTTTCATGACATAACCTCTGACAATGGCCTTAACTTTTGGATACTTTTAAGGACATCTATATTCGTAGTACGGCACTTACAACCTACTATGCTTACGCATACTCGTGGCTTAGCTACGGCACGGTGCTATGGGGGAGTGGAACTGACTGGGATAGTGTCTTTTTATCGCAAAAAAGGCTAGTCCGAATATTAGCTAACATAAAACAAATAGAAAGTTGCCGACCATATTTTAAGAACTATAAAATTCTGCCGTTACCCTGCATTTATATTTTGGAAGCATGTAAATTTGTTCGTAAATATCCACAATTTTTTACAAGCAGAAGGGACATAGTCACTAAATACCAATCTCGACATCCAAATAGATTGCAATTGCCCACATCGCGCCTTCGACTTCACTCATCAGGTCCTCTGGTCATGTCTATAAAACTATATAATAAACTACCGGAACAATAAAAGAAATAAAAAATTACAAAACCTTTTTAAAACACGTCAAAGAATTTCTTACTAATAAATGTTACTATTCTATAAATGAATACATAGATGATAAGGAAATATAATTTATAATTCAATTAATCAATCAACAAAAAATATTATGAATGTTTTACTGTTTATTTGTAAATAATATATATTAAACAATTACAACCTAAATATTTATAAAAATCATGAATAACACAATTAAATAGAAAATCAATAAACATAGATAATTTAATATTCAATATAATAATTAATATATTTATATCATAATCTATTAACAAAAAAGAAAATGAATAATACAATGAAACAATATGTAACTAAATAAATATAAGTTCAATATAATATAGTAAATTATAAAATTTTTGTACAAAATGGCCCTTCTCCCATTGCAACGCCCGTCAGGGCCCTTAATTGTTCCTATTTTTATGACAACATCTGTATTGTACATTAAGGAAGCAATAAATGATTTGATTTGATTTGATTTAGTAATTAAAAAACTTTTTTTCCCCCTAGCTTTCTGTGTCCCACTGCTGGGCAAAAGCCTTCCCTCTTTTCTTCCATGCGTGCTTATTCTGTGCAGAAAGAGAGGAAGGCCAAGAAAAAGGTGGTCAGATGATTTAAGGGTCTTCAAAAGGGATTGGGAAGAAGCAGCACAGACATGGAATTGAAAAACTACACGACTAAAATGTCTTATATTTCTTACAGGTACTCTGAAGACTTATTGATTATTATACTTCTTAAAAAATAAAATTAACTTCAAAAGATAGTTACCAATCATTACTAGCAGTAAGATTCTTATTTTACTTAAAAAAGAAGAAAAACATGTGCAATATAAGTTTCAAAAGAATAAAATTAAGCTTTATTACTAGTATTTAAAGACATATTTTACGTTGATCTTAAATCTATATTTTCTTCATTTAACATTAGCTAAAAGGAAAATATACAGATACCATTAAAAGTTTAGCGCAATAAGGAACTCTCCGCATGAACAATGAAGTTGCTTTACAGACAAACTTTTGAAATAGATAACAGCACTCGTAGCCAAGTGACAATTTCAAAACGCTAACGAATATCGACAAGAACAAAATGTGTGGGATTGACATAAGCTGCGGCAAATCACAATCAATCTTATGTCAATCTAATACATTTTGTTCTTGTCGTATCTCATTAACGTTTTGCGATTGTAGTTTTGTACCCCTTGAAGTGTATCTTGCAATAATATTTTTGAGTATAAAACAAAGCAAGAACCTAAAGTTTTAAATAATGTAACTAACGCAACCTACTCAATTTTGAGAGATGCTAAAGTATCATGCTGTCGCGCTGAACGTCAATGATATGACAGTGAGAACATAATACTTGAACAGCTCTCAAAATTGAGTAGCGTTTGAGTATTCGGACATATGAGTGTTATTTCTTATCAGAAATATAAAAATAATTTTCAGGCCGTTTTGCAAGAACTTTAGTAGAAAGTAATTTCTCAAAAAAATTTATAATTTTACTCCAATACCCGAAGCTTATCTTCTTGCAAACTCTTATAAACCTCAAAAAGTTGCTATCTGGCAATACTAAACGTATTAGATTTAATGAAGATTTTTTATCATTTTGCGTTTTAGAAACCCTAGGCGTGTCTCGATTGCAAATAATGTGTGTAGGGCTTAGTAATAAAGTCTTATTGATGTTGAAAACTACAAAACGTGGTATCATGATCTATTTCATTATTTCTCAGTGAACGATACACATTGCGTGCAATTTACTGAAAATTGCCAAATGTTTTACATTGCCATTTGTGTTGTACTTTTATATGTTTCATTTTTCTTCTGACGTATTCTAATTGAAGGTTTGCTTATAAAATGTTTGTACAACACCGTGTTTTACATTAACATTATTAAAGTACCATTACTTATATTTTTTTTAAAGCATAGCTATACAAAACAGTATATAAGTTTTTTTTCTGATGAAACGGCTAGTAGACGGAGTCTCGTGGAACAGCTAGTTACTATTCAAGAGCTTGATTACTACCGTCATCATCATCTTAACGCTTTTCCAGTGTGCATTAAAAGGTTGCGAAGAGTCTGCCAAAAAGTGCGATAGCTTATTATTTCTTTTTATTAAGGTATACTGAATAAGATTCAGCATAATTCTTATGACCGGTCACCAGTTAGACGTCAGACTTACTTGGGAAAGCTGTCATTGCTTTGTATCTACCATCAAGGTTGGACCGGTTAGACGTCAAACTTACTTGGGAAAGCTGTCATTGCTCTATTACTACCATCAAGGATCTGACGTCAAAACTCTTTGGGAATGCTGTCGTTCATCGATTACCATCTAGCGATAAAAATAGAATTGTTTTTAGAAATACTACGATAGCCGAATATGACACAGCTCTTTTATTGAATTTTCCGCTTCTTTGAACCTATTGTGGCTGAACCTTTGTTTGTGGCCAGCTAACACACAAACCAAATACAATATTAGAGGATTAGTGTACGTAATCTGTTAGTACATAGCTATGTCAAAGCTTATTGGGTAATATTGGGTCCGCTTTCTTGACTTACTGGTTCATGCTTGAATAAAGAACATTATGATACACTAGTAAAGTACCCGTGCTTCGCTAAAGGAATTCCAGGAAGTCTCTTGATTTTAAAAAAAGCTATTATTTGGAAACGCAACTATCAAAAACAACGAAGTTTCATATAAAATTTTCCGCCCCTATTTTCCACCCTTAGAGGCTGAATATTTAAAAATCCTTTCTTAGTGCACCCCTAGCTGAAAATGTACAAATATTCTGTAGGTGATCTACAGAATATTTGTACATTTTCAGCTTTCTAGATTCAGTGGTTTGGGCTGGGCGTTGATTAGTGTGTCAGTGAGTCAGTGAGAACAAAGCCTTTTATTAATATAGATAGATAGACAGATAAAAGGACTTAAAGCTCTTATTCCCGGCTGCCATCTAGTGGTCATTAAGGAAACACGTCAGAGACCGAGATGTGGTTTCAAAAATCACTGACATTAGCATGTGCATTGTTAATCGAAATTGTTACCCCATTAGACATAAATGAATAAGAAGACTACTGACTTCATCCGCTGCCGCTGGCTCAGCGACCCGAAGTGGATCATGGCCTCCGAAACAAGAGAGCGCCACAGTTTTCTATTCTGCGCGGTGGTGTGCCAGTTTACAGCGTCCATCTCACGCAGGTCAGCCTGCACAACATCACTAGTATGACAGACTGAACTAAGATGCGTTTAATTATATTTTTCATCCCTTCTATTCGAAATGTTCAACTTTGCTGCCCCAAAAGAGGGACCAAAGTAAGTCTTTTCCGATAGGGTTTTTTAGCGGGCAATAATGAGTTTCAAATTTGGAACAAAACAATACGGTCATGCCGAGTGCACATATTATGAAAAATAAAACACTGGCTGGTAAGAATAAACGCAATCATCGGATGAAATTTGCTTCGTGGATGATATACATTTCTCATAGAGCGAGATGAAAAGTAGAGTGTATCATTCGGGCGCAAACATATTTTTGGCTCGGGCGATGTACTTTGAATCCCTCTCTCCGTTCAGGATTCTATTAAAGAATTCCTCGCTGCGCTCGGGATTCTACACTAGAATTCTTCACTCCGCTCTGGATTCAAAAATCGCCCTCGCCATAAAAATATTATTTACTAACTAAAATATAAGTATGGAAGTATGGATTATAGTGTCACAGAGTTTTAAATAAAAAAAGTTTTTTTTTTTTTTGTTGTGGAATTAATCTACAATATTGCAATTAAACTTATAGCTTATTATTGGCAGTGTTAAGTTTTATTTGAATTTTCTTCATTAAGTCAAGTCGCTGAGTCAAGTCAAGTCCTGTCTAGTCAAGTTAGTCAGAGGGCTAAGTAAAGCGGTAGAAAAATTTCACTTAGCATTATCTTAGGAGATTTTAGCGATAAGGATTAAATTCACTCATATGGCATTGTACCACTTACAAATACTTACGCTTGTTCACGAACACTCAGCGAATAATCCATCATTATTTTGCACAAATACTCGAAAAAACATAAATTTTGGAAAATAAATACAACACCGTAATGTTGTCACTTTCACCTTCGCGCCAAAACTCAAAAAAAACAGTTCAATGGTGACTAATTTCTAAAGTCTTCCAGCAAACCAGAGAGGATACCAGAAGAAGAAAAAATATGTAAATTAAAATTGTTACTAAGTAGTTCACTTTAAAAATGTTAGTCTATAGAAAAGTCATATTGGATTGAAAGTAATATAACTTTACTCCCCTCGATAATTTATTAAGGTAATTCAGTTCAGTTTGATAATCCCCATTTTTATAGTCGCCGCTATAAAATTTATGTGGCCGTTACGCAGATCCGGGTGAACGTATAATTGATATGTATCGTTTAGGAGATATACGTTGGATTAGAAACGGCTGTGGTAGGGTTATTATGAATGAACTAGCGACCCGCCCCGGCTTCGCATGGGCATAAAAACCTTTCCCTTGAATCACTCTATCAATTAAACAAACCGCATCAAAATCCTTTGCTTAGTTTTAAAGATACAAAGGGACATAGGGACAGAGATAGCGACTTTGTTTTAAACTATGTAGTGATAGTGATGGATGAATTATTTATACTATAGTAAAACGCACAATTCATCAGGCTATAGTCCGCGAAAAATGGCGCCGAATCACAAGGAACATCACGCACCGTAATTCCCAATGATGACCACGACCACTCTGGGAAGAGTGTACCGACTAAGAAGAAGAATACACAATAAAATATCAGCTACTATGCTGCTAAGATGGAAGCTGTCAACTTGCGAGCACTAACGCTCTCTAGACTCGCAGGCTAAGATTCAGTTTGTTGCTGAGCCAACTAATTAAGTAATCACCCATAAAATATAAGGAATATCCTTCGTCCGAGCGTGTTTCCCGGTTGCATCTTCAGCTTACGCTTCAGAGCCCAGGGTGCGCTATTAATCATGGTCCTGACTTTGCGGAACTAGTTATTACAATGGAGCGACTGCCGTCTGACCTCCGTAACCCTTCTTAAAGGGAAACCAGACCCACAGGAACATGATCCGGGTGTGTTAGTGGCTAACACTGTCAGATTTTTCAGGCTGCCCAAAGACATCTGACATAGCCTAACGACTGCCATCTATCGATAACAGCCGTTACCAAAGGCTTAACGTGCCTTCCGAAGCACGGAGGAGCTCAAGATAGAAATGCCACTTATGGCGACCAATCCAACATTCGCCGTCGTTGTCGCTTGACGCGCACTATCGTTACGAACACACGAGCTAGGCTATCGAGCTCCGAGCAACCCATAAAATATTAGAAATATAACAATAGATTTCTGAATGATGTGCCATAAAACCAGAAAAAGAACCCCATCTCAGCATAAAAATTATGTTCTAGATGATGGCGAAGAAAATCAATATAGAATGGTTTTATTAAAATTAATCCATGTACAATGATCGGTATACGGATCGGATACGGTATCTTAATGTGGAAGTATGATATATTTTCCTATGTGGTTTAGGTACTATACTAATCAATAACATTGTATAAGTAATTAATAATACTGAAACATATTAGGAAAATTAAACTTTAGTCAAAGTTACGGTTGAACCATCGTCTATTTTAAACATAATATCCAATCAAAAGACATTAATCCATAAAGTCCACCTATTTCTGTAGCGTACAAAATCTGTTTTGTTTGGTCCTGTTATTGTTACAGTATAAACCTATAAAACATTTTGATGTGTGTACGTCAGATGCACAGAATTGCAAGCTCTACTTGAAGTTCACATTGGTCAAGTATTTTTTATCCAGAAGTCTAGTGGAAAGTACTAAACATATTCCTTTCATCTACTCGTTTGTATTTGCACATGCAACTGAACATCTCGAACTAATATACGGCGACCAAATTGTAGGCATTGTAGGCATTAATAGGCAGAAATTTAAAGTAGATGACGAGAATGGTAAGTTAAGAGAAAGCAAGTGAATTTATTTTCAAAGCTGCTGTCCATTATTGATATCTATTTGTTAAATAATTATGTGGATTTTGTGAGAATAAATTTTGTGAGAAAAAACAGCCAATTGTCAACGGTAAGTATGTCTTTAAGCTTTACTTCTTAGTTGCCTTTTACGATAAATGCACTATGAATGAATAAGACAACAACAATGATACTAGTAATGTATGATTTTTAATATTAATGAAACCAACATCCTTCCTTTTATATGTTTACAAAAAAATAAATGATTATTATATTGGTAATTGTAGCATTAATTTTTATAATATTTATCCAATCTAAAATGGCTACGATTTGCTCGTGCTAAGCGCTCGCTCAATTAACTAAACAACCTGTTAGATAATTGTTTAAAATACTCGGCAAGTGTGAACAAAATTCATGGAGCACTCGAGACGTTTGCGACCACAGTCTGTCGCAGATGTTCGGTACGACCATCAGAGTCATGGATCGACAAACTTGGTAAGATTATGAATTTGTGGACCTGTTTAAACTTGGAGTAATAGTGGAGAAATTACTGTGTGAGAGTAGATGAAACTTTCGAAAAATCATTTTATGTACGACAGAGGGAGAAAGTAAACATTGCACGCCTTGACACAGAAAGTATTCATGTTTAGGAAGTAATATTATGGGATTGGCAACTAATATGTAAGGAAAAAAAAAAATAGAATCATGACGCAGAATATAATTTAATGTCATCATCTTATAATAAAAGCATCTAACGTCGCAAATTTGATTCTGTAATCTTTTTTTCAGAAAGGGTATTGTAATTGAACTGTAAGGTATTGAAATATACACACGCATAGGCATTTATATATTTCATTCATTGATCCATTCACTATTGTTGGCAACACCCGTGGCGCGCCATCAATCCGTGACGTCATCAGCGCCCTGTGCGATGAATGGCGTGGTGGGAATCGAGCAACAGCCGGCGGCGCACGAGTTGGATCGACAAGAGGCACTTTTGGTCTAACCTTTGAACGGGTGACTTGCACTGGACTCCCCTCTTTAATTAACGTTCCTATTTCCATTTTAAAAATAAAATATTAATTGATTAATTAATAAGATTAATAAATTCTTTATTGTTTGATTAGATATAGGTATTGATTATTTGATATGAAAAATTAATTTAAATTAGTTGTCGAAGGTAGCCGTAACTTTAAAATTTAAAAGCAAATAAATGGTTGATCCCTAACACAAGTCCAGTTTTATTATTTTAAATAACCATGTGTATATGTACTAATATATGTATTGCTCTCATCAGAAGTGCGAAGTAAACACACGCCATGGGGAAACGTGGAAGTTCTCGTAATAAACGAGCACGATCATCGTCGAGCAGCAGTAGCAGTACGAGCTCGAGCTCCAGAACGCCGTCGCCTCCGCCCAAAAAGAAATCCAAGGTATCGCGTAGGAAAGAAGCTAAAACTGTGAGTACCTTGAACAATATTATACCGGAGTTTGACCCCTTAAACGATGATATTAATGCATGGCTTAGTATAATTCAAACGTATGCGACAACTTTTGGCTGGTCCGATGAAACGATACGTTATCAAGCGCTGAATAAATTGAAAGGATCAGGCAAGGTCTGGTATGACTCATTGTTGCGTACGGATAGTCAGTGGCCCACTTGGAAATGGAGCGATTGGAATCGTCGTTTGTCTGATAGTTTTCAAATTCGGCGTAATATGTTTGAGTTACTAAAGGAAATTATTAGTAAGAAACCCATAGAAAATCAATCCTTATATGAATTTTATTTTGATTTAAAATGTAAAATAGATAGATTATCTTTGAACTTTCCTGAGCAAGACATCATATCTATTATTGTGGGAAGCATAGGAGATAGTAGCATAGGAGCATCTATTGAAGCAAGTAACTTTAAATCCTGTCATGATTTAGCAAGTTTTCTGCACGGTCGAACTCACAAACCAAAAATTTCTAAAACAATTATTTCTAATTCCACCCGCGAAAAACAACAAAATAACACGGATAATTCAAACAATGCTAGTCAATCTCCTTCGATAACTACTTCTAATGGTATGATGTCTCGAGGTTCGGCTTCAAACGACATTAGTCAAAATAGCTCGATACTAATAAAATAACCCGTCAAATGTTATACGTGCGGTGGTAATCATAAAAGGAACCAATGTGATCTTAATAAATGTAGTTTTTGTGGAAAGAGAGGTCACCAAGAGTCTGTGTGTTACCGTAAGAAAAATGTAGGTGTGATAAAACCAGAAACTGAGGAAACTAAATGTATCTCTACTCAAGATTCGCGAAATAAATTTGTCAAATTAGTTCACATTAATAATTTTATACACGAAGCATTTATTGATACAGGAAGTAGCTGTTCCTTGGTTTCTGAATCTGTGGTAGAAAAATATAGACTTGAGACTAGCTTTCTAAGATCGCCGGTTTTGTTACAAGGATTTTCGAAACAAAATTCAAAACCAGTAAATAAAAAGGTTTCTGTGAATATAAAAATTGACAATGTATTTTTGCCTGGTGTTGATTTTTATGTAATTGACGAATTAGTAGGTTGCGATGTACTGATTGGTCGAAATATTACCGAACGAAGGGATTTAATATATTCGAGAATAGGCAATTCATTTACATTTAGTTACGCTAATTCATTTACGGAATTTTGTGACAACATTAATGAAATAATTGTTGATACAGATACGCATTTAAACGAATTAATTAATTTGTTGAAGCAATACAATAAGTGCATCGCATCAAATATAAAAGAGTTAGGACGTGTAGATAATCATGAGATGGTCATAAATTTAACAGATCCTAGACCTATTCAATGCAGACCCTTTCGCTCATCTCATGCAGATCGCAAGATTATTCGAGACATGGTTCAAGATTTATTAGACAATGGGATAATTCGGGAGAGTAATTCACCTTACGCGAGTCCGGCTTTACTTGTAGCTAAAAAAAATGGCGAAAAAAGGCTCTGCATTGACTATCGATCTTTAAATAAAATAACTATTAAAGACAAGTACCCGATGCCCAGAATCGAGGATCTCATAGACAGATTACAAGGCTATAAATACTTCACAAGTTTAGACCTTAAAAGTGATTATTATCAAATTATTATGAGCGCACAGTCGATTGAAAAAACTGCGTTCATTACCGAAGACGGCCACTACGAATTTCTAAGACTTCCGTTTGGTTTGGCAAACGCCCATCCTGTTTTCAGCAAATGATGAATACAGTGTTAGGTAATCTAAGATTTGAAAATGTTATAATATACCTAGATGACGTGTATCTAATTACAGAAACAGTAGAGGAAAATTTGCTATTGCTTGAGAAAGTCTTGAACATATTTAAAAATAACGGTTTAACTTTAAATCTAAAAAAATGTCATTTCTTCAAAACCGAAATACAGTTTTTGGGGTATAAAATAAAACAGAATTGTGTTATGCCAAACGAAAATAAAGTAGAAGCTGTAAAAAAATTCCCTGTGCCTAAAACAGTGCATCAACTTCGTCAATTTTTAGGATTAATTAATTACTTTCGCAAATTTATCAAAAATTGTGCAATAATATCTGCCCCTCTTACGAAATTGTTAAAAAAGGATACTCCCTGGTCTTGGGATTCGGTACACGAACAGGCATTCCAGGTACTTAAGGGTAAATTAACGTCTGATAGCGTATTATCTATCTTTGATCCGAATAAAGAGTCAATTTTGTACACAGATGCAAGTCGCGATGGTATTGCAGGAATTCTAGTTCAAGTTTCTCAAGAAGGAGAGAAACCAGTATACTATTATAGTCGCCAAACGACCGAGGATGAAAAGAAATACCATTCTTTTGAGCTAGAGTTACTAGCAATCATATGCTCCCTACAAAAATTTCGTCTGTATCTCATAGGGTCTCCTTTCACCGTAGTAACGGACTGTAATGCAGTCAGGTACGCGTTGACAAAAAAAAATATTATTCCCAGGATTGCTCGTTGGGTTTTCTCTACTCAAGAGTTCGTATATGATATAAAACATAGGGAAGGGACACGTATGCAGCACGTAGACGCCCTGAGTAGAAACCCTGTACCATGTGGCGAGAAATCAGAGCGCGAAATAATTTTGTCCATAACTGAAGGGGACTGGTTACTGTTCGTACAGGTGCAGGACCCAGATATTGTAAAAACTAAAACGGTTTTAGAAACAGGTGACATCGAAAACAATAAAAATGTTTTTAATACGTACGAGCTGTTAGGCGGGAAAGTGTACCGTAGGACAACTCAAGGTCGTCGATGGGTAGTGCCAAAAAAATGCATTTGGCAAATAATTAAATGCAACCATGATGACGTTGGACATTTTTCCGTAGATAAAACGGTCGAAAGGATAGGACACAAGTATTGGTTTTCTCGAATGCGACACATCGTAAAAAAATATATTAAAAACTGTATAAACTGTATATATTATAAAAATAAAGGTGGGCCTAAGGAGGGAGAGTTATACCCGTTGCCAAAACATGCTCGACCTTTTCATACCCTTCACGCAGACCACTTGGGTCCATTCGTCGAAACTACAAGTGGAAATAAATATTTGTTGGTAGTAGTAGACGCTTTCACCAAATTTGTTTTCATTTCTGCTGTTCAATCTACAAAAACATCCGAACTAATCGAACAACTAGACATCATAACAAAAATTTTTGGAAATCCAAAAAGAATTATTTCGGATTCAGGGTCATGCTTCACTTCCAACGAATATAAAGAATATTGTGAAGTTAGAAACATACGAGATCATATTGTGGCAACGGGTATGCCCCGATCAAATTGACAGGTAGAAAGATTTAATAAGACTATTTTAGAATCGTTACGAACAATCGGTGCAAATACAACTGAGGATAATTGGGATCAATATGTTAAAATTATACAGCAGGGTTTGAATAGTACGTATCACAAAACTATTAAAGCCGTTCCAAGTGAGGTCCTATTAGGCTACCGTTTGCGTACAGACAATGACAGCCTTGAACCCGAGTTTGATAATGAATCGTTGGTGGACATGACCAAGTTGCGAGCAAACGTGGATAAAAATATAAAAGCCGATGCGATTCTACAAAAGCAAAGGTTTGATAAAACTCGAACTAAAGCTCCAATTTACGAAACTGGTGACTTAGTTTTGATCCGGATTCAAAGCCATAACAATGATGGTCGAAGCAAGAAGCTATTGCCAGTCTTTAAGGGGCCATTTCGAGTAAAAAAGGTATTGGGCAATGATAGATATGAGGTGACGGATTTAAGAGGTTCTGAAAGGAGCAACAAGCACTATAACGGCGTGACAGCTGCTGAAAATATGAAGCGTTGGATACAAATTGACAATTGGGTTTCGGAATAAAATTCGTCCGTGTTGGCAAGTCATTACGTAGAGGTACCTGTTCATTTTATTTTTTACGGCATGCAATACACTTATACACTAGTTTTATAAAATTAACATTATCTAATGAAGTTGTTTATTTTACTACCGTTTCTATTTTACAATATTACATTTATTTTGCGCGAGACTAGACAAAACACTGGTCAACTGTTAAAAATGAGTAAATATGCAACATAATTATCCAAATGATAAAGCAAAGGAAACACCTTGGTACATTTAAGTGTAGCGAAATGCTTATTAAATGCAAGTGATCCTAAGTAAGGCTTGGGGGGGGACCACTATGCTTCCAAGTGCGGCACAGTCCCTTTGAGAAATAGTGTATGCCCCGGAATTGGTTAATAATGTTGTATAAACAAGTATTCGCTCAAGTTTTCTGACTAGTACATATCACTAAGTATGTTACACTATGTTTTATGTTTACAGCGTTTTGTCTAGACTCGTGGGGCGCCTGAGGCAGTCGCCTTGTAGAATGGCCGTGTTGGCAACACCCGTGGCGCGCCATCAATCCGTGACGTCATCAGCGCCCTGTGCGATGAATGGCGTGGTGGGAATCGAGCAACAGCCGGCGGCGCACGAGTTGGATCGACAAGAGGCACTTTTGGTCTAACCTTTGAACGGGTGACTTGCACTGGACTCCCCTCTTTAATTAACGTTCCTATTTTCATTTTAAAAATAAAATATTAATTGATTAATTAATATAATGTTTTACCTGAAAATAAAACAATTATTATATGCGTAACCTTATTCGAAACCTATTGAGTGAGATAGCATCACTTTCGCTTACGTCATCAGCCCCCCAATATGCCCCTTCTACCACCTTCCTCACACTCCCGGCGGCCTTAGTATGAGGAGAGGGGAGCCTTGCTTGCACCTTGCGCAGTGTTGAGTCGTCACATTGCATCTCACTGAGAGTCCTGTGAAATGAGGCCAACAGGCAGAAATAGAAATATAGGTTTCGAATAAGGTTACGCATATAATAATTGTTTTATTTTCAGGTAAAACATTATATTATATGCTTTGAACCGTTATTCGAAACCTATTGAGTGAGATGTGTTTGTTATCGCCTGGTGGCAAGCAATAATATGAGGATACAATGTAAGTATGCCAATGGGTGAAAAAGAAAAGAAAGTTCAATCATTAAGTAATAATGTAATTATTAACTTTAGTAATTCTATTCACTTATTTAAACAAAACATCATATTTAAGTGATAAATGTAAAGTAAACAATAAATCAAATTCTCAGGAAATATAGGTTGATTTACAGTGTTTCAAATGTATGTGAAAGATTGATATGATTATCACGGTGAGAACGAAATTCTGCCGAATAAAATCTAGCAAAAGTATTGGGAGAACGCCAGTTTCCTTTTGCCATAACTTCGTCGATGGAGCAGCGTTCGAGCCAGTTTAGAGAGGCAGCAGCGCTGCGCGTGCTGCCTGCGCTGGCTTGCACGCCGGCCGCGCGCAGCAGCGAGCGCACCCAGCCGCCCAGCACGGTCCGTGACGCGGGACGCACCACACCACACGCAGATATGAATAACTCTGATAAGTTGTTGTTTTCTCTACGCTGTGTAGAGGCTTCTATTAGCTGCCGTATCCAAAATACGGGACATACTGATTTGTCCTGACCTTCACGAAATTTCCATGATGACTGCCTATGTAGATAACTATCCGTTTTGGATCCGAATCTCGGGTGCAAAATTATATGATCTGTCTTGTCCTCGTAGTGATCCATATCAATATGGAGAAGTGTTAAGTCGTGCACTCGTCTGCTAGATGCGAGAAGCAATATAAGAGTTGTACGTCTTGAAACTTCGTACAAAGAAAGTTTATTCGGTTTGTTAGATGACAACCATTCAACAACCAATCTTGGGTCCCATATAATAGGTTTCTTCAAGGAAGAGGCTGCGTTAGCCAAAGAAATGGCTTTAAGCATACGCTTTACCACCGGATTGTCAGCAAGGGAGACTGAGTCCGGTTTAGTTAGTGTTGCTATAGTGGACTTATATACTAAAATGGTTTTGTAGGAAAGTCCTTGCTGTAGATGTAGATATGCTAGGTATCTGGCCAACTGGGATCCAGTAGGGTTCAAGTGATCTACGCTTTTAGAAAGACACCAATCTAGCCATTTAGACCAAACTGAAGAATAAACTCGTTTCGTGGATGGTCTCCAACTAGAGTCTAGTAATTCTATTTCTTCCATTCAGTTATCTAATAGATGGTTCCACCCTTCACTAACCATACTTCGAGACACATTTGGTCTACCTGTGCTGGTGGCATTTGGGTCTGTACATCTATTAACTTGTGTCTCAGGTGTGTTAGAGTCCATGGAGCTGCTATTCCTCTCTTCATCAAGTCTGGGCGCCAAAACACCTTGTGCCAGCGAGGGGCTACCAGGAGGAACCTGCCTTTGGCTTGATTGAGGTGTGCAAGAACTCGAGGCACCAGGTGTGGTGGGGGAAATAGCCAGGCTTTGTGGTAGTACCATGGCCTGCTGAAGGCGTCGTGGTATTGGGCATTCGTGTCCTTGCAATCTCTTGTCATGAGCATTCTTGGACGCAAAAAGATCGATTTGTGGTATTCCAAAGCGACGGAAAACTTGCTGACAAGTTCTTACAGTTAAGGTCCATTCTGCATGGCCTCTCTGGCGAGATAGCGAGTCTGCCTCTTTGTTGTATAGGCCTGGTATGTAACTTGGTAAAATATGAATGTTTTTCTCGTCCAAAAGTTGGAAAAGTATGTCCGTCATCTGGAATAGTGCCTTTGAACGCAATCCGCCTTCGTTCCTTATGTAACTCACAACACTCTTGTTGTCGGATTGTACCAACACAGACGTTCCTCGTAAACGATCTTGGTACTTTCGAATGGATTGAACAATAGCCCACATTTCCTTGAGATTGCTGTGCCAAGTTTTCTGATTGAGCTGCCAAGAGCCGCCACTCAATCGAGTTCCATCTAGCACGGCACCCCAGCCTTTGCCGGATGCGTCTGTTGTTAAAAAATGAGACACAGGCTCTGGATGTATGGTTTTGCTCGCCGAGAGCATTGTCGACCACCATCTCAGTTCCGTTAAAGATGCTGGGACAAGAACGTGCTTTGTATATGGCTGGTCTTTCGAAAGAAGAGAACAGGCCAATTGAATGGGTCGGCACCGAAGTCGACCTCTTGGAATGACAAATGACGCGAAGTTTAGCATTCCTAGCAAACTCTGAGCTTCTTTCAAATTCCATTCCTTCGATGTCAGAATACGATGTAACATCGATGCGATCCTGCGTTGTTTTTCTAGAGGAAGTTGCTTCAGGTTTGCTTGAAGATTCCACGTGACACCTAAATAATCTATTATTTGGGTCGGAATCAACACGGATTTTTCGAAATTGATAGTCCAACCCAAAGAGGACAGAATCTGAACAGCTTCCGCAGCCTGATCTGTCAAAATCTGTTTGTTTTGATTGACTATCAGATAGTCGTCCAGATATACGATTACCCTCAAACCCCTGCTCCGTAACAGCTGTGCTACCCAGTTGGAGACAGTCGCGAACGTCACTGGGGCTGACGAAAGGCCGAAAGGAAGACTCGTAATTTGTAGGAGTTCTGCCTTGGCTGCGTTCTCGGGTTTGTATAGCACTCTTAGAAATGGCTGATGTGATCGAGCCACCGGAATGTGAAAATATGCCTGTTTTAGGTCGATTTTTATGGCCCAGTCTCCCTTTTGCAAAAAATCTGGGACTTTCTGTACGTTGATCAATCTGAATTTGAAATCGGTTAAATAGCGATTTAGCTTTTGTAAATTGAATATCGGACGATCGCTGGAATCCGATTTCTTTACTAAAAACATTGGGCAAACAAAACTCGGAGACGGCGGGGCTGGTATTAGGATTTTTTGATTTTATAATTCTGTAATTTGCTTTGTCATTGTAAGACTTGTGGGAGTAATATACTTTTTTAACAGTTCGGGCTTGAGAAGCGCGGGTTTTCGATAAAATAGCAGACGGTAGCCGGAAATTATTTTCATTAAATGGCGAGGTGCTCCTAATTTTTTCCAAACATTTAAATAATTTATTAAACAACCGCCGTAAAACGAGTTTTGTTTGTAGTCATTTACGAAAGGATTTGTTACTGGTTTTGCGGGTAGACTGGCCAGATTTTTTATTATTATTTTGCTTTGTCTGCGTTCTTTTATCGTCGTAACGATTCCCAGTAAATCTATTACGACCTTTATTGCCAGTAGACGGCCCTGGAGAGGTGTTACGCTCTTCATGTTCGTTAAAGTACGACCTCCGCGGTCGTTTGTTTTGGGCCGGTTTGTTATTTCTCAATGACATAATTGGCTCATCCGCTGAGCGTTTTCTATTGAGAAATATTTTATTTGCACCGCCAGCTTTAGCTAAAAATGAACTCATAGTGTCCGGGTTAAATAAGCAACTGCTTGTAGAAGGTATTTTCCGTAAATCCTCTTTAATATATCGGTCTTTAATGCCAGACAATATACTATCACGTCGTTTTTGAATTGTATCAGCGCGTCTTCCGCAAACAAGCTGAAGAATATCCTCGGACAATTTTATGTAATCAGATTTACTGGAAAAAAGTTCATTAAGTTTTTCGAACAGGGTATCAGGAGTTAGAACACAGTCTGGTTTGTGTGACCAATCAACTATCTGTTGTAAATTGCTTTTAAAAACTTCATTTTGCTGAATAACAGCATGAGTTAAAGCACCAAATGAGCGGTCGAGAGATTTAAGCCAAGAAGAATTTGGATCATAAAATCGTAACTCAGTATTTACGTCTAAATCGTAAAAACCAGGCGTGGCAACGTATTTTTTCTCAGTTTCCACATACCGCACTCGGTCCCATTCATTTGTGTCAAAATGATGTAAATTAGATAAAATAGAAAGTCTAGCCTGAGACGTATCTACAACGATAGCTTCTTTAAGATTAGTTTTAAGGCTACAGTCCAGTGACTTTACTTGTTTAGGCTTATTAATTAGTGGCTCTTTTAAAGTAACTGAATCTTGTAAATTCTGTGAAGGGTGCAGTGAAAGCATATCGGAATCAGATTCGCCATTGACTTCCTGTCTATTCAAATATTTTAACAAGTCACTAACCTGATTGGATAAGTAATCCAATTTCTTATTATCCCTGGACCGTACTCTCGCCCGATGTTGCCGTGAAGACCGCTTTCTATGCCGCCGGGGATGCTCGGAGCTCGAAGACGACGATGACGATGACGAAGATGAAGACGAGGTGCTGCTGCTACTTGAGCTACGCGATCGCCTAACGCGGCGTTTGCGCTTTGGCCTAGCAGCCTGCTCTGGAGAATTTGAACGCCTCCGGGGACGTTTCCGCTCGACGGGTCTAGAAACCCGTTCGCCAGCATTCCCGGTAAATACCAGGCTATCTTCAGGAATATCAAGTTCCTTGGGCAATAAATCACGCACGGGAGATTTCGCCATGATGTTTTGCCAATTGAGAGAAGTTCTTCCGCAGAACTCTAAAATGCCTTCAGCAGACACGAATCTATTTTCTCTTCCGCAGAGAAAAATAGTTAAGTATCAATAATTAATAATTAATAAATTATTTTATACGAACAACAACGTTGTTAAACGGGGGTGTGCGCTTGACGAAAGTCAATGCCAATGTGACGACTCAACACTGCGCAAGGTGCAAGCAAGGCTCCCCTCTCCTCATACTAAGGCCGCCGGGAGTGTGAGGAAGGTGGTAGAAGGGGCATATTGGGGGGCTGATGACGTAAGCGAAAGTGATGCTATCTCACTCAATAGGTTTCGAATAACGGTTCAAAGCATATAATAAGATTAATAAATTCTTTATTGTTTGATTAGATATAGGTATTGATTATTTGATATGAAAAATTAATTTAAATTAGTTGTCGAAGGTAGCCGTAACTTTAAAATTTAAAAGGAAATAAATGGTTGATCCCTAACACAAGTCCAGTTTTATTATTTTAAATAACCATGTGTATATGTACTAATATATGTATTGCTCTCACTATTATACACACTTATTAAAAGAAAATAATTGATATCTTATTCTTAAAAAAAATTAAGTCTAAAATAGTACGAACGGTTCTTGAAGACGACTAGACTTACCGTATATACCATAATGACCAGAGGCGACTAAGGTCAGGTTTGTCTGCTCCCGATGAATACATTAAATTATAAAACCGCAGAATAAAAGGCAAGTTTTCCCAACAAACACAATATTTTATTATACCACTTAATATAAATTATATCTCGAACTCAAATTGTATAATTAAAAGGATTTTATGAGCATATATCTAATGAAATATTAACCTAACAATAGCTATTACACATTCAGCTCATTAACATCGGGTCCATCAGGGATTATTATGACCAGAGTTATTAAATTTGATCAAAACGGAGCTTTTATCCATAGATTTTGATTTGGAAATTATAATGAGTTTCGAGTTATTAGGTAATTTCGTTGGAAATGCGATCGATTTTCTTTTAATTTTTTAGGATATTCGATTCAGAATATTCTCCTGCCAGATGATCTGAAAACCTCATAAAAGTCACTGAAAGAAAAACAAATGAAGGCCAAGACTAACTAACTTCTTCTTCGTTTATCCCACAATGCTGTCCTCAGTCCTGTCCTGATTACTTAAATATGTTTCCGGAGTGTGCGATCGGCAGTATTACGCATCGCATTATATTTAATACTCTTTGATTATTTAGAGAGTAAATAATCAAAGGTTATGCTGCCTCCAACTGCTCTTATCACGCTATCAACCCAACTAACATGTAGTGAAGATATTTGGGGACCTATGACGATGCAATTAATTTTATACTATCATGGACAAACGATTTTATATATTTAATTTTCATGTGCACGTATTACTGTATATATATGTGCACATAAATGTATTCTTATTGACTTATTCAGCAGTTTGGTCTCGTCTCGACTCCTGTTCTCATGATAATTTCGGAAAATTTGTACCTATTTAGCTATCGTGTCCAAACAATAAACCACCAACTTACGGGCATAAATTTCGATACTTTGTATTTTCTTAATACATAAGTGTGGGTTGATCTTTGGCTTCGTATAGATATCATATTATATCATACAATTAATAGTGAAATCTATAGCTACTTACATGTTCTTCGGCGGATTACCAAGTAATCCTTCCACGGGGCAAGTTTCACAAATCTAATTAAGCGGAACTAGTGGCTACACTGTCTAAAGATCAGGGTAAGTAGGAGTTATGTGTATCCATGTAAGAACATAAAATAATGCACAAAAGAAAAACTAAATAGATAAAAATTAATCAAGAATTACCTAAGAGGTGTTTTCCTGTATATATAAAAGTTAATTGCTGTTTGTTAGTCTCGCTAAAACTTGACAAGACTTGAACAATTTGGTTAATTATGGTCTTAAAATATTTGTGGAATTTCAGGAAAGTATAAACGGTGAGGAAAGTGCATTCAGGCGGTACTGAGTTCGCCCGGCCAACTTTTTTCTAAATAAGTATTGTCATTACATTTAAAAATTTATACATACTACGTATATTCGCAGTGTGTATAAGTCGCACCTTTAGTGAAATTTTTTAAAAGGTGCGGAGTAAGTGCATGGTTTTTAAACTCAGATGTAAATTACATGTGTGTCTGTCTCTGTATGTAGTTATAAGAATTTTAATTAGTATATTACTAATTAAAATTTATACATTAATTGGCTTTCTGCGTAGCTCGCGCTCCAATGTTTTTTTTTTTATTTCTCTCTACCCTCTAAGGTTGGCTGGAAGAAATTGCATTAGCGATAAGTCCGCCTTTGTACTAATGTTCATCTTCTTTCCAGTACAATCCAATGCTGTATTTATGTAATTGGGCAATAAAGTGTTTATTCATTCATTCATTGTAAAGTAAGTTAATTTTTGAAGAAACATAAAAACATCAGTTTTTCAACGCACGCAAACGGAAAGAAAAAAAAAATGAAATGCCCGTTTTAGCGCTAAGCTAAAACCTCATTGAAACTCGACTTAAGAAAAAGATTTTTTAATTATTCTATGCATTTCTGTTTTGTATTTTATTTGAGTACTAGCTGTTGCCCGCGGCTCCGCCCGCGTGTTGTTCGCTTTTCGCTTAACCTGTGGAAACTACAACTATCCAGACCTATAGTTAAATCTATAAGTAGTATCCTATTCCCGTGCCAATTTTATAAAGCCATTACATTGCTACGATATCAAACTGAAAATATTAACATTCATACTATCACATATTTGTCTCTAAAAGAGTAGACGCAGCCTATTACAGGGTCATTAGAACCTAACTCAATAAATAGTGTTATGTTAGTTAAATTAGACCTTACGACACGACCGTATGTTCCGTCGAACAACAACTGAACTGACTTGCTGGTTTGATTATTTTTTAAACGAAAGCCAAACCAACCAACTAATCAATTCAAATAGCTTACAATACAATACAACAAACGACCGATAAACAAACCAACCAATAGAACTAAATAAACAACCAAAATTTTTTTGAAATAATTAGAATTAATTGCTGGAAAAATTTCAATCTGCTATAATACCATATGAGAAAAAAATAATTAAATTAACTTCAGCGCCATCTATTGATATTTTATGTAACTAAATTATACGCCCACACACATTCAATGTGTTAATTTTTTAAAATTTAATAGAGACTGCAGTGTGTTTTTGTCTTCATTGATATCGATAAAACAAAGTAGAAATTGTAGCTTTATATATATTAAATACGTTTATGTAAACCGGATTCAACTCTGTAAAAGTTTTGAAACAGTGCTAGAAGTAAACTTCAATTGACCATAACTTCTTTTTCCCTTAACCGATTTTGACGAAACAAAGTTTTGACAAAACTGTTGAACGTATATGTAATCCACCTGTGAAAACCGCGTTCGAATCTGTTGAGTAGTTTTGAAGTTATAACGTACCAGACATACAGAAAGACAGACAGACAAAAATTCCAAAAATTGTTTTTTTTGGTTTCTGTTACACGTCTTTCTTTAATCGCCCCGTATCAGTTTTTTAGAAAAATATTTAATGTACAGACATTCAATTTTTACTGTCCTATTATATGTAAAGATAGATAGATAAGTACAAAATCCATATCCATACTAATACTATAAATGCGAAAGTCTGTCTGTCTGTAACCTCTTCACGGCTAAACTGCTGGACCGATTGTGATGAAATTTGGTAGGGATGTAGTTAACGACCTGAGGTCAAACATAAACTTTTGGGCGCGATATAACCGATTCCCACGCGGGGCGAAGCCGCGGGGAACAGCTAGTACTTATATATTAACGGACTTAACGCTAAGAGCGTTCTCTACCAGTCAACCATTTGATTAATCTTCTTTTTCAATGTCGTCAATGACAAACTATTAGATATGATTTGTAAGGGGTTGCGATATCGTTTATCCTGAAATAAATTTGCAAATGAATTTATTTGTTTCTTTTCAAAATTATAAAAAAAAAGTAAGAAAATAATTCTAGAAAACAAATAAAACACGAAATCATAAAATTATTGTTTGTGACAGGATTCGATCCAGGTACTTTCTTGAAACATTTCATTACTAAAGTATTAAAAAATTCTTAAAAATTAATACAAAATGAAAAAAAAAGTAAATAAAAAAAAGTAAGTAAAAAAAAGTAAGTAAAAAAAAGCAAGTAAAAGAAAGTAAGTAAAAAAAAAGTCATGTATAGCAGGATTCGAACCATCGACTTAAAAATATGATCTACGACCTCTACCGATAGGCCAACATACGTTGCTAGAGATCGGCGAAATTTCAAATGGGATTTGTCTATAGGTACGCAAATTCGCGCCATCTATTGAGATTTTATGTTACTAAATTTACGATCAAATTCAATGTGTTATTTTATTAAAATTAATAGGTGCAGTGCGTGTTTTCGTCTTTATTGATATGGATAATAAAAAGTAGAAATCCTAGCCATATCTAAATTAAATTAAACGTAAGTAAACGCATTAAAAGTTTTGAAGCAGTGTTTGAAGTAAATTTTCAATCGACCATAACTTCTTTTTCCCTTAACCGATTTTGACGAAACAAAGTTTTGACAACGCTCCTAATCATATGTAATCCAACTGTGAAAACCGCGTTTAAATCCGTTGAGTATTTTCGAAGTTATAACGTACCAGACAGACATACATACATACATACATACATACAGACAGACAAAAATTCCAAAAACTGTTTTTTTGGTTTCTGTTACTCCTTTTTAATCGCACTCAATCAGTTTTTTTGAAAAATATTAAATGTACAGACACTCGCATTTTAGTGTCTTATTATATGTATTGATTAGTACTAAAATAAACAGGTACAGAGGTACTTCAAAAAATGGATAAACTAATCAAGTTCGCTCAATATATCTCTACGTTTCTATTATCTTAACGAGAAAGCGGTGTTGGAAAATTGGTATTGAAGTTACTATTTCCGGTCACGTAATAAGCAATGAAGTGAAACGGTTAAAGTTCGGTTTGACAGTTTGTGGCAAGCTTTTTTGTGGAAAGTTTCGCTACCGTTTGGACTTTTCGTTAAATTTAAAGTTTCACCGCAGTTTTACGTTTGTCGTGTTATTGAAACTATATGCGAGTGTTTTATTTTTTAATAATAATAATGAAAAATGATCTTTTTCTGATTGACCTGGGTCTTGGATGTTTATCTATATATGTATTTGTTATAAAATATAGTATCGTTGAGTTAGTAACACAAGTCTCGAACTTACTTTGGGACTAACTCAATCTGAGTGATTTGTCCCTATATATTTATTTATTTATTTATAATGAAAGCATTTATTTCTGGCAACTTAGGCCCATTTGTTAGGAACATATATTTCTTATATAGCTATGATAGTAAATATTTTTATTTTATTTTATTTTTTTATAAAAACTGAACCAGAGGTGAATTTTTATTTATTTATATATTTTTTAGCCTTTATTTGAAAGAGAGATGTGAAGGATTTTTAGAAAGGAACTGTCTTAGTGGTCCAGTTGTTATGCTTTTAGATCCGGAGGTAGTGGGTTCGATTTTTACAAGCATATTTTGTTGTTTCCAGTTTGATCAGGACATTGCAGACTTGAAATACCTGATTGTCTGATGATAAAGATGTTTCCGTGCTTTAAAAGGCACGTTAAGCCGTTGAGCCCGGCTGCCAACTGATGCCGAAGAGCTCTAACACCAAGATATATATGGTCGATTGACTTTGACACCAACACGAAATAATGATGATGAAGAAAGGAAAAGTGTGACGCAAGAAATGGCTAGCAAAAGATCTAAGGGAAAAGAATTTATATACTGTGCCGACCCTACGTAAGAATGTAGGGTAAGGTTAAAGAAAGAAGAAGAGTATTTTTATCACCCAAAAATCGATCAAAAATACAATCAAAAAAAATTCATGTGAATTTGAAGATCCCTTCTCAAAGTTTTAGGCGTCAGATTATCCAAACCGCACACCTTACACTCACCCACCAAAAGACAAGATGGCCTGAAGAAGATCGCAAGATGGCCCTGGATGCAGGCCAATCGGTCACTTTCTCTCCTCGGTCAACAATAAAAGTACTAAGTAAATACAGTAAATAAATATATCCCAGTCAGAAAAAAAAAAACTTGGAAACATCGCAAGTCCGAATCCTAAAATAGGCTAATACCCACACAATATAGTAATCTACAGATGGGCGTATTGGTTTAATTGTCGTCTCCATTTCCCTTTCAAGTCACGTAGTCTGGCGGGATGTGGGCATCCACAGTAATGATTCTAAAGGTCGTCTGCCAATAGGCGAAGATTTTGTAGACAAAACGGCCTCTTCATCACTATTTTAAGAAAAGAGCACAGAATACATAAATTGTACAGAGGGCCACGTAGAAAGTGTTACACTTTATCGTTTTACTTGCGACTTAGATAAAACGCTTGTCTTTGTGGCCCACGGTACGTGGAGAGCGGGAAATCTATACTTATAATAAATCTGTAGAGAGGTCAATTCTGTACATGAAATATATTTTCAAAATAACTATCAGGGGGTAATTAGAAATCGATACCGATGCCAAAAATGCAATCAGTAAAATTTTTGTCTGTCTGTATGTTCCTTATGGAATCAAAAACTACTCGACGGATTTTAACGAAACTTGGTACAATTATTCTTCATACTCCTGGGCAGGTTATAGTATACTTTTCATTACGCTACATTCAATAGGAGCAGAGTAATGAAGGGAAATGTTGGGAAAACGAGAGAAGTTACTCCATTTTTTAAGCTTCTGTCGCGTGTGCAGTCTATGTGTGCAGATATTCGAGTGAGTAACCGGAACGCAACAGACGCGTGAGGGCAGACGTCGTTGATGGTCGTGTCAAATATTGAATTGAAACCTCATTTAAAAATAATAAAATTAAGCATTTTTTAACCTTAATCCCACACACACAAAGATCTCTCTTTTATAACGTATAAGTCGTGGGCAAAAGCTAGTTGTAAATAAATTTAAATTCTTATTTGCACATCATAACGTTTTGTTTTTAAAAAACAATGAAAATATTTTTTTTTATTGTAAAAACTGAAACTAAATCAAAAAATAATATGAATTGATAATACATCACTATCACTATCACTACATAGTATAAAACAAAGTCGCTTTCTCTGTCCCTATATCCCTATAAATGCTTAAATCATTAAAACTACACAACATATTTTGATGCGGTTTTTTTTTAATAGATAGAGTGATTGAAGAAGAAGGTTTTGCACATGCGAAACCGGGACAGGTCACGTTAAAAAAAGTTGATCAAAAAACGCTGTAAGATTTGACGAACGATCGATAGGACAAACAAGCGCTGAGGCGTAGGTTCAAAAAAATGTGGTTTATTTGAAACCAGTTATAACCACAAGATTAAAACTCACATCTTTTATCAGTGGAATACGTTCTCATATCATAGATACTCCGAGCAATATTTCTTCAAAGACGTGCTAATTCCCGACCAATAACATCAAACCTCATGTTTCAGAATTTATCCCGCCACGTTTCCCATTAGCAGTGAATCCCTGAGGATTGCTTTGATATACGAACTGTTTTATTGCGATCCCATAATGTTGTCTTGTTCTTGGTTTCGATCATCGATGATATTATTTCTTTTGAAAGGTAGGACATATTGGCTGGACCGATTATTTTGATATGCACTTAAAAAATATAAAGAGAAGTTACAAGATTAAGATGGTACAGCCATGTAGTGAAATACAAGAAATGTCATATTATGCATAGACTGAATATAAATATGGTAGAAATATTATAATGGAAAAAGACAGAAAAAGAGATGGATTATATCAAGGAAAAATGAGCAGAAATGTGTAACATAGGAAATGGTTAGTTAAAGAACTGAGTGGAAGGACTTACTGTGAAACATTTAAGATGTATAGTTCTACATCTGAAAAGAATAGAAGAGAATTGTTGCGTTAAAGCAGCCTATCTCGGAAAGATCTCAGGAAGACGGCCAGTCAGCCGCCTCAGACAACGCTGTAGCAATTCTGTGCAGGCTGACCTACGCAGAATGGGAGCTGTAAACTGGCGAACCATCGAGCAGAATAGAAAACTATAGTACTCTCTTGTTTTGGAGGCCAATATCCACTTCAGGTCAATGAACCAGCGGATTAAGTAAGTATTTATTAGTATTGTACACACCGTGTCGAAAGCCCGAGGAAAATCTCCTAAGGTTTACGTAACACATGTAACAGGGCTACCATTTACGAAGCCCTAACGTCCACATAAACTTGATTGCCGAAATAAGAAAGTAAGTTGTAAATGAGAGCGATTGGGTGCGAGCTCGAAACGACCACAATAAACTGGTGAATAAGGTTGGGGTGTCAGTTATAGCGTTTTGATGCTTTCATATTTGATTTTAATTATAATCATGATTTCGACAATGGATAAAATCAATAATTAGAAAAACCTAGCGAGAAATTCCCGCGTTTATGGCAGCCTTTATTAACATTATCATACGACTGTGTTTTTTCATTACTCTGGCTGCTATCATCAATATTCATTCAAACAATATCGTCAGAAATACAATCGATTCTGCCTACGAGTAAAAAAATTTCGTAACCGCCTCTCAGCCTCTTCAACTGGCAACCTTCAGAAGCACGATTTTATTTGTTATCAGACAAGGCATAATTCATCATCAGAAACCCAAACGTGAGAGTTAACCACAACACATGAATTTGTGTTATTGCTATCTTTATTTATTATTGAGAAAATTTGTACCAATACAATGGTGTCAGATTTAAATTGCTGCTTAAACATGGACAGACCTGACGACTGCTGTCTAGATTAAGCAGCTAGGAAATAACTAGGTATCAAATATATATATACAAATTATATAAAAAGCCCATATACACAATAGAGAGATTAAATACGGATGGTATAATGATAATGATATTTTTGTTAGAAGCTAGCATAAGCAAAACATCGCATTGGCATTTAAGCTGTAAATGTGTTATTGTTTCTTTATTAAAATAAATATTTAAAAAAAAATGATGAAAAAATCTATTATAAATGCAAAAAAAAACCATGTAGAAACGCTACATGGCAGACTGCACACTCTATAATGAAATGAGAATTGGTTTTGTTGTAAAAAGATAATACTGATAGTTAACAGTGTACTTGAGTTTATGGTTTTAGGTTTTCTTGTAGTAAATATTCTAACACCACATCAGTTTAGGTGTTGAAGAGCTCGATGTATGTTTGTTCAAAACAATCGTCTTTGTCAAGTGATAGCGAACATAGCCTGATTTGATTTGGTCACCACCGATGGTATTTTTATCTTGATTGAGGACACTATGTTATATTCGAATAAATCATATCTATCTATCATTGTTTATCACGCTTGCCAGTGCAAGCGCAGCTTTAGAAACCCACTGACCCGATAGTTAGATGACCTGAAGAAGGTCGCAGGCAAGCTATGGATGCAGGCCGCTTTCAACCGGTCATTCTGAAAATGCTTGAGGGAGGCCTGCGAGTGTGTCTAGCAGTCTGCGGCTGAATTGATGATGATCAGCCATCATTGATTTTCTACATTTTTTAAAACTTAATTATTATCTTCAAATATCTTTTTCATGCAAGTAACTCTAAAAAGCAAAAAATAAACCTGACGATTGTATTTTACTCAAATATTTTGAATCCTTTCGTTCATCTAAAACACATTATCTTGATCAGTCAACGCGCATTTTGTTAAAATCCCCAGACGTTACGTTCAGCTGGCGTACCTTTTAGATATATAAAGCAATCTTGATGAATTTACTCAAGGGATACTATACATCACGTAGGTTTACTTTAATATTTATTAAGTAGTATAAAAGTCTTTGCAGAAGTTTCTTGAAAATTTAACAGATTGGTTGCTTGGAGATTTTGAGACTTACGACAAATATCTTAATTGAAATTATTATTGCATATTTTCTTAAAAAGCCGACTGGCATAAGAAGGCGCTGCCTGTTGATTTTATACAATTTAAGTATTGTAATGTGTTTTGGTTACAAAGGGGAGTCAAGTACCCATAACAAATTGTTTGTACCTTATAATATTAGTATGGATACATACTAATATTATAAATTCGAACGTCTGTCTGTCTTTTCTCCTGTCTGTCTGTTACTCTTTCACAGCTTAATCGCTTGACCGATTTTGTTGAAATTTGGTATGTAGGTATATAGTTCAAGGCCAGGATCAAACGTAAGTTATTTTAAGCGCAATATAACCGAGTACCACTCTCTATCTGTCTGTCTGTCTGTCTGTCTGTTACGCTTTCACGGCTTAAGCGCTGGACCGATTATGTTGAAATTTGATATGCATGTAGCAAAGGGCCGCGGGTCAAACATATACTACTTTTTGGCGCGACTTATCTGAGAACCATGCACGCGGGTGGAGCTGCGGGTAATAGATAGAAGAGAAAATAGTGTATATTTGTCTGTTGCCGCGTCGCTAAGTGTATCAATTTTTGAGTTAGCAATGTGTGTTCACACATACACAATTAATCCAAATCAATCAAAATACACAAACAACCAAACTACATAAGTAATGATTCGCTAACAGATTAAACTGTTAGCGCGGTGCTCTGTGTACCTGTAAAACTAAAACTTTAGCCGGGAATTATTCATGAGACGCTCGGCGCAAAGGCAGGAAATTAATTTAGCAAACATAAAGTTAGTAGCTACATTGTGCCGTCATTATGTGTGACACACTGTGGTGCACGCATCTGCAACACTGTGTCGGAAACAAAATTCCAAATTCAATTTTCTCTGTTTTAGTGTTGTGTAACTCGCTCTTTTTTTTTGAGGATGAGGGAGGACCTCATTTTACCTCGCGAGGCGCTCGTGAGGTACACCTTATTTGAGTTGAGGCGAAGAGAAAATTAACGTAGACTACATTGAGTAGTGAGGGAGACGTGCGTATCTTTGCCGTTTCGCACGGAATTACTCGTTCCCTCATTCATCGTGATATATCGATATCGACTCAATCACTATTTTGTTGCATGTGGTGTTATCTTTGCCTCATGACACGCAACAACACGACACCTCGAAAAAAAAAGTGAGGAGATAAATGAGGTGGTTTATAGTTGTAAAACGAAGCATCCTTCATTTTGTCGTGACGAGTACCTCAAATAAGTGAGGGGCTCATCTCTACTATGTTTCTACATTGAGGGTACGAAATACCACAGTCTTGCAGCGAATAAAGAACTCTATTTTAAATTGAGATTGCTGAGACTATACGCATCTTGTGCCCCTAGTATAGGTTTTTCTAAACGCAGACGCTATCGGCTGCGTTAGCGATTTTGTATGACCTGAATGAAACCTGTACAGCGCCTCTGACGGATAGTAAGATAACTAAGAAATTCCATACAAAATCCAAACGCAGTCGCTAGCGTCTGCGTTTAGAAAAACCTAACCAAAATCCCGAAATGAAAGTTTCGGAATTAAATCAAAACAACTCTGATTCAATTTACTTCGTCATGAAACAATGTGTTCTCATTATACGAACATAGCGATAAAAATAAAAGACCGTATCCAAAAAGACATAAAATCATATATTAATTCACGCCCCCAGGCATTGACTTGTTCCATATACCTACCTGAATAAGGGACTAATTTGCATGTTATTACGGCTTAATCTGAGGCGCTCGTGTGAAGATTTCGAGCGGGCTGAAAAGGATTTTTCATCCATACCTGATTATATATAAAAACTGTATTATGTAAGTGTTACAAATTATATTTATCATCATTTCGAGTAGGCATCACGGTTAATCAACCATGCATACCCTGGTATCAGAGTTCTTCGGAACCGCCTCTCGGCCTCTGACCTGGTTTCTTTAACGACTACCAGATGGCAGCCGAGACTAACGGCTTAACGTGCCTTCCGAAGCACGGAATCATCTTTATTATCAGACAATCGGGTGATTCAAGCCTGCAATGTTCTAACTAAACTGGAAACAACTAAACAAAGTATGCTTCCCGTGGGAATCGAACCCACAACCCCCGGGTCTACAGGCAAACGCCTTATCCACTGGACCAGGAAGGAAGCTACAAGTTATTGAAGCCACTTTATTTCAGGAGAATTTATTTCAATAAATTAGATTCCCAAAATATTGATCCGATATGTATTAAAAAAGCAGACATTTACATGACATAATATTTAAACAAATAAATAAATAAACGACGAAGAAGAAGAAGACGCAGTTTTATTGTGAAATAAATTGAGGTTAAAAAGATTTCGTTCTAAAGTGGTATTTTAGATTATCGTAACTAATCTAGGTCACTCGACTTTCTTTGCCGCGGAGTAAGCTGCCAATAACTCTTCTATACGACTTAAACCCAGTTCACACTATGCGAGAAGATTAATCTAGTATGTCTTTTTGTTTATGTATGGACAATGTGTTATAATTTGCTCTATCTGATCCAAGAGGCGTTGAAAGATCAACAAATATAATCATTAAGATGAACACTCAATTTAATTTACTTATTTATTTGATTGATTCTTTACCAAAATAAAGGGCAAATTTTATAAAACCGGGAATCGAACCAAGGATCTCCCGAGTAGCGGGCCATGTTAACCATTAAGCCACAGAGTTTGACAAACGTTGCTAAAGATCAGTTTTTCTGATTCATCATTAAGAATACAGCAATACAATCAATAAAAGTATCTAAATAGTTAAGGCTGTCTGTACAATAAATCTTCACTACATAGTATAAAACAAAGTTGCTTTCTCTGTCCCTATATCCCTTTGTATGCCTAAATCTTTGAAACTACGCAACGGATTTTGATGCGGTTTTTTTAATAGATAGCGTGATTAAAATGGAAGATTTTATGCCCATGCGAAGTCGGGGTGAGTCGCTAGATTACATATAAAGTTATAAAATTTCAATCTACCAGTGTGGCTTTCTGTTAAAATCGAGCGAACGTTTCTTGTGGTATTCCATTACAATATTTTTGCAGTGAAATAGTACCGGAGTCAGGAATGCTGAATGAAACTTTGGATACGCTTTTTGAGAAGTGCCGAGGAAATTGGTTTTGACAATACTGTTGCTAGAATTTCACTTATTTTTATTAGCTTGTATCTTAAATTTGGTTGATAATTATATATTTGTATTAGGCGTATTCAAAGCTGTGTTGTTGATAATTAACAGTATCTTTGTCATGAGTTTTTTAAATAGTCATCAGCCTAGCGTATGAACAAAAGCCACAAAATTTGGCATTTTATAATAAATTCGCTGTTGTTGGTCTGTCCATCAGATTTATCTCGTAAAATATTGTTTTTACTGGTTTTGTACTGCAGAACATCATAGAAGAGTGTCTTTATACATAAGTATTTCTTTTGCATCATACATCGGTTGGTTAATACATGTCTACATTACTACTATAGCATTACGTTCGTCATTTTTATTGAAGTTTAATAATAACACAATAAACGTATGTAGGTATACAAAAATAGCTTTGGAATTCAATATTATAAGCTTGAGGCGATCGACCTCGTTCAATTTGTTTCGTTTGAAAACGCCCGTGATTTTTCTATTAATGAGTTTATTATAAAAAAGTAAATATACAGATAATGTCAGTTATGGTACAGCATCGAGTCCCATTCAAGCTGGTAGTTAGGTTATAAGCAGCGTCAAAGGAAGGAACCCTAAATGCTGAATCTGAATCGCGACTGACTTCATTTAATTTGTTTAGTTCGAAAACGCTCGTGAGTTTTCTATCAATAAGTCTTTTAGAAATAAAGTCTGTGAATATGCAGATAATGTCAGTTATGGTATAGCATCGAGTCCCATTCAAGCTGGTAGTTAGGTTGTAAGCAGCGCTGGAGGACGCTCGGCAAACAATGGACTCACGGATCCGGGCGAAGTGTGGTCTGTGGTACAAGTGATGAGATGAAGTGTGACCTGTATTTAGATACATCGACATTTAATATTATATAAGTGGTGCGTGTTTTCTGTTCAATAAATCAATGTCATTATTTTTTCTTTTTTGTTTGAATACAATGTCCATTGACCATGATTATTCTGGTATTGAAAGTAATTAATTATCACATTATTTTAATAAGATAAAAACATATGTAATGAATATAAGTATATTTTTTATTTCTTTATTATTGTTGTCTATTTACGTGTAAATAAAATCTTAGTACAGATACTAGGTGCCGAAGTATTAAGCTATATCTATAAGTAAATCGATATTCAATGATATTTGTGTAAAAACTTACAAAATACAATTAAATTTAATTCATAATATCTCATTTTTTGCGTAATAACACTACGGATGCTGTGTGTGTATATTGTTGTATTTTTATGACACGATTTCATTTCGTATAATTTAACATTTTAAAGTATACATAAATAACCTTTTTATTATATTTATTAACTATTCATACCATATATCTATCCAATCTATGTTTATACATATATGGTATAAAACATAGATCAGATCTGAGTAATGAGCGTCACGCGATACGATACTCTCTTTTATGAATTAGGCCATTCAAAAGTTCCTGGTACCAGCCACTGAGTTGTTTAATTTCGTCTCTCTCCAGACACTCGAAGGCCAGTCCACCAGCTGTTTGCTGAGTGCTGGATGTTTACTAGTTTTGAGAACAAGTTGCTTGTAAAATATTTATTACCCTCGAGGAACCCGTCTAAAGTTGACCCTACCCTTCGTCCCTATGTTGAAACGGGTCTAATTCCCAAATTGTAAAGGATTATTTCAACATACCTTATTGCAGGTTGAGTTTGAGTGAATTTCAAATATATTGATGTTATACGAGACTTTTAGCTTAATATGTCACTTTGTTATGAGAATATTTATAAAACCTCACGAGCCTCTGACTATATGTGCTTTTCAAATGAGTCGTCAAAACTAATTGAAATTTAAAACTGTTATCCAAACCAATTTTTTTTATTATATTAAATTATACACTTCATCACCAGGATCAATTGACCTTGTTGAATATACGATATGAAAAATGAACTATATTCCCAATTAGATACAGTTGAAATTAGATGACAAAAATTTACGACAATTCAGTCATCAGTCACATTTAAATTGAATATGCAATTAGAAAATTGTGATCTATAATGCACACGTATTAATTACATGGTATGTTGCTATTCACATGATACGCGGTCAAGGATTTAAATGTCCGCGAAGAAACACGACAATCTGGAGCCACAGTATCAATTTGTCCAGCACATACTAGTGGCACACCAAGCCGTGATTAAATTTGGGCACAGAATTGGCAATCCAAGTAACAGGAATTCAAAAACATAATAAGTGTAACACTGAAAGGGTTACCCATTAAATCTGTTACAGATATATTCCTGTAACATTAATTTGGGTGTTTTAAACCTGTTTGTCTTAAAACACTTTGAAACTGTAACAGGTATACGTTTTCTGTTTGAACCTGTTTGTAAAGGGTTTTCATTTTGTTTTTAAAAAAATTGCTTTTGTGATAAGACCACATTTGTACATAAAATTACCTAATGTTTATTAAAAATCTTTGTCTATTGTAATCTTGGTGCAATTAAGTTTCTATTATTATTTCCTTTAATTCTTTGCATTCTCTTTTTAACAATTTTAATTATGATTTATTACTAAAATAAAACATTTAAAAATATAAAAAGGGTACCCATCGGCAGCAGATAATTATTATTATGCTAGGTGTGCCACTACCTTTATCCCACACTTGGCTAGTGTCCAACCTCACGACCTCATATTAGCGGCGTCTCGCTCATATAAATATCACGCTCATATTAATTTCACTTTTATTGTTATTGTCACAAAGGTTATTGTGACTAAAAAAGGAACTTACTGTCTTGACCTATGTAAAAAAAATGCATGTCGTATTTTTTAATTCAAGTTGATTTGCACATTTTTAAAAAATAAACCTTATTTATTACCATTCTTTTTTTTCAAAGCTTTAAACAATGTCAGCTAGTTTAAAATAACAATGAAACTTAACAATGAAGCTTATATCTATAAGCTATAGAATAATGTAAATAACTAACCATAAAGAGTAAAAGAGAATTCAGTTCTGTGATTAGTCTTAATACAGACCCAGTACTGCTCGTGCTATTGAACCTGAATCCCTTCATTCTTTAGATAACTTGGTTCTTTTTATCAAAAAATGTCTTACAGAATTTATTAACTTTTCAACTCTTTCATCACGGCTCAATATTTCACGCGGCGAAAAATTTAATATTTTCTCAAGAACTTCAAGAAAATCCAAAAGCCATTAATTTCCCAGTCGTTTTAGTGTCGTGTCCTATAAATTTGTGTCATGTGAACAAAACGCCGCCATTGTTCATAATTCCTCTAAATTGTTTTTGGAATGTTGCCAGATAAAAGTTGCTAAAAATCGGAGATTGGGCATGTCTTTAATATTGCCAATTTTGTATAAAATATTTTAAGCAAATTTCTCAATGAACTTCATTAGTGTAATTGAAGAATTTTCAAAGAACTACTTGCTTGAGTGCTGTTACTGTACTTACTTGTTTAAGAGGTTTTTTCCGGGCGATTGATACATCAAACTGATTGAGTTATATCTTTATTTGTCAAAGACGAGTTAATAACTTAGGTATTTTATCACTAGCTATTTAGATTCCACTGCTGGGCAAAAGCCTCCCCTTTTTTCCATTCCTCTCCATTTTGCGATTTTACAATCCAATCCTTATCAAAATCACTCAAATCATCCGTCCATCTCTGTCTGGGTCTTCTTTTCTTTCTTCACCCATTTGATTCTAGTTTGTAGCAATATATGCTCATCTTTCTGGAAGGATCCTTTTTAAGTGGTCCTACCAATCCCACTTTAACTTTGGCAATATGGTAAGTATCATATGATTATCGTAATAATTGGCTTTGATTTGATGCAATGTTTTAAATCTGTGAAAATGTTTAACAGACGTTAGACTACAATTTTACCTCTATTAGACAATTTTGTAGCTAGATTTCTTAGCTGACATGACTTTCTCATGACAGTATTGTGATAGGTACATATAATTTAAAAAAAAAATGTATTTTACTTTCTGTCTGTCAGCTGGACCGATTTTGATGATATTTCCAGGCTTCTTTAAATAAATAATGTTACTTTCAATAAAAGTAACTCATAAATTAATAAAATACATTATAAGTTCAAAATCCCGTGTAACTACATAGAGCTAGTCTTGAAATTAAATCATTTAATTTTCAATTGAAAATCAGTTTGACTAACAAGATTTGATTACAAACAGATAAACTCAAGGTGAAACTAAACAAAAGCTTGTAAATAAAACACAAAAGCTACCTAGGCACGTGTAGACTTCAAAGCTTTCAGACGAAGGCCGCGCTGTCTACGTTCAAATATCTAATCGATTACTGTAATATTATAAGTAAAGGTATTTCGTAAAAAGAGTTTGATTAATACCACAAACTTCGTTTAGTTGCTGGTTACGGGAAGCAGGCTCTATTTGTATATATAGACTAGGTCACCGTACCCCCGTATTAAAAAAGACTATAAAATGCATAAAACAGGCCTATCCTAAAAACTATAATATGAGATTCATTCAAAGGACATAACTCTAACGCCTGTTATAGGCAAACTTGACCACTTTTTGTAAGAAAATATAGAGGTATATTTGTTTTATCCACCGCAAAACCTGGATCCGATTGAATCGACTCCGATCAGACCGCGGGAAAACTAACCATCACCTCCATAAATGGGGATTAAGGGAATCACCACAGTGCGATTGCGGAGCACCCGACCAGACCCTATCCCATGTGGTGAACGAATGCCCACTTCGCCGTTTTCCAGGTGGAATGAGGGAGCTACACGATCTTACGCCTGCCGCTGTCAACTGGCTGAGGAATTTGAATATAGACATCCGATACATGCAGGACGAATGCCATACGCAATGATGATGGAGGTTCTTTCATCCTTAAGTTTAGAACTGTTTTCAATATTGATATTTGATGCTGCAGTAAAATTAGGTACATATTTTTTTACATTTTCAAGCCAAGGTTAAGATATTGCGATTGCTGACAGAAAAAACTGACAGTGAAAGCTAAGAAAATAGAGTCTTCTTTTACACTCTTCGTACGGAACTTTAAAAACATCAGTTTAATACCACAATTTTATTTACTTTGTCGCATAAAAAAACTTAGCTGTTTCAATATGATTCCAGCCATTTCGCGCAATGACCTGCGAGTTCCCAAAACACCGAAAGTTAAAATGAGTTTTGAGAACTAAATTGCGCTCTGACGAATGATACGCTTTTTACAACCAAACCCTAAAAATCTACATAGAAATGCGTTTTAAAAATTAAATCCTGTATTTTATTTCGTCTACTAAAACTGCTGTTAGTTGAATATTACTTTACAAAACTATAAACCACTTTAATAAGGTAGGCCATTATGTTTTTTTTGGGTAATAGGTAAATGGTATGAAAAAAAACTTAAAAGGTTTTCAATCCGGTTTATAAGCGTCTTACACCATCATTCTAATAAGTGATAAAAATAAGTTGTATAAGTTTTTTTGTGAATAAAGATATACTTACTTACTTATACTTAAGAATTGACAATACGAATTTGAATTTTGAATGAATGTTGTAAATTCATTTTTAGTTAATTTAAAAAGGATACCAAAATGTATTATTTCCGATACCTTTTATTTTCTCTTGTGTATTGGAAGAAACAACTAATAGAAGAAGAGAGAGTTATTTACCTTAATCTGCCTGGTACCAGATTCTACCAACGGTCTATACTAATATTATAAAGAAGAAATATTTGATTGTTTGTATCGAATAGGCTTCGAAACTACTAGACAGATTTCAAAAAATATTTTTCTATTGGAAAGCCACACTATCTTATATGACTAGGCTATGTTTGTATCACGGGCAAAGCCGGGCAAAAACGTTGATGCCAAGCAAGCAAATAATGTAGGAATAAGGTCTGAGGAAATTCATGAAGCGAAGAAATACCGTCATTTTCGGACCCTGGAATCAGAATCAAACAAACCCGCTAGCAGTTTTAAATGCAGAACCAAAGAGGCAAAATACACAAGGTTAAAAAAAGACCTGCCTGGAAGAAATTACCTGCCCATGTGGATCATGGAGGTCACGACCCTCAGCAAGAAAACTAATTTGAAGAAGAGTAAGAAGCTATGCAATACGATACAAACAGTAATACTCTAAAATGCTACTTTTTAAGAGCTAACACTAACCAATAACAAAAACAAGCAAGAATAGTTATTTGTTAAATAGCAAACAAAACAGATTACAAACAAAACAAATTACAATCATAAGCGAAAATAAGTTAAATTTAAATACTTGCGGGTGAGATCTAAATTATAATCCAAAAGATTAAAATTTCAGATTGTTAAACGCTAGGCTGACAATGTAAGCAATAAACAGAGCAGCGACTAACATGAAAAGAAACAAAAATAAAAATTGAATATCAGTAAAACAAAAATATAAGTCATTTCAGACTCGATCCTTTATATTTTATCACAATATTCGGATGCTGCAAAACGAGCTTCGCGATTTCCCTGGAGTATATCTTGAGCACAAAACAGAATGTCCTTATAGGCATATCGGAAATTGAAATCGGCTTGAAAAAATAGTCATTAAATTTGACTATTGTACAGTCGAGGTCAGATAAATCTGATAAGATAACCCCATGGTCATTACGATAAGTTGGTAGGGGGGGTCAAAATTTATCTACCGCCGAAAGAGTGACCGTATAGCCAATCCCTATCTTCCCTTGTATGTCGTAAAAGAAGATTAAAGCATATACTTTATATCTATTTGCTATAGTTGGAAGATTTCAATAATAATAGTACTTACTCATAGACTTTCTTTTAAAATCATATGCTTTGCAAAGTCAGCTTGCATATTGTTCTTACAATATTACTCAGCCTTCTATTGTAGGCCTCAGCAAAAGTGTCTAAATACCTACACTGTGAATCCTACTAATATTATTTTATTTTGTTTGTATGTATGTTTGTTACTCATTCATAGGCAAACGATGACTCAACTGAACTGAAACGATTTGGCTGGAATTCGGAATGAAGATTGCTTAGACCCTGGAACTACACAGTCTATATTTTATCCCAGAATTCCCACGGGAGCAGAGCCCCGGGCAACAGCTAGTGTTATACCATTCAGATAAGCTACTCAAGTGTTTTATTTTAAGGCTGATATAATATTCTTAATTTAAAAAAATCAGAACTTATAATAACATGGTGCCTGTAAAACTATATTATCTTCTAAGATAAAGAAATCAAGTCCTTTTATTGTCTCAGATGATTAGTAGAGGCAAAAGGTTCGATTTGTCTCGCAATATTCTAATTTGTGTAAGGCTACACTTAGCTAGTTAATTTACTTAGCAAATATTAATAAATTCCATTTTTGAAACTAAATTAACATCATTCTCCTTTGTTTTATGAAGTAGATTAAAAAATTCGCAATGTAATGACACATTTGCAACTACGAAAGCCAAATTAAGTACTAGGAGGCCATAAAAAATAACAGGTCCATACATGTGTTCTGTCAGTAATCCGATTACTCAGCTTAAACCAGTTCGCTACACTCCGCTGGATTCCATCCTAGTTCCTCATCTATTTCGTAATCTGTTCCGCATGGACCTCTATAATTAGGTTGTTAAGGCTTAAATTATGCGAGTTCAAACGTCAAAAGGGAAAAATATTCCCTGGGTCAAGCTGGTACAGCTTAGACACAAAAATTGTATTTTTTTTAATAAAAAAAATGAAATATAAATATGTAGCTAATATAACTCAACTTGTAACGTTATTTTTTAATTCACATTAATAATTTAAGTCGATTGTCATCGCAATTTTTCAGTGATCGATTTAGCCGACTTTTCGTTATTGAACTGAGAAACCCGTACAACTGATATCCGATTCCGACTCGATTAAGTTTGCGCGATATTCGTATTCCCCTAACACAATTGTGAATCTCCGACTATCTACAATTAAAGCTTGTTTAATATGTAAAAATCCGAGTAAAGTAACTTGCCAAGCATCGAATCGTTGAGAGAATCGATATTTTGAGAATTTTCTGATGAACTACGATTTGGTCTTTAAATTAGTAGCGGAATACGGGAAACGTCAAAATGTGTCGTTGCAGTTCGGCTACGATGCGGTTGAGCGCTATGTGCAATTACGAAATTGGTGGGTTACTTAGATCTTTATTTATCGACGCCTTTGTCAATGACAGTTGCGATTGGTGATCGATAATTCACACGTAGGATTTTCATTTTGCATTGTATAATTGTGATGAAAGAGAATCGAGTAGTCGATACCAGATTGTGATCGATTATGGATAGACGAATCGAAATTGTCGACCTTCGCCCCATCACTACGGACGAGCTAGCTGTCAAATGGATTTCGCTGGTGTTTCGATTAGAAGCCGGCTTTGAATTTATTTTTCGTTATTTTGCAATTAAGTTGCTAAATAAACGTATTTTTTATAAATATTCTTTTAAAAAAGTGCCGAGATATCGAAAGTCGAATATTTGTAATCGAAAAGTACATGGAGGTTGTATTTTACCGACAACCAAGTTTTGTTGAGAAATATTTTGGAGAACCCTGAAAAGGTAATTTGTTTTGTTCTAATTTTCTATTTCCACGTTAGTATGCTAAATAAACCGTAAAATCCTCTCATTTGGTCTTGTATTTTCTTGGTGAAATCGGATTCTTTGTGAGATTTATATTTTTGAGTTTAGGGTAGTTATCAAGTGTTTCTTGTATCCAGATTTTGTCTGGATTCTGTCTTAAAATGATTTCTAACTATTTGTACACATGAATAAACCAAGAACATATAAATTGGATGTAAAATGTTTCACACAGGGTCTATTTTTCTCAAAATGGTCAGATGTTTCATTGCCAGGCAACCCACAATATAAAGTTGAGAATTTCTAGTTGATAGTTGCAACCATGCCGGATTTGGCAATGATTGTACAATGAACGTACTCTATTTTGACTAAATTTTGCATGCTTTGAGTAATAATTTGGGTGTGAAATAGAATTTTCAACACCGGGCTCCGCACTGTTTGTACTGTATCTGACAATCATTGTTACACAAGCCAATATATTCTTCAGGGTTTTTTGCATTGCGCCTGAAGAGATCCACTGGACCGAATGGGACCCCTTTCTCTCCGGGTCTTTAACTAGAGAGGTCACAAAAGCGCGGGATCTGAGAGCTCATTTATATAAGGAACAAGAGGATTTGCCTTTTACTACAAAAAGCTTTCTTTAAATAAGGTAACAATAGCCAGCTGAGGACTTCATTATCGGTCGGCCCTGCAGTTAGCAATTACTTCTCTCAACTTTATTTCCTTTTCTACTTTACTTTTTTTTTCAAAACAAGGGAACAATATTTGACCAGTCGATCTGCTCTCTCTATCTATTTCTTTCTATATATATTTATTACTTCTTTGTCTCTCTGTTTCTTATGCTACTGGATGAACATTCCTTGGATTGTTTGTTAAAAACCTGTATTAAAAATAAATATTGTAAAAAAATTTATTTGGTTTTAATTTGTTTATTTTATTTTTTGTGTGGCTATTTTCCTTAAATAAATAAGGTACAGAAGATAGGAAAGAGACATTTCATTGGCGCCCGAACAGGGACGAGCAGATAAGAGGTAAATTAACTTGTATTGCTTGCAAATTTAAGTAAGTAAATAACCATAACCCTATTTCTGGTCATTTTGCTCAGAATTAGCTGTCAATATTGATCCCTTGTTTACTTTTATCAATTAAGTTTATTTTTACTACCCTACATTACAATCTGAAAATAAGTCAGTTACAATATAGAATAATTTTGCTTTTTACCAAACATTTGTTACGTCTGGTCAATATATTCTTAACCCTATTGTTTTTTTACCGTTTTCTATTTACAACTTGCTAAAAATGGGTGAAAGGCCAATTTGCTTTAATTTGCTACACAAAGACGAATTAGAGTATGAAGTAAGAATTCGTGGCGCTCAACCTAAGGACAATGTCATTGGTCTGAGGGCTCAGGTTCGCGCGCTTAGTAAAGAAATCCCATCAGATGAGATTTTCACTTGTGATGCGAATATCGCGGAGGAATTGAACATAATAAAAGAAAAATTGGTTGAATTAGAGGGTTTAATTAAAGGAACAAGTAGTAAATCGGGTTCTCTTAAAATACTGAATAGAATTCAAACCTTAGGACACCATTTGTTTCATCGTTTGGGTAGATTGGATGCTGGTGATGTGGAAGAATACACCCCGCAAATTGAGAGCTTACAGGAACGATTAGATCGCATTTTGTTCAAAATTGACGGGATCATGGATAATTTTAAAAGCAGTTCTTCGCAGCATCATCACTCTTCTAACTCAGCAACCAATCTGCCGATGCCTTCTAGTAAATCTGATAATTCTTCAAATTCATACTCTCAGATTTATAAGCTAAACCTTCATTTTAATGGGAAAACTTGTGTAAAGGCATTCTTGCAACGTTTAGAAGAACTTTGTTTGTCCCGCGGTATTAATGATTGCAAACTTTTTAATTCTGCCGCCGAGTTATTCACTGAGGAGGCACTGTACTGGTATCGTGGAGTACGCGATGAGGTGAATGGTTGGTCTGAATTAAAATCCGCCCTTCTGGAGGAGTATCTGCCCGCTAATTATGATCACCGACTTTTGATAGAAATAAGAGCCCGCACACAAGGATCTGATGAAAACATAGTTAATTATCTGAGTGTTATGCAGAATTATTTCACTCGTTTGTCCAAACCCTTATCTGATGAGGAGAAACTTAATATTGTAATGTTTAATATTAGACCTTTCTACACTTCCCAATTAGGTTTAAATCCAGTTGACTCGTGGACCGATTTGAAGCGTAAATGTAGACTCCTTGAGGATGCAAAGGAGCGTTCCAAGTTATTTTCAGAGCCCCCTAAATTGTCGTCTTCTTGTTTGGCCCCCGATCTTATTTACAAGGGCAACCGATGCCCTGCTGTTCCTAAAGTGGCCGCGACGATGGCACAGGTTGATGGTAGCAATTTCTGCGTCCGTTGTCGTGTAGATGGTCACACGTTGAAGTCCTGCAAGGCGCCCGCCATCATAATTTGCTATCGTTGTGGAAAGAGGGACGTCACCGCCAAAACTTGTCCTAAATGTTCCCCGTCGAAGACTGTCAAGTCGCCAACGCCGCCGTCCATTCCAAAAAACGAGTAAGCTTGAATCGACAACAAACTTCTACAGCTTCTAGTAATTTCTGTGCTGAAGAATGGCGGTCTTGGTTAAATTATTTGAAGAATTTCTTTTCATCAACCCGTCCCCAGCGCGTGTTGTCGGTTCGTAATTCTGATATTGAACCTATCTCGATGACAAGCGACGTTGACAACTCCTTCGACAGACGGCCGTATCTAAAGGCTAGTATACACGGTCGGGTATTTAATGGCCTTTTGGATTCAGGCAGCCAAATTTCGATAATTCATGGCAGTGCCGTGTCATATTTTCAAAAATTCACCACGGTACACGAGTCGGCGGATTTACACTATATTAAAACTGCTAATGATTCTACCGCACCTGTCACTGGATGTATCTTTTTGCCGGTTACAGTAAAGGATAGAACAGCAATTATTAAATTTTATATTATTCCAAACATTAATACTGACTTACTTTTTGGAATAGATTTTTGGAAAGTTTTTAATATAGCTCCCGACGTTTTATCACTGTTAAATGACAATCAGTTTGAATCTACTCGAGAAGTGCATACTGTAGCCGCCAAGGATAAAGCGTTACGAGACTTTGACTCGCTCTCCGAGTCAGAGTGTGAACTGGCTCGGGAAGTGATTCGAGAATTTGAGGATATTTCGGCAGAAAAGAGAGGATTAGGGCGTACTCACTTGGTGACTCACCGTATTGATACCGGTGATCACCCTCCAATCAAGCAACGTTACTACATGATGTCTCCAGAGAAGCTAGCCGAAATGAACCGGCAGCTTGATCAAATGTTGAAAGACGATGTGGTGGAACCGAGTAATAGCGCTTGGAATAACCCCGTCACCTTAGCCCGTAAGGCGGACGGCACACTCCGCTTCTGCCTGGACAGCCGAAAACTCAACGCTATCTCTAAACACGACGCGTATCCTCTACCTTATATTAACCATATTTTGGATCAACTCAGGGATGCTAAATACCTATCTTCTGTTGATTTAAAATCTGCGTATTTCCAAGTACCATTGGATTCGAACGAATCTCGTGAAAAAACTGCATTTACCATACCTTCACGAGGTTTGTTCCATTTTAAGGTCATGTGTTTCGGCCTAACCTCTGCCCCGGCGACCCAACAGCGTCTTATGGACAGGTTGTTCGGCCCGGAGTTTGATAATAAAGTTTTTATTTATTTGGATGATCTTATCATCATTCATTCAACTTTTTCCGATCATTTAGAATTGTTACGTAAAGTCAGGGAGAAATTGCAGGCCGCAAATCTCACTGTTAATATGGGTAAATGCCAATTTTTCAGAAAACAATTAAAGTTTTTAGGTCACGTGGTTGATGAATTTGGTCTACGTACTGACCCCGATAAGGTAAGGGCTATTGTCGATTTTCCCACCCCTACATGTCGAAAGGATGTTAAGCGTTTTCTAGGCACTGCTTCATACTATAGGCGATTTATTAAAAATTTCAGTCATCGCGCCGGTCCCTTAAACGCGCTTACGTCAACTCGCAAAGGAGCTCCACCCTTCCGTTGGACTCCCGAGGCAGATAAAGCTTTTACTGATTTAAAGTTGGCTCTGACCACTGCACCTGTTCTAACATGTCCAGATTTTTCGCGTGAATTTTCTGTGCACTGTGACGCGTCGGATTTTGGAATAGGCGGGACCTTAGTTCAAAATATAGATGGACAAGAACATCCAATCGCTTATTGTAGTCGCTCGCTTTCCCCCGCAGAGAGAAATTATTCTGCGACAGAGCGGGAAGCTCTCGCAGTAGTACATGTGGTAGAGCATTTTCGACCTTATCTGGAGGGCAGTAAACCTTTCCGTATAGTTACGGATCATTCTAGTTTGAAATGGTTTTTAAATCTTGAAAATCCTACCGGTCGCTTGGCTCGTTGGGGTTGTAGGCTATCTCCCTATAACTTTATTATAGAGCATAGAAAAGGGTCACAAAATGTAGTACCTGATGCTTTATCGCGGTCCGTACCTGTGTCTGTAAATGCCATAGATTTAACTACAATTAAGGACGCATGGTATCTTAATATTGTAAAACGTTGCACCGAGAGACCCCGGGCTTGTCCGAATTATCAACTTTTGGATGGTAGGCTTTTCCGTTTTACGAAAATTTCTAACCAACTCAGTAGTGATTTCCAGTGGAAAGAAGTTATACCTCTTGAGCTTAGGGAAAGTATAATTATTGAAAATCATTCTAAACCTACTGCCGCTCACCTTGGTGTAGCCAAAACATATAAACGCTTAAAATTGAGATATTTTTGGCCTGGCATGTACAAAGATACCGTTAGTTTCATTAAAAATTGTGACATTTGTAGTGCCTATAAACACAGCTCACAGTGTACACCCGGCTTTATGGGAGAACCAAAAAATTGTACAAGGCCATTCCAGTGCATAAGTGTGGATCTAGTCGGCCCGCTACCAATGTCCCGCCGTCAAAATAACTACCTGTTAGTTGTCATTTGTTGTTTTACAAAATATTGTTTTTTGTTTCCACTTCGCAGGGCCACTGGAAAAGTTATTGCGCAAAGATTAGAAGATCATGTGTTTCTGGTGCATGGAATACCGCAAACCATAATTTCTGATAACGGATCCCAATTTACAGGTCGTGACATTTTAGCCTTATATGAAAAATATAATATCCCCCAGATACACCTAGGCCCAGTATATTGTCCGCAAGTTAACCCCGTTGAACGCTATAATCGTACAGTAATGACCGCCGTTTCGGCTTTTGTGGAAAATGACCATAGATCCTGGGATGAGAATATTCCAAAGATCCAATTTGCTATAAACACTTCGGTTAACGAATCCACCTCTTATAGCCCGTTCCTTCTAGTCCATGGTAGAGAAGCTATAGCCAATGGTGATATTTATAAAGATTGTAGTGATGTCAATGAATTAACTATTACTCCGCCTGATGCACATGTTCAAAAATTGGGTCAACTTTCTCAAATTTTCAATAATGTAAAAAATTCACTTAAGCAGGCGCATCAGAAGAATGTGAAATACTATAACAAGAGGCGTAGGGATGTATCCTTTAATGTAGGAGATATTATTTGGAAACGTACTTACAAACAAAGCGTTGCGAGTAAGTATTTCACCGCGAAGCTTGCTCCAAAATATGAAAAATGTAAGATTATCAGGAAGCTTTCACCATTGGTGTATGAGTTGGAGGACGACCAGGGAAAATACATTGGTAAATGGCATATAAAAGATTTTAAATGTTTAGACTAGCTTTCATCGGCCGTGGGATGATCGGCCTCAAAGAATTGTCTCCCCGTCTGATGTCCGGACGTGTCGTGGGAGGCGACTGTGGACTGTTTTAGGTGTTTTCCATCCTTACCTAACCACAACTTATATCGATCTACCATTCCATTTAGTGTATTTTGTGTAATTTGAAAACCATAAATTTGTACTTGGTTTCTCTCAATTTTTATAACTGGTGTAGCGGGAAAACTTGATTTCTTTTGTGCTGCGTTGTCTAAGGGATCCCATGACAATTGGCAGCTGTATTGTGTCTATTTGCACCCTACCGGTGTTGGTGGATTTATTGTTTTGATACATTTATTCCCCAATTATAGTGTGCTCATGTAGGCGAGTGTATTTGTTTCCGGAGAATGATGGGTTATTTTGCTACTGTTTTGTTATACAGGGTTGGGAGACGGTTTTATTGCGGATTTACTAGTCATTTTTTTTTCAGGCCTTATGGGATGTAAGTAGTGGTTGGTTGTCACACCTTTAATTTTATTTTTTTATTCCTTTTTTTTTATACATTATAACTTACCTCTAGTCAAAGGTTTTAATCAGTTGTTGTTTTACTCCTTTAAACTACTTTTATTTTTACAAAGGGTTCATTCCTGTTTTCAGGAATTAACTTTTCTTTTCACTTACCTAGTAAGAGTTTTACCCTATTTTTATACATAATGAAATAAGTATATTTTATTTTTACTTTGGATTCATTCCTGTTTTCAGAAACCTATCATTTTAATAATTTACTTTTCTTGTTTATTTTCCTTGACTGGAAACTGTGAGAAACAATTGGCCCCTTTGTTAGTTAAAGAAAAAATATAAATTACAATAGGCTTCCTGTTTAGAGTACCTGATTTTGTAAAATTTTGTCAAAACTCTTTTATTTTTCAAATCCCAAATTGATACATACAACCCATTTTGGCTAATAATTAATTCAGTAGTTTATGGTTTCACTTAATTTTCCACACAGTTTCCAGATCAATATTTATTTACAATGCTATATGCCTTCTTGGTCTATTTTTTTTGTCATTGTGTAATCTCCAGTGGCGACTTTATTTGCAAACTGTTTAACCCATCTTTACCCTATATATATCTAGACATTCTAAAATACATGCTTATGTAATTATGTATCAGTCTTGAACGATTTCTTTTCGAACAAATCGTTTGCAAGCCTGGCCGATATTCTCCCGCTGTAGTTATTTGCCTGAGCAGTCCTTTAGTAGTGGCATTCATTTTTGAATATATCCATTTTCATATATTCCTCTATATTATAACCTATATTTCAGTAATAAATTCGATTTTTTTATTATTATGGTCGGTACCTTCAAATATCATAAAAAAAAGTAAATCAACTCGACGGTAGTATGTTTTTTATTTTTAACTGTCAACGTCAAGTAGTGCGGAAAATGTTCGGATCGATATCGTTATCTGATGAATCGATCGATTGAATCCATCCTATGATTTGGTTTATATCGATTGTGTCTCGATTTATTTTATTGCCTTTTCTATCTATTCTTATAGTAAAAGTAAATGAATATTAATCTTCTTTATGGTATACAAAAGGCCGAGGACGTCCCGCGAATTCCCTACGTGAATTCTTATCCGGGGAAGGGGGTGTTGTAACGTTATTTTTTAATTCACATTAATAATTTAAGTCGATTGTCATCGCAATTTTTCAGTGATCGATTTAGCCGACTTTTCGTTATTGAACTGAGAAACCCGTACAACTGATATCCGATTCCGACTCGATTAAGTTTGCGCGATATTCGTATTCCCCTAACACAATTGTGAATCTCCGACTATCTACAATTAAAGCTTGTTTAATATGTAAAAATCCGAGTAAAGTAACTTGCCAAGCATCGAATCGTTGAGAGAATCGATATTTTGAGAATTTTCTGATGAACTACGATTTGGTCTTTAAATTAGTAGCGGAATACGGGAAACGTCAAAATGTGTCGTTGCAGTTCGGCTACGATGCGGTTGAGCGCTATGTGCAATTACGAAATTGGTGGGTTACTTAGATCTTTATTTATCGACGCCTTTGTCAATGACAGTTGCGATTGGTGATCGATAATTCACACGTAGGATTTTCATTTTGCATTGTATAATTGTGATGAAAGAGAATCGAGTAGTCGATACCAGATTGTGATCGATTATGGATAGACGAATCGAAATTGTCGACCTTCGCCCCATCACTACGGACGAGCTAGCTGTCAAATGGATTTCGCTGGTGTTTCGATTAGAAGCCGGCTTTGAATTTATTTTTCGTTATTTTGCAATTAAGTTGCTAAATAAACGTATTTTTTATAAATATTCTTTTAAAAAAGTGCCGAGATATCGAAAGTCGAATATTTGTAATCGAAAAGTACATGGAGGTTGTATTTTACCGACAACCAAGTTTTGTTGAGAAATATTTTGGAGAACCCTGAAAAGGTAATTTGTTTTGTTCTAATTTTCTATTTCCACGTTAGTATGCTAAATAAACCGTAAAATCCTCTCATTTGGTCTTGTATTTTCTTGGTGAAATCGGATTCTTTGTGAGATTTATATTTTTGAGTTTAGGGTAGTTATCAAGTGTTTCTTGTATCCAGATTTTGTCTGGATTCTGTCTTAAAATGATTTCTAACTATTTGTACACATGAATAAACCAAGAACATATAAATTGGATGTAAAATGTTTCACACAGGGTCTATTTTTCTCAAAATGGTCAGATGTTTCATTGCCAGGCAACCCACAATATAAAGTTGAGAATTTCTAGTTGATAGTTGCAACCATGCCGGATTTGGCAATGATTGTACAATGAACGTACTCTATTTTGACTAAATTTTGCATGCTTTGAGTAATAATTTGGGTGTGAAATAGAATTTTCAACACCGGGCTCCGCACTGTTTGTACTGTATCTGACAATCATTGTTACACAAGCCAATATATTCTTCAGGGTTTTTTGCATTGCGCCTGAAGAGATCCACTGGACCGAATGGGACCCCTTTCTCTCCGGGTCTTTAACTAGAGAGGTCACAAAAGCGCGGGATCTGAGAGCTCATTTATATAAGGAACAAGAGGATTTGCCTTTTACTACAAAAAGCTTTCTTTAAATAAGGTAACAATAGCCAGCTGAGGACTTCATTATCGGTCGGCCCTGCAGTTAGCAATTACTTCTCTCAACTTTATTTCCTTTTCTACTTTACTTTTTTTTTCAAAACAAGGGAACAATATTTGACCAGTCGATCTGCTCTCTCTATCTATTTCTTTCTATATATATTTATTACTTCTTTGTCTCTCTGTTTCTTATGCTACTGGATGAACATTCCTTGGATTGTTTGTTAAAAACCTGTATTAAAAATAAATATTGTAAAAAAATTTATTTGGTTTTAATTTGTTTATTTTATTTTTTGTGTGGCTATTTTCCTTAAATAAATAAGGTACAGAAGATAGGAAAGAGACATTTCAAACTTAAAAAAAAAAGGTTATCGGTATGTAAAGACAAATACTGAAATCACAGAATTAATATAGGTCTAAATAAAGTTAAAATCTTGTGATATAAACTCAACAAAACAAATAGTAAAGAAAAATTTGAAAAAAAAAACTTTGATTACCATTTTTTTTAGCTTCGCCGTAGTCGAGTAGAAAGGTTTTGTGACTGAGGATCGATCCCAGAACCTCTAGATACCAAGACTAGGGTCATAACCATTACAACCGGTAGTCGTATAACTTTGGAATAACTTTTCATTAGAATAATCAAAACGTATCAATTTAGTTCAAAGTTTGTACATTGATTAGATATTTCCAAGATCTGTTTAAATATACCTTAAACGTTAACAAACTGCTTAATTAGCACTTAGGTATAAATTTGTAATATAGACAGAACTAAATTAAGTAAGCATTGGATGGCTTTGTAGGCTAGAAGACTATTTATTATGTGTCAGAAGGTTAGTTTTGACAGATAATCCTATCCTACTAATATTACTAGTGGTTCTGTGAACAGTAGATCTCGCGAACCACCTCCGTTAACCCCCTTTTTCCTTTTTTTCATAACTCTTTAGATAGGTATTTCCCATTTTATTATATAATAATAAATCCCCCCCCCCCCATTTTCCTTCCAATCAAAAAAAGCTCTCGGCAAAAAATTTCAAAAAAAATCAAGAAACACGTGTGCCAGGTTTCATTAGGATCCGTTCGGAAACAACGTCACAGAAAACTTTCCCCTTTTTCCCCCCATTTTCCCTCCAATCAAAAAAGCTCTCGACAAAAAATTGAAAATAAATCAAGGAACACGTGTGCCAAGTTTCATTAGGATCCGTTTAGAAATGCGAGCTCTAGCCCGGAACAAACAGATAGACAGACAGACAGACATCCGGACAAAAGCAAAATTTGCCAGTCTCGAAATGGAGACTCTCGCTCGCTTCACTCACTTGGTCAATAAACGCGAAAGTTTGTAAGAATCTTTGTTACTCTTTTACAGAAAAACGGCCATTTCTGATGTCCATAAGGATTTAAAATATCTCAAGGGAATTTTGATCTAATACATACTATTTAAGGTTGAATTAATTTTTAAGTTTTCATAAAATGTAATTTAGAGGCTGTTTCGTATGCCAAAAATTGTAATTGTAGTTTAATTAATGATCATGTAGCTAAGACAGAAGTACTTTCATTTATTTTTTGTTGATTCGTTATGTTTAAAGTAAAGAAAGGCTTTGTTTTATAATTTTTTTATAAAAAAATATTACCTTAATTTGGCGCTGTATCAGATTTGATACATAGATTTATTTAAGATAATTGTTATGCAACTGGCGCTGTGTCGTATGTGATACATATGATAAATAAAAATCTAAAAAACATAAAATTTTATTTTCATTTTTTGACCCTTTAATTAACATGGTTTACGGTGAAAAGTTAACAATTTCAATAAAAAAAATCCCTGCCAAGTATAGGGTTAACAAAGTAATATTGTATAGGTATATATGTATATATTATTAATAAATAGGTATATAATGCTATTTCATACATAATACAATATAATACATAATATATGTTTTACAAGCTTATTTAATTCGTCCATGTTAGGTAATTTTAAGTACTACGAGTATAAAATAAACGAATAAAAATTCTTTTAAAGGATTAATTCACACAAAATCAATTGATCCAACGTAAGCCTCCTATATAAAACCACTCCCTTGGAATCATTTCAATTGAATAATCAAAACGCATTAATTCCAGGGCAAAAACAAAATATCGAAGGTACACATCGATCATAAATCATATTTTAACGACCAAAACAGCGGAGTCTTCGTTTCAAAACAAAAATGGTTTTAAAGATGCACCTTAAACTTATTTATTGTTTCCTTCTTCCGTGTAATATCGGTATAAAACCAGTCACTTTTTATTACTTTACAGTTTTTTTTTGTCTTCTTTTTTAACCCTGTTTATTATTGTGTGATATACGAGTAGTTACGATAAAAATTGAAAAGGTGTGTAACTCAAACACAGAACATAGATTTTTTTTTACATATACACTCAACGAATCAGAACTATTATTTACAGTATACAAGAAACCAATAACATAATTGCTATAAAATAGGGACGAAAACAATATCATACCAGACTAAGGCTTTGGAATTCAAAGTGGGTTTTGGTCTCAGACTCGGAAATGACTTTTTGTTCTCTTTATTTGCTCGATTTCGGAATTTAAATCGAGAAGGTGGCGGTTTTCGCGCTCCAAAAAAAATAAAGTAGAATTAAAAATATTTTATTTTTCATATCCAAGTGCCACATGTACGTTTTAAATAATTTATCTCACAAGATACGCAATTGATTGACTATACCTACCATCAATTGGTATCTTTCTTTGATGACGACGTACTGTGAAATTAGAGGTACAGTTTGTAATTATTGTAACGTTTATTCCAAAGTTATATTAAGAGGGTATTTTCGAAATTAAAGGATAATAATTTTGCAGTGAATATTCACGACAATTGATTTTTAAATTTATTTCATTTATTATCCGTGAAATTGTATACTTTACTGCAGGTCCGGTTTGTATAGTCATTTCACTGTGATTTAAGATTAGATACAAGATTAGACAAGGCAGCGCAATAGTAACACGTGAGTAACACTCAAGGTAACATATACTAACGCGTACTATATGGCTAAGAAACGCGCGTCCATCTTTAAAAGGGGCCATTAGCTTAACAACTAGTACATCGTCCTGTATATCAAAAATTTAAGAGCTGATTGTCGGTGGAGTCTCTTCCAGGTGTCTCTATCTCTCTAGCCTTTTCACCTCCTGATACGACAGGACTCCCAAATTTTACTTTATTTGTTTTACTAAACTTCTTTCTTGGGCTACCTCTTCCCCTTCTTCTCTTTATCTTGCCTACCATAATGTTTTTTTAAGATAATCGAGTCGTATTAAATGTTTCCACATTTTCCATCTTCTGTTCTCAATTTTCTTCACGTTTTAAATCTTCTTCATTGGTTATTAACGAAGACCTCCGTGGCGTAATGGTTAACAAGCCTGACCGCTACTCAGGAGGTCCCGGGTTCGATGCCCGGTAAGTTCAAGATGAAAAATTATTTTTTTTTTGATTGACCTGGGTCTTGGATGTTTATTATCTATTTATGTATTTGTTATAAAATATAGTATCGTTGAGTTAGTATCCTATAACACAAGTCTTGAACTTACTTTGGAGCTAACTCAATCTATGTGATTTGTCCCGATATGTTTATATTTATTTATATTTATTTTATCTTTCCAGCTGATTTTCTCCATTCTTTCCTAGCACCACAATTCAAATGCTTCCAATTTCTTCCCTTCCTTCTGAGTTAGATTCTATGTTTCACTGCCGTATAAAATTATACTCCAAACATACCCTTCGATTAGTCTTTTACAGACTCTCTTTGATATTTCGAAATTATTTGCTATTGATTTCTTTTTTGCACCTGTATAAAATAGAAAAGAATGCAGTTAAAAGTTGAAAACTTATGTCTTTTTATAGACTATACAAAATAACGAAAACTATGTCTGTCTCTGTGCACGCATGTTGTATAGAGCTTTATCTCTGTTCCCTTATCTACTCGTGTGCTCAGGCCAAACAAAGCAAGTTTCTATATCACAAAGTGCCTCTCGCAACAAGGCAGCATCAGCTGTGTGCTAACAGGCCAGCAAATGAAGTTTATTTGCAGATTCTCTATTCACATTCAGTGCATTGTCCGCCTTTCAAATTATCTCCTTCAGAGAACGGACATAAAGAAAAAAATTGCGCAAACCTTACTACCTTTTTTATTTTAATAAAACGAAAAGTATAAATCGAAAAAATTATAAATGTTTTTTTTTCCACTTAAAATAGAAATGGGATCTTAACATTAAGTCTTTGTTGTTCTACCTGTGTGGTAGCATGCTCTATCTTAACCGTAATGGACAGAAAAATGAAACTTTCATTTACAGATAATCATTTTATTGGCTTAGTAATACAGATTCCAGATATTATAAATCAAAATAAACAAATACTTACTTACTTAAAAGTATAGGTACAGAAACCCTCGAGTGAAACTGAAAATTATTTGTTTTTTAAGAAATTTGAGACATTTGTTCATGGGACGGGAGTTATAGAAAACAGTTAATTTCCACTACTAAACTAAAAAAAAAGTTAAATGTAAAGGACAATAAAAAATGTGCCACGATCGCCATACATCTGTGATCTATAAGTTTCTACAGCTTAAAACCGTGCCACAAACCGTTTCTTGGGGTATTCCATTACAATATTTTTGCGCCTTTCGAATGCTGAATGAAAACCAGCGCTTTTGAAACGGAATGCTTTCTGCCAAATGGGACATTGAATAGTGTACTTTATACAATGTTGTGAACGATACTATGTAATGTAATATGTTTGGAAGTGATTACTATAAATCTGAAGTTGTTGATAAAACTGTACGAGACTAGTATAGCCGGGCTTTATTCTTAATTTTGATTCTAATTTTGATTCTAATTTTGATTCTAATTTTGATTCTAATTTTGATTCTAATTTTGATTCTAATTTTGATTCTAATTTTGATTCTAATTTTGATTCTAATTTTGATTCTAATTTTGATTCTAATTTTGATTCTAATTTTGATTCTAATTTTGATTCTAATTTTGATTCTAATTTTGATTCTAATTTTGATTCTAATTTTGATTCTAATTTTGATTCTAATTTTGATTCTAATTTTGATTCTAATTTTGATTCTAATTTTGATTCTAATTTTGATTCTAATTTTGATTCTAATTTTGATTCTAATTTTGATTCTAATTTTGATTCTAATTTTGATTCTAATTTTGATTCTAATTTTGATTCTAATTTTGATTCTAATTTTGATTCTAATTTTGATTCTAATTTTGGTTCTAATTTTGGTTCTAATTTTGGTTCTAATTTTGATTCTAATTTTGATTCTAATTTTGATTCTAATTTTGATTCTAATTTTGATTCTAATTTTGATTCTAATTTTGATTCTAATTTTAATTCTAATTTAATTCTAATTTTGATTCTAACTTTGATTCATATTTTGTGACAATGTTTATTAAATAAATATTACGAATACATGAGAGCTTTACGTAAAATTCGTCAGATCGCACTTAAATCTGTATTTTATTCAATTTATGTTGAAAACGATTCGAAAACTTTTTAAATATATTGAATTAAGTCAATTCTGTGAATAGATTTTGTATTTTTTATGGTTTTAAAAGCGATCACTTTACAAATTGAATTGACGTGAGTTTCTATCGCCTTTTAAAGTATAATAATTTAATTATTTTAAAGTACATTCTATTTCCCTCTTTTTAACCGACTTACAAAAAATAAGGAGGTTCTCAATTCGGCTCAATGTTATTTTTTATATATTTATGTTTGTTTCATCTCTGTTATTTCTGGACCGATTTTGAAAATCCCTTTTTTGTGCAAAAATACTTCCGATAGAAATGTTATCAAAATCGGACCAGTACTTGTGTGGTTTTAAAAACAAATTAACTGGTATACGTGAATCGGCTATCAAATGAAATGAGAATTTTCGATTTTACAAATTGTTTGCTTAATAATGTTTTTATTAATTTAATTTAATTTCAATTTACGTATGCCGCATCAAACCTTTTAGGTACTATACCTATCTTCAAATCTTAAGCCACGAACCAAAAAGGCAAATTTTCACTCACTGAACACGTGACCATTATCTAACCAATGACCTTAATGACTGGCTACACCTAAATGAGTTCACATGAGAACCGCGTTTCCAAAATTATTCCGGCCTAACGCTTCAGAACCTTGGCTTGCGTCTCCCTCGAAAATAATTTATGATCCGCATGTACGTAGTAAGACGTTTGGGGTTTGTTCGAGAAAATTGGTTGGTGTAAGTCAAAAGAATTTGTTAAAATTCATCATCACTTCGTGTAGGTGACACGATCAATCGACTATGCACAACCTAACGTCAGAGTTCTTTAAAACCGTCTCTCGGGCTCTGATCAAATAGCAGCATAGACTAACGGCTTAACGTGCCATCCGAACCACGGTTATTTTTTCTGTTTTTGGAGAAAATGCTGCAGTGGAGTTTGTAGCGCCCCTTCTCCACTTGCGCTTTGGTAGTGTTGGTAAACTTAAAATAAGTTATAGTCAGCAAGGGTAAGAATATCCTATAAGTAAAATAAACTATTTGAATTAGAATTTTGCATTTTTAGTATTTTCTATAGTTCTATGTGCTAATGTAAATATTGTAAATAAAATGTTTCGTTTGTATCTCAATTAGCAACATTAAATTCTAAATGAACTCGAGGCGTGGCAAGAGTTATTGAATTTTATTACAAAACTTTTACGTAGGAATTTTCTTTTCTATTTGCATCTCGTCTTGTTTTTATTTTGTTCAGAATTTTGTACCGCTGCAGGCGATTCCCTAAACTTTGGAAGTAAAGAAGAAATGTTTTTAAGAAGACTTGGTTATTTTGGGCTTATAAATTAAACATTTGTATTCTGGGTATCAACATTAGGTATATTATCAATAGTAAGTATATTTATAATTGGAATCGATAGAAATGAATTTAAGTTTGTAATTTTTTTTAAGGTTATTTAATTCGGCTCTATTCATAATATGAAGTTTCGTGGATTTCGCCGAAATTGATTAACCTTAAATACTAAACTGAGAATTTAAATAGTCTAGCAAAGCTATTTGTTACAATCAAGTATGTTAAGCGACGATGATCGTGGTCTGATTGGATGGGTCGTCATAAGTAGAATTTCCATGTTAAGACAATTCAAGCCTGCAATTAGCTAATCAATCGTATGTATTCCGTGAGACACACACGAAGCCTTTTTAAATGATAGAAACTATTCAAGCTCATCATGTTGCTCTTCAGTAATTCTCAATTTCGTGTGTCGCAATTCCATGTTTCGTATTTAAGTGTTGTTGCAACTATGTTTTACCACATAGTTGATATGTATTGTGAAAAAAAAAAACTATGAATCTTCTGATTTAGACCACACAAGTCGTAAATGGCGTAACTACGCGTAGCTCAAGGTTTCAAGAAAATTTGTATTGCAAGAAAGAGAAAACGCTATTATCGGTGAGAAGAAAGAAGAGGACGGCCTCTAAAGAAATGGTCATGTTCTGTGGCTCGCGGCAACACTTAAGTTAACAGATTTAATCCACTCTGTCCTTTGGATTTGATCCTACTAGATATTTAAAATGCTCAACTATTTATTTAGTGATGTGAACTGTTTGGCAGTAAAATCGACTCGCATACCGTAATTTGATAGGATACTGCCAAAGTATTTGGAAATCGCGCGAGGTTTCGCTGGCATTAACGCCTCTCTGCGTAGATGACAATCGACCGTTATTTTTATATCGTTTACTGTCCGCAAAAGTGTCAATAAAATAAAAATACGAAAGATTCAACCGAGAATGAGTATTTTTTATCTCTCATTGGTAACACTAGATAATACTTTGCATTAAGTTATATCAATTAAGTCTTTAAGTGTGTTACCATAAACATTAAAGTATCACTACATAGTATAAAACAAAGTCACTTTCTCTGTCCCTATGTCCTTATATATGCTCAAATCTTTGAAATTACACAACGGATTTTGATGCAGTTTTATTTTATAGATGGAGTGATTCAAGTGGTAGGTTTTTATGCCCATGCGAAGCCGGGCTGGGTCGCTAGTATACTTTTAAAGTATTAATATGATGTTCGAAATGTTCCAAAAAGAACATATCATTAATGAAGCGGGGATGAAAATGTACACTGAATATTTAATAACCAGTATCTATGTAGAATAGTCATATGTATATATAAAAGAAAGTCGTGTTAGTTACACTATTTAAAACTCAAGAACGGCTGAACTGATTTGGTTAAAAATTTGTAAATAGACAAGACAATACAAAAATTCTTAATTGCACCAGTAAAAATATACAATAAGAAAATTACAAATAGATAATACAATAGGTAGGTATAGGTTAGAACCAGGAGAAGGACATAGGGTACCTTTCATTCGGGAAAATGGGATGTTCGCGTGGACGAAGCCGCGGGCAAAAGCTAGTTTTATATAAATCCTTGAAACAAATTGGTAAAAACGCATACCTAACAGTTTTAAAATATTTTTTAAGTCAAGCCAATTTTATGTTAAATATCTTCTAAGAAAACCTGAGTTTCTTTTATTTGAGTAAGATTCTATGTAAAGCTACTTCATGTCTTTTTTATCACGGCACACATTTACATGATATATTTTCATTTCACAGAAATATTATGTAGAGGTAATAAAATAAAATTATAACCAACTCTAGGTTACTTGTGAAAAATAACAAATAAGTTACAAATAAAATAAAAGATTCCGACTTTATTTTTATAGAACCTCCATTTATAAAGTCGGTAAATAAATAAGCTTTTTTACCCCAGCTTTATTTGCGTATATCCCACAGGAACAGTACATTTTCCGGGAAAAGGTACCCTCTGTTTTTTTAAGTACTTACTATTTTATACTTATTATTTACTCTTTTTTAGCTGCCTCAAACAAATGTCCCACTGCTAGGCAATCGTATGCTGTTTCTTGACATCAACTATCAAAGGTGTTCAGATCACCACGCCATCTTTTGCATAGTCTGCCTCTCTGTCTCTGTGTGTGTGTGCATATGTGTGTGTGCGAAATGGAGGAGAAAAAGCAGGAAAGCGGACCCTGGACTCCGAAGCAATCAGCTAAGAAAGCAACCGGGAAGGCGCTAAGATGAGAGAGAGAGAGAGAGAGATGTTGCTAGTCGGGCCTATTATAATACTTGACTATTAATATTTATTCAAAGCTCACTCTCAACTACATCATCGGTCGGTCAGGGTTTACCTCGAAAAGTATACTGCGACCAAATTGCAGACCTTTGCATAGAGAGATATTAGAACTACCCAAAATCGGTGAGCGTGTATGACGAGAGTGAGCGAGGGAGAAGGAGCGGTGACCCATGAAACTAGGAAATGGGATTAAAGGGAAATCTCTAGTCTCTGCCTACCCCTACGACAGGCGTGATAATGTGTATGTATGTCACTCTCATCTTAACGCTTTCCCTTGAGAATGTCTATCTCGGTCAATGTATTTTATGAAAAACTGCTTTCAATACCTATGTCTATTCTATAAAAAATAACTTATTAATATAAAAACTTTCTCGGATAAAAAACAGTTTATTAAAAAAAAAATTGTGATTTAAGGTCTGTAGAATGTGGCAGAGGTAGTAGTTAAGTTGTGGAGTGCAGGAGGAAAGGATAACCAAACAGTCAGTGTTAGTTAAAGGTATATTGTTTTCTTAGTTACAATTTGACAACGGAATGCTTCCTGAGATTTCACTGAGCTGTTGAATTAAATGAGCTGGAGTTATCAAATGCACATCGACATGTCCTTGATAAACGTTGGTGAGAGAGTCGAAGAGCATTTCTTGAAATTTCTTCAAACTGTTAATTAATAGGTAAAGTGTCAACGACGCCGAATTAAAGTAAGTTGTGGCTGAAAGAATTTCCATTTGAGTCTCTAATGCAGCCAGATTCTGGTTTGTTTGGTTTATGAATCCATCGATCATGTAGAATTGTCGTTGAATGTTTTCTTCGCTTTTCTTCAATATTTTGTTTTCAAGCTCCACAATAGAAGTCTGATTTTTTATAATTTCCAAGAGGTAGTTATCTTTGTTTTTGATGGATTGTATATCATCTTCGTATTTGTTAGCAAATCGTTGGTCGAGTATTCCAAATAAGCTGTTAGCAATGTATCCCACACCATCAATTAACCCTCGTTTCTTTCGGTTGACTGTGAGATGCTTATGAGGATTGACCAAGATGTCATTGTAATGGTGAAGAAGATCCATCTCATGGTGAAGCTGTTCTGTTGTTGTCTTACATGGTTGTAAGTTGGAAAGGTGACATAGCTTTTCTAAGTTCTTGAAATAACTGTCAACTCGTCGAGTACCCTCCCAGTACGTAGATAGGTTGTAATACATAATTAGCATCCATTCATTGTGTACTACTTGCATTTTGCCGACATTGTCATAGTATATAGGTCGCTCGTGTTCCAGTGATGTAATTTGAGCGTCCGACGATACGCCTTCGTACCATATGATTCTGATAAGAATGTAAACAAGGTCAATGCAGTTAGTATTAAATTTGTAAGAAGTTTGTTTCCTTTTTTCAGGTTGTTGACTGTGTTTTGTTTCCTTTTGAGTTTCAGCTTCAGCATCAATGGCTTCGACTTCAGAGTTCAATAGAAGTGGCGATAATTTGACTATAGGGCGCTTAAAAACTCCAGTTTGCGTTTTGATGGTGGTGACTCTGACATAACCGTCAGAGCCCGGATGTGTGTCCAACACACGTCCCATAGCCCATTTTCCTGGGGGCAAGTTGTCTTCCTTTACTAGTACGATGTCGCCAATGTTTATATTTTTTGTTGGTCTGTTCCATTTACTGCGAGCTTGAAGTTGCGTGAGATAATCGTTGGACCAAGCTTTCCAGTATTGTTGGAACATGTGTTCGAGCAGTTGCCATCTGCGACGTATGTCGATATTGTAATCGTTATAGTTGGATAGAGGTGGAGATAGTATCGAGCTGCCTGTGAGAAAGTGTCCCGGTGTCAGACAGTTATAGAACTCTTCAGGATCTTCGGTTAGAGGACACAACGGCCTGGAGTTTAGACAAGCTTCGATTTTGGTAAGTAGGGTTGTGAACTCCTCATAGGTTAGCTTCTGATCACCCAGTACACGTCGTAGATGGTGCTTCATGGACTTCACAGAGGCCTCCCATACACCGCCTGCACTAGGCCAGGAAGCTATGTTGAAATGCCAAATAATCTCCAATTTGGCTAGTTCGTGGAAGAAATCAGTAGATAAAATCGACTTGAATTCCTCAAATTCTTGTCGTAGTACTCTTGCAGCGCCGACAAAGTTAGTACCGCAGTCCGAGTACATGTGTTTAGGGGTGCCACGTCTGGCACACAAACGGTTAAATGCTGCGATGAAGGTTTCGGTGCTGAGGTCCGAAACTAGTTCAATATGTACGGCTTTAGTTGCCATACATATGAATATGGCAATATAGCCCTTAGTAGTTTTGGCGCTTCTACCCTTGTAAGTTTTTATTTCAACGGCTCCAGTAAAATCGACACCACAGTGTGTAAAAGGTCGACTCGGTGTTACTCGTTGATATGGTAGGTTGGCCATGAGTTGATGGTTATCCACTTGGTTGAAGCGACGACAGCGTACACATTTTCGTAATTGAGTTTTGACAGCCCTATTGCCGCCAACTATCCAGTAGGCTTGCCTTATGTGAGTCAGCGTTAACCTAGCTCCGCCATGCAATGTTTGTATGTGCGATTGTTCTATTAATAGACTCGTAAATCGTCCATTATATGGTACGATGATGGGATTCTTCATATTGGCAGGCAAAGCTGAGTTCTTGAGGCGTCCACCAACTCGAATCAGGTTGTCCTTATCCAGATACGGATTCAGTTTTAAAATAGGACTTCTATTAGTTATAGGTACTTTTCGCATCAGCTGTTCGTATTCGTCAGTGAATTGCGTTTGTTGCACGTGTCTGATAATTAGTATGTTAGCTATATTGAGTTCGCTTGTACTTAGGTAAGTAGTTTCAGATTTCTTCTTGTTGCGCAAGTTATAAATAAATCGTTGAATCCAAGCGATAATTCTTTTCACTCGGAATAATGAACTATAATTATTTAATAATGTAGTTATAAAATGTTCTATGTTGATTTGCGAGTTTGGTTGTTCGCAATAATATGTTTGTCTGGAAGTTGCAGGGTTGTTCCAAGTTGTCATTATAGTCCATTTTCTTCAGGAATTCCGCTTCTTGCCACCACAGGTCGAAATTAACAAGTTTGCTAGGAAGTAAGCCTCTCGAAGCACAGTCAGCGGGATTTTGATCCGATTTGACGTAACGCCAGTGTCCAGGGGGGATAATGCGCTTGATTTTGTTAACTCGGTTGGATACATACACTTCCCATCTGGATGTTTCGCCTTAGATCCACGCCAATACAACTTGAGAGTCACACCACGCAGTTATAGTTATGTTGTACTCAGAGAAAGCTTTCTTGACTTTTTCCATGAGTTCGGCTAAAAGCTGAGCACCACAAAGTTCCAATCTGGGCAGGGATGTTTTTTGAGAGACGGGCGCTACTCTTGTCCGTGACGCTATCAAAGTAATTTTTGGTGTTCCGTCTTTATTAGTTATGCGACTGTAAATAACGCAAGCGTATGCTTTTTCGCTGGCGTCGCAAAATCCGCATAACTCGATATGATCTTTAGTTTCCCCAATCCATCGGTTTAAAGTTATTTTTCCAATCATTGGTAGTTCATTTTTGAGTTTTAGCCACTCAGTTTCAATATCCTTAGGAACGTCATCATCCCAGTCGAGTTTGCTGAGCCATAGTTTTTGGAAGAGCAATTTTGCTGTGAGGACTAAAGGTGACAGCCATCCCAAGGGATCGTAATATTTGGAAATCTCTGATAAAAGAGATCTTTTCTTAATTCGTTTTGAGTTTTCTTTAATAGGCCAATTGAAGTAGAATGTATCATTTGTAGGATTCCAGCTCAGTCCGAGCGTTTTAGAAGTTTCTTCAGTTTTAAATTCATAGTTTATGTTTGGTGCAATTTGATCCGAAGGCAAGTCTTCCAATAGGGAACGATCGTTGCTGGACCACTTGCGTAGATTCATACCGCCGCCTTTAAGTAATGCGATGAGTGATTGTTGTAGCTCTTTTGCTTCCGAAGATGAATTTCGACCGCAGACCAAGTCATCCATGTAGAATGCGTTCTTCAGTACTTCGGCAGCAGTTGGGTGGTTGTGGCCATCATCAGTGGCCAGTTGTAGTAGGGTTCGCATTGCAAGCCAAGGGGCGCATTTCATCCCATATGTTAAAGTACATAGTTGGTATTCGTTAAGTGGCTCGTTAGGTGTTTCTCTCCATACGATTTTTTGCAGATGTTGTTGTTCATTAGCAATCCAGATGCAACGATACATCATTTGAATATCTGCAATTAGAGCAAACTTATATGTTCTCCATCTTAGTATGAGAGCTTTATAACGTAGATAGTACTTACTATTTACTTAAGGTATGTGTGAGGAGAGAAGATAAATCCAGGTTTCAGCGAATCGCACAATATTTATTATTTGTACTTTACAAAAGGTTAGACTCTTAAGGATAACCGTTAATGAGAGATTATAGGGGTCGTGAGATCAAAGTAGGCACGAAATCCAGTCAGGCAGCCGCTATGAAATAGCCAGCCACTTAACTTGAGATGGTGAGGTCAGCCGAAAGAGGTCTTCTAGTAGACGCGCGCAGCCTTATATATGGCCGTCGGGGGTGATGCGGTGCGGGGCAGCGAGGAAGGACCGCCGTAGGAGAATGCGCGACGTCACACACCCCCCCCGTTAGACCAGAATTTCCCTTAGCCGGGAAATTCGACTGCTCGCCGTCAGTTGATGGTGCTGGAGCAGACAGCTGGCCGGCGCTGGCAGGCAGCTGGTAGACGGCTGGCCGGCGCTGGTGGGCAGCTGGTAGACGGCTGCCCGGAACCCTGAAATGGGAGAAGTTCCAGTATAGTATATATACTAATAAGTGCATGTAGGTGGCTAACTAACAGGAGGATACGGTACTAGCCAGCGAACAGAATCGAGCCGAACAGGTTAAAGTAATTTGCAAAAAAAATTGGTATTAATAAGGATTGATGTATTAATGCATAACTACATAAAACAAAATAAGCGCAGACAGCGCCACCGGTGCGCGAGCAGTCTAGCAGAGAACAAAGGAATGTTAAGTACCTAGTTACATAACATGATCGCAACACAAACAGGTGATACTACTACAATATTAATCGAACGCAGGAACTAGACTCGAGTACAGTCAACAGCACAACAATTCATACAAACTATAATGTACGGCTGAACGTACGAGGTTTTTGTAACTATTTAAGAAGATTGAATTATTTTTAGTTATAATTATTGTTTATAGTTGATTAGTTTAATGTCTTTGATATGCCATTCGCCCAGCGGCTTACCCGACATATCTGAAAGTTTATATACTAAGGGAGATTTTTTTGCTACGATTTTACATTTAATAAATTTAGGTGCTAATTTTTTTGAGAAATATTTATCCTTATCACTTAGGTAGAATGTTCGCCTCCAAACAACATCACCAACATTAAATTCTGCCGGTTTACGGCGAAGATTATACGACTGACAATTACGTTGATGAGCCGACAAAAGAGCCGCCTGTACTTTCTCGAAGATATTAGATAAATGACCAAGCGATTCAGCATAACAATCTATAGGCTCATGTACCATATTCTGATCTGACACAACATATCGAGATCCGCACGTTATCACTTCACGACCGTAAACAAGAAATGATGGTGTGAAACCGGTTACTTCGTTAACGGCACAATTCATTGCAAATTGTATTTGAGGTATTATTGTGTCCCACACCCTGTGGTCTTTATCAATAAATGTAGAAATAGCTGTAGTTATAGTTTTATTATATCGTTCTACGGTGTTAACATGGGGCGTATAAAATGGAGTGTAGTGTAAATTGGGAATTTTATATTTGGATATTAAGTTTTTAAATTGTGTACTAATAAATTGCTTACCGTTATCTAGTATGACAGTTGAAGGAATGCCATGTACTAAGAAAACATTTTCTTCGAGGATTTTTGTTATTACTTCGGCTGTGGCTCGTTTTATAGGGAATAGCAAACAATACTTAGAAAAACAACAACAGACCACAAAAATAAAATTATTTTGTTTTCTAGTAGGAGGTAATGGACCTATCAAATCGATACTTATGACCTGAAATGGTTTAGAACAAGACTTAGGTCCACCCATAAGACCCAGAGTTGAGTGATTTTGATGTTTATGAGCGATACATTCATCACACGAATTAACCGCGCTAACAACATCCGAGTACATGCCTGGCCAATAATAGGTAAGAGATAGACGCTTAAAGGTTTTGAATATACCGAGGTGACCAGCAGTGGGCAAAGAATGGTTTTGTTTTATTATCTGTGATCTTTGCTCGGCCGGAACAACTTCTTTCCATTGAAACTCTCTAGTTAAAGGATTAAGACTTTTTTTGAAACGATATAGTTTGTTATTTATTATTTGATAGTCTATATAAGAAGTGGGAGATTTTGTACAGCCATTAAAAATATTCAAGTACCAAGGATCGTTAGTGGAAATAGCTGTTATATTAGAGTTTACGTTAAATGTTGTGGACATAATATTAGGATTACGGGAAAGAAAATCTGGGACTAAGTTATCAGAACCCCGACGATGCCTTATTTCGAAGTTATAAGCAGATAGACGAACACCCCATCTGGCCAGTCGGCCAGTAGGATTATTAAGAGTGAGGAACCACTTAAGCGCGGCGTGATCCGTATACACCACGAATTTTAGCCCATTTTCTACGTAACAACGCCAGTGTTCGATAGCAGATAGAACGGCAAGCGCCTCGCGCTCAGTAGCACTATAGTTACGTTCTTGATCCGATAGGGATTTACTGTAGAAGGCTATGACTCTTTCCTCCCCATTTAATATCTGGCAAAGAACTGCCCCTATACCAAAGTCACTGCTATCAGCGTGTATTTCAAAAGGTTGGGTGTAATCTGGACAAGACAACACCGAAGAGGAAGCTAAACAGCTCTTTAATTTAGTAAAGGCCAAATCCGCCTCCTGAGACCAAGAAAACGCTGGCGACTTTTTGCTGTTAGAAGTTAGTTTATTAAGGGGCGCCGCTAAGGAACTAAAGTTAGGTATAAACCTTCTATACCATGACGCCGCGCCAAGAAAACGACGAACATCGCCCCACGTTGGGCGCCAGTATAACGTAGATAGTACTTACTATTTACTTAAGGTATGTGTGAGGAGAGAAGATAAATCCAGGTTTCAGCGAATCGCACAATATTTATTATTTGTACTTTACAAAAGGTTAGACTCTTAAGGATAACCGTTAATGAGAGATTATAGGGGTCGTGAGATCAAAGTAGGCACGAAATCCAGTCAGGCAGCCGCTATGAAATAGCCAGCCACTTAACTTGAGATGGTGAGGTCAGCCGAAAGAGGTCTTCTAGTAGACGCGCGCAGCCTTATATATGGCCGTCGGGGGTGATGCGGTGCGGGGCAGCGAGGAAGGACCGCCGTAGGAGAATGCGCGACGTCACAGCTTGAATGTCTTTTTGGAGATTAGGACCTTTCTCAAGTACATTGTTTAGACTGAGGCCATTGGAATTCTTTTGAGATGCGTTGAATACTACTCTTAAACGTGTTGAAGCGGCATTCTCCCTCAGGACTCCATGGTGTGGCAAATAACAGTCGTTGGAGGTAGTTTTAGTCGATAGTTTCATGTGATTTAGTTCATCGTACTCCTTCATAAAATATTTGTACATAGTTGACAGTTTATGATTTTTCTGAAGTCGTTTTTCCAGTTGTAAGAATTGGGAGACAGCAATAGGCCGTGATTTCCCAAGGTTTTTCTCGTAGTCAGGACAAAGTGGCATCTTGACAATATATTTTCCATCAGAGCTTCTTTGTACTGTGTTCTTGTAAAACTGTTCACATTGGTCATCCTTGGATGTGTCCGTAGAGTTTAGGATTTCCTCCGTTTCCCAAAATTTTGCAAGATCTTCTAAGTTGATTAGGGTAACATGGCAGTTAAAAGTTTTCATTTTTCCGCATAGAATCCATCCTAGATGTGTCTGTTGAGCCACTGGGGATTGTTGACCTCCCTTAAGAACCCCGTCGAGTATAATCTGTGAATACACGTCGGCGCCTAGGAGAAGATCAACAGGGCGTGATATGTTAAAGTCTGGATCGGCAAGCTTAAGATTTTCCAGATGAGGCCATTGTGATTTTTCAAAGGTAGAGTGCGGTAAGTTATTCGTAAGTTTCTTCATAATTAGTGCTGTTGTTTCAAAGGTGAAGTCGGAGTGTATAGATTTGCAGCATAAGTTAAGCTGTCCTCTGCAATCTCCAGATACAGAACCGATGCCAGTTACAGTGGCAGTTAGTTTCTTGCAAGGCAGACGCAGCAGCTGCGATGCTGACTCACTCAGTAAATTCACCTGAGAACCTTGATCCAAAAGACACCTAAGGGTGTGGTAAGTACCATCAACTGCTTTTACTTTCAGCTGAATCGTGGTAAGTAAGATTTCAGTGTTAGCGTCAGTTATATGGTTTGAAGTTTGATGCTGTGAAGATGTTGAGGGATGTTGCTCCACGTAGTTAGACTTGTTAGATGAAAATTTTCTGTTAGATTGATGTAATAAAGTATGATGTCTCATATTACATTCTTTACAAGTTTTCTTCGATTTGCAGTTTTTGCATAGTTTCAATTTCGCAACTGTGTTATTGCGCTGCGTAGTATCGAGTTCAAGAAATTTGTCACATTGCATAAGAACGTGATTTCCGCTGCAATTTGGGCATTTTCCATAAACTGTATGAGTTGTAAGATTTTTTAAAATCAAAATTAGGTTTCGTCACAAGTTTTTTCGGCGAAGTTTTCCAGTATGGTGAAGAGTGGGATGATTTTTCAGGCTGATTATTTCCCTTCTTCGTTGACTTTGCAGTTTCATAAGCCATGAACTTTGTTTCCAGGAAATATATAAAATCCGACAAGTTTTGTATCTCTCTATGATCTCGAATTTCATTCATATAGTCGTTTAGAGTTGAAGAATCGAGTTTTGGTAACATTAATTGGACGATCATAGGATCCCAAGTTGAGGTATCGAGACCAATATTAGAAATTCCGTTCATGCATTCCTTGATGACGTCATGCATTTTTCTTAAGTTGTTAGAGTCTGGATGATGAATAACAGGTAGGTTCATCATAGTGTTGAAGAAAGAGGTGAACTGCAAGCGGCGATTGTCATACCGCTGAGTCAGTATTTCCCAACAGGAGTTGTAGTTATCGGCGCTTACAGATAAATGCTGTACTAAAGTTTCAGCTTCACCCTTCAGCTTAGTTTTCAAATGCCTCATTTTCTGCGCCTGGTTAATAGTTGGGTTGTTATGGATAGTCTCCACAAAAAGATCTTTAAAAGATATCCACTTGCTGTAGTTTCCGGAAAATTCCGGGAGTTCCATTTTCGGTGCAGATTTTTCATAGTGAGCATTTGACCAAATTTTTGAGTTGATCTTTTTTCTCAAATCGTCGTATTGTTCTTCAATTTCTCCAAAAGATTCGTAGTAGTGTGAATTAGATCCTTTAAGTCTGAAATCTATTTCCCAGTGTAGTTTGTCGATAGGTTCCCATTTCGACTTTAAGATAGTTAGGTTATCTACCAACTCCCATTTTTCCGAAATACAGGAGATGGTGATCTTGGACATAGCGTTGCTGATTGCGTTAAAATAGCATTCCTGTTTGTTAAGTAAGCGTTGTACCTCACAGGCACCCTCGTCCGTGTCCTGTGAGTCGTCAGTTGAAGTTCCAGCTAAGTCAAATTTATAGCCGCGTTTTTGTTTGGTTAAGGCACTTAACCTATTGTTTATATCAGTTATAGTTGAAAGATATAGTTCCTTAGTTTTCTCGTAGACGTTTTCCGAAAAATAGTTGATCGTTTTGTCTTCTATCTCCAGTACTAGAAGAGCATGCCTCGCCTCGAAGTCCTGCCACTGAGCTTCTAGCGACGCCAGTCGTGTGTTGAGATAATCCTCAGTTTTTCGAGATGAAGAGTCCTTGCGATAGTTGGTACACAAGGTCTTGATGTTCTCGAAGCAAGTTTGTTGAAGTTCCATCTTGTTCATGTTGAAAGTTAGTTTTTCAGTAGTTGTATCGATAACTCAGTTGATCTGGCACGTAGTTGACGGTGACAGATGTTTAGAGATGCGGTGGTTCACGACACGAAGACTACACAGTTATACGCAGCCTTGTAGTCGCTTAAGATCTCAGTGTCTTTGTACTCCGTATACAGTGTGTGCGCCTTCTCAATTTAACTGGGGATTCTCGCTTGTGAGAGGCCAGCTAAACCGATTCGCCACTGTAGTAAGAGATACAAAAAACACTAAGTTCTTACCTTTCGAAGGACCAAAAGATGTAGAATGTGGCAGAGGTAGTAGTTAAGTTGTGGAGTGCAGGAGGAAAAGATAACCAAACAGTCAGAGTTAGTTAAAGGTATATTGTTTTCTTAGTTACAATTTGACGGTGGCTATTCCTTTCTGTGTTACTCGCAGTAGGTGTGAATGCACTCTCGGTAAAATAAAAATATTGTGACATTTAAGTAATACGCGCGAGCCGTGGCGACCGCCGCGTTAGCAAAAATATGTACAGTAAGACTGTACAAGGTCACTACTAAGTTTCTAACTATGTCAGTGAGCAATTTTCAAAACACAAACAAAACTAAGGGTAAATAAATATTGGGCGTTGAAAGGGAAGTTTAACAAGTTTTCCTTTTGAGGAAAACCTTTTTCTTTGTAGTTGTAGTTTCTATAAAACAACTTTAGACACTTGAAACTTTTTCATTTATAATAAATTAAGTTACCATCTATGCGGATTATATTAAATTAAGTCATCATCTGTTGATATTCGATATCGATGACAGAGATGAGTTAAGGGCCCAGAATAAATCCGACTAGAAAAAACTTGCTGTCAATTTTGATAATGGTGGTCACGACCCTTAGCTATGAAGAACACGAATTAAAAAAAGGTTGCAACCACAGAACAAAGAAATTATCCGAATAGAAATGTTTTGACGCGGATTTAGTTCCAGTGTGGCAGCGTATTCTCTCTTCTTATCTTCAATTAATACATATAAACCCATGTAAACCATATACGACACATTAGAAATGTATTACGTAGTTTACAACAAAGCCACCTTATATTATCGACCAACAGTGGCCATAAATGACGCAATCAAATTCCCCGCATTTTTTCTGTGTGAAACGTTGGCTTGCAAGCCAAACTAGTGACACGTTTTTCGTGCTCATCTATTCTTGTTAATATTTCTAAATTATGTGGTCGCAACCAATTGCACTTTTACAATAACAGAAGAGAAATAAATGCTTATTAATAGTGAGAAATTAACCACGTCTCTACTCAAGCATTCTCTTTATTCTTCTTCGTGTTGATTACCTAACTTTAGGAAGCCTAATATGTTGCCATTTGGATCTTGTGATAAGGTGTATAAGATATTTTGACCTTATGTCAAACCTGATGGTTTAAACTGTTGATTACAGCATCATATAAAAAGTGGACGTCGACATTATTTAAAAGCTACAATATTGATCTACGGATTGCACGCGACAGAGAATGTCACTTTCAAATATATGAAATTAAAAGAAAAAATCTCAAAGAAAGCTTTTCTCTTCAACTATGGGCGGTACCTTGTTACCTACTGTCTAATCTTGACCTCATCTCAAATGACCTAAGTGGTAACGGATCCCAGACACTTTATAGTATAATATCTGAGGATGCAATCGGGAATATACTCTAATAAGTACTAATAAAATTGATAATTTGTTTCTACACATCGGTTTATTGTACTTTATCGTGCAATAAATTTTATCCCAAGATTATTGCCACAATTAAAATGAGATTAGCGCTTAGTGCATCGTTCTACAGGTAAAATATAGAATAGACAACAAATAACAACTATGATTGGAGCTCGTTAACCTAGCATGGTATTCTACGTAATGATCGTGAATGTCAAGCTTGGACTTGGATTTTTTTTCAACTAACGACCTTTGTGACGTATTGGCTGCCGTTACTACGCTACTAGGGAGATCCTAGGTTTGATCTCCGGTCAAATCAAGATGGAAAATAATATGTTATATATACCTTCCTTAGGAATCAGACGATTACAGAAATATTCAAACTATTCAGTAGTTCTAGAGTTATAAGCATTGAAACATACACATTCTCCAGCTTTATTATTTATAGTATAAATCCATACTAATCCATACTAATATTATAAATGCGAAAGTCTGTCTGTCTGTCTGTCTATCTGTCTGTCTGTCACCTCTTCACGGCTAAACTGCTGGACCGATTGTGATGAAATTTGGTAGGGATGTAGTAAACGACCTGAGGTCAAACATAGGCTACTTTTGGGCGCGATATAACCGAGTCCCACGCGGGGCGAAGCCGCGGGGAACAGCTAGTAGATATATATTCTTATTGTTGGCCAAACACCACACGACTCACCTTTAGTCTAGCACAGTTTATATCTATGTAGGTCTTAGTGAAACTAGTTCCTGGCTCACTTTGATAGGGTACTCAAAGTTTAGTTAGAATATAGGTCGCTTATTTCCTCCCGGCGTAAATTGGTTGTCTGTTTGGTCTTGTTAAGGTAAACTTCAAGATTAATAGGTAACACTGAATATTAAAGACGATGCATATTATTATGTTCTCGTTGACTGTTATATCCTAGTTATACATTATACTCACAGACTTGAAATAACTAGAAATGGTCTTAGGTGAAGCTCGAAAATAGCCGGCTATGTGTGTGTATCGCGGTGATGTATAATGACGATTGGCGCCAGCGTTTCTTTCTCAACTCAAATTCAAATTCAATTCAAATTAAAATTGTTTATTCTCAATATAGGACATTCTTATCACTTATTGACGTCAATCATTACTTAAATTAAGTTTACCACCACTTCCAAAGCGCAAGTGGAGAAAAAGCGGCGCCACAAACTCCACTGCAGCATTTTCTCCAGAACGCAATTTACAAAATTTGAGTCAAAACAGACCAATTTACATTTGCGTGAATATTTTTATCATTAAAACAAGTTCATCGAATATTAAAGATTATTAAAATAGTTATAAAATGTCAAAAAATAAAAAATGACGATATTAAAAAAATATATATAAAATAATAATAATAATGTACTGATTGTACATACTATTACGATAAATTTATTTAGCAAGAGTTTGGAGGACTCCGCAGCAAGCTTAAGTCACACATCCTTGTCATTAAGGAAATCATCAGCACATGCATTTTTAGAAAGTAAATTCTTAACATGTGCTTTAAATTTTCGGCCAGGCAAACTAAAGACACTCTTTACAAAACTGTAATGAAACGGCCATAGTTTGCAGGTCTTACTTGTGTTGTATATAAGACAACGTCTGGAGTTTTTATAAATCTGTGATTCTATTCTTTTTTTTTTTTTTCAAGCATTCTAAGTTGGTTTCCATCGGCTGAAACCAAACGAGGTTTACTATTTTCCATTCATGTTATGGTTTGTAGTCAAATATAAAAATCGTAAGAAAATTCCTTAATACAAATATAAATTTATGTATATACCATTAAACTAATAAATAAAACCTAAATATTACGACTTAATTAAAAATAAAACTAAATTTAAAATAAAAAATAATAAATAAATAAATAATCTTTTTATATGTCATTTAAAAAGATAAAGGTAGAAATGAGAGGTTTGTAGATATTTTTATCAGAAACGATAAGTTTTTTACAATTCCCGAAAACCCTTTTCACGTAAGTTGTTATGCGAAACGAGGTCTAAACTTTAAAAAATCACATTCAATAAGACAAAGTGAGGATAGAGCTTTATCTGACTTGGGAAGTTTCAAAGGCTTTAAAGGCATCGACACACAATGCAACCAAATTTGGAATGGTGTGGTGCGGTTATGAATAAATACTTAAAGGCTAAGCTATACATTTTAGTTTATAATGCTTTTAAGCAATATTTAATATCGTCTTTGTTTAACGTACTTGTGAACGAAATTTTGTATTTTAATCACACAGGATATCTATAATTCGCTATGTTTAGATTTATAGAAGGCCTAACCTAATGAAAGCTTGCCAGTTGACACTGGATAGATTAATGCTTTTTCAAATATTTATTGAGCTAATAATATAAGTGCTAAGAATGATAGCATTTCAATTTATAGACTGCCATAGCTATGATCCTAATTTCACACTTATTAATTATATCAAGCCGATTAAATACAACTAGATTATGTATTATGCAATAAAGGCAATAGTATTACTTTTGGCGGAACATAGAGAGTTTCGTTCTTATTATTGTAAACATATAATTGTTACCAAGGTATATTCACAAAATAAATGAATTAAATTTAAGTACAAGCAGGTATTCGATTCAACTGATAAAATGCGGTTAAATTTCATGCGGGTAGAGGTTTTATTACCGCAACCTCACGCTGTCTGACAACGCCCTAATATTATTATCACCGAACATCTCAGGCCCCGCCCAGCGAGTCAGGCCTCCATTTGGAGAATAGTTTTTAGATGAAGGCCCAAGCAGTAAACCCTTACGTTTATAGACTTAGAAGTTGCAATTTTTTCTTCTATCGCAGGGAATATCTGATTTTTTGTTGCGCTTTGGTGTTTTATTTTGTAGTATGATTGTATTTATTTTTGCATTTATCAATACGTCACGGTCAAATAAATTAACGTACAATGAAGTCTTTATCTCATAGTTTCAATCTAGTCTTTGAAGTTGCTATTGTTTAATTAGATAGACGATTGAGAACTATTAAAAGAAAAATGTTGTCTAGCTTTCTCAATGGACGATTGGCGGAAAAAGATGCTAAGATGAGCTTTACCTTCAAGCGGGTATTAATATCATCTTGACAGGAGTTCTGTAAATAACCTCTAATTAGTCGGTAAATTTCATAGAATTTATTTAAATGGTACAAGTAGGTTGTTATTAGTTGGCAGGTTAAGTAGATACTTTTTCTTTTAGAACACCGTCAACAATAACAACGTCATTACCAGGGCGTCGATTCTGCTAACGTTAAGACAAAATAGTATCAAAATAGTGTTTCAATAGTAGTGTTTTTTACACACTATTTACAAGAGTTATGACAGTATGATATGATGTGAATTTAGTGTGTGGTGTGATCATCAGAAGTGATATAGAAAAAATACACATTTATTGTAACTAGTGTGTAAAAAAGCACTACCACTGAAACACTATTTTGACACGATTGTGATTTAACGTAAGCAGAATCGACACCCAGCTTTTTAAATCCCACTGGTGAGTATAGGCCTTTTTCACGCTATGCCATTATGCCATGAACTTAGTGCCCTGAATCAACACCCTAACAACGATTTTCTTCATATTGTTGACCCATCTTGCGTTCTTATCACCAACGCTTTACTTATCTTCGAATATATTTCATCAAAATCCACCTCCTTACAAAAAAAAAAAAAAATATTCGCTGTAAATAATTTTCTCTATACTTACATTAAAGATACACCTTAGACATAAGTTTTATAAACATATATGAGGCATTATTTCATTTTTATTTTTTCATTATTCATTAAATAATTCAAACAATGTTTGGCACTATCAATGCAGTATTGTGACTTAAAACTTTTGTTAAGTAGGTACTTGATTTCGAGCTTTAAAGAGCATAAAAACATAATTGGCTAAGTTCTGGCATCGAGTCTTGGCGTAAACTCGTAGTACAACACTGAATAGGACTACCGCTAACAAAAGTGCTAGGAATATTTAATAAAAGAGTATTTTTTTTTCAAGTTTATTTATTACAAAAAAAGAACTGTTTTTTTTTTTTGTTTTTTTTTTTTTTTTCATTTATTGGGTACAGTCGCAGAATGAACTTTAAATCTGAACAACATAAAATTATAAAATTTGGTAAAAATCGGTAAGCCGTTTCGGAGGAGTAAGGTAACTAACATTGTGACACGGGAATGTTATATATTAAAAAGAACTTACATATTCTGTACATAGGGTTGTTTCTTGCAATTGATACAAAAATTAGGTTGTTTTTCATTACAGGCTCAAGCTATTTATTACAGCGATATAACCGACTTCCACGAGTGTGAGTATAAGTAAAGAAGCTATTTCTTTACTTATAATTGATTATCACAACACAGTATAAAACAAAGTCGCTTTCTCTGTCCCTATATTCCTTTGTATGCTTAAATCATTAAAACTATCAACGGTTTTTGAAGCGATTTTTTTTTAATAGATAGAGTGATTCAAGAGGAAGGTTTTTATACTCATGCGAAGCCAGGCCGGGTCGCTAGTTGTATTTATAAAAAAAAAAAAAAAAATTTTTATCGAAATCTGTGCAGACGTTGTCAATCTCTATTAGCTACTCTGTAATTCAAGAACAATGCTCCTTTTGTATAAGACAGCGATTTAGTTTATCAAATAAAGCACTGTCAATGGGAATGTTTGTCATAAATCTGGTTCTCGCTTACAGAAATTGAGCTGTTCAATTAATTGTCTGTGTCTTAATTTACTTAGTAATAAAGTTTAAAATAGCAAGTGAATGTTACGTAAGTTATGCGGAGTTATTTTTAATTTATGTTGGAATATAGATAGTAGTTAAGTTTGTATAATAATAGTTAGTTTATTTTTTATTATTAAATATAATAAATGGATATAAATAAAAATAAATAAAAAAGTAAGTTAGTTAGTCAGCTCTTTCGTTTATTCTTTTGTATAAAAGATCTATAAATATTAGTCGAAGTTTCAGGTTAATTTTTAAACTTTTTTACTGTCAATAAATGTAGGACGTCAGCTCTAAAATGATAATTTAAGGTATCTTAATAAAGTCATATGTACATATACAAACATTTTTAAAAACAGCATAATCCTACTTCTTAATATTAAAAACGCGAAAGTTTGTAAAATGTATGGATATTTGATTCTCTTTCACAGGAAAAAGGCTGAACCGATTTGGCTGAAATTTAGAATGAAGATTGCTTAGACCCTGGAACAACACATAGGCTATATTTTATCCCGGAATTCTTACGGGAACGGAGCTTCAGGCAACAGCTAGTTTTATATACAAGATTTTACAGACAACAGGAAAATATTAATGCATTAAATTTGTGATCAAAAATAAATTTTCGTGCAAGAAACTCTTGAGGTGTTCATTGAAAGCCCAGCCCGGGTGCACTATCAATTCATGCTTATCATTATAATACCATTGTCATTGGAACTAAAGCCGAACTCAATTTCGACTCTATAGGTAGTCGGGAAGAAGGTTCAATTTAACTCGACGACCTCCGTGGCGTAATGGTTAACATGCCTGACCGCTACTCTGGAGGTCTCGGGTTCGATCCCCGGTGAGGTCAAGATGAAAAATTATCTTTTTCTGATTGGCCTGGGTCTTGGATGTTTATCTATATAAGTATTTGTTATAAAATATAATATCGTTGAGTTAGTATCCAATAACACAAGTCTTGAACTTAATTTGGGGCTAACTTGATCTGTGTGACTTGTCTCTATATATTTATTTATATTTAACTTGCAAGATTTACTAAACAAAACCAATATATTAGATACATTGCAGTTTAAATAAAATCTTGCAAAAATTTATATAGGAATGTATTATACTTATACATATAAACATTTTTTCATTAATTATAACAAAAAAACTTAATTCAATCACGAATAATCCATTAATTAGTACAAACGCATAATTTGCATGCTTGGTCGTAGCTGTCTACGAAAGTAACATGCTACGAGGTTATACAGCGCTACGAGGCTACGGCGTCGTAGCGCATAGGTTTTGGCTCGCAGCCACAAAAGTCTACGAGTTACGATACAGTTCAATATGAACTAAAGTTTTACTATTTTTTGTGGTTATATTGTTGGGACTGAAATTCCTCTTACCGTTTTCTTTTTTTCGTTCACAACTGACTGTTTCAGTTTTTATTTATTATTTATTTATATATCTTAAATAACGTATTAAATAATATTTCACTGCTTTTGTAACGAGGAACCAATAAAATACTACTAAGAACCTTTTATTTCAAAGTTATTTTTAACATAACATTGTAAAACTGTAAAGTAACTCCTGTATCTCACCGACGTGTTTATCCGATACATGTGACGTCAATAGGTTCTCTCGATGTCACGTCTATGACGAAAAATATCGAGAGCTTAGAAGAATTTCACGTTTGTCTTGTTTTTTAATTTGTTATTGGTTTAAGTTTTGGTTTAAGAATATAGCACCTCAGCCTCTCTTCTAATGGGTGCCGTAAAAAGAATAAAAGAAACTATTTTATTTTGAATGTCTAAAAATGTCATAGGTCTCAATTCACTTATACCTCTGTTCAATAGGTAGCAAATTTATTTGAGAATTGATGTCAGGCAGCCAAAAAAAAACATAATGTAAAATATTATGTCTTAAGTAGTACCTCATACAAAGGTAACTTGAGATGCAACTAACAGAACGCTTAGATGTTAAAAAATCCACAAAAATATGACGAAAGTCATCAGACTTAACTTTTTTCATACGCCTTGAAACTATCATATTTATCTATTTAATATGGACTTGCTTATAAATATATTTATATTATATAACTTACTATTTTAAAAATATTAAAACAGAAAAATAAAATACTAAAAATAAACAAAATTTATAGTTCAGAGAAATCCCGCGTATTTGTAATAGAATTATCAGCTCTATACCTTTTTTATTTTATTGCGATTGGATGTAGGGACGGAATAAAATATTCAGCATTTAGCTGTGTACCTGTGTTGTGTGTTGTAGTTAAATGGTATACGATGTCAAGAATCCTTGTCATTCCCGTATTTTTAATACCACTGAGTTATCAAAAAGGCCTATTAACCCAACCCACCACATATTTCGACGCAAGCTTCGGAGCGAATCCTCCTAGGCTAGTGGAAAGTTGGCCATTCCAAGCTGGAGTTCCCTATCAACTTTTTTAGCAGGCCCCAAACCAGAGAGTAATAAAAATGGCGCAATACATGATGAAAGGCCACATCTCCCTTTCTCAATCGTTTATGCATGGTATTTAGAGATGATTAAAGCCTTTGATTATCTAAGCCTCCTAGAGCACACAATCTCAGAGGAGTTGATGAACATCGGATTCATTCATTCATTTCGTGTAAGTGTCATGGTCAATCGACCATGCACACCCTGGTGTCTGATGCGGTTCCTCTAACGACTACCAGATGGCAGCCGGGACCAACGGCTTAACGTGCCTTCCGAAGCATGGAATCATCTTTTTTGTCAGACAATCAGGTGATTCAAGTCTGCAATGTCCTAACAAAACTGGAAACAACTAAACAAAGTATGCTTCCCGTGGGAATCGAACCCTCGACCGCCGGGTCTACAGGCAAACGCCTTAACCACTGGACCACGGAGGCAGTAACATCGGATTGATCTACTCTGATGTGATGCGTGTGGCTCTAGACCTATTAAAATGAGGTAACCCTGTGGATATTCTATGTTCTATCTTTGGGCCTTATGACACTAAGCTAGCAAACAGGAGTAATAATTGCATATAAAGTATCTCATATTATTAAAAGATCTTAAAAAAAAGCACGTCGAACCTTTGACTCCTTTTGTACCTACCTTATTCCTTACTTACCCATACCAGGATTTCTGTACGACTGCATGAGCTTCAGAACATCACCTGGTGAGAAGTTCCAATAGTTCTCCAGTTCTGGATTCTCTGCTTCAAAAAGCTCCATTCGCGTGCTTGTCCCTGAGTCACAGCAACACAAAATGTGACTCATGGTCTCCTGTGTACACGTCCTACATTTGGGGTTATTGACAAGTTTCAAAACAAGTTCATTATTATATATATGTATATATATATTTATATATTATATATTTATTTTTAGTTTATGTCGGCTCAAAGTTTTATCAGATGATTCAAGCCTTAAATGTCCTAACCAAACTGGAAAAAACTAAATAAAGTATGCTTCCCTTGTGATCCAAACCCACAACCCCTGAATCTATAGGCAGACGCCTTAACCACTCGAGAACACTGCAAACTACTGAGGCACATTTAATGATTTATTTATGAAAGGGAGGCAATTTAAAAAAAAAAAAAAACAATTTCTTAAGATGATACTACAAAACTCAATGAGTATGAATATGTAGGAAATAATAATCATGAATTAAGTTTAAGTCTAGGTATTGCTCTTTATATCTTCGAGTTCAACTAGTATGCAGGCCATGTTTATTCAATCATTGTCCGTATGACGCAGCATTCCCGTGATGTATCGACTGGCATTCTGTTTAAATATTCAACGCCATTTGCGTTCGTCTGTGTCAGCTATGTGAGCCATTCATACGTTTGTTTTAAGTACCAGTATCAGTCCTAGAATATACTAGAATGAAATAGTGAATCCATACTAATCCATACTTCCATACTAATATTATAAATGCGAAAGTCTGTTTGTCTGTCTGTCACCTCTTCACGGCTAAACTGCTGGACCGATTGTGTCGAAATTTGGTAGGGATATAGTTAACAACCTGAGGTCAAACATAGGCTACTTTTGGGCGCGATATAACTGAGTCCCACGCGGGGTGAAGCCGCGTGAAAAGCTAGTAATATTATACAACAACTTGTTAATTTTGTATGCCTGCTGGCGCACACAGAGAACTGTTCTAAATTTGTAAAACTTTTTGTAACCTGTGTATGACAAAAATAAATGATTATGATTATAAGAATGTTCGAAGCACGAAATAATCTTTAAGGTTTTAAGCCTCTAATTTTACTAAGCTACGGTTCTTTTCCTTCCAAGTATGTTACCTAGTTGTATCATTAGTTTACGATTCAGTCTTGATTAAAATTAACTTCTGATCCAGAACTATAGTTACAGAAGAATTTTTATAACTTGTTTTCAGTGAATATTAATTTTTATCTGATGGTGGCGCTAGTATTCACGAAGGTATCGTCTTAACGCTTGACATAGTCACTTGGCTAAGCCCTCAAGTTAGGTTAGGTTAGGCTTTTAATAATTGTCTTTATTTATCGGTACTGGTTATTACAATGGAGCAAATTCCGTCTGAATTCCGTAACCCGTTTTACAAGAATGCCGATTTTTAAGGCGTCTGTTATAGTCTAAAGACTGCCATCTAAGAATAACAGCCCACACCAACGGCTTAACGTTTCTTCCAAGATCTCAACTAAACTAGAGTACAGTAGATCAATAGCCCTTGATGCCTACACGATAAGTGGGTTTTGTTGGTACTGAAAAAAATAATGATTTAATCTTTATCTTTAATTTATATCAGCCCTAAGCCTAAACCGCAAATATTTTTTCAGACAAAGACAAAAAACATAAAGAAATCTCAGGTACTACGCAACGACCATGAACAATTAAGGGATTGTTCAGAACAGGGGTTCAAAAGAGCGAGACGATTAATTTTGATTACATTTCGCGGATAATAAGGATTATAATTTTAAGAAAAACAAGAAAATGTTTTGCTTAAATCATTTTTGTTATTTCAGAGTTATTTTGAAATTCGAATGTTTTAAAAGCTTTAAAATGTCTCATTTATCACAGATAATATCAGAACAGTTTTTTTTTGTTTCTTTTTTTTGGGCGTTCTAGAATATTATCATACACATTAATTCTGTGTCATTTTGAGTTATTTGCGAAATCTTTTGCCTATGTCGTTCTGTCTAAGCTGGTTTATTATGAACCTTCTGCATAAAGTAAGTTAAATTTAGAACATGTTTATAAGCGTCTATAAATCTAACTATCTAGTAAGTTAACAGAAAAAACGTATTGATTCATATCTTGTGGGTTACATGTTTAATGAGCCATGCACACCCAGGTATCAGATTTTCAGAGCCGCTTAGTTTCCGACGACGTTTGTTTATAAAGACCCAGAAGTTAAATCTGTATATTGAAATAATTGCCAGTTTACCACATACAATACAATAAAACATGGTATATGATACATATGATTTAATTCGATAATCATATTCTTGATTGAGAAAATCGATAACATTTTTATTTTTCTAAAAAAATCGCTTAACATCCCCGTACACATATTTACACATGAAATCACACGAATTACATTTTAAAAAGAATCTGAAACACTTTTTAATCCTGTAATGTAAAGTCAGATGGAATTAACTGTCACACTCTCATCTCGTCAATGGCTGCTTGTGGGAGGTTGGGGGGTGGCTTCCCCCTCCTTAAAGTAGCATGGGGCATGCCTCTGCCCCCCTCCCCTTCCCTAGGGGAGGCCTGAGCCGCAGAACCGTTCGGAGGCTGGAATTTCTGTTGCCTCAACTCTTGTAAGGGCGGCGAGTTATTAAACTGGTTCAAATTCTTCGGCATAGTCGCATACCCACCCACTTGCGGGTAGCTCACGTTCGGTAATCTAAAACTGCTGTTCCGACTACCCAGCTTACTTGGCAGCATCATATTATCTATACTAATCGATGGACTTGGAGGGGATTTCGGGACGTCTAATGGCCCTTTGAAATTTAACCCCGACAAATGTGGCTCCGATAGCATTTGCTTTTTACGATTTTGCCTCTCGACATCTACAACCAAACTTGGTGCGTGCGTCGGGTCTATGTGATAGTGGGAATGTTTACCCGATATAGTTTCGAAATGCTTCTCGTTGAAACGAGACTGTTTCGACCTTGATCTAGATTTGTCTCTTTGGTAGTAAACGCCAGCGAATATCAAAACGTTCAAGATAAGCAGAGAGCAGCCAATGGCAATAGTTACACTTAGCGCTGTGGAGTATGCCGCATAGCCGGCGGCTTCAAGATTAGCTAAAGTGTTTTCGGTGGAATTAGCTGTTTGAAGGTCTCTCCCATTTGGCAGGATTGTAGCGCACGTTGCAAGTATCGTGTCGACTGTGCTTAAGGCTGTATCAGAATAGACAGATCCGTTGCGTCTGATCTGATCGTTCTCGTTTCCAGTTCTTGCGAGCGGATCTGGCCGGACGATGCCTTCGTATAGTTCTTGTTCGTTGTGGTTTCTAAAGAGGTTGTGTCTGGCTGCGACGTCTTCCATACCAGCGCGGTGGAGCTCGGGAACTAGTCGGAGCCAGACTGATAGTTGGTGCGCTCGGTAATGGTTCTTCAGGCGGGGTTTCATACCTGAAGACAAAGTAAGATATTATTGAATGGTCACGGATAATTATTGTTCTTTTAAAATTTAATACCTATTTTACTTTCTGTCTTAATCCTAAGAGTAAAAAAAAAAATATTTGTTCTTATTTTGATTCGAAACAGAGGCCAATATTTATTTATGAAGACGCATAAAATATTTTTTTTCATTTTTTTTTATAGATAATCTGCGATGACCTTAATGCCTGAATGCCAACGTAATTGTGTAAAAAAATATTATATCCCATGAGTTACAGTAACGAACACTAATGACGAATAAAGCTATCTTTGTGACTTTGCATGTCTGCCATCTAGCGATATCAGTCAAAAACAGCCTCATTACGTCTCTTTTAAATCATATAGGAGCTCATTACATGCCAATAAAGACGCTAACCAATCCAAATCATGACCAAACCCAGAGCTCCTTGACATGTGGTTGATGTTTCGAAAACACTGCAAACCACTAAGCTTTCAAGTTTTACAATTATAATAATAATAATTGTCCGTATCAAAAGTCAAGATTCTTAAATAAGATTGCACGCGCGTCGTCTTACATCTACATAATAAATTTAATCTAATTTGTTTAATTGTGGTATGTTATGAGTTTTGAATATCATTAAATTTCGTAACAAGTGACTCGTGCTTATAATTGTTTCTTAATTTATTAAATTCAAACTCATTTCTAACTAATTTTAACTTTGTATGCTCATTCACTTTTAATTGTTTCGGCTTTGATATTGTATGCGTCTTAAATGATAAGATTAAGAACCTACCACATTACTTTGCGTACTTCCGCCACCAGTTAGTTCATGTTAACTACTGCCGGCCGGCGCTCTCCCACTACTGTTAGTCACAGCATGCCCGCCACCATTAGTTTGTATACACATTCCTTGCGGCACGTTTTTCACCTCTACGCGACTGCTGCTGGGTATGCTAGGCAGTAGTTTTCATGAACTAACTGGTGGCAAAAGCACGCAAAGTAATTTGGTAAGTATTTGTGTAACTTTGACTTCTATTTTTTGAATCTATCAAAAATGTTTGGCAAGAGTTTAGGCGGATTACTAATCTATATAATAAATATTTTAATGTTTTATAATTTGCGCGTATGTGTTTTTTGTCTTTATTTAGTTTTGAATTTTAAAATAATGTCGAATATAGTTTTATTTTTCTTAAGATTTTAGTTGTAGAAGAAATACCTACTGTAAATACTGTATATATATAGTATAAGTATGTGTATAGTATAAGTATATAGAAATGCAGTTATTTTTTATTTAAATTTTGTCTTAACATGAACACTTATTTATAAAAAATTATTTATATCAAATTATTATTAGATTAGAACAATGAGAAATATTTTTTGCCAACAGCGCTAGAAATCAAAATTCAGACAGACGGTATTCATTAGTTTCTCCTGTGAAAGTGAGCGCGGATGCTCAGTTACAAAGATAGTGGCGACACAATTTATTCCTGTAATATATGAAATTCGAGTTGACAGGAGGAAAATTTTGGTTACGAACGCAGCAAATGTAGCGTGAGAGCTTGGAATGAATATATTTGTTGTTTATTTCTGTGCCCTTTTGTTGAGTCAAGTTGGGAAAGTATGTGATGCTATCGAAATGCATGTTTGTACTGTTTAATCTATAATAATATTATAAAGCTGAAGAGTTTGTTTGTTTGTTTGAACGCTTATAACTTGGGAACTACTGGTCAGATTTGAAAAATTCTTTCTGCATATGATAGTTTGATTCTTGAGGAAGGTTATAGGCTATAAAACATACACACCAAGGGCTAGTGAAACCGCGGGGAATAGCTAGAAAATTATATTATGGGAAATGAAATATATTATTTTTTGTATTTATTCCTGGAAACAAAGAGGTGTGTGATTATTATCTTCTATATCTGCTTTTATAAAAAAATGCTGTTCGTTAGTCTCGCTCTCGAGAATGGCCGGACCAGGGAAGATATTAAAAATATTAATTTAAATTTTGAACACAAAATGTCCCTAACAATGAAACATTTGATGTCATCTTCTTTTTCATTGTCTCTTATAATAATCAATTTCTGTTTGTTAGTCCCGCTAAAACTCGCATATGTCTGGACCGATTTGATTAATTTTGGTCTTAAAATATTTGTGGAAGTTCAGGGAAGGTTTAAACCGTGAAAAAAGTGTGTTTAAGTTCGCGAGGGTCCACTAGCAGTATTATTAAATTCTTGCCGTATAGATAAAGCCGCGAATAAAAACTTATGTTTTAATAAAGATTCAGTAAATATCGGTATCATGGTATGATGCCAATACTTCAATTTGTATCTAATTTTATTTATATTAATTCGATATGTGATCTTGTGTGTACGACCTAGTTTTCAATCTGATCGTTAATAAAACACGGCTTTATTTCAACAGCACCGTGTAACATATCGTTTCTGATATTTTCCGCCCACACATTTTCAATCTAAAAATGTTTATCCAGTTCATGTGAACACATAAGCAAAACCCTAAAACCCTTAGCTCAGATTTTCGTCTCGTCACGCTCTTTTTTTCGTAAAATCTAATTACGAGGCTTTGTCAGTTTCATGTTTGAGCCTTTGACTATTATATAGCCTAGTTTTTAATTTAGGCTTAAAATAGCCGACAGTTTTTTTTAAATAATTGTGTTTTGTTACTCGTTTTGTTACAGATTAAATTATCAGTATGTTTTGGCCTAGCGGCTTTGCTAGTTGGAGAATGTATAGGCTTTAGTACACACCGCGGGCGATTCAAACCGCAGTCGGTCATTTATAAAGACATTAAAAAATTTCTTACTGATTTCCAAATATTTCTGATGAGTGGAATCGTACTCTTCCCAGACTGTTCCCCTGAATTTGTTCCTCTCTCTCGACGCTGGTAGAAGAACTTCTTGCCTGCTGTTGTCATTTGGACTTCTGTAAATAAAGTCACCAATACAATACAAATACGATACTTTATGATCAAAAAACTACAACATTTTATAAAAAAGGGTTGTACTATAGTCGGCATTATCGTTTACCCAATTTCACAAATTTTTAACAATAATTTTGACACAAAAAAACTAAACAAAAATCGGTTCATCAGTTTGGGAGTTACGATACCACAGACAGAAACAAAGGCACATATACATCCCTCTTTTTGCATCGAGAAATAAAACCAAGAGAGGCAATGACATTTCCGGACACTATGGAATAGTAAATATCCTACGCTACAAGATCGGAAACTATTTATGATTATACTAGCGATCCGCCCCAGCATCGCATGGGCTTAAAAACTTCCTCTTGAATCACTCTATCTTTAAAAAAAAACGCAAAAGAATCCGTAGCGTAGTTTTAAAGATTTAAGCATACATAGGGACAGAGAAAGCGACTTTGTTTTATACTATGTAGTGATATACACTTTATGTTATCAATTTTAAAGACATAATGAAAATTTATGATAGCTTCGAGCGTTATTTTGCGGAATTGAAAGTTACAAGTAGGTACTAAAAAAGGAGCATGCAAAGTAATTTGTTGAGTACTTTAAAGAAATATATACTTCTTTTGTTACCACACATCGTGTCGTGACACACGCAAATCATGCTTAATAATTTCAAACTTGTAATATGAGTTAAAAAAAATTGTGTTTTTATAAGAAAGCGAAGGTTGTCCCGTTATTGATCAAACCCTAAAGAATTTCAAATAACAAAATTTAATTATAGAATTTAAACTAAGAAACAAAGTATAAACAAAGTAGCTTTCTCTGTCTCTATATGCCTTTGTATGCTTAAATCTTTTAAACTACGCAACGGATTTTGATGCTTTTTTTTAATAGATAGAGTAATTTAAGAGGAAGGTTTGTATGCGCATTTGAAGCCGGGGCGGGTCGCTAGTAAACTATATATTCTATAAAAAAAAAAAAATTATGTTCTAATGGAGTTATCTATTTTGTGAATCGGTTACCTCAAATACATATTTTTTACTATCTGCCACAAAACATCATTCTGCATTCGCTACTATACAAAAACAACTTTGTCTACCACATAATAAAGCGTACTTCACTTTGATATGCTCGTTTAAACTCCACCAGGACAAAGTTCCAAGAAGTCGTCTCAAATAAATGTATTGGATAACAAACTTTAGCGCATTGACTTGAAGTACAATATCGTCTGGGGTTGAAGTTTAATGGGACTATATTGTTTTATCATAGACTCGATTGAGAGGAAATTCGCTTTTGTACCATTTTATTGCTTACCGATACATCGCTGAGTAAAAATGGATATTTACACTCGTTAGTATGAATGCAAAACTGGATTGGTTATTGCATTTATGCAAATGTTTAACGAATTGTTAAAAATAGGATAGGCAAATGTCCCTTCATTTATTTAGGCCAAACTAGCTGGTATCAATTGTTTTCAAACTGTTTTCAACAAACGAAATGGAATTATAAGTATGTATAGTTATGTATTGTGTATGTATGTTTACGTAGTTTAGTATGATATGCATTAAAATACCCATCGTGGTAAATTTGTTTATTTTTAAGTACCTATTTTCCCTTGTAACTTTTTTGCGCCGCACAGTTTTTCTGTTTCTCCCAATGGTTGACTGGTAGAGAATGCTTTTAGCATTAAGTCCGCCAATTGTATAAGTATTTTGTACTTATGGAACAATAAAGTTTTAATAAATAAATAAATAAATTTCTCTTTGGAGGCTTTTTTCAAGAAGTTTATGTCAAGCAAAGGGAGTAAATAGCCTTAGCGATATTTTACTAATCCAATAGCTCTGGTGGTTTTCTTGCGGGGGAAAATACACACAAGGACATTTCTGCATACCTACATACAAAACATACTGTCACCTGTTTGTTATGACACTTACACACACTTACACATTATAAAATAAAACAATACCGCAAAAAATTTGTGAATAGATTACACACACACTTTAATAAAATTCCTGTTCAAATACTTAATCTTTCATACTCGTATTTAGTGCAATTTCTGCAATTTTTTTTTAAAGGTTTTCTTAAAAAGTGTGGAAGAGGACCATTAATCTAATTGTATATAGATGGAATACCTATTCCATACACAATTTGGTGGACAATAAGAACAGAATAAAATGCAAAAATCAAGCTTACCCTGTCCTAGCAAAGTTAGAGACGAAAAGCATCATAGACTCCGATAGTGCTACTTCTGACTTAGTGTAGTTCTGAGGAAAGTGTCCGAACCCATCGACCAATGGCGCTCCGAATATATACGGTAGTTCTTCTCCATGAACTGCACCCATTTTCTGCAACAAATGATTATTATTAAAATATTTTTATTATATACTCGGTGTTAGGAAAATAAAAAAAATATATTACTTATTTTCTATATTTGTATATAAGGAATAAATATATATTTTAATTTCAATACATTTTACACAAATAACGGCATGAGTTAAAATTTTTACTTTGTTGTTGTTTTTTTTTTGGGCTCCGTTCTTTATAAAAGCAAAACAGAAGCCTTATATCTGTCTGTGTTTTGTCTGTCAAACTTTTTTCTGAGTGACGCAGCGTATATGGAAACCCTTCCAGTATTCAGAACTCCCATATTTCTGAGATGCGGGCTGGTTTACTAGAATGAATTCACAAAAAGTCTCCTTAAATCATCCCACTATTCAGAGTTGCAACCGATCTGGGTTCGGGTATTATTTCTGTTGTAGTGTTCAAGACTTCGAATTAAAAGTACTTCCACTACTCAGATCCCTAGAAAGCATAAAAGTAGGTACTTGGGTTAGGTGCGATCTGACGCGTGGGAGGAATTTCTGCGCTACGCTCCCCGATCTCAGATCGCAAGAGTGCCGAGTGAGACAGTGAGCAGACGTAATAAAAAAAAAAAGGCGTGGGCAGAAAGTCTAAAAACCGCATCTCGGTAGGAAAACCTCCTAAAAAGATTCATTCGTTGATTAAAAACATAAACAAAAATATGATAGTCTTGTTTTGTTTTTTAAAAAGTTATTAAATATAAACTTATAATTTTATGCAACTCAAATTATTTTTATTTTTTACTATAGTACCTATATGATATTTATCATTGTTTCTTATGGCTCGCTACTAGCTATTAATGACTTAGAACCATTAAGTGATCGTTTACATGCAATTATTAAGTTAAAATTTGGTTAAAATTAACTTAACCACTTAATCACTTAATGCGTGTAAACGAGCCATTAATCTGTGTATTTATATATGCTTCACCCGTTTACCTATACTAAAGTCCTTACCGCAACAGAATTAAAAACAAGTAAGGCTAACCTGAGTAACTAGTGGTAGGAATTTCTATCCATAACGCTAATATTTCGTCGATAAAGCCTCCCGCATTACAGAACTAAAAGCAGGGTAGCATTTTATTTCTAAAATTGCCCCGTTCAATCTAGTAAAGGCTTCCGCATCTCAGAAGTATTGGGGTTCTGTATACTGGAAGGGTTTCCATATACGCAGTGACGCATGAGCAAATTTTTCAAGTTAAAATTCATAACATATACTCAAGCCTACGGTTTTGTTTCGCCTGTAAAAAGACACGGCTGATCTGAGATGAGATTTAGGAAAAAATCTAAAAACAGTGAATTTTTTGTTAAATTTTAAGAAAATAAGTAAAACCAGAAATAATTTTAAAAATAACTTATAAAATCTTTTAGTATTGTGTGGTGGTACGAAACCCTCAGGACGAACTTTTTTAAATTGTCCTTAATAAATTGATTCTTCACTGAATAACCTGTTATTTTTTTAGTATCGTGCGGTAGTATGAAACCCGTAGGACGAACTTTTTTAAATTGTTCTTAAAAAAAATATCCTTCACTGCTAAGTATCGTGATTATGTATTTCCTGCCAGTAATACGTTTTATATCGATATCAAACACTTACTTGTGGATAAAAGCCGTCCTTAGTCTGATAGTCAAATACATAAAAGAACGTCTTGGTTGGTCTTCGTGGTCCATCCTCGTCATTCAAAACGGGCTTCGGCCCTCCACTCAATAGGTCTCCACTTTGTACCAAAGGAGCTACGTATTGAGCATCAGACAAAGCGGCCATAGTCGCGTCTCTTGTGTTTATCGGGTTCTGTAACAAAGGATTATGGTAATGTATGGTAATGAACGCTGAAAGTTTTTTTTATGTTGTGGCCCATCCCTATTTTGGTGATTATGTTTATTGTAAAATGTTGCGTTAAGATTGGGAACAAAGATATTTTTAATAATATTATTGATATTTTGAATTTTGCGTCGTTGGCTGTATATTTTTTTATCTATTTGTTTGAGGACCTCCTATTATTGTTGTTTTATTAAAACAACAGATTTTTATACTTTTGAAATTTTGTAATCTAGAATATTCTTCCACAGAATTGACATTTTGCAAGCAACTACCAAGTCAGCAACCCTATTTTACGCTTGACCAGACTAAGTTGTATTTCAGACTTCAAAGAAATAAACAACGTAGTAATATTATTAGCGATGTCCATACTAAATTAATTAAATTAACCAAATGTACTTTTATTACATACAGAATTTTGCATGAAAATATAAAAGTTTTAAAATTAATTAACCAATGTAAATATTTTGAGAAGTGCTAAAGCGTATCTTCCTTTATAAAATATTAAAATAACCCCAGAAATATGTAAACAAATACCTACACAAAACTTTTTACTTTGTTTGATTTGGTACAATTTCACATTTTTCGGGCCAAGGCCTAAATAAAGAAAGGTCCCGATTTACCCTCAAAGCTACATCGGATTATGATCTTTACAAAAAAGGGATAAGATATGAATTACCTAAAACCGTTCTTTCCTAACCAATTGAATCCAGTGATGTTGACCAAACGAATATTTGCGCGAACCCGAAATCAAATTCAAGGGACTTAATGGAGGGATTTGGTTTATTCTGCCGTTTGCTATATAGAATGGTGGCCCAAATCATTTGGCAATGATACAAAGGAGTATCGATTTTATTGCGAAAGATAGAAGGTTGAAGTTGTAATTAAATTTGCTTTGATTGCGAATTGGGCTATCCATTCTACTTTGATAAACAAAACAAACCTCTACCGTTCTTTCCCAGTCGGTGTATTCGTTGATTATTGTGTAGAATATTTCGCTCAGATGATACGTATACGAATTTCTCACGTACGTTCTGAAACCAAATAAAATGGAATTTTAACAAATATCACACAGGAACAGTTTAAAATTAGACCAAATTGTATAAATAAATAATTAAATTAAAAACGATGTGATTTTACCATCTAGAAGCGTATAGATATATATCTATTGCAATACATTTTTATCTCTTTGTCCATCTGTGTACTTGACTCTCTCTCTCATCTCAGCGCTTTTCCGGTTGCTTCTTCATCTGACTGCTTCAGACTATAGAGTCCGCTGTCTTTCTGCCTAACTTCACGTAAAAATATATCATCAATATAATCACTATCACATCATCACTACATAGTATAAAACAAAGTCGCTTTCTCTGTCCCTATATACAAAAGGATTTGTATATTTAAAACAACGCAAAGGACTTTTGATGCGGCTTTTGCGAGTGATTCAAGGGGAAGGTTTTTATGCCCATTCAAAGCCGGGGCGGGTCGCTAGTGTCAAATATAAAAAGACTAAATCGTAAAAAAATGCCCATTGTTTCCAAAGAAGAAAATTTAAGATAATAACAAAACTAAGATTGAAATCCGGGAAAACAAAGTCAACAAAGAAATGGTAAATTTATTAAAAGCAGATATTGAAATAGCAATAAAGTTATGATAGATGAAAACGTTCTAAGAAACAATATCATCTCGTCTAAAATAAATTAAATAAAGTTGAACAGACTCAGTTCTTAAATAGTTTGTTCTTTTGCTTAAGTCGTTACAGTCAGCTATTCTGGGATCAGTTGATTGTGGAATGAAATTTCATTAATGTTTATTTCTTCATTACCAGTTCAGTCAATTTCGTTATCATTCTGGTAATTCTATTTTTCCTATTGATATATCATATCTATACACCAAATAAAAGTTTTGACGTATAGTTGTAACTTAATAAGAACTGTTAAACGTATTTAGAAAAAGAAGTGAAATTTAGGAAAAAAGATAATTGGCTTAGAGTAAGAGGAACAAATGCTACAGAGTACCATGGAGCTAGTATATATAAAATAATGCGCTCAAATTAATAAAGATAGTTATTTTTTGTATTATTAGAATTTTTATTAGGTAGATATAAGATTATAGTTTTTATTTAATTGTTAAGGAAACCACGTATAAAATAAATTTTAAACAACGTCAGCGGACACAAACGTAGTACGCTCACTACTAAAAACTCCTAATATTAGAAATATTAAAAGCAAATCTTATCTATTTATAAATTGACACAATTATTTTAACAAAATATAGTCTGAGCTCCGAACAATAACAAAGACTATTATTTTCTGCTATCCGTCAAAGCCGCAAGCAATAATCAGTAAAAAAAAAACTTACCTCAGCATTCTGTCCCTTTTATCCGGCTCAATACCAATTTGCACGTCGTGAGCAGAAAACTTCCAAAGGGCTTCACTAGTCACCACTCCAAACAATAAGTCATATTTATTCTGAAAAAGCCTCCTCCCACTATCACTCCTCTTTTTGTGTACATTAAGATTGAAATTCATATTATTCAAAGGCCCAAAACTTGGGAAGTCCCCGGTAGAATACATCGTTAAGAAATCTTTAGCAAAGTCCGTCTTTATGACTACACCGTCAACGGAAGGTCCAAAAGCTGTTAAAAAGTTTGGAGGGGATATGTCTTTAGATAATAATTCTTCAATAGGCGCTTCTCGAAGGCAGTCGACTATGGTTTCGTGGTCTTTAGATAGATCATCTGGTATATTACAATTCATGTGTTTTGCTAATTTCAGTGAATAATATACAGGATCGTCTACTATCGCCCAGGAACTTAGCGCCGAGCCTGATAATAATATAGCTCTGTGAAATAAACCTGAAAGAAAAATGTATAAAGTAACGATATTATATCAAAAACAAAATAGGTCCATGAAATGAGGGGTTTGGATCGTCTCATTAAAATATTTAACACATTCTATTGTATCAGTCATCAAATTCTGTCTATGGAATATTTACTTTCTAACTGTCATTTTCTTGGAATTTTGTAAATGAGGGCCAAAAATGAAATTTTTCCTTAATAAACATTTACATCTGTTTTATAACTCGTAAGTAAAACATGTACCTACGCAGCAAAATTGTGCACTTTATTTACTTCGATGATGTTTCTTAATCAATTTTCAACTAACACAAAACCAAGTGCTCATACTAAATACCTGGCATAACCGTCGGGGATATCATGAGGAAATTAATGCAAGCGGCTCCTGACCCATGGCCCATTAGTGTTATGTTAGTTGGATCGCCTCCAAATAGGGCTATGTTCTGTTGCACCCAGTGTAACGCTGCAATCTGGTCCATCAGGCCATAGTTGGCTACTCTCGCTTTGAGTTGAGGAGCTGGATTTGCATTTAGGAAGCCTGCAATGAAATAAGGTTCTTTAGAATAAGATAAATTAAATGGCATTTTTGCATTTTATGGCAGACTTTGAATTTTTGCATTTTAGCGCGGCGAACGAATCTAGAAATTCCGTAAAGAAAATAAAAGCTAAAACCCCCCACTTCGCCTACCATGCTCAGCCGAGCGATCGCTTGATAAAAAATGCTATGCAATATAGCTTTACAGTGCAGTCGCACGTTTTTTTTTGAAAGAGATGGACGTATGATCCGATAGATTTTGATAAGGATCCAGTCCTTTACAGAATAGAATTGGAAACAAAAAGGGGAGGCGTTTGCCCAGCAGTGGGACCGAAATAACAAAGTATTTAAAAAACCTGTGAACTAGGATTAACGTGGTCCCGACCCTCAGCTATAAGGAAAACGAATTTGAAAAAGACTAAATATAGATATATAATATAAATTTTAATAGATCTCATTAATTTGTTGGAATGACACAGAAAAATATTTTTTTAATTAACCTTTATTGTCCCACTGCTGGGCAAAGGTCCTTCCAAACCTCTCTCTGTTAATTGTATAATTTTTAATAAAACAATTAAAAATTTAATATATCATAACATAAAAAAAAGTCACCCACAAGTTTTTTTCTTCCGGACAACCTTAGAAGACGAGGGTGTTATAACTCAATACACAACACTAAAAAAATTCTAGTAATTTCTAACAAATTGGTAAAAGCACTTGAAAAAATTAACTACATATGAACAAACTAAACTACTATCAGTACCACCGCTTTTAAATTGCAATTTATTTCTCATTTGCCAAACTACGTTATAAATCTCCCAAGGGGCAACTTTAATTTCAGACCAGTTGCATTTATATAGAAATGTTTTAAATATATTTTTGTAAATGTAATATCATGTTTTGTTACTATCTTGCCCGTTTCCCTCAAGAATATACAGGGACTAAATTATCCCAAGCTTCTCCTGTACTCATCAATCTGGTGATATGCGTTTGTAATTTACAGGATTTTGAGCAACACGTCTTTCTTACTGGATCCGTATTATTATTTTACTATTCCAATACATCTGGCGTTTTTTTTTTTTGCATGAGGAAAATACACACAAGTACAGTTCTGCATATTTATTTTACTCCAAAAAAAATATACAAAAGAAAATAACATAGAATAAAGTACATTAGTACAAGGGTGCTGCTTATTTCTAAAGAAATCTCTTCTAGCAGACCCAAGAGAGGAAACGAGAAGAAAAGGGTAACAGGCGTGTACTATAATATTATTATATAATAAACATACATACATAAGTACATACATACTTAAATAAATATATATACCATATAAATACAAATATACTTACTTAGACTAAATATACATTTATTATGCTAAAGAAAGATATATTGATTACCTTTCTGTAAAGATGACACTAACTCATAAAAAATAAAAACAGCAAATAATTTGTATACAGATTACACACACTAATACATTGCATATGTTGATTCGGGTTATACTTTGACAGAGGGGAAGGCAGCATATAGCTACTCCCTTTCAGTACGCAGTCCACCTTTGCGCCTCATTCTTTTAAGCTATGCTGTTTTATGTAATTTTACTAATTTGTGGTGAAATAAAGACTATTTGTATTGTATTGTACGCTGCCTGTGTTGATCGAAGTTTACAGGTACTCCTAATAATACAATTATTATGAGGTACGCAATTTAGTCACATAGGTATATTTTTCGTAGTATCAATAGATTTTATGTCAAAGTCGGCTTCGAAAAACATAAATCGACAAAATCGCAGGTTTTTATATAAAGAAGATATTAGGAGAACCCGAAACCAGAGAGCGTGTATGAAGAGAGTGATAAGTGCGGACGAAGAATGAGGAGGAAGGAGTTCTATAATGATCGTAGCTAAGTCCCTGCTTACCCCTTCGGAAGACAGGCGTGATGATATATGTATATGTATTAGATTAAATCACAGATTGATGACACGAAAACTTTTCCATTCACTGCTGTAAATGGAGCAAATTTTATCTCAATAGCTTTCTGACAAAATTGATTAAATACTTGATACTCTAAAAAAATTGTTGATAAAAATTTTATGACACAATTTGGAAACATAAAAAGCTTCGAAACTCGGGCATTGTAGAACAGTCTTTACTTTCCACGTTTTCACCGGATTCAGATTTAATTTCGCATTAAAGGACCCCAAGTTTGCTGGTGTCATTGACATTTACAATATTTTGAGAGATAAAAAAGACATCGGCTCTGAAGTTTTGACGGCTCTTTAATTCCTTTGTCGGAATTGAGATTAATTTTAGAGTAAAAAATACATAACATTTTTTTTGAGTTATTGTTTGAACTAGACTAAGAAATAAATAAAAAAATTAAAAAGCAATAGAATTTCCTAGAAGTTTAGTTTTAACGGAGTCTTGAGTTTAAAAAATGCAATAACACCAGCTACTTTTCCTCTTTTTAATTTATATAATACTAGCTGTTCCCCGCGGCTTCGCCCCGCGTGGGACTCGGTTATATCGTGCCCGAAAGTAGCCTATGTTTGACCTCAGGTCGTTAACTACATACCTACCAAATTTCATCATAATCGATTCAGCAGTTTAGCCGTGAAGAGGTGACAGACAGACAGACAGACTTTCGCATTAATAATATTAGTATGGACTAGCTGTTCCCCGCGGCTTCGCCCCGCGTTGGACTCGGTTATATCGCGCCCAAAAGTAGCCTATGTTTGACCTCAGGTCGTTAACTACATCCCTACCAAATTTCATCACAATCGGTCCAGCAGTTTAGCCGTGAAGAGGTGACAGACAGACAGACAGACAAACAGACAAACAGACAGACTTTCGCATTTATATTATTAGTATGGATAAGTGTAATTTGTACCATCATTGTGCCTAATGGCACAGAATATTTGGAGATCATTCATTTAAATCCAATGTAAAGAACATTTGAAAATGTTTCTAAGAAGCAAAAAGAAGTTCGTCTCAAAAAAAAACCCTATTCCCGTGTTGTTAAAGGTGATTAAAAAAATTACTTCTCAAATGAGCTTGTCTGTAAATTTTTTTTATCCGTTATCAATTGTAAATTAGATATAAGTAAAATTAGACACATTATCATCACTAGAATGCGTCTTTACATACATACATACTAATTAAAGCGAAACACGACCAGAATGCGTCAAACCATTAAATCCATAACGATAATTATAACGTACCTCAGAATTAATATTACGAAAATGTTATTCATTGAGCGAATTCGTCACGCAAAAGGTTAATTAAGGATCATTTAATTAGGCCTTTCTTTGCTTATTCAAACACGCACATTGCACATTAACAGGCGACCTAAATTACTACTTATGTTACTAGGCACTGCTTCTTACTAATATATTTCTGTAAACTTCCTATCTATCTATTCTAAAATTTAAGATCTGTGTTCTTGTCGGTGGAGTCTCTTCCAGTTGTTTCTATCTTCTGCTAGCCTTTTCCCCTCCTGATACGACACGACTCTCACTTTTACCTTTATTTATTCTACGAAACTTCTTCTTGGTCTATCTCTTCCGCGTCTTCCATAATGTTTTTCATAAAGTCGTCGTGCCGTATTAAATGTCCGTAATAATATATCTTTCCTAAGTAACTAAATAATCTTATAAATATATAATAAACTGTTTTAAGTGTTGTTCTAGATAATAAATAACTCACCTAATACTCCTAATCTGAAGTTTAGCGTAACTACAATCAGATCCGTATAGCTCGCCAACACAGCTCCGTCATACGGGTTCCCAGAACTGTAGGAGTAACTCTCCCCATGGATGTATACTAAAACTGGCAGTGCTAGTTTGGTTTCGTCCACTGAAAAAATAAAATCATCATTAGAGGAGCTAGTCAAAGAGCCGAACAAACTGTTTTTATATCGCAGCGACTAGGTACGCAATTTTGTATGCATACTGGCGTAGTGTTGTGTAACTCACTCTTTTTTATTGAGGATGAAGGAGGACCTCATTTTACCTCGTGAGGGGCTCGTGAGGTACCCCTCATTTGAGGTGAGCTCGTAAACCTCAGTGAGTAGTGAGGCCTCTCTTACTACTCACTGAGGTTTACGTACTCGCCTCAATCTCGTATATTTGAACGGAATGACTCCCTCTCTTATTCAACGTGAGGTATTGATATCGACTCACTCACTAATCTGTCGCATGTGGTGTTATCTGTGCCCCATGACTCGCGACAACGCGACGCGAAAAGTGAGGAGCTAAATGAGATGGTCCAAAGTTGAAAAACGTCGTGACGAATACCTCAAATGAGGTACCTCACGAAAGAGGGGCTCATTTCTATTCTGGCGCATACAGAGGACTGTATACATTTCTACTCATTGTAACTTGTGTAACCTGTGTATGACCAAATAAATGATTATGATGACGCTGGCTGAACACCTTGAAAGAATGGGAGAGGATTGTTGCGATCCACTTCGGGTCACTAAGCCATCGGAATTAGTGGTAGTGTGTAACATAGAAGCTTCCAAATGGTTTATTGTTACAAACGTATACTTATATAAATATATAAGTATTTTCTTCTCATCAAAAGTACTAATCAAACCTTTTCGAGAAATTTTCCTGACAAATCATAATATATTTTTGAAATAAATAAAGCTGATTTTTAACCGACTTCAAAAAAAAGGAGGAGGTTCTCAAATCGTCGGTGTTTTTTTTTTTTTTTTTATGTTTGCTCCGGATTACTCGAAGACGGCTGGACCGAATTGAAAAATTTGTTTTTAGTTCGAGAGGTTATACTTTCCAATTGGTCCCATATTCAGCAGGTCAGGATCTGATGATGGGATCTCGTATTCAAAACTAAAAAGTAGTTTCGTTTTTTAGGCAAAAACAATTATAATTAATACTACTCTCTGACAATCTAAAGCGCTTTCATTATAAACTTTGAAATTCACTGACTTGTGTAAACCCAGGAAATCAAACTTCGAAGTAAACAGTAGTCGATTAATTGACTGGAGAGAGCAAATATTGTTTCGCAATACAGAACATTGATTCTGTTTATATTGAATTAAATAAGCACACTCACATTAACTTTTAATTATTGTACAAACATATTAAAATTTATAAGTCTTTCTCATTTTATAACAGAAATGCAAAATGCATAACTTTGTTTGTTTGTAATAACTCTATTGTACTAAAACAAAAGTGAATACAAAAGCATAGAAATAAAATAAAAGTACAATGACAGACCAGAAAGGAATCTTTTATAGCAAAGAATTGGGGTTCGCGCGCGTTATTTTAAAATCTATGTTTAATAGTCAACCAGCGAGTGACAGTAAAGATTATAACTTTAATTTAGATATTCTGTTTTTAAAATATTTAATTATTTTGTTTAAAAATAAATATAATAGATACGGATATATTTATTCATAACGTAAACTTTCTAAATTCTCATTTTTTTAAATACTAAAATTAGAAATGTTCCAAAAATGGTTTATTTTTTTACTGTCTATCTATATAGCATATTTGTTTTTATTTTTGGAATAACATTAGCAAAATATAATGCTAAAACAATCAAATAGCATAGTAACTTCGTCAAAGGAAAACAACAAGGACAAAATCAAAGGTTGGTAGTCCGTTTGCGACACAGCAAAACAAGTAAATTGAACACAAAAAATAAAAAACCGGCCAAGTGCGAGTCGGACTCGCGCACCGAGGGTTCCGTACAAACCTGCAAGGTTTACAAAGTTCGTTCATTACGACAATCGAGTCATAACTATGGTATTTTTATTGCAAAATGAAATTCATAACATTACAATGGGGAAAGATGGAGGAGCATAAATTTAAGACAAAGATCTCTTTATCGTTTAAGTAATCCTTTATTTTAAGTAACCAAAAATTTAAGGTTTTCGGAATTTTTCCTTTATGTGTAAAACGTTGCTTCATGCCAAATTTCAAGATTTTAGGTCGACTGGAAGTACCCTTTGGGTTTTGATTCCCTTGCGAGTACTTGCGAGTTTCAAAATATGCAGCTTAAATTGCTGTTTCTTTTGATTGCGTTGACATAGAAGTTTGATTTTGCTACAGCTTAAAGGTATTATAGACCTGAGTATTTGGTATGAATTTCAATTTAATACCTCTACGCGTTTATGAGGAAATGGGTAGTAAGTTTAAAATTATTAAAAAAATATATATTATGTGATGTAACTAAAAATTTATGGTTTTCGTAATTTTTCCTTTATCTATGCTATAAGACGTTGCTTCGTACCAAATTTCAAGATTCTGAGTTCACGGGAAGCACCCTGTAGGTTTTGATTCCCTTGCAAGTGTCGAAAATTTGCGGCATAAACGGCTGTATCTTTTGATTGCGTTGGCTTAGAAGTTTGATTTTTTCACAGCTTCAAGGGACAGTAGACCTGAGTAATTGATATAAATTTCAGCTTCATACCTCCACGCGTTCCTGAGAAAAAGGGTCTTGACAGACGGACGGACGGACGGACGGACAGACGGACAACAAAGTGATCTTATAAGGGTTCCGTTTTTTCCTTTTGAGGTACGGAACCCTAATTAAGTATATTCGATTTTTTGTTCATAGAAATTCATTATCAATTTTCGTCAACTTTCTTAGGCGCTTGTCAATTATAATGCGCAATTAAACAAACAAAGCGAAACTCGCAGCCGAAACCAAAGACCGCTTTGTTTCGCAAATAAAATATTTTTATTATTTTCAAATACAATCATATTAATTATTTTTCATGTGGAAACTACAAGACAAATTGAGAAAAGACCAATTTTTATAGGGTGTCACAAAAAACGATCTTTTTTAATTTTTGTGTCTTTTGTTAAAAACAAAAATTAATATACACCGAAATTACTGGTACGTAAACACTTTTGTTTGTTCGTATTGTGTAGGTTGAAAGCACGGGAAATGATGTTGAAAATCATAGTTCTTCAGAACTTTTATAGGTGTCTACCATAGTTTCTTTAACGGCTGATGGCAACCGGAAACCAAGATCAACGAACGGCTTTAAGGTATCCACCAATCAGATGCTGATCTGAGCAAGGTCGCAGGCAGGCGCTTGATGCAGGCCACTTCCAACTGGTCATTTTGGAAATCCTTTGGGGGGGGCTTTGTGGCTGAATTGATGTAATGATAATGACGTATCTGAGACAAAAGTGATTCGTCCTTGCAATACTTGTTGGCTTAAATTCTAAACATGCTGAAGTTTAAACTAATATAGTATGAAATACTTACTTTGATAAGGAGCAAATATGTTTAAATACAAACAATCTTCACTTTGGTTCTTAAGATAAGGCATCAGTCTTTTTATATATTCTAATCTGCCCTTGGGCATTTTCTCTAAAATGGTCCGTTCGTCATCTAGATCTGGTAGTTTTTGTGGGCAAGCCGGACCTGGCCTGTCTGATACCCTAACTCCGTCCCATGGTGATGGTGTTCTCGTTGGACTGAATCTAAAACAAAAAAAAAATCATACAAATGAGCTAGCCCTAAAGTCCAAAAGTTATGACTCATCATCATATTTTTTGTGGTCAAACAACCATGCACACCCTGGTGTCAAAGTTCTTCGGAACTACCTCTCAGCCTTTAACGTGGTTCCTTTGACGACTACCAAATGGCAGTTAAACGTGCCTTCCGAAGCACGGAATCCTCTTTATTGTCAGAAAGTCAGGTGATAAGATACTAAACTGAAAACAACTAAACAAAGTACCCGTGAGAATCGAACCCACGACCCCCGAGTCAACAGGCTAACTCCATAACCACTGGACCACGGAGCAATAGGATACTAATTCAACCTTACTATACTTGATAATTGAAAATAACTAATTTGATCCCTTTTTTAAACAAACAATATAAGAAAACCTTTGATTATTTAAAGAAGAAAACATGACTTTGAACGCACTAATAATTAAAAATTTTGGACCCGAGTTCAAATATACTTAATTTAATGACTTACCTATTTGATCCAACCGGAGGAGTAGCATATGGTACACCAAGGAATACTTCAAGTGGACTCAAATATCTGTGCTCGTCCATAGCCAAAATAATGCCCTGTAATTTCCCATATTTAGTTTGAACTATCCTACTGCTTATTTTAAATTTCACATTAGATTTCGGGATCGGACTAGAAGGGTTTAGGTAAAACTTTTTGTAATCCTCATAGTTACTATAAGCACTGTTTTCAGAGTTGTAAAATTTGTTGTTATGTACAAAACTTTCACTATTGTAATAGGGGTTATGTTCAAAATTGACTTTAGTGTAATCTACATTCTCACTCGCGTGTTCATGTTCTTTATAATCTTCATCGTGATTATCATCATTTTGATCACCAACTTTAGCACTTTCACTGAAATGTCTATTCATATTTGCTGTATTTGAATTCACAGAGTGAACTGATAAACACGTCGCAACTAAAACACAGTATAAATTAAAACACACTACTTTTTGGGCGGTATTTTTGTATCTCTTTCCATTATTCTTGTTGAAATTACTACACATGCTCGAATAACTTTCAGTCCGTGGGTGGATGAGTCCGTTTTGAAACATATTTCGTCATGTTTTCATTTTTTTGTCTTCGTTTATTCGATTAAACGCCTCACTGATTCTTATCTCCTCATCTGTAACAAACAAAAGTTATTTATATTTCAGGGAGACAAGAAAATTGTGAGTCGACTAAAATTATGAACGTTTCCCCTTTCGTTCCGTTTATCATAATTTACTATTTCCCCCTTCCGTTTCTCACAGAATTTGTGAGATTAAGTAATTGTATTTTCGTTCGTAAACTTGATCTCGATCTAAAAATATTTTAAGTTTTTGCGTGTCAGATATATCTTTTAAAATTAAGATTGACAGCAGTCGTACAAATCAAGTGAAATATATTAATTAATAATCACACTGTTATTATAAAATTCTGCTTAATCTTTATTTAGTCCAATGTGCATCACAAGTTTATAAGACTTTTTTAACCTATTTTCCCACTCTTGGGCAAAGGTCTTCCCCATCTCCATCCAAAATTCTCTTTGCTCCGCCACATCCATATAATATAATGGTGCTTTATTTTTATCATAATAACGATGCTCATTTATTTAAATATTATTTTTTTTCACATTTGTAAGACCGGAATTCATGATCATTAGAGGAATTACGTAAGAAGCCGAGATACAATTCCGAAGAACTGACTTTGATAATAGTGTAACCCACACAATTTGATAATACTATAACGCTAATAGTAGAATTTATTCAAATATCTTTCTCATCCTTATATTAACTTATATTGTAGACTACCTTTCTTACCTTAATAAATCAAACAAAAAAAAATTAAGATAATTAAGATAAAACGACCTTTATTTTGATGTTTAACTACTTACAATCAAAGCATTAAGGTTATGGAAAGATGAGTAAAACCAAGATAATTAGAATTACTTATAAAAAAAAACTGGTAAGCATAAAGCGCTTTATTAAAAAATCTAGACACTAAGGAAAATTTAATAAGACAAAGTGAGATATTCTTTTGGCTTTTTGCAAAATTAAACTGTTTAGACTTCATTTATCATCGCCTTTTTCTTATTACGACCTAGAAACAAAGTACTTAATCTTTTTAGGGTTTAACACTGTAATTCAATTTAAAAAATATAAATTTCTTTGTAAGAATAATACATATTGAGCACTAATATTTTGGAAAAAAAAGTGTGATACATTAATTCTTACTCCTATTTCAGTCTTTCATTGTCGTCTCAATGGAGTTCTTTTAAAAAGATTTCAGTATATAATGATCTTTTTTTTCACTATACAAATATATCAAATTCTTTTTAAACTAACTTTATATTTCAATTTAAAATACCATTGACGTAAGTTACGTTTGCAAAACATTAATGAAACAAAAAGTTATCTCGAGTCGAAATCCTACAATTCTGATGAAGACAGGTGTCGCTGCGGGAGTATCCGAACCACTTGGTGTCGTACCCCGCCTCTGCCGCAGCCTGTTCAGTGGACGACTTGATGGTGGCCTCACACTGGGCTAATCAAATCTTTAGTTTGTCATTGACACGAAAAGAAGAAGATCCTAAAATTTTACTCTTCAAGCAAAAAAATATTTGTATAAGAATTTAGTAGTTGTTTTCTCAGGTTAGCTGGATACAATATTGTTATAACCGGAGATAGAACACGCACTTATTTACTTGAAAAGTCTGTTATATTCTGCGCGCGGGGTGGGACACAATAAGTATTAACACTAATGCATTATTCGAACATATCGCTACGCACGCACTTGAGAATAATATTTAACACAAGCATAAAATACACGCATACAAGTACAAGTAGATACAATTTGGCAGTGGGGGTATCTGTCGAAACTCCAGTTGATTTAATGCTCTAATGCTACCACCACACTTGGCCACTACACTTCGCCACCACATTGGCTCGTATACAAATATATACGAATATTTGCACATTCGTCCCTGTGTGGACGGTATATTTGCCAAAACTTTGGCGTTATTTTCCTACTTTGCCTATTCGTCAAATATTTTGGCAAATACGCGAATAGCCAAGTGTGGTGGTAGCATTTTTTTTAAAGCCTTAATTGTCCCACTGCTGGGCAAGGGCCTTCCCTCTTAGAATTAGGAGCAGTAAATAATCATCATCATTTAGTTTAGGTGTTACGCTCAATCGACCGTACACACCCTGGTGTCAGAGTTCTAACAATAAAACTTCTTATGGGTTTTCATAAATAAATAAATATTTAAGGACAAATCACACATTGAGTTAGCCCCAAAGTAAGTTCGAGAGTTGTGTTATAGGATATAAACTCAATGATACTATATTTTATAACAAATACATATATAGATAAACATTAAAGACCCAGGCCAATCAGAAAAATACAATTTTTTATCTCGACCTAACCGGGGATCGATCTCGGGACCTCTTCAGTAGCAGGCAGGCATGTTAAATCTGCCACGGAGGTCGTCAAAACGTAATAAAAGTTCACGATCGTGTCAAAGCATCACATCTATATTCTCTACACTTTGTACTGCGGCCGACCGCAAGAGATGGGCTGTAGAGATATCTTTTACTGCTCGTAATATTTTGGTTGATGGAAACAAGTGGGCAACTGGGATTGTTGATTAATTCCAACGGGATTGTAAAATTTTAAACAAATTATAATAAAATGTAATTCTAAACCGCTTAACATATAAGTTAAGCCTTCCTTTTTAGTTGTTAACCCGCTCTTTAAAAACAATATTTTTTTAATTTGTAAACAAAAGGTTTGTTATAATGAAAAATAAAGTCATGTCACCTTATATGAGTCAATTGCAACTGCAGCCATTATTTAAATAGCCTGTTTTTCAGCCATCCATTTATTCCATCTCTTCTCGAACGAAATTCTTATTCAAAGAACGCTTTCTGGTCGTGGTCCTGTTTTGGTTATCTATAAGAAAATGTCTCTATCTTTTGTTTTTTGTAGTCCTGATATATATAATACTAGCTGTTCCCCGCGGCTTCGCCCCGGGTGGGACTCGGTTATATCGCGCCCAAAAGTAGCCTATGTTTGACCTCAGGTCGTTAACTACATCCCTACCAAATTTATTTAATACTAGCTGTTACCCGCGGCTCCGCCCGCGTGTAGGTCGCTTTCGCGTAACCTGTGTTACATTGAAATGAAATGACGCAATCGAAGTAGCCAGGACATTATTCAAATATAAACAAATATCATGTTTCAGAGTTAAGTTCAAAGAATCTCTTTGTAGACAACATTAGCAGTTCTTCTCTCAGAGGTTAATAAAAATAGATTTTCGGCGCTACTGACCCGCGAGCAAGCCACATACAGTTGTCCATGCGAGAAACATCTTGTTCTTAGGTCGATGACAGCTGCTTTTAGGGTTTGTCCCTGCGACTTATTTATCGTCATAGCAAAGCATACAGCAACTGGAAACTGGGTGCTTTTAAATTGAAAGGGGTAATTGTTGGGGATGAGTGGTATTCGAGGTATGTACACCGTTTCGCCTGAACCACACCCTGTGAGAATTTCGGCCTGTATTAAGTTGCGCTGCAAAACCGTTACTTTGAGTCGGGTCCCGTTGCATAGTTTAGGCGGAGAAAGATTTCTTAGGAGCATAATGGGAACGCCGACTTTAAGGGTAATGTTATGAGCAGGAAGACCACTTGCAGCCAATGAACTCAAAAACTCGATAGGGTGGGTGGTAGCATCATCCTGATGCACAACACTGTTATATGACGTGTAAATCACTTCATCCCCGACAATTTCCGCCAAAACCTTGAGTTTCGGTAAACGTTTCCGAAGCCCGAGATGACGCATGACGCTCGCGGTCAGCGGACAACCGAGACTCTCTGTCAGAAGAAGTTTCTTAAGACCGAGACAATGCATGGCGTTGCCTATCTTCATCGAGTCGCATCTGTCTATCCGCATTTGATTCTTGAGATCTAGCTAACCTTCTGCTTTTAGCTATTCTGGAATGATGCGCCAGATTAGATCGTTTCCTCCTAGGCATTATTTAAAATAATTAAAATTCCTTAAATCAGGTGAATTTAAATCAACTGCAAATATTTTAAGGGCAGATTCAGACAGACCACTCAACTGAACAACTTTCCTAAATAAACTAATGTCGAAATACGAATAAAAATTTTTGACCTCCCATACAAATTGAGAATCTGATCTAGTTTAGTATGGAGTGAAAAATAAAATTTCGTATTTCGATATGTTTATTTGAAAAAGTTGTTCAGTATAGTGGTCTGTATCTGCCCTTAAAATATTTGCAGTTGATTTGTGTCCACCTTATAATAATATACGACACGATCGTATGTACCGTCAAACATCAAATTCAATTTTCAATTCAAGCAAGACAACTAACAATAGCGAATCAAACCGTCCATTTACCAAACCAATTAATAGACAACAACCAAAGAACCAATCCAAAAGAACCACAAAGACAAATAGTTACCATCAAATTTTTTAATTTGCTAAGGTTAATTTCAATCTGCTATATCATAATGCGAAAACGTAACCATAGCGAGTTGTAAAGTGAGTCAGCGCCATCTATTGAGATTTTATGTTACTAAATTTACGATCAAATTTAATGCGTTATTTTATTAAAATTAATAGGTGCAGTGCGTGTTTTCTTCTTTATTGATATGGATAATATAAAGTAGAAATCCTAGCCTTATCTAAATTTAATTAAACGTAAGTAAACGCATTAAAAGTTTTGAAGCAGTGTTTGAAGTAAATTTTCAATCGACCATAACTTCTTTTTCCCTCAACCGATTTTGACGAAACAAAGTTTTGACAACGCTCCTAATTATATGTAATCCAACTGTGAAAACCGCGTTTAAATCGGTTAAGTATTTTCGAAGTTATAACGTACCAGACAGACATACATACATACATACAGACAGACAAAAATTCCAAAAACTGTCTTTTTGGTTTCTGTTACTCTTTTTTAATCGCACTCTATCAGTTTTTTTGAAAAATATTAAATGTACAGACTCTCGCATTTTAGTGTCTTATTATATGTATAGATGAAATGTATCATTTAATATTTTCGTAAAATGACCTGTCCCAGTTGCCAAAGTAAGATGCAACAACTTACTAAGTTTGAATTCCCAAATGATTTCACGTTTGATTAACCACAGCAAGTTAAGAAGTATCTTTGACCTAACCACTATCAGAAAAGTTGGACTCTTACCCATTAGAGCAACTATTTTATAAGTGTAGCGCGCAACTGGCTAAAATCTTTAGAAAAAGAGAAAATATTAAAAAAAACTAAATAGTCTATTTCGCCGGTTGGTTCACTGAATTCAGACACAATAAAAAAAATGTTTTATGACAATCCCGTGCCGGAAACAATCGGAAAAAAGAAACGAGAAAAAGTTTAAAATGATATACATTCAACAAAAGGCCATATTCCAAATCCAGAATTGATCTTTGAAGAAACTAACTACCAAATCTGATTATGATGGCTACGACCCTCACCAACGAGAAGAACGACTGAAGATAAATTAAAATAATTGGTCTCATGACTGGTTTATTAATATTTGAGTTGGAAGCATAGCGCAATTTATCGAAAAAGTATTTTCGGATTTAAATCAAAATATAAATTATTTGGACAGAAAACATAAATTATTCATAGATAGGGCTGGTAGAATAACTTCAAATCGCGTATCTAACATTTGCTTGGCTGATTTTACTTATCCGTAAGATTGTTTTGTTCATTAAGTGGGCCGTTTGCCTGTTTGCCTACTTAAAAAATTTTAAACTTCTAAACTAGATAATAGAAAAAGGTTTTATCAATATAGGTCTAGTACAAGATGCTAAAATAAAATATAATTGTTAATCTAAATACTCAGATACATTACTATCACTTCACTATCAAAAACAAAGTCGCTTTCTCTGTCCCTATATCCATTTGTATGCTTAAATCTTTAAAACTACGCATCGGATTTTGATGCGGTATTTTTTAATAGATAAAGTGATTCAAGAGGAAGTTTTTTACGCCCATGCGAAGCCGGGGCGGGTCGCTAGTAGGTCGTATAGAAGCAGGTGCTTAAGATCTTTTAGCTGGGATATACCAAACGTTCGCTCTACTTGTAACTTAACTCTATAATTCGACCCCTTTCAAAGTTTGTAACTTGAACCAGAGTATCAACTACGGACGTAGACGTCATATCGCTGCTAACATTTATTCGATGACCTTTAGTGTCGAAGAAATCTACTCGCCTCCTCTGTACATGGTTAAAATTTCCAGGTTCTTAAAAACAAATACCTACTAGTGGTTCTGTGAACAGTAGACCTCGCGAACCTCCTCCGTTAACCTCCATTCCCTTTATTTCATAATTCTATAGATAGGTATTTCCATTCTGTTAATTATTTTTCCTCGTCTATTCTCAAAAGAATGATATTTTCCATTGTTACTACAAAAAAAAAAGAAAAAAAAATAAATACGACCAGCATCTTGTATGACGTCAACCTTTCTCGGGAATGCTATTGCTAGTAGTTTGCCACTAGTTAGTACTAGCTCCATAGGAGCTTGTGAAATTTTGTCTTGCTTAGACCCTAATCAATTTAAAAATGTATTTATTGTATGAGTCACTGTTAAGAATATTTTGGACTCAAAAATATTATGTAATGTTTTTGTACAAGAAACTAGCTTTTGTTCGAGGCTTTGCCCTTGGGAACAGTGCTTTTCCCGGGATGAAAGGTACCCTATTTCCTTCTCCTGGTTCTAAGCTACCTCCCTACCAATTTCAGCCAAATCAGTTCAGCCGTTCTTGAGTTATAAATTGTGTAACTAACACGACTTTCTTTTTAAACGGTTTTATTTAGCTCACCCCGTTTGTTTTATTATTTATTCTTGGGTCAAATTTAGTAATTCAAATTTCACCCTCTTCCTGTCAACCGATTAATCTGAAATTTTTTATACACTTTGGATTTTGGTGACAATACAATTATGTTTATTCATTATCATTATAAATTCAAGATGGCCGCCGCTACAAAATGGCGGATAACTTAGGTTTTATCAATCCCATCAACATGGGTATCAAATGAAAGGTCTCAAGAAGTAGAATACAATTTGGTATGCAAAATTGAAATCTAAGATGGCCGCCGCTACCAAATGGCTGATAACAATTTTTTATCAATCCCACCAATATGAGTATCAAATATAAGGGCTTGACAAGAAGAATACAGTGCACTATACAACCTCAATATTTAAGATGGGCGCAGCCACTAAATGGCGTATAATAATATTTAAATTTAGAAATTGAATCTGTAATTTAGGTATCTGATTAATCCAGCCTGAATCCACCACTCAAGTCAAGATTTTGTATCGTGTTGAGGACTGTGTGGCGTTAGGGTGGCTAAAATGATACGTCGTTAGCAGTACACCACCCAAGTTAAGGTGAAAGGTTAAAACGCGCCGAGAACTGTATGGCATTAGCGTGGATAAAAATGATATGCAATAAACTAACGGGCAAGAAACCTGGCAATAATGAAGCACTAAATGAATTAAACAGAATGCGAAATAAAAACTAAAAACTAGAAAATAAAAATAGGTAAAAAAACTTTTTAAGTTAAACGGTTTTATGTTAAACATACATTGCAATGTTTAAGATAAATGTACTAAAAACCAAAAAATTATAAAATAGATACAGTCGTGGGAATTATAAACATATGCATAGACTAGACTAAAATAAAACCGTGGGGCACGTCAATTGTCTACAATCGTTGATTAAAATGTTTGTTTTGTAATGTTACACTATAATTAGGCAGTTGTTCAACCGACAACGATGGACGTGTGATAAGTAGGGCTAGAATGTGGAAACAAGTTAGCAAGCTCGATTATAAGCGAGTTTTAGGGTTTCATAGTGGTGAGCGAGTAGTACTTTTATCATATGTTTTGTCGATTAAAGACAAACTACGAGCAGTGAAACGATTCCTCGCCAGCCAGCAGTGTGAATGTCCAACGATAAACTAGTTGAAACATCTCTTTTATTTACAGTGTATAACTATTGGAATTTCCATGAGCAAGAAAATAGTAAGTAATTTCCTCACCGTCTGCGGGCCAACTGCCTAACGACGAATTAAACGATTCTTCTATCGCACATTAAGTCGATAATTTGTAGACAATTGACGTGCCCCACGGTTTTATTTTAGTCTAGTCTATGCATATGTTTATAATTCCCACGACTGTATCTATTTTATTATTTTTTTGGTTTTTAGTACATTTATCTTAAACATTGCAATGTATGTTTAACATAAAACCGTTTAACTTAAAAAGTTTTTTTACCTATTTTTTATATACCTATAAGAAGATTAATTTTATAGATAGAACCACAGACCAGATGGTCGGATGAGGTGAAAAAGGTCGCAGGCAAGCGCTGAAGTAGGCCACTTCCAACCGGTCATTCTAAAAATTTTAGATCTCTCACCTATGTCCAGCAGTGAACAGCCTGTGGCTGAAATGATGATGATGAGGCATTTAGAGCCGATGCGTCTATATCAAGTAGTATTTAAAGTCAATCGTAGTCTATTGTTCATTATTGAACCAATGTCACTTTGTTTGTTTCCATTTTTACCCGACTACGGCGAAACCAAAAGGAAGGGTAATGATTTTGGCAGTGTATGTAAGTATGTAAGTATGTAAGTATGTAAGTATGTAAGTATGTAAGTATGTAAGTATGTAAGTATGTATGTATGTGAGTATGTAAGTATGTGAGTATGTAAGTATGTAAGTATGTAAGTATGTAAGTATGTAAGTATGTAAGTATGTAAGTATGTAAGTATGTAAGTATGTATGTTCCACCGTAGCGCCTAAACTACTGGACCGATTATAAATGGATGATAGGAACACTTTTAAACGAACATTGTTGGTAAACAGCCACTATACAGTGGGTGCGACCACAGCTTTACAATGACCATTTTGTACCTCTGCATTTCTGAATTTCTATATCAATTGGATTTCTATCTCAATAATTTCCTTGTTCCATCCTTTTTAGACACCACGTAGTCGGGTTATAGTTTTTTTTTTTAACTTAATTTTTATTCTAGTCAGTTTTTAAATGGGACTACTGAATATAAATAAATGATCCCAGTGTGCTTTGACCCTTATATCCAAAAGTTTCGGATTTATTTCCTTGAGTTACGCCATGTTACATTCGGAGGAGGAAAACATTAGGAACAAATTTGCGAGTTATTCATTCGTATGAGAAAAAGATACGTGGAAAATTGTTGCTTGTATGCTAGACATGTTCTACACAAAACATCTACATCTATATACATATCTATACATATAATAAAATTGTAATAGGCTGATATCTGTACATTAAATATACATACATACATATCATCACGCTTGTCTCCCGTAGGGGTAGGCAGAGACTAGAGATTTCCATTTCATATACATTAAATATATTGAAGAAAAACTTACATGATTTTTTTTTGTACAGAATTTAATGGTGTATATATTTCCGATGTTGGTTTTAATTTGAAATACTGTAACGGAACGCAGGATAAATGAAAATATGTTCTTACGAGTAAGGTAATATACCAAGCGTAGATTTATCATGACAAAATGATAATGATAATGATAATCAAAGAGAAGTCTCATGCAATGAGACTGACGAAAGGTGTACTTACACAAAGCGGATTTGACTGGAAAAGTCGGTAAGGCATCCTGGAAATACATACGGCGACCAATTCGCAGTCCACTTAAAAAATCACATGAATTGAGAGTACCTGAAATCGGTGAGTATGTATGTCGAAAATAATGAGTGTGGAGGAAGCGAGAGAGGTCCGAATCGATCGTAGCAAGTGGAAATCCCTGTGAGAGCTGTGAGAGACAGGCGTGATGATATACTATGGGGTATGGATTGGGGTGGGGCTGGTGTACTTTTGCGATCTCGTGGGATCTGAGGCGAACTTAAAGCGGCTAAAAGAATTACCGCATCGGTGACATAAAATTCAAAGCGGCCTCGAGAGGGGCATAACTTGAAAAGTAGGAGCACATCAAGAATACTGCTACAAGAAGACAAAGAAGACGAAGAGAATAACTGAAACTGAGACAAACTCAAAGACCTAGAAGACAGAAGCTGGCCTCTGGCCGAGAAGGCAAGCGAGGCGTACGTGTGAACGTAAGCCCCCTAAATATGGGGGAAAGTTATTAAACTGCAATGATTGCATAGATAGGCGACACTATAGAGAACTTGTAGGGAGATCAAGCAGGTGCGACTGGAAAATGATGCGAAATGCTAGTACAGCGCACTCTCCCTAGATTCAGCTCGTATAACCAAGAGGTTGGTAGAGCCATGGGAGGTGGAGGGAAAACGTGACGATATGTAGCACGTATGAATTGCTAGCAAAATAATAAAGAAATTATGCTTTGTAGTTGAGCCAGCTACTTCACATATTCTTTACCGAAAACAATATTGTGGCCTATTCACATTGAAATTGCTATGGCATGAGATGCGCATAGATTTGAATATGGAAACAATACACATCGCCCGCTCATTCATTATGAATGAGTTCACACGATTCCGACCCGATCCGACACATAGGTTGAATAAGTAAAATCAGTTAAGACTTTTTTCATGTTTTAATGGGTATATAATATGTTTTTATTGGCCGGCGGCAAAAGATAGGCGAGCGGTCACCATAGCCTTTTACAGCTTGTAGCCTGTAGTGTATTAATAGATGTATAAAAGTAGCTATACGAGTATATAATTGTCATATATATTGTTTAGATTAAGGATGGAGATTTTTTATAACAATGACATACATTTTAATTAATTTGTAATTTAATTACTAATTTGTGTAAACGAGAATGATTTTCATTTTTTTTAGGTTGTTTGTTTCCCTCACTAGTGATTTTAAAATTATGTGCCTATTTGCATGCTATAAATATATGGCTGTATAAGAGGTTGATTATTATATATGTATGCCATCTTTTGTGTACCTTATGCAAACGCAAATAAAGACTTATTCTATTCTATTCTATTCATATATGTGTAATGTCAGTAAACTCAATCGTCTCATCTCTACATGGCGACCCTGCCATGTGCTGACTCACGACCACTGAATTTATTATGAAACTATACTGACATTTTTAACTGACACCGGCTTTGGTTAAGGCCTAAATTGCCATGCAACAATACCAGTAATTTCATCACCAGCTTTCTACTCTTCGAACCAGAAAAAAACAATGCAAGCACTGCTGTTTGGTAGCAGAAATAAATGAAAAAGAGGTACCTATACTGGAAAAGCTCGATAGTCTAGCGCGGCGTGCGTGTTCATAACGAAAGCGCGCGTCAAGCGATGGCGAGTGCGCGGCAATGTTTGAATTGGTCGCCATTAGTGGCAATTTCCATCTTGAGTTTCTCCGTGCTTCGGAAGGCACGTTAAGCCGTTGGTCCCGGCTGCTATCGGTAGATGGCAGTCGTAAGGCTATGTCAGAGCCTGAAAAATCTTACTTAGCCACTAACACACCCAGATCATGTTCCTGTTGGTCTGGTTTCCCTGTATAAAAAGGGTTACGGAGGTAGCTCCATTGCAATAACCAGTACCACCAAATCAAGACCATGATTAATAGAGTATCATGGAACGGACGAGCTCGGACGAAGAAGTGAAGTACCTAAACAGATGACTTATATAGTATATACCTCTCATAAGGTCTGCCTCTAGTACAGTATATAATATACTGAAATTCTTTACATATGAGACCATTTTTTCTTGCTAAAAATTATGCCGTAATTTTTTTATGCTTACATTTAAGTAACATGATCACTCCACCCAAACTAAGTATTAAACAACATAAAAAGCACTTCAAACTGTCATTTAAAAGATACTTCAACAGAATTTTTGCTTTGTAACTTTATCTCAAATACAACTAAAGTTGTACTAAGCACTAGAAATGCTTCAGTGGACTACAAAGGGTCGTCAAGAAATATCATAAGAAAATAGCGACCAAGATTCCTTTGTTCTAGAAAATTGAAGTCATTATTTCATTAGTAATGTTATGTCTAACTAATGGAGGAAAATGTTAGTAATTAGAAAAGCTTTTAGATAATAAGAGAAAAACTTATGAAAGTGTCAGAACTTATAGATTTGCGACCTTTGCTTCATAATGGACGACGAAAAGGGTGTAAAAAGATTTGTGAATGGTTGGCAACGTGCAAGTGACCTGCTGTTGCAAGCGTCCATAGGTTGCTGTGACCACTTTCCATCAGATGCCGCATGTCTATTTTCCTTCTAAATGGTATAAAAAACTGTAAATTCCTTTCGGAGCAAAATTTTTTGTGTTGTGTTTTTCGACAGAACAGAGTATATCTTTCTTTGATAGAACAAGGAAGTCTATTTGATTGGCACTAACGGAGGCTGCGTGTCATAAAGACCAAGATGCTGCACTTGATGTAGGAAGTGATGTGAAAAACTGCGTGAGAAACTTTCACATACGAAACGATCTTCAACATGTTCGTGACATAGCTGGAAAGTTGCAGAAGAGACGTCTGCAACGGTACACGGCCACGTCTTACAGAGGCTCGCAATTGCGTTGGAGACAAAACGTTTTAATTTATTGAAAACAGCACTGAACTTAAAATACTAAAAAGACAATAAACAAAACAGATTTCGAACGTAAATTTAGACGAAAAAGTTTTTGTGACAGTTTGTTTAGGAAATTCACATCGTCGCATTTCTGTTTACCCTTCGTATCACACAAAATCAATTCGAACGTGTTCACACGAAAAACTGGCTCACATTTTCGCTGCCCCTCAATAACGGGATCCGAAAGGAAATGTGATAATTTATCCTATAATAATATACGCTGACACGAAACGATCCTACGGGCATCGTGCGTGCTGTCCCTTACTATCCGCGCACATAAAAACAAAACAACAATTCAATCTCCAGAAAACCTATTAGATTGCTACTTTTGTTAGAAGTGTACGATTGCGAGAAGGGAAAAAGGTTCGATGGTAATCGTTCATTTCGATGATGCTGTTTCGGACGTTTACATACAATGAACTGTTTCAAGATGGGTCGTTCTGAAGGGTCAGCTGTATATTGGGATAATTAGATGTAAGCTGTTAGTACTACCATGTCACAGGGTAATTGACTAGATGATTATAATCTTTGCGGAAAGGAATTTCTGAGATTTTGGTTCGTAGTTTATTATTTATTTATTAGGAATCTTCTAAGTTCGTAGGTTTAATATATAATAATCCTATTGTTTTTGAACTTTTTTGTATGTATGACCTTGCCTTTCATTCATTTATTCAGCATTCCCTTTGATGAATTCTGTATGTATATTTAAGAGTTATTTTTTTTCAACTACGAGACACATTCTGTCCCTTAATCTTTCACAACATCTGTGGAAAGCTATTCTGTGGTCTAAGAATGGGTTAAGAAACCACAGATTCTGTGACCAATTACAAAAGTAATTTAACCCCTTTTTTCTTTTGCTATTAAGAGCTCCCTGAAATGCAACTATGAAGACTTGTATTGATGTTAACGTATCATTAAAAAATATTCCGTGTATCTGAATGTGTTACTACCAAACACGCGATAAAGAGCTTAGTGTCATTGACAATAAGATTTGATTTTCATAGCATTCAAACATCGCAATCGAGCGAATTGTCTGTAATAAACGTGAGCACTAGAGCGGTACAGTAAATTGACACTAATTTGACGTTACACCCATCCGACAACTGTACGCAATTGTACCAAACAAATCTCAACTCAAAAACAGTACAAATAAAGACTATTTTAACGGTACAAAGAAAAGGGGCGAGTTTACAAAACTTTTTATGTTGATAAGATCGTGTATCTTTTACAGAGAAAGTAAATTGAAATGAGATATAATAAGTACTTCAATAACGCTGAGACAGGTAATAATATGTTGGGGCGTAGACACGAGTAAGGAATGTAATTGAGAACGCTTTATTAGGGAATAATACAACAGATATGATTTAAATTATGAAAATGATGTCACTTTTGTTTTCCTCTCTTTTTACTTTTGAATTTATGAAAATTCTTTACAAAATATTTTGTGCTAAATTAGTTAAACTCAGGGAGCATTTATTGAGTTTTTTATTTAAATAAAGGTGAAGATGAAATTTATCAGGAAGGTTGATTGTGACTAGGAGACGTCCGCTAAGAAAGGATTTTTGGAAATTCTATCCCTAAGGGGGTGAAATAGGGGTTGCCAGTTTGTATGAAACTTCGTCATTTTTAAAGTGAGACGTGAAATTTTAAATTTAATTTTAGTAGTTAGTAAAATATAATAATGCATTTATTGTATTTTGAAAATTACATCCCTATAGAGGTCAAATAGGGGTTGCATGTTTGTATGAATCTGCGTCATTTTCTAAGCGAGACACATGGTAGTTTTAGTTAGTGGTTAATAAAAAATAACCCTTCCACAAACATTTCAAGAACAAAATTATGCAAATCGTTCAAGCCATTCTCGAGTTTTAGCCAGACTAATGAACAGCAATTATTGATTTTTATATATAAAGATTATACATCTGAATATGACATCATGTAATCTAACTGGAATCTATCGCATAGCGTCTCGAATGTCGTGGTCTTTAGCTTGATGTCGAAATTCCGACGTAATGAAAATACCAATATGGGGTAAGAATTTAGTTCTGCACAATACTCTTCTTAAAATCATTTTGTATTTAGATTTGCTATTTTTCCCTACGAGACCGAATCAGATATGAGATCCGTAGGAGAACATAGCCCAGCGGATTTACTCTTCGAAGTGGCAGTGGGCGGGGCACATAGCGCACTGAACCGATGGCCGATGGGGTAGAAAGGTTCTCGATTGGCGACCACACGTAAGTGCAGCATCGAACACTCACCGACCAGATGGTCAGATGACCTGAAGAAGGTCGCAGCGCAGGTCCCTCGAACCGGTCTTTTTGGAAATTCTTGGGGGAGGCCTATGTCCAGCGATAGACAGCCTGCGGCTTAAATGATAATAACGATTTTTAATATTGATTGCTTGGTTTTGACTGCCATTTGAAATGATCTCCTCTCATGTAAGCGTTTTCCCGGTTGCTTTCTTAAGGCGCTGTGCATCAGGTGAATACCGTAAAACGTCTATTTTTTCGTCGCGCAGTTAGCTTTATTCTTCATTGAATACAAGCATGAAAAAAATACGAAGTATAGTTCAAGGATCAAAATGAATGATTACATCAAAATATTTAAAAAAAAAAATAAAATCTAGCTAAATAAAATAGCAAAAAAGCTATATCCAGAAAAGGTTTCGTCGCGAATTACTTGATATCTTCAGCGACAACTACCAATTTTTTTACGTCTATAAAAAGAATAACATAATGACCCAGATGGATACCTAAAAAAATTACAATATTTAGTCATAATTATTGAAATATTAAATTAAAACTGGAAAATTTCACCCGAAATGGCATTGAACGGAGACTAGTGACAGGCCAACCCAGTATCGCCACTTTCAACCTTATTTCATTACGCGTACGTACTATAATCGCACTTCACTCCTCTTAAATACCTAAGGGTTGGGGATACAGCGCCTTTAACTAACTGCTTCGAAACCCAAAATCCGCTTTCCTGCTTTTTCTCCTACACTTTGACCGGTCTTCGGAATACTTAGTTGTGTAAACCATTAGCACGCATGGTTTACTGTGACGTCGAGTCAGAATGCGCATGATGTCATATAAAGAGAAACAAATGATGTCAAAATCAAGCACTCAATTTCAGGCTGAATCCAGAATTCCACTCAATATATTCATAGAATTCCTGATGCGACGAAATACACCCACACATCGTTATGACGCCCAGACAGCTTTCTAATTTTCCTTAATTCTGCACTTCAATTTCTATATTAAATCCTGTTTCGAAAAAAAGTTGGGTAGTCCATTTATAAAAATCTAAAAATAACTTTGTCTTAGTTTGGCAAAGTTGAATAACAATAGATTAAAAAAAAAAATGCACCGCGCGCGATTCCCTATGTATGCTTGAATCTCGCAACAGATTTTGATGCGGTTTTTTTAATAGATAGAGTAATTCAAAAGGAAGTTTTTTTATGCCGATGCGAAGCCGGGCGGGTCGCTAGTACCTAATAAAAGGCTGTAATTGAAAAATCCTTAAAAACTTACACTAATGGTACAAGATAAACACACAATCCTTCTCTGAATGGCTGTCTACAGATTGCAGATCGCTGTAAAGAGTAATGGAATTGTAATAATTTAGAAAAAAACATGAAGTACCTGTGGATAAATAATAATATTATAGGTTATAGATGCTCAATAAAATGAGAATGCCACTTTTATTGAACTCTTTAAATGTTATGTTCAGGTAGTGCCGGCATTAACAAAATCCTTAATTCTTTGAATTTGCGTGAGATATGTACTGTCAATTGACAAGCTATCGTAGATAAGAATAGAATACTCAAGGGTCTTTCTGATTTCAAAAGCCGAGATAAACTTCGGATTACAGACCTAGCGGAGTAAGTAAGTATTACAAACATCAGCCTAGTAAGTAGTTTCGCAAAGGAAAATTCAAACGAAATAAACAAAACAACATCAGTAAAAGGAATAAAAATATTCATGAATACTAAGAGCCGCGTGACAACTATCACACTCGATGTGAATACAAACTTTTACGAGAATGTGCTGGTACCTCCCGCGCGAAAACCATTTGCGATGAACCCATTGTGTTTCGTATTTCTTTTGGAATCGTGCTGAAATGTTGACATTGAAGAGTTTTTGTGGAATAGTTTTGCCTTTTTATAATAAAAAAAATTGACGAGATATTTTGAAAAATTTAAACAGAACCAGTGTGTGATGATGGTTACATATATTTATAACGTAACAAAATAATCTTTATTGCTTCAAAGAATTGTAATCAAAAAATATCACAAATTTTTAAGTCCAATAAATGGCATGTACTACCGACGGCCATAACATTTCAACTCATTTAAATATATGAAATACTAGCTTTAACCGGGGCTCCGCTCAGCGCTGGGAATTACGAAGTAAAATATAGTCTTTGTGTTGTTTCAGGGTCTAAGTAATCTCCAGTCCAAATTATACTCGTAATCAAATCAAGAAAGAGTAACATATCCATACATTCTTACAAACTTTCACGTTTATAATACTTATATCAGTAGGAATTAGTTTGGTTTGGTTTGTGATATTATAGTGCTTGTGTGTTGTGACATTAAAGTGCCTTTAGGCGTATGAATTCTAGAATAAAACTAATTCTTCATTTTCCGTGCCTGTCGGTAAAGTCACCTAAAGACAGATCATATGGTTATTCCCCAATTATTTTGTTAATTGTTCTGTTTTCTCTTGTACTGTGTGATATATTTTCCCTAAAAATACTTATTTACTTTAGAATAGAATGCTATTCTACAGTTGACTGGAATCAACAGAGAATCCATCAACAACAGCATTTCCCAAGATCGTGGGTGGCTGGTTGACTTTTTAAAAACAACTATTAAATACCAGGATGATGATGATCAAAACGTCTTGCTATTCGTAGACTTTTACAGTAAAAGTAGAAAAAATACAACCTTTTTTACTACAAAACATAATAATATCCATTTTCTTATTTACTCACACATTTTACTTTTACATCTGGTAAATACCACTCTATAATGCGAAATATACGATCCATCTAACTAACACAGTAATATCCCGAAAAAGTTCTCGTTAAGAAAAAGCCAACCTTTTTTGGAAATGGCTAAAACTACTTAGCGAAAGCCCATTCCAATGAAAAGGTTTGGTAGTTCTGCGTTAGAAATATTGCATACAACCTTAATGCTAGTTGCTTTTAGACTTTACTCGCAGTCAATAGCGATATGTATTACTGCTGTGTGATTTTTGCCTTAGAAGGTAATAATTGACGACCTCCGTGGCGTAATGGTTTACATGCCTGTCCGCTACTCAAGAGGTGCCAGGTTCGATCCCCGGTCAAGTCAAGATGAAAAATGGTATTTTTCTGTCTTGAATGTTTATCTATATATGTATTTGTTATAAAATAGAGTATCGTTGAATTAGTATCCCATAACACAAGTCTCGAACTTGGGAGCTAGCTCAATCTGTGTGATTTGTCCGTATATATTTTATATTTATAATGATATTTCAAAAGATTTGCATTACATGACTATAATATCATCCTTTAGGCCGCCATGGCAACTGAGTTTAACAACCAGTTGTGAAAAAGGATTTTTTTTCTTACTTGTTAACTAGTTGCATCAGACAGAAGAATTAGTAAAATAAAGGAAAAATTGAAAGTCATTGCCTATACAGATGTAAAGAAAAAGCACAAGCCGTGGAGAGTGGCGTGCATTGGAGAAGACTTACGTCCTGCAGTGGACGAAATAAGCTGCAAAAGAAGATGAAAAAGATAGAGAAGTAAAATGTCCTTAGTTCAGGAATCACAGCAAATAGATACCTACTTCAAATTTAATTATTTTCTCGTAATAAATCTTTTTTTTTGTATATTTATTATAAAAAGATGCTTTTAGAAGAGATCTCATGAAACAAATAGAGAAAATATGTCGATTTCAAAAAGATGTAAAACTTGACGACTCGAGGCGAAGACACAAACAAATTTCCTGTCCAAATCAACCATCGGAAAAATATTGAGGGGCCTACTATTTCACACATCCACAAAGATACGATCAAATTGCAAAGAAACGCATTCAAGTCACGTGGCGACCTTCCTCTCTACGCGGGACGAATTTTATTCCAATCGGACAAGTGAAAATGAAACTTTATTGGTAAAATATAAAGATCAAATTAGAAAAATTGGAAAATCTGACGACACAGAACTGAGGTGAAGGGAGGTCAAAGTGATATTAGGGCTAATTTTTTTTTAAGAAGAACATGTAGAGTCAGAGTACGATAATACGATACATGTTAATATGTTGGGTCTAATGCAATAAATAAATACTTTTAATTTGTACCAAACTCAAATTTAAATTTTTTTTGATAGAGTTTGTAAAATATTTTAAATATAAGTGAAAAAAGATACGAACGGTATAAATGGTAGGTACTTACAATCAAGAATTTTCTTACATAAAATTTTTTTAACAAGCATTCAATTCATTATTTATTATTTTTGTTAATAACTTGCATTTATTATGTGTGCAGTTTTTTTATTTATCGTACGATATGTTATGTTACTGACATTGAGTTTTTGAATTTGTTTTTTTTTTTTTAGGAGTTACCTCTATATTTACTACGTTACAGTCTAATATAATAAAAACAAAAACGATTTTCTCACTATTTTTATCCAAACCTGCATTGAAAAATTATTAAGCAAATATAACACACTAAAAGAGTACGTATTCCTATAATTTTACATTAGTAAACAGCTTCAGTCAAGGGAAGGGTCGTCAACTAGTAGTTCACATCTACCCATTTCTTATGTATTCTTAAGTTTTTGAGATCTTGTTATGAAGGCATAAATTCACGCTAGGATAACTCGCAAAGGAGGACACAACGAGCCAAAATTTTTGACACTAATGATACTCTTTGCATAATAACATTGAATTTGAAATCGCGAGCGGGAAAATTTCATATTTAATCTATGCATAATAAGGTCTTGTCACATTTATTGGATCCATTGTCTTTTTGTAATTTTTTGTATTATTTTTTCTATATATACATATATATTTTTTAATAGTTTTTAACTTAATTTGAGAGAGCTGGAGCATACCTCGGACAGCGAATAAGCTTAGCCATCCAGAGAGGTAATGCAGCCAGTGTCTTGGGTACATTACCGAGTGGCAGCTACCTCGCACAAATTTTCTATTTACTATAGTTTAGTCTAGTTTTATTTTATAGTATAGTTTAGTCTAGTTTTATTTTTATAGTTTAGTTATATCCTGTTGTTAAATGAATAAAGTTTGATTTGAGAGAGCTGCTATATTTTTATATTTGTTCTCTAAATTAAAATAGTTTTAAAAAAGAATTTGCGTGTTGCGAACATTTACCTAATGGTTATGATAAAATAATAACTCCCTAAAGTACAGTATCGATATATCGACCCAAATACCTGTTACTAAAGGTTGCTTCACACATCGGCGATCATAGTTTTACATGCCCTTTACAAAATGTTCGATGAAACGTAAATTTGTTTGATCTTAGCGAACAATGTACAAAATAATGTTCAAGTGAAATAAAATTTTGTGAACATATTGTTACAAATAAATGGATGTGTGAAAAACTGACCCATCTTATTCAAATACAAATGATATTGGCGGAATTATTGCTAATTTCTTCCACTCAACTATTAAAAAATACAGAAAATTAAGCAACGCAAAAAAACATCCAAAGGGAAATAGATTTAAAACCTTCCACTATTAATGACATGGGATGAAGGCTCCCAGATCGGCGTGAAGAAATTCCTTCAGGGACGGCAACGCGCTCGTGACACTCCTAGTGTTGCAAGCGTCCATAGGCTACGGTAACTCCTTTCCATCAGGTAGGTCGTAAGCCTGATTGCCTACTCGGTAGTATAAAAAAAAGCTCTTTATACAACAGTAATCATTATATTGATTCACATACTTAAAACTACATACCTAGACCCGAATACTCAAATGCTTCTCAATTTTGAGAGCAGCTCAAGCATAATGATGTCGCGATGAACGTCAGCGATATGACAGTGACAGCATGATACTTGATAACGACTACCAGATGGCAGCCAGGACCACTGGCATAACGTGCCTTCCGAAGCACGAAATCATCTTTATTACCAGACAATTAACTAGCTATTTCACGCCCACGGAAGATGTACCTTAGATAAATTTATCTGTGCTCAAGCCTGCATTGTTCTAACAATACTGGAAACAAAATTATGCTTCCCGTGGGAATCGAACCTATGACCCCCCGAGTTTACAGGCAAACGCCTTAATCACTTGGCCACGGAGGCAATTACGGTAATGGATTTGTGAATATGCAACTCACAATTTACCGATGATAAAGTTAGAGATATTCCCTGAGGACTGTACCTGAGTTTCAGTACTTCTTTGAACAAAGTCCAGACTTTGTAGTGGTCTCTAAGGACCAGGCAAGTGGTAGATGTCGTAAAATGTTAGTCACTAGAAGTTACATTCCATTGTCGGTAACTTATGTGGAAAATGGTTTGTAGTGTTAGTAATATGACAAGTGATTATTTTAAAATGTTATGTATGGATAAGTTATGATGTATTTCACACAAATAAATAATTTTCTTCTTTTTTTCTTTAACAAAATAGGTATTTGGTCTGACTAAAATTTAAGAGCTGTGCTTTTGTCAGTGGAGTCTCTTCCAGGTGTCTCTATCTTCCGCTAGCCTTTTCACATCCTTATATGACACCACTTACATTTTTTCCTTTATTTGTTCTACAAAATTTCTAAAGGTATATTGTAATTAACCAAAAAATATTTTATCTGTAATGTTGTTTATTTTACGCCAGTTAAGCGGCTGATGTATAATCATAAGCAAAGTTTCAGTTATTAATAAAAAAAAAACACCTGAGCCAGTAGTCAGAACGACGTTCCTTATGCTATAGCTATAGGGTATATATACTATAGCGCTCTATAGTACGTATGACGCACCAGAGAGCGCTAGTAAAAGGGGGACATTTATCGCAGAGATATAACGGGACACAATTTCTGTGCTATCCCCCCCCCCACCCCCCCATAAAAAACCAAAAGGATGTCCGTTTAAAATAAGAATCTAATAGAAAAAATGCAAAAGGTTCGTGCGAAGAGCTCAAGTAATTAACAAGATAAATTAAAAACACCAGAAGACGTCTGTAATTTAAAATTTTTCTTCAGAGCAAAACTCGACACAGGTACACAAAGTGGATAAGCCGGTCTAGGTAAAAAATGTGGCAACGGAAAATTTGTTCGCCGTTTGCCGGTGGGGCGACGAAAGACTTAAATTGAATAAAGTTGTTTTTAGATTTCAGCTAAACCTTTTTCTAACAGTTTATATAAATTGTTTTTGTAGATAAAAGTAAGAAACAAATTCTGTTTTTTTGGAAGTATACACGTTTCCTGATTATCAATTTTCAACACTACTATATGATAAATACATGGTCTCATAATGATTAACTTTCGTCTTGAAATGATATGAGGTTTTTTATATTTTATTACCATTAGCAAATGTGAATTCGTGTTTAATAAGTTTTGACTTAAATTGTAAATTGACGTTTTTAGAGAAAATGCAGTGTGGCACCGGTGACGCCGCTCCAATCCAAAAAAAAAAAACAAATAAGCCGATCAGAAATATATCATTTTTCATCTTTACCTGACCGCGGATCATACCCGGGACCTCCTAAGTAGCGACATGTTAACCATTAACCCACGGAAGTCATCGATATCGAACGATATAAAAATGAGAATCGAGAAAATATAACACAACTCGACGAGCAAAGCACATATTCGCTTCGCGCCAAGAGAGCTAATAAGTAAAAGTTCATAATAAAAACGAAATGAAAAAGGTAGCAAATAGAAAATTTATTCATCGTTAGCCGACGATGGCGCGCTCTAGCGACACGTTCAGGAGTTAAATAAACTAGTTTTCAAGTGTGAAAACAAAATATGCTGGTGCTTGGTGGATATTGCAAGCTTGAAGAAATTTTTGTGGTGCAAATTTTGTAGTAAAGCTTTACCGTGAAAGAATAAATGTATATTGCACCATTTACCTACAAATTGGTTGAGATAATAACAAAAAAGAGTACTTATTGCTAATGCAGTTTTTCCTTGAGAAACTTTTACGTTAGAAGTATTATCCGGTGGTATTATTAACTTTGGGTGAAGTCACACTCGAGGGGTTAGAGTGAACAAAGATAAAGTTATATAATGTATATTGCTACACCGGTTATGTAAAACCACAGATAAATTCTATTTAGTACTCCGTATATCAAAGAATTTGGAATCGAGGCATTTTTTTTTAATCTAGACGTATATCCTCCGTAGCTACAATAGTGCAACTTCTGTTCGGTTGTATAAATCTCAATGCACAGCAACTATTTGAAAAATCAAATTTCTCAATTTTTTTTAACTGAATTTTGTTTATTGGAACTCAGGCTCTAAATATTATATACCACACAAATCACCTACCTCGTGTCCCAATCCGTTGGATCGACCTTATTAAAACAAGTTCCGGATCGACTACCGTTTAATGTGTGTGTGTGTGCTCGTAATACGGAATACCGGCAGAGATGGAGGGACATCGCAAGACGTGCTGCAGCCCAGGGGGGTTACTACCGTCTCTTAAAACCTTACAAGATCCAGTGAGTAAGCGAGACAGCGCAATACATGATGTAAGGCGACATCTCCCTTACTCACTGGATCTTGCATGGTTTTAGAAGATGGTGGTACGCCACCTGAAAGTGAGCGGCGACGGCAAGCCGCTACTCTGATCATCTACAGCCGCGACCACTCTGCCAAGAATGCCTGACTAAAAAGACCACATAAATATTTATTATGTAGAAGTTCTGTCAGCTAAATTTCATATCTAAAACTAACCTTGATATGAATGTAATAAAGTATAAGTGTTCCCACAAATATCTCTTGGTTGACTGTTAGAAAAACACTAAAATATATTGAAATTTATTAGTTAGGTAAGAAGCTACTCTCAGTTAAAGCAACGTTATTTAACCAAACTAGGTCGTGACGTCACCGAACCCTTTCCGATGTCGAATTCAATGATCCAGCCCGATAGGGCATCGTACGCAAATAAGGGATAATAAAAGGCTCCTATTGTAACCATAAATAAAAGATAGGGCGAATTTAGTTTAGTGTAGGTTAAAGGGTATTTATATTGACGTTTTTTGGATATTGATGTTAAAATTAATTCAATTATTTTAGCTTGTTTAGTCACTAAAATGAATAGGTACAAGCAACATAGAAAAGTATATTATCTAAGGTCTAATTGTATGTGTAAGTCTTTATGAGCTTCATAATATAAGGAAATAGGCAAACGTCTCCAGATCGGTCAAAAGGCGTATAACGAAAAAAAAATGTTTTCGATCCCTCGACTAGTACCAAGAATCCAGTCGCAATAGAAAAACTATTGTAATGCGGTACCCGGTGACCGCGCGGTTGTTAACAGGTTAGGTTAAAAGAAGAATTCGCCATCACTCACACATAATTACTGTTACGAATTTAGCCTGAAACTGACAATGTTGCTAGCGCTGCAGCGCGGCGAAGGGTAGTGGCTGATTGACGTGCGCCAACAAGGGCCTTTCATTTTAGGTTTTATTTAAAAAAAGACAGCAGTCACGTGAGAATATAATTAACAGTGGTTAGTATGTCTCTTGCATCCTAATAATTTTCCTATAAGATCCTAAACTTACTGTGCTAGTGATTCGTAAAACCTTACTGTACAACATGTTTACAAGTAATAAATGAATTTGAATTTGAAAAAATAAAATAAAAAATTAAGCTAAAATAAATTCTATACAGTGCCTATTGTATAGTCACAGTCAATCACAATCAGCTTCACAAGATAAAAAAAATATGTTTGTTTCATAATTTTCTTCTCTTAAGCTTTCCATATCTACTATTTTCTCTTTAAACGCATAATTACAAAATAAATTGCCTAAAATAAATCAAATAGTTCCATTAAAGTCTGGAATTGTCTAGAAACTAGACAGCGACGATACGAAATACGAAGGAATATAACATTTTAAGCTAATCTAATTTGATGCCGTATCCCCATTCCCACATTTCCCACTTCGCCGGAGTGCATTTATTTTTAGCTAGACTCCGCATTGCTACAACAATGCAAAGGTCACGTAGTATTGTCTGAGTAAGGGTGATATTTTACGACTATTTTTGACATTTGTGGAATAAATTTTAATAAACTCTGTGGATGAAATTCTGCAGACAAAATTAAACATTTTTGCGCTGGACACACTTTCTGTTTCTTCTAATATTTGGACTGGTAAAGAATGCTCTTAGTGATTTAGCGAAATATTTTATATTTGTGTGTACTGACCTCCATTTAATTATTTATTTTACAAATAAATAATTACATACAGTCATAAATAATTACATAGAGGTCAGTACAGTACGATAATATACTCGTAATGAGTGTGTGTAATGGTTGGTATAAGGATGACACGCCTAATCCTCAGCAGCGAATAAGAATAAAATATACAATACTATCTGTTCCCTGCGGTTTTGCTCGCCCTTAGTGTGTATGTTCTATACAGCCCAAAACCTTGCCCAAAAATCAGACACAATATAAACATAGGTACTAGAACATAATTTTTCAAATCCGAGTTCTAAAGTTATGTTTTCAAAACAAACAAACAAGCTGTATTATATTAGTATAAATATATTTTTTGATAAATAATTACACCTTTACGCATTTTGTTCTATTTTTAGCTACAAAAAGAAAAAAAAAAACACATAAATATAAATAAAGGTACGGATTTAAATCCCCAAAACGAAACAAAGCGAAAAATCTTTAATTAAATTTAAACTTGTTTAAAAGTTCAAAGAACTTCCATCAGTAACGGTCTAATCACTGAGTATATCCATCTTTTTAAAAAGTTTTAATGATCAGACGTGGGGATAGCATCGGATTACAAAGAACATACAAAATACAGCATAATTATTTTCATATACTTATAATAGGTCCTATTTTTATTATGTTTTTATTTCAAGTCTACATGAATTAATAGTAAAGGAAGAAGTGTAGTTTTAGAGTATAATTAAGTAAGCACAGCAAACAGGAGGGCCATACGATAAATAAATCACTATCATTTATTGAAGGATAATTTCATGACGTCTAGAATATTGATAAGAAAAAGCTGAATAGCATTCGTTAGGAAAACTTCGTGATTGCTGTGTCTTTGTGGGTTGAGATATACTTTCTGATTTGCTTTTTAAATCTTTTTATTATATTTTTAACTAGCGACCCGCCCCGGCTTCGCATAGGCATAAAAACTTTCCTCTTGAATCACTCTCTATTTAAAAAAACCGCATTAAAATCCGGTGCGTAGTTTTAAAGATTTCAGCATACATAGGGATATAGGGACAGAGAAAGCGACTTTGTTTTATATGTAGTGAAATAGTCTTCCAACGCGCCACAGGGAGGCAATGTACTCAGAATATTGGCTGATTGCATTTGAAAAATTATTTCTGCATTTCATAGCCTAATTCTTGAAGAAGGTTATAAGCCTATTATAGAATACACACCACGCCGAGTGGAACAGCGAGGAACATTTATCAATATGAAGTAACTATACATGCCAAATTGAGAAAAAAGTGAAATTCTTCCATTCGTTTGAGCTACAAATTTTTTCATTTACTTTCGAATTGAGCCGTTTTATGATCCACATCCTTTCGTATTACATTATCTGAACAGTTGAACCGTGGATCGGATGGATTTTACGCGCTATGGGTTTTCGGTATCTCTTGATTCAATAATGCAGAAATGATTTGCGGTCGTATTGCGGGCCTGTGTAGAATAGAGTAAGACGTAGAGCCCAAGCTATTTCATCATTGTTGAGAATTATGCATCGCTTTTGAATAAAGTATTTAAGCGGTTTTGTTAATGACTTCTAATTTCAAGGTCGGATTGGGAAGTTCAAATGTTAGCAAATAATTATTTTCAGATTTTTGTGAAACCATCTGTGAGCTTTAGCTTTGAGCTTCTGTACGACTACCATGTAAAACTGGAATGAAATTGCTTTATATGTCTTTAGATGCATAAAATCACATTTTATTGTAAGTACAAAAATAAGATGATTTGATTAAAGATTGCAATGTCCCATTAGACTCCAAACAATGATTCAATACTAGTTGTTGCTTTGGGAATCAGTTATATCGCGTCCAAAAATATCCTGTTTGACCCCTGGCCCTTTTTTATAGCCATACCAAATTGCATCAAAATCGGTCCAGTGGTTTATCCGTGGAAGTGTAACAGACAGACTTTTGCATTTGTAATATTATAAGAATGGATACGGATGTTTATGTTTAATGGTCTAAATATATATTATTAAGTCTTGGACTGCCAAATTATCTTCTCTATGTCGTGAATGTTGCCAAGCAGCCTTTGAGAACTAAAGCTTTTTAGTCTTATTTAAATGTTTTCAAAGTAAAATATTGCTTTAAAAATTTCTCTCACATTTCATTCTTACTCATAGATTCTGTGTTTATATTAGATACTGTTTAACTAGATATTTTACTTTTGAACAGTGGATATTTATAGGTATTTGAATTCTTTTTATTTTCAACCTTATAGAAAAACCTTTTATTACCAGAAAACAATTAAACAATTAAATTCAAACACACTTCTTGAAGGATTATAAAGTTAAAACTAGACTATAATTTAATTTTTATTGAATTCTTGATTTTAGCCGTGTTTTATTTATTCACTTCATTACAATGATGTGAAAGGCGGACCTAAAGCTGAAGGCTTTTCTTACCAGTTAATCAAGAGGTGGTACGGGAAAATAATAAGTTTTAAGGTAAGTGTATTTACATTCATGTTCTATACATATACGAAATACATTTATACTTTCTTCGCATGCTTCCACCACTTTCTTCAAATAATTGCCCACAATGTGCGAATGTTTTATTTAATTTGTTTCTCATTTATTCAAAAAGTAATACAAAATGACACTATTTTTTTATCAGATTGTTCACTATAAATTCGTCGTGCCGATGCTGATCTCAATTTCTTAACTAAATTCATTTTTTATCCTACATGTTTTAAAACAATTAAAAAATTAGAGCGTTATAAATAAGTAATAGAATGGTAGATTGTTATACAAGGGAAGAAAGGAATAATTCCCGTGCGGCTATAGTCCGAGCAGGAATTATTCTTTTTACCCGTGTTAAACACTCTTTTCATTTCGAATATAAGGAAAGTAAAAAAGAAGTTTTTCTAAAATTAATAACAGTAAAATCATGAGTAGTAGACCTACTTAAATGATATTGTGTTGATGATCAACCAGTTTCAAATTTTGAATATGGAACATACCATGCGCGTATCCGTTCCGCTTAAGATCAGCACAGACCAAGAGAATTGCAGAGGGGTTATATTTTGAAATTTCATTCCCGCCTTAGGGAAGAAAGTGATTACTATGGGTTTTTTCGGCCCGTGGGAGGGCATGAAGCGTTTTCCACCCTATACTCAGATCAGGAAAATACTAATTTCCGAGTATGAGAAATGAAAAGACTTATTTATAACTAGCTGTTCCCTGCGGCTTCGCCCCGCGTGGGACTCGGTTATATCGCGCCCAAAAGTAGCCTATGTTTGACCTCAGGTCGTTAACTACATCCCTACCAAATTTCATCCCAATCGGTCCATCCGTTTAACCGTGAAGATGTGACAGACAGACAGACAGACAGACAGACAGACAGACAGACAGACAGACTTTCGCATTTATAATATTAGTATGGATTCTCTTAATTTTTAACAGCTACTTACACAAATAAAATTTAAATCCTAAATTACAAATGGAGTTGAAGCCATGCCAATTTCAATTTATCGATGCCAATCGGATCAATATAATAACGATCACATTGAACCCTTGACCTGCTCAGTTCAACGTTTTAACTGGCTCATTTGTTCTCATAACAACCGATCACAGTCGATAGTTGAACTTAGATTAAACATCTTATTCATGATGAAACTGATCAAGCAGGAATATGATATCAAATCTATGCCTCAGACAAACGTCTGATAGTAGTTTATAATAACTAGCTTTTTCCCTCGGCTCCGTCCACGTAGTACCTGATTATGTTGCGCCAAAAAGTAGTCTATGTTTGACCGGGGTATTTTACCAAATTTTATCAAAATCGGTCTAGCGATTTAGCCACGAAAGCTTAACAGAAGACAGATAAATGTAAAGTCAAATAGACAGATTTGTAATATTAGTATGGATGGATGGAATTATAGAGGTATGGATATGGATTTTATTTCCATTGATAAACACGGGTCTTTACACCCCGACCGAACTTTTCAGATGCTTGTGAGATTGTGAGTAATGCCTTTGGAGAAGTTGATGTTATTTGATGCTTCTCCCAATACCCATTGTCAGTTAAAATAATAGATAATCTCCATGAACAGATCTTGGTGACTTTGGTGAGAGATACATACTTAGAAAGGTTGAAGAAAGAACACATGGAAGAGACTGTATCAACATAAGCACAGCACTTAAAATTTTAGATAGGTAGATAGATTGAACTTTAGAGCGGAATATTGGCTACTTTTAGATGGAGTTATTGATTTTTTCAACTCACTCATGATAATACGGAGTTCCACAAAAACAAAACTGCTGGCAACGTCTTTTTTTATATAACATTCTAAATATAACTGGGAAAAGGAAAAGATCTAATATCTTTCCCAGAGACCAGGTGCCCTTGACATCGTATTTTGGACTGACAAGTATCACTTTTTCGTTCCTTTAATTTCCAAGTGACGTAAGGTGATGGATTCAGGGGTTAAAGCGTTTTTATGTCAGTTGCTGAGTATTCGCCATTTAAGAGACATTTTTGTAAATGTTAAGCTTACAAACTTTTAAACAAGAATAATTTATCTTTCAATGTTTTCATTTTTGAATATTTGCATACTTGCCGTTTCTTTTTAAAAGATTGAGGTTGGCTCACGTTATATCACTGAGTTAATTCATATGGTACCTAATACGTTTTTTTTTAATAGCCTTAATTGTCCCACTGCTGGGCAAAGGCCTCCCCTCCTGTCTTTAAATTATAATAATTATTTTTTAACTGTTTATTACCCATTATCCATACCTAACCAAAACTGGACGGATATTTTATCGGAACCTATTATTAGACCAAAAGGTCTAATTAAGTAATTTATTTTGTGATAATACTAAAAGATAATAACAACGATTACAAACTAAAAAGATAAATGCCAACGATCTAGCGCAGTTAAAGCCCCGGGCTAAAGCTAGTTAACAATAAAATAAACAAATTGATTCATTTTGCTTCAAAGTTATGGGGATCCACTCAAGGATACATTTCAAAGTTTTATCAATCATCAACAAAGCATAGAAAATGTATTTTCGTAATAAACAAAAGCGATTCTCAATATTTGACACCCCAGTTCGTCATTATTCATTTCCAGGAACAATATTTTTGTGACGTAAAATCAATTAGGCGCGAATCCTTCATACCAAGCAAGCAACCTCTGACGAAATATTAAATAGAGAACAAAAGAAATATTCTTTATTTGTCAATCAGTTATTTTATTTATCAATGATAATTTTTTTTTTTTTGAAATAAGAGAAATGCAGGTAATTTACATAGTTTATCGATTATTATTTTGTAAGTTTTATATCCTTTTATTATAGTTTTATATCATTGCATGTGTTATTATAATTATGTGTATTAAATATACATACAATGCATGCAATAAATGTTCACAAATTTTTGATTGATGTAATAAAATAAGACATTACTCAGAGATTAAAAAATATAGACAGTATCTTATGCTTGAAAGATAAACACAAATATTAAGTTCTTGATATGGTCAAAACTGCTGCCAAATAAATACTAATATATATCTACAGTACAAATATTACCCTTCATTATGGAAAGGACTATCGCCAATATTAAAAGCTAAGGCTTCATTGAAAAAGCCACGATAATATTAAAATGAAACGTTTATTTAAAAGCTGAAAATTAAAATAAAATATTAATTCAAACGCGGCACCTTACACGCAGTCTATTGCTTACATTGTCTATTACCGACCGTATCTACAAAGCCTGTGTGCCGTGATGGATAAATTGTTATAGAATTGACTGGAATTCCAGCGGAGTGAATAAGTTAATTAAAATAAGAAATGACAGTTAAGAATTCAGCTCCATTGTCTGAAATATTGGGTTTGTTTTAATTGGGCGTCTGTTGGAATTTTATTACGGCCATTCATTAACGGGTGATGGGTTGATGGGAAGAGCAATTTCAGTTCGGCCGGCATTCGGTTCATTATTGATAATGAGTTCATAAAATGGATATTCCGACGCTCGTGGAACTGATTTGTTTTTAGAACTCATCAGGCGTTGAATCCTGGCGTGGATTTCTTTTGTTTTTGTTTTAATATCATCACTAGCGACCCGCCCCGGTTTTGCATGGGCATAACCTTCGTTTCAAAATCCGCTGCGTAGTTTTAATGATGTAATGACAAAGGGACATCGGACGGAGAAAGCGACTTTGTTTTATACTATGTAGTGAAGTGATAGAGATTTAGTGAAATTAATTGTATGAAGAAAAAAACTTTTGACATGAAGCCAAGCATTGTTAAGTATTATTAGAAGTTTACCTTCGTTCCTGTTGAAATATTTGAAAAAGTTTGACAAAGTTCAACAAATAACTTATTTGTGGTGGCTACATTGTAAAAGTTTCTAGTGTTTGGGCACAGGTAATAAATTTCAAAAAGAATCAAAAATAACACAAGCGTACTTCAAACTTTTTATTACATCTTGCCAAAATTTGGGGTTATTGTATTTATTACCTACTAGCTTTTGCCCGTGGCTTCGTCCTAGTATTTTTTTTTTTAGTAAAACTGCTTATTTCCAGGATGAAAGGTACCCTATGTCCTTCTCATGGTTCTAAGCTACCTCCGTTCTTAAGTTAAAAATAGTGTAACTAACACGACTTTTTTTATTTATTACCTATATAAGATGGATATCTGGAAAGATGGGCTCATGTTTTGACTGCCTGGGTTTTAAATCCCACTGATTGGTACAGAATGCGAAGAAGGCCTAAAACCAGATGGTCAGACAACTACAGGTTTTCGAAAAAACTGGCGAGAAAGCGCCATGCCTAGGTATACATGGAAGACGAGTGGGGAGCCTTTTGCCCAGCAGCGGGACATAAATAGCAAAAAAATAAAGATGAAAGAAGGAAAGAGGTAGACCAAAAAGGAGAGACATAGAACAATTAAATAAAAAAAGTGGGAGTCGTGTTGTATTAAAATGTAAGACTCCACCGACAGGATCACAGCTCTTAAATTAAATATAAAAAGATACATCTTAATGCGTATAGATATTTTATATCTTACAATATGTCATATCATTTTTAAATTATTTACAATATCAATTGGCCTATCTGGCATCCAGAAATGAAGTCAGCGGTGTACGAGTATTATTTATTTATGCATTCTTTAGTACTCCGTGTAACTTACAGAAAGTGTATGTGTGTATTGTTCCTTTAGACTTTGTCGATGCCAGAAATAAAAAAAATTACTACCGAGAAAAATTGCAACGATGTACTCGTGGAAAACGCAAGCCCAAAAAGTGCTGGATCGACTTTGAAGTATACGATATGCGTGCTAATCGTCGCTAAACTAAGGATGCCAGGGGGCTTAGCCAAAGTCACAATCGCAAAACTTTACCGAGATACGACAAGAACAAAATGTATGGGATTGACATCCCATACATTTTGTTCTTGTCGACATTCATCAACGTTTTGAAATTGTAAATTGACTACGAGTGCTGGTGTTTGGGCAAAATGGAGGAGAAATAGCAGGAAAGCGGACTCTGAGCGCCAAAGTAGTCAGTTGAGGAAGCAACTAGGAAAGCGCTAAGATGAGAGAAAGAGAGTCACTCTTTACAAGACCCGAAAAATCACTACACAGTATAAAACAAAGTCGCTTTCTCCGTCCCTATGTCCATTTGTATGCTTAAATCTTTTAAAACTACGCAACGGATTTTGATGCGGTTTGTAAATAGATAAAGTGATTCAAGAGGATGATTTCTATGCCCATGCAAAGCCGGAGCGGGTCGCTAGTAAACAAATAAAATGACCTAAGCTCTCACTTCCAATCTTTCAAACAATCCTTGATTAAACAAATCCTTGCCAAATCTGTCAAACAAAAGGTTGTATTTAACGAAAGCTCTTCATATATCACACAACAATGATTTTACCCTACTCTACATTGGGGCTTATAAAAGATTATGCAGTCACGGCCCAAAAAAAATACCTAATTGTTATTCAGCATGTCCATTACCAGGTTTATTGTGGTTTAACGGAGTTTTTATTTAATCCACACCTGTGAAAGGTGTTTTATTAGGGTTTAGTTATTGCTGTGTGTCAAATAAGTAGGTTTTTTGTTTTACAGTTTAAAAAAGGTAAGCCATTTTTTTTTTAATTTCCTGAACCTTTTTTATAATTACTTATTTTGTATTTCAATATTAATATCATATGATAGCCTCTCAAAAAGTGTTCTGTGTATATTTCGATGATTAAAAATGGAGAACAAGTGAGTGAGAGAATAGTTTGTGAGATCAGTACATAATGGTCTGTCTCTCGCACCATAATGCTTACCCTCTCTCTCGTAAAGTGAGTCTTGAATAAATCGCTTCTTAATAAATGGAAGTGGTTTTACTCGGATACAGTAGTTTTTTTATTTTAATTACTTTAAAAATTGTGATTGACAAAACTATTTGTTATATTGGATCCCTTACAACTTAAAAAAAAACAATTGTCATTCACAGGTTTCATCTAATGTTTCAACCAGAAATTTGCAACAGTTTTTACATTAAATCTAAATTTGATTTGTGAGAAACATTTATTCACAACTTAATAGTAGCATTCCTTAGAGTGTAATTCATTGTAAAAACGACATTGAGAAAAAGCAATGCGTCGAAGCATTTGGTTTGCTGCCAGAATTCCAAGCAATTTGTCCCAAGTGCCCACTTCACACCAGGAAATATCGGAAAGTGCTGTGAAAATGTACTTGGAGAGATACAGAACAAAAAGTTTATTATATAAAGTAAAATTGTTTTAACTGAAAATTTAATTTTTGGTAAGGCTTAATGATTTAAATTTGGGATTTGAAATTCTTAATTTAAATGCTTATGGTAGTCGTTGTTTTAGTCTTTTATTTTATTGGCAAACTAACAGTTATACAATAAATATTTGATAAAAATTTATGAACTAAACTAAGGCCTAAATTCAAAATAATTACAAAAAAGGTTTACACAGAAATATCGAAACTACAATTATATTATTGATATATAATCTCACTTATGCATGCTTACAAGTAAATACTCTTACCGAAGGGATTTAACTTTCTTAAATTATTTTAATAAAAACAATTACATGCTTGTATTGTGTCAAAAATTTGTGCCTTTTTTATTTAATTAAAAAAAGACTTGCACCAAATAGCAGTTTGACCATTTATCTAAATACGAAAGAGTATATAGAGAGGGGTGTAGTAAATATTTTTTAGAATAAGCTATATATGTCCCACTGCTGAGCAAAAGTCTATGTTCACATTCCATGTATCTTTTTTTTATATGTATTCAATAACCAGCGATTGACCACGATCCCACCTGATGGTAAGTGCAGATGTGGTCTAAGATAGATCTCTAGCCGAAACGCATTCTTGCTATCTCATGTCTAAAGCATATAATTGTGAATTGTGATATCAAAAAACCTACTTCTTTCTATTACTGACTACTTCATTGAGTAATTTATCTTTAATGTACATAAATCTTATACTCGCAAACTCTTTCATCGAGTCTCTGAATTCATGAAACACAATCAAAATTTGTTCGAAACTAAGTTGAACATGGCATGCGAATGTCAAATACATTCGAAACAAAACTTTGTATTGATATGTGGTTCGAAATTGTACCAAAAAGTTTTCAGACATACCAATTTGTCATGTTTTGAAAATTGTTTATTTCGATTATCCACATACGACATGGACAAAGATTTGGTGAAGTAAAAAGTGTCTCTCTGTCAAAGAATAACATAAATGTAAATGGACAAAGAGAGAATGTATGGGACTAGTTCAACGTTACTATATTGTATAACAAATACATATATAGATAAACATTCAAGAACCAGATCAATCAGAAATATATCATTTTTCATCTTGACCTGACCAAGGATCAAACTCAGGACCTTTTGTGCAGGCGATCAGGTATTTTAACCATATAAGGTCGTCAAAATGATTGAACCGTATACCATTTAGGCCGTTAGAAGTCTGTTGCTGGACACAGGCCTGCCCAAAAGATATCAAGAGTTGGTTGTTAGCCTTTGACCTTTTTCTAGCCATTAGTTTAAAAGAATACCCTGAGATCAAGCACAAGCTAGACTCAACGGAAAATAAGCTCAAACAAAGAAGGGAAAATTTAGTTCCAAAATAAATGTATGGAAAATACGTTAATCAAGGTGGAAGCGACAGAGATTTGATCGAATGCCCGAAAGGAAGCATCTTCCCACCAGGCCGAGTGTTGTCTGACATAGTGGGCATAATGTGAGCATCATTATTTCAGCCGCAGGCTGTCCACTGCTGGATATAGGCCTTCCCTAAGGTGTAAGTCGCTAAAAATCAATTAAAGCAGCTACTACGCTAGTTTGAACACATATAAATAATGGAGGAAGGTTTGGCCAAAAACAGATCATATCCAGGCAGGCCAAGTAAGTATACTTCAAACGGCAGCATTGGAAAGTGACGACTATTAGATTAGTACAAGATTGTAAGAACTGACGTATTCGCGGTCGGAGGCCAAGACCTATTTTTGGCCGCTACGCCACCATAGTATGTATTTAAAATTCACTTTTTGCGGCCCGGGCTACGCTAATGAAATATAGTCGTATGTGTTTGTTGCTCTATGGTCTTATCAATCTCCATTTGAAATTTCAGCCAAATCAGCTCAGCTGTTTTCCTGTGAAAGAGTAACAAATACATACTCAGCCCTTTCGCCTTTATAATATTACTGTGATTAGTTTTGAGTTTGTATCCCTTATTGCAACTTTCTATGGACTTAGATCAGTCTGTCCAATTTTTTTATGCTATTTTGTATTTCTGATCTTATATCGCATTCTGTTAAAAAAATCTATATCACACTACCTACATCCAAAATCTACAGAAGAAAATAATCCGCGATTCCCTCATAATTTCTACTAGCAAGGGTCTGAAACACAGCTGTGCCTTACACTTCAGAAAATAAGGGCACACACACATCGCCACGCGAATATCTGGTGTTTAATAAATTCAACGGAAACAGGTGCTTTGGCCCTAATGCACACATCTTTCTACAAATATTTGCGATTCGGCTAAGCGAAACATATGATTACGTCGTAAATGTGTATGTAATAAATTTTGAGACTCTTTTGCAGTCAACTGTGTGAGTAGTTTTCGGCGTGTGATGTTGTTAACATTGAGCATTAAATAAAATTTAATAAATAACAGTAATTTAGATATAAAAAGTTAATACGGCTGTACCCTCCGTCTATTCCTATCTCTGTCATATAAAAAAATCATAAATTTGGGATTTTGTGATATCAATTATGCTGATCTTATAAGTCCTATTGAATGGTAAGAAATATTTTTAGCATACTGGCCTGTCAAACATTGCCATGCTACTTAGTAAACACAAAAAGTATAAAGAAAATAAGATTAAAAACTCCTTACTTATCTAATTAAACTGACTTATCTTAAACTAGCGACCTGCCCGCGTTGCATGGGCATAAAAACCTTCCTCTTGAATCACTCTATCTATTAAAAAAACCCGCATCAAAATCCGATGCGTCGTTTTAAAGATTTAAGCATACAAAGGGATATAGGGACAGAGATAGCGACTTTGTTTTATACTATGTAGTGATATTAATTTAGAATTGAATTAAAGAATACTCCATCTATGTTCCCTCGAAAAAGAGCTTACCCGAGAATATTTCCCCTATGACGAAGAATAAATTTCGTATATAACCGAGTTATGCTTGTCATTTACATAAACTTCCCGCTTTTCGTTTACTGGTTCCCAAAGTTCGCCAGTTGAAGGTCAATGGATCACAATTTAGGAGGAAAATTGTATTTACTATGACATCGTAATATGTACTGTGAACTGGTTTGTTTATCTCGTTGACCTATATTTTTAATCATTCTTAAACTTCTATACTCTATTATATTATATATATATATATATATTCTTCTATACTGCCTCCGTGGTCCAGTGGTTAATGCGTTTGTCTGTAGACCCGGGGGTCGAGGGTTCGATTCACGGAAAGCATACTTTGTTTAGTTGTTTCCAGTTTGATTAGGACATTGCAGGCTTGAATCACCTGATTGTCTGATAATAAAGGTGATTCCGTGCTTCGGAAGGCACGTTAAGCCGTTGATCTCGGCTGCCAAGTGGTAGTCATTAAAGGAACCACGTCAGAGGCCGAAAGGCGGTTCCAAAGAACTTTGACACCAGGGTGTGCATGGTCGATTGACCGTGACGCCTACTCGAAATGATGATGACGATGAGCATTCTTAAAAAAAGGAATTTTAAAAGAAATGAATTGGCATTTCGATGTATACTACTAAAAGGTAACCCTAATTTAAAAAATGTAAACTCATTTAATGGATTCAAAAGAAATCTTAAGAATTATGTTGTTGAACAGTGTTAGTTACTAAGAAATGTGTTTATTTTCTAATCGCAGTAAGAATGTGATTGTTGCATGCTGCTGTAGTATATATTTACCTAGTATACGAACGACATAGACTTTTTTTTTGAGAATAAAATTTCTTTAAACCTAAACTAAAAGATCTTTGGTTTAAGGGGCTTCTTTATCAGATAGGTTTATCGATTCATCGTTGCGTATGGCATTCGTCCTGCGTCTATCAAATCTCCAAATGGTTTATCGATTTACCTACTACATACTAATGTCTAGATTTTTGAAAGCAGCGTTGGCTTTGATTATATATTTTGGTTGGTTGCTACCACAGAATATAGAAATATTAACAAGAAGGGCATACCGCACGAAAAACTTGTCAATAGTTTGGCTTGCAAGCCAACGTTTCACACAGAAAAATGGGCGGGGAATTTGATTGGGTCATTTACTGCTATGGTTATGGGTCGATAATATTAGGCTTTGATGTAAACCACGTAATACATTTCTAATAAGGTGTAGTGTGGTTTACATCATGGGTTTCCACGTTTTAATTAAAGATAAGAAGAGAGAATACGCTGCCACACTGATTCTGGAACTAAATCAGTGTCAAAACATTTATATTCGCATAATTTCTCTGTTCTGTGGTTGCTTCTTCAATAAGTATAGCAACAAAGATGGCTACAGAGACTTATGCCTCAAAATGGCTGATGAAGCAAATAATATGTTTTTAACTTTTAAAACTATACTATTAAACATAGCTGCTTTCAGTGGGAATCGAACCCATAACCTGTCTCTTGGCTAACGCCTTAACTAATTCATCAACAGAGGTAGTCAAACCACAGAAGTAAATTCAACTCAACTAATACTATTAAACAAAGCTGCTTTCAGTGGAAATCGAATCCATAACTTACTTGTTGCTAACATCTTAACAATTACACCACAGTGGCATTTCAATAAACAGAAGTAAGACTGGAGTTTCTGTAAAACGTGATTAACTAAGTTGTAAAACAATTTTTGGTAGTACATTCTTGGATCAAGTATTTTATCGAAAAAAGCAATACAGAAACGGATATCATTTGTCAAATAAATGGAAGAGATAAAACGTTATAATATACTTACACAAAAAAACTTATGAGGAGCAATGTCAATAATGTTTCCTATTTATCTTGGCGGGGACCGAGATATTTTTATGTTGGAACTGAACTTTGTCCTGTAGATTATACATACTTGGACGATTTTATTTGATTCAAAGGTCGTTTACCTCCAACTGTTTCTAAGAACTCATCTAATATATAAAATTCCCGTGTCACAATGTTAGTTACATTACTCCTCCGAAACTGATTCTTTACTGATTTCTATCAAATTTTATATGCATTACTGTCTGAGAATCGGCTACTATCTATTTCATACCCCGAAGTATTAAGGGTTGTTCACCCTTAAATCACCTAGAAATAATTTATATGGCAAAACAACGTTTGCGGGGTCAGCTAGTAAGTATATAATATCACTGTCCGAAACAATTACCTTTATATTATCTGATATTGACAAAAACGACGTTATTTCTTGTTAAGAAGGCTTTATACGATTTTGATGGTATGGCGAAGAAAACTAATTGAATTATCACAGTGATGATGATTATGAAGATATTGATTTAATACAATTATGTAATGAAAATTGTAACCGCTTCCAATATGGTAGACCGCATGCCTGTTTGTCTACGGGCAACACTGCCAAAAGTAAAGTAAAGGCAAAAGTGAAAAAACTACAGGCATACATTTTAGAGGAGGGTATTACTTTCTCTTCTTCTATTCGGTCTACTCTCCTCTCTCTTCTACTTACGATTTTTCGATCAGGTCACGTGTCCTAATGAGAGTTTAAAATTATTTAAAATGATTTTACTTAAAAAAAAAATCTGTAACAAGTTTCTGGAAATGATTTAAAGAAATTAAATCCGCAACATGCTTCGCTTATATTGTTTGTTTTGCTGAAGTAAAGGGTTTGTTTTGGTAAAACACAGGTCTGAATTGTAACACGATTTTTAAATGTCGACATTCTGTCAACAGCTGATTTAGTGTTTTTAAGCTATCGTCTTGCTATTATCAATGTCATCAAATAAATAAATATTCTTCTTTAGTCTAAAATGTGTGCAAACTATTTAATGACAGCAAACCTTATAACAAAGCAAAGATTATGAGATAAGAAGTAAGAAACTGCACACCACAACACAGGGAAGCTTAGAATATGATTTGCTTTTAGTGTTAACTTGAACAATATATTGTAAGTAAGTAAAGTAAGTAAATATTTTTTTTATTACTAAGAAACTATTTATATCCGCTTAAAAAAAATTGACTCGTAAAGATCTTTTCATGGGGTATGGGGTAATGCCGCCTTTGTATCTATCGTATTTTATTGTACTTTTGTTAAAATGTTATTAAAAGTCATAGATTAAAAAATGGTTGGTAAAGATCGCGCACGATCCCGAATTTTTTGTTAAAAATAAACGAATTCAACCTAAATTTTTTTAAACTAAAAATTTACTTAAAGTACTGAGACTTTTCAAGCAAGTCTTTTGCTATATAACTCATTTCCCTAACGTCAAAATAAACATTAATTATAACCTAATAGATTTAAATTAAATTATTTCCCTATAAACCTAAATGCGGCCAGTATTTAAATGCAAATGTATCTTAGAAGGCGGAAAATGAGTGAAAATTATAATAACAAAGCAAAATTAAATTAAAACCGCCGTCACAGAAGCGATTGTCGCGAACATTCATAACGATATTTTTGAAATAATTGTTTAAAGACGTTATAGTTTGCAATGGAATTTTGCTAAAACCATCACTATCAATATAAGCATTTTGCTGGTTGCAACTAGTGATGTGCCGCTAGCAATTTTCAGTTTACGGGAATATTTTGTTTCGGAATTAACGGAAATAGACCCTATATGGTATCAGGAGGTATGAAAGGCATATAACAAGCATGGTTTTAAATATGTGAGTTGATGGATATAGAGGTAGTGGTAGACCAAAGAAGAATAAGCGTTGGTTCCGGCTCGTGGCTGCCATCTGGTAGTTGTTAAAGGAACCACGTCAGCACTCAAGAGGCGGTTCTCAAGAACTCTGACACCAGAGTGTGCATAGTCGATTGAGCCGCTGGCTGTCCACTGCTGGACATAGGTCTCTCCCAAGTATTTCCAAAATGACTGGTTGGAAGAACCCTGCTGGTACGTGGTTGTCATTCGAGAGCCTTTCTGCCCCAACGGCCATCGGTTTTTAGCACTATGCGCACCGTCCACTGCCACTTTAAATAACTAATCAGCTGGGTTATGTCGGAACCTTTGTTCTCGTATGGACGGATTTTTTACAAATACAAAAAAAAATCTCCAACCTACAAAGAACTTTTAAAGGTGTCGTCTTAACAAAAATACAATTTTCTATCGATTTATTAATAAAAACAGAGCTGGAAAGAATAAGTAATCGACTCCGAGGGTCCTTTGTTGTCCCTTCAAATTCTCATTTAAAAATAATCAATTGGTAAACGAATTCGGAATCGATTGTGGCGATCAAAATTGTAAATGTGAAGCTTGTATTATTTTATGATTCCGATTTTTCGATTTTTATTTTTTTTGTGTGGTACATTACTACAAGACGTAAGGCAGTCTTTTTAATTATGCGTGATACTAATTTGTCCAAATGTTTACTAAATGTTTATTTAAGACATTTTTTGTTTTTGTTTTTTTTAATGGAAGGTAATAGGTGAAGGAACAAATCTTTACCTATATATCTATGTATAGACGGCTTTTGGTAAACCTGCTAATAATAATATGCGCATTAGTATAAATAAACCTTGTATTTGCAATTTTTTAAAATTAAATCGACTAACTTAATATTTCGACACGATAAAGTCCTAATTTTTTTTTTCTTTTTATTGCCGTGAGCAACATTATCTCTTTTCAAATCTATACTAATAAAGCTGAAGCGTTTGTTTGTTTGTTTGAACGCATATAACTTTTGAACTACTGGTCCGATTAGAATAATTCTTTCTGCATATGATAAAATGTTTCTTGGAAAAGGTTATAGGCTGTACATACCTACTACGGGCAGGTGTAACAGAGGGGAATAGCTAGTAAATACATATATATAACTACCCACTATTCAAAAAACTACATTTCTCAACTTACTAATATCTTGAAGGTTGATAGTCGTATGAGTAGCCATAAGAATAATATAATGTGTACTGTCAGTATATGTTAACTGCCTCCGTGGTCCAGTGGTTAAGGCGTTTGCCTGTAGAACCGGGGGTCGAGGGTTCGATTCCCATGGGAAGCATACTTTGTTTAGTTGTTTCCAGTTTGGTTAGGACATTGCAGGCTTGAATCACCTGATTGTCTGACAAAAAAGATGATTCCGTGCTTCGGAAGGCACGTTAAGCCGTTGGTCCCGGCTGCCATCTGGTAGTCGTTAAAAAGGAACCACGTCAGAGGCCGAGAGGCGGTTCCGAAGAACTCTGACACCAGGGTGTGCATGATCTTTTGACCATGACACCTATACGAAATGAAATGAATGAATGAGTATAATAAGGAGTCTAACACCAATCGTCATTTAACTCAGTCGCCTCATCTCTACATGGCGACCCTGCCAGGATAGTAGTAGATTAGAAGTATTTTTTGAAGCAATATTGATTATATGAAAGTAATGATAGTTGATATATCGCGATTGAACACACCCAACATAGTTATATTATGTGCTTAGTCAACAGTAATGGTCTGTGGTCCAGTCAGATATCATGTAACTAATATCCGACCCAAATTATGCCAGTCTCGTAAGCATGACGTCAATGAACCCACAGAATTTATGTCAGAAATTTTAATGCTTGATAGCCATCGAGATGTCAAATTTTTTTTAGTTTTTTTTCATAAATTCAGTTGCTCTTTTGGCAATACCGATTATTTGTAATTCATTTTAAAGATGGAATCAATCAAACAAATATCTATGCGTAGCTGTACTAACTAATATTATAAACTAGCTTTTGCCCGCGGCTTCGCCCGCGTGAACTTCCCTCGGGATCTTTTTCCCGGGATAAAAAGTATTCTATGTCCTTCTCCTGGCTCTAAACTACCTCCCTGACAATTTTCAGCTAAATCGGTTCAGCCGTTCTTGAGTTATAAGTGGAGTAACTAACACGACTTTCTTTTATATATATAGATGTAAAAGTGTTTGTGTTTGTTTGTTTTTAATATATTTTTTTGTTCTAAAACCAAAGTAAATACAAAAGCATAAGTACAATTAAAACAAAAGTACAATGGCGGACTTATCCCAGAAAGGGATCTCTTACAGTTGACCAACGAGTGAAAGAGAGGATGCTTATAAAGAGGATAGAAGTACAAGATACTGTGATACTCGTAGAGGATTTAAGTACATTAATTTAATCTAGCTAGATATACACACAAACATCATCATCATAAACTTAAGAGCTGGGCTCTTGTCGGTGGAGTTCCATCCATTTTTGTCTATCCTTTTCCGGTTTCTTTATTTCTTACATTCATATACAAATCCATACTTCCATACTAATATTATAAATGCGAAAGTCTGTCTGTCTGTCTGTCTATCTGTCTGTCTGTCTGTCTGTCTGTCTGTCACCTCTTCACGGCTAAACTGCTAAACCGATTGTGATGAAATTTGGTAGGGATGTACTTAACGACCTGAGGTCAAACATAGGCTACTTTTGGGCGCGATATAACCGAGTCCCACGCGGGGCGAAGCCGCGGGGAATAGCTAGTAATAAATAAACCTACAAATTATCATACTATATCTATATATGCGTTATGTTTGTGCGTCTTTCACGTCGAAACGGAGCGACGGATTTGAATGAAATTTGATATGGGAATACCTTGAACCATAGGAATGTATATAAATTACCTTTGATGGCGATAACCAACATTCTCGTAGGCAAAGCCGCGGACGGATGTAAGTAAATAAAAATATATGAACTAATAACATAGATTTAGCTCGCTTTACAAGATACCAACTCAACAGGTAAAAAAATATTAAATTTAGAATTTAAAAGAAATATAGTACTTATTACTTATTTATTTTTATTGATAAAAGTTTCTTACACAAAGCTTAATAACATTAAATGAAATTCAAATAATATTGCACATTCAGGTACAAAAGAAATGTATTAAGGAAGAGATGAAAGAAAAACAGCAAACTCTTATAATAGTGGATAAAACGGAAAATATTTCATACGCAAAATTGCGAAGGCTTTGAATTTTAACAGGAAAATGTGAAAACATTTATGTTGCTTTTCAGAAAGATGAATTAGCACAGGCAAAATATAGTATGTCGATTGTTATTATTGATGAAATTGTGCAAATATTTATGTAAAATTTAATACAACAACAGAGTTTAATGTACCAGACAACTTCAGAAAATTTACAAATGGTGAATTTCAATCTCATATCATATTCTTAACCAACCAGAGGTCAACCCTCCACCTCCCATGGCTCTACCAACCTTTTGGTTATACGTCTTAAAATCATATCGAGAACACTATCGGCCATTTTTGCAGTTTTGTGACGTAATTATTCTGTAAGATGCTATTTTTGAAACCTAATTCTCGCCAAGAATCACAGTCGCATTAAAATCATGCGATTCGACAGTAAGAAAATTATTAGAATTACTGACTGTTACAGTGGATCATTTTTATCTTAAGTTTTTTTTAACCTAGTTTTAGTTTAATTTATATCTATAATGTAATGTAGTTAGTAATTTATTAGTTTATGATTTTATTAATTATATTTATATTTATTTCAAAAGTTTTATTACTGACTTCGAACGAATGTCAGAAGTCAGAAATAGGTCTGAACGACAGTTTACACAGCGTTGCCAGACCGACGGATTTGTCCGTAGATCTACGGATTTTTGATCTTGTCTTCAGATCTACGAATTTTTATCGCAAATCTACGGCTTTTGTTCAATTTCATTCACCCGGCCCAAACAATAGTATACTTATTCAAAATAAATGCACTGTATTATAAAGTGCGCGGTACTTGCTTGGCTCTTCCAGTCGCACTTTCTTGACCTTAAGTTTTCAAATGTGTCTTCTTATCTGCTACTAGCATCAACCTAACGACCAATCAGAAAGTGTGATTTTCAGCAATTAAGTAGTACAGAGTGTGCGTATGAGAGTATCTATATATTAGCAATCTGAAGCCTCAAATACGGATTCTGGGTTGCGCTCTCGAGGTGAACGGACGTGCTGTCGCGGCTGTCTATCACTAAGAAAGTCTGCTTGGAATTTCTGACCGATTTCTGCTGGTGCTCCGTATCGTCGCTGCTGGAATATCAAACTTCTCTACGACTCGTCGTACTGTGGTGCGGTTTCCGTATCGGCGTGCGTGGCCCTGCATTTATCGCGAAGAGCGACTGACGGGTGACCCCGAAATTTAGACCGTACTTGTACGTGTCTAAGGGACGGGAAAGCCTTTGCTCGTGTAGCGTCCTTTTCAGGGCATACCGAGCGTCAACCTCTTTCACACGCCCACACGCCTTCAGTGTGGTTGAGTCCCACATTTAGTTGGGCCCTCCGAGGAGCAAATTGGCCTGTTTTCTAACGAACGCAGGCCGAGCTTGTTGCTCACCGGAGGTAGTGCGGACCCTGGCACTAGCCCTCTTACCCCTTCAGGGTATCGGGCAGAAACAGGCTGGGCCCGGAACCACTGGCCTTGGGGAGGTCCCCTAGTCAACCCCGGGTATCGGTTAGGTAGATAAGTTGATAGGTACACACCTGTTGACCCTAACAAGGTTGGCAACAGACCCCTACAGACAGCACGTAGTAGGGCCAATAGGCACACACCCTTCTGTCTACACCCGGCAGAAGGAAGAATTAGGACACCCGAGTGGACCCCTCGGGTTATCCCCCACCCCTTGGCATTCAATCGCCACACTGTCGCCGTAATGGCGGCCCCCACCCCTCCTCCCGATGAGGACCTATTTATTAGGTTCCTCACCGAGAAAGGAAATTTAGGAGAGTTTCTCCTCTACAAGGAGGCCCTCCTTGCAACCCCTCCCCCACCCCCGACCGCGCCCGCGACCGCCCCCCGCAACCGTTATGGGATCCTCCCCGTCGAGGACTCTCAACCCCCTGCATCCCCCGTCCACCTTAGGGACATACGTCCTCCCGTCCGCGATTCGCCATTGTCCCCAATGGCAGAGTCAGAGCCGGAGTCCGACGAGGAGCCATCGTGTCCGATGGACACATCACCTCCAAAGTCCCACTCGGACGCCTCACGAGCGTCCTCTTCCGACGAGGAATTCGTCGTGGTTGGTGGCAAGCGTCAGCGCAGGCCCAAACCTAAAAACAAGAGACAACCGCCCTCCAAAACCTCCAGAAATGGAGAAGGAAAGGCCATTCGCCCTCCCACCCCGCACAAACCCACTCAAGGCCCCTCCACGGCCGCAGAGACTACCGGCCCTAAGCCGAAACCCCCACCCCCGGTCATCATTCACGACTCCAAACATTGGGAGTCCATTTCCCGGACTCTCAATGATAGGCACATCCAATACTCTAAGGCGCACAAGTGCGACATAGGTATTAGGGTGACAGTCCCCACCCTTCGAGACCACAAGGCCCTAACAAGCCTCCTCCACGAGCGCAAGTACGAGTGGCACTCGTACACGCTCGAAGAAGACCGAGTCCTCCGGGTAGTAATCCGGAGAATCCCGCACGACGTCTCAGAGGAGTTCATCCGAGAGACGCTCGTAGCCCAAGCTCTACCCGTCCGGGAAGTCCACCGGATGTACAAGGGCAAATCCCCTCGGACCCCCTACGACATGGTCATGGTCGTTCTCGACAAGACCACGGAGGGTAAAAGGATCTTTAAGATCCAGTCCGTCGCCGGCCTCACCGGCTTCTCTGTAGAGACCCCCCGCAAACGCGGAATCATAGGGGCATTCCGCCCGTAACTGTCACGCTCGCCCCCGTTGCGTTAAGTGCACGGAGGACCACGCAACCAAAGACTGCGAGCGCACGAAGGAGTCCCCGGGCGAGCCTGCGTGTGTGCTCTGCGGAGAATCCGGGCACCCGGCCAACTGGCGCGGTTGCCCGAAAGCTCCGAGGAGCAAACCAAGGCAGGCGCCGGCCGGTCGCTCTCCCCGAGTGCCCAAGCAGCAACCCGCCCCCAAACCCAAGCCGTCCTTCTCGGCCGCACCCTCCGATTTCCCGGCCCTCGACAAGAGGCCAACCGGGCCCCCCCCTCCCCCAGCCCCTCTGGCTGCCCCGCAGGCCCCCAACTTCGCTGCAGCGGTTGCCAAACCCTCAGCCCCCCGCCCCCAGACAACGAGGCAGGCCCAACCGCCCGCCGTCGCTGCCCGCAGGGAGCCCGCTACCCCTCGTGGGAACGCGGTCCCCCGTGTGGCAACCGCCGACGAGGCGATTGAAGTCTGCTTCAATGTCCTCCGCGACGTCAACCTCGACATCATCGAGGAACTTGGTCATGCCCTAATAGCCGCCGGCAACGATTGGATCGCCCGGACGCAGGTTATTAGGAGCTACAGAACTGAAATTGCGAAGATCACTGCGTATGACATCCCAGCACATCTTCGCGCCAACCAGCGTCCGTGATGGGTAGTACGGCCCAAAGGAACAAACCCCGATCGCTGACCTTGGCATTCTACAATGCCAACGGAAATCTCCGCGACCAAAGGACTGAAATTGCTCAGTACCTCACCCAACATCAGGTTGACATCCTCCTACTGCAGGAGACCTTCCTCAAACCATCGCACAGAGACCCAAAAATTGCGAACTACAACATCATTCGCAATGATAGATTAGAAAACGCCAAAGGCGGAACGCTAATCTATTACAAGAGGTCCCTGCACTGCAGCAAACTCGACCCTCCTTCCCTAACAAACTTGGAATGCTCAATCCTCCGAATAGCGATGACTGGCCACCCGCCAATCAACATCGCCTCCGTCTACCTCAGCCCCACCAAAAGCTTGCTTGAGAGCGACCTTCAAGCCCTGTTTTCTATGGGAAACGCTACCATATTGGCTGGCGATTTCAATAGTAAACACACCAGGTGGCATTCGCTAACCAACTCGACGAACGGCGTAACCCTAATGAGGCTCGAAGAGTCCCTGGATTTCGACGTTGTAGCGCCCCTGGCTCCGACCCGCTATCCTACCGCGGAAGGCCAAAACCCCAGTGTCCTGGACTTTGCCCTACTAAAGAATATCACCTTGACAGTGTGTTCATTAGAGGTGCACTCAGACCTAAATTCGGACCATAGACCGGTCCTTCTCCAACTAGGACAGACCGACAATGGGCGCCCCGCTCATACAAGGACAATCACGGATTGGAAGAGACTAGCGAAAGCACTCAACCAACCCTCCCCCGACTTGGACGCGATACCCGAAAGGATATCGTCCACCGAACAGACCGACATGGCGATCTCCTCCCTCACCAACCACTTGCAAGCAGCCATCAAGGACTGCTCCAGGCAGGTCCCTTCTGTGGACCCTAACCACAGATTCGAACTGCCGGAAGACGCAAGGCGGTTGCTGACGGAGAAAAACGCCGCGACAAGGGAACACGACCTCTACCCCACCGAAGAGGCCCGTTCTAGATTACGCTACCTTCAACGTCGAGTTAAGGAGCGCATGAAGGAACTCAGGGACGAAAGGTGGGGCGACTTCCTCTCTGAACTGTCACCATCACACGTCACTTACTGGCGTGTGGCACGAAGTCTCAAGTGCGATCAGATCTCAACTACTCCTCCTCTCAAATATCCGGATGGTTCCATCGCTTTCGATGATGACGAAAAAGCTGAATGCCTAGCAGACAGCCTGGAAAGCCAATGCTCTCCTAGTCGTGAACCAGTTGACCCAGATCACCTACGACGGGTAGAATCGCATGTAGAGAGCATCACCGCCTCCGCATCGGCTCCCCCCGTGACCGCACTCCCTCCAACTACGATTGAAGAGGTACAATCGATAATCAAATCCCTAAAACCCCGAAAAGCCGCCGGAGCTGACGGAATATCTAACGGCATATTGAAATGCCTACCCCAGACTCTATTACTGCTGCTAGTGAGCATCTTCAATGCTTGCCTAGCTAATTGTACGTTCCCAGACGCCTGGAAACAAGCAACGGTAATAGGCATCCCAAAACCAGGCAAAGACCTGAAAAATCCGTCCTCATATCGCCCAATCAGCCTCCTTAGCTGCATCGGGAAGATATACGAGAGAATCATATCGGCCAGACTCAAGATTTACACCGAATCTATGAATCTGATCCCGAATGAGCAGATGGGCTTCCGCGCAAAACACTCTTGCGTACACCAACTGCACCGCCTAACCGAACACATCCTAGGCAACCGCCGCCGCGGAAGACCCACAGGAGCACTCTTCTTCGATGTAGCGAAGGCATTCGACAAAGTCTGGCATGCCGGCTTGGTAGCCAAGCTGGCCATCATGGGCCTGCCTGACAGTCTCGTGCGCATCATACGAGAATTCTTGTCGAATAGATCCTTCCGCTACAGAGTCGAAGGAACTCTTTCACGCCCCCGACCACTAAGAGCTGGAGTCCCGCAAGGGTCTGTGCTCTCTCCCATACTGTATGCATTGTACACCAATGACGTACCCCGGACCCCGCACGTGGAGTTAGCCCTTTTCGCTGACGACACTGCTCTATTCACATCCAGTACAAGTAAGGAGCTTATCTCCAAACGCCTCCAACAAGCAGTCGACGCGCTCGGCGCTTGGTTCAGGAAGTGGCGCATCGAGGTGAATCCGGAAAAGAGCGCAGCAGTGTTCTTCTCCAAAGACTCCCGCGGTGCAACACGACCCCCGGCATGGAGCACACAATCGCTCTTAAAAACGATATCTTTGTTCGGAAAATCCATTCCATGGGTGGACCGCACAAAATATCTGGGCGTTATCTTTGACAGCAAGATGACCTTTGGACACCACATCCAGAGAGTACGCAACAGAGCAGCCTTCTATCTAGGCAGACTCTCACCCATGATCAGTAACGTAAAAATGTCGCTTAGAAATAAGTTGACTCTTTACAAGCTGTGCATCCGACCTGTCATGACATATGCGAGCGTTATTTTCGCACACGCAGCACCATCTCTTCTGAATAAACTCCAACTCATTCAGAATAGGTTCGCACGTAGAGCCACGGGATCCCCCCGGGGTCTACGCACACGCGATCTACACAAGGACCTTGAGCTCCCATCCATGTTGAGATACCTCAAAGAAACGTCAAAACGTTACTTTGAGAAATGCTCTTCCCATCCGAACCCGTTAGTGGAACAAGCTGCTAACTACAGCCCGTCCAAGGATGTCCCCTTGCGGCACCGACGCCCGAGGAATGTTCTCTTTGATCCCGACGACCCCATCACGGTAGCTAATCGGCCATACGAAAATCTCCAGTCTCAAAGGAGACGGGGATTTTCCTTAGGCACACCGACACACCGCACTCGCCGGCGAGTGCGACGAAGTAGGAACAGTAGCTCGTTTTCCAGGTACCAAAATGTACCAGGGCGCTTCTCGCCACCGGTAGGCTCTTCTTAGGCCCTTAAGGCACCCTAGTGTCGGCCCTTAAGGCAATGAGCGTTTGCATCGCTCGCGAGTTTGCATCGCTCGCCATTGATCAAAGGCAAAGCCCATGGCCGAGGTTCGTCCCAACTGGGAGCCCCTTGCGCTTTTGCCGAAAAGGCTGAGTGGCGTCAAGCCCTCGCCTCAAACCGTCCCGCTGTAAATATTAAAGCTCTTAGAAGCTAATATTGTAGGTCCAGTCAAAAAAAAAAAAAAAAAACCTCAAATACGCTCAGAGCCGTCTGTACAAATTATCCCAATGGGGAAATTACTAGAAACGTAATCAATAACAACATTTAGACTTCGATCCCTTTGAAACCAATTCAATATATTACATCTGTAGCTTTGAATCCTTAGAGGATATCTTCAGAATTTCACCGATCATTTCATATTGGGAAATGGGAAGCGACTGCTCTGTAGCAAAGGTGTTTTCTTTGCAGTATTTTATTACAAATCTGTTGTATTTTAAAGTTTACAAAAAATCGTCTACTAATATTAATACCTACTAGCTTTCGCCCGCGGCTTCGCCCGCATTAATTTTCGTCGGGGGCAGTGTTTTTTCCCGGGCTGAAGGCTATATCTTTCACAATACTAGCTATGTGTATGCGAAATTTCAGGAAGATTGGTTCAGTAGATAGGGTTTACAGAAGTAATAAACTAACAAATATACAAACTCAAAGTGAGTTTGTATATTTCTTACTAGCTGTTGCCCGCGGCTCCGCCCGCGTGGGACTCGGTTATATCGCGCTCTAAAGTAGCCTATCTTTGACTTCAGGTCGTAAACTACATTCCTACCAAATTTCATCACAATCGGTCCAGCAGTTTAGCCGTGAAGAGGTGACAGACAGACAGACAGACAGACAGACAGACTTTCGCATTTATAATATTAGTATGGAGTATGGATATTAGTTAGGAGGGATCCCTTTCTTAAACATTATGTATTTGTTCCTAAAATGTTTTAGCACAATGAATTTGACATACTTTTTTGGCATAATTATATTCGTACTTGGTCATAATTGATATTTATATTTGCGTTGTCGTTCGTGTGTTTGGAAGAGGCAGTAAAATTCCTGGGTACTGTAGCGGAAGATAGAATAAGCGACGTGTTAGCAGCTTGCAACTTTGGAAAATTGTAATCAATGCTGGAATGTAATAAATTAAATTTCTTCACGAAACGACCAATTATTAACATTTTCTTGTGTCTACAGAACGCACGAAAATTACACACACATTAGCGGCAAAAAGGCTAGCAAATTCCACTGGCCCTTTGATGTCGAAACCTTTGAAATTTATAATTAATCACGACTCACGACCAGGAAATATACCCTATTCGAGTCCGTTTACAAAAATATGTTGTTAATTACTTTTGTTTGTTCATTTATTTTTATTAATTATTGTTGCTAAATTTCGGACAGATTTTTAACCAACTTTGAAAAAAAGGAGGTTTACAATTCGTCGATTTTTTTTAATATCTTTAATTTTTTAAATTGGTTAACTGGTGGAGAAATTGTCTAAGCATTAAGGCTCTTTAAGTATTTTTGCATATTATAACAAAAAATAATGTAAGTTTATGAATATAAACTAATGCATATTTTGTATATGTATCTGACTTGGTGTAATTTTATTTCAGTCAACTCTAAGATTGTCCGAAAAAGATTGTTTGAGTATAAGTCCGTCTTTGTGCATTATTTATTTTATCGAATTTGTAAGAACTGTTATTTGATGCAATAAAAAGTATAATGTATTGAAATAAAATAGCTGAGTCGATTCGAGATTCTACTAAATTGATACATTTCTTACCATCCGGATAATACGCTGAATGTTTATATTTCCAAAGGATAGGTTCCATGCTTTTGTTACCAAATTTTCCCTCTCATATTCAGTTTTCACCAAATATTTGTGTTTGTAAGACAAATACACCAACCCGGGTTCACGGTATAGCAAAAATTTATGTGAAACTCAATCAGTACTGTTTTGCATTATTTGAGTTTTATGATATTATGTCGGATATTTAAACAATGTGATGAAACGAATAAAGATCATGTCGAAATGGACACCGCAACAGAAAAGACCCAGGGGTAGACCAAGGAAGAGATAGATGGACTGCATGATGGAAGGCCTTAGAAAGATGGGCAAATTTAGAAAAAGGAAGGAGGCAAGGGTACGTGATAGGTAGAAAAAACTAGTAGAAGAGGCCAAGACCGACAAAGAGTTGTAGCGCCACAGAAAGAAGAAAATGAAACGAATATCCATAAATAAATTTATAAATTTGAACTTCCAATTACCGGCTTCACTACATATCACTACATAGTATAAATTAAAGTCGCTTTCTCTGTCCCTATATCCCTTTGTATGCTTAACTCTTTAAAACTACGCAACGAATTTTGATGCGGTTTTTTTAATAGATATGTTGATTCAAGAGAAAGATTTTTATGCCCGTGCGAAGCCGGGGCGGGTCGCTAGTTAGTGATGATTTAAATTTATTTAACGGTCTGCTTTTCAAATTAGCAATATTTTCTGACAGCCGAGTTTTACCGTAGTGTTTGGGAACATATTGGCAATATTTCTTAATAGGATTCGCAGAATTCCTAGGATGGCTCCAGCTTTCTGCCATGGTTTTCCCTAAATACTACAACATGGGGGTTTTCAATAAGAACCATGAAAAGATTTTTAGAGGTCGGCAATGTGAAAATAATAATAAAAATAAAATGGGACTGGGCAGGACATGTTTGTCGTATGCGGTCTTGAGGGTGGGCAGCAATGACTACATTTTGGATAACGGACGGCCGGCGAAATAGAAGCAGACCAAGGTGGAGGTGGCGTGACGATCTCGAAAACTTTGTGAACAAGTGGTTAGAGGTTTCCATGGATAGGGATGAATGGAGAAGGAGGGGGGAGGCCTTTGCTCAGCAGTGGGACACATTAAAAGTAGGCTAAAAAAAAATTTGTTTTTTTTTTAAACGCCTTATCTCAAGAATTCCGATTCTATATTCATGCACAAAATCAGAATCCGGTGATATTTTCAATAGTGTCGGAATTTCAAGGACCTCATGAAAAAGTCGATCAATAGTGTCAAATTAATCACATTTCTTTGTATGTCACAGACGCGTTTGACGGCATATTATTGCTGCGAACCGGAAAAAACCGGGTCACGATTTACCGAAGAAAAGGAAGAAAAAGAATTATGAGGTAACTTTGAGACTACAAAGCGTTAGGATGAAGAAGAGATAGATAAACATGAATCCTAACTAATATTATAAATGTGAAAGTGAGTGTTTGTTTGTTTGTCACGCTTTCACACCCTATCTACTGAACCAACCTTGCAGAAATTTCGCATACACATAGCTAGGAGTATTGAGAAGGACATAAGATATCTTTCATCTCGGGAAAAAGCACTATTCCCGTGGGAAACGCGCGCGTAGCCGCGGGCGAAAGCAAGTACATAGATACAAGTCAAACACATATCTACAACCCTCCTTTTTTGGCTTCGTTACAGTCGTGTTAAAAAACATACGGTGAAACAAGAACCTTTTTGAAATAAGCTTAAATAATAAAAATAGTATTTTATATAAAAATGTCATCAAATGGATGTCAAGTAAGTATATGACTAATTATATGCTACTAATAATATAAAATAAGATAGATATATATAAGATTATAGCTGAAATACAAATGAAAATGGCGGACTTAACGCCATTTTCATTTGTATGTAATGAAGTTAAATAAATAAATAAAAAATTATCAGTTGCACTATTGACAGATTTAGTTGAATTCCAAATATGTTTGAGTGTAATAGATAAAATATAACAAAATTGGCTGGTGCTGGCGGCTATTCTCTCGTGTGACTCTGTTATATTGCGCTCACGAGCAGCTTATGTTTGACCCAATGTCGTTAACTATGTCCATACAAAATTTCATCCAATTGGTCCAAAGGCTTAGCTGTGAAAGCGTAACAGACAGACAGACTTTAGTATTTATAAAAGTATGGACCAACTATTGTCCCAAGCGGGATCGCGCCCAGAAGCAGCCTATGTTAGACTCCTAGTCCTTAATTAGATTCATTATAAATTTCATCAAAAATAGACCAGCGGTTTAGGTATGAAAGCGTAACAGACAGACTTTTGCATTCATAATGTTAGTTTGGAAGTATGAATAATATATAAAGTATATTTTAGAACTGTGTATCATCTTACGTAGATCATGCTCTTTTAAATAGAATTCAAGTTTCAAATAGAATGACTAAATTAAATGATAAAATTCAACAACGTAAAAGAGTCACGACGATAAATTGACCGCTATCGCAAAACGTTTCAGATAATTCAAAAAAATAATGTTATCTCGAACACCATAAATTGCCGAGAGTAGAGTAAAAATACCCTTCCTACCTCAATATTTTATAAACCAAGGGTAAGGTATCGAGGGTCGTAAATGTGTTACCTTTTTTCACGTGCGCCATTTCAAGTATCCATTCCAAGGGGCACAAAGCACTTTTTCACAAACACTTGACTGAAAACATGCTGTATATTATATATTTTTGAATGAGTAGGGACTCGTCTATATATCTCGTCTGAAATTCGTCAAATTTGCGACGAAGACACGTCCGTCCTCTCGGCAAGGCGCGAGGCTACTGAAAATGTTTCAAAGTATATCCTAATTTTCCCACTCTGCTCCATATTGGATGTGTACGGCGAAAGCTTAAGAATTAGTGCGCTTATGTTATCAGAGATGGCGCTTTGGTAAGGTTTGTGATGAAAAAGCTTGATTGATGTTATTTCTGCAACTTAAAGTTTTCTTTTAATATGCAGCATTCATAAAAAAACTCTTTTGTTTACTCTTCTATGAAATTATTTGTTTTATTTAGTAGTACATTTTACGAGGTTTACACTGACTCTATCATTAGGCATTTTTTCTTCTTCTTCAAATGGTATTTTAAAAGAGGTTTTTTTTTAAATCTTAAGTTACTTTAAGAAGGAAAATAATTTATCACGTATTAACGGAAAAGTCATAGAACTAGGAAACTCGTTTTGCTGCAAGCCAATTTTTTTTAAAATCTATGGGAAAAGTGGACGCAAAATTATTAAAGACGAAAGTGAAAAATTACGACTACAGCACGAAACTGAATTAAGAGTTTGACACTTCAAAATTCTAAAAACTTTTATAACTATATACTAGCGGCGACTCGTACCGGCTTCGCATGAACATAAAAACCTTTTTCTTGAATCACTCTATCTATTAAAAACCGCATCAATATCCGTTGCGTAGTTTTAAAGATTTAAGCATACAAAGGGGCATAGGGACAGAGAAAGTGACTTTGTTTTATACTATGTAGTGATATAAAATCAATGCCACTTTTCTTTATAATTTTATAACTCAAGAACGGGCTCACCTAACCAAACCAAATGTTAAGACTTTGTTAGGACTATTTAGTAGAAGGTTTATTTGAAGTTTGCACAAAAACGGTCGAGCGGTTCTTCATTTATCACATTTATTTAAATTTTGTGATATTGTCATACATTTTGTTTGACAACTTATATGGCAACCCGTATCAACAAAGATTTAAAAAAATCCGATGTAGAAGATTTCATAATTCTATACGTGGATAGGAACTATAGTCAGGAAAAATATAACAACTAATAATTATGCTAAATAGATATCCAATAAGCAATTTGAAATTATAATAGATAATATTATTCTGTCTGCAAAGAACAAACAAAGACAAAAATGTAAATATTATGGTAAGTAATGGTTTGCAAAGATACTTTTTGTAGAAAATTGGCAAGACAGAGTTGTATATCGATTGGAGGTTCCCGACAGTTTTGTTAAAGACGACGTTTTTAAAAAAAGTTAGAATTCTTTGTGGACAGTTGTTTTCTCCAATGTATATAGTTTTTTTTTATTATATGTTTACTAACCAAACTTAAAAATTAAGTAAGTAATTAAAGATACTTTATTTAACTAAAGTATTGCGTACATGGAATTATAGTCTGTTACAAGATGTACATTAGGCGGCCTTATTGCTAGTACAATCTCTTCCATGGTGCAGTGGGCTGCAGAGAAATCTGAACCCCTTTCAATAGCGATACTTGTGGCATTGGGGTCAGATTTCTCTGTAGCCCAATGTACCTTAAGGATAAGACCTAGACCAAACATGTGATTGAATAAAAAACAAAATAAAAGTTAAGAAAAGGCATTACAACCATACACCTTGAAAGTCGTCGTCGTGTACCTCACTTGAATTATTGTATTTTGGTTTGAAGAGTGAAAGAAAAATATCTTAGAAAGAGATGGTAGGCTGCTATTGAAACTCAAAGTATCACTGGCGTAAATAGACTACGGGGACCACTGTAACATGGGCCGTATGTTTGACTGCTAAAATATTGTGTACACAGTAATAACAATATTTAATTTTAATATTATGACTATATACTTAAAAATAATAATAATAAAAAAAAACAAATAAAGTATTAACTTAAATTGTACAGTCCCGTTAAAGGCTCCACTTGCGGTAATGTGCCAAGAAGGCTGGCGGCATTGCCATATTGAATGGCAATGCTAACCCATTGAGCAAGGTAATTACCAGCCCTATGGTCACGGGATACCTCATCAGCCTTTTCGACAAAAGCTAAAAAAGCTGATGAGCCGATGGACCCCACGGTCCCAGAGTTTCTACCCCAAAAGGCGCAATTTTATTTTTTGTGTACACAATTATGATAGACCTAAAATCGAAAGACGCTTGGTAGGTGTCACAAATAAAGATTTTTTAAATAAATTATCTGATAAAAAATTAGTTTTTTTTTTTATATTTGTTGCGTATCCCTAAAAATATGAAAATTGATATTTAAATAAAAAGCAACGGTGGCCAAACCTGAGAATATAAAATAAGGCATAAACTTACATTAACCGGATATTTTTGTAAAAAAAAATATATCCCTCTGGACCACTGATATCGTTTCGATTTAGGAGCTGGTGCAAGTTAAATAAAAGGGTATATGTAAAATATTATTTTGAATTTCCCTATGAGTCGAGTGGATTGTATAAGTTTTAGGCTTCAAGAAATTTAATGTCAAATTATTACTTGCCGCCACTTATCGATACGCCAAGTTTCAATTTCGTAGCAGTTTCGTAGCTCGCTACGAGCCGTAGACATCGTATTTCGTAGGCGCTACGAAACCGCTACGAATTGAATGTAATGTTAGTTTTACTTTGGCCATTGCGTTGTTTACCTGATTGTACTAAAATGAGGTTTGTACTTTCGTTCACATGTGTGTGTGTGTTTATATATTTCAATGGCATACTAAACAAAATGGATTGAATAGTTTTAAATTTGAGTGACGAAAAAATGCTAGAATGATGATAAAGAAAACGGGATTTTATAAAAGTACTAGCAAAAATGTCAAACCCATGTGTTACAACAAAAAAAAAAACGCTATATTTTGTAACTTGTACCCGAAATCACTGAGGTCCTACAGGAAGGAATATTTTTTTCGCTACGGACACGATTTAGCATCGTCTTTATTTGTTTACACAAAATATATAAGGATTTTGCGGTCTTAAATTTTCTTTTTTATTTCGTCCTAACTTTTTGTATCGCTTCTTTTTCGAAATGGTCAACGTTTTGAATAAAAATGTTTGGCTGTTACATTTTGTTTGTTTTGTCTTTTTTTGAACTTAGCTTAAACTTCCCTGACGTATTAAGATTCATTTATTTATTTATCACAAAATCCACAGCTCTTAAACAAATTCTTAGAAGGAGTCTTTAAATTTTTTATGGTGTGCGAAAATGTGTTTTTTTATTATCATATTGACATCATTTGTGTTGAAAAGGTCAATTGAGCAGCACACTCTGGTGTTTTAACGATTGCCAAGTGACAACCAGGACTAACAACATAAAATGTGTTCCGAAACATAGTTACCTTTATTTTCAAAAAATCTGGCCATCAAGCTAGTTGCAGTGTCCTAAACAAATCAAACCCACGATCTCCGGGTCCTTAGGTTGCCTTAACTACTGGAGAATATACCTAAGTACAAAATATCCACACTATATCCCTACCAATACTAAAATACGAGAGTGACTTTGTATATTTAATTGTTTGTTTGTTTGTTACCTCTTCACGCCCTATCTACTGAACCAATCTACCTGATATTTCGCATACACATAGCTAGGAGTTTTGAGAACGACCTTTCATCTCGAGAAAAAGCACTGTTCCCGAGGGAAATTCATGTGGGCAAAGCCGCGGTCGAAAGCTGGCTTTAGATGAGTAGAATTGTTCAAAAACTCACCTACAGAATTTTTACTACATTTGCAGTCTTCCTACCATGCAGCACTGATATCCTCAGCTGGAGTTTGAGTGTAAATCAAAGTTCAACAATAAGATATAAAGTCCGCCGGACAAAGCTGAGGAGCTGACGTAGATCCACAGGAAAATGTACGGAGTGCTGGGTCTGAGTTATGAGAATATAGCGATTTACTACACCATACTTTCTTTTTTTTTAGCCTACTATTAATGTGTCCCACTTCTGGGCAAAGGACTCCCCCCTCCTCAATTCATCCCTATCCATGGAAACCTCTGGCTACTTGTTCAAAAATTTATCGAAATCGTCACGGCACCTCCTCCTTGGTGCTTCTATTTCGCTGGCCGTGCGATATCCAAATAGTTCCAAAAGGTAAGGATTATTTTTATGAAATCGTCTCAAATAATGTTTAGTTAGGTGTTTGACACTTTCTTTCATTTTAATTTTTATCTCGACACTCTCTTTATCTCGCAGTAGCTAATATATTAATAAATGAAAAATAAAACAATATTTTATGCACCTTAGTAAGAAATTATGTGTGGCTTGTATTTATATATTAATGTTTTTTTTTGTAAAAAATATATTAACATACTTAATAAAATATGCCATTACAGACTTACACCTATAAAATTATGCTAATATTAATATCAAAAGCTATAAACTCTGGACTGAGGTCAGTCGAAGTAAAGTTAAAAGTATATGTCACATTCATCGTTTTTCTTTATTTTTCTTGCCTAGCCAACTTCGCATCCATATGCAAAGCTATACACACACAAATATTGTCTACTCATAAGTAAAGTTAGATCCTAAAAAAATAATTAGTATCAACTCAAAGTTGTTAACTTGCACCACACACCCAACTAAAGACATGACAGCATACCGTGCCCATTTCAATGGTCCTTACTACAATAGAAATAGTGCTCATATTGTAGGATCAGCAATCTTTGTACAAAGAGTTTTCTAGATGCCACTGGCGGAGGTGTAAGAAATGTGAATAGCTATTGTAAACGGAAAATTATTTTAGACACGTTTTAGATATGTGAAAATAACATATTATGAACGTGTTATATATTACTCAATAAATGTTTTTACTCGTTGCTTCGTTCGCTGGTCATGGGAAAACTGACTTTTCTTAATTTATTATGAGGTAGTTCTAAGAAAAGAAAAAAGTGATTTTGGCGGTTTCTCTTTAGGTAAAGCGTTTCTTATGTCCATGATTTATTCATAGATTTGAAGACCGAAAATGTCGACACCAAATTCATTAAACTAACATTAAGAATATATGCACATTATATGATGACTTGTCTTGGAAAGATAATATCTTTATGATGTTTAGACAGCCTTCATCACCATCCTCAACTTGATACATTGCAATTCAAACTCTAACTTAAGTCATTATAAACTTCATTTTCCTATAACGAAACTTGATGCACATTACTTAAGATTCCGCGCCTACCACGCAAACAATTTTGCGCCGTATTATTTGGACTTAAGGTTAGTTTTTCATTAGTTATTTTGATGCATTAAGCTGACACTAATTGGTGCTTCAGTAAACGTGATCCGTTAACCATTAACCCCCACTTTGTATTTACATTTCGCGTTTTCGCCTCAACGGTAATGGATCAATTTAATGCTGATGGATCTTCATAGATACGGCCTGTTCGTTTGAAAAAGATGGAAACAATATTGAGAATTTTCCATAGTAATGGGTTTCTACTTTTATTAATTTCAAAATTATGCTAAAGCTATGACTATTTTGCACATTTGTTCAAACATAATTCGTCTTACTACAAAAACATGTCGTTCTTAATCCTAAAAAAATATCGATCTTACTACAAAAACATGTCTAACTTTAAAACTAGGTTTTAATCATTATCCATCCAAATCAAGTTAATAATGACAGGTGAGATAGTGCGTTATTGCTAGATGTTAACTTGATATGGGCGGATATTGGTCTAAACCTAGTTTAAAAGTTAGATATGTTTTTGTAGTAAAACCAATAGTTTTTTTAGGAATAATAATGGAAGAGTCAATCAAGACTTATTGGTTGTATGTTTTGTATTTACTGTGAGAGTTACACTCGTTGGAAAATCGATAGCGTGATCGTTAGCACTGCTGCTCTCGACGTGTACCAAAAAAACTGGACATACTTAGAACAACTCAAATAAAAATAAAACAAAATGGCGGATTTTTGGCGGCAAATGCAAATATTTAGCATTCAAATTTTAACCCCCGTATTAAGAAACGTTTGTTAACCCCTTTTAACTAAAATATGTTTTATCTCTTTTTTTTTTACAAACACTTCACATGTGAAAGAAAGAGACGCAACACATTTTAGCTAACATGGGCTTAACAAACGTTTCTTAATACGGGGGTAAGTATTTAAATTGGTATGGTTACCAGTTAAGTATTTTGTTATTTTTTTTTTTTAATTTACTTGTAATTTGGTTTGGTTTTAGTTTTTTTTTGGTTCATGCAGTTTAAATTTAAGCATCCTTAAATGCACAACAGAAAAACGGGGCTAAAATAATCCTCAATCCTTTCATCAGGCACACATTCCATTTCCACTCGCGAGGCCATAAAACTAACTTTTCGAGTAATTACATCCGTATAAATGAAAGACTGGGAATCATAAATATAAAATTGTCGTCAAACGCGACTGCTCCACAGGGATCCTATGATTAAAACTGTAATTACTACGATTGCCTTGCGGTATACCGAGACACATGCAGTTATGAAATAGTTCTAAATTTGGATATTTTTCAAATTCGTAATTCAATTCAAATCTTTTAAATTTTCGAACATAGGCAATAAAATAGGATCTAAATCATTGCTGCTATTACTTGTGTCTTTGATAAGGGTTAAAAATAAAGCGATATTAATTTTGAGTTCGGTGTCTCCTTCGACAACCTATTGACATGCTGAGCATGTCCTGATTGCCGACTATCATCTCTAAAAACCATGCAAGTTCCAGTGAGTAAGCGAGACAGCGCAATACATGATGTAAGGCGACATCTCGTTTACTCACTGGATCTTGCATGAAATGATAGTAAGGGACCTGTACACTGGAAAACTTATATAAAGCTAACAAACCAATGTGTGGCCCAATTTTGGGCCCTTAACCTGTCGTCTCGCTAAAGCTAGGCACAATAGAAAATTTATTGTTATGTAGCATATTCGTGCGCAATCCAAGCGAAAGCATTAAGAACATTTAAACCGACCATCTATTTTTATTTAGGTATTTTTGGCTTTAAGACATGCCAATCCCATAACAAAATTCCTATAATGCCTACTTAAAACCTATTTCTAGTGGCAGCAATCTACCAATAACTCTTTAAGTTAAAAGAAATAGTGCCACCTCCAAATTTCACACCTCCATTACATTGCCCAAGGCTGCAGTCCTAAGAAGTGAAACGCAGTGTCAAAGATAAATTGGGTCCAAGGATTTACAGCTAGCCGTATCGTAATTTAGATTAGCTCAGCTTAAAAGGGGTTTATTGACTTGACCAGACGCTCTTTGAATTGGATACCTTTAAAGTTTTAATTACAGATGTCTTGTGGCGTGAAGTAGAGGAGAATACTTATTAATCAACTATCCTTAAGAGAGTTATGCTTCCAAAGGTCTTTCTTTCTCTTTCTTCTAAGTGTTTCTTTAAATATATAAATAAATATTTAGGGACAAATCATACAGATTGAGTTAACCTCAAAGTATGTTCGAGACTTGTGTTATAGGATACTAACTCAATGATACTATATTTTATAACAAATACATATACGAGTGTAGATAAACATCCAAGATTCAGGTCAATCAGAAAAAGATCATTTTTCATATAGACCTGACATGTTAACCATTACGCCACAAAATGATTTTTGAATTTAATAATTAGCTTTCTGCATCGTTCGCGATCTGATTCTCTCTAGCCTAAGGTTGGCTAGAAGAAATTGCATTAGTGATAAGTCCGTATTTGTACAAATTTTATTTTCGATCCTGTACAATCCAATGATGTATTTATGGCATTCGTGCAATAAAGTGTTTATTAATTCATTCATTATGTCCTCAGGTGGTTCCTCCAAACGGATATCAGACTGTAGTCGATTCATTTTTATAATTACCAAATCAAGGACCATGAATAAAGTGTACCCTGGACACTGAGCAGTAAAAACGGATGAAGAGTCTTCTTTTTCTTAGTCGGGCAATCTTGGTAGAGTAGTCGTGGCTGTACCTCTAGATGGACAGGGTTGCGGCTCGCGGTCACCTCTTACTTTCAGGGCTGCAGCTCGTTACAATATTTTTTCATCTCTGCCGGTTTTTCGCATTGCGATCACATTGTACGGCAATGAATTTTGTAGGTAATTGTATAATGAGAGCATAACTTTAATGAGGAGCTCAATAGCCTAGCGCGGTAAAAATCTGGGATACCCTGGGCTCTGAAGCGTAAGCTAAATATGCAACCGGGAAACACGCACCGTCGAAGAAAAGTAAAACTTGGATAAAGAACACGTTTTATCTCAAATTTATCTATAGTACAGCCACGGATAGAAACTAGTCGGACATAGAAATTCACTTCCCCAGTCCAAGAGAATCCTCAAAAACGATAAGCAAGACTTGCATCAAAAGTACGGTTGAAATATTTCAACCACACGTTCGCTTTGTCAGGATTTAAACTTGAGAATATTCCTACGAATACTTTAACTTTGAAACCAACGTTGTCTTAAATTATGTTCAGTTGAATTGTTTTCTGCATCTTGCTTTTAGTATTTTTCATTGTTTATCTGTAACTAGCATGGAATAAAAAACCTTCCTTTTGAAACACTATCTAATATCAAAAAACGCATTAAAATCCGTTGGGTAGTTTTAAAGATTTAAGCATAGATAGGGACATAAGAACAGAGAAAGCAACTTTGTCTTATATAGTACTAGCTGTTCCCCGCGGCTTCGCCCCACGTGGGACTCGGTTATATCGCGACCAAAAGTAGCCTATGTTAGATCTCAGGTCGGTAACTACATCCCTACCAAATTTCATCACAATTAGTCCAGCAGTTTAGCCGTGAAGATGTGACAGACAGACAGACAGGCTTTCGCATTTATAATATTAGTATGGATAAGAATTATTTTTATGCATTTTGATTTTTCAAAAGGTAACTGAGGAATTTTGTGGTTAAATTGGGCCACCTGTTTGATGTGGCTTTATACAGATCTTCCAACGTTCAGTCACAGAATATATAATAGTTCAGGTTTTGGGCTTGCTGGGCTTGTCAACTTGCTTTAAGTATTTTGGTACTTTAAATCGCTTATCACCTAAATAAATTTTTAGATGAGTTTTCCTAAATAGATACTGAATAGATCGTAGCAACACCTTCTAAAATAATGATTTTTTTTTCAATAGGTTCTCATATATTCTTGCCATAAGACGCAAATATTGCCATTGTTAGTTGCACATTGACGTTCTACACTGTCCTTGCATTTCTCTTATTATCTCCGTTAGAAACTATCATACGAAGTTCCACCTAACAACCCAAGAAATAAGCATCAATTTTGAACACTAAACATTCATACAGATCAACAAAAAGAGTGACAATCAAAAAGCAACTTTAAAGAACAAGTAAGAAAGATTCAATTTTAAGATACTTGCAGTTACTGAATAAATCTCTTCTCACATTTTGAATTTTTTAGCAAAATTGGTTACTATTCTTTGGTGATAAGGTTCACTTTTTCTTGTAAAGGCATGTTTAAAGGCTAAATTTAGATATAGGTCGTTGTAGAGGCGTGTTAATTGCGCGTGTGCGTTAAGGAGCACTCAAGAGCCTTTTAGAGCGAGTAATGCAAAGTTACAGATAAATATGATGCTCTTAGTGCAATTTATACTACTGTGTAGTGTATAAAGCGGTTGACTTTAGAATTATTTAAAAATAAGTTTTCTTCTTTCTTTTTCCTCTTGCTCGGAAAAAGTATTATTATTAAAAAAAAACAATACGTCAATAGACTCATTGCTGGTCTAGCAATTGCCGGCCGCTAATGGAGGTTTAAGTTTCACAGCCAGCCTACCCAAAAAAAAACCAAGCGCTTTATTTGCACAAAATTCAAATTTCACACGATGTTGTTTTCTCTCAAAAGGAAAATAAGCAAAGTCCTCAGCTACGTCTCGTCCTTTAAAAAGGATAGTGAAAAAATAAATTATCCCGCATTATAAGTTGCTGCTAAATACATTTCAGAAATCATGTTCAACAAATTAACACGCAACAAGCGAATACGTATGAAATGTATCAAATGGGAACACGGAATTGCAAATTAGTTCCCCCGATAAAAACTCTGGAACTCCAGGGAAAGTTGGAACTGAATTAAGTGCGGGACAATGGAATCACAGGAAATTAACGACTGCGGAATTTGATTGAATGTTTTCAATTTTTAATTAGGTTTTTTTTGGAACGACATTTGTTCCTTTTCGCTCACGTGTCTGACATCTATAAAACATCTTTATACTTTGTATGTCAATTTTTACATCAAAGTGTGTTTCGTAGTTACATCTATAAAATATGCTTCAGAGCCCAATTTTACACTTCAGATATTTATAAGCAACTAACTTAGACTGTCAATGTAGAGTTCAAAGTAATAATTTAAAAAAAACATATATTAAATATTGTCTGTGAAAAGACGAACAAATGGGCATATAGAAAAACACCACACAGTTTGTGTATAGGGTATTTAAGAAATAGGTCTACGTAGAACCGCAAATAAATGTCCTAGCCTTTTATGATCTACTAAAAATACTTTTTGATGTACCGTTTTTCTGTACAAAATGCTAAAACAAGTACTTACTAAATTACTTTGCTTGTTTTAACCACCAGTTAGTTCATGCAAACTACTGCTGGCCGACGCCCACCCACTACTGTTAGTCCCAGCACTCCCAGCAATTTTAGCAGCAAAGCATGCTAAGTACTTATACTTGCGCAAAGTATAACGCCTAAATCTATTGAAAATCCTGAAATAAAATGGTCTAAAAATCGACATTCATAAGGAACAGGGAATAAGCGTTTAGGTTCAATAGTCAACGAAAACATAGAAAGAACTTATCAAATCAGAAGCTTATTTAAATTAACAATCTACTGTTGGTCTTCTTTTAAAATAAATACATATAAGCTTTGAAATCTGATCCATGCAGGATATTCACTGCAACAATGATTCGAAGAAAAATAAAACTAATTCGAATTTAAAGCAAAAATACCAACACGAAACCCAACCGCTTTTTCATTTTAATTGAATTTAAACATCGAACTCATAAAATAAAAATGTTTGCTCAAAATTTAATCAAACTCATTCTACATTTAAAACGCACCTTTTCAAAGCATTGCATTTGTAACCACAGATGAAACCGAGCTACGCTACTTTTTCAATTATACCGATTCAATGCACGACTGGTCTTCGGGTGCTTGTAATGAATACTGTGAACGTTTCCGTTACAAATTAAATGAAATTTCGCTGCGCTTTACAGATCAATAGTACGTTAGTTTGTATAAATAGACTGCTTTGTATCATTTCATAGGTTTCACCAACATTTAAAGTTGTTTGAATAAAGTTTTATACTATGATAACAGTAAATATAGAATCCATATAGCCACTATGACTCGAAAATAAAAAGAAGTCAACGGAGTCTTGCCGCCTTGGTCTCGCCTATAACATTGTATTCCCCTTTTAATTCTTCCAACTCCGTATTCCTTCTCAATCCAACTGCCATCCAGATCCTTGACCGGTCCCAATATCTTTCGCCAGATTTTCTTCTCGGCTACCATACTAGGAGCTAAGTTTCCTATTTACTTCGTCAGCTGGGCCACGTGGAGAGGATGGGAAAGGATCGGGCAGTGAAGAGAGTGTACATGAGGCTTACCGGAAAACGGCCGGTGGGCCGTCCCAGGTATCACTGGAAGGATGAAGTGACCTTCCCTCCACCTCCCATGGCTCTACCAACCTCTCGGTTATACGAGCCGAATCTTGGGAGAGTGCGCTGTACTAGCATTTCGCATCTCTTTCCAGTCGCACCAGCTTGATCTCCCTACAAGTTCTCTATAGTGTCGCCTATCTATGCAATCATTGCATTTTAATAACTCTCCCCCATCCTTAGGGGGCTTACGTTCACACGTACGTGGAAGGATGAAGTGTGTAGAGACCTGGAAGCCCTATAAAGAGCCGACTGGCAATGGGTAGCGCAGAATAAGAGAGAGTGGAGAGCTCTTGGGTCCGAGGCCAGGTTCGAGCCATCGCAGTAAGTAAGTATGATAACAGTCAAATATATAGCCAGACAGGCGCTGAATTCTGGCCGCTTCCAACTAGTTCTATTCTGGAAGTCCTTAGTGGATGCTAATGTCCATCAGTGGACAACCGAGACTGGAATTATGATGTTGAAACAGTCCGCGAAAATTGGTGAGCGCCATAGTCTATTCACACTCGTGACACTAGAGTATTCTCGTGGCGTAGGATGTTTCGCTATGGTAATTTCATTGCCTCTCCCACCTTTAAAACACAACAAGCATTGACACTTGAAAACATAAATGTGAGTGGGTAAAAGAAATTACTTATTGCGATGGCTCAGTGACACACGACCTATACCCCACCGATGAGGCCCGTTCTAGACTACGCTACCTTCAACGTCGAGTTAAGGAGCGCATGAAGGAACTCAGGGACGAAAGGTGGAGCGACTTTCTCTCTGAACTCAACCCGTCACATGTCACTTACTGGCGTGTGGCGCAAAGTCTCAAGTGCGATCAGATCTCATCCACTCCTCCTCTCAACCGACCGGATGGCTCCATCGCCTTCGATGATGACGAAAAAGCTGAATGCCTCGCAGACAGCCTGGAAAGCCAATGCTCTCCTAGTCGTGAGCCAGTAGACCCAGATCACGTACAACGGGTAGAATCGCATGTAGAGAGCGTCGCCGCCTCCGCATCGGCTCCCCCCGCGATCGCACTCCCTCCAACCACGATTGACGAGGTGCAATCGATAATAAAATCCCTAAAACCCCGAAAAGCCGCCGGTGCTGACGGTATATCAAATGGCATATTGAAATGTCTACCCCAGACCCTACTACTGCTGCTAGTGAGCATCTTCAATGCTTGCTTAGCGAATTGTACGTTCCCAGACGCCTGGAAACAAGCAACAGTAATAGGCATCCCAAAACCAGGCAAAGACCTGAAGAACCCGACCTCTTATCGCCCAATCAGCCTCCTCAGCTGCATCGGGAAGATATACGAGAGAATCCTATCGGCCAGACTCAAGGTTTATATCGAATCTATGAATCTGATCCCGAACGAACAGATGGGTTTCCGCGCAAAACATTCCTGCGTACACCAACTGCACCGCCTAACAGAGCACATCCTAGACAACCGCCGCCGCGGTCAACCTACCGGAGCGCTCTTCTTCGATGTAGCGAAGGCATTCGACAAAGTCTGGCATGCCGGCATCTCTTCTGAATAAATTCCAACTCATTCAGAATAGGTTCGCACGTAGAGCCACGGGAGCACCCCCGGGCCTACGTACCCGCAATCTGCACAAGGATCTTGAGCTTCCAACCATATCGAGATATCTCAAAGAGACGTCCCAACGTTACTTTGAGAAATGCCCCTCTCATCCGAATCCGTTAGTAGTAAAGGCAGCCAACTACAATCCCCTGAAGGATCCCACCTTGCGGCTTCGACGCCCGAGGAATGTTCTCTTGGACCCCGATGACCCCATCACGGTTGCAAATAGGCCGTTCGAAGATCTCGCGTCTCTCAGGAGACCGGGACACTCAACCTGTACACTCATACACCGCACTCGCCGGCGAGTGCGACGAAGTAGGAACAGTAGCTCGTTACCAGGTACCGGAATGTACCAGGGCGCTTCTCGCCACCAGTAGGCTTTTCTTAGGCCCTTAAGCCACCCTAGTGTCGGCCCTTAAGGCAATGAGCGTTTGCATCGCTCGCGAGTTTGCATCGCTCGCCATTGCTCAAAGGCAAAGCCCATGGCCGAGGTTCGTCCCAACTGGGAGCCCCTTGCGCTTTTGCCGAAAAGGCTGAGTGACGTCAAGCCCTCGCCTCAAACTGTCGCGCTGTAAATATTAAAGCTCTTAGAAGCTAATATTGTAGATCCGTCAAAAAAAAAAAAAAGAGAGAGTACAAATCCCAACTAATATAAAGGCAAAAGTGAGTTTGTATATTAGTTTATTTTTTTCTTCGTCTGATATCTCTTTACGCTTTATCTACTGAACCAAACTTCCTGAAACTTCGCATACACATAGTTAGTAGTACTGAGAAGGACGGTACCTTTCATCCCGGGAAAAAGCACTGTTCCCGAAATTTACGCTGGTGAAGCCGCGGGCGAAAGCTAAATTATGTAGTATATAGTATAGGATATATAAACATACATATGTAAACTACTCAAACATTAACAAATACATGCTATCTGTCCCATGAATTTACGTTTGTGACCCGTAACCCGGATAATCCTGTTGGTATGTCTGTTTGCATAATAAAATGATTAATGTTTAGTTGCGATAGGCTTTGTTGCAATATGAATGCGGGATTTGAAACAAAACTTGGGTTGGATTTAGTTAAAAACTAGTTTTTGTACAATTGCATTAGGTGTTTTTTGAATCGACATAAAAAATGAGGTTTTGAATTTGGCTTTTATGTCTGTATGTATGTTTGTTTTTGATTATCTCACTTTTGGCTGAATCGGTTTCGATGTGATTATAAATAATTGATTTGTTACATTTAGAAGGTTTTGGTGTTTCTAAAGAAAAATCTCGGTTAGTAACCAATCAACATGAATTTAATTTTAAGACCAGTATCCAGCCTCCTAAATCCAAATAAAAATGAATATACATAACTACAGAAAGACTATAAAAATAAAAGTCCTAATAATATTTACCTTATGTAAAAAAAAACGACTAGATTATAGACCAAGGTCGAGTTTTTTTACGCCTTTACCGCTAAACAGATTTTGATTAATGGTTAATAACAAACAGATAAGCGAATAATTATTATTTTTGATCATCACTACAGCCGCAAGCTGTCCACTGCTGGACATAGGCCTCCCCCAAGGATTTCCAAAATGACCGGTTGGAAGCGGCCTGCATCCAGCGCCTGCCTGCCTGATTTTTGATCATAGCATTCTATACCCTTAGATTGCGATTCAGAAGTAGGACCACAAAAAGGTCTTGTAATCGAATCTATACCACATAAAAAAATCCATTGAAGGGCTACGAAAAAGTCTAGTTAGAGGTAATACTTCAATCTTTTTTCCATGTAAGATATATCGATAGAATCCCATCCATTCGTTGACAAATGGCCGTATCCGTCGCCCAACATATCAACGTCCCAGCCAGTTTTCACTTAAAATAGTTTAAGTTTAGACTTAAATCGATTATATCCTGTCGAGGAAATAATTAAATTAGATTAGTCAGTTTAGTGACTACAAATCAAAAATTTGTATACAGATAAATCAAATTATATTAAGTAATGACACGTAAATAAAAATTTAACTTTACTTCGTTATGCTAAAACTAAATAAGTAAGTATAAGTGGGCAGAACAGACAGAAAACGCGTCAAAGGAAAACCTCCAGCGAGAAGTGAGTAGCTGAAGGCAGCTTATATCTTGCGGTCCGTAGTGCACTCTGGAAACTCATAGTTATGTGTTCATAATTATTGAGGAACCGATTAAAAAGATGTTATCATTATTGTAAACTAATAAAACAGACATGAGGCTATGTCAGATGTCTTAAACAGCATGAAATCTGACAGTGTTGGCCACAATACACCCGGATCATATTCCTATGGTCTAGTTACCCTGTAAAAAATGTTACGAAGATAAGACAGCCGTCGCTCGGATATAGAAGGAATTTTATTCAACATCTTTCTAGCTATCTTTATAAGGCATCTATTTTGTGGTATTAAAAATCTATGTAACAAGCTTTTTTACCAAGCATCACCAATATATCAACATTTTCCTTCTAAATAACTTTAACCGCTACAAAAGAAAAAAAAATGGAACGGTTAATACCACTTTGCACTCTCGGATACGATTTCCGCTCAAAAAAAAGCAATTTCAGTGAAAATCCTTTAAACGTAAATAACTTGGGAGTTGGGGACAAAGAGCTTGCACCCCGACAATGAGCTTTCGCGACGACGAAGGGAAACAATTTACGTACATAACTGTTTAGAATTTTTTTTTATACGCACAAATAAATACCTAATCTACAATGCGCAATTGAAAGAAATACTGTTTAGAATTTTTTTATTAACGCACATGAAAACTGGTAATCTATAATGCGCTATTGAAAGAAAATAAGTTATATTTAGACCATTTTATTTATAAGAAGAATAAATTAACTAATAAACTTGGTATGTTTAGTTCATAAAACTTTTGAATTGTTTTCTGAACTTTTTTTTTATTCATAAATTGTGGATATAAAACACATAATACCTAATATCAATTTATGGTTATGTGTGCTTTTTGTTTCAGACATGGTAATTATTGAAGTATGTATTATTAATTCACTTTATTGAACTAATTGTGTTGATGTATTATTATTTGAATTGCATGTGTATTTATTAATAAACGTGATGGCAGAGTTAGATATATACAAAAATACTCATGATGCCATCTATTAAATACTTTTATGAATAAAACGGAAGATGAAGAGAAACTGAAACTTGCCACAGTCGAGTTTTCAGGGAGGTTCTAAAAGTGTTCACTTTTACGATACGTTGTACTCTGATTGCAATAGATGGCGCTGTGTGGTGTCTGGAATAGTCTGGATAACAGCAAAAAGAAATAAGTAGATCCGATTCTTCTGATCTTTTATATTTTGATTCTATATATACACAAATGAGGTTGAAATATCTTGATTAAATAACTAACAGCATAGTTTCAGAAAGATAGTAGATTTTATTTTTAAGACAATTATTATCATTACATAGTATAAAACGTATTACTTATAATACGAAATACATACTACGCATAATACGCAACTGCCTCTGTGGTCCGGTGCTTAAGGCGTTTGTCTATAGACCCGGGGGTCGTGGGTTCGATTCCCACGGGAAGCATACTTTGTATCTAGTTTGGTTAGGACTTCGCAGGAACCACGTCAGAGGCAGTTTGCGAAGAACTCTGACACCAGGGTGTGCATGGTAAATTAATCATGTCACACCAATGTGTGCATAGTCGATTGACCATGTCACCTACACGAAATGATGGTGAGTATAAAACAAAGCCTTTCCGCTGTCTGTCCCTATCTTAGATCTTTGAAACTACGCAATGGATTTTCATCCGGTTTTATTTAATAGATAGTGATTCAAGAGGAAGGTTTCTATACTCGCGCGAAGCCAAAGGTTCAAAAACACCGTCGGCCATTTTTCTAGAGTTTTATGACGTCATTATTGTATAAGGTGCTACTTTGAAACCTGATTCTCGCCAAGAACCACAGAGTCGCATGAAAATCATGCGATTCCACAGTTTTGTCGAATGAAAATCATTCGAATTAATGACTTTGAATAAATGACAGAAGTCAAAAATAGGTCTGAACGTCAGTTTACCAGAATAGTTGCGTCACGTCATGGCGGTTGATGGCCGGCCCGCGTTTTGACAGTTCCGAATTTTAAGTAAATTTGAAATTGAAATTATAATGCCGTCTTGCATTTTTCTTAACGGAAATCGATATAGAGAAAGTGAAAACACAAATGCTTACACAAGTAAATAAATCACTAGAGTTGGTAATAGCGAGCGCCATTGTAACGCTGATGCGACCCAATAATGAATTATTACAGTCTATTCAGACCTTTATGTGATAGAATTTCCAAGATAACTTCTAGGTTTTATTATGAAAGTAAATTTTAGTATTAGTTTTATGGGTTGACGACCTCCGTGGCGTAATGGTTAACATGTCTGTCCGCTACTCGGGAGGTCCTGGGTTCGAACCCCGGTCAGTTCAAGATGAAAAATGATCTTTTTTCTTATTGGCCTGGATCTTGGATATTTATTATAAGTATTTGTTATAAAAATATAGTATAGTTGTTACTTAAATATCTTCAATAGTTTAGAGGAACGGCTTTTCTCTTTTTAGTATCGACTTGGCTTGAGGATACTGCCGTGCATCCAGATTCTGCTATAAGAAGTACATGGTTCGACTCCGTATTAATTGCAACGTTAGTCCTTGCTAGTTTGTCTTACAATTTATTACCCCTTCATTAGAGGAGTCGTTTGAACCATTATACGTATAATGGCACTGAGTCGTATTCAATTAATTTGTTTCAACAACTTTTGAAACTATGTAGCCTTATTGCTGTTATTAACTTATAAGTTTGCTGATTATTTGGATCATTATCATTTCATATAGGTGATATGATCAATCGACCACGCACACCCTGGTGTCAGAGTTCATCGGAACCGCGTCTCGGCCTCTTACGTGATTCTTGATTCACTCGAGAGACTTCGTTCTGGCGTCGGATGATGCCGGGAAAATTGTGCTAGGTAGGGTTTCTCTGACAGCAGCCCGTGTGACTGCGGCGCGGTGCAGTCGATGGCTCACCTTCTGTCGTGCCCTAGCTGCCCTGTCTCCTGCACAATGGCGGACTTGAACGAGGCAAACGACCGGGCGGTGGAGGTGGCCAAATACTGGACTAAGTCAATATAGAGTCCATATAGCCACTATGACTCTAAAAGAAGAAGAAGACGTGATTCTTTCAACGACTACTAGATAACAACCGAGACCAATAGCTTAACGTGCTTTGAATCCAGAATATGTTTCGGCCACGCGTTTGGAAAACCAAGTGGCCGTACTAAATGTATTCAGGAAGAACGTACAAAACAAATTAGCACAATCACAAACGGTGTTCGCGATTCTTCACCCGGGCTAATAAACCGGATATTGTAGTTCAGCTCTGGATAAATGCGGCCATTTTATCAACGTCCCTAACGTTTATCGAACGATCGGTTCGTAATGAAATCCAAATTCCAAGCTGAATGGGATGTTTAAAAATCTGAGCTGTGACGGGTACAGTTGAATGCATTTGTAATTATTTTATGTTTAATATAATAAAGTACTTTATTGCACCAATTACATAAATAAATAATTTGACATAATTATACAAATTAATACAAAACTTTAAATAAATACGGTCCCTGCGGCATTGTACTTAAGACGCTGGCAGCATTTCCTCGTTGGATAGCCAAACTAATGCGTTGGCCGAGGAAAGTGCCAGCTCTTCGATCTCCCGTGATATCAATAAGCCTCTTCGAAATATCTTTGAAGTGGCTTATTGCTCCAGGGCCTCACGGACCAAAATATAATATTATTGGTATATGACATTTTGCATTGCACATGTTGTTAATATTAAAAATTACTTACTGACCAGGCGAACTCCGTACAGATGGAACGCAATTTTTTCAACGTAAACCTTCTCTGAACTTCCACATATATTTTAGGACCAAAATTGACCAAATCGGTCCAGCCATTCTCGAGATTTAGCCATACTAACGAACAGCAATTGATTTTAATATATAGAGATAAAGATATATTGATATATAAATAGATTGTAAGTATTTAAGGGCAGAGTACAGTTGTACATACAAATGTTTTGTTTTTACAACTTTCTTATCCAGTAAAGTAATTTGATTTAATGAACTACTGTCAATTTCATCAGCTAATTTAATAAATGCCAAGTAACGTTTATCTATTTTATTTTTATTTTGTGTGTATTTAACTTCTTTTCTTTTTAAAAAAAACGTATCATCCTAGTTTCATTTCACTAATATTTAGCTTTATATATCGCATTTTATGTTCTTGGTCAAATCATTATCAGCGTCTTCTACATTTTTATTTTGTCTTATTTTTCTAAAGTTATATGTATGGCATATATTATAATGATTATATAGATTCTTGTAAATATTTAGTCTTTATTTTAAGATTCTTGATGCAATACAATGTTTACTTTCTCTTTCATTATTATTTAACTATTCCTTAGTCTACTTTAACCTTTTTCCTTTATCACTACTTGATGTTTTTCATAAAATCATTGTATCGTATCAAATATCCTTACATCATTTTTTTTTCTTTTCTTCTACTCTTGAACTTAACGTGACTCATCTTCGCAACTACTCATAGTACGGTCGCGGTTAGATAAACTGAACCCCCATACCCTTTACGTACGAGTGACCGTGGGGTCAAGTTCGTGTGCACCTGACTGTACATATTCGCAGTGCAAAACAAAAAAGCGGCAAGTCACCAATAGAAAATGAATCAGTTTTTCAAGAACCCCCTTTCATAGAACATAATAGTTTTTGGCAATTGAAGTGGGCGCATTTGTAAGGAGCTAATGTGCGATCGCGACCTCAGTTTAACGATAAAACCCTTTTACGAGACTTAAATCGATTTGTGAGGCGATTAAATAGTCTTGAGAATTGCGATTACTTTGTGAAGTTCGTGAGGCAACGTATACCTATCTTGAAAAGACCGTAGACTAGAATTAAACAAAAAAAAAAAATATGGATTTTAGGTTAAGTTTAATTTTCTTATTTTAAACAAGGGTTTGAAGAGAACCTATAATTTTTTTTTTTCAGCTGTAATTAGCCATAATTTTGCTTCCATTGCCTTCCACCTATTGTGCCTTACATTTATACTTTCCAACTAATATTGTGAATGCAAAAATTAGTTTGTTTTGTTATGTATATATATGTGTTTAAAATATGTATGTCGGCTTGTTTGTTAGACTTTCACGCATTATCTACTAAATTGATCATCATGAAATTTTACTAATGTCAAAATCACGGGCGAAGGTGCGAGCAGAAGCTTATTGTACAATAAAGGTTAAACAATTAAATGTTATTCACTTTGATTTAACATTATTGTCAAAACTAAATTAAAGTTTTGACAGTTGTGTAACTACGTCTAAAAAAGTAACGATCAAGATCTATTGAGTCACACACGCCCAACTCTTTTTAACACGTAGAAAAACATTCTCAAACCGCGCCGGAACGACACCAATTCAGTATTCTTCGACACAAATAAAATTAAATTACACCAACAAAGTTTGAAAACCATGAAATCTTTAGGGAATCGTTGGAAAAATGTGAAATTGAACTTGCCTAATGACAAACCTGAGACGAAAGAGGAGCCATCATTTAGTAAGGCTTTAAATATTGTTAAAGAGAAAGGTACGTGATTTTGCTCTTTTGTTTGAATACTTAAACGTGATTAGGTTTTTTTGCATCTTTTTCATATTTTAAATGAGTTTGTAGTTTTAGTGTTATGTGATAGTTTCAATAGTCATTAGATATAACTCTCTTATCCCAGTATAATGCCAAAATGAAATGGTTTTTACTTGTGTGTATTTCACCTTGGCTTGACATGCCTCTATCCTCATTATCATGTTGTGTGCAACCATTTATTATCGATCATGCACACCCTAGTGTCAAAATTCCCAATGAACTGTCCCATGCTCTGTGCCTTTAGAACTCAATTCTGCTAAATTGCTATTGCATTTTTTAATGTTCGTTTTGAAAATTCTGAAACTATTTCTGTCTGTCTGTTACGCTTTCACGGCTAAACAGCTGGACCAAATTTGATAAAATTTGGTATGGTTCTAGTTAAAGAACGGGTAGAAAATATGGGCTACTTTTGGCGCAATGTAACGGAGTACCACTCGAGTAGAACTGCGGGTAACAGCTTGTATACTACTATAAATTTAAATCATGACATTACTATATACTTCAACAAAAAAAAATGCTTCAATAGGTTTATACATTGCCAAATGCATTGCAGAATACAACTCTAAGCGACTCAGTAGTATCTTTCGATTAGCCCCTATCTTGATGTTGTTAGTTTTTAGTGCTTACACCACCTTTGATAAACCAACATAGGAAGTTATATAAAGGTATAAAAAGTTAGATATCACGCGAAAAACAAATTCAGTTTCTTAACGGTTCTTGATAACGTCAGTTCTTCTTATATACGTTACGGTTTGTGTGTGAATATAATAAAAAAAAGAATATTTAATTCAAAAATCCTAAAATAAAACTGTATGTCGGAATTTTCCGGTACATGTTACAGGCGGTATAAGTTTCAGTCGAAAAAAAATTGCAGCAAAAATAATATGCTTTAAATTTAGAACAATTTGTATCAAAGTCGCTGTTTTTATAAGGAAAACGATATTTTTTAAACAAAATTACAAGCCTGGTATCCATATTTCCTGTAAATATCAAATGAAAGACTATGTCGGAAGTCACAAGTATTGAACCTTCTCTAGTAGTTCATGGTAAGTAATATTTTAATTGTTACTGGTAAAAATATGAGGTTATAAAAATAATCTTAGAATCCCTTATTTGTACATAACAAAGGTAGTTTTTTAGTGTAATATCAAAATTACAATCTGTATTATCATATTAGTTTAGTTATATACTCAACTTTTTCTTTGATTTTTAGAACACTTAATTATTTAGCTAATTATTTGCACACATTTAAGTTTCATCACGTTTTTGAAGTGTAATTAAACAAGAGCGCAGTAAATCTACTAAAATAGTAAAATTTGACTTGTGATTATAATTTTCCAACGATTTTCTAATGATTTTCGATATGCGGCTCTCTTGTTTTTTTAATTTTGTTTATTAAGCTTTTAATATTTCGTAAATTGTAGAAAATTATTTTGTTTGTAATGAAATGATGACGTAAGAGAGCCGCAACGAAATAATAATTTCATAAAAAAATAATTAAATTTTCCTTTAATTATAAAAATATATGCCGTAAGCGGACTGAAGGCTTAAGCACTAACTCAAAAGAACTGATTAAATTTCATTTATCTCTAAATATATTGTAATCATGATTTGGTATTTACACTTTATTAACAAATAACAGGACATTATTTTTTTTTGTTCTATCCTATACCTTTGTATGCCTTAAAAAACCAAGACCTGTTAAAAAAATTAAGTTTAAAAAAAACTTATAAGTACACATTTAAATCTCTTGACTGAAGAAAATTCCCAAATCCAATATCATACATTGGAATTTTTACTTTAATTAACGCCAAATTAATTCAGAATGCAAAAAATACGCCATTCATTTAACTTCACATCTAACCTCCAATTCGTGTTTTAATTCCGTGTAAATAGTGAACACGATTAGCCACCAGTTAATACGCGATAAATCCGTCCCTGCCCGATAAAACAAGCCTGCAATGCTCTGCGGTGTGAGCCAATTACAAATCATTCTAATTTTAAATGTTGCAGCCGGTGTAGTTCTTGATACTTGAATTAGTATTTTAGCTTATTGCTATTTTTCATTAGAATAGGGCTATCTAGAATTATGCAACAGTTTTATGAAAAGAAACGACTGTTAGTTCCTGAAATAAAGGATAAATAAACAAACAACATTCAGATAATAATTTTACCATAGAGATAGATATAAAGAGAAAATGTATAAAGTAAGGTATTTGACAGTTCATAAATCGTGTGCAAACACTTTTTATAGATCAGAATCTTTGCTTATATATTTCTTAGATTTACGATCTTACTCATGTTACAAAATAGAAATTGAAAGCTTGTTATAATAAGAATTATTTTAGTACACACAAAATATAACCAATCTCATTAGTCTTTTTTTCGATGGCTCTAATGATCAAAAACCCTAATCGATGTTTTTTCGACATGGGTCAGCGATTGATGGGCAATACACACTTAATTTATAGATGTTGATTGGCTATGGTAACCACTACTAGGTGGGTTGTAATATTGCCTTTTTGCCGATCAAATTGTATAAAAACTATTTTTTTTAAAGTATCAAGATTGGCGAAACGTATTGCACCGTCAATGTCAAAATGTACTGTGATAAGCCCGCTATGCAGGTTCTCACTTTAAATTCCAAATTACATTTGCACTGTAATCATGAAAACAAAGCAAATTTTATGTAGCTGATACCTACGAGACCCTACTTTATTTAACCTCAGCTATGTTAAAAGACAAACGAAAAAAAAAAATTTAAGGACAATTTGTCTTTTTTTACTTATCAAGCATTATGCCTCTCATCACGAAAATCGCCATCGATTTTATAGGCGCGAGAAAGGGTTTTGATATAATTTGCCGCATTTTTGCAATTTGAAAAATATGTCGCTAAATTTTTTCATAAAATTAAATTATAGATTGTATTAAAGGACTAGCAATATTAATAAACTAGCTGTTCACCGTGGTGTCCCCTACCTGAGGTGGTCAAGGAGCCTGGAAGTATTCCTAAAAACTAGGTTATTATATGCAGAAATTCTATTTCAAAGTAACACATCTGCATCTGATAGAAACATAGTCAATCACTGGTCATTAAATAAATAAAAAATAAATCTGACCACAAATTTTAGCTATAAGCAATAAAACTAACAAACTTCAGATTTTTACAAACTATAAAAAGATAAAAAAACAAGCCACACCGCTTTACCTGTCAATGATACTGTTAGTATGATGTTAAATGTATCAAAATAATTTCTGTTTCTATTTTGTTTGTGCTACTACTAACGCCATCTAGTAAGTTTATGGCTAACTTTGAAATGTCATGTCATTGGTTCCTTTTGAAATAAAGTCAGTCTGTTGCGAATATCCAACGTCTTTTAATAGGTTATGGGCTATTTCCATATTTATCAGTTATTTTATAGTTTAAAATAGATAAATTGTGATTGTTGATTCGCGGAAACATGAACTCTAACTATATCGCTAGTGTGCCGAAGTTGAAAGGCAGGGAGAATTACGATGAGTGGTGTTTTGCGGCTGAAAACTTACTGGTCTTGGATGGAATGGAAAAATACATCAAACCACCGGCCGATTTCGAAGTCAAGCCAGCGGAAGATGCCAAAACGAAGGCAAAGCTAATATTAACTATAGATCCAGCTTTGTACGTGCATATCAGAAACACGGAAAGTTCAGCGGCATTATGGACTAAGCTAAAAACCATGTTTGACGACTCCGGTTTCTCAAGAAAAATAACCTTGCTTCGACATTTGATTTCCATACGATTGGATAGTTGTGACTCGATGTCTACCTATGTCACACAAATGGTTGAAACAGCTCAAAGGTTAAATGGCACAGGATTTACAATAACTGATGAATGGGTGGGATCATTATTATTAGCAGGTTTGTCCGATCGATATTCTCCAATGATAATGGCTATAGAACATTCGGGTATTTCGATAACTGCTGATGTCATTAAGTCAAAGCTACTTGACATGGAAGTTGCTAATGAGTCTGAAGTCAATGGTGCTGCATTTGTTGCAAAAAATAAAAATTTTAAGTATAAGAAAAATGGCGGTGCATTTTCGTCAAACAAGAAGCCTGTGACAGTGACAGATAAAGATTCAACAACAAAAGAAAAAGAAGTAGTTTGTTATAAATGTAAAGGCAGCGGACATTATCGAAATCAGTGCCCGTTATTGAAGAAAACCACAAATAAATGCGTTTTCAATGTTGTTTTTATAAACGGAAAGTTTAACAAGACGGAATGGTACGTCGACAGTGGTGCAAGTGCGCATATGACTGTAAACAAAGATTAGATTAAAAACATGAACTTAACGCCGTGTTTACCAGAAATCGTTGTTGCTAACGAATCAAAGGTATCAGTTGATTGTTCTGGAGATGTGGACATTATTTCTGATTTGGAATGTCACATAACTGTAAAGAATGTGCTATGCGTGCCTAGTTTGACAACAAACTTGTTATCAGTTAGCGAGCTCATCAAGAATGGAAACAATGTTGTATTTGAAGAAAAACATTGTTATATTTATGACAGAAGTGATGCTTTAGTTGCTATAGCAGATTTAACTGATGGCGTTTACAAGTTGAGGCTACAGTTGCCAAGTTACAAGTTGGCAGCTTGTGCAGTTACAGGACGATTATGGCACAGAAGGCTTGCTCACATCAACAGTCAAGATCTGAACAAAATGAGAAATGGCATCGTAGATGGGCTGTCATATGAAGGTTCATTTGACATAACAAAGGCAGAGTGTACCACATGTTGTGAGGGGAAGCAGATGAGGTTGCCATTCTCTCACATTGGTGAACGAAGTACGGAGACATGTCATCGGATACATAGTGATTTATGTGGACCAATGGAGGTAAATTCATTATATGGCAGCAGATATTTCATGTTATTTGTTGATGATTATAGTCGTATGACATTTATTTATTTTCTCAAACAAAAAAATGAGGCCTTAAGTCGCTTTAAGGAATTTAAGTCTATGATAGAAAACCAGCAAGGTAAGAAAATAAAGATCCTTCACACTGATAATGGACTTGAGTACTGCAGTAGGGAATTTGAGAATTATTTAAAACAATGCGGTATAATTCACCAGAAAACAAATAGTTACACACCTGAGCAAAATGGAGTGTGTGAGAGGGCTAATCGCACTGTAGTTGAAAAAGGAAAATGTTTATTATATGATGCAAAGTTGGACAAGAGATTCTGGGCAGAAGCTGCTAATACAGCTGTCTATTTGAAAAATAGGTCCATAGTATCAGGAGTACCAAAGACACCTTATGAGCTATGGCATGGGTCAAAACCTAACCTCAGCCACATCAGATTATTCGGAAGCAAGGTGATGGTACATGTCCCTAAACAGAAGCGTCTCAAGTGGGATAAGAAGGCCACACAGCACATCTTAGTTGGATATGGAGAGGATGTGAAAGGATACAGGTTGTATAATCCTGTCAAAAACACCATCATCACCAGCAGGGATGTCATTGTGATGGAAGGAGAGATAGGTGATATTGCAACCAGCGATGAGGCTATATGGATACCAGATGAAAAGACAGAGCAGCATATTGTGGAGACACCAGAGATCAGTATTGAGAAGGAGAGCGGTGATTCAGTGGGGGCATCCTGTGTTACAAAAGCCGAGAATCAAAGTGACAGCTCTTCAGATTCTTCAGTATACACTGATGGTGAAGATACACTCCATGAATCTCCAACAAGTGAGTTGCAGATGCAGGAAGTCCATACAACATCAGATCCAGAGCCGGAGCCTTATGTGAAAACAAAGCGCCAAAGGAAACCACCTGAGCGGTACGGCTTTAATAACTTGTGCATATCCAGTACTGTTCCAGCATCTGAGGAGATCTCAATCTCAGAGGCTCTCGAGGGGCCTGAGAAGGAGCAGTGGAGGCGTGCCATGGCTGAAGAGTTACAGTCATTTGAAGATAATGATGCGTGGGAACTTGTTAAAATTCCCGGTAATGTGTCTATAGTGAAGTGTCGATGGGTGTTTGTAAAAAAGTATGATGTGGACAATAATGTGCGGTATCGGGCTAGGCTTGTAGCTAAAGGCTTTACGCAAAAGCCCGGTGTGGATTATACTCGTACTTTTGCACCTGTGATTCGTCATTCTACCCTGAGGTTATTGTTTGCTCTTAGTGTTAAAATGAAAATGAGTATAACACATTTAGATGTTACTACAGCCTTTCTAAATGGTATTTTAAAAGAAAAAATATACATGTCTATACCTGAAGGTTTTGCAAACAAAAGTGGGGGAAATGTGTTAAGATTAAAACGTGCTATTTACGGTTTAAAGCAGTCATCTCTAGCATGGTATGAACGAGTAAAAGATTGTCTTTGTAAATTAGGTTTTAAGAACAGTCAATATGAGCCATGTTTGTTTGCAAAAACTAGGGGTAATTTAAAAATAATTATTGGTTTGTATGTAGATGATTTTTTGATTTTCTCAAATAATGACAAAGAAACAGCAAAATTGAAAAATATATTAACATCAGAGTTCAAGTTAAAGGATTTCGGTCCTGTCAGACAGTATCTTGGAATGAGAATTCATGTAAATGAACATAAAAATATTATTACTATTGATCAAACACAGTACATTGAACAATTGATTGAAAAATTCCAGATGTCTGATTGTAAACCTCAAAGTACTCCTATTGAACCGAAATTGAATATAGAAAAATCTACACAGTGTTTACCTAATGTTCCTTACCAAAAACTCATAGGCAGTTTAATGTATCTGGCAGTATTAACAAGACCAGACATTGCTTATGCTGTAAGCTATCTTAGCCAATTTAATAATTGTTATAATGTTAATTGTTATAATTATGCAAAGCGAATATTGAGATACTTACAGTGTACTAAGAATTATTGTTTAAAGTATACCAGTAATGACATGGATTTACTAGGTTTTGTAGACAGTGATTGGGCATCTGACGCTTTGGACAGAAAATCCTACACTGGATTTTGTTTCATGATGTCTGGGTCAGCGGTTTCCTGGCAAAGCCGTAAACAGCAAACAGTTAGTCTGTCTAGTACTGAAGCTGAGTACACAGCTATGTCTGAAGCTTCAAGAGAGGCTGTTTATTTAAGAAATTTAATCCATGAGATTACTGGAAAAACATCTGTAGTTGAATTACATTGTGATAATCAAAGTGCCATAAAATTGGCCTCTAGTCAACAGTGTCATAACAGGTCAAAACACATAGATGTGCGTTATCATTTTATAAGAAATGTCATTAATGATAATATAATTAGTGTTAAATATATTCCTACAGAAGAAATGCCTGCTGACATCCTGACTAAGGGCTTGTGTCATATAAAACATTACAAATTTATGAATATGCTGGGTCTTGTAAATGCATAGTGTTTGGCTTATTTTGATAAGTGGGGGTGTTAGTATGATGTTAAATGTATCAAAATAATTTCTGTTTCTATTTTGTTTGTGCTACTACTAACGCCATCTAGTAAGTTTATGGCTAACTTTGAAATGTCATGTCATTGGTTCCTTTTGAAATAAAGTCAGTCTGTTGCGAATATCCAACGTCTTTTAATAGATACCAGCATTCTTTCAACTCAATTTCTCGAATTCCTTTCCACACAAAACTCCATAAGATCCAAATGAAAATTCAATAAAACCACATACGTAATATTCACCAAATCTTTTTCACTTACAATTTGGAGGCTGCCTTCATGTAAATTCGAATTTGCATAAACATTGCAGCCACAATGTGTTAGGCTCGAGTTATTCCGCCATACGTACTCGGCAGGCCCGCACCTGTAACGTGAAAATTTCCATGGGTTTTGCATATCACTTCTGATTTCAAATTTTTAAACAACATTCTCTGTTTTCTGTATCACATATCCAATTCTAATTTTAAATTTTTTGACATGTTTTTTTTCTTCTAATTTTGTGACCAGTCAGTTTTTATGCAGAAAATAACTAGTGATCAGTTAGATGAATATACAAGCACTAGTTGTTTGCTAGTTGGCAATGCGTGTAAATCCTTGTAGTGTAAGGAATGTCTATTGTCTATAGTTATCGCGTTCGCAACTTGAGAGCCGATTTCTTATTACCATTCTTATAAGAAAAAGAATATATGTACTTCTTTATTGTCTTGCTTTATCTCTTCTTCCTTTAAATGCGTCGGTACACGGTATATTACAAATTCGATTCACGTTCTGATGTCTCTCTTTAACATACAAACTCTCTATAACATACAAAACAAATTAATTTTTCATTATGACAACAAATAGTATCTTCATACAACGTTCCATAATACCTAGCTAGGCAGAGATAAAAGAGTTCTACTTGCTACCATTTTTACGGACCTTCCTCACTTCCTTAACACTTATCAATCATTATTACATGTTCACCGATTTTGTGTAATTCAATAGGATATAGTAAGTATAGGATACGGAAAATTAATTAAAATTAATAATTGAGAGTACACAAAATCTAAATTTAAAAGAGATTTGAGATTACATTACATTACAAATTTTTATAATAACAAAAATAAACTTTAAATGAAAATAAAACTGAAAACGAATAATTCAATCACTAAATCAACTTTTTAATTATATGATATAAAGTGCATCTACAAATGGATCCGTTAGTTAAGTATGTGGTGTATAATACTACACCAACTAGTCGTAATGACTATGAAACTCTAAAAGCACAGAAAAACGAACAAAAGCAAGTTGAAGGTACTACAGATAAGAGACTACTTCTATTATCACCTGAGGCTGCAAGGAAAAGTGAAGGTAAGTGGAAGTATTTTCAAATTCCAATTCCAATTCAAATTGTTTATTCTCAATATAGGACATTCTCTTCACTTATTGACGTCAATCATTACTTATATTATTAAGTTTATCACCACTTCCAAAGCGCAAGTGGAAAAGAAGCGGCGCCAAAAACTCCACTGCAGCACTTTTGATAATAATGTTGCATCCCATTCAAAGTCTGTTGAAAAGTAGACGCATATGATTAGTTTTCAATAGATTTTATACACTTTATAGAGATACTAGCTGCATCCCGCGGTGATTCATACACAGCAGCGCCATCTACTTTATTATCATCTTTACAAATACATGTATAGACTTTGTTATTTGTAAACCACACATGTTTTATGCAAATAATTTTATTTTACCTTATCTTTCGTGTAGATGACACGATCAGTTGACCATGCACACCATGAGAGTTCTATATACGTAATTTAATCTGCTTTTTATAGTGCTATTTTTTGATAAAACCTACGGGAACTGTGTACTATTCAGGATAAATAATTGTACCCTATTTGTTAATTCAAGAAACCATATGAAAATTTGTCTAGCCGTTTAAACTTAAAGAAATAACAAATAAACAATCTTTCGCCTTTAAAATTATTTTAATATTAGTAGGTTTTATTTAATATACTTCACAGTGTATTCCCGGTTGTATTTCAAACTAGAAGTATTTAACACTTGCCTTATGAAAACTTTTTTTTCGGATTTTTGTTTTCATTGGATTTCATCACCGCTCGAAGAAGTCTAAAAACTTAGACCTATTTTATTCTAATGTGTGTCTTTCATCACTAGATATATAAATAGAAGAACTGTATGTTTTTTTAATCTTAATCCGGGTATTATATAGATAAGATGATTTAAAATGTACAAAACCATATGACTCTACATAATTATTTTTTATTTATTTATTTAACCTTTATTGTACGAAATATAAAAATGAAGCACAATAGATGGGCGGACTTTATGCTAAAAGTATTATCTAACAGTTAACTTTTAGGCAAAGCCTTTGATTCTCATGAAAAACTTAAGATATACCTATAAAGATAGATACCTAAGCGATCAGCTTCAATTACAGGAAGTTATTATCGTTTCACAAAGGCTTCACACTTGTAAAAGCCTCGGTACTTAACTGGCTGCTCATTCCGCGAACCAATCAGTGTCGACCTTGAAATCGTGTTCAATACTTTACCAGTAGATATACTCTCAATCTAGATTTCATAGTATGTGAAGGATATACACACCAACACAAGCCCAAAAATTGCTGAATCGTCGACGTAAGCCAACTAGCGCAACCAATAATTTTATTTCTTTTACTCTAAACTCAGGTCAAGTTAAAAATAAATAAAAAGGCAGGTCGCTAGTAAATAACTTCTAGTATTTATTGTATTACTTTACATTATTTTGTTTTCAATACAAAAAAAAAAAAACTCATAACCGCAATATGAGATTTTTTCTGAACTAACCTAAGAAAAATGATGAAAAGTAAAACCAAAAATGATAGAAGTAATTTACTAGCGACCATCTTAGATTTTTTCAATTTGATCTGATTTTAGAGTAAAAGAAACAAAATGATTGGTGGCGCTAGTTGGCCTATGATAGCCCCTTAACAGGTCCCTTTATCCCACAATGTCACTAGCTAACTATATTGCTGAAGCAACCCAAACGTTGTGTCATTGAAAACGGTATATAGTTCGTCCACTTATCTTAAGACTGGAGTTTGTGGCGCCACTTCTTCTCCACTTGCGCTTTGGAAGTGGTGGTAAACTTAAAATAAGTAAAAATTGACATCAATAAGTGATAAGAATATCCTATATTGAAAATAAACAATTTTAATTTGAATTTGACCGATGTTACTGAACAAAAAAGAAATAGCAAGTAAAGATAAGGAACGCACAAACCACAAAGGCCAAAGCGGCCACACTGCTTATCGTGTCGATTACTTTGATGAATGCATAACAGCAAATTTGGCAGATGTTCGGCAGTGCAAGCTAGAGAAATTGGAGTTTTTAACAATAATGTTCAAAGCCAAGATTCAATTCACCTGAAAAACACAATACCAATATGCTCGCAGGCCACTGAAGATGCATAGACTCACAGCTTAACAGGACCGCATTTTGTACAAGGCAGGACTTAATCCATACTATCCATACTTCCATCTATATCCATACTAATATTATAAATGCGAAAGTCTGTCTGTCTGTCTGTCACCGCATTTTTTCCACGTTGTTCCTATCCACCCTAAGGTTGGCTGGAAGAAATTGCATCAGCGATAAGTCCGCCTTTGTACACATTGTTTGTATTTGTATTCAACATGTATAATTTGTATGATAATGGTACAATAAGGAGTATATCTATCTATCTATTTCTTCACGGCTAAACTGCTGGACCGATTGTGATGAAATTTGGTAGGGATGTAGTTAACGACCTGAGGTCAAACATAGGCTACTTTTGGGCGCGATATAACAGAGTCCCACGCGGGGCGAAGCCGCGGGAAACTGCTAGTATGTTATAAGTTTAATGATTTTGTCATTTAAGTATATCAAATAAATTCAAATATGTATAAGTTGTAGCATATGTGGTTGCCAATGTCAGACTTTGCTATTTTTAAATAATATTTTACCGATAAGTTTTCTCTTCCTATATTTCATGTCAATTTTAAATGTATAATTTTTAGCTAATTTAAAACATAAGTCGAAACAAAAAGTAACAGAAGTCGTATCGTATAGATTTTTAGCTGTTTCTCATCTAAGAAAAAAAACACAAACAGTTGTGTAGCCATACCGATTTTGATAACATAAACAAATATTACAAATGTGAGTCTTTCTGTTTATAACACTCAAAACTAAACTGCCAAACCGATTTTGATGGAATTTGGTACAGATAAAATTAAAGACAGAAAAAAAGAAGCATCTTTTTGGTGCAGTTTAACCGAGTACCACTCGGGTAAAGCTACGCGCAATAGCTAGTTGAAGATAAGTCCAAAATTTCCGCCGACAGTTCAACACTTAATATCAACTTAAACCATTTAAGTCTGAGTTAAGTCATCGGTTTTAGTTGATAATTGCCTTCTTAGAAGCCGCTGCCTTTGAAGAAGTGAACGTGATCATAACTCAACATGCAAAAAAGCAGATTAGTAAAAAAGGCGGTGAGTGGTTGTTTTAATTATTTTATTTAATGTGATTCCGAGATAATTACTAATATTTGAGCGATAATTAATTTTTAGTCATCCGATTTTAACAATAGTAATAGCATAAGAATAGTAACAGCATAAGAATAGTAATAGTAGTGATCGAATCAAAGAATAAAAATATTGAGAAAAAAGAGAAGACTGCAAGCTAAATAGACATTTGGACATTAAGTTAGTTATAAATAAATTCACTACGTTTCCCATCTTAAATTCTTCAATAATAATATATTTTTAAATAAACTTAAATGTATTGCTAGTAAAACAATTTCTAATTTACAATAACAAACCAACGAAAATAAAAGTCAAGGCCCTAGAACTACTATTCTGCGCGAATTATTATACATGTACTATATTACTGTAAAGTATTTCGGGTTCTAGTAATCTTCAAAAATTCTCAATAGCATATCATCTCAGCGTTTTTGGGTCGTTTATCAAGTTGGATCAAAGTTCTTCTGCATTTTTTAAATAAAATTATTTCAAACTAGACAGAACTGATAAAAGTTTAAAATAAAATGAATCAGTCTGTGCATTTCAAAAAAAGAATCGTCTATAACGGCTTTTTTAAAAATCGAACGCGACGCCATTTTGAAATATGGCCGTTGGATATTATTGCAGCTATACACGAACGCTCACACGTTGGCAAGTATCGAGTCTAAAAATAAAGGTTAATTTACAAAGGTCGTAGGTGGTATGTGTTTAATGTTTTCCGAGTGATGGAGGATCGAAATTTCTCAAGCTCTAAGAAAATTTATAGCCTTTTTCTGGTAAAGAATAGATTTTATCGTATCCGAGCTACGATTTGTTTTTTACTACTTGATCAGAATTTTACACAGACCATGGAATTGTCATGCCATTGGGGTGCTAAGAGCGAAAATTTACTATGAAAGCCTTAAAAACTTCACTTTTATTTATTTATTTTCTGAGGGCCTACTACCATCTCTAAAAACCATGCAAGAACGATTGAGTAAGGGAGATGTCGCCTTACATCATGTATTGCGCTGTCTCGCTTACTCACTATGTTTTGCATGGTTTTTAAAGATGGTTGTAAGCCACCTGTTTCGTTCTTCTCCAGATCTTGACGTCCATAACCTGTTATCGTAAACTAGCAATTCCATACATAATTTTAGAAGAGAAGCTATCATCATCTATCTACAAGCAGTTTATTTCTGAACAAAGGCCTCCTTCAAGGATTTCTATAATGACTTGTTGAAAGTGGTCAGCATCCAGCGCCAGCCTGCGACCTTTACCAGTGTCCCTAGTATGAGTTTTTCTTAACGCAGACGCTAGCGACTGCATTAGATATTTAGTATGGCAAACCTGTACAGCGCCTCTGGCGGATAGTAAGGCAACTAAAAAATTCCATACAAAATCCAAACGCAGTCGCTAGCGTCTGCGTTAAGAAAAACTCAGATTAGGGGCACAGGAGCTACCGACTGCACCTTACATGCAGACATAAGATTCTAAATACATAAATAGTCGTGTAGTAACCAGCTTATGTGTTCACCATTACTTTTCTTCCCGTACTTGTCGTAAAGGGCGACTAAGGTACAGAAGTCTAAGTTCAATATTTTTTGGGAAGACTAACTATATAAAAAAAAATATACAATACATATATTACATACATACCAAACATATATTGCACCTAATATATCTGAAACTTATCTTTTGAACGCAAATAAATCAATGCCGTCTCCACACAACTAGTACATCTCTGCAACTTATGTGCATATTATATACCTCGCAATTTCCATAGTCTACACCTTGAAATGCAGCCATTTCAAAACAATCACGTACCCTGTTTTGACGTGCATTATCGCCTTACGAACCTAATACAAATTCTCTTTTATCTCTTAGTAATAAGAAACATTTTCCTCTGTGTTTTATCGACAAATTGAAGATTCGATTGCGGTTCGGATGGACATTTGTGAGTGATACTCGATTAGTGCAAAATTGGCTGTCATTTCTAACTCGATGTCGTTTCGATAGTCGATTGTAGCGTGTTTTTCAACGACTGCTATGAATATATGTATTTTTTTTTTAATTATGATAATTCATAAATTGTTCTATTATAAAATTAACATAAATCGTAATTTTTAGCTAAATTTAACCGAATTATATTTTTACTATATTTTTAAACATATTTTAACTTAACTTTAGCTTATTCTTGACTATTTGACAATTGTAATGTTTAAATTTTAATAATTAATAATACAGATATAATGCAAAAAGCAACAAAAGATGGTCCCACTTCGCACTCTGAAGGTAAAGAAATATGGCTATTTTTATTTCTTATTTTTTAAAGTTTGGTTGAAAGAAAAGCAATTGATAGAAGAAGATTGAAGAGAATATGGCAAAAAAAATTACACAGGACCGACTTCAAATCATGCTAAAGTTACTTTACTTAAAAGGAAGAAATAATTATTAAGTTATTATTTGAATATGTTGTGCCAAGTATTTAAAAGAAATATATTAATCAACACCTGAGCAACGAAGTCATAAATATATGGCATGGCAATATCAAATTTAATTAAATGTTTTATGAATCATAATTTTAACAACAACTTATTAATTACTAGCTGTTACCCGCGGCTTCGCCCCGAGTGGGACTCGGTTATATCGCGCCCAAAAGTAGCCTATGTTTGACCTCAGGTCGTTATCTACATTCCTACCAAATTTCATCACAATCGGTCCAGCAGTTTAGCCGTGAAGAGGTAACAGACAGACAAACAGACAGACAGACAGACAGACAGACAGACAGACAGAGATAGACTTTCGCATTTATAATATTAGTATGGAGGATATGGATTTCCTTTCTTTTAGTCGATTTTGTTTTTGCCAAAAACAATATTTTTTTTTTACTTTTTAGTTTTGAATGCTGGATCGTTTAACCGACTTTCAAATATAGAAATATTGAAAAGTTGATTATACGATCCGAAAATACGAAAGAGAAAAAAATAAAAGATTCCTATAAACTGTAAGAAAGTAAACAAAACTTTCCAACTTAATCCAAGGAAATACAAAAGCATTGACTAGTAATCGAAACCTATCAAATACAAAGTGATTGCCATAGCGTGCATGCATAGACAATTACCTGTAATGCAGTCGACATTTCACACTTAGGTATCGTAGTGGGAACTCATATTCCCATTTCCCTGGCAGTGTCGGCTTATTTGTCTGTGTTGAAGCGTGAAGTACAGTGTATATCTTCATTTGTACATACGTGCTTCTGTTTTTAAAAATTGTTATTTGCGCTTCGTATATTATTTTAGTTTGCATGTGTGGGATCAATGTGAATATGTCTGTTTGTATGTTCATCATAGACATTATATATGTGTGTCGTCTCTCAACTTGTACTCGTATTATGTTTGTCTTGTGTATTCAGTTTGTTATAACTCTATTTGTTAGACTCTTAACTCTTACATTACTGCCTAGAAAGCTTCTACTAGGCGGTAATATTCCTGGTTAATCTGGAAGTCTTAAAATAAAGTCAAAATTGGTTTTGGGACAAGCTTGATTTTTATTTTTTCACTGTATAATTGAAAAGTAGAGGGGGACAGACTTTTTACTACTTTAGAAGCGAATATTCAAAATAGTATTGGAATAATCAAAAAGACTGACAGGAGCCCCCATGTCATTCACAATGAATACGCATAAGAAATATGGTTTTAGTTTACTAGACGGGATATATTTTATTAGTCCTATAGAGCATATACAAAGAGTAAAAGTGAAACCCTAATTACCAAGCTTTTACTGTGCATCCGATACTCCCCAAAATTAGACCAATAAAATTTTATTTAATAAAAAGAGCATTATTTTTATAAATAAAGCTGAAAACAGCAACTGGTTATAATTACTGCTACTCAAAGCTTTAATAACCAACGCTTTAATGCTTTCTCTCTCAAGCACCTCCAGTCCACCATTGACATAGTTTTGAGATTCACAACTGGACATCAAAAGTCTCTTGTTATACTTGTTATAGTCAAGTGTACTTTCTGTGGACAATGCTTTAGAATTGAAAAATATAAATTTGACAATGATACAGTTTTGTTTACTATGCTGTCAAGTATTCCGATTTATTCCGATCCAATACCACGAACGAATACCACTGGTATTACTTTGAATTTTTAATTCTTTTCTATTTCGAACAAATACCACTCCTTGAATTATTTAATTTTTTTGTCCGAACGAATACCAAAACGTGAAATTGGTACAGTCAGCTCAGTCATCAAACGGTCAGAAAAATGCACGATCGCGTTTATTCATTGTGAAATAATGTGTTTTTTCTATCGTGTTTATGTCTAAAAACTATATAAATTTGGTCCAGTAGGATTTAACATTCACAGCCGAGTCAGAGGCCACAATCAGGTCACCGTTTATACATGAGAAAGGGTAGCTGGGCTACAACAGCAGGGGGCTTAGCCAAAGTTACACTTTCAAAACGTTAACGAATGTCGACAAGAACAAATCACGTGATTACAAAAAAAAAATTGTGACTTTGGCTAAGCCCCCAGGTATTGTTTGTACCGCACCACAAATAGCAATATCGAGAAAATATACAGATATCAAAAAATCAGCAACTCAATTGAAGTCATTATTCACAACCTATCATGATTCACTTGTCAGTTCGTAAACAGCATTCTATTTCATTAGCTTTGCGTCTCTTATTTAGAAAGCTATGCTGTAATTTCTGCTTTTGAGAGTTGTTTGACTATATGATTAAAATAAATAAAATTGACGAAATAAGTAAACAGTGATGCACTTATTTGGAGCAAACAGAAAACATGTGCTTGGTACATCGCAAGAAGAGTTTTACGGTTAGAATTGAATTAATTTATAGTACCTACATTTGTAATTTACTTAGCAGGTACTCGTAGTAATAATTTATTTATTTGTATTACTTATTTTGATATTCATTTTATGGGTAGTAGGTAAACATAATCTATGTAAATTTCAAATATAATCAATAAAGTTTACGATATTCATATAACAGCTTACCCAACATACCTACAGACTTGAGGTCCCATTTTACGTTTTAGGTGCGTAAATCGTAAAAACTATAGCAAAATACATTCACAGAACAAAAGCTAAAAAATATATCTAACTTAAATAGAATTCAATAAATTGAAAACGTATAATGATTTCCTTTCCATAACAATTTATAGTGAATTATTACCGACGTCCGAATGATGTTTTCAAGCGCAAATTGAGGACCATTGTGGGTCCAACAATAGGATCAACTGGGAACGACAGGGTCCAAGGGTTTCATTGCATTATTGCGTAACTTGAGATTAAGGATCGTCAATAGGTTTTAATGGCATTCAGAATTATATTACTAAATGTTGCCAAGAGCTGCACATATGTAGGAATTTCTGGATAAATAATAAATTCCGCAGATAAAATTCTGTTTCGACTACATATCTGACGTCGACATTTTTTCGACTGAAAAAATGAAAGAAAGAAAAATAGTTTATTTGGCTCTTACGAGAACTACAAACGTTTAATATACAAACGCCAAAATGGCCCCCGCTCAGCATGTGTCATGGACGGTGGTACGAGCCACGACGACGCTGATCTTCCGCGGGTACCGTACATAATTGATTACATACTTAATTAAAATTTAAACATAAATCATAAGAATTATTATTTTTGACAAAGACATTGTTAGTATCTAAAATATCTTGAAAGCCCTAGCCCACTTCATTTGGTTTGTTATATCCTGATATCAGAGTTTTTCAAAACTGGGTCTTGATCTCTGAAGTTGTCTTCAATGCTTACCAGATTGTACCCGTATTGGCTTCACGTGCTTTCTTAGTCACGGAATCTCGTCATTTTCATCGTGTAGACTATAGGATCAATTAACTATGCTCACAGTGGTATAAGAGTTATTTGAAACCGCTTATAAACCTCTGTCGTGGTTCTTTAACGACTTCACCAATGACATCTTGGACCTCTTTCTTCAAGTGCCTTTCGTGTATGCTAACATAGTATCGTCTGTTTTATTGGACATCTAGATGACTAAAACCTTCAGCGTCTTAGTAGACTGAAAACAACCTGTAGAAGTATAAGCTTTTCGTCGAATTTGAATTTGAATTTTGTTACCTAGACTGTTAAATCGTCAGCTGCTTTGAATTGAACCCCAGCGCCTTAAGGAAAAACGATTCCTATTTTGAAAAGCCACGCAAAACTATTGAATTGTCCTTCTTTTTCTTTTTCACGTCAGCCAGTCAACTGATACTTAATAATGAAAGGGCTACTATCAAATCTCAGTCACGAAAACTCTTTCTTTTCAGAGCGGGTTCTGTATGCCAGGAACAAATTACTTGCTGGAGCAAAGCCTGCTGTTGTTGGAGGAAGACCAATCACTGAAGAAGAAGCCGTAGTAAGTTTAGTTAGCAATGATCCAGCATTTCGCGTAGTGTATATTTTCTTCTTCCCTTCCGGGCTAATCTGGGAGAAAATGAAAAACATACAATGTACCAGCTGCTTCTCTTCCCGCGCAAGCCGTAAAAGTCGACTGACGGAATTGGCGAATGGAGGAATTTTGACATAGGCGATGCGGCTAGCAACCCACCACTATTGATTTCCTGTTTCAACTATCATTATGCATAAAACGTGGTCTGAGGGTCTTGTGACCCTAGGATCTGTCTACCCCGTATGGGATAAAGACGTGATTATATGTATGTAAGTATATTTTCTATGCCAGAGTTACGCAAATGGTTTGATCACTTTTTATGGGGGGACGTTAGTTCGCAGGCAGTATATATGAACTTCTGGTAGCAGAACTGCTCAAAGGAATTAGTTATCTACTGCGGTGTAGTATTTTCTTTTAATAATCACCGTGTTTAAAATAGATGTGCAGACCGAACACCTACACGTCATCCCTTCTTAAAACTGAAGGGGGATAGTGGTACAAGTAAAATTAAACTTTGATATCTAAATATAATATATTTTTTAGTCGTCTCTTACGAGACTAATGCAAGAAAAATATACACTACGCGAAACTAAACGGAAGAAAGACTGGTCTATTTTTAAACTTGGAACCAAATGGTTTATTTTTAATTAATTTTATATACTAGATGTACTTGCGCCTTTTTAACCATACTAAAAAATCAGGCCATCAGTATTATGCTAAAATAAAATGTAAATACATACACTGTTCCGAAGCTAATGCATGATCTTTATTTTTGGTAAATTAGTATACATAATTATTTATGTACATAAATAACATGCTCAAAAACTTCATTTCTTAACTGCCAATCACTAAGCATTATGTTTATCGTGTTTAATCATAATCATAATCATAATCATTTATTTCTTGTAAACATGTTGTACAGTAAGGTCTTATAAATATAATGAAGTAGGAAACAAACATGCTTAGCCTCTATGGCATACAAGAATTAGTAGGCACAATGGCCACGTCATCTTATTGATCATCAGATACAGAACTATTATTCATTCAAAACCAAAATAAAAGTTGTACAATTACGATTTAGTATATTTATGTATAATGCTAAATAAACCATAGAAATGCTGCAACTAAAAATCTAAATCACTCCAAAAATTAATGAATTGTGGTGTATTTTGTATAAATTCTTTGTAAGGTTGAGTTACTAGTTAATCTTACAGAATTTAGATCAGCTGTCCTTCAAAGTCACAATCAACATTTTGTCAGAAAAGAATTCATGCAAGTCATAATATCATTTAGATACCAACAACTCTTTCAGATGAGCTTTAAATTTATTTAGGGGTAATTCTTTCAAATTCCGAGGCAGTTTATTAAACACTTTTGGTGCCATGCTATAGATACTGTTACTCATAAGCTTCGTTTTGTACTTTGGCATCAGCAATGTAGTAGGATCTCTTCTAATTCTATTATTGGCATCAGCTAGTCTTGTAAAGAGACGAGGAGTAGATTTTACAAATACACTAACCTCAAAGATATAAAGCGAAGGTGCAGTCAATAAATTAAATTTACGGAAATATGATTGGCAGCTATCTGTCGGTTTCAGTCCAAACATTGCTCTAATACAACGCTTCTGGGCTTTAAATATTTGGATTTTATTAGTTGAGTTGCCCCAAAATATAATCCCATACCTCAGTACTGAAGATACTAGCCCATGGTACGCTGTCAGAATTGCTGTCTCATTAAGTTCTGAGGAGATTCTATAAAGAGCAAACGAAGATTTGTTTAGTCTTTTAAATAATTCTTCCGTGTGTGGTTTCCAATTGAGACTTTTGTCAATGATTATGCCTAAGAATTTCGTCTTATTTACTACATTAAGAATATTATTTTGATAGTGAATGTCAGCATCCGGTTTGTTGTCAATTCTTTGATTAAAGTGCATAATTAATGTTTTATTTAAATTAATTTTAAAATTATTATTATTAAGCCAGTCTATAATTTTTGATAAATTATTATTAATATTATTCACATAATGCCCAATGTCCTGATCCTTACTCTCTATTGTGATTGCACTATCATCAGCAAACAATGACATCGATTCTTCCGTGATCCATGGTAGATCATTTATGTAAATGATGAATAGTAAAGGCCCTAAAACACTGCCTTGAGGCACACCGTAATTATTAACGCGTTCATTAGATCTAAATATTTGTTCTATCTTTTTTTTTACATCTATTTTATTGATTTCAGTTATTTGCGTTCTATTATTTAAATAAGATTTTATTAGTTTCAACATGTTTCCACGAATACCATATGCCTCTAGTTTGGCCAGTAAAACATTCGGATTAACATAGTCAAAAGCCTGTGTCATGTCACAGTATATCGTGCAAACAGGTCTTTTTTCATCTACATTTAAGGTAACAGTTTTAAGAAAATCAAAAACTGCCATATTAATATTTTTGCCCTTTCGGAAACCTTTTTGTTCGTCAACTATTATATTATGTTTATACAAAAATGTATTTATTTGCTCCGATATGTTATTTTCAAATACCTTTGAGAACACTGATATAAAGGCTATTTGTCTGTAATTATTCGGATCTTTTTTGTCTCCTTTCTTATATAAAGGTTTTAAAATAGTATATTTAAGCTTTTCGGGAAATATACCAGCACTGATACACAAATTAATGATATGACTGAGATGCTCACAAATATCTACGGCTACAAACTTTATTACCATGGTGCCAATACCATCATATCCAACACTTTTAGTGTTATTTAAAGATATTATAATTCTGTGTATGTCTTCAGCAGTACTTGGTGCAACGAATATTGAGTTACAAGTACCATTTATATTTTTGGTCGTATCTTTTCCATGATTTGGAATTGGAGTTATTTTATCTATAAAATAATTATTGAATGCATTTGTCATTGTTTAAAGAGGATTGCCTTTAAACACTATTCTAAAAATGATTTTTGACAAAGAAAACAGTTGCCAATTTTCATTTCATTTCAGGAGCTACGGATAGTATCATTCGGTACTGCCGCATGTCCCCCACGGGGGGAGTGGGTCCGCACACCACTCGTCATGAGACAACCTGACCAGCCTTTGTCATATGGCCTATCTGCTCCAAGGAATGGCGCCAGGTCTTTGCTGTCCGGTCTTCAAGCACATATCATCAAATGGCTACTGTTTGATTCTCGCCCGCAGACCAGAGATAATAAGTCTGCATTGCCGCCTGAAACGTAAGTCTTTTATTTTTTTTTATATATAGGGACAAGTCACACAGATCAAGTTAGCCCCAAAGTAAGTTCAAGACTTGTGTTATGGGATACTAACTCAACGTTACTATATTTTATAACAAATACATATATAGATAAACATCCAAGACCCAGGGCAATCAGAGAAAGATCATTTTTCATTCTTTAGTTTTTTGTATCTTCAGAAACGCTCCAAAACAGGCTTAATGAACGAATGTCGATAAGAACAAAATGTATGGGATACATAAGCTGCGCTAAATCACGTAGTCGATCTTATGTCAATCCCATACATTTTGTATTTATCGACATTCGATAACGTTTTGAAATTGTGACTTTGGCTAAAGGCTTCTACAATATTTCTATGGAAGAATATTCATTAATAAATAACACCCCTGTACCAATGTTCTCTATTCTATGTTTTTTTCTTGTATATTTCTGTGTTTAAATTTGATAAACAAAATAAATGAATGTTTTATACCCAATCGCAAAAATATAAATTCGTAAAGCGCCCCTGTTAAATAGTAGGTTAGATCATCATTTCGTGGAGATGTCACGATAAAACGACTATTTGGATTGTTCCATATAAATAGTTCAGCTAAGAAAATATCATTTCAAAATCGTTAATGTATAAACAAGTATTTATTAATAATAGCTTAACTCCATCTATAATTAAGTTAAAATATTTTTTTTAAATTCAAATAAACCATTTTAAATTTCTAACTTTTTTAAGAATAATCTAAAAACATGTCAGTTAAATTGGTTTTGAAAATTGGAACGAAGAACTTTCTAAACTTAATAATATTAACACCTATACATATATTTTCCACTACTGAACTAATAACAAGACGAAATCAAACGATATTAATATTATATACTAGTGACCCGCCCCGACTTCGCATGGGCTTAAAATCCTTCCTCTTGAATCACTCAAAAAACGCATCAAAATCCGTTGCGTAGTTTTAAAGATTTAAGCATACAAAGGGACATAGGGACAGAGATAGTGACTTTGTTTTATACTATGTGGTGAATAAGTGTCTTGTGCATATTGTGATTTTTATCACAACAAAAATGTGCAACCTTCGCGACGATGATGGTTAGGTGATATTTTCACTAAAGACTTACCAAATTCTTCATAAACGTGTTTACTTTCTCGCCGATGGTCATCAAATTTGTTTATGGCTTTGGGAAACTCCTTAACGTTTAGCTGTAAACATAAAAAAGTATTTATTGTGTAGTTCGACGAAGGGTGTTCGTTAAAATGTCGCTCTTTGTGTGATACCAACATAAACAACACGAAAAAGTACTTACTGTTTTTTTTTTCAAAGCATTAAACCCATGTAAGACTGGCACCTAGTCTGCGTTGTCATAAAAGGCCTATTGACATTTGCTTATTCATAGTCACATATAACAATATCCATATAAAGATAGAGGTTAGTCTATTTTATAACATTCATTACAAAACTACAGCAAAATCTTAACATACCATCCCAACTAATATTATAAATGCGAAAGTGAGTTTGTATTTTTGTTTGTTTTCTCTTCACGCCCTATCTACTGAACCAATCTTCCTGAAATTTCGCATTATACATAACTAGAAGTTTTGAGAAGGACATAGGGTACCTTTTATCCCAGAAAAAAAGTACTATTTCCGAGGGAAACGAATCCGCGGACGAAAGCTAGTTAGTCTATAAAGATTATAAATGTATCAATAAGATATGCGGAGACTCCGTAAGCTCTATTTTCACATATACATTTCAGTGAAACTTTGAGCAAATAAAAAATTGTGTACTTAAAATACCTAAATCCCTTTTAGGTAAAATAAAACAATCCATAGCAGACTAACGTTAAAACTTACTACATTTCTTTGTTTAGGCTGAAATAAAACATCTACCGCTATAATTACTTAAAATATGTTATTGCGTTTCGATAGAAAAAAAACAAAAACTAGTACTAATATTATTTGACGACCTCCGTGGCGTAATGGTTAACATGCCTGACCGACTAATCGTCATCAGGAGGTCCCGGGTTCGATCCCCGGCCAGGTCAAGATGAACAATGATCTTTTTCTGATTGATTTAGGTGTTGAATGTTTTTATCTATATTATGTATTTGTTATAAAATATAATATCGTTGAGTTACTATCCCATAATACAAGCCTCGAACTTACTTTGGGGCTTACTCAATCTGTGTTATTTGTCCCTTTATATATTTGTCCCTATATAATATACTAGCTATTCCCCGCGGCTTCGCCCCGCGTGGGACTTGGTTATATCGCGCCCTAAGGTAGTCTATGTTTAACCTTAGGTCTTTAACTATATCCCTACCAAATTTCATCACAATCGGTCTAGCAGTATAGCCGTGAAGAGGTGACAGGCAGACAGACAGACAGACTTTCGCATTTATAATATTAGTATGGAGTATGGAAGTATAGTTATGGATATAGTGTTTTTTGTAACAAGGCCCCCATTGTACACAACACAACCAAGTGCTCTAATTATAGAACTAGGAATCGCGAGGCAATTTTTTTTTTATCTATTGTTCTAACAGTCTAGTTTGATGCAACGATTCTTTTCCATTCTTCGAAATTTAAAACAACAATTCTATCGAACGTTTTAACTTCGTACCTTATAGTCAATAACTATCGCTATAAGGCTCCGAGCAGCCTCTGAATGCCGATCATAACTCTCAACCTACCTCGTGCTTCAGCATAAATCTGTTATATGCACTATTGGCCGATATTTTACTTCCAATGGCCCCTTTATGGCCCCCTGTTTATTTAAATTATGTCCCGTAAGGTATAGTGACACTTCTGAATTATAATGTATCTTAAAATTTTTATTTTAAGCTAATATTATATACTAGGTGTTCCCCGCGGCTCCGCCCGCGTGGAACTCGGTTATATCGCGCCCCAAAGTAGCCTATGTTTGACCTTAGGTCGTTAACTACATCCCTACCAAATTTTATCACAATCGGTCCAGTAGTTTAGCCGTGAAGAGGTGACAGACAGACAGACAGACAGACAGACAGACAGACAGACTTTCGCATTTATAATATTAGTATGGACTAGCGAACTGCAGGCTTCGCATGGGCATAAAAACATTCCTCTTGAACCACTCTATCTATTGAAAAAATCGCATCAAAATCCGTTACGTAGTTTTGAAGATTTTAAGCATACAAAAGGAATATAGGGACAGAGAAAGCTTGTTTTATACTATGTAGTGATAGTGATACACATTTTAGATATATTATATGTTTCTTTGGAAAGCTATCTGAGGCGCTGGTGCTCCACAATATGTTATGCTATCTTTTGCTCGTGCCTTTGCCCGCGTGCATTTCTCTCGGGAACAGTGCTTTTTCGGGGGATGAAAGGTATTCGAAATATCAGGAAGATTTGTTCAGTATTATAAATTTCTCAATGCGAGTCATTGTCATCCAAAATTTCACTTTTATTAAACAATAATATATTTCAGATTTAGACCTCTCTTGTTTTGGAGGCTTGAAGCATCAAACCCAACCCAGGCCACCGACATGCGACCCCTCCTGCCAAATGTATATGGCCCCGCTGGTCATACTGCTTGTACTGTACTTGTGTGCGTGTGGGGGAGAGTTATTAAAATGCAATGATTGCATAGATAGGCGACACTATAGAGAACTTGTAGGGAGATCAAGCAGGTGCGACTGGAAAGAGATGCGAAATGCTAGTACAGCGCACTCTCCCGAGATTCGGCTCGTATAACCGAGAGGTTGGTAGAGCCATGGGAGGTGGAGGGAAGTGTACTAGTGTGCGTGAAGTTTTCGCTTGTGTTGGATAATTTTGTCAAGTGTGTGCGTAGCGACATTTTTTAATAATGCATTCGTGTTGTTATTTGTGGATGTTTTCTCACTGTTGCAGACTTTTTCACGTAGAAATAAGCACGGGTGCCGTCTCCGGTTTTTTAATACTCTTAGTTTGGAGGTTAAGTCGGCGGAGGAAATAATTAAGTTACTTTAACTATTTTAGATACTTACGTCCATCAGAAGAACGTCAAGAAGAAGCCTTGTGGCGTGCTTGCAGCGAGGTTATATGGAGGTGCGGGGGAGGGTTTCAACCCCAAACCGGGGTTGAACCTAAAGCCGTGGTAGCCCTGCCTAGTGAGAACACATACGTGCAACATAGCTCCCATTACTATCAAGACGGGATCACTGAAAAGGTGAAATAATCTAATGTTGTATTAATGTAAATGATTATTTATTTTATTCATTCATTAAATCGTTAATTAATATAGGAAATTAAAAAAAAAATATTCAGTCATTTTTACGGAAATATCATAAGTATTCAGTAGATATAAGATAATAAACAACTATATTTTTTTCTAATTATTCTTTTATTTTATCCATGGGAAGAAATTCAACAGATACATTGCTAGATTTAAAGAATTTTTTTTTTGTTTGCGCCTAAAGTATTAGATTGTCTTTTACTTTTATTTTTTATTAGGATTTTATTAATTTGATTTTGTTTATTATAAGAATAATCTTAACACAAACTTTAATAATTTAATTAAATTTTCAGCTCCATTTTTTCGAGTTCAAGAATTTAGAAGATCTTCAAATATTCATCAAACGATATTTGTACTTGGTAAGTGAAAAAACATTCACTTTTTAATTACTTAAAAAAAAAAAACTATTTGTGGATACATAGTGTGGATTTGAATTTATTTAAATAAGCGCAGAAAAGAAAACTGTGGCTCTCTTTCGTTTTGGAGGCCAATACATTTCGGGTCCCTGAGACAGCGGAGAAGTAATACTCGTAGTATGCTTAAGTAAGCACTTTTTTTTAAGTTTCAGACTGAAGAAGGCTCTGGTTCGATGCTGCTTTTGTATTCTGTGATCATGTCAAGAGGTTGTGAAAAGTGAGTACCTACAAATATTAATTCAAATTCTATTACTACAAAAAATACTACTTATTGCGATTCATAGACTAGAAGATTGCTAAAAACATTATTTGCTTTAATCGCACATAAATATGCGAAATAACAATAGTTATTTTTATTGGGTCTTGATTTTGCGAACCGGCGGGGGTATTAACCATTGGAAATCAGACAAGTTTGCCTAGTTATTGGGCAACTATCACCAACTAACAGCCGTACTCAAAGATGTTTAATGAAATCTAAAACTTTTTAGTATAGATTTCCCTCTGTGACCTTTACTAATGTACAGCTTTTAAAAAAAATACTTTTTACGTCCTTGGAAACTAGTTCTTTAAGGCCTTACTTGAATTTATTAACCTATAAAGGTTAATTGATTGAGAGTCAAGTAAAAAACGTGAAGTAAGTAGTCAAGTCCAGTCAAGTAAGTAAGTCTAGTCACAGTCAGATTCCTGTGACCCAAAAAAGATTTTGGTCTTTGACATAAAAGCTCTTTCTTCCTTGCTCAATTGTACCTGATCTACTGAAAAAATTCTGACTATATGTATATTCAGGCAATTTATTAAGTTTTGTTATGATTTTTTTTTTATTTCTCAATAACTAAGATAATTGTTTATTTATTTAAACTACAAAATACAGTTGTATACAATAGGCGAACTGAATGCTAAAAGCATTATCTAACAGTCAACCTTTGGGTCAAGCAGAGATCGTAATGTGGGTTCAATATAATAGTAATATAAACTTACATAAACTACTTATATACATATACTAACATATATACTTAGATATAATAAAAAAATAAAAATACACATCTTTACATATTATAACACAAAGTCGCTTTCCGCTGTCTTACTTGTGTGTGCTTAAATCTTCGAAATTACGCAACGGATTTTGATGCGGTTTTTTTTAAATAGAGTGATTCAAGAGGAAGGTTTTTATGCCCATGCGAAGCCTGTGCTGATCGCTAGCATATAATTATAATGACAGAGTTTTTTTAAATTATATTTTAGCATAAAAAAGGACTTAGACGGCAAGCTGACAAACTTAGTATCGTCCCATATTGAAGGCTCTATAAATCTTGTGACGTTACTGTTGACTGGACGAGCTACCCCGTATCTTCACAATGGTGTTTTGTACGTTGGTGATGAAGATCATTATGTAAGTCATCAGATAGATAGAGAAATGATTTATTTTCAACTATTTACACTGTACAAAAATAGAATTACAGCGCAACATTAAGCACATTACCAAAGAAGTTCGGATCCGCGGGCGGCGCAAATTTTTTTAAATCTATGCACATTACAGATTTAAATGGGAAATACAAAAAAAATATAAACAAAATTAAAATTTGCATGTTGAATGTACTGTTACCTTATAGCAATGTAATATTTAAAAAAATATATTTATAAATGGAAATGAGAAAGGATCCAGACTCAGCAAATAGTCGCTGGTGAGCTAGCCACGTTGTGACGCTGATGATTCTGTCAGAACCCAGGGTGAGGTCAGCGAAGCGGCACAAATATGAAAACTTTAAAATTATTTATTCGTGTTCTAAAATCTACCTGCGGAATGGTCTTTAAGAAAGTATTTCAACGTTTTTCTAGAGAAAAAAGTTTGACTCACTAGAAAAAAAAAAACTATCGTAAAAACACATAAGATCTAGATAATGATAATTATGGAATGTAATAAGATTAAAATTTATGACAAGCAAGCAATTTCATGCAAGGGCAAATGCAAATGATCAGCATCATTATGTCTTTTCGATTCTAAAACAAAATTACCCTACCTTTATAGGCAGGGCTCGGAAACCTGGTTAAAATCAAAAAACAGCTCGTTTTTCTGCCCATACATTTTTACAGCAACCGCTAGCATTACGGTTCCGCTTAACCGGTATTTACCCAAAAATAACGGTCCTAACCAGGTATTTATGACGCTAAAATCGATTATATACTTATTTACCAGTTTGAAGATCGTTATTTTTGGGTCTTTAAAATATCGGATGCGAGCCCTGTTTATAGGGTTCCGTACATTTTTATTTATTTATTTATGCAATGCCAATTATTGTTTCAAACGCAAAAAAAAACAAATAGTTAACTATTATTATTATATTTGACACAATCATACTACAACATACTTTGATTATTTGTTGCATTTGAATGAATGTATGTTTCATAAGGTTTTTTTTTGTTAAAATACGACTAATAAAATAATCTTAAAATTGATGAAAAAAAATTAATATACTTTTAGATACAAATAATTTTGTTATAATGAACAAATAAATAATTAAAAAATTGTTTCAACAGGCCATGCCGCAGTTCGGTATTTTATCCCGTAGCCCCGTAGGCCTATTGGTTTGGTACGGAGGGGAGGATGGGTCGAAAAATAACATCAATAAACAGTACCCAGGGTCCAGATTGAAGACTCCAGCAATGCCTATATGGGTAAGGAAAATATAGGTTTTTAAATAACATTAGACCTTCAATAAATTCAAAGTAAACAGTCTGAGAAAACGAATAACTTATAATTAATTTAAAAAAAAGGGTTGCTAAATCTCAATGTTAAATCCTTTCCGGTAACCTGGAAAAATTTCACTAGCGATAAGGCAGCCGTATATCTTGTCACATACTGTAATCCATGTATGAATTAATAAAGTGTTTTTACTTACTTACTTAATGCTTACATTAACAATTATTTTTATTTAAAATACAATTGTACAGGTAGGTAACCTTTTTCAAAAATGGTAGATACTTCTGATTCACAGTGAAGGTATCAAAAGCTTTTTTATTGGTGGTCGCTGGTCGTAAACACTAAAAAAAAACTGGAGTGTTTATTATCCATTCAAGCTATTTTATTCAAAAACGCATCGACAAGCGGAAGATCATTCGAGTATTTCGTGTCTACATCATTATTTTATAGATTTTATCATAGAACTAAGAATCGCCTGCGGCTCAGGCAAATTCTTGGATTTTATAATAAAAAATATATTATGGAACTTGCTTACGTTCTGTTTTTCGCATACTACCAAAAGTATCATTACTTTTTACATTATTTATTGTCAAAGGCATCGATATGCTTTTAATTATTTGGTTCATTTTATTAATGTTTTCTTAAAATAATGTTTTCAGGTAACTAGCTGTTCTGGTCATTACGGTATTCTCTTCAATACAAATCGTGAACTGCTTAGAAATTATCACGCTGAAAGAAGGTAATAATATGTACATAAAGCTTTATAATTTGTAAGGGTTAAAGTTAAAAAATTGGAATATCTAGGTCGTTACCACCAATACAAGCTCTTTCTAGTAATATTGTAAAGCAAGATCCAAAGCAGGAGGCCTGGAAGAAGGAGAATATCTTGATTAAAAAACCTACATTAATGGTACAATAGAATTTCGCAATCCCTATTCCGAACTGCTGTCTCTATGGTGCAGCTCGGGTTTCAATAAGGGTTATATTTGTTTTAATGTCTTCAACTCTAGTTGTTCAGTTTTCAACGTTAATTTACTTTATAACTCAATTCAAATTTCGCGCGCCAAAGCGATGCACTGTTAACTCGCCTATTATGCGGTGCAACATTCAAACCAGACAATAGGAACGTGTGGATACCACCGCACAACGCAGTACAACCGGCGCTTGACCCTAGCGCCATAGCGGTGGCAGCAGTTGAAGAACATCTCCGTTTCAAGAAACGAGACCCTCGCGTTTTTGAGTGTATCGTAAGGCCCGCGGGCACGAAGTCAAGGGGCGAAATTAAATGAACCATCCGTTGAAGTTGAAGAATCCAGCACTGCTGCCATTTACGTAGTAAGTACTGTGTATTCTTCCTATTGACGATTTGTCTGTTGTATCGCTTATTACCGGCTAACACTTCACATAAGTATTTGATCCAGAGTGGCGATTGACATTATTCATCGTTTACCGCGTCAATTTGCTACACTAGTACAGTCGGCTGCAGAGAAATCTGACCCCCATGCCACATGTATCACTATTGAAAGGGGTTCATATATCTCTGCAGCTCACTGTACTTACTACTGGTCGAAATTTATGTTCGCCGTTAGATTCGCCGTCAGTTTCCTATAGGCTTCATTCATAGTGTGAATTATACCTGATGACAGAATTTTTCAAAACTGTACAAGTACAAGTACTTACCAAATTACTTTGAGGGCTTCTGCCACCAGTTAGTTCATGCAATATACTGCCGGCCGGCGCCCACCCACTATTGTTAATCCCAACATGCCCGCCACCATTTGATTCCTAACACAATCCTTGTAATATTTCCCATTTCATTCGCAAGGAATGTGTATGCAAACTTATGGTGGCGGACATGCTCTATATTTGCAGGTTTGATATCAACTACTATACTTGTGGTGGATGCCACGTACTCCTTAACGTGGACACCCGGGCTCAGGAGGAAGCAGCCGGCTCTTTGAGGAATGATGACATCAGCGCTACTCCACTTGAAAAACTGATTCATACCAAGTAAGTTTTATATAATTCACTCGAGTATTTCAGGTATTTCTAATATCTCCCGGACGAGTGGGAGTGATCATCAAAGACGGAAGAAGATCTGTTAGTATCGTAGGAACATTTGTTAAGCCCATTTTACTTTAACTAAAATATATTTTGACTATTTTTCTCTTACCGAAATTTACTATGAAAGAAAGAGCCAAAGCACATTTTAGTTCAAACGGGCTTAGCAAATTTTTGTTTATTTTTATAAATAAGAGGGTTAGTCCTTATGGTGAGTCCCTACCTACTGGTGATAGCCGTGATAATATTCATGTCTATATGTTAGTTTTATATGTTATAATAAACTATATTTATCCGATTTATGTCAGATTTCACTATCAAAAATTTCGCACAAATGGTTGGCAGCCAGCCTGTTATAAATATAAGATCATCATCATACCCTCTGGGTTACAGGTCAATTGACCCTGCACACTCAATACCGCCTCTCAGCCTCTGATGGTGCCTTGAACTATAACCATATAGTAGCGGAGACAATGGACTTGTGGCGACACTAGCGCCACAGCAAATAACTCAGACGCACCACAAATTGTGTTTAGAGCGAGAATCTCGGAACTGCATACAACACAGAATATTACTATGAAATTCTACATCGCGCTTGCAAAGTTTCTACGGATTGAAGCTATATATACAACATACGACAAGTCATTGTCTTTCGCACGGTTCCCCAAGCATAAAACCCGGCCTGGCGGGAAGATCTTCCCTTTGGAGCGGTGGAGTATATTCCTCTCACTCCCACCTAACTCCAAAGAGTGATAATCTTTTGTTTTCGATCTATAATGCTCATAAAGGTTAGAGCGAGACTTAATCATAACCTAACTGACTGAGAAAACAAACATACTTTTGGCCAATATTTGCTCTATTAGATTTGACGCAAATGACACAACTTTTATCTCTATAATAACTATGAACAATGTTTGTTTTTGCAGATGGCAAGACGCTAAGATCACATGGACCGGCACTGCGCCTTACGTGAATGAGCCACCGAAATGAAACTATTACCATATTTTGATTAGATCTGCCAATATAGAGTTTGCATGACTTTCGTTATTTGTAGTAGAGCACGCGCAATTGAAAAACTATTTATAAATATATAGGAACAAGTCAAACAGACTGAGTTAGCCCCAAAGTAAGTTCGAGACTTGTGTTATGGGATACTAACTCAATAATACTATATTTTATAACAATTACATATATAGAGACATCCAAGACGCAGGACAATCAGAAAAAGATCAGTTTTTATCTTTTTTCCGGGGATCGATGACATGAATGTATACCCATAATTTGTAATGGAATGTCGGCAGAGATGCGACGGATCAATAAAAAGAACTGTGACACACAAGACACAAGTCGATATTTAATTCAAATTTCTGCTGTGTTAAGTTTGGAATTCAATACAGCTTAACTTTACTATTCAATTCTAACTTCAATATGTGTAACGTGGTTTACATATTTTTTTATAAATTAAAACTTGACATGAACTTTACTACTTATAACACATATTTTATTTTGTTAAGGGTAAATATGTACTGCACTCTCTCATACTTAAAATACTAGCTGACTGTACAGAAAACTACCTACACTATTTAAAGCATTAAATTTTATGAGTTCTATCAATCCTGCTTATTATGCGCGTGCTCTGCATGATTAGTTACTCTAAACCTTTCTGTGTTTGCTGCCAATTACTTGGGAATATTAGTTTGTTATTCCATTCTGTTATTGCTTTGAATAAGTCAAGATCAATAAGAATGAACATAAATTGTTCTAAGAAGAAAAGTATACTCAATTAGTGTAAGGTGTAATAGTGTAGTATGTTTTAGAAAATATATAAGATGGACACAAATCCACTGCAAATATTTCAAAGGCCGATTCAGGCCGCTATTCTGAACAACTTTTCCAAATAAACTTATATCGAAATATGGAAAAAAAAAATTGACCTCCCATTCAAATTGAGTATCAATCTGATCTAGTTTAGTATGGAGAGTGAAAAAAAATTCGTATTTCGATATAAGTTTGTTTGGAAAAGTTGTTAAGTATAGTGGTCTGAATCTGCCCTTGAAATATTTGCAGTTGATTTGTGTACACCTTATATATTTTGTAAAATTTTGTTACAATGCAGGTACTTAAAACTTTCGCTGGCAGTAACGCCTCTCGACGTAGATAACAATAACTGTTATTGTTATCTCGTATACTGTCCTCGAAAGTGTTAATAAATATCTAAATTGTACAAATAGCAGAGCTTTAAATATATAGAATAATAGAGTATTTTAACTTCGTAAAAAGGAGGAGGTAAATATCGTATATAAATTTTAAGACTTGCTGTGCTTAGCTGTGTTACAATATATAAACTTATTTATTTTGATTTATCTACTAAGTCGTATATTAAAAAAAATCAATATAAACCTAGATTTTTTTTAGAAAGAAGAATTAGATTTTTGTCTGCTTGTCTTTTAAAGAAGGTGAAACAGAATGAAAAAGTTATAGTCTTTAGTTAAATAAATATGAAATAGTTATATCGTTTTATTTATTTTCCTTACGACACCCATAGAGATGTGACCAAAAAATTTGTAACCGTAAGAAGAAAAATATTTTTGCAAGTAAGCAAAATACGATAAAGCCTAATCAAATCATTTAATTTTTTTAAGGAATCGCCAATATAAAAAAATATGCAAGTCATCCATATCCATACAAATATTACAAATGCGATAGACTGTCTGTCTGTTACGCTTTCACAGCTTAACCGCTAGACTGATTTTGATAAAATTTGTTATGGATATAGTTACAGACTAAGGGTCAAACATTGGACGACTTTTGGGCGTTATATAACCGCGAGTCACACGTGGACGTAGCTGCGGGTAACTGCTAGTAAGAAATAGGTTTTTAAAAATCTATGAAAAAAAATATTCCACAACCCTTTACCTTTCTCTGCATCACTCATTTGGTTTACTGGTAGATAAAGCCTCAGGCTTTAAGCCCGCCGTTATATTAAGGTACAATTGTGTTATAAAGTTAAATAAATAAATAAACAAAAGTAAGTATACCTCAGTCCTTAGTTGTTCTCCAATAAGGACTTCTTACTCCACAAAGATAAACTAAATTTATATCTCTGAACTTTAAAAGCAAATAAATTTTGGAGAGACGCTGCTCGAATTACAATCAGGGTCTTAATGGATAAAGAGATTGTACGCGAATGATTTATAAGACGGCTGTAATGATACAATAAACAAAATATGAAGGATTTATCGTTTTATTATCTTAATTCGAATGTTTGAAACTCTAGAAATCATTCAAAGGACTTATTACTTAAAAAATATGTTAAACTAGCTGTTGCCTAGAGCTCCGCTCTCGTGGGAATTCCGGGATAAAATATAAGCTATGTGTTGTTCCAAGGTCTAAGCAGTCTCCATGCCAAATTTGTTTTAATCTAGATTGTTCTTAATTATCTATCTTCCATGCTGGTCTGGGAGAAAAAGAAAAACATAGAATGTACCAGCTGCTTCTCTTCCCGCGCAAGCCGTAAAAGTCGTCTGAGGGAATCGCCGAACGGGGAAATCATGACATAGGCGATGCGGCTAGCAACCCATCACTATTGATTTCCTGTTTCAACTACCATTATGCTAAACGTGGCCTAAGAGACCTCTTATGGGTCTAGGCTCTGTCTACCCCGTATGGGATGGGGACGTGATTATATGTATGTATGTTCTTAATTAATAAATCTTCCGCCATAGAATTTGGAATTGCGCGCGGTCTCTACAGGCAAATGTATTTTTATTATTAACACGCTTTTATTAGCTTCACCTGTATGTTTGCTTGCTTGTTTGTTTTTAACCGACTTCTTTGAACTTAATTTTGACCCACTTTGAACGGTCAGATTTAATTCAAACTTTGTAGAATTATCAAGGTTTGTTTACACATTAAATTAAACTATTTTATACGGTTTTCTATCGCGTTTATTGCTTACTTATTTATACCTAACGTTTCAAGCACTTTACAGAGCTCATGGTCGCAGGCAGACTGAGTTGACATTCGTCTGTGTCATTTGTTTCTGATGTCACAAGAATACAAAACCATAGCTCATAAATCATTGAAAACTATTTCGATTCACACAGTATTGGCTGACAGTATCAAAAACACTTGTAGTCTTCCGATGAGTTTGAGATTTTATTAAATTGATAACTGGGTCCCAAGCTGGTGGTACTTGCCATCCATCCTCTCTATTGAAATTAGGATGTTTTTTTAATTTCGATCGCTTCACGTATCATCCTTGGTATAAATCTGTTTTCTTTTGCAAGGACTTGAGGATTATCAAAACGCATGTAGTGGTTGGATTTGTCAAGTGAGTGTTCACAGACTGCAGACTTGGTTGAGCGTCTATGTTTCATGTCAGCAATATGTTCTTTGATACGGGTACCAATGCTTCTCTTTGTTTGCCCAATGTATGATAAACCACAGTCACAGTCAATTTTATAAACTCCAGCATCTTGCAATGGGATATTGGATTTAACAGGTCTTAAAGTTGGTTTATTTTCTTATGCGGCTTGTAGTAAGTCTTGATTGAAGCTCGCCTAAGTATGTTACCAATCTTGTCTGTGACTCCCTTTATGTAAGGTAAGATGGCTGGGAAACGGTCAACTGTGTGTGGCTTGGGTCGACATCTGTGTCGTATGTGTGGAAGGCTGAGTTTGTTGCTTCTCAAGACAGACTTGACTCGTCGAAGCTCTTCTTTGAGATGGTGGGTGTCACAGATGCCTTGTGCTCTCTGAAACAATACTGTGTGAATCGAAATAGTTTTCAATGATTTATGAGCTATTGTTTTGTATTCTTGTGACATCAGAAACAAATGACACAGACGAATGTCAACTCAGTCTGCCTGCGACCATGAGCTCTGTAAAGTGCTTGAAACGTTAGGTATAAATAAGTAAGCAATAAACGCGATAGAAAACCGTATAAAATAGTTTAATTTAATGTGTAACAATCGCGAAAACATAAGAAATCATTAAGGTTTGTTTATATCTAAAAAGTGGAAAATAAATATAGTTAAAAAAAAAACTTAAAAAACACGCTTTGATGAGCAATTGAACTAAAAAACGAAAAATAAATTAAACCAATGTGGGGTGCTTGGGCCATATTTTTCATTTGTCGAGCACCCCACACGCTTTTTGGTTTAATTTATTTTTCATTTTTTAGTTCGATTGCTCATTGAAGCGTGTTTTTTTTATTTTTTTTAACTATATTTATTTAATCTATACCTTCGGCTAATAGAAATTATTACCACATTCGAGTGATTCCAGTCCGATTAGAAAACAATATCAGTGTCGCTTGGAGGTCTTCGATCTTGAGATATGATTGATGACGTCCAATATAGGTGATCCATCACTCGCGCCGCCATTTTTACCTTTCCGGTATTTTTTGCCAAATCACGGGAAAATTGCTGTAAGGATTAGTTGGAGTGGTGCCGAACGCCATTTTGAATTGAATTTTAATTTAATTTTTTTGTAGAAATAATTTTACGTAGTTAGTTGCGTTTATATTTTTACAGGTATCGTGACTTCAAAATTATTTAAAAAATAAATTTTAGATCTAAAACTAAAATATATTTATTTTAAATTTAGGCCTTAGTAGTCATATTATTTGTTTAAAGAAAATTTTGAATGAGAAACCTAGATTCATTTCAAAGAAACTCAAATTTTTTTTAGTTTTCCTAGCAATAGTAGTACTAGCCAATTAACCATAGATTTACTAGGAAAACAGCAGAATAACTAGATAATTTAATTAATAGCATATAATCAAGAACAAACTTTACGTACTTAAGAAGCATTAAAATTATAATCACCTAAATAAATCAAATGTTAGTTTCTGATCTACCAACAATTTATGATTAACGTTCGAGGTAAAAAAAAATATTATTTGTTTTATATGTCTTTTTTTAATGTGAATAGCTACGTCAAGATTAATAAATTATATTAATGCCTGTAAGTTATTTTAAAATTAGGAAACAAAAGTGATTTAATTTATAAGTTTCCAAAGATTATTGGTACGTCAAGCACTAATATCTTCTTTTGAATATTTCAAAATGCAGCATGTTCATATTTGTCACAGACTATTCACTATAGAACCATTCCAAAGACGATCGATCAGAGAACAATAGCCTAAAACTGGCTATAAATCCTGCAGCTACCGCCATAACGGACTATAAACCGGGTCCAACAATGCCTAATTGCCCCGGAGTGTCTCGACTGGCCCCAGCTTATGATAAGATCTGCATCACTTAAATTTCATTGGCTAGAATTTAGACAAAATGGTTGCAGGTTTTGGGTTCTAAAGCTGACGCTTATTTGATTAGTTTACAATTTGGTCAGTGACTTAAGTTATGACAGTTTTAAAGGTCTCATTCCTATTTCTCTGCGAAATTAAAGACCATGATTTAACATATCCTAGGCTTTGAAGCGTAATTTGAAGGTGCAGTTGGCATACATGCTTGGGTGAGCCTTAGAAGTCGCAAATTCTAGTCACATAAAAAAGCAGCATACTTTGTACAATTTTTTAAGCTAGTAGAATTGAATTTCCTGATTTTCTGATAATAACTTCTAGTAACATGGTGCTTCTGTACCGAAAGAGAAGCACCGTGTTGCTCTAAGGATAAGACGGATGATTCCATGCTTTGAAAGGCACGTTGAGCCGATGATCCTTAGAGCACTGAACTAACCGGAGTGGCCGACTCCCTCTGCCAAATAAATATCACCGCCGGTCATACTGTTTTTACTTGTTTGGGAGTATTTTTTGCTTGTATTATATATTTTTGTCAAGTATCCGAACAATGCATTAGTGTTATTATTGTGCGTGTTTTCTCCCCCTCGCGCAGAATGGGGCAGACTTTTTCACAAACTAAGTCCTATCTTTAGGTTTAACTAAACCATGTCAGAGACTAGAATGCAATTTGACACCGGTATGTAATTATTAAGGTCAATTGTCCATGTCCACACCATATAAATGAATTATGCAATCAGATGGCTTAGCCAATGTCACAATTTCAAAACGCTAACGAATATCGACAGTAACAAAATGTATGGGATTGACATAAGCTGCGCTAAACCACGTGGCCGGTCTTCGTCGTGTGACGTTGGCTTAGCCCCCAGGATTATAATTCGAGTAAATTTACATATTCTTAAACTTATTTATTTTCCATATGACGTATCAATGCGTTAGAGATAGGTATATTTGAATCGGTTAACAGATTCATAAACTTTTTTATTTTATTTTCCATTCTACCTTCACATTCCATTTCACAATAAAAAATATGGACCGTTTTCGGTCACCCTTAGTAAATCCATCGGCGCGTCTACGGAAGTAGCATCTGTTGCCGCCATTCCGATTTCGGTTTTTTTTTTATTTAGCATTCAGTTTTTTTCATTCTATTTTTGACTGAATGATGAAGCTCAATTGTAGTTTAAAATAAATGCCAATTTTAGGATTGTAATTTTCATTCGTTCGGCTTTGATCACAGAAATAGATAATCTCACCAAAAATTTGAATGCGAAATGTTGCCTAGACAGAAATAGAATAATGTAGAGCCAAACTTTAATCTTTACACGCCCTTACTCTACAATTACTACTACACATTAGTCAAAATATGTATTTAACTCATCAAATATACAAATCTATACTAATAATATAAATGTGAAATTCTGTCTATCTGTCTGTCTGACTGTTATTATTGCACGACTAAACCGTTTTGGTCTGATTTTGATTAAATTTTGAATGTATATAGTTAAACACAAAAAGTTAAAGTATATCCAAACAACAGCTACTTTGTGTCGCGATATAACCGATTCCTGCGCAGGCGGAGCTGTGGGAAACAGCTAGTCCCAACTAATACGATAACGAAAGTGAGTTTGTGTATTTATTTGTTTGTTACCTCTTCACGCCCTATCTACTGAACCAATCTAACTGAAATTTCGCATACACATAGCTAGGAATATTGAGAAAGATATAGGGTAACTTTCATTCCGGGAAAAATCACTGATACGAGGGAAATTACACGCTAGTTATCTATAATATTCACTTAGAAGAGTAATAAATAATATAAAATTCTTTCTTTGTAAGAAAACAGAAGTAACTTCAGCAATCAAAGCGAACATAACAAAGGTTATTTGAATATAGTACGGGATCCACATTCTCCTGCACAGGACACCGGGACGCACTCTGTCCTCACAAAGTGATTTATATCCTGGCGTCGTCGGCTATTTCATCGCCTTTTGTTCCCTGATTTAGGATTGTATGCACCAAAATACAGTGGAGTTGAACAATGAGATGCGAAATCTAAATTCTGAAACGTCATGGCTCCCGTGTATTCAAATACAATTCACTTAACTCTGCTAAGAATGACCTCATTTGATTAGACTATATAATTCACAGAATTTTAAAATATTTTGAAAATATTAACAAGAAGTGGCATAGCGCACGAAATACGTGTCACTAGTTTGGCAAGCCAATGTTTCACACGAAAAAAATTTGATTGCGTCATTTATTGCCACTGTTAATAATTCGATAATATTTGGTGACTTTGTTGATTTCTAATAAGGTGTGGTGTGGTTTACATGGGTTTACATGTATTAATTGAAGATAAGAAGAGAGAATACGCTGCCACGTTGATCCTGGAACTAAATCCGCGTCAAAACATTTCTATTCGGATAATTTCTCTGTTCTGTGATATAATTATTCTTTCAAGTTGTGTTCCTCATAGCTGAGGGTCGTGACCACCATAATCCAAAATGGCAGTTAGTATCCTCCAGTCATATCTATTCTGAATCAATGATGATGATGACTTGAATCAATGACAATCTACCATAGATTAAAAAAAATTGGTTGCCTGTAAAGTCGGTATACGGGCGAAAGTTTTACGTGACAACGACTTTGAGTCTGTCTCTCTCGCTCTTAGGGGACGCGTGCCTCTCACTCGCTCTCATTGTGAGCGCATCGTAACGTTACCGAGCGTTACACTTTTTCATAAGTGACTCCCAGCCGCAACCTAATTTAAGACGTTGTCACGTCAAAAAATGCCTTGCGCAATTTCCAAATATATTTTTTTGATTGATTCAGAAGCCAGGCATATCCCTTATTTATTGATTCGTCATATTATTATTCTTTACTTTTCATATTTATTTTTTATGTAAGTCATAATATTTCTGTAATTAAAATTGGACTAATAGCTCATCAATTGTCACAACAGACCGGGTTTTATCGGCAATAAAATAGCCAGCTATTTTCGGCAACGTCCACCGGTTTCAGGGCAAATGCTCCCGAGGGATAGCCGATAAAAAATTACGACGCCACAGCACTGGCTACCCATGCCACAGTAAAGGCAAATAAGAATGTAATCAAGCTATACCATGATATCAAACGCCATAATTATTTAGTAAGAAGGTTTCTTCTTGTCGTGTCGTTGATCAATTTTATATCATTTTTAATTTATTGATAATTATAATAGTTAGACCATAGAACTAGGAACGCGGCTCTAATAGAAGTAGCATGACAAGCTAAACTGTCTTACCACTCATACACGATATTTACGTGTATGCCATCCTGGGGTTCACAGTCTACTAATGTCTATTGCGGAAGATATACAAGGACAACAAAAAAAATCAATTTTGGGTATTAATGCCGATTTATGCCTTCACAATATGTAAAAATAATTGTATGAATCCAAATATGAGTTCTCCTGATACTTCTTTTTACGTTTTATACAAGTTAAAGCCTTATATTATGTAAAATACTACAGCACATTCAACGCCATTTTGAATGAAAATGAAGTAAAATAAAAATGAAAATATTATTCAGTCAAAAGCATGTGCTAAGCATAGTGTTGTTGCTCTTACGTTTCTTTCGTCAAGTATCGATAAACAAAGTTAGGAGGCGAGTTTGGAGTAAAATTCGGGATTAATTATCAACATAATTCTTGTAGGTAAATGTCAACGGGAAATGAATGAAGAAACCAGTTTCCGAAATTGCTAGTGTTACCATAAAATTCCGGAAGATGCCAATTATTCTTGTTTGTAACGTCTTACTAAAAATGTTTACATATTATATGACACTCTTCGGGATCGAAAAGAAAAGACGAAATGTCTGGTTTTCTTATTTCCCTGTGACATCTGATGAAGTAAAACTAGACGTGGGGTTTAACGTCAAACCCAGAGAGATGGTTAAGAAAAATCAGATAATTGGATTTTCAAGGTTTAATGGACTACAAAATCATAACAGTGGCATTCACGCTATTTTTAACCCAAAAAGAGGGGTATTATAAGTTTGACGTGTCTGTCTGTGGTAATGGATAAAGCGATTTCAGTTTAGTTTTTTTTTGTACTAACGGTGACTTTTGTGCAAGTGTTTTAGATATATGTTTGATGAAAATCGGTTGAGCCGTTTGTAACTTGTGGGGGTGAAAGGGGAAAAGGATAACCGCATGCCTGCAAATATATACTCGAGTGGGGTCTGAAATTAAAACGCATCATGTCCACAGTACAAAATAAAATGTTCAATGAAAATAGGTTAAGCTGTGAAAAAGCTCTAGGGGTATTAGTGGGGAAAATACCTAATGCCTGGAAAATATATGGGTCCCTTACCCATATATTTTCCAGGCATTAGGTATTTTAAACCCAGAGAGATGGTTAAGAAAAATCAGATAATTGGATTTTCAAGGTTTAATGGACTACAAAATCATAACAGTGGCATTCACGCTATTTTTAACCCAAAAAGAGGGGTATTATAAGTTTGACGTGTCTGTCTGTGGTAATGGATAAAGCGATTTCAGTTTAGTTTTTTTTTGTACTAACGGTGACTTTTGTGCAAGTGTTTTAGATATATGTTTGATGAAAATCGGTTGAGCCGTTTGTAACTTGTGGGGGTGAAAGGGGAAAAGGATAACCGCATGCCTGCAAATATATACTCGAGTGGGGTCTGAAATTAAAACGCATCATGTCCACAGTACAAAATAAAATGTTCAATGAAAATAGGTTAAGCTGTGAAAAAGCTCTAGGGGTATTAGTGGGGAAAATACCTAATGCCTGGAAAATATATGGGTAAGGGGGAGAGGGGGAGAAATAAGTCGAACTACAGACAAAATTGATATATAATAAAAAAAAATATCAAAACAATGATGCCAGACCTTAGAGGGTCCAATGACCTCTGTGACGCAAGAGTGTGCAGGGTGAATTGAGCTTTTACCCACTTGATATGAATTAATAATCAAAAAGGGAAACGGACGCAATATAAAACATTACAGCAGCTATTAAACATTAGTTCTACGGTATATTATTATTAGGTCGATTGACTTTAGAAGGTACTAATACATTATGCAAACAACTTGAAAACGTTAAATCAAGCATGACTAATAATGCGCCACGACGACAAGCTGGCACGTCTTGGGTTTGCCCCTTCCACCATACCAAGCCCCATGGGAGGTGGCATGGTCAAGACACCTGTTTCCACGAGACGTGATCGTACCACCGCAGGCCACTCTTTTGAAGCTTATCTATCTGCTATGTTATGGATATGAAGGCTGTCCCAACGTGGTGGGAGTTTCTAACGCGGTCTTTTCACGATATTTCACACATCCAGCTCAGCGGACAGTTCTAATGATGGTTATATAGACCTGACCCTTGAGCCTGACCGGCATTCTGGAATCACAAGTGAAACCAGTCATCTCAGGCCATTATGCTCATGATCCTGTTTGCTTCGACTTCTGGTTATTTTTTCATATTGTTGCATGATATACTTATCGTATCGAGTCTGGCTAATGACCACCACCGCCAGATGCATTGTTTGTGACTTAATAGTTTAATAAATAGTATTCTTCATGTCAGACCATGCTAGCCCATACAGATATAAACAGTAAATTATGATTAAATTTAAAAAGTGTAAAAGTTTTCCAAAGTTCGTTTTTAGTAATAAATGAAAAGTGTTATAAAAACCAATAAAAAAATAACAACAATAATTCAACGTAATCTCGATATATCGATGCTACGCAAATCTGTTACTTCACTAATTTTGCCTGCTATCATGTCAAAATGGCAACAAATAGACGTAATAATTATACAAATGGAATGAGTTATTACTTTTTAGAGTGACGATAAGCATTGAACATCGTGTCTCTGTCACTCTGAAAAATATATATATATGGCCATCGCGTGAAAACACATTATTATCTCACTAATGATACGAACCTATTAATTATAATGAATTAGATGGTTTCGTGCGATTGGCAAGTCGTCCTGGTTATTAGAAGATGTTTTTAAGTTAGCTTATTACGCAACAAGCGACCCGCCTCGGCTTTGCATGGGCATAATAACCTTGCTCTTAAATCACTCTATCTATAAAAAAAAACTGCATCGAAATCCGTTGCGTAGTTTTAAAGATTTAAGCATACAAAGGGATATAGGGACAGAGAAAGCGAATTTGTTTTATACTATGTAGTGATAACCGAAGACAAGAGGTCCGCTTAAGAAGGGACTGAATAAATTAACCGGCTTGGTATTACATGGATCTCACAACTTTTGACGGTAGAACAACTAAGCGAGACTTGGAATTTTTATAAGTTTTGTTTTTGATGGTATCTCATTTCTTTTTGTAGATTACAGAGAACTACTTTACGATATACATATTGCCTCTTGATAACGCGGGCGAAGTATAAGTATGCAGGTACACTGGTTCGTTCACTGTGAATGTAACTTTGTTATCCTATATATTTATATGGGATTACAAAGTTATTTATGCAGTTGGTGTATCTAGAAAACTGGACCGAAATTACAAAATATTTTAGTTTGCCCTTGGGTTATACACTAAACATTAATTACATTCTAAATTTGAAGCTTATGTATATGCTGCAGTGCTACTACCGCGCTCCAAGATTCTTGCTCTGACTGCAACAACGCAATTATCTGATATAACTGCAAATCTATTAACAGATTTGGTACTTAACATTTGGTCATAGCCTAGAGGACCTATGGATACCAGCTCATTAAGATTAGTTCAGTTTATCATATTCAGTGCTGTTATTTGAAAGAGCGAGTAAAATTAATTTTATAATGTTGCTCTAGTTTATGGAACTTAAGTAAACTGTGACTAATAGAGAAGACATATATCGGGCATTAATGCATACACATTTTCCAATCAGAATTTCAAAAGAGAATTTTATTGTAAGGTCACTCATCTATAAGTAGGTACATATAAATTCGATAATGAAATGGCTTCGTTTTCCTGTCTATCTATTTAATTAGATCATGTATTCAAACCTAAAAATAAATAATAGTACTTACTAGTAATATCACGCTAGTGACACTCCAGGTATCAGTACTGTTATCTATTCTGTGGTATCACGAGCGTAAATAGGCTAAAGTAACTGTGCGCTCATCTTTCCCGGCCTTATTTTATATTATGATTATATACTATATATTTATTTATATGTCTTCGCTCTAGCGTGTTTTTCCCGGTTGCATCTTCAGCTTACGTTTCAGAGCCCAGGGTACGCTATTAATCATAGTTCAATGGAGCGATTGACGTCTGACCTTTGTATCCTATTTATTTAATTATAAATAAAAAAATAGTATGTACTTGGTAAATAACAGTCGTATTGAGAACGAGAAGGTATCTTTATCTCCAGACCAGAACAAAATCTACGCTCAAACATTACAAACGGCAATACCGTACGTACACTTCGAACTTTTTTACGAATGTGAACTTTTTTCTATTGCTCGAGAATATACATAGAAATTTAATTATTTCCTGCTCAGACTCATCATCTTTTTGTGTAGGTAAGACGGTCAATCGACCATGTACACCCTGGTCAAAGTTCGACGGAAGCCTCTTCCGGCCTTTAAAATGGTTCCTTTAACGACTACCAGATGGCAGCCGGGACCAACGGCTTAACGTGCATTCCGAAGCACAGAATCATCTTTATTATCAGACAGTCAGGTGAATCAGGCCTGCAATGTCCTAACCAAACTGGAAACAACTAAATAAGCTCTCACGACCCCTGGGTCTACTAGGCTCAGACTGCTTAGTTGGTCGGAGTGGAAATACAGTGCATTTGTACTAAGCCTTAATCCTGGATCATAAAGTCATTTTTGTTTGATTTTGCAATAAGAATAGTTTGTGAACTCATTCCATAATGTGTGTATTTGGTGACGGACCCCCCCTCCTACCCTCCTTTACCTCAGCCCTTACCCCCCGCAAACGGCGCGGCCGGTTCCCATACATTTAGTGTCATATGTTATATCTATTTTAAGTGACGCAATTTTTTTTTTAAATCTATGAGTTAGACAATGCCAAGTGGGCTCAGATACCTACTTATAACACCAAAAATACACAAAAATAATCCATAAGATATTCTCTGCCAAATCTTAAGACCAAACGTCTTTACTTAGTAAAGGTTAGCGATTAGTCTGTTAAAGTCCTCCTTTCCTTTTTCTCTTCAGAATAGCTTCGCTGCGCTTGCTATCCCGGCCCACTCCCAGATGTTCCAAAACCTGCTGCTCCCGTTGAAAAATGTACTCGGATGTAGAAGATAAAAATAATAATAGATAGTAATTGTACTGATCTGCTTTTACTGCGGCTTTATACTCGGAATTCAATCGTCAATACGCAGACTTTTTTCAACGGTGCGGTGGCGTCAATTTGCTAAACCCACTGGAGTTTTAAGTGTGTCCGAATATTTTTGCATTGTAACTAGAGAATGACAAATATGCTCAACAAAATCACTACAAAGTATAAAACAAAGTCGCTTTCTCTGTCCTTATGTCCCTATGTATGCTTAAATCTTTAAAACTACGCAACGGATTTTGATGAGGTTTTTTTTAATAGATAAAGTGATTCAAGAAGGTTATTCTTCCCATGCTAAGCTGAGGCGGGTCGCTAGTTTAAAATAAAATATTATGGTAAGCATAGAGGCTTATAATGGATGGGCGTATGGCGGGAACGTGATTTAGGGGCAAACCATCAACGCGCTGGACCGACCCTCTCCTTACAGCATTGAATGTAACACCCAAGAGTCCATACACCGGGCCCAGAATAGATATAACTGAACGATACTAACTGTTAATTTGGATTATAGTGGTCACGACCCTCAGCTATGAGGAACACGATTTGAAAGAATAGAGGCTTGCACCTTTCAGGGCTCTACCAACTCTTTGGATATACGAGTTGAATCTCAAGAGAGCGCGCTGACTTGCTTGACTCTTTCTAGTCGTAGTACGACTAAACTTGTAGGGAGATAAAAATGTACAACTGTCGTACCCTTTTATCTCCCTACAAGTTTTCTTATGTATCTTCTTACCTGCTATCTAACATTAATGCAATTACCCATTATTAGGGTATTATGAATAAACAAAGAAACTACAGTCCGCACTTGGAGTTTTGTATTGTGGGATCTAGTCTGTTATTTTCATTATATGAATGGACAAGGGATAACAAAACTACTTAAATAAGAAATACTGTATTAAAAGACTGACAAATGTCTACGAGAGCCCAAATTATAAACAAATGTATATCAGGAATCGAATCAAATACTTTGGGTTCCCAGGTTCATCTTCTATGCAAAGTCAACTCAAATCAATGTTTTAGCAACCCTTGCACTTGTGTTTGGCGTTGCAAAAACCAATACGCCCTTCCATCGGCACTGAGGTTCTGTTATCTAAATACTAATTAATTTAATATTTCTATAATAACTAAAGCGGTCATCCAAATAACATAAACAAGTTATAATCCGGCAAAGGTCGAAAAGCCGGCATCAATTACAAAGCGGATGACAGTAAATCGCGCGTCCTGCGAACTAGGTTCTGTATTCCAACTTTAGCAATTACGTTAGTCAGGATTAAAGTTAAGTTTGTAACTTTCAAAACGGGATGGATGGTTACCGCGGTGGCGACTCACGGGAAGAATTTGCATCGAGCAATATACAAATTGACTTACTCTAAAAGTATATTATTTGTTTTACTGTTTCTGAATTAACTTAAAACTCGCAGACATATTTTTACGTTGCATATTTATTAAGGTAACATAAATTTACATAAACTCCAAATAGGTTTATGATGGAGTTGATAAATCATCTAGGAATACGTATAATATTACTTGATAAACGAAAAACCAATATTTATTTTAAACCCAGTCATCAAAAGGAATGGAGGTAAGTAGTAAGAGTTAGTAATGTTTTTAGTAAACCTGCGGCCTTAGCCAAAGTCGTATGTATGCCAAAATGTATGGGATTGACATAAGATTGACCACGTGATTTACCGCAATTTATATCAATCTCATACATTTTGTTCTTGACATTCGTTAGCGTTTTGAGAATAAATAAATATAATAAATATATAAGTATATAGAGACAAGTCACACAGATCAAGTTAGCCCAAAGTAAGTTCAAGAATAAGTATTTGTTATCATATAAAGGCTTGTTTATGTTGATATTTATAAAACAAATGAACTTGGCCACAAAAAGTGGCCATGAAAAAATGCCCAGATCTTAAATTGCAAGTGGAGAGTAATAAATTTACAACATCGTGCTGCAAAGTTCACGCTAAAGCCAACATTCTCACAATTTGCTAGCCAAAATATTAGCCCGTATGTAAACTCAAGGTGCTTAGCTACAGACTCAGCAATCACACTCTACTGGCTTTTAAATGCAACTTTTGTTTGTAATCGCATAATTTATGCGCGTTTTTGTTAGTAACTTCTAAGAGTTTTACCACAAAGCCGTGTTTTGGAGTGGTTTTTGGTCTGATTTTGTAAAAATGTGTTTTTATAATTTAATGTTTTAGGTTTTACTGTATTGAAAAATAAGCGTTGCATTTCACAATTAAAAACTCTGATTAAGTTAAACTGTGTTTACTTATGAAATAACATTGCTCAAAATCTACTATCAATTATACGAATTTTACTAAGTAGGTACGTATTAGGTTTCGTAAAATTTTAATACTAGAATAATAAATATAAATATATACGGACAAATCACACACATTGATTTAGCCCCAAAGTAAGTTCGAAACTTGTGTTATGAGATACTAACTCAACGATACTTTATTATAAACAAATACATATATAGATAAAAGTCCAAGACCCAGGCAAATCAGCAAAATACCATTTTTCAGCTTGACCTGACCGGGGATCGAACCCGGAACCTCTTGAGTAGCGGACAAGCATGTTAACCATTACGTCAGGTCGCATGATGAGAATGTGTAGTCAATTCAACAACTTTTATGATATGAATTAATTAATTATTTAAATAACGTTAAGGCATCGATAGTAGTGAATCTTGGCTTTTCTATTGGGCAAGTCTGTTTACCTAAACGAAAGAGCTTGAAATGAACTTGCGTTAAAAGAGGTTCTGTGCATTAAAATTAATTTACCACTCAGTGTTTTCTATGCTTAAAATGAATTTGTTTTTTCTTTATTTATCTTTATATAACAGTTATTAAAATAAGAATCAATATGAAACGCATGAGCAAAATATGATAAAAAAAAAATATTTAATCTTTGTCTGCATTTGTGTTATATATATACCTAAAGCGTAGTGTATATTTTCTTTGCCTAAAGTACCAAATTAAAAACTTATTCTGTTCGGCAGATACGAAAATCAATTATAACAGACTGAAATACGGACATAAGTAGTTTTATAATGGTTTTGTCATCTACTTTATGTATAAAACCCTTCTGGTGTTGCAAGCGTCCAAGGGTTACGGTGACCGCTTACAATAAGCTAGAGCGTATGACTGTTTGCCTACCAATTTTTTTTATTTGATAGATTCAGGTGTAACTTCGCGGTCAAGTCAAAAGGTTTCAATAAAATAATTTATTAAATAATCTTGTTATTTATCTTTCCAGTTGAATCTGGTTGTGATAATTATAACTAGTCACGTAAATTAAACAATATGATTATGATAAAACATAAACCGCTCAGGGGATGACCCACCGAAGTCAAAGAAGGTTTGCTTTGTTATGACGAGGGTTTAAAAAACGAATACGAGCGTTTTGTATATTTCTTTTTTGCTAAAGATTATTGGAATTGATTGATTGATTGATCAGTCCCGTGAATACACTTGTACTTCGTAACGTTGTATTCAGTTCACATATTTGTTACGGTACACTTTTATAGTTTTGTGTATATTTTGTTTAAAATCCAAGATTATAACTGTTTATCTTCTACCATCGTAATTGAATGATACTATTTTTTATTTTGCATGTGTATTGAAAATCAACCCTACGAAATTTTATTTTGTATTCCTGTAAGAAAAAAAATGGTCTTTTTTATTTTAAGCAAGAAATTTTTATTTTAATCACATGGTCTGCCACCGTTCTATCTAGGATGTTTAAATTGTTATTTCTTCTAATATTACTGAGTAGGTAAACAGGCTTATAGCTCACCTGATGGCAAATGGTTACCGCAGCAATACAAGGAGTGTCACGAGCACATAATCGACCCTGGAGGAATCTTTGTCGCGCATTTCTTGAAGGGCTAAATTTAAATTTGAAATATCGAAATATATGTTTTATGAAATACTAGCGACCCGCCCCGACTTCGCATGGGCATAAAAACCTTCCTCTTAAACCACTTTATCTATTTAAAAAAAACCGTATCAAAATCCGTTGCGTAGTTTTAAAGATTTAAGCATAACCTACAAAGATTTAACCTACAAAGGGACAGGGACAGAGTAAGCGACTTTGTTTTATACTATGTAGTGATGTCGCTGATCACTTATAATTTAAACCAATGATTCAGGGACGTTATTTGTAGGTATGCAGGCAAATTAACATAGTCTCAAGGGAAATGTATCTTAATTGAGTTTAATGCCATTCTCTTAAAGATAGGACGGCTTTACGAGCTTTAGAATTTGGGAAATACACAACAAAATACAAAGAGATTCATCAGTGAAAATTCAGATCATGAGTGAAAACTTACTTGTAAACAGAATTAAAATTTGATTCAAAGGAAGGGATGAACATCGATACTTATTATCTTTGCTCTTTTTGGAGATTAAAAGAAATCAAATTTGATAATAGTTAAGGGAATAAACTTTGTGCCCCAAACCCTAGATCAACACTTTCGCGGAGAGTAAATGAGATAACGATAACAGTCAATTGGTATCGACAAGAGGCGTTACTGCCAACGAAAGTGATAATTGTTGTAGTACTGGATACTTGTAATCAAAATTATTTTATATAATTCTTACTGACATGTTCTATCTCATTGCCTAGTTACTCTTAATAAACAATTCGTCACGATAACTTCATTTTCCTTTCCTAAAACTAAATAAATAACAGAAATTCTTATATTTAACACAACAATAATTAGCAATACTAAGCAGCTTTCCAGAACTACAATAAGGTATTTAAAATTTCTCTTTTGAACAAGTTAACAAACAACACTCCGCTAATACAAGTTATAAAGTCTTTTTTTTATTTTACACTATTTTCTGGCAAAAGTTCATCAGGACAATGTGACTGACACCCATATTCTTAAACGTTACCTCATAGGTCTCCTCCACACAACCTCATTCGAGGACGCCTCAAGGAAGTCCTCCAACTTTCCTTGAAAATGGTATTCTTGATTGTTTCCTTGAGCAAACTCCAGTGAGGATGAGTCAAGGAATGACGTCCCGTTTCATTTCAGTATGTTGGTAAACCGCTTAACTTTATGACGTAAAAAGAGTTTTTGACAAAGTTTCTTTTTCAATTTTAGCCTACTGGTATTGATTTATTATAAAACAACAAAATATTTAATACACAAAGAACTTATTATAGTAGGTGCAAGTTTTTCTTAAATCTGGTCCTCAATAAAAGCACCTACCTTTCGTTAAACGAAACGTTCGAGGCTTCCTTATATTTGACAGTTCGTTCCTCACCTCCATTGAATAATTTCCTTAAGATGAGTAAGCTAGTGTCAACTATGAATACCATTGAGGTCGAGTAAGGATGAGTCGAGTTTGAGTAAACGTTTGAGAATATGGGTGTGAGACTTGGTTATACAACATGTAACTTTTTTTGCGCCGCACAGATTTTATATTTCTCCCAATGGTTGAATGGTAGAGAATACTTTTAGCATTAAGTCCGTCGCTTGTATAAGTATTTTGTATTTATGGTGCAATAAAGTTTTATGAAATAAATGCTTAGTTTTGAAATTTGTCGGTTTTCTACAGTTTTAAAACCCCTTAGAATCTCTCGCGAGAGTAACATCCAAGCTAGAACAATTGTACAAAACACAGGCGAGACTCGGTTAAATCACCGTGTCTCCAAACTTTTGAGTACATGGAACTACTATTGAAGAAACATAGATGTGACATAACAAAACTGGACAGTGGGGGAGGTCTATGTCCAGCAGTGGACGATATGATGATGGTGATAAAAACTAGTTATCCGACTCCGATTCGCCCATCATAAATTTATATGTGACTAAACGAAACTGGCCAATAGGGAAGGTCTATGTCCAGCAGTAAATGATATGATGATGGTAATGAAAATTAGTTAAGCAAAGAGATTCGCACATCATGGTAACGTCTTAATTGCATGGTTAAGGAGCCTAGGCTTTTATAATATAGTTCTATTTTTGGATTTCTATTAAAATTTCTTTTGCAGGTTTTTGAACGAAAACGCACGCGAAGCCGCAAAAGCTAATAAAGTTTATACTTTACTAGGTCTTTTGATTGAAAATTACTTTGGAATAAAAGTCATTTGCATATTTAGAGCAAACTGCACTATCCATCTTTTCAACATTCATGATTAAGAGCATATTTTGCGAGCACTACCGGAAATATGTGTCTCTTTGTTTCCGAATAAATGGGCTGTGAAGACGAGAATTCCAGAACCAGCAATTTTGGTCGCTTTACCCGTTTGAACCGATGTCATTAGTGCTGCCGTTATGTCATAATATAATATACCATCGTCTCAGAAAGAAAGTAATAACATCTTTTATATCAGTAATGCTAGTGTAAGAATAAGAAGCGTAATTGCCGATCGTTCTACCGACGCAAAATTCGATTTTACCTTTTAGTAACTATGGAAAGCTACAATCAATATTACAGAATTACTCTCATAAAGTTGATGTTAAAAAAACACGTTTATCAAATTCCAGGCACCAAAACCAATTTGCCGCATTATGTCATCCATGTAAAGAAATTGACTTTGATTGTTTAAGACACATAATCACAAACAAGAAATAACAAAAGAAATAGAGGAAGTGGACTATTCTTTAGACAGTGACAAAACGAACTAGGTTTGTAATGGAATTATAAAGGTATTGCGTCTATATACCAGCGCCATTTTGACATTGACGACATTTTATACATCACTTCACCAAGATGAAGTGATGTCGTTAATAAGTAACGCCTTCCCCCTGTGACTATAAACTCTATCAGAGCAATTACTATTGCTTTTCGATTGCTTCTCACTTCCTTTCTCGATTACACTACCTGGATGTCTAACATATTGTGACCTTGAATTATTGTGGGTAAAGTTAAGAACCCCCTACTACAATTATTTCATTTCGGACATTAAGAAATGGTTCGGTGTTTTACCCTTCGCAGTGGAGACAATGGGTCCGTGGGGCCCTGAAGCCAAAACATTTTTAAATGACATCTCAACCCGTCGCATCGAGGCTACTAGTGACCCTAAAGCGGGTATTTTCTTTGCTCAGCGTATACGCATTCCAGCGGGGAAATGCTGCTAGTATTCTGGGTACATTGCCTGGATGTGGCGCGTTTTTGGAAGTTTTTTATTTATAAGACTATTTAAATATTGATTTATTATAATTATGTTAAATAAATAATTCTAATGTCAATAAATGTTTTTTAAGATCGCGCAAAAAAGGCATTTGTTGACCTTGAGATTTTCAGGTATTTTTCTCTTATGCATGAATTGACTTTTACCAGTACTTTCCTACCTCCAAGGCCCGTCTCTTTCACCTTCACCTCTCTTAAGTCCTCTATTGTGAAAGGGTCAGGCTAACTATTTATTTATATATAAAAGAAAGTCATGTCAGTTACACAATTGATAACTCAAATCGGCTGAACTGATTTGGCTGAAAATTAGTAAGGAGGTAGCTTAGAACCAGGAGAAGGACATAGTACCTTTCACCCTGAGAAAAGCCCTATTCCTGAGGGAACTTCGCGCGGGCGAAGTCGCGGGCAAAAGCTAGTTTCTTATAAAATTTTGCTTGTTTGGTGGGAATGATTCTAAATTATATAGAGCATGCTATTTTAACCTTATTTCACTTGTAAAATACGAAATCATTTGTGTTTCTCATAGTAAAATTACTTCAAAAGACGAAATTATTTCATTTGATCAGATAGAGCTCATTAATAACATTTTGAGACCTTTAAAATTTATCATCCTAAGAGACATAGTAATTTATCGAAATGGTGTGTTTTGATTAGAATTTGCTCCTTTGCTTGGTACTATTTTTCCAATTCTGAGAATTATTTGAGGTGCGTCTTAGCTCACAAAAAGGCAGGCATAGTATTTATAAATTCTTGTTCTATGGTAGCGGAATAGCCGAATCAGCTCTGACGAAGTTAATATTTTATGTTTTAGGTGAGTTGCCGATTTTGTGGGTGTCTTGAGAGTACTTTGATCTGGGTTCGATTATTTAGCGAATACTGTGTTGGTACATAGTTATTAGGTTATATATCCTAGTAAATCTTTCCTAACTACCTCTGTAGTTTATTTCGTTCTATTCTCGATCTTATAGGTAAAGTATGTGTAATTATCTTCTTTAAATTGTTGCATTGGGATTTTATGAGTTTTTTATTTAGAATATTTGTTTACATTTGTTGACCGTTGACAACCGATGGTCGATATGGCAGAAAAGTTCTCCTATGGCGTACGAAGTGCAGCGTCTGACTTTTACCAAATAATGGTCAGATGACCTTAAAATAGGAAGCAAATTGAAGGCCGCTTCTAACTCGTCATTTTGGAGATTATTGTATATCCTATATCGAGCAGTGGACTGCAGCCGGAGCCATGATGATAAATGGTATTTATTGTTTTTCAATTGGAGAATAAAACATTCCGACGAGTTGAGAAGATCCTGCTTTTTTGAAGTCGGTTAAAAATAAGGGGATAGCTCAGTAGTGTAACAATATTCTGCTGCTGGTCCAGAATGTTCTAAGAACTTTATCTCTGACTTAAGATGCTACTCAATAGACCGTGGTTTTAATAACTGTTAATGGTCCACGGTATCTAATTCAAATGGTTTCCATTGCTCCCCAAAGACACAATACTGCCAATGTGAATGCTGTGAATGCTGTGAATGCCTTACATAAGTCAAATAAATCCTAATAAAATGAAAAGAAAATACTTGCAAAGAATGATGTATTTACTTATTACCATGAAAGTTGCAAACTGTTAATAAAAATCTTATAACACCTACAAGATTCTCTTAGTGGGTAGTAAAGACACTTTTATGGTACACTGCAGCATACTCTCATTTTGTTATTATAATAATATGACGGCGCGCTATAAATGCAATGAAAATTTGTTGCTTTTCTTAAACAACAGAGGAAAAATAAGAATATTTTGCTGTTTAAGTTTACAAAGGATTTTATGGGCAGTTACTTATGTTGAAGACAAAGCTTGTAAGTTAAAAGTAACATAATTGCTCGTGACTGTTTTCGGAAATATATAAACCTATTGACTATTTAAACATTTTATTCCACCATTTGAAAAACATATAAAAGAAATCGCTATTGAGCTTGGTTATATGTCTGTCTGTCTGTCAGTTAAAATTTCACCGCTAAACCACTAGACCAATTTCGATGACATTTGGTACGAATATAGATAAGACCAAGGGTAACCAACCAACTAATAAGGACCAACAGCTAAAGTGTACTTTCTGACATGAAGAATTAAGGCCGAAACACATTATTAAAACGCGACGCGACACCACGTGTCGACAGTGCGCGCATGCCATCACGTCGGATGTTGAAAGTGTGATTCTGGGGGTCTAAAAACGCCACTTTGAGCAATTCATCGAGTCGAATTCATATTACGAATTCCTTAGCAATACTTCAGAAATTCCTATTTCTTTCAACCTTTTTGAAGAGGAATTGCTTAAAGTGGCGTTTTTAGACCCCCTGATTATCAATACATATAATAAGACACTAAAATTCGAGTGTCTGTACATTTAATATTTTTCAAAAAAACTGATAGAGTGCGATTAAAAAAGAGTAACAGAAACCAAAAAGATAGTTTTTGGAATTTTTGTCTGTCTGTATGTATGTATGTCTGTCTGGTACGTTATAACTTCGAAAATACTCAACGGATTTGAACGCGGTTTTCACAGTTGGATTACATATAATTAGGGGCGTTGTCAAAACTTTGTTTCGTCAAAATCGGTTAAGGGAAAAAAAAAGTTATGGTCGATTGAAAATGCGTTTACTTACGTTTAATTTAATTTAGATAAGGCTAGAATTTCTACCTTATATTATCCATATCAATAAAGACAAAAACACGCCTATTAATTACCTATTAATTTTAATAAAATAACACATTAAATTTGATCGTAAATTTAGTAACATAAAATCTCAATAGATGGCGCTGACTTACTTTACAACTCGCTATGGTTACGTTTTCGCATTATGGTATAGCAGATTAAAATTAAATAAAATGCTGGTCTTTGTCTTTGTGGTTCAGTGGTTCTTTTGGTTTGGAATTGGTTCTTTGGTTATTGTCTATTGAAAGTAACGGGTTTGCAGCCCAACCCAACTTAATACAGGCCGAAATTCTCACAGGGAGTGGTTCAGGCGAAACGGTGTACTTACTTACCTCGAATACCACTCATCCCCAACAATTACCCCTTTCAATTTAAACGCAACGTACCCAGTTTCCAGTTGCTGTCTGCATGCTTTGCCATGACGATAAATAAGTCGCAGGGACAAACCCTAAAAGCAGCTGGCATCGACCTAAGATGTTTCTCGCATGGACAACTGTATGTGGCTTGCTCGAGGGTCAGTAGCGCCGAAAATCTATTTTTATTAGCCTCTGAGGGAACTGCTAATTTTGTCTACAATGAGATTCTTTGAACTTAACTCTCATGATATTTGTTTATATATAAATAATGTCCTGGCTACTTCGATTGCGTCAATTCATTTCAATGTAACACAGGTTACGCGAAAAGCGACCTACACGCTGGCGGAGCCGCGGGTATCAGCTAGTAGAAAATAATACAATTTGATTTGACTCAACACGCGTCGCGTTTCATCGGGTCGCGTCGCGTTTTAACAATTTGCCTTTGCATTTGGCCTTTAGGCTGCGCAACGGCACTAAATTCATAATTCCATTTATTAAAAAGTTTTTCTCTATCTAAGATACTCGTAATGCGACACAGCCTCGACCTTTTCTATTGAAGTCTGAAGTCTGTTGATCTGTGATCAAAGATGACAAATTATGACATTAAAGCACTTGTTATTATGTCATACATGTTTATTGTGTTAAATTTTTTTGGACACATGTGGTTATAATATACTCTTTGTACATACATATTTTGAAGTTTTGAATTTAATCACTAGATAGATAAAGCTTTCAAAAATATAATAAAGAATTAAAATGACCGAAGAAATAGAATACAAAAGAGACAACAATGCTCAAGAAGAGACTTCTCAGTGGGCGTTGGGAGGAACTACCAGTGAGCTTTCTACTTCAAACATATCGCGGATAAGTGATTTTAGGCATCGTCCATATAATCTTCAGATAATTTCGAGAGTAAGTAGCTTGTGGAAAATAAATCAGAATAATTGACAACCTCTTTTTGAAGTTTAAAATAGGAAAACAAGGGCTTAGCCCAGAAAATGCTGGCATGACATCACGGCGTAAGATATTTTTGCCACTAATTATACGGAAGACTGAGCGAAGTAGAGTAGAAAATAGTTGACTGAGAATTATTTTCATCAGCATTTTAACCGCAGTCCATTGTTGGACATATGCCTCTCCCAAGGATTTTCAGAACGAGCGGTTGGAAGTTGGTTGATAGTGCCATATTGTATTAAGTTTATAAGAAAAAGTTAATACATATAAAGACCGATTCTGGGCCTCGAAACCACCAGCTAAGTATATAATCAGGCAAGTGTAGAGTAAAGAAGTGAAAATAAGCAAATTTATAATAATTTACAGAAAAACATATACTTAGTTTTAATAATATACATCATCTATTTAAAAAAAACGGATTTCGAAGCAGTATGGCATCGGAATACGCAGCATAAATAAAAACATGTTGAAATGACATTATAATATTGGTACATTGAGCTAACGATATATATAATGTGTAATTTTTCTCCATTCATCCACTGGTAACTGAATTTACCTAATCATACAAGAGAAGATTTTTCTTTCGCTGTGAGTGGGCCTTATAGAAACGTATACTACCTTAGATGCAAATATAAGGGTATGGTGTACATTTATATGTGACCCACTGCACAAAACTTATCAGAAATACTTACAACGATGGTGAAATGACAAAGAGGATCTTGGCCTCCGACAGCAGAGCTCTCCACTATACCCTGCTAGTGTCACTATTTGTCGTTTTTTTGATCGGAAGGGTTTTAGGTTCTTCGAAATTAATCACATCAATGGCTTGGACAACCGAGTGGTCGCTTTCCACATGGTCGTCCTGTGAACGCTTTCATCTGCGCGAACATCACCCATCCACTCCACGTGCACGTGCACGAAATATATCAAAATATTTGATTACAGAAAAAAGAAGAATCAGTCCGGCCGATTCTAAAAGCCAATAAGGAGGAGCTATTCTGTTTCTTTCGTTTGTACGTCACGACAATTGCGAAAACTCAAATCATCGCTTTGTTCGACGTTAGCGTTAACTGGTTAGTTGTTAGAATACGTGACTTAGACGTTGCCAGGTTTGCTTGGGAAGACCAACTTTCCACTTGCTTTGGAGGTCCACTCCAGGTGGCCTACTATCATCTCTAGAAACCATCCAAGTTCCAGTAAGTAAGCGAGACAGCGCAATACATGATGTAAAGCGACATCTCCCTTACTGACTGGATCTTGCATGGTTTTAAGAGATGGTAGTAATAACCCCCCAGAGCTTGTCTTGGGTTATGTGTTGGATTTCGTCTAAGTGTATTTCCTATCCATGACCATTTACGGCGCCTAATCTGAAGTTCCATTGGCATCATTAGAGTACCACATATTTTAAGGTTTTCAAATAAAATGTAGGAGCATTGATCTTTTAAATTTTTGATATTTATCTAAACTAATACTTTAACTCAAATACTATACTAATATTTGATATATATAAAAAAAATTCATACAAACCTTTGACTTGGTCAAGATTTTTGTACAGTTGTCCTTATTGCACTTTTCGGATATGAGATGAACGTGAGACAGCGATATTGTCTCCAAATATTTCTCAATTCCTTCTGATCTAGACAATCTCTTAATAGATGAAAAGATTTTATAATTGGTGTTTGATAAAATTCGCCCAATTTATAAGTGGCACTAGGTGTATCGATCATATTTTAAGTTTAATTACTTGTCCTGAATAGTAATTATTTTTTCCCGACTGCGCCAGAAGGATGGTTATGTTTTTGGAAAGTATGTATATATGTATCTGCAACCTTAACAGCTTGATAGATTTTAGCTTCATTATATTAATTTTTTTTTACTAATTACTTCATTAATGATGATTCCACATTATAAAATATTTTCAGGTTCTTTTGGTATCACGTACAGAACTTGATATTCAACAGTTTACCACACGTCTCCCTTCAAGTTTTCCTTGCCGCATACGTCCCTGATGAACATTTTTATCTGAATAAAATGAACCCATTGCTAAATGGTAAGCTGATTTATAAAAGAAGCTACTTTTTCAAACTGAGTGTTGTAAGTGACGTGTTTGTCTGTGGCATCGTGGCTCTTTGCTTTTTTTTTGGATTTGTTTGAAAGTTGAATTAATAATTTTTTTACCTTATTAAAATCTGCCCATGCCCAAGTAAGGTAGCCGCTATAAAATGGCGAATAACTTTTTTTTCACACTACTTCTATAAAGATACTCACTCAATACTTATTCAATGAAAGGGATTTTTAGATATTAACAAGTTAAGTCTAAGATTGGATTTAAATATTTTTCAGGCTATAACTTCTTGGTAATTTTTGCAACATTTTTTGAATTGATGCTTTTTGTTTCATCAAATATGTTTCTTATGGATTACTTTTGGTATGCTATCACTGAAAAAAATCCATGGAATAGGTTTGTACCACTATCCATTCTTTACAATAAATTTACTTATTTAGTCTTTAGTGACCACGAAATTAGGAGAGGAAAAAACAAAATTAGGGGTAGAAAACATACCTGCTATATTTGACTGCCTCCATGGTCCAGTGGTTAAGCCTGTAGACCCGATGGAGTCATGGGGTCGATTCACACAAAAAGTATACTTTGTTTAGTTGTTTCGACTTTGGTTAGTACAATGCAATGTCTGTCTTCAATCACCAAATTGTCTGATAATATAGATGATTCGGTGCTTTGGAAGTTAAGCCATTGGTCCCGGCTGCTAACTGGTAGTCGTTAAAGGAACCACGCCAAAAAAACCGAGATGCGTTTTTGAAGAACTCTGACACCAAAGTGTTGACTTTCTAAGAAAAATATGTTTATGAAGGTCTTTGTTTTTTAAAGAGACCTTTCAATATACGAGTACTATAGGTGTAAAGACCAATATACCTCATACAATAATTAACTATACTAATATACTTCAATCTATTAATGATTTTAGGTGCTCCAGTTCGTATGAATATTTGACAAAAGGGCATAATATATCATTGAGTTCAAAAGTTCCAGTCAATTGCTACAATTTGGAAGCCTTTAAGAGTAAAGTTTTAGACAGCACAGCGAAAAATCAAACATTATACTTTCATAGTTCAGTTTATTACATTAACACTGGAAACATTTCAGAGTTGTTTCAAATACCTCAAGTGACACATTTTAAGCGAGTATCGATATTTTTTTATTTATTACTATTTAGCTGTTGCCCGGGGCCGCGGGCGGGTTATATTGTACTTAAAAGTAATATCATAAGTGTATACTAAGTGTTGTTTGACCCTACAACTGACTCAATAAGAAAAAAAAAAAGATTATAATTACAGTAATATTCCAGACATAGGTACTATTTCCTCTGTGGTACTATTAAAATTTCTTGTCAGGCGTTTGTGTTATGTTTTTTATTCAATTTTTTTCTTCATTAAGTACAACACATGTACAATTTTCGAACTTAACCCTTAAAACATTCTCTACCAGTGGAGAGATTTTTTCTAATTTACTTTAATAATTCCAGACTGAGAAATCAAGACAGATTCTTACCGTTTCAACAAACATCATTTGCAATTTATTTCATTATAATATGGTGTCTTGCAGCAGCCCATTATAACCAGTTTTACAAAAAAATCATTTGGAAGGTAAGAAAATCGTCGAATTTAACCATGCGGCCTATCTCGAGGCTTGGTAGAAGGGGCAAATTCAAAACATGCTGGCTTGAATGTCGTGGCGCGGGATAATGTGTGCAAATGGACTCACTACCATTAATAACATTGATTCCAAAAACCGGACGAAGTAGTGTAGAAAAACTTAGAATGTGGACTCTGAGCTCCAAGGCAAGTGGCAAGAACCAAAAAAAAAAATAGGATGAAGAAAAAGAAGAAGTTTTGCGACCATTCGCTTTATTATGAGGCACATACAGCCCATTTTGGACCAATAATCATGATAACTAATATATTTTTATAATTACTTTCTAGATATTAAAAGTGACAAGTTATGCTGAGATTCTCATTAATTTGGTAATAACGATACATATATTTTTGAGCTATAATGTTTTGGATCCTTCTCTGAAGTCTGTCAAAGTAATAGAAGCTAAAAGGCAAATTAGAAGCTTAGACGAAGTAAGTAACGTTCATTACAAATTAGATATTGCAGTACAGATCGAATGGTGATCTTTATTATCCGAGGCCAAGACACACTTTGGGTTGCTGTGCTTAGTTATTTAATTTTCATTGATTCTTTGGTAAAAGGTGATGAGTGTGAAAATGAGACATGTTGATACGACGGATGCTGGTCAAAGACTTTGTTATCTCTTTTATTTCATTTCTTCTTTCATTCTTTATTATTTATTTGTTTATATAAACAATAAGCTACACCCCGCATTGTTACCCGAGGTTTATCATATACAGTAGCGTGATCTACTTTATAAAACGCCATTAACTATCAGACGTTATCCATACCAAATTTCATAAAAATTGGCCCAGCTATTTGAGCATGAAGAAAAATATATAAAATCTTAGTTTGAAGAAATATATAGTTATCAACTAATATACGTGATACTCTTTGAATTGCCGCAACTAAATCACTGTTTCTAATGATAATAATTGTAGTCCAGAAAACGGCCCGCGAAAGATGGGCGCGTGTTTCCCTTAGCTTATTTTCGCCCGTGATACATTAGGGTCGTCTGAGCTTGGACTACTATGGTCGATTAGTAGATATAGGTGTTGTTTACCTTTCTTATGCATTAATATGTGCCTCTTCTTCATCGGTCCCTCACTGCTGAGTATCGTAACCATATGTTATTATGTGCTTCCAAGTTATGCGATCACCAGTTCTATGAACCAGTGTATGGACAGAGGATGAAGTAAGTTCTAGAACATAATAATCATTAAATTTAATAAGGGTTGTGAGACTTTTTTCAGAAATTGGACATTGATATAATATCGTTAGCCCTGAATGCACCACCAGTGGTTCATGTGCTGATTTCACGAAGTACTGCAGATTCGGATCAGGTATTTTGACTCTATCATTTACGCTTATTCGTCATACCAACAATGCCTCCTTGATCAATTGGTTAAGGTGTTTGCCTGTAGACCCAGGGACATGGGTTCGATTCCCATTAAAAGCATAGTCTCTTTAGTTATCCATAGATTTCAGTCTAAAATCATGAAATAAATAATTTAGATTTGATAGAATTTTACAATAAACTATCTAAATTTTCAGATTCAATATAAATCTCTTAGCGCACTTCTGGTGGCTTCATGCTGGTTATACAGCTTTTTCAGTGGCCTAATGTTCAAATACCTTAAAGATTATTGCGAAGCTCTCCTTGGTGTGAGAATTTTTGCTTCGTCAAGGAGTACGTATATATAGTTTTTTTTTAATACCTTTCCTTTTTTTCACTATTCTGTGGATGACTAGACGATGAAGGTCAATGAAGTGATCTGTTGAGTGTTCTGGGGCAACTATACATTTGAAAGGAAATGCCCAAAATCAGAAGACCTGGAGAAATTTATTTGACCAGGACCAGAACCACGGGCCTGTACCGCCTTGATAATGATAATGAAGAAGAAGAAGTAACTTTCAAAAAATAAAATATGTTTGCTCATAATAAAGGGCTAGGTACCTACCTACTATTGTCTGCGATGGTACGGTCACGTCTTGCGGAAACCGACAAACTACGTTGGGAACAAGTAGGCCATGCCGCCTCCCCCGGAGCCTGGTAGAAGGGGCAAATCCAAAACGTGATGGCTTGACGTCGTGGCCCGAGATATGCGTGCAAACGGACTCACCGACAAGGATGCCGAAAACCGGGCGAAGTGGAGCAGAAAAAGTAGGAAAGCGGACCCTAGGCTCCGAAGCAACCGGCTGAGGTGCAACCAGGAAAACGCTAGGATGATGATGATGATGACCTACCTACATAATGTTTAACGAAACATCAATGGAGACTTCATTTTGTCTATCTGATTTTCAACTCTAAGCCGTCATACATAAAAGCCGGAGACGTGGTGTGTGACTACACACCTTCATAGAAATTCAAACGATACATAGTGCTTTCGCCTCCGCCACGCTTTCGGCTTTTGTGTGTGGCGGCTTTTATCTAGACACGCGGCAGCGTGTCAAGCCAAGTTCAAGCAAAGGAACTGGCTAGCCAGCGCCGAGTGTAATATTACACGAACCACTTGGTGCCACTTTTGACCCTTCTATAACTCGAAACCTCTTTAATGTAAACACATAAAACTACGTGTGTTTAATAAGATCCATCAGGACATGTAGAAGCCCAAATTTCATGAAGCTAGCTCAAACGGTTATAAAGATATGAAGGTCCAAAAGTTGTAAATTTTAGCACTGACTGACTGACTTATAGTACCTAAACCTAACCTACTTCCAGATGACCTAGAAGGATGAAATTTGGAATCCAGCTCGGAAATTGTGTGTAAGCGTAGGAAAAAATCAAAAAATAAAAAAAAGGTCAAAAAATAAGTGGTGTCCCCATACAAAAAACTTGTAATACCTACGCGCTAAACAACCGGCCAACAACGGTGTGTCGTCAGCGGCGCGCGGCAGCACACCAGCCAATCAGCGTCACGCTCTGACTTATGGTACAAAATTATGAGCGGTAGCGATTTACTTAAAATTTAGCGGGTCGGTTGGTTTATACCTGCATAGTAGTTATCTTATAGTCCACGGCTCACTAAATTAACAAAGATCAGTGCCCAAGGTTCGTTTCTCTGATTTCTTTTGAAAATAAGAAATAATATTTTAAGGTATAAATTTGTTAGTTCGAACTCTTTGTACCCTAAAAGAAACTCCAATGTGTATGTATACCAAGGTCAAGGCAATAGCGAAGTCTTATTGGTACCGATATATGTATGTATTGACTAGTCTAAGAATGCTGCTTAAACTCGCTCGCGCCTTGCACTTGTGCGCGGCTCACAGCGCTATACGACTTAAAATGCGAACGAACCAAAGTATGCTCTTAGCGGCGCTCATTCGCGCCAGCGTCCTCGTTATGCCCGGTTGTTTAGCGGAAACCCACCTATTAGATTGCGTTTAATGCTGCGTCGTTCGACTAAATTTATTTGAGTTATAGCTGGAATAGTCCAGATATAAATTATTCCTTTTTAGTATTGTACTTTAACGGCATTTGTGAGTTATTTAATATTACGTAAATCGTTTCTTTCAAAACCTCATTTGTTTGTAGCTCTTTTAGGTTAATTTGTCACGCAAAAAAAAAAACATTAAATAGGAATACTTGCCTAGTTTTCTTTACAAAAAGTAATGATATCCCACCAAAAACATAAATGTAAAAAACGAGAGCCAAGTTCAATACAAAAATTATGCTTGGCGGTGAGCTTCGCCGCAAAAAGAATGGCAATCTAAATGAGTGCCAAGTTCTATGCAAAATCGAAATATGTTTTTATAGGAACAAAATAACATTATGAACAAGTATTAAACTCTATTTCTTTGCTTTATTAGATACCTATAACAATTGCTGTTATTTAAAAATGTGAGATCTTGAAGTAGGTCAGATTTGACTTGGCCAGTTTTCATTACATAAGTCATTTTATAAAGTTATTCAACATTTTAATTATGTTAAAAACTGGCCAAGTCAAATCTAACCTACTTCAAGATCTCACATTTTTAAATAACAGCAATTGTTATAGGTATCTAATAAAGCAAAGAAATAGAGTTTAATACTTGTTCATAATGTTATTTTGTTCCTATAAAAACATATTTCGATTTTGCATAGAACTTGGCACTCATTTAGATCGCCATTCTTTTTGCGGCGAAGCTCACCGCCAAGCATAATTTTTGTATTGAACTTGGCTCTCGTTTTTTACATTTATGTTTTTGGTGGGATAGGTACTTTTCAATTTATCAATTTATTATTGTTATATAAAACACTGTATTGTATATTTTCAGGCACATACGCGTTCTTCTATACATATTCAATTTATTTTTCATACTTCCTCTTGGGAAATATATTTTTCACTATCACTCTCCTTTTCAAATGTATATCCGACTTTTATATATTTGTAAGTATTATTTATTTTTTTACACAGATGACTTGTTTATTTACTTGATGCGAAATTATGATGATTACTTTACCCAAGAGTAGGATAACACGTCAAAGTGAATAATACATACAGTCTTTGATTTAAAAGAGCAACAAAAATAAAGATTTTAGCCGTATCGTATAGGTTACATACAGTTAACAAGGAATTGCCCGCGAGCGAGTAAAGGATGCAGGCCATTTCCCGTATAAGCTATGACCGCCCGGTTGTCATTCTGAAAATCCTTGAGAAAAATCATTATCCGTCCAGCAGTGGACAGACTGTCTGAAAATAATGATAATTATTTAATTTGTTCTCAGATAATCACTTACGAATGCTTGGCGGAAGCTATAGTTTGCGAATGGAGGATTATTACAAGGACTATGATTTCAGCAGTATTATCTATGATGGCATTGGTCACCTTTGTTCTTGTGAAACCTTATGTATGTTTTTTTAAATAATATATATTTATACTATATTATTCTATCATATGTATAATATATACTAAATAGTCTTACGGCTTGCCCCTAAATAAATTTAATAATAGAAGTTTTTAATTTTTAGGCCATCATATCTTTATTTTTAATAACAAAAGCCATTGCATTTGTTGTGGAAGTATTTGGAATTTATATACTTTATCCATTGGGCAGAATTGTGGAAGACATAATATTTCATAGTGGAGAGGAACCTCACTTATTGCATAGATGGAGTCTTAGATTTGTACCTGTGTTTGTGAGCGTAAGTATGTAATCGTACATTACTGTCGAAGCAAGAAATGAAGCAATTTACGGCCGAGTGATATTGCAAGGTCGTAGGCGCAGCTGAGGCCTTGCCAAGTGCTTTTAAAAGGACGAGGTGAAGCCGAGGCCTTTTAAAAATACGGGGACGTAATTTGCAATTCCGGCCGAGGCTTGTACGGTACTTTTCTTTCTCTGCCATAACAAAAGTATCCAGAAATTTCCATTAACGACCTAATGAATAGGTTTTTTTTTTTGTTAAATGGCCAGAGTGTAACTAATAAACCTAATGTATGAAAACGTGTACATTATAAAACGTCCATTAGCGGCCGGCAATGATTTTTTTTTAAACATTGTTATCTTAGGCCAGCAATGAGTCTATTGACGTATTATTATTTTATATAATGAAGCTATTTCCGAGCAAGAGGAAGAAAACCTGTTATATTTTCCACGTTATAAATTTTAAATAACTGCCTATGTGGTCAAGTGGTTAAGGCTTTTGCTTATAGACCCTAGGGCCATGGAAAGCTTACTTTGTTTTGTTGTTTCCAGTTTGGTTAGGACGTATATATAGATGACTAGCTGTTCCCCGCGGCTTCGCCCCGCGTGGAACTCGGTTATATCGCGCCCAAAAGTAGCCTATGTTTGACCTCAGGTCTTTAACTACATCCCTACCAAATTTCATCACAATCGGTCCAGCAGTTTAGCCGTGAAGAGGTGACAGACAGACAGACAGACAGACGACAGACAGACAGACTTTCGCATTTATAATATTAGTATGGATATGGATTCCGCCTCGGCTGCCATCTGGTAGTCATTATAGGAACCACGTTAGAGGCCGAAAGGCGGTTCCAAGGAACTCTTACATCAGGGTATTCATAGTGGATTGACTGTGTCACCTACACGAAATGATGATGAATGAGACTGAGAATCAAACTTTTCATTTTCAGATCAAAGTATATTTCCTACTGCGAGTACTTACGCAACCAGATTTTAAAAATCTTCAATGGTGTTGGTATACAACTATTATAATCATGTTTTTTGGAGCAATATATGTCATATTTAAAAATCTCTATGTCAAAAGAAGGGTATGTATGAATTAACAGATCATTTCGTCTTTACACGAAATAATTATGGTGATTATGGTTTAATCATCATTTCACCCGCAAGATGTCCACTGCTGGACATAGGCTTCCTCCAGGCGCAAGGTTTAATGATAAATCAGTAAATTAGATGTAAATTAGTCGATCCTGGCAAATATTTTTTTCATATGTAGGAAATAGAAGTAAGTCAATATAATATCATTATTTCAGAATTGGCTATCACTGTTCCGTCCCAATCCTGAATGGGGTCCAGCAGATTTCAATATCAGACGTTGTAGGAAAAAGTATAAGAAACATGAAGTAAGTTATCAAATTTGACTAATATAGATAAGTTTTTATAAGTGGCAGTGGTCAGGGCATATAATCTCGCAAAGAACCGATGACCGATGGCACAGTAAAGTTCGGACACCTACAGACCAGATATGTTAATCTGAAGAAAGTCGCAGGTAAATGGTTGATGCAAGCCGCTTTCAACATGTATTTCTGGAAATCCTTGGAGGAGGCCTATGTTCAGATTGTCCAGCTATGAACAACCTGCGATTAAAATGACGATAATGACGAGATTATAATGACCCTTGTACCCGAAAATGTCGAAGCCAAGAGAAAGGATAATGATATTTTTTAATATTCCAGTACATAGGCTCACAGGCAGATCGTGCGCTTAGTCGATATATGCTAAGTAAAACAGAATCAGATGATGTCTACAGTTTGGACGTCATGTACGATTCTCGACGACGTACAACGGATATATCGAATTACTACGAAAATGAAAAGAAATTTTTGTAGTATCTAGCAATCTTTTTTTAAATAAATTATCAACACTGAAGTACGAGAGTATTATAGAGATAGAAAGTTTTCAACGGTAAAAATTAAATTAAATTTGTGTTTCACATTAGATATTAAGGTGCAACAAATGCTTGTATGGAGAAAAGAATGGCTAAGTTTCGTGCTCCACCCATAACGTGACCGTTTAAAAATATGTTACATATATTAAATTTTATTAGAATAATAAAAACACGTTGACCTTTTTATTTTTGTTCTTATTTCATTTTATTATTTTAGTTATACCTTCTTATTTTATTTTATTTGTTTATCCTTTAGGAACGTAACTAGCTAAAGTTGATTCGGGACTATTAGCTGGTTTTATGTCAAAATTAAATTTCATTGTTATAACAAGTACCGGCAGATCAAGACCATTATTATAAACCGAATTACCATGGGCTCTAATGCAACCGGGAAATACGCTCGGTCGACGGTTTTTTATGACAAATTCTTATGTGATATCAAAAGTTTATCAACTTTTTACCCACCCTTTCAAGTTTGGAACAACATGTTTATTCCATTTATTCCCATAAAGCATCCTAAAATCACATCAAATACAGTTGCAAACCTCATTTTTGCAGTATTGCATATCCTGAATAAATAAGCCGGTTGGCCTCGCATCCCAAAACTAATATCAGTGTAGTGCAAACTCTGCCGAAATCACGAAAACCCTCGGGCGAAACACTTGATGTATCTAGAAATGAATCTCTATTTAATAAATCTCGTAAAATCATCAGTATCGTTCCAGTATTCAACTCCAAAGCTGGTTTAGTAAGTAACTGTTTGTTGCTTGACAAAATATTTAGAACTAGCTTTCACCCCCATGAATTTCCCTCGAGAACAGTGCTTTTTCCACCTTGACCATCTGTACCATTGGACAGTTCTATAAATGGTACAAATGGCACTGATTTATCTCACTAGTGCCAGGAAAAATAATACAAGTATGGAACCCGGCGTTGCTTGCTTGTATCAAATAGGCAGTTGTACCATTGATGGTACAAATGACACTTGATTAAGGTAATCTTTGTCCTTTTCAATACTCCTCTATCTATGTGTATGTTGTATGCAGAATAATTTCAGGAAGACTGGTCCAGTAGATAGGACGTTGAGAGGTAACAAATACATAAACTCACTATCGCATCTATATATATAAAAGAAAGTCGTGTTAGTTACTCCACTTATAACTCAAGAACGGCTGAACCGATTTAGCTGAAAATTGTCAGGGAGGTAGTTTAGAGCTAGGAGAAGGACATAGGATACTTTTTATCCCGGGAAGCCCACGCGGGCGAAGCCGCGGGCAAAAGCTAGTTTATAATATTAGTTGTGACTACTCACACTGAATCAATAAATACACACTTTTGTACAATCAATGAATAAATGTCACGTTGCGCACGCATCTTAGATATGGTCATTTAGACAGATAGTATCTGTGGTGCATTATTATATAGAAGGGAATGACGGACATGCGCACTGGCCATTAAGAATATTTTGTGTTATTTTCTTCTTTCTCTTTCATGAAGGTAATATGAGTAAAATTATTTATTTCTTCACAAGAGGAATGGAGTCTTTATTTCGCAGACCAGGGTAATGTACTTCTCAACTCTAAAGTTTTCCGTTTAATAACATTTGTTATATTTTTAGCATTTTCTTTCAGTTTCATTCCTTTATGAGAGGTATGATTGTACATGACAACATGCAATGAAGCAGTAAAAATATATATTTTCCCACACGTAAGCAACTCGAGTACAACAAAATATACAACGCAATCTATCACAACCCCATGGTGCATCTTAGCGCAATAAAACCGGGAAAACTCAACGGACCATTCATATTCCATTTCAAATTCACTGCACGATTCCACTTGCGCTGTTTTGAAAGCACCAGACAGAATTTTTCAAATCAGCGAATGTGTGTTTTGAATGTTTTTATATTTTTATGAATGAACAATAAGAAATCCTTAGACATCTTACCCTGTTTCGGTGGATGAAATAATAGGTAAAAAGGGGACAAACAGAGGTCAAAATTTCCTTGTAGGTGATTTCGAGACGGATTCCAATAACAAAAATATTTTTAAAGATGGTTGACATCAAATAGGCAAGAGTCAGTTGTTAGAATTGGCAATTAGTGGGCGGGGTTTATTGAACTGAACTTTGTCGAAAGCCCCGAATGTAGGGCAGGTGCAAAAGCGGAGGAGTCTATAAGCCACAACTTGTGTTGCTGTGACTCACTGGCTAGCAAGCCAATGAACGTTGGACCTCCTTAAAGCAGCGTACCCTAATCTAGAGAACTATGACTTGGTGATATTCTGAAGCTCTTGCAGTCCTTGTTCGAAAATCTTCGTATTGATGAGTAGAGTAAGATAAGTACAGAGACAGTTGGCTGTTTCTGTACTTATCTTAATCTACTTTGGAGATTCGACGTGCTTCCTAAAATTAGGATATATATAGAGTAAGATAAAATAATGGGCGGGAATTGATAGCCAATGGGGCCAAAATTTTTACAAATGGCGACTACTTTACATCATTATTCAAACAAACCAGCTAGAGTTACATAGTAACACCGTCTAAATACAGAGCGGAGATAAGAAAAAAAGTTGTGTTTATTATCCTCAACATTCTGTGTAATCCCTATTTATTTTATTTAGTTGCTGAGTAGGAGTAATGGGTCACGAGGAATGGAGAGTGACGGTTTACGATCGCCATGAGAGAGAGACTTCTAAACACTAGATTAGTTATTGTCCACGACTACATTTGCTAAGCTCCGGTTGATTTTGGCCGGTGTTCTTCGCCGGTATTCCAATTAAATGTATACATATACTGATATAAATTCGCAATTAGTGACACACAAGTGTACATAGGTGAGTCTCATAGACAGTGCTAAGCCGCGACACAAAGTGGGAGCTCGTTGATGGTCGCAGGGGGATTTATTGATGCAGTTTTTTTTTAATTAAAAAATTATTTAATTTCAAAAACAATTAAATATACAAATTTTATATTATATTCGACACGAAGTCGGTTCAAATCAATGGTAAACGCTGAACATAGTCTAGATTAAACTTAAAATATAGAATTTATATTTATTTATTTATAAGAAAGATATGGTATAGACGAATTAACAAAATATACCCATGAATTTTGTCACAACTAGTCTATTTCAAAAATGTCATTGGTCGTTTATGGATGAATCTATGGGAGATTAGGAGTAAAAGGCCGCCTTACTTAGGATTAGTTTTATGGTCACTATGTTTAAAGAATATCTTAGTTTGTCGTGGTTTTTTGTTTTAAGTTTCTTATGTGGAAATCTTATTTGATTTATACTTAAGAAGATGTCTAATTTTAGTTACTATTGTTCTTCATCATTATTAAGTTTAATCAAAATTTAAAAAAAAAACTAATAAAAAAGAATTCACTAGCTTTGGTGAATTCTGATTTCTATAATATGCAATTTAGAAATAAGCAACACGTTTTTAATTATTTAAATATTATATTCTTAATTTTGTCATGTAATTACATATTTTTCATACATAAACTATGGTGTATAAGAAAAATATGGTGAACCATAGCCTCCGAGGCCGTGTCTTATGAATAAGACACAGCCTCGGAGTTTGTAAGGGTCGCGTTTTTATACTTTCTGTACGGAACCCTTTAAGATAGTCCATTAAATAGGTCTTATAAGAAAGACGACATTACAAAACATGAAAAAAGTCACTTAACAGATGCTTTTAGTGTGATTACAAGGTCTTAGATTGTTCGAGCGACTTTTGCTGTTTTCACAAAAAACTTTCGACGTTAATTTATGTAATTCGTTGTTGGTGTAATTTTGGCCTTTACTACGTAGGTACTTAAATGTTAAAAATAAGAGTCAGGTTTTTAGGCGATTTGGATATTTCTTATAAATTGATATTTCTTATAAATTTCAACAGCTCTTAATCGAATTCTGCAACTATTTTCACTATTATTATTTGCGTATGGTACAGCGAAATTAAAAAGTGAGCGGAAGGTCGCCAATCTATTCGGTCACTTCTTTATCGGCCTTGTGAATCTTATAAAAGCCACCTTCGATAGAGAAAAGAGCACAAAGATCGGTGATGAGTTAGACGATAAATAAAAATCAATGCTAATTTTTTGCGATTAATAAAATAAATACTTTTAGATCTTAATATAACCTCGAATTTACTGGACCAAGCCTTTAGCACTCTACTTTTTATTCGCCAGTACGTAGCTCACTCTAATTCACCCAATACCAGCTCCGTCACGTAGCTGTATGTACTCTCCTGTATTTCCTTCAGTTATAAAAATGTCTGTAATATTTGGTTTTGCGACCACGTCCCTTGGAGTGGGACGATAAATGTTTTTGATTGATGGTAGACGCGGTGCGAATGTTAAGTCTTACAGTGACCGAAAAACAACTTAAGTCCCATACTTACTTGAAAATTTACTGTGGATTTTTTTTTATTCACATATATTGTCCCAAAGCAAAGTTCAAAGTTCCATATCTCGCTTTGTTCCACCGCCTCCAGCCATTTGATCTCGAATTTTTTAAGATCATCACTACAGCGCTTCCGTGGTGTTCTTTTTTTTTTAAGTTTGGAAAAGGCCACGCCTTCCATCCAGCCATGAACGGGAGACTGGATAGTTATGTGGGGATTAAACCCACTAAAAACCACACAGTGTCAAAATGCTTACCGCATTTTGCCGAGGTTATGTGCTTTTTGATGCTCCACGGCCCCAGCGCGGCGGCTGCTACCACGGCGGCCTCAGCTCGGCCACTCCTCGGAGTGGCCCGCGGGTTGGCTCGTCGACTTTCCCTTCCCGCATAGGTAAAGGCGAGGTTTTCCTCTCTTACGCCAACCATCCTACTGGTGCCAATTAGTTAGCAACTGGATGCCAACGGTTGTTACTCATGCAGCAAACACGGGGGCTTAGCCAGAGTCACAATTTTGAATCATCGATCCCATACATTTTGTTCTTGTCGACATTTATCAACGTTTTACAATTGTGACGTTGGCTTAGCCCTTTTAAATTGTATCCTATCCAATTTAAACTCCTTACTCATTCCGAATCAAAAATTTAATTTTTTCATTGTTTTAGGTTATCCTCAACATTCTACTGCAAGGAACTTAATATAACATCGCCTATAGACTATGTGAATTTACCTTTATTCCCAGCCGTCGACTGCTAAATGGATTTATATCGCAAAACCGTTTCCCATTAAAAACTTTGGTATTATTTCGAGTGTAGGCTGTAAAGTCCCATCTATTGAAGAAGTTAAATTAAGATTTTAGACGTTTGTTTTGATAAGAATAAAGAGTCTGCGTGTTTATTGTGTAGGATTTTGTATGATTTTAGGTACATTGTTGTCATTATTTTTCAACTATATATCATAATAGGTGTTCCCCGCGGTTTCACTTGCAATTGGTGTGTATGTACTATAGCCTCTAACCTTCCCCAAGAATTTGGCTTTCATATATAAAAAGAATTTTGCAAACCTGACTAGTAGTTTTCAAGTTATAAGCGTTCAAACAAACAAACTCTTTAGCTTTATTATAAATAAATAAATAAATATAAAGGGACAAATCACACAGATTGAGCTAGCCCCAAAGTAAGTTCGGGACTTGTGTTATAGGAAACTAACTCAACGATACTATATTTTATAACAAATACATTATATAGATAAACATCCAAGACCCAGGTCAATCAGAAAAAGATCATTTTTCATCTTGACCTGACCGGGGATCGAACCCGGGACTTCCTGAGTAGCGGTCAGGCATGTTAAACATTACGCCACGAAGGTCGTCCTATTTTTATATTAGTATAGATAATTTTCCCACTACTAGGTATAGCCTTAAGAAATCATTTCGCTAGCTGAACTGGGATGATTCGCCACTTGTCCGCCCTGAAGCGTATTCTGAGATTTTTTATTGAGTCATCGAACTCATATCGAACATTTAATCTGTACCACAAAAAGCAAAAAGGTTTCCGCCCTCATAAGATCATTTTGTTGTCCATTTAATAAAATGTTTTTTTTTTTTTATATTTATCAAGTTGACATTTAAACTGTATACTCAAACCTACGGTCTCTTTTGGCTGTAAATTAATCAACATTAAATGTTAACAGGTAGTCCGGTCAAATTAGACATTTGACCCACGACAAATTCAGGGGAAGCTGAAAATTCTTACAATTGTTTAAATCATAATTATAAACATTGTCTTAAAAGTCCCAATCGATCCCATGTAAGGAAAAAAATTTAGCGGGGTAAAAAGGTCCAAAAAATGGGTTTTTCGCGATTTTCTTGAAAACGGTAAGTTTTATCGCAAATTTACCTTAGACATAATTTGTAGATCAGGAAATTTCCTATAAAAAAGGTATTAATATTTTTTTCTTAAAAGCCACCGCTTCTGTGATATAACGATGCAAAAAATTGCAACTTATAAGCGCGCGCCCATATACTTGCGCTAAGTACACTACCTCAGAGGTGGCGTGGAAACGTGTGCGTTTATGACGCTTGCAATTTTTTGCATCGTTATATCTCAGAAGCGGTGGCTTTTAAGAAAGAAATTATTAATACCTTTTTTATAGGAAAGTTCCTGATCTACAAATTATGTCTGAGGTAATTTTGCGATAAAACTCACTGTTTTCAAGAAAATCGCGAAAAACCCATTTTTTGGACCTTTTTACCCCGGTAAAATTTTTTCCTTACATGGGATCGATTGGGACTTTTAAGACAATGTTTATAATTATGATTTAAACAATTGTAAGAATTTTCAGCTTCCCCTGAATTTGTCTTGGGTTTACTAATTTTTTGGTCTAATTTGACCGGACTAAGGATCAAAAGATATGAACGTAAATGTAGCATTAAAAAAATATATTTATATAAATATATATATAAATATATATATTAATATATATAATAATAATAAAAAGTAAATTTAATTTTACATACACATTAAAAGAAAAGTTTAAAAAAAATCTATATTTTTAATAATCTGGCAAGTCTTTTAGTTTTGTGTGGTAGTTGGAAACCCTCAGGGCGTTCTGACTCGTACAAGCCGGTATTTTTTAAGTTTCATTAAAGCATTTTGATCATTCGTAAAAAACATAACCCTCCTTATTGGGCTTTGTTGCAGTTGGATAAGAATAGTGTCAGATTTAGATTTTTATTGTCTGTCACACATTTTAAAAACCTGATATATGGTACGTGACGCCCTGCAAGGGCACTGCAAAGACATGTAGGGCTATAGTTGCCGTTTTACTTAAATATAACAACAACTTAATAATTACCCTTTTAATTATAGTATACCCTAAAAACAACAAGTATTTTTTCTTTTTCTTTTATAATAGCAGCTTAATTTCCACCATCAGTTGTTATTAGACATATCTTCAGCTAACCCTACTTGCTCAATCGTCTCACCAGACGTAAATGCCTTTTGTCAGGTGAAAAAGTACGCAAGTTAGGTAATAAAATCCATTCGTAAGGCAATTCCGGATCTAACATGTAACAATTTGGCCCATTGCGGAGTAATTTGCTTTAGTAAAAGCCAAAGGATTTTCATTTTGCCGGATTAATTTTTGGTCTTTATGAAACTGTTTGTTTTTGGCGACCTCTGTGGCGTAATGGTTAACACGTCCGCCGATATGGATGTTCTGGATTCGATCCTTAAGATCGAATCCAGAACATCCATAAAAAAAGATATTTCTAACTTTTTTTGCCTTAAGCAAAAAAAGTTAGAAATATCTCTTTTTTGTCATTAATGTTTTTTTATTGTTGTGTTAAGATAAATATTTATTTCAAATAAATTAAAAACGATTATAATTTGATAATAAATACATTTTTTCAATTGTCTTAGGCTTTTAATATTCTGTAGATTCCTATTTCCCTACCGAGTACCGAGGGAGTTACAAAACCAATCGACCCTGTAGGCAGGCTCTTATATCTGAGTTTTGTTTTTATCAATCAGGTATTCAGGCTATGTCTTCTTAAATTTCTTCATTATCATCATCATTCTTACAGCCCCTTTTTGACAACTCTTGAGCCTGATCTTCTCTTCATTTATGCCAAATTAGAGTATATTTTCAAGAGAGTTAGCCTTAAAACACCACGCTGCTGGTGATTGGCAAGTTCGCCTAATGTCGCCTTACGTTTGCCTAAACGTGTCAAATAGAACTTTCCAACTCGCCTGAGTTGAGCAATCGGATAAAACTTCGTGTTTCATTGTGATTGTGCGGACTTTCACTGTTGAGAGACAGAGACACACTATGTTTTGTTATAAAATTATATATTTAATTGTACCTTTTATTGCACGTTTTCGAAAAATTAAATTTATCAATAATATTACTTACAAGAATAAGAAATGGCTTAAAAAAACTTTAAAATGAATGAATTTAAATGTTTCTGGAAATCTTAAACGGGAACACTTCCCCAAACGGTGTTCGCGAATAAACATTACCTCCATAACCCGCATTCACTCACATAAAGGCGAGATAGCAACCCTTCTCAGGGCTGCGTCTAATTTACTGAAAAGATAACGATCGGGGGCGTCTTGGTTTAAGTTATAAAAGACTAGCGACCTGCCCCAGCTTCGCATGGGCATAAAAACCTTCCTCTTGAATCACTCTAAAAAAACCGCATCAAAATCCGTTGCGTAGTTTTAAAGATTTAAGCATAAATAGGGACATAGGGACAGAGAAAGCTACTTTGTTTTATACTATGTAGTGATAGTGAAGAGCGATAATTTTTACCGATGGTATTTTGTGTGCTGCTTCAGCTATTGCCGGCCGACGACGCCATCTCATGATAAGTACTGCCGGCAGGCATCCAGCGTGTCTGTCTTTAATAATTTGAACAAAAAATAAAAGATACCAGTTTTTTATCTCTACGTGAGAAATTCTCAGGCACTACGTCAAGTTTTTTATTTTTCGACGTACAAGCGAACTAACGAAATTGTAGTGTTACCTACTTCATTGCTTTTATTTTGTGTATTATTTTTAGTTCCTTGTTACAACGACAGATTTAGTAAGTAAATAGGCACACGGCTTACCTGATGGCAGCCCACTGGCACCTGCATCACTAGGCTGTTAGGTGCGCGTAAGCATTCTTCGGATGCCTTTAATACCAGTAGTATTAATAAGGCACGAGGAGCTCGATAGCCTAGCGCGGCACTCGTGTTCGTAACGATAGTGCGCGTCAAGCGACGGTGACGGCAAGTGCGCAGCCATATTTGGTTGGTCACCATTTCTATCTAGAGCTCCTCCGCGCTTCGGAAGGCACGTTTAGCCATTGGTCCCGGCTGTTATCGTAGATGGCAGTCGTTAGGCCAGGTCAGATGCCTAAAAAATCTGACAGTGTTGGCCACTAACACACCCGGGTCATGTTCCTGTGGGTCTGGTTTCCCTGTAACCAGTTCGACCATAAAAGGACCATGATTAATAAAATACCCTGGACTCTGAAGCGTAAGCTGAAGATGCAACCGGGAAACACGCTCGAACGAAGAAGAAGAAGGCACGCACTGAATCTCTAACACTTCTTAATTCTTGTGACTTAGACCACATTCCCACGGCGAAGCGACGTAGTTTAGCCACAACGCCCATAATTGCCGCCCTCAGAAGTAAGATAGCGCCAAAAATGCCGCAAATCTTTGTACTCTAATATAAATAGTATCTACGGTTCAAGTAATCTACTTTATTGCGAGCGAAGAACAGAAAGTAATTCGTGTTTTTACGGCAAATGGAGTTTGAGAGTTTCCATTGGAGAATTATTGTTTTTGTCCGTAGGCAGTCGGTAGCTTTCAGGTGTATTTGACAAGTGAATCTATGCAAACTGCCTTATTTGCCTGAAGAGTCAGGACGAGGGTTTTATTCCCACGAAAAATATACTTTATTTAGTCCTCTTCAGAGAGCTTAGCCAAAGTCACTATTTCAAACGTTAACGAATGTCGACAAGAACAAAATGTATGGGATTGACATAAGATCGACCTTGTGATTTAGAGCTTATGTTATCTCATACAATTTGTGCTTGTCGAAATTTGTTAGCGTTTTGAAATTGTGACATTGACTAAGCCCCCAGTTCTGATTGATAGTAAAGTTGATAAAAACACGTTATGCCGTTGGTTTCAGCATTTTGTAGTCATTAAAATAACGATGTCTAAGGTCTAAAGACGGGTAGGGTTATGAAACCTCTGTCGCCTTGATGTTTCAGGGAGGAATTCTGCAGCAAACTCTACGTTGGGCTTCTTGGGTTCATAAGAAGAGTGAAGGAAAACTATAAATAGGTATCTAGTTATTAGATGATAAATACCTAAGGACTTTTTAGTCGATCTGCTCCAGAAATTTTGGCGGTTTTTGTAACTTTTTATTTGTTCTTGTCTGCTTACAAGTCACACGGGTTGTGCGAGCGATAACAGCTTGTATGTATATTATAAAATTTAAAATAAACTACAAGTAATGAAAATATTATGTTGCCGTAATGCAATAATATGTTAAATATGATTACATTTTAGTTTTAAATAAATACTTTATTGAGAAGTTAGGTATATAAATGATTATAAAATGTATTTGCAGTGTTTTTCATCGGGCCTCGTTCAAAAATGTTTTCTAAATTGTTGCTTTATTTTGCTATTTTTGGAGTTTTAATGACTGTTATTGCTTTTGGTAATAATACGGAGACTGTGGGGGCTTAGCCAAAGTCACAAAGCCAAAACGTCAACAAAGTATGACAAGAACAAAGTGTATGGCATAGATTAAAAAATAAATTTGCCCGCGATTCCCAATTCTTTGAAGTGTGGGGGTGACCATTGATTTTAAAAAAAATTGGACCGCGCCCGATTCGTAATTCTTTGGCGATAAGTAACTTTTTGAAATTGTCATTTTGGCTAAAAATTTTATTATTTTTAAATCTGCGTGAGTTTTGAAAAATAATAAATTGTAAATAGATGATAAGAACACCTTTAAATGAACATGAATTTTGTTTGAACATTTGTTGGTCACTCAATACGTAGTGTATACACTATATGTATTGAGTGCGAACACGACTTTACCATTACCATTTAAAATTTCTATCTTAACTAGTTCCTTGTTTCATCCTTTTTAGACTCATTTTAACGTAGTCGGGCTATAGTTTTTTAACTCAATTTTTATTCTCTTTCTTTTTGATATTTCAGGAGGAGAAACAGAATGCGACATGAATGGAGGTCTGTGCCTCTCTTTTTACTCTGGCAGAATGTGTGAATTCGGCCGATTGAAATTTTCCTGTTACGGCTTTGGGTCTACATGCTGTGTTCGTCCTTTACCCACTTTTTGGAGTTACCACTCAGTTGTTCACTAAGAATAATGTTGAACAGTGGGCTAATTATGCACTTAAAAAAACCTAAGATTTGGTTGATATTTATTTTATAAAGTGTTGAAAATAATGAAAGTCCTTTATCTTCTTTAAAGGAAAAAAAACGTTATGCGACTTTAAATCGACTTTAAATATATGTATTTCTTATCAAAATAAGAATTAATTAAAGAAAGAAAGAAAAAAAGAATTGTTATAATAATTCATGACCAATTAAATAAATAAACGGGAATTTTAGATTATCGCTATAATATTGTATCCTTTTAGAATTACAAAATCGCGATCTCTATGCAATTACTACTCTAAAATCAGATCACATTGAAAAAATCTAAGAAGGCAGGTCGCTAGTAAATAACTTTTAGTATTTTTGGTATTACTTTTCATTATTTTATTCTCAATACAAAGGAGCAAAAACGGTTATGATACATTTTCTGAATTAACCAAAGATAAAATACTGAAAAGTACTACAAAAAATACAAGCGATTTTTTTTCAATTGCACCTGATTTAGAGTAATCTAAATGATTGGTGGTGCTAGATAAATAGAAAGATAGATATACTCTTTATTGTACCATTAACATACAAATTATAGGTACAAGTTAATACAAATACAAACAATGTGTATTAAGGCGGACTTATCGCTAGTTGGCTTATGATAGCCCCTTAAGGATATAAACCATCGGGATCCATCTTTGACCATATTTGCACTTAACATCAGGAGTGATTGTTCAAGCGATATAAGCAAGAGTCTACCTTAAAACTGGCTCATTTTGCTTTTGGTCAGTATGTGTGTATTTGTGGCAACGCTATTTGCTCAGGGCTGGTCCACACAAAACTTGAAAAATTTAGAAAAGATGGGGGCAAAAAAGGGGCAAAAAGGGGAAGTTTCCTTTAATTTTCTTTTTCTTCACTTGAGCTTTAGAAAAGGTGGTAAACGTTAAGTAATTTTATAAGTATAAATTATAGGCTATAGTAAAAACTCATACAGACGAGTGAAACCGAAACACAGCTAATAGAATCCAAAAAATCTTACCTACATTATATCAAATGCGTTTATAATTTAAAATAAATACTAACAAATAAATTTGATACTAGTAATGTTTCCATGACTAAAATGTAATAGAAAGAAATTTGTTGAGAAGTATATAAGCCATGATTATTTATACCTCTCAATTTTGTCTTTAAAATTTTCGGCTGCTTTAAATACGCAGTAATGTTCTCTTTTGGTGTTCTTGTTCTGGCATTAATTGCCATTGTCAATGGCTACGGTAAGTGCTTACCATGTTTTATTGATAATAATTCAAAGTAAATCCGATTAATGAATATATTTACTACTTCTCGCACCAATATTCTTATTATTTTTGTTAACAACTACTTTATACTTGTTGTCTGGAAGAGATTACATTAGCGCCTATTGTATTGGCTATGTTTGTAATTTGCTTATTGTATATATTTACTGGGGCATTAAAATTTTTTGTCTTGACTTGCTTGTCACTTCTGTTAAACTGCACAATGACTGGAAATCCATACAACACAACAATTTTTTTGACTCCATATTTTTTTGTATTTAATTCTTACACCTCCAGATCCCAGCCAAATGCATTCCGGACTCCTTTTTTGGCAATTCTCATTAATACCAATTCCGGTTTGAGTGAGAGAGGCTGCAAAATTATTGGGTACTGAGGCAGTACCTCCTAGGCCAAGAGTAACAGCGTGTTAGTGTGACTCTCGGCGTATAAAGTAGATAGATAGATATACTCTTTATTGTACCATTATCATACAAATTATACATCTATCTACCTATATATATATAAATGAAACCCGTTTTCCGTTGTCACGACATAGCATGAAAACGGCTTGACCGATTTGGCTGATTTTTTTTTTGAAGTTTTCTAATACTCTGTACAAGGTTCTTACGGAAAAAAATATTAAGAAAGGCGGTACGAAGTTCGTCGGGTCAGCTAGTGTTGAATACAAATACAAACAATGTGAACAAGTAGTCTTTCGCGGATTGTTTGATTGCTCATATTGCTGCTTCAAAGAATAAAACCACTGAGTCTCTTTCAGAACCCATTACGCTCTACCTTTTACTGCCTCCGTGGTCAGGTGGTTTAGGCGTTTGCCTATAGACCTGGGGGTCATGGGTTTAATTCTCAAAGGAAGCATACTTTGTTTAATTTTTTCCAATTTCGTTAGGCCATTTCAGGCTTGAATCACTGTCTGATAATAAACATGATTTCGTGCTTCGGTAGAAACTTTAACCAAAACCAAGTCAAAGGCCGAGGAAATCTGACACCATTGTGTGAGTGCATGGTCGATTAAACATACACTTACATGAAATGATGATGATGAATACCCATTTTTTTGTACAGGGGGACATTTTGGAGAAACTGAATGCATTTTGAACGGAGGACAGTGCCAGCCAATATACAAAGGGTTCTATTGCAAACATGGTGCCTTACCTTTCGAGTGTTATGGGCCTGGGTCCTCATGCTGCATCAGATCTACATACGATTTCTATCCACCTGATTATTAGTACCAATAAATACATACATACATAGACTGCTAAACACATTACCCTTCTTTGCTTTGCGCAGTCGGGTAAAAACAAACTAACCCGTTGGCTCGCTCGAATCCAGACACAATAGAAAAACAATTGTTATGTGATACATGTGTGCGCATCCTTAGCGGACGGGTTAAAAAGACAAAAATAAATTTGAATCTTTAATTATTTATTTATTTATTTAAACTTTATTGTACAAAATACAGTTGTATAGCACAATAGGCGAACTTAATGCTAAAAGCATTATTTATTCTTTTAATTATTTAATATATTATTGTTTCCATACACACATTAAAAAAAAATATAATTTTTTTTTTGATAATATTATTATGATGATCATATACATATTTGCCTAAATCTTAACTTTATGTATGTGTGTGTAATAAAGACATAACATGAACAGGTCAGACTCTTTTATTTACAAAAGAGCAACAAGTGGTGCCTATAGGGCAACCAGAATATGGCAATATATTATAGTTAGGTAGTAAATAAGGACCACAAATCCCACCGTGCTTTTCGCATGCTGAATATCTTGGGTTCCCTATTTTTATAAATATAATAAATAAGTATATGTTAAAAGTGACTAGTCAATTTAGCCGTGCCGAAGTCGCAATAGCAAAACATTAACGAGTTAGGATAAGAACAAAATGTATGGGATTGACATAAGATTTACCACGTGATTTACCGCAGCTTATGTCAATCCTATATACTTTGTTCTTGTCGACATTCGTTAACGTTTTGAAATTGTCACTTGGCTACGAGTGTGGAAACCCATGGATTTAAAAAAAAAAATGCGTTATGTGGAAACCTTATAAGGAGCTGACTGGCAATAGCATAAAATAAGGAATTTGCCTGCGCGCAATTCCTAATTCTATGGGCAAATAGCAAGTTGGAAATATACTAGTACTAGCTTTTGCCTGCGGCTTCGCCCGCGTTTCCTTCGGGATCAGTGCTTTTTCCTGGGATGAAAGGTAGCCTATGTCCTTCTCAATACTTCTAGCTATGTATATGCAAAACTTCAGAAAGATTGGTTTAGTAGATAGGCCGTGAAGGCGTAACAAACAAACAAACTCACTTTCGCATTTATAATATAAGTAGGAAGTATGATATGAAATATGATGGTATTGGAATACTCTGACGGAGACAAAACACATCATTGAGTCACTTCTACGTTTTAAACCACATTTCAAAAAAAAAAAATATTTTAATATTAATTGCTTTTAAATTATACTCGTATCTTAACTTTAGTATCTTGTTTTAATAGTGTCGCAAAATAATTACATTTGCCAAGAGAATTATGATTTTATACGGTAACATTTTAGTAATGGTTGATTTTATATTAAACAATATTGATATCAAATTTCACGTTTGTGTAACACTGGCTGTTCTCGGTGAATTCGCCCGTCTTTTGGTTGATGTACAGTGGGCTGCAGAGAAATCTGACCTCCTTTCAATAGCGATACTTGTGGCATGGTGGTCAGATTTCTCTGCAGCCTAAATAAAACAAATAAATCCCAACTAATATTATAAATATGAAAGTGAGTTTCACTCAATTTATACTGAACCAATCTTTCTAAAATTTCGCATTTACATAGAAGTATTCACATGGACATAGGGTACCTTTCATCCAGGCAACAAGCACTGTCCCCGAGGGAAAATCACGTGGGCGAAGCCGCGTTCAAAAGCTAGTAAATAAAAAAAACAAATAAGACTTCTAAATTATTGTACCGATTTGAGTAAATTTTTCACCGTTGGAAAGCCGCACTATCCCCGGGTGACATAGGCTATGTATGTACCACGGGCGAAGCCGGGGTGGTCTGTTTGTGTTGAAATGTTTCTGCTGCCAAATATTTGTGATTATAACTATGTTACGGTACCATTTCTTTCCATGTAAGGGTTACGGAGGTCAGACGGCAGTCGCTCCATTGTAATAACCAGTTCCACCAAATAAGGAATATGATTAAAAGCGTACCCTGGGCTCTGAAGCGTAAGCTGAAGATGTAACCGGGAAACACGCTCAGACGAAAAGACTAACTAACACGGAATGGCCAGAAGCTTGGCGTTTGAAGGCCAACTCCATGATAACATCTTTAGAGTCACTTCTTCGTCCGAGCGTGTATTCCTGGTTGCACCTTCAGCTTATGCTCTTAACTCTTGGTCTGGTTTCTCTGTATAAAAAGATGACGGAGATCAGACAGCAGTCGATCCATTGTAATAACCAGTTCTGCTAAATAAGGAATATGATTAATAGCGTACCCTGGGCTCTGAAGCGTAAGCTGAAGATGTATTCGGGAAACACGCTCGGAAAAAAAAGACGAAGCCATTAGTACATAAATCTGGCTTGTGTTTACTCATCCTAACTAATATTATAAATGAGAAAGTGAGTTTGTTTATTTGTTTATTTGTTTGTTACCTCTTCACATCCTATCTACTGAACCAATCTTCCTGAAATTTCGCATACAGATACTAAGAGTATTAAGAAGGTCATCCTGAAATTTCGCATACAGATACTAGGAGTATTGATATGGACATAGGGTACCTTTCACCCCGAGAAAAAGTGCCGAGGGAAACTCACGCGGGCAAAGCCGCGGGCGAGAGCTAGTTACTTTAGAAATATTTCATTTTATGACTATCACAAATTTTTATGTAGCAATTATCTGCCTCCTGATTCTAACACCATTTAATAAACGTTGAATTATAGAAAACAGTAAGTAATTATGTTTTCAATTTACTCGTAGCGTATACCTAAACTAAATTGTTATTAAATAGGAACTTAACTTTGTTGCACAGACTTACACTACTAAAATCACAGTTCCGTTGACAATGTTTTCCAAGATCTTAATATTTCATCTAATATACTTTGCTTTAGTCGTTATTTCAACATCAAATGGTAAGAGATCGTCTATTATTTTTTTTAGAAAATCATCTGCGTTTTTTCCTAATTATTCACTCTCTCCACCTCTTATGTAGAGATAGGGACCAACCTTTCGATTATACGAGCCAAATTTTGGGAGGGTCGGTTGCACTTGCATTTAGCATCGCTATCCAGTCATACTTGCTTGATCTCCTTACAAGTTGTCCATAGTTTTTCTTCATCTTTATCATTTGCTCTCATAGCATTAATAACTCTCCCCTTTACTTGGAGGCTTACACTCACAGTCATATCTGTCTCTAATTCTGCTGAGACTCGGTCGCTGCTAATCTTATATTCCCTACCCATCTCTTCCAGTCTTCCTTTTTTGGTTTATCATAATTTATGTACTGTAACCACCAAACCAATTTATTTATTTATCATATAGCCCCCTGTTCGCTGTGCTTACTTAATTATACTCAAAAACTACACTCCTTTCAATAGAGATGATTCTTTAAGGTCTTTCGGTCTCAATAGCGCCATTTCCAAAAGAAATCATTTCACTTTCTGGAAGTCAGCTTATCAGAAATCCTCGCGCAACTTTTTTGCTAGTATCCCTAACTTATTATAACCTCAAGTCCTATACCCATTAGAACCTCAAGTCATTAAAATACGGACGAAACCTTTTGTGTTGGTTTTTTTTCAGCTTCACGGGATTCAGCACTACAGTGTCTAACTAAAGGAGGGCAGTGTGTTCCCCAAGACCTTTGCGATGTAGTGCCCAATCTACCCATTGAGACACTTTCTTGTGGTCAGCCTGGGTACATATGCTGTTATGGACAAAAAGGTAAATATTTCACCAAAAACATTTACAACTAGCTGTGCCCGCGAATACGTCCGCGTGGAATTTAATAAAGAGGTCTTAAAAGACTTTACAGAAAAAAACTAAAATAAAAGTTGCCTGCGTTTCTCTTTATTAGGTACATCAGCTAGTTGCCAGTAAATAACTCCGTCTAAATCTATCCAGCTGTCAATAGAGATTAGTAGGAACAAAGAGACAGAAAATATATAAAAACAAGAAACAAAAATTGGTATACATTCCGTTCACTAATATATATTATGTTTACATTCATGTTAAGGATTCAGAAAAATGCGGTTATTTTAAAACAACCTTTGTGCCTAGTGGCTATTACGCCAGACTACCATTACACCTGAAATCTCGGGTTCGATGCCCGAGTAGGTTAAGATGAAAAATGATATTTTTCAATTGACCTGTCTCCTGATATTTATCTAGGTATATTTGAAAATTAATATATTCGAAAAACATGAGTTGGTATCTTATAAAACAAGCCTCAAACTTACTTAGAGGCTAGCTCAATTTGTGTGATTTTCCATATAAGTACATATTAGATTTATTTAAAATTAAAGCAAGTAAATAAAAAAAATATTTCCATGTTTAATGTTGCTTAATCTAGACTATATAGCTCGCACAGTTTTATATTTATTTATTTTTTTATTTCAGAAACAGAATGCAGTTTGAATGGAGGACAGTGTCTCCCACTATATCCTGGCATTCCATGTAACCCATTAAATTTCATATGCGGTCCCGGCTACGGCTCATGGTGTTGTGCACGACCACCACTTAAGTTATCGACCTGATAAAGCGGTACTACGTAATGTTGGGAGTGGTGGGGTGGGGTATTCATTCTATTTGCAAAATTAATATGTAGTAAATTTTTTCTGACCCCATATCGAATTTTATTTATTTTTAACTATGATTTTGAACTGGACTCCTAGATCATCATCATTATGGTTTTCTCATCTCTCATAAAGTAGAAAGTAATATTTTCTTATACTTTTATAACTGCTTGAGACGTAACAAACAACCAAACAACTTATATATATATATATATGTATATGTATTATTATTTATAAGTAGTATTTATAAATAGGCTAGCTGTTTAATTGAACGGCTATTTTAACCAGTTGGCTGCGACATTTAAAAGGTCAAAGGTTTATTACAATAAATACTTGAGCCTAAAGCATAACACCGACTGTCGTAACCAAAGCATACAAATGGAAAATAACTCCACTTCATTCATTCATTCATTTCGTGGAGGTGTCACGGTCAATCAACCATGCACACCATGGTTTTAAGGGCGTAGTCAGTAAAACATCTGTTTGGTTCGATGATTAGTTTGATAGTCCTCTTTGATTTATACCATATATCATTATAACGGAGAAAGGTATGAAGGTGGCGCGCTACACACTACAATGTCCATCAGAACCATCTCTCGGCCTCCGACGTGGTTCCATTAACGCTTTTCAGATGGCAGCCGGAAAAAACAGCTAAACATGCCTTCCGAAGCACGGAATCATCTTTATTATCAGAAAATCAGGTGATTTAGGCCTGCAATGTCCTAACCATACTGGAAACAACCAAACAAAATATGCTTCAAGTGGGTATTGGGTCTACGGGCAAATGCCACAGGGGCAACTGAAAGAACTGCACTTAACACCAGAGATCAATCCGCAAACAAATAAAAATCCACCCCGATTCGGCCGCGAAAATCATACTGCGACCAAATTGGAGACCATTTGAAAAAGATAAAAAATAAAAAAGTGTTTATAGTGTAACTTTAGATTAACATACTTAGGCACGGACGAGGAATTGGTACGCTTAAGGCTGGATCTAAGTGATAGGAGCGGGGTTGGTGCTCCTATCTTTACCGTGATTAGTAACAAAAGCTTAATGTTTATCTATCATCTTCCAAGCTGGTCTGGGAGAAAAAAAAAACATAATGCATCAGCTCTTCCCGCGCAAGCCGTAAAAGTCGACTGAGGGAATCGGCAAATTCGGGAATCATGAAATTGGCGAGACGGCTAGCAACCCACTATTGATTTAATGTTTCTACTACCACCATGCTAAACGTGACCTTAGGTCTTATGACTCTAAAGTCCAGTCAAAATTTATCCAGGCGTTCCAGAGATAAGAGCAAACAGACATAATACAAAAATTGTTTAAATGTTATTTCGGTGTAATTGTACCATGTATACATCGTATCATATATAAGCATTTAGTGAAAAGCGATTATTTATCATATTACAAATTAATACAGATGTTAGTTCCTGTAATTCATTTTTATGCGTGAAATTTAATTTCTTATAACAACAGCATTTACTGTCGTTACTTATGATAATCTTGTAAATTGGTATTTACGTTGAAAATAATTGATACCGAGTAATATATAAGACGTTAGTAAATAATGATTCTTATTAATATTCAATTTTTTTTAAACATTTGAAAGATGTGGTTCAAAACCATTTCTTTTGTTGTTTTGGTTCTCTCAGTATTTGCAACTGTTAATGGTAAGATTTCGAAATGTATTATTTAAAAACTATTTTCTTCTTTGATTTGTGCATCTACACAAAATTATAATAATCCCTATCCCTATACTAATATTATAAATGCGAAAGTGAGTTTATATATTTGTTTGTTTGTAATATCTTTATTGTATAAAAACATTTTTAAACATAGAAAGTTGAACCATACAATGGCGGACTTATCCCATAATAGGGATCTCTTCCAGTCAACCAGCGATTGATTGGGAATATTTATATTTGTTTGTTTGTTACCTCTTGACACCCTATCCACTAAACCAATCTTTCTGAAATTTCGCATACACATAGCTAGGAGTATTGAGAAGGACATAGGATACCTTTCGTTCCGAAAAAAGCGCTGTTCCCGAGGAAATTTTACGCGGGCGAAGCTGCGGGCAAAAGCTAGTAAATAATAATATCCATCATATCAACAGGATTCCGGCGAGATCGTGGCACGCCATGTACAGACAATGGAGGACTATGCAAACCAGTAGTTCTGGTAAAATGTACAAATTTGCCCTTAAAGTGCTTTGGTGTAGGCGCTCAGTGTTGTGATCCCCGTTATCCAATTGATCATCAAAGACCTTGGGACCCACAACTAGATCCATAGATCCTTGGGAGTACAGAATTGGATCTAGATTTTTATTTGATCTGTCCAATAAAGATATGATCATGGGAAAATGATTTTGTTTTATTTAAACTTGTATGTTATCACCAAAATTTTTTTGTTTCGAAAGTTTTCTTTCTTGTATATGCTATTTATCAATGTATGACAAAAATATTTCGGATTGTTATTATGACATAACATTTTGACGTTGAGTTATGTATTTTTCAGGCATGAGAAACTGTGATTTTTAACCGACTTCAAAAAAAAGAAGATTCTCAATTCGTCGGACTGTTTATTTTTTTATTGTATAATAACTGGACCTATCGAACTCCATCCCGCTGTACGCTTTTTTCTCACCGTTTAAACCTTTTCTGAACTTCCACAAATATTTCAAGACCAAATTTAGTCAAACCAGTCCAGCTATTCTAAAGTTTTAGCCAGACTAATGAACAGCAATAGATTTTTATATATAAGAGAAGAGGAAGAAAGAAGAAGATAATATTTAGAGAAGATAGACGCGCATGCGCAAGCGTGGAGTCATTCACAAAAAAAACTCTTTACGGAAAACCAGCGCTGGTTTTCATTTTTTTTTGTATTTTTTTTTTACCTACATTTCTTAAAACCTAAATTATTTTGATTTATTTTATCCTACTAGCAAAGGATGCCTCTCTAACTAGTGAAGGGTAGCGATTTGTTTGTTGAAGTCCTCCTTTTCTTTAGCTCTTCGGAATAGCTCCGCTGCGCTTACTATCCCAGTTCACTTTCAGGTGTTCCACCAAGACTTTTTCATTATTATATATTTTCCTACAGAGCTAAGTAATATTAAATTTCCATTTCTTATTTTTATTTTGATAAAAAATTTATTATGTATGGATGTGATTAGCATTAAGTTTGTTTGTTTATAACTTACCTTACTCGCCTCGCACTGAAAACTGTTTTTGGATCCGACGTTTATGTAATTTTGAATAAAACTTCTAACAATTTCATTTGTAGTAAAATGCCTTCATTCATAAAACCTAAATTTGTTAAGCGACCACCAAGGAACTGGAATAAGGGATGGATTAAAAAGAAAAAAGGAAAATTTATATTAATAAGCTTATTACCTTAGCAGTTAAATAATATGTAAATTTATAATAATCACTTGCTGAAATAACTTAGGAATGATACAAATAAAATAAAAAAATAAACAATTTAAAACATTATATTTACACTTTCGCTGACAGTAACGCCTCTCGACGTAGATAACAATTAACTGTTATTGTTATCTCGTTTACTGTCCGCGAAAGTGAGGTATTTAATAAGTATTAAAATAACGACATTTTATCAGCTGATATGAATCTATTTATTAAATAATAAAATTCAAAGGTTAGTTTCTCAATAAAAAAAATGGTTGCCTGTAAAGTCGGTTTTACGGGCGAAGATTTTACGTGACAAGGCATTCGGCGGGCCTCTCTCTCGTTCGGTGACTCATCGTAACGTTACCGAGCGTTACACTTTTTCATAAGTGACTCCCAGCCGCAACCTAATTTAAGACGTTGTCACGTCAAAAAACCCAAGAAAAGTAACTAGTATAAAAACAATAACATATTAATACCGAAATTAAATAAATATTAGATACTAAACACAATTCGACTTGTTAAGGTTATTTAGATTTAATCACAGCACTACAAAATATTAGGTATAAATACAACTAATTGAAAAATTTCACTATTGTATCGATACTTGTTACAATGTTAGGACAAAAAATATTATTTGTTGCCATTTTTTCTACTGTTATTGCAACAGTTATTGGTAAGAATTATTTATATTCATATTGATGTAAGTGTGGGAGTTTCCAGTATCTATACTTCTTTTATACTCATCATCATGATGATGAGTATAGATAAATAAATATAGTAAGTATAGATACTGGAAAGTCACCGGTTTTGCGTTTATCATACTTCTCAAAAATAGCACTCCTTGATTTTTTGATTCGAAGCGTCAAAAACACTCTTTCCGTAGAGTGTATCTTGTATCTTATAGGAGAACATGTAAATGGTCTTTACTTTAGTATTATTAATCCGTACTAATATTATAAATGCAAAAGTCTGTCTGTCTGTCTGTCTGTCACCTCTTCACAGCTAAACTACTGGACCGATTGTGATGAAATTGGGTAGAGATGTAGTTAACGACCTGAGGTCAAACATAGGCTACTTTTGGGCGCGATATAACCGAGTCCCACGCGGGGCGAAGCCGCGGAGAACAGCTAGTAGCTTTATATTTAGATATATTGACTGTATGTTTTCCGAATAAAATAAAATCCATACTAATATTATAAATGCGAAAGTCTGTCTGTCTGTCTGTTACCTCTTCACGGCTAAACTGCTGGACCGATGGTGATGAAATTTGGTATGGACATAGTTATGCACTAGGAGTCAAACATAGCCTACTTTCGGGCGCGATATAACCGAGGCGCACGCGGGCGGAGCCGCGGGCAACAGCTAGTAATAAATAAATAAATGATGACGACAGGGTGTCGCTGTGGGAGCACCAAAACCATAGCACACTTGTATTACTCCTCTCCTACATTCTGTTCTGTAGAATTGATAGAGGTAAATTGAAAGGCCCTTGAGGTGGGTCTGGGCACAGAATAGATAATAAGGATTGATGTTGTAGAAGCAAAAGGAGCGACGTGCCGGTCAGTTAGAAAATTAATAACATTAAATTTAAAATTAAAAAAAAAAAAAAAAAAACATTTTCTTTATAGTGGCGACCGTCGACTGATTTACCCCCCACATATTATTTGCAGACTTTGGTTATTTTCCCCACTTATATCCCCAGAGCTGTTCTATCCCTGGTCTATCCCACAGGATTGAATTGAATTGAGCTTTGTAACAGCTTAACCAATTTTCATTAAACATATAGTTTGTATGCACGTAATTTGCTTTCATTTGAGACCCCACTTAAGAACATTTGCAGACATTCGGTTGTTCTTCCCCACTTTTACCCCCACAACTTCTAAACTGCTCAACCGATTTTCATCAAACATGTCTAAGAATACTCGCCCGTAAGTCACCTTTAATACGAAAATAAACTAAATTGAAATAGCTTCATATGCTAGGGAGCTATGATGCAAGAGCTGTCTTTTGTACAGACAGACACGTCAAACTTGTAACATCCCTCTTTTTGAATCGGGGGTTAAAAATAACCTCGCAAACGATTGAGACGCATGGCAACCTACTGTTACGCCTGCTCGGAAGACGTGCCCGGCGATTATATAAAACTGCGGAGTTATACTTTGGGGCTACCCATATTTTAAATCATAATATATTACCACAAAAAAAAAAAAAACTAGTTTTGGTGGGAAGGTAAAAGTCACAACATGTCGGTGTTGTAATTATTTCCCAATTTTTTTTTTGTTTTTTCGAGTATTAAAGTTGGTGCATATTTATAGAGGATTATTATTCGCTAAGTGTTCGTGAACAAGCGTGAGTTAAATGATCTAAGAGTGAGTGTTGGGAAGTGGTAAAATGTCGTTTAAGTGACTTTAATTCTTGTCACCAAAATCTCCCAAGTTAATGCTAAGTGAAATTCTTCTACCGCTTTACTTAGCCCTCTGACTAACTTGACTAGACATTACTACTGACTTAACTAAATGAAGAACATTCAAAAACAACTTGATACTGGCAAAAATAAGTTATAAATTAGTAATTAATTTTCCTTCTTCAGGGTTGACAGAATGCGTCAGAAATGGAGGGAAATGCCAAGCGTTCTACTTGGGAGCTGAATGTGATATAGCTTCACTGCCGTTTGATTGTCATGGACTTGGTTCTATGTGTTGCTTTCAGCCGAATGATTCTCAGCATCCATTGATTAGTCAAGCTCCATTAATTAGCCCCAATCCCCGGGCAAGATATGCTTTAAACGGCAAATAGTGTTGCGGATCTAAGAGTAAGGTGAAAATGTTCCAATTCAATTGGTAATTTTGAGGAAAATTAAATATTTGAAATAAATTATTGCCAGTTTTATTGTCATTAATTATCACTTATTGCCTCGTCATAAACGTGTAAAGGTCTATCGACCCTTCATTTCATGACCTGGTGTCGTTGTTTTATAACCGCCTCACTGAGTATCGTAAATACGGGCGTTCAAACCTACTACCACCAACATTCAGACCCCAATATTTAAATAAATAAAAGTAATAATTTAATCGCACTTACCACATCCAATGCAGCAACTTCACCCATGTACCGCGATAATTAATAATTTGTTAACATAACACACAATGATTAATATCCAATAAATCAACAATTTATACATTCAATAATAATTTAAATTCGCTATGTTACCGAAACTAATAAGTGGGCATTACGTATAAATACTGCAGTGTCTAGGTACTTTTATTAGTATTGTATACATAGCAAGATGTGGTTCGTTTTCTTCGCTATTTTGGGAATATTTGCATCCGCAAATGGTAAGAGTTTGAGTTTTTCTAATCGCAGACGCTAGCGACTGCGTAAGCGATTTTGTATTACAAATCAGCACTAGCAAGTGACAATTTCAAAACGCTAACGAATATCGACAAGAACAAAATGTATGGAATTGACATTAGGTGTGGTAAATCACGTGGTAATCTTATGTCAATCCCATACATTTTTCTCTTGTCGTACGTCGTTTATGTTTTGCGATCGTGACTTTGGCTAAGCCTAAGTACAGCGCCTCTGGCAGATAGTAAGCCAACTAAAAAATTCCATACAAAATCCTAACGCAGTCGTTAACGTCCGCGTTTAGAAAAACTTATACTAGAGCTACAGAATTTTTTTTTTCCTCAAAAGTGCTTGTTAATATATATTTTTTTAATAAACAGTTGTTCTTGTCAACATTCGTTAGCGTTTTGAAATTGTCACTTGGCTATCGGTGCTGGTTTGTAATACAAAATCGCTTACGCAGTCGCTAGCGTCCGCGTTCAGAAAAACTCATACTAGGGTAACGGAGTGTTTTATTTTTTTTCCTCAAAAGTGCTTGTTAATGTATTCTTTTAACAAACAGGATTGCGATTCGAGCCTGGAGAAGAATGCCAATTGAATGGAGGAGAATGCGTCGCTGTGGTGCCTGGTAATGGCTGTGTTGTTTATCTGCCATATCCGTGTGGTAATCCTGGTTCTTATGGAAGCACCTGTTGCATAACTAAGCACAGCCCCGTAATATCTGTATAGTAAAACAAAAGCCAATATGAAAATAATTGCAATATTTTTCTAGATTTTTTTTGTCAAGAATTTGAATATGTAACAGTGGATACCAATGGATCTTGTGAAATATTAAAACATTAAAGTTTATGTAGACCTCAAACTTATTTATTTATACACTTTTCTCGTTCAAGCTAGTTTCCTACTTCCTTCTTCAGCTTACGCTACAGAGCTCAGGGTATTCTTTTAATCATGGTCCTGATTTGGCGGTACTGCCAGTCGATTCTGTTAATTTCAAACAACAACTTGCTTCTCACATCGCTATCACTCGCACTTCGCATAAGGTTCAAAATGACATGTGAGAAGTGAGCTTCAAAGTGACGGGGAAATTACCTTACAGAATGCCACATCTTACGTCATCTCATACAAAATCTCACGTCCAATCTAGTTCATCTCGCTGACACGCTCGCAAGGGTAGCGCTAGTATAGATTCGAATTACCAACCGAGTTTTTAGAATGCCAATCAAGAAACTCACAGCGGATTCAGATTCGAAGTTTAAAATGAAAGCTTACAGAATCAAGGCCCTGGTACTATTACAATGGTGTGACTATCAGTTGACCTACGTAACCCTTTTTACAAGGGAACCAGACTAATTGGAAGATGATCTGGATTTGTTAGTGACCGACACTGTCAGTTTTTTTCAGGCTGCCTAAAGGCATCTGACATAGCCTAACGACCGCCATCTAGTGACAACAACTGAAACTAAAAGCTTAAAGTTTCCTGGAGCATGGAGAAGCTCAAACTGAATTCAAATTCAAATTGTTTATTCTCAATATAGGACATTCTTTTCACTTATTGACGTCAATCATTACTTTAATTAAGTTCACCACCAAGTGGAGAAGAAGCGGCGCCACAAACTCCACTGCAGGATTTTCCACAGAACGTCAATTTAAAAAAATTGAGTCAAAATATTTTTATCATTAAAATAAGTTTATTGAATATTATTCAAATAGTTATAAAATGTCAAATAATAAAAGATGTCATGATATTATAAAAAAAAAAATAATTAAAAAATAAAATTATAAAAATAAATATAATTTTATGATTACTGAGTAAAAAATGCCACTAATGGCGACCAATCCAAATAAGGCCATGCACTCGCCGTCGCTTAACGCGGCTCCGTTAGGCTACCGAGCTCCTCTAATTTATAAATATCCTTTACAAATTATTTCTTTGTAAAAATCATCTTTTATATTACTCACAAATTGTGTTTTTACGTAACGAAAATCATACTACTATCGACAGAATACCTAATAGTACTATTGTATTCTAAATAACTTTTAACGACTTACGTGGCGTAATGGTTAACATGCCTGCACGCTAGAGGTCCTGGATTCGATCCCCGGTCAGATCAAGATGATAAATGTCATTTTTCTGATTTGCCTTGGTCTTGAATTTTATGTACCTATATATTTACCTAATTGTTATAAAATACAGAATCGTTGAGTTAGTATCCCATAACACAATTCTCAATTTAACTTTGGGGCTTACTCGTTCTGTGTGAGTTGTCCCTATATATTTTTTTTTATTAAGACGATACCTCGGTGAACACTAGCGCCACCATCATTAAAAAAATAATTATTCACTGAAAACACAAGTTATCAAAAATCCGTGTTATGTAATTATAGTTCTGTGCCCCTAGTATGAGTTTTTCTTAACGCAGACGCTAGCGACTGCGTTAGCGATTTAGTATGACAAACCTGTACAGCGCCTCTGGCGGATAGTAAGGAAACTAAGAAATTCCATACAAAACCTAACGCAGTCGCTAGCGTCTACGTTAAGAAAAACTCATACTAGGGACTGGATCTGTAGTTAATTAAAAAAATTAAACATTTTAAATTATTATATTAAAATTTGTAACTATATGGAACTATAATTTAATAATTTAATATATTTAAAATTAATTTCGGATCCAGAACCTTAATTATAAAGACGGATTTTTGATAACTTGTGTTTTCAGGGAATAGTGATTTTTAAATGACTGTGGGGCTAGTGTTCACCGAGGTACCTACCGTCTTAAATTCCAGGTATCTCGAGCGTAATTAGGCTACGGTAAACCCATGCCCATCGTCGTAGATCATATGCCTTGCTGCCGATCAATCAAGAATCTCACAACGGATTCAGATACAAAGTTTAAAATGAAAGCTTATACAGAATCAAGGCCCTGATGTGTGTAATCAATGTGGCACGCATCTAATGCTTGTACCGCGAATAATTTATAAATTTTTAACATTAAATACAAAAATTGGTATCAATAAATTTAAAATTGGGATTGTTTTTTGATTCGCTTTGTTACCGAGACTGGAGTATATAAATAGTGAAATGGAAAGGAGCTATTATTTAGTGCTGCATACCTACTTCATAGTAAGATGTGGTTCGTTTTTATCGCAATCATGGCAATATTTGCAAGCGCAAATGGTAAGAAGCGCAAAAAGGAAAATTATTAAACGAAAAAAAAAAAAACTATTTTTTTTCTTCTTTTAGTCTAAATAATGTTTTTGACCCTAATTCAATAGAAAACAAATGCAAGATAAAAAATAGAATATAGAACATTAGTGCAAATGTGTCATATTTAGGATGGTACTTTGTATCTCGTTAAGCATTTAGCTCATATATCCTGTCATAATCATAAATAAGACCGTGCTAAATGTAATTCTTATTAATGTTTCTGATTGGTTCGCTAACGAATATGTCACATAACAATTTCTTTTTATTGTGTCTAGATTTTGTGAGCCAACGGACCTCATTTGTGTTTTTTCTTATCGACAGGATGGCAGCTAAGGACAGGAACAGAATGTGAAGAAAATGGAGGAGTATGTCGACCCGTGGCACCAGGGAATGGTTGTTTAGTTGAACTGCCTTATTTATGTGGTCGTCCTGGAGACTACGGAGTAACCTGCTGCTTAACTGTCCCCATTATACGGCCAAAGATAATGAAACCCACTGATGAAATGATAAATTCTGCATGAATTCTATAAAGATTTTTTTAGACGAATATTCCAGTATATAAAGTTCAATAAATAGAAAAAATCAAACAAAGTTTTTGACAGCCAACATTTTGTTTGCTTATATGACCAGTTGTACATTTCCTAAATTAGTTGCATAATTTTAATTTATGAGAAAGAAATTATGCTATCAATAAATCAGCATCGGAAACCCACCGACCTGATGGTCAGATGACATGAACAGATACAGGCCGCTTCCAAGCGGTCATTTTAGAGGCCTATGTCCAGCAGTGGACCCACTAAAATGATAATGATTAAATCGATGTAACCTCCGTTACATTGATGGTGGTACCTCGTTTAAAAGTCGCTCCGGCAATTATCAAACTTGAAACGAATGAAAACATCTTCAATGAAATTATTACTATTTAATTTAATAAGCTTTATCCTTGGCGCACACGCATCAGGAAATAAAGGACAGCTTTGTTCATATGGCGCGATATAAATAAAAAAATAAATGAAAAAAATATTGTCGGACATGCTAAAGTCTGATTTCTGTTCAGGAAAGGTATATAGGTGTAACTTATAAAAATGGTAGCCCTGTACTATTTGTAAAAGAATTCCAAACTTACATACTAATATTATGAATGCTAAAGTCTGTCTGTCTATTATCTTTATTATTTTATATCTTTATTTATCTTTACTTTCATAGCTAAACAGCTCGATCGATTTTAATGAAATTTGGTGTATAGATAAAAATTAAGATAAAGATCTGTGATTAAAAAATAAGGGTCTTTTGATACGATATAACCGAGTGTCATGAGTGAAAAGCCTTATATTACAGTAAATTTAGGACGGGCATTCTTTTTCGCATCTTCCACTCATAAAGTTTATCGTTTTGAAATAAAAACCTAATTTTACAAAAACATTCAATTTAAATAAACGGTATCTGGGATGCCCCCACCAAGAACGGAGCGCAAGGGCACTACCTACCTTTTATTAAAACGTTCCGTCGTTTTTTTTTTGAACTCTTATAACTTTGGTTTAGATAATGTTAAATAGTTAAAATTTTCATGATATACTAACCAGTACAATCATTAAACATAAAAAAAATTGAGTAAAATAATAGCAAAACGGCCAAGCCAGATATTTTGACTAAAATGTAGAGTATAGGAAATTAGTTAGGCTTGGTAAAATAAGGGCGCATAGATCAAGAATCTTGGCTCGACATAAAATCTGACCACATTTTCATAGATTTTGATTAAAGTGTAAAGGTGTAGTTTAAAGCTTGTAGGTTAAGAGCGTGTAGTCTTCAGAGCTTGGATTTATACGAGATATGATAATTTTTTCACAGGGTAAGTAACGTTGACTAGACTTTGCAACATTTTTATATGATTTTTTTTTTGGTGAGATTGTTTTATTCAGAAAATCAAACTTGCAACAAGCACCCCAACAGTCTAACTCAGAAAACTGGACATACCTTCCAAAGCACCAAGCCCTGGATTGAAATGACACTAGTAGCAACCAATCTAAACTAGGCCGATCGCTTCACATGTGCTTACGTATGCCCCGCTAGATAATCTAGGTCCAACGTCGTAATTGTATTACCCCGTTTACCAGAAACCTTGTAAAAAAAAAATATTGGCTTGTTGCTTGAAAATAAACATAAATAGGATGCTGTGGAAATAAACATCAAATTTAATCAATAATTCCTTAAGCAAAAACTTGGCAGTTTTTAACACATTCACAAAAATGATGGTTGCACCGCCAATCCAACTTCCAACTTTATAAATGCGAAAGTGAGTTTGTATATTTGTGTGTTTATTGATTTATTTGTTTGTTTGTTTGTTACCTCTTCATGCCCTATCTACCTTTAGGTAGTTAACGACCATTTCCTTATTTGTCATTTTCTAGATTTGACTATTTCCGGATTTGACAACATTCTGAAATTTCGCATACATATACCTAGCTAGGAGTATTGAGAAGGACATAGGGTACCTTTCATCCTGGGAAAAAGCACTGTTCCCGAGGAAATCTCATGCGGTCGAAGCCGCGGTCGAAAGCTGGTAATTTATAACTTGTCAAAATTAAACACAATCACTGCAGTCGATAAAATTTAAAATATGATTTGTAAATTGAATAATAATTCTATTAGTAGTTTGATTCGCTTAGTTATCGAGACAAATAATACCTATATGACAACATATAATAATGTATAAATAGTGTATTGTATATGAACTTATATTAGTGCTGTAGACTTCATAGCAAGATGTGGTTCGTTTTTATCGCAATCATGGCAATATTTGCAAGCGCAAATGGTAAGATTTACTAAATGAAAAGCTATCTAAATCAATAAAAAGTTCATTTTTTTTTCTTTTAACTAATGTTTTATACTAATTTACCAAATACTTGTACATCACTACATAGTATAAAACAGTCACTTTCTCTGTCCCTATATCCCTTTGTACTTATGCTTAAATCTTTTAAACTGCGCAACGGATTTTGATGCGATTTTTTTTTAATAGACAGAGTGATACAAGAGGAAGGTTTTTATGCCCATGCGAAGCCGGGGCGGGTCGCTAGTATAAAATAAATACAGGATAAAAAATTGTAGAACATTAGTACAAAAGTGCTGCTTAGTTTTAAAGGATTTTTGGGAGTCCTATAGGTAAGCATTTTATTCTTTTTCTATTTTTCGAGTCGTTATGGCCATATCTATACATATAATAAAACAGTAAACATATTTTGTCTGTGCATTTAGTAATTTTGACTGAAATGAATAGAGAGACACTTAAAAAGAATAAAAGTAAGCAAAATATTTTTCCCCACGATAACGCGTTGGAAAGCCTATCCTTGCGATTGACATAGGCTACATATGTACGGGCGAAGCCTGGATGGCCAGCTAGTTATTTATATACATCATGCATACGAAATTAATAATAAATAAATCATGCTATGTGGAGAGAAATAAACAAAAAACCGGACCACTCAAGTGCGTTTTTCTTTCTTATCAACAGGAAGGCAATTAAGGATAGGAACAGAATGTGAAGAAAATGGAGGAGTTTGTAGACCCGAGGTGCCCAGCAATGGATGTGTTGTTGAACTGCCTTATTTATGTGGTCGTCCTGGAGACTTCGGAGTCACCTGCTGCCTAACTTCAGCCGTCCCCTATTCAGCTCTGCCACAATAGATCATGAAAACAGCAGATAAGAAGACAAAAACTGCAAATTTATATGAAGTATTTTCAAACAAGTATTTGAATATATAGAAGAAATGCACATTTTTTTTTCAATACCTAATTCAAACCTTACAGTTTGTTTGCTTAAGGTGGCGCTTCACAACGTTCATTTATACCATAATTTAAAAATCTATCGCAAATAAATCCCCCCTACACGACACGTCTGTTAAAGCTTCAATACCTTCTCATAGTGATGTAGTATGGTAACTAAACGAAATATCTTGTGCGTCAACACAGAAACAGTAACGAAAACATCTATCATTATCATCGGACCCTGTTGCATGACATTCGAACCCTCGCTCGGAATTCCTCTGAGCGAATTCTAGAGACCTAAGATAGGCGAGAGGGACCGCTCCACAGAATTTAAAAATATTTACAAGAAGTGTCATAGCGCACGAAAAACGTGTCACTAGTTGTACTAGCCAACGTTTCACACATAAATAATCGGCGGGGAATTCGATTGCGTCATTTATTATATTGCCACTGTCGATATTATTAGGTGGCTTTGTTGTTAACTACGTGATACATTTCTAATAAGGTGTGGTGTAGTTTACATGGGTTTACATGTATTAATTAAGATAGGAAGAGAGAATACGCTGCCACACTGATCCTGGAACTAAATCCGCGTCAAAACATTTCGTCCGCCTTAATACTCTTAATACCATCGAACAAGGAATCGCGCGCGGCTCTAAGACATTTTTTTTTTAATCTATGCATAATACTCATCCCACTCATTTATTCATAATATTTTTTACACGTCAATACAATAGGTTTTTTTGAACTTCTCGTTTACAATTCGCTCTATTACGGACATCGTCACTGTTTTTGTAGCATAAAACTCTACTACCATGAATATAATGGTGCCTATTTCTATCTTGAACCTGCATCTATTCCAGTTCTATCATTTACTACAGCTGGTATATACTTACACGCTTCATACTTTCCTTTCATTCGTTCACTCATTCATTCCTTTCACGGGTAATACTCCCGTCTACATGGTTTAGCTTAACAGACTAAAAATTTTTTTTATTAATTGTTCATTTTTCCATATTACTACTATGGTTAGACATCGTCATTGTTTAGCCCATAGCTGTTGATGTCCAAGAACACTGAGCTATCTTAACTGGCCTATCTCTCCGTTTGAGACTTATCAAGGCTAGGCTTAGAGCAATTTATCCTACAGAACCAGGTGTCTTTCTCATGACATGTCCGAACCACCTTAGCCGGTTTTCCTGGAGTTTATCAGCGATGTCACGTACTCCGAGGCTGCTTCTCACAAACTCGTTGCAAATTCTATCAAGTCTCGTGACTTCGCACATCCATCTTAGCATCATCATTTAGGCAATACGGATGAAGAACCATCTGCGGACCACATGGTTCTTTGTAACTGTCCCAGTAGTGGAAGCGATCCACACATAGGGACAGGGGTCTTAACCAAAGTCACAATTTCAAAACATTACCGAATGTCGACAAAAACAAAATGTATGGGATTGACATAAGCCGCGCTAAATCGCGTGGTTAAATAGGATACATTTTATTCTTGTCGTACAGTCGGCTGCAGAGAAATCTGACCCCCATGCCACAAGTGTCACTATTGAAAGGGGGCCATATTTCTCTGCAGCTCACTGTACTTCCTTAATGTTTTGAAATGGTGACTTTGGCTATGGACCCTAGTAAAATTTATGCCTGATGATTACTGAACTAGGTAATTTGATTTTTATAGTGTTATCTTTTAGAATAAAAGAGACTGAACAAATTATTTTTCTTAGGCAATAGGATACGTGAGCCTTTATAAGGGGTGAATTGAATATCCCCAGATTTTTTAAACTAGGCACTATCCATGGTAATAACGTTCCCCTAAATAAGGACTATAATCGATAGCGTACCCTGGGCTCTGAAGCGATTAGCTGAAGATGCAACCGGGAAACAAGCTCGGACGAAGAAGACTTTTCTTTCATTCATCCAATCCAACTAATATTATAAATGGGAAAGTGAGTTTGTTTGTTATGCTCTCACGCCCTATCTACTGAACCAATCTTTCTAAAATTTCGAATATACATAGTTCGAGCTGTTGACAAGGACATTGGCTACGGGAAAAATCACTCATCCCGAGGAAAGGAAACTAGTGCGGGCGAAGCCGTGGGCAAAAGTCAGTACTATTGTAATAACAAATTTAATAGGTCCATGAATTAACCAACCTTTATTTTCATACAAAAGTGATTCTCAGTAACTGTTAAGACAGAACCCTTGGTACACGGTACAAACTCGCGCTTAGCTGATTTTATACAAATTTAAAATAGCTTATCGAATTAAGCAAATCCGTTAGCAACAGTTAGCTTCCATAAAACCAATAACAGGTAATTTTTAATGGATATTGATATCACTTCGCTACGCCACTAAGACTTATATACCATTTCAGTGGCAAAAACATGTTTTTCATAATAGGTTCCTTTATAAACACTACATTAGTTTCATAGGTTTTCATAGCGTCGAATTGAATACTAGGATGTGGTTTACATATTTCCTTTTTGCTGCAGGAGTAGTTTCTACTACTGGTAATATTTTAGTTTTTCTTTCCTTTTGCTCCCTTCTCTATATTTCTTTTTCTTTTCTTTTTCCTTCCCACATGACCCACCCAAAATTAACAGCTTTGAGTCTCACATCGACGATTAACGTCTTGAAACATAGTATCGTATTGCTTATCCTGTCACGCCTTGTGACACCTAGACTTTGATTTATTGTTTGGAAAGAGATGGTGATGAACACCTTTGACCAGGAGTAAACAGAAAAATAAATATACACAGGACTTTGGTCTTCACATAAGAAGAAATATAGTATGAAGTCTATGCGATTGCGGCGCGTACGGACAATGGCTCTCCTTCTATTATGCTCTAGTTGCTGTGTCTCTTGCACAACGGAGGACCAAAGCGAGACAAAAAAGTATGACAGTGGAGGGAACTAAGTAGTCCAATTAAATAAAGGGTCTGTATAGTCATTATGACTCAACAAAAAGAAGTACATGGGTGCTGCTTGTTGTTTTTTCCTTCCTGGTTCTCCTTTCTAGTTATAATCATCATTTCAGCCGCAGGTTGATCACTGCTGGACATAAGCCTTCCCCCGAAGATTTCCAAAATGACCGGTTGGAACCGGCCTGCATCCAGTGCCTGCCTACGACCTTCTACAGTTCATCTCACCATCTGGTCGGTGGGTGTCCGACACTACTCTTGCCGCCATTCAAGAACCTTTGTGCCCCATCGGCCATCGATTCTTTATCACTCCATCTATATTTAAATATATTTTTTTATGTTATTCTGTTTATTTCAGCTATGGACCCGTCGGAATTAAAATGCAGGTTCAATAGAGGACAATGTCTACCAAGTAACGTTTGCGAGGTTGGATTACCAATACCTTGTAGTCCATTTGGTTCCCTGGGATTGGTGTGCTGTTTGAAACAGAAAGGTATTTTATCGAGGTATACCTCGAAGTGCAACAAAATGGTTGCACTTCGAGGTATACCTCGACCAGGCAGTCGACGAGGCAGACCTGGTGAGGCACCTCTGAACGCACTTTATTTGTGCTCATGATAGCAACAAAAACTAAGGTTATTAAAAGCGCCTCATCAGGTGCGTCTATGGTCGTGCTTCAAGGAATACCTCTTTTCATAACATTTAAAGATCTGCTCTAGCTTCGTTATCAATAATTATTATTTTGTAATCTGGATAGAAAACACCTGTTGACGCAGAAAATACTTCCTCGTACGCTGCGATTATAGAGTGAATTTCCTTAGTGACAACAACTGGGAAACCTTTAAGTGGGACATGAAAATATTTCCTCAGATACGGTCTATTTAGCCCGATTTTTTCAAAGTGATCAGTGACATTTTTTTTTTCAATTGTGATTTATTTTTAATTTCATTTTTTTTAGAGCCAGTAACAGAATGTTCTACCAAAGGAGGGCATTGTGTGCCGGCAACCCTTGCCAGTTACTGCGACGTTCCTTTACCTTTCGCCTGTAACGGCCCTGGAAATAGATGCTGCTTAAGAAACCCTAAGCCGCCCCTGGGTCATTGGAACTAATTACACTTTTTTAATGTCTAAATTATAAACTTTTTTTGCCTTATAGCTCAATAAATTGTTCTAGTGTTTACCTCATACATCCCGCGCCACGTAACTGTGGATATATATTATAATAAAACCCTAGTCGATTATCTTTATGAGTTCTACCTCTTATTTATTTATTTATTAAAACTTTATTGTTCCATAAGTACAAAATACTTATACAATCGGCGGACTTAATGTTAAAAGCATTTTTTAACAGTCAACCATTGGGAGAAACAGAAAAACTGTAAGGCGCAATATAGTTACCGCTTCTTCCTCTAGTAGATATATATCTTTTACTTAATGATGCAATAAGATGCTACTTGATTGTTTGGAAAAAATGTGTCGAATGCCAATCTTCTGAAACGCATGAAAGGTTCGTTCATGAAAAGAAGTAATTCATGTGACTTTGTGTTTATTCTTTAGGAATAGAGATAGTAAAATTATTAAAAAAATTGTATTGAGACAAGATCGATTTTGTATAAAATTTAAATATACGAAATCAATTTCGCCTATACTGTCTAGGGATTTTAGAGAACTGAGCTTTTCACTTTATACGTTTAAAGTACCCTTTAATAACACTGCTCTTATTTGGGCAAGCGATTATGTTTTAGGTATCAGACTAAGTATATTTCATTTACAAAATATATTTATTACTTTACTCAATACGAAATAAAGCATAATTTAAATTGATGATCTTAAAATAAAAGCACATCGAATTAAATCAAGAAGGATAAAATAAGGCGTTGCGTATAACGAGCCTCCGCGGAGGCGGAGGTCATGCAGGTTACCTGAATAAGGTCGCAGACAAGTGTTGAACGCAGGCCGCTCCAACAACTGATCAATCTTGAAATACTCGGAGGAGGCTGTCTAGCACTAGAGTGCCTAAAGCTGAAATTGTAATAAATAAATATTATTCGCTCCAGTGCCCCTAGTATGAGTTTTTCCTAACGCAAACGCTAGCGACTGCGTTAGGATTTTGTATGGAGTTTCTTAGTTGCCTTACTATCCGCCAGAGGCGCTGTACAGGTTTGCCATACTAAATCGCTAACGCAGTCGCTAGCGTCTGCGTTAAGAAAAACTCATACTAGGGGCACAGGACTCAGAAAAAACAATTAGAGAAGCCGGAAAAATACAGCCCCAACTAAAATTACAAATGCAAAAGAGAATTTGTATATTTGTTTGTTTGTTACCTCTTCACGCCCTATTTACTAGCTAAAGCTAGAAATTTAATGAATAATAAAAAGTTACTATTTAAAACATTTAAACTTAGCATTTAATTAAAAAAATAGTTTATACAACAAGAAATAAAATTTAAATAATATGTACATATCTACTTATAAAACTTGAATTCAAACCCTATTTGTAGTTGAAGATAACAAAAACAAGCAAATTAACAGTATTTAGAAACCATTACTAGAATTTTTACTATTAACATTAATATTACTGCGTCCGTGGTCCAGTGGTTAAGGCGTTTGCCTGTAGACCCGGGGGTCGAGGGTTCAATTCCCACGGGAAGCATACTTTGTTTTGTTGTTTCCAGTTTGGTTAGGACATTGCAGGCTTGAATCACCTGATTGTCTGACAAAAAAGATGATTCCGTGCTTCGGTAGGCACGTTAAGCCGTTGGTCCCGGCTGCCATCTGGTAGTCGTTAAAGGAACCATGTCAGAAGCCGAGAGGTGGTTCCGAAGAACTCTGACACCAGGGTGTACATGGTCGCTTGACCATGACACCTACACGAAATGAATGAATGAATGAATTAAGATTTAATTTTGTACCTGCTTTTGGTCCAGAGAAAATACACGCCAGATTAAATATTGTCTAGAATGCAATATCTTCTAGGAAACTCTTACCTTAAGTACGAGAATGATCTATTATTCAGCCTTTATGTACGGTATAATCGTACATATAAGCTATATATATACATATATCAAATATACACGAGATTACCTAGCAATATAATCTGAGGTCAAATAAGTAAATAGATGGCCAGGTAATTATAATTAGGTACAGGTCCGGGGGAAATTCATGCGGACGAAGCCGCGGGCGAAAGCTAGTATAAATGATATAAATGGGAAATCGCGCGCGGCTAGGTATTTTTTTAATGTATGGTCTAAATTGTACTGAACTTAATAAATTCAAGAGATAACATAAAAAACAAAATTTACAAAATTTAACCAGCAAAAAAAGAAGGTTAATTTCTAAAGATATTGAAAAGTATGTCAAGATGCACAGTATAAATAAAGCGGTAGTTTTAGCAATGGTAATAGTTTAAAAACGATTATTTGAAAAGAACCAAACATGTATACTAGAATATTTACTATTGCTTCATTATTTATTGTATTTACGACTATTTATGGTGAGTCTCATATTTTTGTAAGACAAATACGTAGCTGCGTTACATCATCATTTCGTGTAGGCGACACGGTTAATCGATCATGCACACCCAGGTGTCAAAGTTCTTTGGAACCGCCTCTCGGCCCCTGACGTCCTATGACAGCTGGGATCAACGGCTTAATGTACCTTGCGAAGCACGAAATCATTTCTATTATTAGGAAATCAGGTGATTCACTAAACAAAAAATTGACATGAAATGGAAAAGATATGACAAATGGTATTTTATACACGAGACAATAATGGGTAAACCATAGATGTGGAGACCGCGCGTGACTGTAATTCTATGCAAAAACTAATTAATTCAATTCCCTTTAATATTTTCAAACTATAAAAATATCACCTTACCTTCCTAATACCTTCCATGCTAGTCTGGGAGAAAAAGAAAAACATAGAATGTATCAGCTGCTTCTCTTCCCGTGCAAGCCGTAAAAGTCGACTGAGGGAATCGCCGAATGGGGGAATCATAACATAGGCGATGCGGCTAGCAACCCATCACTGTTGATTTCCTGTTTCAACTGTCATCATGCTAAACGTGGTCTAAGGTCTTATGGCCCTAGGCTCTGTCTACCCCGTATGGGATAAAGACGTGACTATATGTATGTATGTATAAAAATATCACACAAATGTAAATTCGTCTATTTTGACAAAAATTTTGAAAATTGTCATTTTGGTAAAAATACTGCAGTGGAGTTTCTGGCGCCGCTTCTTCTCCACTTGCGCTTTGAAAGTGGTGGTAAACTTAATACAATTCAAATTACAGGAATCAAAGCAGATACCTGCGACCTTGCCGGTGGATATTGTTCCTATATTTGTACCAATGGAGATAAGCTATATGACCCAGATTGTGACGTAATAGGTTTGTTTTGCTGTGTATCGCCGTATGTGAAAAACCGATCTTATAATGCATCAATTTCATCTAATAAATAGTTAAGCAATTATTTTTTTCATTTTTATTTGTACTTAACACATTTTTAATTACTTATATAAAATACTCTTATTTTTATAGTTGGTAAATAAAATCAGAAATTTATTGTCTTTATGAAAACTTTACAAAATGTGATATAAACAGAATAGATAATAGCAGTTAACATTATGCAGTGGATCTTTAGTTTAATATACAAATTTATTTTTAAAGTGTTCAAACCACTGAAGTTTTAATATTCTTCAAACGGTGGAGTTAATGCTACATGACAATGGGCCAAGCAGCACTCGTAGCCAAGTGACAATTTCAAAACGCTAACGAATGTCGACCAGAACAAAATGTATTGGATTGACATAAGTTGCGGTAAATCAAGTGGTCAATCTTATTTCAATCCCATACATTTTGCTCCCGTCGTAACTCGTTAACGTTTTGCGATTGTGGCTTTGGCTAAGCCCCCAAGAAAATGTGATTGCCGCCGATTAATGTATTATTGTGAGGTTTGTAACATCGCTTTTTTAATTAACTATGCCTTGGTTTACGAACCTCTTTTTCCTTTAAACTTTTCTTAAATTGTGTTTTTCTTTAAATCATCGTATCCTATCAAATAATTGAGAGTTATAGTAAAAAATATTAGCAGTTAATCATCTCGATCAGTGACTGAAATAAATAATATCCTGTTTTAAAAGTAATTAATTTCATTTCACACTGTAAACAAAACCTCTAAACTAACCCATGTAATTAGTAGCCATAATTTGTTTAAGTACAGTGGAATCCAAAATTGTATTTGAACGCACCATTAGTGCTACATTTAGTGTTAAATATAACTTGATTGTGCACTAATCTGAACCAAATACTGTAATAAGGTTAGTAACGTTTTGGTAATAATCGTAGAGTTTTAAAATTATATTAAGACCAGTTGATACTTTTATTGTTATGTGATCTAAACACAAAACAAACGAAGTGGTTTTAAATAGAGTAGGAGAAAAGAGGAACATTTTAAAAGTAATTGAGAACAGACGAGGAAACATGTTGGGGCACTTGATACGACACGATGATTTGATGAAGAGCATCATTGAAGGAAAGATAGAAGGAAGAAGGGGTCCAGGTAGACCAAGGCATAGTTATATAAAACAAATAAAAGAGAAAACCAACGTCGTGTCGTATCAAGAAATAAAGGAACTTGCTAAAAATAGACAAAAATGGAAGGAACTCTTAAATTTATGATGATGATATATTTATTGCCACAGTAAAAAACTAAACAAAGAAATGTGCTCATTCATCAATACATATAACAAAGCTAAAGAACTAGTTTGCATGAATGCCTTTAACACTAGAACTAATTGTATATAGTTTTTGCGTTTGTATATAGTATTTTTTTATTTCGTTACTTCATCAGTTATATCAGGATAACGGCCAGTCGGCCTCATATATCGCTGGTGCGATGCGCTAGGCTCTTTATTGACTTTGTTTTTCGCCTCGTTCAAGACCCCCATTGTGCAGGAGACAGTGTACCTAGAGCATGCAAGCTGGCCTCAGGCCAGCAGCAAGGCAAGCGAGGCGTACGTGTGAACGTAAGCCCCCTAAAGATGGGGGAGAGTTATTAAAATGCAATGATTGCATAGATAGGCGACACTATAGAGAACTTGTAGGAAGATCAAGTAGGTGCGACTGGAATGAGATGCGAAATGCAAGTACAGCGCACTCTCCCGAGATTCGGCTCGTATAACCGAGAGGTTGGTAGAGCCATGGGAGGTGGAGGAAGTGTACCTAGAGCATGACTTAAGGTGAGCCATCGATTGGACGGCGCCGCAGTCACACATGGCGCTGAAAACTGGTCAGCCATCGCGCACAATAGAAAACTGTGGCGCTCTCTCGTTTCAGAGGTCAAGATCCATTTCGGGTCACAGAGCTAGCAGAGTAAGTATAGAGTAAGCACTAGTAATTGTAGAAGTCTAGAAAGAGAAAAATATTTGACAACATATATTGTAAAATTTTTATTCACTTTCGATTCACGTTTATCAAGTTTTATTTTATGCCTGTTTTTTTAAAACACTATCTGGTTTGTAGGTACAATATTCTTACTTTGAACTTTGTAATTTCTTACGAAAGCTATGTTAAAAATGTAGCCATTTATTGATTCTCATATAACCAGTTGTCATTTACCGAATTCCAATTTACAATTTCTTCATCATAGAACCAAAATGAAATTTCCTTCTCAGCTGCTTCTACGGTATCTGATCCATGAATAACATTACGACCTATATCAATACTTAAATCTCCTCTAATAGTACCAGGTTTTGAATCAGTAGGATTAGTAGCTCCAAGCATTTGACGACTTGTCTTCACTATGTCTTTACCTTCCCAGACCATTGGAACGACTGGTCCAGATTTCATATATTTAATAAGTTTTGGATAGAATTCCTTATCTCTTAAATCTCTGTAGTGATTTGTAAGAAGCTGTTTGTTTGGCTTGACTAATTTTAAAGCTATTAATTTGAATCCTTTATTTTCGAATCTCTTTATTATTGGTCCAATTAGGCCCCTTTGTACGCCATCTGGCTTGATCATTATGAAGGTTCGTTCTCGTGTTTCTTTGGGTGTAGCTTTAGAATTAAAAAAAGTCTTTAGAAGGCCTATGTCCAGCAGTAGACGTCTTAAGGCTGATATGATGATGATAGTCTCTGTAACTCTTTATTTTCATTATATCAGTCATAAGACGTCCACTGCTGGACATAGGCCTTCCTCATAGATTTCATCAATCAATTGTGCGGATTCAAAGCGGCTTGTATCCAGCGTCTTCCTGCGTCCTTAATAAGGTTGTCTGACCATTTGGTAGGTAAAAGTCCAACTGGTGCTATTGCCGGTACGTGGTCATCGTTCCATATTTCTGCCCCTAAAGTCATCAGTTCTGCGCGTTATGTGCCTAACTCAAATTTGTATCGTGTTACGCCCAAATACTCAAACGCTACTCAATTTTGAGAGCTGCTCAATTATCATGCTGTCACTGTCATATCGTTGACGTTCAGTGCGACAGCATGATACTTTAGCAGCTCTCAAAATTGAGTAGCGTTTGAGCATTCGAGCGCCCAACAATTTTTGGGGGTTTCCTTTGATAGTATCAAATAACTAAACAGACTTACCATTATTGATGAATAAAAATAAAAGCACAATATTAAATAATAGTTTTAACCACATGTTTACCTAAAGAAAGACTAATGTAAGTGATATAGTGCAATTATATAGGTATATTAATTTCATTACCGTTCGTTATCAAAAACGAATCAAACGTTTAATTTCGTTAGTTACAGAGATTACTTATACCATTTTATAACTTTTTTTTATTTAAATTCGATTTTTAAATGTAATTCACAAATTATACCAAATAAAATATATTTATACTAATATTAAAAAGAGGAAAGACTACCGGAGTTATTTGCAATTTTTTTTACTGTTGTATAGCTACACTATCCCAAGTGACATAGATGATGTTAGTACCACGGGTGAAGCCGGGGTGGACTGCTAGTATCACCTAGAAGAACCTAAAACCGCAAAGTAACATCTGAATCTATTAAATAAACAGAACTTTTTATATATATGTAAAAAAATCAATGCCTCTTTTCATTGTAATTTTATTACTCAAGAAAGGGCTCACCTATCCAAACCAAATGTTCGGATTATTTAGTAGATGTAAAGTTTGCACAAAATCGGTCGAGCGCATAGAACTAGGAACGCGGCTCTAATAGAAGTAGCATGACAAGCTAAACTGTCTTACCACTCATACACGATATTTACGTGTATGCCATCCTTGGGTTCACAGTTTACAAATGTCTATTGCGGAGTATATACAAGGACAACAAAAAAAAACAATTTTGGGTATTAATGCCGATTTATGCCTTCACAATATGTAAAAATAATTGTATAAATCCAAATATGAGTTCTCCTGATACTTTTTTTTCCGTTTTATACAAGTTAAAGCCTTATATTATGTAAAATACTACAGCACATTCAACGCCATTTTGAATGAAAAAAATATTATTCAGTCAAAAGCATGTGCTAAGCATAGTGTTGTTGCTCTTACGTTTCTTTCGTCAAGTATCGATAAACGAAGTTAGGAGGCGAGTTTGGAGTAAAATTCGGGATTAATTATCAACATAATTCTTGTAGGTAAATGTCAACGGGAAATGAATGAAGAAACCAGTTTCCGAAATTGCTAATGTTACCATAAAATTCCGGAAGATGCCAATTATTCTTGTTTGTAACGTCTTACTAAAAATGTTTACATATTATATGACAATCTTCGGGATCGAAAAGAAAAGACGAAATGTCTGGTTTTCTTATTTCCCTGTGACATCTGTTGAAGTAAAACTAGACGTGGGGTTTAACGTCAAACCCACAGAGATGGTTAAGAAAAAACAGATAACTGGATTTTCAAGGTCCAATGGACTACAAAATCATAACAGTGGAAGAGAATAACCGCATGCCTGCAAATATATACTCGAGTGGGGTCTGAAATGAAAACGCATCACGTCCACAGTAAAAAAAAAATGTTCAATGAAAATAGGTTAAGCTGTGAAAAAGCTCTAGGGGTATTAGTGGGGAGAACACCTAATGCCTGGAAAATATATGGGTGAGGGGGAGAGGGGTTTGGAGAGAGTGACGGGAGATGATAGTGTTGCTCGACCGCCACAAAGGGAAGATCTTCCCGCCAGGCTAGGGTGTTATGCCTGGGGAACCGCGGCTCCGACGATGTCTTGTCGGAGGTTGTATATATGCTCCAATCCGTAGAAACTTTGATAGCGCGATTTAGACTTTCATAGTAATTTGCCATCTTGTATGCAATTCTGAGATTGTTGCTTTTAACGCCATCTGTGGTGCGTCTTTGTAGATATTGTTGTGGCGCTAGTGTCGCCACAGGACTCCCTTCCAAGACCGAAGGTCTGATAAATCTTCATGTGCAGTCTGTGCTTATGATGTTAGCTTGCAAGTGCCAGTTGCTTGACTTGACGTCCCAGTGAGTCGGGTACGTTGTTGCTGCTTGCTCGTAGTCTGCGGCGAGTCGAGACTAGTGAGCGATGTAGACCTGTTGGCGCCGGTAGATGCCCTGCAGAACTGCCACGCTGGTGCGGTTGGCCGGCCGATGAATACCAGACGTGGGCTGCGGTGGATGGCCGGTCGCTGAAGTCTTGAAGTGAGGGTGTTTCAGGACCAGGAAGCTCGTGAGTCGGCTGCGTTGGACCTGGAGATACCCCATTGTTGTTGGCTTGCTGTGAGACTGCTGGCTGCTGAGGCTTGAGAGGTAGCGAGATGATGGATCGGAGAATGTTGATGGAGAAGGCTGCTTCCAATCACGTCGGGGGTCACCAGTTTGGAGAGTGTGACGGGAGCGATAGTGTTTATATGCTCGTCCGCCACAAAGGGAAGATCTTCCCGCCAGGCTAGGGTGTTATGCCTGGGGAACCGCGGCTCCGACGATGTCTTGTTGGAGATTGTATTTATGCTCCAATCCGTAGAAACTTTGCAAGCGCGATTTAGACTTTCATAGTAATTTGCCATCTTGTATGCAATTCTGAGATTGTTGCTTTTAACGCCATCTGTGGTGCGTCTTTGTAGATATTGTTGTGGCGCTAGTGTCGCCACAAGGGGGAGAAATAAGTCGAACTAAAGACAAAATTGATATATAATAAAAAAATATCAAAACAATGATGCCAGGCCTTAGAGCGTCCAATGACCTCTGTGACGCAAGAGTGTGCAGGGTGAATTGAGCTTTTACCCACTTGATATGAATTAATAATCAAAAAAGGAAACGGACGCCAAATAAAACATTACATTAGCTATTAAATATTAGCTCTACAGTATATTGACTTTAGAAGCCACTAATACATTATGCAAGCAACTTGAAAACGTTAAATCAAGCATGACTAATATGCCCCACGACGTCAAACCGGCACGCGTAGGGTTTGCCCCTTCTACCATACCAAGCCCCGGGGGAGGTGGCATGGTCAAGACACCTGTTACCACGAGACGTGATCGTACCATCGCAGGCCACTCTTTAGAAGCTCTAGCTCTAGATAGACATAGCATCTATCTGCTATGTCATGGACATGAAGGCTGTCCCGAACGTGGTGGGAGTTTCTAACGCGGTCTTTCCGCGATATTTCACACATCCAGTGCGGCGGACAGTTCTATTGATGGTTTTATAGATCTGACTCTTGAACCTGACCGGCATTCTGGAATCACAAGTGAAACCAGTCATCTCAGGCTATTTTGCTCATGCTCCTGTTTGCTTCGACTTCTGGTTATTTTTTCATATTGTTTCATGATATACTTATCGTGTCGAGTCTGGCTAATTACCACCATCGCCAGATGCATTGTTTGTGACTTAATAGTTTAATAAATAGTATTCTTCATGTCAGACCATGTTAGCCCATACAGATATAAACAGTAAATTATGATTAAATTTAAAAAATGTAATAAAATCAAATATTAATAAAAACCAATAAAAAAACAACAATAATAATTCAACGTATTCTCGATATATCGATGCTACGCGAATCTGTTACTTCACTAATTTTGCCTGCTGTCATGTCAGAATGGCAACAAATAGACGTAATAATTATACAAATGGAATGAGTTATTACTTTTTAGAGTGACGATAAGCATTGAACATCGTGTCTCTTTCACTCTGAAAAATATACATATCGCCATCACGTGAAAACACATTACTATCTCACTAATGATACATACCTATTAATTATAATTAATTAGATGATTTCGTGCGATTGGCAAGTCGTCCTAGTTATTTAAAACATTACAGATTTTTTTAAATGGATATAGTCACTATAAGATGTTGTTAGGTTAGCTTATTACGCAACTAACGACCCGCCCCGGCTTTGCATGAGCATAATAACTTTGCTCTTAAATCACTCTATCTATAAAAAAACTGCATCAAAATCCGTTGCCTAGTTTTAAAGATTTAAGCATACAAAGGGAGGGACAACATAGGGACAGAGAAAGCGAATTTGTTTTTTACTATGTAGTGATAACCGAGAAAGGACTAAATAAATTAACCGGCTTGGTACTACATGGATCTCACAACTTTTGACGGTAGAACAACTAAGCGAGACTTGGAATTTTTATAAATTTATTGTTTTGATGGTATCTCATTTCTTTTTGTAGATTACAGAGAACTACTTTACGACATACATATTGCCTCTTGAAAACGCGGGCGAAGTATAAGTATGCAGGTACACTGATTCGTTCACTGCGAATGTAACTTTGTTATCTTCTATATTTATATGGGATAAAACTGGACCGAAATATTTTAGTTTTCCCTTGGGTTATACACTAAACATTAATTACATTCTAAATTTGAAGCTTATGTATATGCTGCAGTGCCACTACCGCGCTCCAAGATACTTGCTCTGACTGAAACAATGCAATTTTCTGACTTAACTGCAAATCTATTAACAGATTTGATACTTAACATTTGGCCATAGCCTAGAGGACCTATGGATACCAGCTCATTAAGATTAGTTCAGTTTATCGTATTCAGTGCTGTTATTTGAAAGAGCGAGTAAAAATAATCTTATAATGTTGCTCTAGTTTATGGAACTTAAGTAAACTGTGACAAATAGATAAGACATATATCGGGCATTAATGCATACCAATTTTCCAGGCAGAATTTCAAAAGAGAATTTTATTGTAAGGACACTCATCTAAAAGTAGGTACATATAAATTCGAGGATAAAATGGCTTCGTATTCCTGTCTATCTATTTAATTATATCATGTATTTAAACCTAACAATAAATAATAGTACTTACTAGTAATATCACGCTAGTGACACTCCAGGTATCAGTAGTTTCCCGGCCTTATTTTATATTATGATTATAATTATTTTTTATTTTATTTATTTAACTTCATTACATACAAATGTAAATGGCGGACTTAAAGCCATAGGCTTTTTCTAGCAGTCAACCAACCAGTGGTGCAGAGAAGAACATCTTTTTGGGGTAAGTCAAATGAGAGAACCAAAAAACAGTATATAAATCTAAAAATAAATAACTACATAAATATAATACCACATATAATACATACAAATATACATAAATCCATACTAATATTATAAATGCGAAAGTCTGTCTGTCTGTCTGTCACCTCTTCACGGCTAAACTGCTGGACCGATTGTGATGAAATTTGGTAGGGATGTAGTTAACGACCTAAGGTCAAACATAGGCTACTTTTGAGTGCGATATAACCGAGTCCCACGCGGGCGGAGCCGCGGGCAACAGCTAGTACCTAATATATTCCAAAAACCAATACATATACTACACATATAGGTAACTTTTAAGTCTTATTGCAATCTGTCTGATTGTTCTCGAAGAAAATGTGCTCGAACCGCGCGTTTGAACGTTAAACGAGTCTTGGATCTCCGGATATCAACAGGTAGGGCATTCCAAAGCAGAATGGCCTGGACCGTAAACGAATGCGCAAAAAACCTACTCCGATGTACAGGTATATACAGGCGAAGATCGTTTGAAGAACGGAGACTTCTGGCATGGATATTGCCAAGAAAGGTAAATTTGGATTTGAGATACCATGGAGTTTTGGGGTCGAAAAGAATGAAGAAAAGGATGTTAAGGATATGCAAATTGCGACGCTGACGGATAGGTAGCCACTTCAGCTGGCTACGGCAGGCTGAGACATGGTCGTACTTCCGGAGACCATATATAAAGCGAATGCAGTTATTCTGTAGCCTTTCTAATTTGTCAAGAAGAGTACAGTTGAGATCAGAACAAAATACTATATATTTATTTTTATATCTTCGCTCTAGCGTGTTTTTCCCGGTTGCATCTTAAGCTTACGCTTCAGAGCCCAGAGTACGCTATTAATCATGGTTCAATGGAACGATTGACGTCTGACCTATGTATTCTATTTATTTATATATATTAGTATTTATACTAATATATAATACTTGGTAAATAACAGTCGTATTGAGAACGAGAAGGTATCTTTATCTCCAGACCAGAACAAAACCTACGCTCAAACATTACAAACGGCAATACCGTACGTACACTTCGAACTTTTTTACGAATGTGAACTTTTTTCTATTTCTCGAGAATATACATGGAAACTTAATTATTTCCTGCTCAGACTCATCATCTTTTTGTGTAGGTGAGACGGTCAATCGACCAGGCACACCCTGGTGTCAGAGTTCGTCGGAAGCCTCTTCCGGCCTTTAACATGGTTCCTTTAACGACTACCAGATGGCAGCCGGGACCAACGGCTTAACGTGCATTCCGAAGCACAGAATCAAATTCAAAATTCAAATTCAAATTGTTTATTTTCAATATAGGATATTCTTATCACTTATTGACGTCAATTGTTACTTATTTTAAGTTTACCACCACTTCCAAAGCGCAAGTGGAGAAGAAGTGGCGCCACAAACTCCACAGCAGCATTTTCTTCAAAAACGTCAATTCACAAAATTTGAGTCAAATCAGACGAGTTTACATTTGAATATTTTTATAATTACCATAAGTTTATTATTAAATAAATATTGAGGATTATTGAAATAGTTTAATAAAAATGTCAAGTAATAAAAGATGTCATGATAAAATAAAAAAATAAAAAAAAATAATGTACTGAATGTACATATGATCAATTTTTAGCTATAGTTTGGAGGACTCCGCACCAAGCTTAAGTTACACATCCTTGTCATTGAGAAAATCATGAGCGCTATAATAGGCTTTTTTACAAAGTAAATTCTTAACATGTGCTTTGAATTTTCGGTCAGGCAAACTAAGGACCGACTCTGGAAGCTTATTGTAATCGTAAAAGTAATCATCTTTATTATTAGACAGTCAGGTGAATCAAGCCTGCAATGTCCTAACCAAACTGGAAACAACTAAATAAGCTCTCATGACCCCTGGGTCTAATAGGCTCGGACTGCTTAGTTGGTCGGAGTGGAAATACAGTGCATTTGTACTAAGCCTTAATCCTGTATCATAAAGTCATTTTTGTTTGATTTTGCAATAAGAAAAGTTTGTGAACTCATTCCATAATATGTGTATTTGGTGACGGACCCCCCCTCCTACCCTCCCTTACCTCAGCCCTTACCCCCCGCAAACGGCGCGCTAGGTCCCCATACATTTAATGTCATATGTTACATCTATCTTAAGTGACGCAAAATTTTTTTTTAAATCTATGGTCGAGCGGTTCATGATTTATCACATTTTTTGAATTTTATGCAGGCGAAGCAGCGGGCAAAAGCTAGTCTATTATATTATCTTTTTACATATTGCACAATTATATAATATTTAATATGCTATTAAGAAAAGAAATTCCAAAAATGACTTATTACATTTACGAGCTCTTCAACTCTTATTCAACTGAATTACTTCGGTGCCCATGGTCCGTTTATTTGATTTTCTAATTTTTTGAAATCATGTGCCATTTTGAAATGAAATAGTTAAACAAAATATTTATTTATTTTTCAACAAAAAACTGAGCAATATTTTTTTATCATTTCAATGAAGCTGAAACAGGTCGTCTGTCTGTGCTGTTATCCAATTGCATAGTTAAATTAAAATGCATATTATTGTTTTGTTTGCCTTATCACAGTGGTATGAAAAGGTCGTGTTTTTGTGTCTGAGTCTTGGATGTTTATCTATTGTATATGTATTTGTCATAAAATATAGTATCGTTGAGTAAGTATCCCATAACACAAGTCTCGAACTAACTTTGGGGCTAGCTCAATCTGTGTGATTTGTCCCTATATATTTATTTATTTATTTTATACTAGCTGTTCCCCGCGGATCCGCCCCGCGTGGGACTCGGTTATATCGCGCCCAAAAGTAGCCTGTGCTTGATTTCAGGTCATTATCTACATCCCTACCAAATTTCATCACAATCGGTCCAGCCGTTTAGCGGTGAAGAGGTGACAGACAGACAGACATACTTTCGCATTTATAATATTAGTATGGATTTTTACCAACTACAGAAAAGCCCAATGGAGATTTATCATAATGTCAGTTCTATTGTGCCTACTACTAAGCTCCTCATTAATTCAATGGTTTAATTAATAAGTACATTTAATAGTGTAGTGATCAGTCTTCATTAAAAGTGCATCAATCTTCAAGAGACTGGGATTAATCTCTTTAATGTGTCTTCTATTTTTGTTTAAGTAGTGCTCAAAAACTCAGTATAAAACATCACAACAGAACATTTTCGTGTATCATTATTTTTGCCAAAAAAAAGAACAAAACCGACTCCAATTACTCAAGTAAAAAGGATGAAATAATTAATAAATTGTTGTTTAATTATGCATCATTATCTAAATGAAAAATGCTAATAAACGAGCGAGCAGCGAGCGAGTCAACGAATTCATAAAAAGCAGGATAGGAATTTCGCAATAATAAAATGTCATCGAGTTTGGGCTCGTTAACTAAGCCTACAATAACGGTTTTTTCTACTACAGAATAGATAAGCAGAGATGGAAAGTGGTTACCGTTTTCTATAGACGCCTGCAACACGCTGACCCTGCTGGAGCCAAAAGGGAAATTTTTGATAAAAAACTTGATAAATTTGTACTGACTGGGGATCGAACCTTAAACTTTCAGATTAGCGAGCTTTTTCACTACCAGTTTATCCTATTAAAGATATATTATACGGCATTTTAATGCAAGGAAAAACACACTAACGATCCTAAATTAAAACTGTGTTGTTCAACATAGAAAACTTTCTTTTTTATCTCGTTCGAGCCATTAATCAGGCTGTACGGAAACTTCTAGAAAATAAGAAAACTTCCCTTTCACTGGAATTAAAATCTAGCGAGGCGGCTATGGAGGTTAAGTATACAAACTCACTGTTACAAGTATATTTAGACAGTAGCTATACTTGTATACTGCCTGTCGATTCTGTAAATTTAAAACAACAACTCGCTCGTGTAAAGTGAGTTTCGAAGTGACGGGGAAATCACCTTACTGAATACCACAATTTAACGTCATCTCATACAAAATCTTACGTCCAAACAAGTTCATCTCGCTGACACGCTTGCAAGAGTAGTGCTGGTATTGATTCAAATTTTCAACCGAGTTTTTAAAATGCCGATCAAGAAACTCCCAGTGGGTTCAGATTCGAAGTTTAAAATGAAATCTTACAGAATCACACAGCTGCTCTGTTTGTCTTGCCTGTAATGTGATAAGATAAGATAAGATAAGATAATCCTTTATTTGTAATAAATAGGGTACAATGTGATGTTCATAATAACAATTTAGAGTCCTTAACCTATTTAGCCATTGTCCACAGCATGCAAAAATTCATACAAATTGATAAAAATAAAAACATCCATTAATTCATAAGTAGGTAGTTAAGTACATATAATTGCAAACAAAACTAATCTATGCATCGTCATTTAAAAATTCGTCTAATGTATAGTAACTTTTTTCCAGCAACCAACTTCGTAAAGATGATTTGAATTTATTTAGCGAAAGATCTTTTATTTCTGCTGGAATTTTATTATAAATTTTACTGCACATAACAGAGCAGTTATTGCTAAACTTTTTTGTTTTTGGAACTACATCAAGAATAATCCTATTTCTATTTCTGGATGACCTCTGATAGAAGTCTTTTGCCTGAACAAAATACTGAAAATTCATTTTAACAAAAACACTTATTTCAAATATGTATAAGCAAGGAACTGGTAATATTTTTAACGATTTAAAATATGGTCTGCAAGAAACATCAGGTGCTATGTTGCATATTGATCTGATACACCTTTTTTGTGACAAGAATATTTTTTGTATGTTAGTCCCATTGCCCCATATCATTAAACCATATCTAAGCACAGACTCAACATAAGCAAAATAAGTCGTTACGGCTGTTTTCCTATTAGAAACTTTATTTAACTTGTATATTGCGTACACAAATTTATTAATTTTACCACTAACAGTGTCAATATGTCCCTTCCAATTCAAATTTGAGTCTATTTTTATCCCTAGAAATGTCGCATTCGTAGCGTTCCGTAGAATTTGTCCGTCATAATTTACGTCAATACATTTATGTTTAAAATTATTAAAATTCATAAGTTTAGTTTTAGATATATTTATTTTTAAATTATTTTTATTAAGCCAATTCTCTAATATTTCTAAATTTATTATTGTGTATATTTTACTGCATTTTTATTAGTACTTACCCACCAGTTCATGCAAACTACTGCCGGTCGGCGCCCGCTCACTACTCTTAGTCTCAGCATGCTCGACACCATTAGCACACATATTCCTTGCGACACGTGTTCCACTTCTACACGATTTTATTGCAAATTTTATTTTTGTACCTTTTATCCAAATTAGGCACAAAACACTTTTATTTTTTATACATTTACATCGCTCACTAGATATTAGTTTGACTCCATTTCCAGTGCAAACTGCAAGTGATAGCGTTTTTATTTAAATTATATAAAATAATTGTGATTAGAATTCGAAGACTTATGCATCATCATTTCAGTGGTTTGGTGGAAGTTAAAGGTGAAGGAGGTACATTGGTCATGCATGAGTCTTCCAACCGACCATGCACACCCTGGGGTCAGAGTTCTTCAAAACCGCCTCTCGGCAGAATTCGCGCGCATTTGACGCCATGCATTTTTTATTGTCTATGGTAAATACTATGAATTAAGTTTAGGGTTAAGAATGGAGTCATAAGGGGAGGGTTTTATAATGTTACTAACTGCACCTAGTGGAGTTACCCACACAAGGTATCAGTTATCTTCATAACAAATCTTATGAAAAATGGCCAAGCTGTATAAGTGTGAAAAAGTTAAAACTATACAAACTTTCCTCTTTATAATTGAGTAGGATTGGTTGTATTAAGGACTATTGCGATACCTATTTATTTTTCTTTGAATAAGTTGAGTAGTTAGTTTTACAGCAGACTATAAATACAGATTACACTGCTTGGCAAGATCCAAGGCAGAAGGAGGCCTGGACAAAGAATTTCTTGACTAAACAACCTATGTCAATGGTATAATATGATAACGCGATCCCTATTCCGAGCGGCTGTCTCAAAGGTGCAGGTCGCATTGATGGTTGCCGACCTTCGATAGAAGATGGCACCGAAAGAAGAAGATAAATTCAGACTATTTTATTTATCAGATCAGATAATGTAGGTACTTAAATATGGCGAGAAGAAGTTGATTACACGTACGTGCTAACATGTCGGTTTAAAGCTAACTCCTCTTCAAACATATATCATAAGAAAATATATAGGTAGATACCAAGTTGGCGTACAAAAAGAATCCTTATAGAGTAGGCAATAAGAAGGTTGATTATAAAGTATTTAGATACACTCTCCGAACTTTTACCTTAAGGCATATAATATGCAAATCGTTTTCCTACTGTACAACTTCCGGAATTAAGTTATTATACGTGAATGCACTATTATAAAGGGAATAATAAATCTTCACGACACGTTCTGAGTCGTTCTGAATAAATTACCTCGTTTTATACATCTGTGATAAATTAGTCTCAAGTCACAGACTTATAAATACTCCAGACGTAGTCCAACAACACAAGTGATGACAAGCGAAGGGCGTTGCGTTTGTCATAGCTTTCACACGCGTTTCAAATAAAATGAAGCTAGCGCTAATTGCCATTATGTATCGCCACCCCACATAGATGGCTTTATTTTTCGATTTTTACTATAAAAAGTATTTAACAAATTACTTTGCGTGCTTTCGCCACCAATTAGATCATACAAACTATTGCCGGCCGGCGCTCACCCACTACTGTTAGTCCCAGCATGCCCTTTTAACTATGACTTCCGCAGAGTATCGCCTGAAACATTTCCTATTAATTTGATGACGATTTGTCTGTAGTTCTTATAAGTCTGTGTTCCAAATATTGCTTTAGTCTAATTAATTAAGGCGTTCATATTTTTGCTGAAATATTAACTATGAAAGGAAATGCAATATCTACGAGTAAATTGATTTGTATCCTTATTCACCTATTATAAATTCATCTGTATTTTAATGACCTTCGAGGTTCTCATGTAAGTTAAGGATACTATCAAAAAAGTTGCGCGAGGATTTCCGATAAGCTCACTTACATAAATTGTTTTATTTTTTTGGAAGTGGCGCTAGTGAGGCTGCAGGAGGAGCCTCAGTTTCCATAAGCAAATACTTTCAAATGCCATAAAGATAACTACTATAGTTTCATTACATTAAATTATACCGATAAATCTACTACTGTTCTAAATAAACGCCTACTTTCTCTAAGCATTGGAACAATAGGGGTCATAATTAGTCAGTTTAAGCCCACATAATGTTCAAATAACGTGTACACTTACCCTTACTGGCATAAAAGGATACAAAGCGGTGTTCTTACACTTTAAGACAAATAATTGTATTCAAATTTTTGAAGTGAAAACTTCTTTAGGCGCGTTGAAATGACATTGACATTTTTGAAATGAAGAAAAATTGGACTCGCGACACCGTTACTCACATCTCAAACATATTCACATAATTAACTTTTCACTTCTGTCGTTCTCCTGGTGCCGGTGATTTATATGATAGGTAAATTTAGTTTTCGTTCAAAGTAGGTATGTAAAAAGTCATTCCAAAAATCTAAAACTTTTTAAGGCTTATTTAAATTTATAAAAACTTAAGTAAAAATGTTTAGATATAATATTTACAGAACTTGACGTGATTTTTATTACTAAGTAAAATATAAATATAAGAATATTTTATATAATAGTTAGTTTCAATTATTGTTATTATTTTATAATTTAATTATAGATAAAATATATTGGTATTATATCACATAAAAAAAATTCCTTTAATTTACAAAATTTATTTTTTGTACAATATAGTTATAAAACAACAGCAAATGTCGTACAGTAACCGTGTTAACACTAAAATGTATTGTAGTAAAAAATATTTTTATCGTAAAATTATTAAATATTTTTTTAACAAGTATTTTATCATCACGGTGGAAATTTATCATAGTGGTCGTGACTGTGGCTGTGACTACAGTTTCTTGTCTAGTAAATGATGATTTTTTCTTATTTTGTAAAACGTGATAGTTATTTTGCCTGCCAGTGTAATGTGTAAGGAAATTGCGACGCAGCGTTCCCACGAACCGCACAAAGCATTTGTCGGGAGGTGTATGTTGCAGGAAAATACAGGAATACGCACATTTTGGTTATACACTAACTTTAGACATGCAATTCGGGTTTCAAGTTGTTCTCTCTCTCATCCTTACCAGGTGATTCCTCGGCTGACTGCTTCGGAGCCCAGGGTCCGCTTTTCTGCTTTTTCTCCACCACTTCGCCCGGTCTTCGGCGTCCTTAGTTGTGAGACCATTAGCACGCATATTTTTTACGTCGAGCCAGAATTTTTTAGGGTTGCCCCTTCTAGCTGGCTCTGGCGGAGGCATAGTTAGACACTTGTTCCTAACGTAACTTGCCAATTCCTGTAAAACATGGCTGTTGGGTAAATTGCTATTTGTGCATAAGGCTATGTATTGTACATGGCTAGAAATCCACCCGCTAGCACAATCAAATGTATTTCAAAAATACTCAAATACAAATTGAATAAATAAATAAACTTAATAATAATTGCTTGACCTAAAGGTTGACTATTAGATAATGATTTTAGCATTAAGTCCGCCTATTGTATTTTTACAATAAAGATAAATAAATAAATTTGAATGTTACGTATTTATACTTACTGCGATGGCTCGATGATCCAAAGTGGATTCTAGCCTCCGACATAAGATTTCTTCACTTCAGTTACGCTGGCAACGCACTTGACCGATTTTGATGAAATTTGGTAATGATATTGTTAAGGACTAGGAGTCAAACATATGCTACTTCACGAGCGGAGCCACGGGCTACAGCTAGTATACTATATATGTATCTATTTAGTTTTTTTAGAATCGTCTGAAACTTTAAGTGACAATGGATATTTTAAAATGAGGTCGGAAGTTTCCGAATCATTTTACTTAATTATATACTTCATCATTGGAATAAGTAGAAAAATATACTTTATTCGGATTCGTATTAGGTATTTATTTTTATTTCAAACTATTTAAAATCTATAATGGGTACAAAAAATTAGGTATTCAAGAATTATGCCTGATTCTTCACTACAACTGCGACACAACAGTAATTAAGGTTACTCACCTCAGTTAGTGTAATTTATTCGATCGCTTGTTGCTAAAATATCGTCAATATAAAGGGAAAGTGAGCCGTAATGGCTGTGTTACAAACGCGCATATTGGCTGATAAAACTTGTATTATTGCTTCATTGACACCAAATTTTTATAGGTTTTTAACTAAATTTAAATTACAGGTAATCTAAATGACCCATTATGATTTCCATTTCCTATTAACTATAATCTTTTGAAAAAAAAAAAACTTTTCTATTCGATAACACGGTTCAAATTAAGGTGATACCTCGGTGAACACTAGCGCCACCGTCATTTAAAAATCATTACTCACTGAAAACACAAGTTATCAAAAATCCCTCTGCTGTAATATTATAATTCCTTATAGTTACAAATTGCATTATTGCTTAAAACGGCCACTTTTAGCAGTTTGTAACTATATGGAACTATAATTTAATAATTCAATATGATTAAACAGCAGAGGGATTTTTGATAACTTGTGTTTTCAGTGAGTAATGATTTTTAAATGACGGTGGCGCTAGTGTTCACCGAGATATCACCTTAAAAACCATAGATTTAAAAAAAAGCGTAGAGACCGCACGCGATTCGAATTTTTTTGTTGATGACTGTCCTTGTATTGATTCTAAAACCAAAAATAAAATAAGGAAATAACGCTACTTGAAAACTGCTCTAGTATTAGTCCAAAGTCAGAAGTTAATTAGAGGTTTCAAAAAAGCTTGTAACTAGGATGTGCAAGATCAATTGACCCTGTAACTATGAGGATGTTAATGAATCCAAAGCAAAATAACGTCAAATAAACCACGGCTGTGGCTGTGAGGTTTTTTTATACAACTTAGTAAGCAAACAGGCATATAGCCTACCTGATGGTAAGTGGTCACCTTAGTTCAGAAGTTTCACGTGAACATTGCCAATCCTTAATCAATCTTTTATCAAGCTGATGCTTTTAGCATTAAGTTCGCCTATTATGCTATACAACTGTATTTTGTACAATAGTTTAAATAAATAAATAAATCTTTTCATGCGCTTTTCACAAAACATTTGTTATAACAATACAAGAGCTTACAGGGAATTTCTTCAGTAAATAACAATAAATTATTATATGCGAATTAAATTTAATCTTCGAAAACGCTTAACAAATAACTAAATAGAAAGATTCTTTAAATCAACTAGAAATATTTATGTTTTAATTTATGTAACAAGCAGCATTTTGCTCCATCAATGCAATCAGGCGCATCAACATTAGCGTCGGAACAGTCCATTTTGGGTGTCAGATGTATACAGACTCCTCCACGTTCATCGCAGGTCACTTCAATCGGGGCTGGTGGGCCTGAAAATATTTTTTTTTTTATTCACTGAACATTCCTCTCTGTGTTACACGAACACATTTGCAATATACACTACACGTGTAGAATTCTTAGCGTATTAAACCACTATCAAGCGACACCTTCTGCCAAACATAACCAAACTGCATATACTTGTATGCGTGTATTTTTTGCTTGTGTTGGATAATTTTGTCATGTAGCGAAGTATTTGAGAAATGCGTTAGTGTTAAAGTAGTACTTATTGTATGTGTTTACTCCGCGCGCGGAATGTGGCAGACTTTTTCATATGTACAACTTGTTCGTAACTGAAGGCAAAATATCTCCAAATATTGGTACAATTATTTGCTCGCACAAGAAATCGTAACAATTACCTTAAATTTTTTAAATAAAATATGTAGAAAAGTAGGATTTTACCTCTAAGGTCACCCATAGAAGGAGTGGCACCTTTGCTCGATGCTGTAATAATAAGTTTAAAAATATGTAGTTACTTATGATTATGATGTACACATAAACACATAAAGAAAAAATTGGTCTTTACTACCGCATATGATGATACCTGGGGGCTTAGCCAAAGTCACAATCGCAAAACGTTAACGAGGTACGACAAGAACAAAATGTATGGAATTGACATAAGATTGACCACGTGATTTACCGCTGCATGTCAATCCCATACATTTTATTCTTGTCGACATTCGTAAGCGTTCAGAAATTGTCACTTGGCTAAGGGGGCTGTACCTCTAGTATGAGATTTTATAAACACAGACGCTAGCGACTGCGTTAGGATTTTGTATGGAATTTCTTAGGTACCTTACTATCCACCAGAGGGGCTGTACAAGTTTGTCATACAAAATGGCTAATACAGTCGCTAGCATCTGCGTTTATTAAATCTCATACTAGGGGCTACTGCTGGAAACACAATAGTGGTGTGATGGGAACTTTTGAGCCAAGTACAATTAAAAGTGGCATTTTTAATTAGCTTATTGTATTTGACGGTACTTTGTTTTGGTTTTTATGATTGTTCGAGCGTTAAAATTTCATATTTTAGATGTTTCTATGAAGCTCGTTATAATAATTCAGAAAATTAATGACGGATGTTTTAGTTAAAAGATTGGTAAAAACCTATTTTCAACATAAGAGCTGTAGGCATTTTTGCCTCAAATTGTTGAAAAGTTGTTTTTCTACTCTGAAAGTCAGTCACGTTATTGATTGGAAAAAGAGTCTAATTTTAATGATTGTGTTTTAAAAGAGAAAACTTTTTTTAATATTAGATTCATTAAAAAATTTAACTTAAAATTAAATAACATATCTTTTTACATAAATTAAACTATCTTAAGTATTAGGTTTATTATCATCAATATATATAATAATAATCAATGCCACTTTATTTTGTAATTTTATAACTCAAGAACGGGCTCACCTATGCAAACCAAATGTTTACGCTTTGTTCGGACTATTTTGTAGATGGTTTATGTGAAGTTTGCACAAAATCGGTAGAGTGGTTCTTCATTTATTTACTTTATACCTACGTAGAAAAGCACGAAACGGGCCGCTAGTATAAAATAAAAAAATTAACATCATAATACAAAATAAAATATCACTTACTTTCAGCAAATACCAAAGCAGAAAGAACAACAAGGAAAATATATTTACACAACATTTTTTAAATGAATATGTCTTAAAGAACCGTTATAAGGTCAATGCTCAACAGCAGTCACTTATTCACTGATGCAGGATTGCAATGAACGTATTTATATATTTAAGAACTCGTGTAAGTATGTTAATTTGTCTCAAAATGTCCGATAAAATAATTGTATCCAAAAACCTATGAAAATAAAACCGGCCAAGTGCGAGTTGGATTTGGGCACGAAGAGTTAAGTATCATTTTTTATATGAAGCAGCAAAAAAGAAACGTTTGTATGGAAGCCCCACTTAAATATTAATTTTGTTCTGTTTTTTTAAATATTTTTATTTCGTGATAGCAGCACCATAAATATATCATCTGAAAAAATTTCAACTGTCTAGCTATTTATCCTTACTAATATTATAAATGCGAAAGTCTGTCTGTCTGTCTGTCACCTCTTCACGGCTAAACTGCTGGACCGATTGTGATGAAATTTGGTAGGGATGTAGTTAACGACCTGAGGTCAAACATAGGCTACTTTTGGGCGCGATATAACCGAGTCCCACGCGGGGCGGAGCCGCGGGGAACAGCTAGTATATAATATATATGTAGTTCATGAGATACAGCTTGGTGACAGATATGGACTGTATAGTCTTAGTAATAGGGTCCCGTTCTTAACCTTTGAATACAGAACCCTAGAAAGAGCTTGTTGTATTTTCAACTTGCTACAATTCCTTTAGAGCAAAGCTCTTTCAAATATTTGAAGAGTAATATTTGAGCATATGCAAGTCGCTTGTTTATTGTCGGATTATCTATAGATAATCCGACAATAAACAAGCAACTTTATGATTATTTCTGTTCTTATTTTTTACCCGACTGTTCCAAAACGAAGGTTATGTTTTTCGAGAGTATAAGTATGTATAATTGTTTGACTTGCTATGAGCTTGAACAGGTCGATGGGTTTAGCTTGAGAAGTGTCATTGATTCATTTTTACTGTGAAAGTGACACTGATATATCAAAGTAAAAACAAAATGTTGGATTTTTGGCGCTAAATTCAAATGTTCTACATTTAAATATTAGGTATTTTAATGCAGTCAAGTATTTTTTTAAATAATTAACTTGTTAATCTTAAAGAAGCATGAAATTAAGTCTTCTTTCTCCATCTATATAAATGTATGTATGTAAAGCAAGCGCAAAAAAGATAGTGTTAAATACAAAACCATTGGTGACTCAGTGTTTTCCCAATGATAAATAGGTACTACAAAATACTGATAACATTTAAATGAGTCAGATAACTCTCAGAATATTACGTAAGCTGAGACGGCAACCTTGACATAAAGTCTTGTGTAGAAAGATGATATTACCTAACAGTCCTTGTTCGTGATTCTTTTCAATAACGGTAAGTATATAAGTAAGTATATTGAATAAGTCTTGTTATTTTTTATTCGAATCGTTATAGTACCGTAATATAGTACCTATATAGTATTTTAACTTAGGATCTTACTGTTATGCAATACATAAATTCATAATTTTACTTCCATGAGTCAAACCATGCTTTCTTTTTTTTTTAATTTATTATTTTTAATTTATTTGTTGTCACTTTAATACTCTTTTTTAATTACTATGATTCACTAAATTTTTAATATCTATTATACAGCGTTAATACAATTCCACAGAACCCAACTGAAGACATAGCTCACAATATAAGAAAAGAATAGAAGACAAGATACATTTGACTATAGCTTAGAGTGGTACTTGTTTCAGAAACTCAGAGGATTTCCATTGTAATTCGAGAGGAAATTCAGCGTATTAGGTACCTTTTGACACCAAGGGGTAGTATTATATTTGAACAAATTTGGTTACTTATTATTTGTGTATGTAAAAATTTAGGTAATTTTATGCAGACGAAATCTTCAAAAAAAAAGTAAAAAAAAAAATATAACTACAACATTGATGTCGACATTTTCATTGAAAACTAAAATGTTTCTGTTTATTGACGAAAAATATTGATTGTCTTTAAGTAAACTTTCAGCATGCTTTGGAAAATTTCGAGTAATTTCTGTAAATACAATACTATAGAAAGACCTTTATTGCCTAAAGTTTACATAAGACTTAAAATTAAATAAAATTAAAAAAAAAAAGTAGGAAATAAAATTAGCACGCTTGTACAAAAATATGTATTAATAATGGCAACATTTAATACGCCAACAATTAATGGCAACCCTGCCTCCCCTCTCTCTCTTCTCTCACGATTGTAAACTTGTAATAAGCGTCTCAACAATAAAAATTCATTAAAAATATTTATTTTGTTATTTATTAACAAAATTGGTGCCGAAACTGTGTATTATATAGTGCGCAAGTAGTAGTGATGTTATCTCTTAAAAATTGCAAGTTTGTAACATATTTTCAAGAAACGTAAGTTGGCGTCGCTTGCTTGGTGCAGTTCGCCATTTTGATTTTCGCCTCTGACTGAAATTGCATGTTAGCGTGGCCGTGCTCTGCAAGAAAGAGACAGCAATATTTTCTGCCTGCACTACGCTGCCATAGACTTCATAACTTCTGTAATGTCAAAGTCAAGTCAAACAGTTGACAAATACTAACGTCAAAGACGCTTTGTTTACATACGCACGCAACGTTTTTTATTTGCAAATTGCAAACAAATAATTGGCAAGTTTTTTTTTGCTTTGGCTTTGTGTTAATATAATCTAACATGCCTAATACCGAAATGGAAAGCACCGGCGACTTATCATTGAAAATAAAGAAAATAAATATTTGCATGGGCCAATTTAAAGGACAGATAACACGTACCAAAAAATTTGCTAGAGAACAACAAGACCAAGTACTGGTGGACCTTGATGCAATCAAAGTTAGTATGGAAGAATTACAGAAGGGATGGCAAAACTACAAAAACTACCTCACAGAAATAAGAGCTACTAACAGGTGAAAACAAATATGATGATGATGACCCTACTGAAGATAGATATTTTGCTACATTATCTGAGTTGAGGAGTTTGTTGCGTAAAACTGAATCACCAACAAAAAAGGATGATCAAAATGGAACAGTTCAACGTGCAAACAAATTACCACAACTGGATATTGCCCCATTCGATGGATCGGACATCACACAGTACACAGCATTCATCAATTTATTTCTAGCGGTAGTTGATAAGGATCAAAACCTAACTTCAGTACAAAAACTCTTCTATTTGCGAAAGTTTCTTAAAGGTAAAGCTTTGTTATTAATTGATAGTTTACCATTAGTTGATAATTCATATGTACAAGCCCTTGAGTTATTAAAAAATAGATTTGATAATAAATGCCTATTGATTACACATCATGTAAATGCAATTCTGGACTGCCAGCCAAGTTTAAAGGGTACTTCCTCTGAATTAAGACAAATTATATCTATTGTAAAACAGAACTTAGGTGCATTAAAAAGTTTGGGTCAAGAAATACAGCATTGGGATATGATTATCATTCCCATTGTATTTCGAAAATTAGATCATTTTTCTTGCAGGACCTATCATAATGAACGCAATCAAAAATGCCTACCTACGTTACAAGACTTATTAGAGTTTTTAGAGAGAAGAGCAATGAGTATTGAGGAATCACAAGTATCCGCTGGTAAGTTTACTAAATCATTTACTCAACCTAATTCAAAAGCTACTAGTTTATCTAATGTCTATGACATAAAAACAAAACAATGCATATTTTGTAAGGAACCCAGTCATAAAATATTTGCTTGTAAACAATTTCAAGCACTGGGTACAGATTCGAGAATCGAGTTTGTCGATACAAACAAATTATGTAAAATCTGTCTCAATCAGCATACCAAAAAATGTAATTTTCAATTTAAATGTACCTTTTGCAAAAGTGAAGATCACAATTCATTATTGCATCTTGAAAAATCCGTATGCAATTTCAATAACATTAATAAATGTATGGTATTATTACCTACAGTAAAGGTGCGTTTTCAAAAGTATGATGGTTCTTATGTAACAGCCAGAGGCATAGTCGATTCTGGCAGCCAAGTTTGCCTAATAAAAGAAGGTTTAATAAATAAATTAAAAGTAGATACATTCAATCACAATTTTAACATTACAGTAATTGGTCAAATGCAGAAGTCTGTAACCAAAGCTGTCAATTTATTAATGTACTCTACTCATAATAACTATAGTTGCAATGCAATGTTTTCTGTGGTTGACAATATTACAACATACCTTCCACAGACAAAATTTGATACACATAAATTAATAATACCAAATTCAATTGCATTAGCCGATGATGAATTCAATATCCCTGGTGAAATATCATTTTTATTGTCAGCTGATATATTTTTTAAAATATTGTTGCCAGATCACCCTAAATGAGGGAAATTCAGTTTTGCTAGCTACTAAATTATGTAATTCACAGGAACATCAGAGTACTGTTATTGATTATTGTAATAAAAATAGTGTTAGCTTCAAATACATTCCAAGCTATTCACCGAACTGGGGCGGACTTTGGGAAATATGTGTAAAAGCCGCTAAATATCATTTTAAAAGAGTAATTGGTAATCTAAATTTAACATATGAACAATTTAATACTATTGTAATACAGGTAGAAGCAATTTTGAATTCAAGACCGATAACTCAATTCACTAGTGATGTATCAGATTTTAGTTTTCTTACACCTGGTCACTTCTTGATAAATCAACCATTAACAGCATTTCCTGAACCTGAAATTTCTGACTGTAATATAAATAGTTTGCGTTTTTGGAAAAAATGTACAAAAGTCAAGCAAGATTTTTGGCGAGCTTGGCATAAAAATTATTTATCACAATTACTTAGTCGACCTAAATGGCACAAAGTTACTCCTAATTTAAAAGAGGGATTATTAGTATTATTAATAGATTTTAAAACGTCCCCTTTGCAATGGCCTGTTGCTAGAATAAGTAAACTCATAGTTGGTAATGATGGTTTAGTGAGAGCAATAGAAGTGAAAACACCAAATGGGTCAACTCACACTCGAACCATAAATAAGATAGCTGTATTGCCTATTTATGATTGATTTTAATTAATCATAAATGAGTAATACAATCATTAATCTTTGCACCTACTTTAGTATTAGACTAATTGTAACTTTTTTACTAGTTTTGTATACTTACCTACTTTAGTTAAGGGGGAGTTATGTACAAAAATATGTATTAATAATGGCAACATTTAATACGCCAACAATTAATGGCAACCCTGCCTCCCCTCTCTCTCTTCTCTCACGATTGTAAACTTGTAATAAGCGTCTCAACAATAAAAATTCATTAAAAATATTTATTTTGTTATTTATTAACAACGCTAAAAGATATTTCATCCATGTAAGCTTTAGACTGTACCTCTAGTTAATTAATGAAATAAATAGACGATGGAGTATATGTATAAATTTACTTGAAATAAATATTTATTTTATTTCTTTATTGTTTATTACATATTTATTTATATATTCATTAATTAGAAATAAAGAAATTGAGACTCTCGTTCACCTTTGTATCTTGTTTATTTTATTCTCCATCTATGTTTACCCTACTCTCTGTGATGTTAGCACACGTGATTAATAGCTCTCACTATAAATAAATTAGGACCTTATCAAGCGATCGCAGATGTTTGTTATAACTGAATTAGATTGGCTTAATGTATAGTTATGAATGTGTAACATAACATCTGGATTCCTTTATTAAATCTGCAGTTATTATGATAATTTTTGATCAATTAAGTCACTAGCTGTTGCTTGCGGCTCTGCCCTCGTGGGACATACTCATGTTGCAACCAAAAGTTTTCTGTTGACACCGGGTTCTTAAATATATCTATACCAAATTTAACCAAAATCGGTCCAGCAGTTTAGCCGTGAAAGTGTTACAGATAGACAGACAGAATTATGTACTTTGAATATTACTAGCTTTTGTCCGCGGCTTCGACAGCGTGAATTTCCCACGGGAACAGTGCTTTCACCCGGGATAAAAGTATCTTATATCCTTCTCAATACTTCTTTCTATGTGTATGCGAAATTTTAGAAAAAGATTAGATAAACATTGGTGCAGTAGATAGGGCGTGAAAACGAACAAACAAACTCACTATTGCATTTATAATATTAGTTAGGATTATGGAAATACTTCCATAATTGGTTTATGGAGAATAGCTCTATCCAGCACTTTCAGCAGAGATGGCTGTGTTTGTGGCGCAGTACGAATGATGGTATTGACGGACCACGGTCAATCAACCATGCACACCCTGGTGTCAGAGTTCTTCGGAACCGCCTCTCGGTTTCTGACGTGGTTGCTTTAACGACTACCAGATGTCAGCAGGGACCAACGGCTTTACGTGCCTTCCGAAGCACGGAATCATCTATTATTATCAGACAATCAGGTGATTCAAGCCTGCAATGTCGTAACCAAACTGGAAACAATTAAATAAAGTACGCTTCCCGTGGGAATGGAACCCACGACCCCTGGATCTACAGACAAACGCCTTAACCACTGGACCACGGTGGCAGTTCGTGTTTTAAGATATTGCCTCCATATAAGAAATTATTGAAAATCTGACCAAACTACGGAACCTCTTAAAAGCATATACATAAGGTACCTAAAATCGGCCGTGCATATCGAGAGAGGTCAGTGTAGAGACAGCGTCAAAAGTAGAGACTTAAGATACAGGTTTTTAAAGAATATTTTGCAAATTGATTATACTGAGCGAACCTCGAGCGAACCCAGAACCTCTAGCCTAGCTAGCGGGTTAAACCAGCCACGAAGGTCAAAAATACACAAGTATGTATAACATGTTCCATTGCAGTGTTAGTAACTAACGAGGTAGGTTGTTGTGTGTGTTGTGCTGTAATAAAGGTATTCAAGGAAAACGTACCCACATCTCACAATTTTTTTCACACATGCGGCGCGTCGGATTCGGGAGCTGCGCTGATGTTTATCTTGATTTTTTATGGGATTTTAGGAGCGGGAAAGCGTCGTATTTATTCGTACGGCTTCGGATCGGATTACAAAACATAATTGCTATGTAAACATGGTTCCTACGCTTGGTATGGCGCTCTAATCACGAACAAGTGGTCAATATCGCCAAACAACAATGTGTGTATTGTGTTCTGGTTTGAAAGGAAGAGGCAGTAAATTTTCTATTTTCAGTCACAAGTGAGTAGTAACATTCTCAAACTGCCCTCGATTTACTGACAAAGTAATTAATCAATCAATCAATCAATTTATTTGCAAAATGTAAAGTAAATAATAATAAAGACGTGCGGCACTCGAAGACTGCTGCGGTAAAGCTATTGCATAAAAAAATTTATCAACTTATGCAATAAGTACGAACGCTCGGCCGAGCTACATGGTCGGCGGAGTGGGGGGTGTTAGGTTTTATTTTCGTTACGGAATTTCTTGATTCGCTCGCCGCGCTCAAAGCTATCCATTAACATAAGTTAAGTATCTCATGGTATTAAAGAAAAACACAAGAGTATGTTACATACGTCATGTAACTTTAGATAATTTTCTTAAAATTTCTGATCTGCATTATAGAAAAAAGGACTAAAATAGCCTGTGGGATAATGCCCGTAAATTTTCAGACCAATATCATGATGTTGGTAAAGGGTACAAATTGAGTGGCCTGAGACGTGTTAGAAGTCTAACATGGAGGCAGAAATATAGAAGGATGTGGCATGTACGATTGCATGTACCGAAACGTAAAGAAAATTGCTCTTCATATTTGGATTATCTTATTATGACAGCTATTTATAAGGTATTCAGATTCTATATTGAGAATATACAATTGCATTTAAAACAATTTAATTGTATTTTGAAGAAAATTTCAAGGGATGTGAGTGCAAACTAATGGTGGCGGGCATGCTGACACTAACAGTAGTTGGTGGGCGCCGGCCGGCAGTAGTTTGCATAAACTAACTGGTGGCGGGAGTACGCAAAGTAATTTGATAAGTACTTGCAATTTAATTTAATTTTATTTCAGATATTTACTTTCAGTAAACATGTTACATTATATTTTATTATCTATACTAATTTATTTATTTATTTATTTAACTTTATTACACAATTGTAAACGGCGGACTTTATCATTATAGACGGGCAAAATTTTGACCAAATTATGATAATGATTACTTATATTATAAAGAGGAAAGATTAAGTTGTTTATTTGCATCGAATAGGCTTCGAAACTACTGAACGGATTTAAAAATTATTTCACCGTTGGAAAGCCACATTACCCTGAGTGGTATAGGCTATGTGTTTATCATGGGTTACAGGGTATCAGGGTAGACTACTAGTTTCAAATAAAAAAGTAACAGTACATAAAGCGTAAAGGCTTACCAAAATTCACTATAAGACTTTTATAGAAGACTTAAAATTTCAACCAATTTTCTACGATCCTTGGCCATAGCACTCGTTAGTCGGAGTGAGTTTCTATGTAGGGTATCATCTTTGCGACATATGCTCGACCCGGGTACTTGGCGCTTGCCGGTAATTCGTTTTGAGTGAAGTGAAAAAATATGACCCGTAAAGTTATTACGAGTTTATGAGACAAAGAAGATGTTTTAGACATTTTGGTAGCAATTTTTTCTTTAGAATATGCTTAAAATGGTGAAATGAGGGGAGATATTTTATGGGGTGTAAAAGTGTTTGTTTGCACTTAGTCATTTTATTTTATTGTAGAGTACACGATGCTCATCTGTAGGTCGACCGCCTATCTCGATTCTTTCCTCTCGTAATGACTACTTGTATAGCTTTCGCCACATTTCGCTCCGTTTTACGCACAAAACTAAAAAAAAAAATTTTTTTTGCCAATGTTAACAAAAATTTTTTTTAAGCGTTTTGTGCTTTAGACGGAGCGAAATGTGGCGAAAGCGATACAAGTAGCCATTACGAGAGGAGAGAATCGAGATAGGTGGTCGACCTACTGGTCCACTGTCTGTCACTATGTAATATTCAATTTACTATATTGATCATGATTCTTACTTTACACTGGTTAGATTGGATATATATAGGGATAGGTCGATGTCTCTTTGTGGAAGAAATTATACCTCGTATTAAGAAACGTTGTTAGGCCTATTTTAGTTAAAATGTGTTTCGTCTCGTTCTTTCTCATGAAGTGACAGGTAAGAGAGATAGAGTCAAAACATATTTTAGTTAAAATGGGCTTATCAAACTTTTCTTAATACGGCGGTAGGTATCTCTCTGTGTCGTCTTAGCGCTTTTCTAGGTACATCCTTAGCATGTTGCTTCGAAGCCCAGTTTTACTGTGAAGTAGTGAATTCAGTTAAAATATGAGAAAAAGATATTTGAATCATATTTGATGGGACAAAACAAAGATATTTGCTCTATACACAAAATAAATAATGGAGACACCTTTCATGCGTAATGTTGAAATAGGGTGAAATGTTTCTTGTTTGAATTATTTTGATTGGTTATAAATTTGTTTCACTTGTATTTTTTTTCCCTTCGTCCACTTTGGTAACTAAATTTACCTAACCAGTTACAAGAGAAGATTTTTTTTTCGCTGTTTGGTAACTGGTTGTGAAAGAAGAATTATTTTTTCCATTATTGCTTTTTGTCATAATAAACATTATATCAATGAGCCGGCTGTCCTGATACAGATTTTAAACTTAAAAGGAAGGTCCAATTTTTTTATGATTTTATTGTTTACTACATAGATTTAAAAAAAAAATTGCGTCACTTAAGATAGATGTAACATATGACATTAAATGTATGGGAACCTAGCGCGCCGTTTGCGGGGGGTAAGGACTGAGGTAAGGGAGGGTAGGAGGGGGGTCCGTCATCAAATACACACATTATAGAATGAGTTCACAAACTTTTCTTATTGCAAAATCAAACAAAAAAGACTTTATGACACAGGATTAAGGCTTAGTACAAATGCACTGTATTTCCACTCTGACCAACTAAGCAGTCTGAGCCTGTTAGACCCAGGGGTCGTGGGAGCTTATTTAGTTGTTTCCAGTTTGGTTAGGACATTGCAGGCTTGAATCACCTGACTGTCTGATAATAAAGATGATTCTGTGCTTCGGAATGCACGCTAAGCCGTTGGTCCCAGCTGCCCTCTGGTAGTCGTTAAAGGAACCATGTCAGAGGCCGGGAAAGCCTTCCGACGAATTATGACACCAGGGTGTTTGGCCGATTGACCGTGTTGCCTACACAAAAAGATGAGTCTGAGCAGGAAAAGTTTCCATGTATATTCTCGAGCAATAGAAAAAAGTTCACATTCGTAAAAAAGTTCGAAGTGTACGTACGGTATTGCCGTTTGTAATGTTCGAGCATAGGTTTTGTTCTGGTCTGGAGATAAAGATACCTTCTCGTTCTCAATACGACTGTTTACCAAGTACATACTATTTTTTATTTATAATTACTAATATATATGAATAAATATGACACATACGTCAGACGTCAATCGCTTCATTGAACCATGATTAATAGCGTACCCTGGGCTCTGAAGCGTAAGCTGAAGATGCAACCGGAAAAACCGGGAAAAACACGCTAGAGCGAAGATATAAAAATAAATATATAGTATATTATCATAATATAAAATAAGGCCGGGAAAGATGAGCACACAGTTACTTTAGCCTATTTACGCTCTTGATACCACAGAATAGATAATAGTACTGATACATGGAGTATCACTAGCGTGATATTACTAGTAATTACTATTATTTTTTGTTATGTTTGAATACATGATCTAATTAAATAGATAGACAGGAAAACAAAGCCATTTCATCCTTGAATTTATATTTACCTACTTATAGATGAGTGTATTTACAATAAAATTCTCTTTTGAAATTCTGACTGGAAAATTAGTATGAATTTATGCCCGACATATGTCTTATCTATTAGTCACAATTTACTTAATTTCCATAAACTAGAGTAACATTATAAAATTATTTTTACTTGCTCTTTCAAATAACAGCACTGAATATGATAAACTGAACTAATCTTAATGAGCTGATATCCATAGGTCATCTAGGCTATGGCCAAATGTTAAGTACCAAGTCTGTTAATAGATTTGCAGTTTTATCAGAAAATTGCGTTGTTGCAGTCAGAGCAAGAATCTTGGAGCGCGGTAGTGGCACAGCAGCATATACATAAGCTTCAAATTTAGAATGTAATTAATGTTTAGTATATAACCCAAGGGAAAACTAAAATATTTTGCAATTTCGGTACAGTTTTCTAGATACACCAACTGCATAAATAACTTTGTAATCCCATATAAATATATAGGATAACAAAGTTACATTCGCAGTGAACGAATCAGTGTACCTGCATACTTATACTTCGCCCGCGTAATCAAGAGGTAATATGTATGTCGTAAAGTAGTTTTGTAATCTACAAAAAGAAATGAGATACCATCAAAAACAAAACTTATGAAAATTCCAAGTCTCGCTTAGTTGTTCTACCATCAAAAGTTATGAGATCCATGTAATACCAAGCCGGTTAATTTATTCAGTCCCTTCTTAAGCGGACCTCTTGTCTTCGGTTATCACTATCCTATATCCCTTTGTAAGCTTAAATCTTTAAAACTTCGCAACGGATTTTGATGCGTTTTTTTTTATAGATAGAGTAATTTAAGAGCAAGGTTATTATGCCTGTGCAAAGTCGGGGCGGGTCGCTAGTTGCATAATAAGCTAACCTAATAACATCTTATAGTGACTATATCCATATTAAAAATCTGTTATGTTTTAAATAACCAGGACGACTTGCCAATCGCACGAAACCATCTAATTAATTATAATTAATAGGTATGTATCATTCATTAGTGAGATAATAATGTGTTTTCACGCGATGGCCATATATATATTTTTCAGTGACAGAGACACGATGTTCTATGCTTATCGTCACTCTAAAAAGTAATAACTCATTCCATTTGTATAATTATTACGTCTATTTGTTGCCATTCTGACATGACAGCAGGCAAATTTAGTGAAGTAACAGATTCGCATAGCATCAATATATCGAGAATACGTTGAATTATTATTGTTATTTTTTTATTGGTTTTTATTAATATTTGATTTCAATTCACTATTTAAATTTAATCATAATGTAAGGTTTATATCTGTATGGGCTAGCATGGTCTGACTGAAGAATTCTATTTATTAAACTATTAAATCACAAACAATGCATTGTCAGTTCCGGAGTACTAGTTTTGGCGGTGGTGGTAATTAGCCAGACTCAACAAGATAAGTATATCATGAAACAATATGAAAAAATAACCAGAAGTCGAAGCAAACAGGAGCAAGAGCGAAATAGCCTGAGATGACTGGTTTCACTTGTGATTCCAGAATGCCGGTCAGGTTCAAGAGTCAGGTCTATAAAACCATCAATAGAACTGTCCGCCGCACTGGATGTGTGAAATATCGCGGAAAGACCGCGTTAGAAACTCCCACCACGTTCGGGACAGCCTTCATGTCCATGACATAGCAGATAGATAGCTTCTAAATAGTGGCCTGCGATGGTACGATCACGTCTCGTGGAAACAGGTGTCTTGACCATGCCACCTCCCCGGAGCTTGGTATGGTAGAAGGGGCAAACCCTACGCGTGCCGGTTTGACGTCGTGGGGCATATTAGTCATGCTTGATTTAACGTTTTCAAGTTGCTTGCATAATGTATAGTGGCTTCTAAAGTCAATATATTGTAGAGCTAATATTTAATAGCTGCTGTAATGTTTTTTTTGCCGTCCGTTTCCTTTTTTGATTATTAATTCATATCAAGTGGGTAAAAGCCCAATTCACCCTGCACACTCTTGCGTCACAGAGGTCATTGGACCCTCTAAGGCCTGACATAATTGTTTTGATATTTTTTTTTATATACTAATTTTGTCTGTAGTTAGACTTATTTCTCCCCCTCTACCCCTCACCCATATATTTTCCAGGCATTAGGTGTTTTCCCCACTAATACCCCTAGAGCTTTTTCACAGCTTAACCTATTTTCATTGAACATTTTATTTTGTACTGTGGACGTGATGCGTTTATTCTTTTCCCTTTTTACCCCCACAAGTTACAAACGACTTAACCGATTTTCATAAAACATATATCTAAAAACACTCGCACATAAGTCACCGTTAATACAAAAAAAACTAAACTGAAATCGCTTTATCCATTACTACAGACAGATAAAATAAAAAATAAAATAAAAAATAAAAATAGCCTTTATTCTATCACAATTTTTCAATATAATAGGATTTAACAGTAAATTAATAAAAATGTTTTTTATTTATTATTTCATGCACTATTAATATTTGGGCAATTTAAATATGTAATAGATTGCAATTAATTTGTATATATTAATTTCAATAAGTTATTTAATTAATTAATTTATTTTACAGACAGATACGTCAAACTTATAATACCCCTCTTTTTGGGTTAAAAATAACGTGCCACTATTATGATTTTGTAGTCCAAGGGACTTTGAAAATCCAATTATCTGATTTTTCTTAACCATCTCTCTGGGTTTGACGTTAAAACCCACGTCTAGTTTTACTTCAACAGATGTCACAGGGAGATAAGAAAACCAGGCATTTCGTTTTTTCTTTTCGATCCCGAAGATTGTCATATAATAAGTAAACATTTTTAGTAAGACGTTACAAACAAGAATAATTGGCATCTTCCGGAATTTAATGGTAACACTAGCAATATCGGAAATTGGTTTCTTCATTCATTTCCCGTTGACATTTACCTACAAGAATTATGTTGATAATTTAACCCGAATTTTACTCCAAACTTGCCTTCTAACTTCGTTTATCGATACTTAACAAAAGAAACGTAAGAGCAACAACACTATGCTTAGCACATGTTCTTGACTGAATAATATTTTTTTCATTTAAAATAGCGTTGAATGTGCTGTAGTATTTTACATAATATAAGGCTTTAACTTGTATAAAACGTAAAAAGAAGTATCAGGAGAACTCATATTTGGATTTATACAATTATTTTTACATATTGTTTTTTAATTCATAATTTTTAATTCATAATTTTAAAGGCATAATAATTGTGAAGGCATAAATCGGCATTAATACCCAAAATTGATTTTTTTTGTTGTCCTTGTATATACTCCGCAATAGACATTAGTAGACTGTGAACCCAAGGATGGCATACATGTAAATATCGTGTATGAGTGGTAAGACAGTTTAGCTTGTCATGCTACTTCTATTAGAGCCGCGTTCCTAGTTCTATGGTTTACTATGACTATAAAACATATTTCATATATATATTTTCAGTAACATTACTAATATTATAAATACGAAAGTGAGTTTATTTGTTTATTTGTTTGTTTCGCTGCCTACTAAACCAATCTTCCTAAAATATCGCATACATATAGTTAGAAGCTTTGAAAGGGACATAGGATACGTTTCGTCCCGGGAAAAAGCACTGATCCCTAGGGAATTACACGCGGGTGAAGATGCTTACAAAAACTAGTAAGAAATACATTTAAAACATATTTTCAAGTCTGTATCTTTATGCCTATTGTAAACAAGACTCAAGACACTAAAATACAGTCGCTATCAAACGTTTAAATTACAACAAAGCAAGTTAAACTCGAGAACTCCAAGTTTTGGGGAAGTGTTACATTATATTGCAACTTTGGGACCGTTCCCAACTAACCCAACAAAGTTGACTATTTATGGTTTTAATAATGCACTTAACGCTTAAAATAAATAATTAAAATTCTGCTAACAAGTTTGCCTTTCATATTATTACATCTGGGTTTAGACTGTAGATGCTTGCATGGGAATTTTGCGAATGTACCTCTTAGCATACTCATCATTGAATTATCAACTAAGTAGAGTGATAATAAGGTCCAATTCAGGTTTTATGTATTTTTAAAGTTAATTGCTTCTTAGCGAATCGATATCGAAATTCATCCGCATTTTCTAAGAACACCGATATATTAACTTTATATCTATAGGCAGACAATGAAAATTTTTATAAACATCTATAAGTGATGCTCACAACGATGCCTTTGTACTTATTTTTGCACTGTATGTCCATCCTAACTAATATTATAAATACGAAAGTGAGCATATATTTTTTTTTGTTTATTTATTTGTTTGTTTATTACCTCTTCACGTCCTATCTACTAAACCAATCTTCCTGAAATTTCGCATACACATAGCTGGCAGTATTAAAAAGGAAATAAGGCACCTTTCAACCCGGAAAAAGCACTGTTCCCGAGGGAATCACACGCGGCCGAAGCCGCGGGCGAAAGCTAGTATTTAATAATTCCGTGTTTCAGAAATCAGAAATTTTTAATTTTTTTTTTTAAATATATCTCAGAACTACGGGAAACTTGAGATATAATCGAAGTCATGTCACGATTATTTACTTAACATGCTTATTATACGCACACCCTCTAGTCTTCTCATCTCTTCTCATACATTACCCGCTACTCAGTAGGTTCGGGGTTCGACCCCCGGTTAGGTCAAGATGAAAAATAATCTCTTTCCAATTGGCCTGGGTCTAGTACGTTTATGAATATATATACTTACTAGCTGTTTCCCGCGGCTTCGCCCCGCGTGGGACTCGGTTATATCGCGCCCAAAAGTAGCCTATGTTTGACCTCAGGTTGTTAACTACATCCCTACCAAATTTCATCACAATCGGTCCAGCAGTTTAGCCGTGAAGAGGTGACAGACAGACAGACAGACAGACAGACAGACAGACAGACAGACAGACAGACAGACAGACAGACAGACAGACAGACAGACAGACTTTCGCATTTATAATATTAGTATGGATGGATATGGATTATAAAATATAGTATCTTTGAGTTAGTATCCCATAACACAAGTCCCGAACTTACTTTGTGGCTAACTCAATCTGTGTGATTTGTACCTGTATATATGGTTGTTTATTTCTGTATTCTATATCCAATTAATACAATTTGTGAATCTATAACCACCTTACTTAGTAAGATCACTACATAGTATAAAACAAAGTCGCTTTCTCTGTCCCTATATCCCTATGTTTAATATAAATAGGAACTTTAATATCACTAATGTGTTGTAATCAAGGTATTACAGGTGTTTCTAAGTAAACATGTTATTTCGATGGCTGTCTCTTTGTCCGCTAGCAAAGTCCGAGAGCATTAGGGATGTGGTCAGGGTGCTGGTCATAACGCGATTTTATTTGTTAACAAGCACTTGTTATTTCTATATTATTATGTAAATATTTTTAGTATAGTTTTAGTTAATTTAAATTTGTCGATAATGAATTGAACCTCCTAACGTGCTTACTTTTATGACCCTGCGGGACCAAGTTTATTTGGGTTATCGTAAACTTGCCACAAAGTTAATTCGTCACGAAAAAAAGTATGCGTAAACTTGCCACACTTTTATTTTTTTATAGTTAATTCGTCACAGTCTAATATTTAGTATAGTAAATTCGTCACACTGATTATTTTTGTACAGACAGCAAGAAAATTAAACAAAAATTTAAATAACAACATTTATTTCTTTCATCACAGTTTTGGGATATTATCCTTACCTACATCTATTACAAAAATCACAGTTCTATCTGAATGATTTACTTAATTTGCCACTGATTATACTGTCTTTTGTTATGCTCCCTTTGCCAAAGAAAAATATTTAGTTATTTTTATTGCTAATAGGTGACGCTACAAGGATTGAAAAAAATTCATTCATAAAGAGTGTGAATAAAAAAACACGGTATTTTTAAGTATCGTCATCCTGCCACGAACTGATTTAATGCTTTATTTAATAAATTACCAGATTTAGAACCACAAACTAGAGATGGTTAATATGTCTCAGAATCCTCAGAATGAGGATGAATCAATTAGCACAATTAAAATCGGCGCCTATTGTATGGCGGTTGAATATCTGTACCAGTATAGTAATCTGTAATTTAGTCGAGTCACCTAAATATGGAAACTACTAATCCTATCCTCTTATCTTATGACAAGAATCTAACCCTTATAAAAACATCAGCTATCCCTCTTACAGAACTATGACAACAATCCCGCGTCATTAATCATCCAGGCCAGGTGATACAAGACACGGGCTGCGGGCCCATCACTCAAATAGATAAGGGATTATACCACGCAATTACTATGATGTATAGATACGGTAATGTAGGTTAAGCAATGCTGGTTATTGACCGGTCTCAGATGGGAGTGATTACCATTCTGATTGTTCACGATTCCTTTATAAATTACTAGCTGTCGTCCGCGCCTTACCCGCATGAATTTCCCTCGGGAACAGTGCTTTTTCCAGGATTAATGGTAACCTATGTTTTTTTCAATACTCCTTGCGATGTGTATGCGAAATTTTAGGAAAATTGGTTCAGTAGATAGGGCGTGAAGAGCGTAAAGAGAGAAAATAAATGCTAAAGTGAGCTTGTATATTTGTATATACAAGCTCAATTTCGCATTTATAATATTAGTTAGGATAGGATTAAGATACAGCAAAAGATGAAGCTTATTTACGCTTATGGTAATTTGAAGGTGTAACTAGAACGCTGCTAGCTCTAGCTGCTAGGATATTTCACGAATGTTCCCTCTCCCTCTCTTTCACACTTCAAACCAAAACACAATAATAGATGCTTTGTTTAGTTGTTTCCAGTTTGATTAGGACATTACAGGCTTGAATCTCTTGATTGTTTGATAATAAATGTAATTGTGCTTCAGAAGGCACCTGTTAGTCCCGCGGCTGCTCTCGTTAAGGAAACAATGTCAGTGGCTAAGAAGCCATTTTAAAAAACTCTGTCGCCACGGTGTGTATGATCGGATGACCCTGTACCCCACACGATATGAAGATGATATTTTATTTGACAACTGATTTTTATTATCTTTACATAATTTATTTTTCTTCTTCAGCCCATCGTCACCTCATGCTGAGTGCAGGCATCTAGCAATGCACGCCATTCCTCTCAGTCTTGTGCTTTCCTCATCCAACTCCTTCCGGCAACTTTGACCAGGTCATCGGACCATCTGGCATGGGGTTTACCGACACTTCTACCTCCGGTTCTGGATCTCCACTCAAGAACTAACTTTCCCCAACGCTCATCTCTTGTGCGGCATATGTGCCCATCGCCACTTTCTTTTCGCTACCACTTTGGCTATGTCAGTGAGTCTCCTCCGTCTAAGCGTTTGTTTAGATTATTTATTTACTGGTAAATATAATAATTCTACAATGTTGATTTATCCTTGGAATACTTTTAGATTGTGGGGATTTTAAACTGTTATAATTCTGAGTCATTAAAGATAATATACTAGGAAGGATGTCGTTAGATTTTATTTAAAGTATGTATTTCCGCTTATAAAACATTGTACTAAATGTTATTATATGGCCTTCCTGATGAATGGTCTCACTAATCACAGCGTTATACGGTCCTGAGATCCAAATGTTTCAATCTCTCTCTCATTATGTCATTGTCAATATCAAAGAAGAAAAGAAAGCCTCGACATAAATTCTTAAGGAATTCTTCTTGTAGAATTCAGTTCTCCGAAGAGGTACGATGGTAGTTGAGGTCCCTTGTCTGTTCCATACTGCCATTTACGACAATCACGTGGATAAATTTAAATGATTACTTTTTAGCCGTATCTAATATGGTTGTTGAATAAATATTGTAACGAATAAATTTAGTTTTCTATTGCATAATTAAGGTGAACGAAGATATTTTTTTACATTTACTTGCATCAGTAAAGATAGCAAAAATATTTAAATTTGTAGTAAAATTCGTTCGCAGTTAAAACGATAGTGCTCAATTAATTTATCACAGATACATAGAGTTTTATGGGAACATAGAGACGACTTAAAGAAAAATAAAACATTCAAAAATCGAATTTATGTTTCTTTAAATTTTTATTCTATTAATTTATAATAATTATATTTAGGAACCTGGCATGAGTTAAATGAGTTGTATGCTTATTATACTGTCTAATCGAAATAAAAAAAAATAAACAATTGGCTTCATTTTCTTCTTCTTAACTCTGGCTTATTATATTGATAAGGAGTAAAACTCCGCCATTGTCAAAGCACTGAAATCTGCATCCAAATAGCACTTTAGACAAAAATAGCTACATAACAATACCTATATAATTTAGTTCATATACAAAAGTAGTTAATAGTGATTGATTTTTTATTACAATATTTTATTGAGCTCTTATTCGTGAACAGTTTTATAAGTGGTTTTATACAACCTGAAACTATGTAATGCTTTAGTAGTAAATCGCTTTTCAGAATTATAGACAATGAAACATGGACTTTGAGTGTATGAAATAGTAGTAAAGGACTAGTAGTTAAATTATTTTTTACTTATAGGTATTATTGACTAAACCATTTGACAGTTTATTTTGTGATATTTTCCTTATTATACGGTAAGTATAATGTAGTTAGAAATATTGCATTGGCTCGAAACTCGAAGTATTTACTAATAAAGCTTTAAAATAGACTAGGAGAAAGATAAACATTTTATAAGTGATTGAGAACACAAAAAGAAACATGTTAAAACGTACGATGATTTTATGAAAATAATCATTGAAGGAAGGACACGAGGAAAGGGATCCAGGAAGAGTTTCATAAATTAAATTTTAATAAAGGATTAATTAAACGCCGTGTCGTGTCTAGAAATAAATAAACTCACTAGTGACAGACAAGAATGGAATAAACAGCACCGACAAGAATTGTATAACTTGTGAAGTTGAAATATATCTGTGATGTAGGATGATCAAATACCTAATGGAGCAGAAACAATAAGACTTATTTTAAGCTGGCATTATATAGCCATGAATTTACTGAGATTTTAATTGTGATGTTGATTTTATTGAACTTTTCCTGAATAAAATACAGTATTTCTTCGAAAACAAAAGTCATTGCCTCGGCGATAAGCAAAACAAATAAATGAACATGACAACTCCGTGTATTATCTCTCAAGTTCAACAACTATTTGTTTTTAGAACAAAACACAAACGTTTTTACTTGAACTGTGTCAGTTTATTTTAATACTTCGCTAAAGAAGGACGCAAAATGTGGTCTGTCGCGTACGTTTTGTTTATTTGCTCTCTTGCTTTGTGTCAAACTGAGAATGGCACTCTTCAGACTGTTCTTGGCGATTCAGAAGACGACTGTGAGTTTCCAATACCATTTTTTTATTGTGAAACTAGCTATGATCCGTGGCTTTATCCCACATTTTTTTTAATTATTATTCTTTTATTTTATTTTGAGATTTAAATATACTTACATATTTATAGAACTGGCCAAGTGCAGTGTCAGTGCAGTAAAGGTTCCGCAGCTGTTTTTTGAAATAATCCTTGTTTATTAATTCACACTGAGGAATAAACATTAGTTAAAAAACTGTTCTTCTTAACTCTCTAAAAAAAATCCAAACAAGTCACAATTTGCTAACGAAAAAATATAGTACTGTAAGTAATTTTTATCTCAAGCGCCCACCATGGAAATAAACGAAGCATAAAATGACTATTTGATAAAACTAATAAATTTTTTCACTGCTGCAAGAGGTAGCATTTGCATCTACGCGAAAAAATCTCGACAGACACTACACAGCAATCCTCCAAAATATGCGATTTTGAGAATGTAGTACGAAATCCTATAAATGAAGTTTTTGTATTGATGAGGAGATGAGTAAATAAATAGTCGAACATAATAAACAGACTGTTCACTTACTAATTATTTATTCTGTCCAATGAGCATGTTACAATAGAATATCAATTGTGTCATTTTCAACTGAATTATAACGCCAATTAACGCTATCAACCAAGCTTGAAAAATCAACAATAAGATATCTTAGAAGAATTCGTTTGTTTCATTTGTTTTGGTTCGATAAATTTCCCTATCTACATAATATCTTCCATATATTTAACTCTTTGCTGTACCGTTCCCAATTGGTTGATTTTTTTATATAATTTGTTAGCATTTTATTTCGTCATTTTTAAATTTATTTTTTTAAATTATTTTTTTGATTAGTAAGTAATATGATTAAATATTAATCCAAAATATTCATAAGCAGTACTTTGGTTTAAGAATTATAACAGTTTCTTGCTAGATGGATAAATCTAATAGTAATGTTTCTAAATGACATTTGTAAAAAACAAAAAACTATAATTAGTTCGTGATACAAGTAATGTAATATGTATGTAAAAGTAAACGCTATATACACTTGAAATTTAAATTTTGTGTGTATACTAAAAACCTATGAAAACCGGGTGATAACATAATAATTAGTATGCGAAAGGTCGATCACCTTTCGTTTAGAAACGAAATGAACAAATACTCATGAAGATTTCGAAATAATGTGTTTTTGTAATTTTCTTGCTATTTGAAAGTCAGTACAGTGGGCTGCAGAGAAATCTGACCCCCTTTCAATAGAAAAGAAAAGACAGATTAATGCTTGATTGAGGACTCTTCGCTAGTCAATATTTTGGAAAAATAAGATTTATTTTTATTGCGATAGGCGTCGAGGTATCAAGTACATATTATATTATTTATTCCCTACAACGAAAATCGATATTTTAGAATCTACTTGGTAAACCAGCAACCTCTTCGAATATTGGTCTTACTTTATCTCTTCTACAAGAAAACCGGCCTAATAGGATTAACATTAGAGCGTGTTAGTGACCAATACTGGTACGTATTTCAGACCGTCTTTTGACCTAGCCTTTTATCTGCTATACCTAGCGATAACAGCTAGGACCAATGTTTTTTTATTGTAAATAATAATACTAGCTTTTGCTCGGGGATCCGCTCTCGTGGGAATTTCGGGATAGAATATAGCCTAGTTGTTTCAGGGTCTAAGCAATCTCCATTCCAAATTTCAGCCAAATCGGTTCAGTCGTTTTTCTGTGAAAGAGTAAACTTACGCCTTTATAATAATAGTGTGATCAAAAACATTGAAAATATTTGTCATTTCAGTTATCATAATAGACAGCATCTTCCAAGAAGCAGAATGTTCGCGAAAAGGTGGTATGTGCGTCATCGGCGTTGACTGTACCGGTGAACTGACGAAAGAAAGGGACCTCTGCCCAAAACAGGCCGATAAAGGGGTTGAGTGCTGTTATGGAAGTAAGTCTTTATTTTATAAAAGAAAACAAATTTAAAATTAGGCAAAAAAAAATCATACACAATACAATACAATGGCGGACCTATTCCATGCAAGAATAATAATCATAATGATTAAGTGGTTTATATAACCAAAACTTGACAAACACAGGGGTCTCTACTAGAAACAGTGCTAGACTACAGTGGTGGCTTACCACCATCGCTTAAAACTATGTAAGAACGATTGAGTAAGGGAGATGTCGCCTTACATCATGTATTGCCCTGTCTCAATTACTCACTCGATCTTGCATGGTTCTAAGAGATGCTTGTAAGCCACCAGACCTTAAACATAAAGGCATAAAGGGATAGAGTTACGGAAGTAAGTTATAGGATTTATATCACCATAGTGGTATGTGCGATGACTGTACTAAAGAATTTCCACTGCCGGATAGGCCTCCCCTTAGGATTTTCAGAATGAGGCCTGCATTCAGGGCGTCGATTCTGCTAACGTTAAGTCACAATCGTGTCAAAATAGTGTTTCAATTTTAGTTTACACACTAGTTACGAGGAATGTATATTTTTTTATATCACTGGTCACAACACTCACTACATTCACATCACATACTATCATAGTTCTTGTCAATAGTGTGTAAAAAGCACTAAAATTGAATTGACATCTGATCGGTGGGTGTCCAATACTGTGCTTGTCGCATGTCGTTATTCGATAACATTTCTGCCACATCGGCCATGGGTTTATCGCGCTATATGCCACTGTCACTTAATTTTTTTTTTCAGTATCTCGCAAAGAAACCAGATGCTGGAAGGTAGGTGGTGTCTGTATGCCGTTGGATGAATTCTGCGCTGAGAAAATTATCTTCCACAATGCCACAGATTGTCCCCAACAGAAGTGTTGTATAATGATGTAATAAAGTGTTGTGACGTCAGTCATTTTATTTTTGTAGTGACCCTGCGTCTACGCAAACGCCTTAATCACTGCACCATAAAAGCACTTGGTGTATAAGAGTAAATATAAGTAAGTAAAGGTACTCGTGCTACTTATTAGTTACAATGTACTTATAATATTCCTAAAGACAGTCTGTAATTCTTTTTTATCGAAAAAGATACTTAACTTAACTGAGAGGAAGTTTCGAAGAAATTCTGAGACCAGGGTGTGCTGGTGAACCCATTAGATATGAATGAATAAACTTAAGTCACCATCATGTCATATGACATGATGCCATAATTGGATATCGCGCGCGGTCTCAACCAGACATTTTTTTAAATCTATGGACATAAATAAACTAAACATTACTTGAAAGAAGTGTTAACGACGGACGATACTTCGGTTCGCGTAGTGTATATTTTCTTTGACTTGGGTACCGCAACAATACTTTTTCTATCGTCTTAATTCTCGGTAGTCGAGTGATTAAGCTAGAGAATTGATTGAATGTTAATTGGTGTTGTCAATAATCACGTCGTTTAGCAAGCAATTTATTATTATGACAAAGTAAAACTATCATAACTGTCAGTTTCTTAAGACATACACAGAATCACCATTATCCAATAAGAGTATTCCCATTCAGTTGAGCTCTTTCTGTAATAGGTCAAACGATTTCACTCAGACGAAAAATTGCTTTGTTAAGATACATTTCTAGAACAACAAGTTTCGAATAGAATAGAAAATAAGTACTTGAAGTTTTGCATTGTCATTTGCAAGAACTTCCAAGTTTTAATAAAATATAATGAATACACAATATACAAGCAATTTTTTGTGGCTCTGTATCGAAAAAAATAAATATGTAAAGTAAGTTTATCAATTTATACCAAATTGCAAAACTAGAAAAAATATAAATCTCTTAAGTATTGAATATATCTACTTACTAGCTGTTTCTGCCTGCAGCTTCGCCCGCTTAGGACTCAGCTATATCGCACTAAAAAGTAGCCTATGTTTGACTCCCGGTCTATAACTATATTCATACCAAATTTCATCTAAATTGGCCCAGCGGTTTAGCTTTGAAAGCGTAACTGACAGACAGACTTTTGCATTTAAATTATTTTTGAATGGAAGGAAGTATGAATTTATTTCTTGTAACGCATGATATAAATTTCAATTTTCAATTTCTGTATATAATATATAATGTTCTCCTCAAATAACATTCTTTATTTGTATAGTGAAAATTCAACAAAGAGTCAGTCTTACTTAGTATAAAAATAAAAAGACTAAGATCGTTGTCTTTAATTTACTGCTTGAAGAGCATTAAAAAAAAAAGAGATGGATGGAATGTGTGAGGATATGACCAGAAGGGGTATGACGCAGGAAATGACTGGAAATATATCTAAATGGAAGGAACTTACGTACTATGTCGACCTCATATAGGAAAGTGGGATAAGGTAAAGGAAAAGAAGAAGAAATGCATTTCCACTAACTAGAAGTCAACTCTCGTACGTCTAGAATCAGGCATTAATTACGATCGAACGAAATCAAAGTTTATATTAAAAATATACTGTAATTTGTCTGAACTGGAGCTGTTAACAGTCATAGATCTATGCAGTGTTCTCTTTTTAGAAGTGACAGATTTTTTTATTTATTTATTTACTAAATTCATGTACACATAAAAAAGAATAAACAAGATGAAACATAGAAAAGTATTAGAAGTTGGTAGCAATCGTCATTTTTACAATTATGTAAATTTTCATGCTATCTTTCCGTATCTTCGTAAGCTTTGATTCTGACACTATGTTCAGTCAAACAATCCACCTCAGCGTAATGTCCTTTTCTTGGAGTGTTCTTTATCAAAATTCCAATGACGCTACAGTAACAACGAACTTTTTAAAAAATATCGACTAACAATTATGTAATTTTGATGCTGTTCAGTTTATGGCTCATCTCCTGATTAATCTAAATGACCAAACTCCCAAAATTTTAAGGATCTAGGATCGGTCAACGATAGAGCGTCAACGTTTCTATAACATACTTCTACTTAGCGAGTCGGTTATGGTAAATTATATTTGTGTTGACCAAAACTCTGCCACTGACAAGGGATCACTAGAGTCGCTGAGTATGCAGGTGTCTGGACATCCAGGATGAGACAAAAAAAACTTCTAACATAAAATAACAGATGGCGCTTTTATATCTGGTAAACAGCTCTAGATTTTTATAATTCTGTGGACCCAATGGCTTGCAATGGAGGGTCGGTAATTGATCGATGAGTTGCTGCACCGGTGATCGAAAGATACAGTTTATTTTTATTGAACATCATTGTTGAATTACAATGTAAACTTAACTTGCCGATATCAGTTTTTTTTATTTGGTGAGAATTATTCAAGAATGGTGTGAAAATAATTCGTCAGATTAAACAACACTTCCATGCTTGGACGGGACGCCATGGCTTTACCTCCATGAGGTGCTTAAGGCATTTAATAAAATGTGTATAGTATATATATAGTCGCTTGTTACGATACTCACAGAAAGAAAAGACATCGAAGGTTCTAGATCGTTCGCGATCTAGAAGATACCCTTAAAGCAAGAAGAAACAAAGTTTTGTTGTTTTTAAGTAAATGTTATTTTTGCACCAACAAACTGTTCTCTGCTTGACCCAAAGGTTGACTGTTAGATAATGCTTTTAGCATTAAGTCCACCTATTGTATTTTTACAATAAAGTAAACTAAATATATAAATAAAATAAACAGCATGTTATTATGTCATGCCGTCTGCAGTCATATTACTATAGACACGACAGTGTTGTTTCAAATATAAATACACTATGCCTCATTAAAAAGAACTCACACTACTCATATTCACTTGAATCGTTTATTTTCCTTTCACTTTTCAAAGCAGTGTTAACAGAATTTTAATTTAAATAATTTTGACATAGTCTGTTGCATGTCAGTTATTGACTAAACGTGTGATACATATGTTTACTTTATATTTAACTAGCTGTTCCCCGCGGCTTCGCCCCGCGTGGGACTCGGTTATATCGCGCCCAAAAGTAGCCTATGTTTGACCTCAGGTCTTTAACTACATCCCTACCAAATTTCATCACAATCGGTCCAGCAGTTTAGCCGTGAAGAGGTGACAGACAGACAGACAGACAGACTTTCGCATTTATAATATTAGTATGGATAGTATGGATAACTTTTTAAGACCATGTTTATAGCAGCAATAAAATTCATTCATTCAAAAAAAAATTCATTCATTCATTCTGGTTAGTAAGCGTTCTGTGAAAAGATGTTATTGAATACTCTTTGAGGAAAAAGTATGTACAAACTTGAACAATGCAAAGTTGGAGCACTGGAGCGCATCAATGCAGTCACTGTTTATTCAAAACTGTCTCTTAAACTCTGAAACTGAATTTATACTTTCCGCTACGTTGCATGCGAATTGTGTTTGTATCTAGGTGGTCATGGATTGGACTACTAATGCGGGACTATCAAATCAGAGTGTGTTTTTCAGTTTTACCTTAAGCGTGTTCCATGCTGGTCTGAGATTAAAAGAAAAAAAATATAATGAATCAGCTGCATTCTCTTCCCGCGTGGGTCGAAAAAGTCAAACGTGGGAATCGGTGAATGGGAGAACATAGACGATGCGGCTATAAACAGATCACTATTGATTTTTGTTACAACTGTCATCATGGTCCTAACCTTCTAGATTATGATGGTATTGGTTATTACAATGAAAGGACTGCTGCCTGAACTTTGTAACCATTTTTTATTGAAAGGCTGATGGACAAACAACGGATGTAGGCGTAGTTATATTCTCGTTTTTTAGTTTTTATGCAGGAAATGCTAATAGACTCACAACTAAAACCTAAAGTGGTGGAGAAAAAGAAGAAGCCACCGGTAAAGCGCTAAAATGAAAGAGAGAATACAAAATCCTAACAAACAAGTTCTATTTTCAGCCTAATTCTCTAGAAGAAATAAAACCCCATATACGTAGTGGTAACTCTAAAAAATCTGCCATTGTTGTCCCTTCGCAATAAATAAGAATTTTAGCCGTCGTAACGCAAGATCCAACACTATCACATAAGAGCGGATTTATCGCGAGTTCTTGATCACGATTTACGTGTTTGGTATAAGTTATAAGCTATTTTACATCGTCATAGGACAAAACTGCTGCAGCATAGAATCTTATAATTAGGAAGACGTTCTGACAAACTTCCTAATTCTATGCAATGAACAGTATAAAATGACGAGAATAGCTAGCATTGAGTGAATTTGGGTTTAAATTAGAATTTCTTTTAGAGAATGTTTTTACATTTTTTTGATTTTGAGATTGCATTAGCGATAAGGCAGCCTATTGTATTATCTATATTTGTGATTTCCTCATTGTATATGTTTACTGGTGCAATAAGTAAAGTAATAATAATTAAGTCTGCCAATTGCATATGTAATATTTATATGTAATATTCCGAAACACGGAATGATGTTTATTAGTAATTCACGTTTCCGCTTTTGTCTTTACTTTGAGACACGCGCGAAGGCAAAACTAGATAAGGTAGGGAATAAACATGTTTTTTGTGACATTCGTGACTTGAATTCCTAACAGGTTGAGTGGATTTTTATCTTCAGTGTGACACCACAATCCCTACTTCTGCTTTTCTTGTCAGTCTGTTTTCTCTTCATCCTAAGATGGGTGAACTAGTTTTATAGAACCCCAGAGTCCGCTTCCCTGCTTTTTCTCCTCCACTTTGCTTGGTCTTTAGCATATTTTGTATATTGAGCCCATCTTGCACTGCGATATCAAACCAGGAGGCGTAGCCAAACTCACAATTTCAAAACGTTAACGAAGTACGACAAGAACAAAATGTATGGGATTGACATAAGATTAAGCAAGTGATTTACCGCGACTTATGTCAATCCTATACATTTTGTTTTTGTCGACATTCTTCAACGCTTTGAAATTATGACTTTGGCTAATCCCCCTGGACTTTTTTGACTTAGCCATTCTACCAGGCTCTATCGGAGGCGGTATATTCCAACACTTCATTCACCAAAATATTACAATTATCATGTTGTTAGCACAAATCAAACGTAAATTTGTATGTTATGTCACGTTTTTTCAAAAACTATCGGATTGCAATAAATATGTCTTTATTTATTATTATAGTCCATATAGATACTATAAATAGAGCCACAATATTTTACAGGTGTCGAATAAAACACAAAATACTTCATTTGGTCGTTGTTCTCTCCCACTATCCATTAGCTTCCTAATTTAGCTTTGAACCTATCGGTTCTTTGAACTCGTTTCGAAGATTAAGATTGATCACTCCATTAGGTTAGACCCTCGTTGTTGGTGTCAAAACTTGGCCTGGGCTTTTGTTTAAGATGTCTGTATGAAGGTAAGACATGGAAAGAATAAACTTGAGATTACTTCATGGTGTAATGGTTACGCAAGTTTGCTTCGATGTTCTGGTTTTGATTTCCAGTAGGGCAAGTTGAAAAATCACTCATTTTAAATTTGGCCAATGAAAAATATTTTTAGTAGAATAGGTAGTTTTTGTTATGCGGCAAAAATATAATTTGCGAAAGCCTGTTTGTCTGTTACGTTTTCGGCTATGCCGCTAGACCAATTTTTATGAAATTTGGTAGGGATATAGTTAAGGACCGGGGGCTAAACATAGGCTACGTTTTGGAGCCCAATACGAGAGTACTGAGGAATACTACTTTTTTAGGTACAAACTCATAAATTTACTTGAACCAATAAATAAATTACGCCATACGCAAATAAATTAAAATAAATGTATACAACCATATTATGAACCATTATAAAAAAAATTACAAGATATGAAGTTTTGTTATAACATGATTTTCTAGCTTTATAACTTTATGCTTATATAACAGACTTACAATGTTAAAATATATACATGCAAAGTCAATTTACTATAAAGGACTTAACGGAAACTTTATCAAGACGAGAACTCGCACAGTATCTAATAAATAAGTATGACGACCTTCTTGACTAAAAACTTTATCGTGCCACAGTCTAAAAACTTTAACTGAAAATGTTAAGAATTTTGCCCAGTTGTTTCAAATGTGTAAGAGAATATGTTTATACTGTGATCAAAACTCTTGTGAGCTGCTTAGTGATGGAATATTTAGTTGGACACTTGAGAGTCGAGACATGGCCTATCATGCAACTTGCATACAGTGACGTCATTAACTGAAGTAAGAGCTCAATTTGACTGTATTTTTTGTGCATATAAATGTTCATAGTTTCAATGAATACTGCTACTTCATCTGCCATGGCCTACATGGAAGTCTTTAAACGGACTCCAAACCCAGGTTCGCAATCAAGGACAGCATGATAGGGGTACAGCTCAGAGGATACCTGCAGGTATGGTGTTAGTAGAAGATGTGCCATGGTCTGGGGAGATCCCAGACCATGGCACATCTTCTACTTGCCCTGCGTGCCCAGCTATCTGTAAGCTCGGGGACCTATACGACAACGCCTTGTCAGCGGCGGAGTTCTGGTTCAGAATTTTAATTTGAGGTAATTACAATAGAGAAATTACCGTCTGATCTCCGAAATCATTTTATCCTCATAAGAATGGAAAAGATTATGGTAGAAATGCCAATAGTGGCAACCAACCCAAACTAGGCCACGCTCGACGTCGCTTGATCGGCAATATCGTTACGAACATATATGCTTATCGATTTCCTCTTGATTTTTCTACATATAAAAATTTTTAATCAAAATGATGGACCATCTAAGAACTGCAGTACCGTTAGGAGAGTCGTTCAATCCACTTAGTTATATGCACTACATTTTCCACAAAACAAACATAAATGAGTTTCAGTGTTCTCATAAGAGCACTCCGGTCTAAAGCCTTTAATATCTTTTTCCTTTTACCAACATTTATATAGTGAACACTTGTATACCTTAAAACTAGTTACTGAAAGTTGAGGATGTAACTACTAAGAGATTTTGAACGGATAGTGTTTTTAACCCCCGACGCAAAAGTGGAGTAATATAAGTTTGAACATGTCTATATTTGTGTGTCGGTCTGTGGTATCAAAGATAGTTTCAAAACAAACAAATATCTATACTATTAAAGCTGAAGAGTATCGTTTGTTTGTTTGAATGCATATAACTTTAAAACCCTCTGTCTACGCAATGCATCCCTAATCTGAGCCATCGCAATCCAGTTGTTGCCAGCAACCTTCCTAATAATCATCGACCCATCTAGCCGCTGGATGGCTAGAGGCTTATGCTCAGCAGTGGGTTGTAGACAGCTGATGATGATAATGATGAACTTAAGAACTACAGGTCGAGTTTGAAAAAATATTTTTGTCTATGATAGCCTGGTTCTTATTTATTTATTTATTAAAACTTTATTGTTCCATAAGTACAAAATACTTATACAATTGGCGGACTTAATGCTAAAAGCATTCTCTACCAGTCAACCATTGGGAGAAACAGAAAAACTGTGCGGCGCAAAAAAGTTACAAGGGTAAATAGGTACTTAAAAATAAACAAATTTACCACGATGGGTATTTTAATGCATATCATACTAAACTACGTAAACATACATACACAATACATAAATATACATACTTATACCCTTACTTATATATCTACATATATTAAATATATATATATCTATATATCTATGCACATACATACGAGTATATAAATATACATTATATAAGCCTACATAAATACTTTTACGAAAACTTTCACAAAGAACTTTCACACGCAGAAGTGAGCATGAACTCTTTTTTTAAAGGTAAATTTAGAAGAAATTTCTTTAAATATATCGGCAGACAAAGCATTCCAGAGTCGGATGGATTGTAATGTGTAGGAATTTGCCATAAAACTACTGCGAAATAAAGGAATAAACAGCAAATGAGAGTTAGAAGAACGAAGCTGTCGGTCGTGAGAGTCTGCAAAATTTGAACTTACATTTTAAGTATTCAGGTGACTGAGGATTCGTAATAATCGAAAAAAGTGTACACAGAAGCCTAAGTTGTCTACGTTGACGAATTTGCAGCCATCTAAGCTCGGAACGATAAGACGATATATGGTCATATTTACGGAGGCAAAAGATGAAGCGATTACAATTATTTATGAGATGGTCTAGCTTATTGAGGAGATCTTGATTAACGTTTGGATTAATAGAATCTTAGTTTTGATGGGTAAGAAGTTTCTGAGCCGATTCAGTTGCTGGAGAGTAATATTTATAGAGCGACTGATTTCAGTGACATGAGCGGTCCAACTGAGAGTGGAATCAATATAGAGGCCAAGATTTTTTACAGAATTATGGAAAGGGATAACGTTGCCATTATAGGTGATTGATGAAATAGAACTAAGATCAAGCTGATTAATTTGTCTACTACTACCGATAATTATTGCCTGACATTTGGTGGGGTTGACACTGATTCCAAAGTCAGCGGACCACGATGAGACAGCTAACAGCGCTGAGTTCATCCTGGCGATTGCCAGATCAAAATCCTCAACTGAAGACTGTGTGTAAACTTGTAGATCGTCAGCATAGAAATGGTAAGAACAGCCAATGAGAGAAGAAAGAAGGTTTATAAAAATAGAGAAAAGTAAAGGTGAGAGAATGCCACCTTGCGGTACACCGGTAGAGAGGCTATTCCAGTCTGACAATTCACGGTCCATGCGAACTGCTTGTTGGCGGCCACGGAGGTAATCAGAAAACCAATTTACTACACAGGGAGAGAATCGCTGATGTTGAAGGATAGCAAGGAGAATATCGTGATCAACCATATTGAAAGCGTTCGAGAAATCAATTAAAACAAGTATGGTGACCATCGTACTCTCCATTCCTAAACGGATATCTTCAGTGACTTTGAGCAGTGCAGTAGCAGTGCTGTGACCAGGACGAAAGCCAGACTGAAAAGGAGTAAGAAGAGAGTTAGAAAAAATAAAGTTCTTGGAGAAGGCTTAAAGCTAGTAAATTCACACCACGATCTATTGAAACCACAATGGTTAGCTAGTATTAGTATAAGATGACTCGTGATGGAAATGATGGAATTTTCATTTAAACTATCCCTCGTGGAATTTTTCTCGGAACTGGAGACTCAAGTAGTCAAACAAAATGGCAGGATTAAACACTGCTTCATTACTTCAAGCACACTCACTCTATGTTCAGACACAGAATAGAAAAAGTGCAGAGAAAATGCATTGGTTTTTTTTTACGGTGAAATAAATAAGGAATTATAATATACGATTAAGAATATACATAATTGTCGCCGTGCCACGTTCTTCATAACTGCTCCGTTTCTTTATACATAGTTTTCTTATCGAAAACTTAACTATTGTAACCACTTGGTTTGGCATGTAAATTTAAAGAAAAAGTATTATTATTTTTTCCTCTACTTTAAAAAAAAATATATGTGTACTGTGTAGTAGTCGTCTGTTCACGGTAGAAAAACGTGGATCATTTTTTGGATCTTGGCAGGTCATAATGTTCTTTGGTAATTAATCCAGACGAAAAAAATGGTAATCGTATGTATAGAGAAAACGTAGGTGAGTACCCTCTCAACATTAGTATTAAACAGTCTTATTCTAAACACTTTTCCGATTGCATCCTCAGCTTCAGAGCACAGAGTCCGCCTCCTAATTTAGCACGTGGCACTTAACTTTATTTCTATGCTTTAGTTGTTTTGTAACTTTACGTTCAGAACTCCCACGGGTGCAGGAAGCAGATTAATAGCTTTGCTAACACTTTCTATCTATCTCGGTAGCGCACAGAGCTGTGCTATTGTGCCATATAAGTTTTTGTTTCTTTTAAAAGTTAAACATATTAGTCACATGTCATCTATCCTATTAATCAATTTAATCACGTGGTTAGTACAAAATAAATAATATTATGAATACGTTCGTTCGCTCGTATTGCGCAATTATTCGACTAATACCAGATTCTCAAAAAAACAGATATTAAAAGGCCAACCGACTAGCAATCCAGTGTAGTTTTTTTCAAAATCGCCTCTCGGAATCTGGGTTTCTATGACGATCACAAAAATGCAGCCAGGCCAACTTTGACGTGTCATCCGAATCACGGAATCATCTTGATTATCACACAATCAAGTGATTCAAGCCAGCAATTTCCGTCCTTTAATATTTCTGGTAGAATTATCATCATTATATGTGTCACGGTCAAACGACCATGCACACCCAGGTGGATAAATTATTCGGAATCACCTCTCGGCCTCTGACGTGACGACTACCAGATTACAACCATACAATACAATAAAGAACCCAATACACAAACTTTAAAACCTTCATGAATTCTATAAAACATAACTCCTTTTTTGGTCAATCGTATAAAAGTAAGTAGCAGAGACCTAATTTGAAATTCACGTTAAACCGGCACAATTTGTTAAAGAATCATAATGCCGAGATAAATTTCGGTGATAACGAACCTCGTAAAAAGGGTAGTTACCGCGACAATGTTCCCGAGGGTTTATCCAAAACTACTGGCAATATTTCCATAATACATTGTAAGGAAGATACAGTTACGTGTTTTGTTCCGATGATAGAAATCATTGGAGGAGGTATTATCGCTTAGACTTATCCCAAATTACAGAATACTATATACTACCTAAATAAGTGTCGTTGGCCGAGAAATGGCTTTTGCGATATGCCCGCCTTTGTAATCACTCTATTTATAAACATGATAATTAAGTAATAATTCATTGAATTTATAAAATTTTATATTATTAAATTTTTTTTTTTGTATATAATATGGTACAATAAAATGATTATTTATATAGATGTTTAATTAAATAGAAAAAAGCGCATATTAGAAGTGTACTAAAAGTGTGCAATTAATATTATGTAATTTATATCAACGCTGTTTGTCACTAAATCAGCTTGTGTAGGACAATACCTTTGTGTATTAAAAAAAAATTGCATCACTACTAAAATTGAAGTGATTCTAGTAGCGTCGCTTATAGAACTAAGAGGCGAGAATTTTGGATTGCATATTAAGATGAATGAAAGTCTGAATGGCGCTTGCAAAGTTTCTACGATTTGGAGCAATATATACATACAACCTCCGCCAAGACATCGTTCGAGCCGCTGCGATTTCCCTGGCATGACTCCGCCTACCGGGAAGATTTCTTTCTGGCAGTCAATCTCTCTATCGCTCCCACCTCTCCAAAAAAATTATAGATCCATGTATGCTTATTTTGTTTATACATTCAGGTAGCTACGTTATTATTCACAGTATAATCTGCAGTCAACTTTATGTACTCACACTGGTTTACTCAGTCATTCTCGTCTTTATATTACCTCAAAAAATATTGCAAAGACTTGTTTTGAATATTGTAAAAATGTGACACGTTTATTTAATAACCAATGTCTTACATATAACCGCCATTTCTTATTTATGATTTCACAATCTATGCACATACTAATCAATTACTGTTCGTTAGTCTCGCTAAAACTTGAGAATGGCTGGACTGATCTGGTTAATTTTTCTCTTGAAATGTCTGTGGAAGTTCAGGGAAGGTTTAAACAGTGAGAAAACTGCCTTCAGGCGGTATAAAGTTTGCCGGGTCAGCTAGTTTTCACATATAATATTATCGGTGCGATTGACGTTGATTTTAATTGCGATCTGCCTGTCGATTCTGTAAATTTCAATCAACAATTCGCTCTTCACGTCGCTATCACTCACACTTCTCATAAGGTTCGAAATGTTAAGTGAGAAGTGAGCTTCGAAGTGACGGGAAATCAGAATAGAATAGACATTTATTAAGACATTGATCACACATACAAATCAACAAAGGACAAAATTATCAAAAAAAACATACATGAAAGAATGCCAAATATACGTCATCTCATACAAAAATGCCCAATCTAGTTCATCTCGCTGACACGCTCGCAAAGATAGCGCTAGTATAGATTCGATTTAACAACCTAGTTTTTAGAATGCCAATAAAGAAACACACCGGATTCAGATTTTAAGTTTAAAATGAAAGTTTACTTTTATTTTATTTTATGTATTTATTTAACATTTAAAGAACAATTCACATTATGAACTAAATTATAAGATAATTGCCGTTTATTTACAATCACTTCAAAACTAATACCGATTATATTTGGTGTACTTCGAGCGAGCGTGACGTGTTTGTTAATATGAGGATTATAACTAAATTACTGAGGTTCATAGATAGCCTATCTTCAACCATTCCTTTTACATCTATATAACGAACGACTTAAGTCATCTTTTGTTTTTGTTTATTTTTTTTTATTTCTATTCTTATTTCCAAAGAATTTAGAATCGCGCGCGACTAGGCAATTTTTTTAATTCTATGTTTATTTCCTTCTATTATTTTTTATAACGTACGCGTATTTCCTCCATCGTCAAGAACCATTTTCTTAGATTTAAGATACTTCACTCGCCTGTAATAGTTATGTACCACTGCAACCTTCTCCAAGAACCAGGCTATCATATGCAGAAAGAATTTTGAAACCAGATCAATAGTTCTAATGTTGGTAGCATTCAAATAAACTTTGCAAATATATTATATAATGCATGATATTAATGCAAATAGAATTAATATCATGACCTTTGAAAACCTTATTTTAGTGTTTCATTAAAAATAACCTTATTAATCACTATACATGGTTTGTTAAAGGGACCACGTCAGAGGCCGAGAGGCGGTTTTGATGAACTCTGACACCAGGCTGTGATAAAAACTTCAAATAGTTTGTATATCTTAGTGTGATATCTATCTTCATCATCCTCACGAAATGATGATGATGATCTATCTATCATCATTTATCTATCAACTATCTATCTATCAACTTTAGAACTATTGATCTGATTTCAAGATTCTTTCTGCATATGATAGCCTGGTTCTTGGAGAAGGTTGCAGTGGTACATACCTATTACAGGCGAGTGAAACTATGAAGAACAGCTAGTATGAATAACATTGAAAGAAGTTGGTAGCATTCAAACAAACTTTGCAAATATACTAGATATAATTGCTATAATATAATGACCTTTGAAAACCTTACTTAAGTGTTTCATTAAAAATAACCTTATTATTAACTATACATGGAAGTTGTAAAGGAACCACGTCAGAGGCCGAGAGGCGGTTTCGGTGAAATCTGACACCAGGCTGTGTATAGTCGATTGGCTGTTACACATACAAATAAATAAATAAATATATAGGGACAAATCACACAGATTGAGTTAGCCCCAAAATAAGTTTGAGACTTGTGCTATGGGATAGTAACTCAACGATTCAATATTTTATAACAAATACGTATATAGATTAACATTCAAGACCCAGGCCAATCAGAAAAAAGTCATTTTTCATCTTGACCTGACCGGGGTTCGAACCCTGAGTAGCGGTCAGGCGTGTTAACCGTTACGCCACGGAAGTCGTCGCACCTACACGAATAATATATATAATAATGATGCTTAGGTACTTATATTTGCTAGTTTTGCTACCACGAATTTAATAACTTCAAATATACAATATATACCAACACAATGCTACAATGTTATGCAAACTATTTGCATAACATTGTAGCCTGGCAAAACGGAGATAAACCGGCTTGTAGCCTAAAACAACTAACGAGATAAAGCTTCATTTAATCCGTACTAAGTTATCAAATATTCTTCGTCTATCTTTTTATTAAAAAATTGCATTTTCAAAAATTACATTTCGAAATTTTCAATGTTGAAAAATTTCAATGTTGAAAAATTTCAATGTTGTTGTTTCGTCTGATGTGGTACACTCTAATGCTTACACAAATCCGATAACATTAATTCATATCATGTGGATTACAAGGTCAATTGACCCTGCACACCCTGATATTAGAGTCAGTTTATGGAGAGATGAAACACTTGTTTAAACTGGTCGTCGTATTGGTGTAAACTGTAAAGGTGTAATTGTGGTTCTTAGTAAATAAATAACTAATTTTTTGCCTAAAAATTATCAGTGAATATTGAAATGATTCGGTTTTAGTAGTGCCATCTAATAGGAAGAGAAAAAAATATTATTCTTAAGTACATAATTTCCTACTTATTTCATCTTTTTTGTTTGTTTGTATCTATGTAGTGTTTTTTTTTCTTATTATGGAAAACGTTTTTTTTACTGAATTGCGCAGCACTTTCTGAGTTGAATAACATTAAAGCTTTTTAACTATTACGTCATTCTTTTCATTTTTTTGTTAGACTTTTTACATAACCTAGATTTTACGTAAATAATGGACTATCCTGCTGCTACCACAGGAATAAATTAAACCAAAATTACGCAGCCAACAATAACCGACTGTTATTGCTTAACTGTTGTTAACTGCTAAGTAATCAAAGAAATTCCTAGTAGAAAAGTCTACTACGCTACTGGTAGAAAAAAGTTCTTAAAAGTCGACTCAACTAACCAATCTTATTTGATCGCTATCGCAGTATGAATTAAAGAATTTTTAAAACGTTAACTATCTCCCTGCAGCTTGCAGGTAATATATGCGTGCAGGTGTAAAGCCATTGCAGAAAGCCATAGATTAAAAAAAAAAATTGCGTCACTTAAAATAGATATAACATATGACACTAAATGTATGGGAACCGGCCGCGCCGTTTGCGGGGGGTAAGGGCTGAGGTAAAGGAGGGTAGGAGGGGGGGTCCGTCACCAAATACACACATTATGGAATGAGTTCACAAACTATTCTTATTGCAAAATCAAACAAAAATGACTTTATGATACAGGATTAAGGCTTAGTACAAATGCACTGTATTTCCACTCCGACCAACTAAGCAGTCTGAGCCTATTAGACCCAGGGGTCGTGAGAGCTTATTTAGTTGTTTCCAGTTTAGTTAGGACATTGCAGGCCTGATTCACCTGACTGTCTGATAATAAAGATGATTCTGTGCTTCGGAATGCACGTTAAGCCGTTGGTCCCGGCTGCCATCTGGTAGTCGTTAAAGGAACCATTTTAAAGGCCGGAAGAGGCTTCCGACGAACTCTGACACCAGGGTGTACATGGTCGATTAACCGTCTCACCTACACAAAAAGATGATGAGTCTGAGCAGGAAATAATTAAATTTCTATGTTTATTCTCGAGCAATAAAAATAAGTTCACATTCGTAAAAAAGTTCGAAGTGTACGTACGGTATTGCCGTTTGTAATGTTTGAGCGTAGTTTTGTTCTGGTCTGGAGATAAAGATACCTTCTCGTTCTCAATACGACTGTTATTTACCAAGTACATACTATTTTTTTATTTATAATTACTAATATATATAAATAAATAGGATACATAGGTCAGACGTCAATCGCTCCATTGAACCATGATTAATAGCGTACCCTGGGCTCTGAAACGTAAGCTGAAGATGCAACCGGGAAAAACACGCTAGAGCGAAGATATATAAATAAATATATAGTATATAATCATAATATAAAATAAGGCCGGGAAAGATGAGCGCACAGTTCCTTAGCTTATTTACGCTCGTGATGCCACAGAATAGATAACAGTACTGATACCTGGAGTGTCACTAGCGTGATATTACTAGTAAGTACTATTATTTATTGTTAGGTTTGAATACATGATCTAATTAAATAGATAGACAGGAAAACGAAGCCATTTCATTATCGAATTTATATGTACCTACTTATAGATGAGTGTCCTTACAATAAAATTCTCTTTTGAAATTCTGACTGGAAAATTTGTATGCATTAATGCCCGATATATGTCTTCTCTATTAGTCACAGTTTACTTAAGTTCCATAAACTAGATCAACATTATAAAATTAATTTTACTCGCTCTTTCAAATAACAGCACTGAATATAATAAACTGAACTAATCTTATTGAGCTGGTATCCATAGGTCCTCTAGGCTATGACCAAATGTTAAGTACCAAATCTGTTAATAGATTTGCAGTTATATCAGATAATTGCGTTGTTGCAGTCAGAGCAAGAATCTTGGAGCACGGTAGTAGCACTGCAGCATATACATAAGCTTCACATTTAAAATGTAATTAATGTTTAGTGTATAACCCAAAGGAAAACTAAAATATTTTGCAATTTCGGTCCAGTTTTCTAGATACACCAACTGCCTAAATAACTTTGTAATCCCATATAAATATATAGGATAACAAAGTTACATTCGCAGTGAACGAACCAGTGTACCTGCATACTTATACTTCGCCCGCGTTATCAAGAGGCAATATGTATGTCGTAAAGTAGTTCTCTGTAATCTACAAAAAGAAATGAGATACCATCAAAAACAAAACTTATAAAAATTCCAAGTCTCGCTTAGTTGTTCTACCGTCAAAAGTTGTGAGATCCATGTAATACCAAGCCGGTTAATTTATTCAGTCTCTTCTTAAGTGGACCTCTTGTCTTCGATTATCACTACATAGTATAAAACAAATTCGCTTTCATATCCCTTTGTATGCTTAAATCTTTAAAACTATGCAACGGATTTTGATGCGTTTTTTTTTATAGATAGAGTGATTTAAGAGCTAGGTTATTATGCCCATGCAAAGCCGGAGCGGGTCGTTTGTTGCGTAATAAGCTAACTTAAAAATATCTTCTAATCTTCTAAATAACCAGGACGACTTGCCAATCGCACGAAACCCTCTAATTCATTATAATTAATAGGTTTGTATCATTAATGAGATAATAATGTGTTTTCACGCGATGGCCATATATATATTTTTCAGAGTGACAGAGACACGATGTTCAATGCTTATCGTCACTCTAAAAAGTAATAACTCATTCCATTTGTATAATTATTATGTCTATTTGTTGCCATTTTGACATGACAGCAGGCAAAATTAGTGAAGTAACAGATTCGCGTAGCATCGATATATCGAGAATACGTTGAATTATTATTGTTATTTTTTTATTGGTTTTTATTAATATTTGATCTTATTACACTTTTTAAATTTAATCATAATTTACTGTTTATATCTGTATGGGCTAGCATGGTCTGACATGAAGAATACTATTTATTAAACTATTAAGTCACAAACAATGCATCTGGCGCTGGTGGTCATTAGCCAGACTCGATACGATAAGTATATCATGAAACAATATGATAAAATAACCAGAAGTCGAAGCAAGTAGGATCATGAGCATAAAGGCCTGAGATGACTGGTTTCACTTGTGATTCCAGAATGCCGGTCAGGCTCAAGGGTCAGGTCTATATAACAATCATTAGAACTGCCCGCTGCGCTGGATGTGTGAAATATCGCGAAAAGACCGCGTTAGAAACTCCCACCACGTTCGGGACAGCCTTCATATCCATAACATAGCAGATAGATAAGCTTCAAAAGAGTGGCCTGCGGTGGTACGATCACGTCTCGTGGAAACAGGTGTCTTGACCATGCCACCTCCCACGGGGCTTGGTATGGTAGAAGGGGCAAACCCAAGACGTGCCAGCTTGACGTCGTGGCGCATTATTAGTCATGCTTTATTTAACGTTTTCAAGTTGCTTGCATAATGTATTAGTACCTTCTAAAGTCAATCGACCTAATATACTGTAGAACTAATGTTTAATAGCTGCTGTAATGTTTTATATTGCGTCCGTTTCCCTTTTTGATTATTAATTCATATCAAGTGGGTAAAAGCTCAATTCACCCTGCACACTCTTGCGTCACAGAGGTCATTGGACCCTCTAAGGCCTGGCATCATTGTTTTGATAAAAAAAATAATGAAATGTCAATTTTGTCTGTAGTTCGACTTATTTCTCCCCCTCTCCCCCTCACCCATATATTTTCCAGGCATTAAGTATTTTCCCCACTAATACCCCTAGAGCTTTTTCACAGCTTAACCTATTTTCATTGAACATTTTATTTTGTACTGTGGACGTGATGCGTTTTAATTTCAGACCCCACTCGAGTATATATTTGCAGGCATGCGGTTATTCATTGGACCTTGAAAATCCAAATATCTGATTTTTCTTAACCATCTCTGGGTTTGACGTTAAGCCCCACGTCTAGTTTTACTTCATCAGATGTCACAGGGAAATAAGAAAACCAGACATTTCGTCTTTTCTTTTCGATCCCGAAGATTGTCATATAATATGTAAACATTTTTAGTAAGACGTTACAAACAAGAATAATTGGCATTTTAAAGTGGTTTCTTCATTCATTTCCCGTTGACATTTACCTACAAGAATTATGTTGATAATTAATCCCGAATTTTACTCCAAACTCGCCTCCTAACTTCGTTTATCGATACTTGACGAAAGAAACGTAAGAGCAACAACACTATGCTTAGCGCATGCTTTTGACTGAATAATATTTTTTTCATTCAAAATGGCGTTGAATGTGCTGTAGTATTTTACATAATATAAGGCTTTAACTTGTATAAAACGTAAAAAGAAGTATCAGGAGAACTCATATTTGGATTTATACAATTATTTTTACATATTGTGAAGGCATAAATCGGCATTAATACCCAAAATAGATTTTTTTTGTTGTCCTTGTATATACTCCGCAGTAGACTTTAGTAGACTGTGTTCACAGTCTACTAAAGTCTACTGCGGATGGCATACACGATAATATCGTGTATGAGTGGTAAGACAGTTTAGCTTGTCATGCTACTTCTATTAGAGCCGCGTTCCTAGTTCTATGCAGAAAGCAGATTACGGTATATTTACGCTCATTCGCTAACAAGATGCCAAGAAAATAGGTTAGTTACGCTATTATATGATACTTACTAGTTCCGTATACTGACTTTAGAGAGACTTAGACTTTATTTTATAGTATTTCCGTCAAGTTTACTAGGTATTAGCTAGATGTAGTATTACTTTCATTTATTCGTATTTAAATACCTTCACAAATACATCGACAGTTGCTTGAAGAGCCCCAAGTCACGTTTTTCTTGACATCTTTCGACACCAGTTCGGAGTTTGCTAAGAATGCTTAGTGACTTCGAAACATTCAATCCCAGATAGTAGAGATTATTTCGTGTAGGTCAAATCAATTGATCATGCACCCCCTGGTATCAAAGTTCTTCGGAACCGCCTCTCGGCCTCTGACATGGTTCCTTTAACGACTATCATATGGCAGCCGGCAAGAAAGCAAAAACCGCAACACACTTTTTGTATCGTTTGACTATCTATGGTGGACTACACGCCACAGTTCCGGACCACGTGAGTAAATGCACGCATTGTCGCATTCGCTTCCGCCACGCCTCCGGTTACCGATAAAGCAATATCTATAGAAATAAAAGAAAAAAGACAAAGGTCTACCTTAGGTAATCTTGCTATCGCAGACATAATACTAACACATTTTATACGTTTACTGTACCAACTAACAGACGTACAGCAATGTTTTAACTAGCATTTACTTAATCGAATAAACTGAGACTAATGTCGGAACTACGCTCCTCGCCAGCTAAGTCAGAGCCATATGTACGGCGGTATGTCTTTATAATCTCATCAAGTCATGCTGCCGTGACTTTATGGTAACTGAAGACTGTTCTATGACCATTCATTTCAAAACAAAGCTTTCTTCGTTAACGGTACTTTCGCTTCTGTTCTCCCTGGTCCAGTAGTTAAGATCTTGTAGACCCGGGGATCGAAGGTTTGATTCCCGCGGAAAGCATACTTTGTTTAGTTGTGTCCAATTTGGTTAGTACATTGCAAGCGTGTATCACCTGTCTGACAATTAAGATGATTCCGTACTTCGGAAGGCCAATTAAGCCGTTGATTCCTGCTGCCATATGGTAGTCGCCAGGGTGCGCATGGACGACTGACCGTGTCGCCTACACGACATGATGATGATGTGTTATAATAATTATAACACAATGCCTGTTGTTTTAAGTGTTAACGGTTGTTTAAAATTTAATCTTATGTAAAAAACTCGGGTCAAAGTATGTCATATCCTTTAGACAGGCATGGATTAGAACCCTGTTGATGTAGTTTCCCTTAAAATGGAAACGGTGATCAGACGGAAGTTGCTCTATTGAAAAAACTTTTTTTTTTTGAAGTCTGAAGCTGAAATTTAAAGCTTAAAACATAGAAGTGATTACCATATATAAGATTTGAACAAAAGAAAAACCATTCCGACGATTTTTCATCCTTTCATCTTCTCCATTTTTAAAAGACGGATAAAAATAATTGTATGGCGAAATAAAAATCCTTCCTTTTGTTTTAACGTGATTTAAAAATCCGCTATACTCGTATAATACAAATTTGGATAAAATCCCACGTCATGTTTTGTATTAAATTTGAGACTTCACGGGAGGATGCTGTCTAGAATGATTGATAACCTCGTCATTTCGCCCTCAATAGCTTTCGTTGTAATTTTTGCAAACGTGATTTCGAAACTCCTGTGGAACAAATGGGTTATTTTGCTCAAATTTTTTTATCTTCAAATAAAGTGGGAATTAAAAATACATTATTTTTTATTATACTTTTGTACTATCATCACAGAAATTAAAAGTTTGATCAAAATCGAGTTATAATAAATGGATGTTTCAATACTTTATGTTGTATAAAAATGATAAATGACAAAAAAAACTAATTCACCAAAATTTTAAACGATTTCACGCTTAGGTTGAAAATTTAATTTTAAAACATTTTTAGAGAAAATGAACTAGAAAATGTTATTTTTAACACCTTATGAAAAAATATATATTCTGATATTTTTGATTCGCAAAAAAAAAACTACGAAAAAAAAAACAAAGGAAATATAAATAGAAATACTGAGTTAAATAGGAACAATGTCTAACTTAATCAAATAAAAAAAACGTTAAAGCTAGATATCTATCAAAATCTACACAAAGCGTTTTCCCGCCAAAATTTTTCACAAAACACAATTTTCGCACCTGTCCGCCGCCAGTGAACCGGTGCATAGTATGCAAAATCGATTGAATAATGTTTTAAGGCTGGCCGCACATTGGTCAATGATAATCAGTCTTTTTTCTTTCAACAGATGGCGCTAGAAAGATTATGTCATACATCATACATAATGGATATAGAGACAGAGAAAGTGACTTTGTTTTATACTATGTAGTGATAGTGATTTATTTTTCACATTTGAAAGCTAACATTGACAGGATAATGTAGCACTTCAAGCAAATGTAGTGAGTTTGGGTTCATCAAAAGGATCTCAATGGTGATAAATAGATGTTAGGTAGATGATAAGATTAGTTATGTTATTTCTGCCCCAGACCTTTCGGATTATTTGGTAAATTTTCATATTATACTTATTTTTTTTAAGTAGGTATTGTACATTAAAGAGTTTTGACAAACCCTGAGTTCCGTATCGTAATAACGTATCATAAAGTAAATTTATCTAAAAAGGCATTAAAATTGAATTAAAAAATATTTCTTTGGATAATACCACCATTGCCTAATTAGGTACTTTAAGAAATATTGTATTAACTATGTATTTTTAGAGCAATTAAGACAAAACATAGAAAAAGAAGAAAGATTATAGACAAATCTATATATATATATAGATTCATTAACAGAAACCCGTTTTCCGTTGTCACGAAATAGCATGAAAACGGCTTGATCGATTTGGCTGATTTTTTTTTTGTAGTTTTCTAATACTCTGTACAAGGTTCTTACGGAAAAAAATATTAAGAAAATCAAATTTACGCTAAGGCGGTACGAAGTTCGCCGGGTCAGCTAGTAAATAAATAAAATTACTTAAGAATGGTTCCATTCACTAATATTGTATTTTAAGGACGCTGTGTGTGCGATAAGCCTAAATACGATAGAGTACACGCGTTTTATTTTTATTGCAATAAAACATAGAGGTATTAGTGCATCCCAAATATATCACTATCTTTTTTTTTAATTTGATAGCGTTATATGTTTTAAACTTGGAACATGTATTGAATGGTGTAGTTAAATTTTTTGTGTTGAAATCTGATAACGAAATATGTGCAGATTTTGTGGCACTTGATCATTTTAATTTTCGACAGTTTCAATTTTAGAAAAGAATAGTTCAACGACCCTCTGTAGAATATATACTCGAGTAACACTGGTCCGACAGAAAATGCTTCGAAAACACACACCCCCTTTTCTACGAGGCTTTTTCATAGCACGGAGAACCGATGGCTAATTGAGCAGAAAGGTCCTCAAATGGCAACCATGCACTTAAGACACAGCCAGGCTGCAATTGGACACCTACCGACGACCTTAAGGTCTCAGGCGATTGGATGCAGGACGCTTTAAATCGATAATTCTAAGTCTTTTGAAGAGGTCTATGTTATCAGTGGACTGCTTGCGGTAAACTGCTGATAACGATTAAAAAAATTGACGAATTGAGAACCTCCTCTTTTTTGAAGTTGGTTAATAATCTTATCGATATCTTAAGTTTCAAAATTAATTGGCATGCCATGAAGATTGAAGAATTCCATTTATATAGAAGATTGATACGTCACGTTTACCTATTACATGAATGAGTGACATTTATCTACAAAATTCCATAGATACATCAGAATAAAACCTAATGAAATGAAACGAACAGATAATAAAGTAAAGCAATTTAAAATCTGCAGCACATCGCGAGTGAAAAGTTCATACAGCTCAATTCTCGTACCATTGACCTTCAAACGTTTATTGTGAAAAGTTAGAAGCCACTGTAATGGTTTTGTTTTTATTGTTTCAGTGCTCTCTTACATTAGATTTCGGATAAAAAGCTTTGGAAACATGTGTGATATTGAACAAAAAAGATGAAATAGAATGCCTAGAAGCTCAACGGTCTAGCGGGTTATGCTTTGTAACGATAGCGAGTGTCAAGCGATGGCGAGCGCGACCATCTTATATTGAGCTACATAATTTATAGTAAAGCACGTTAAGGCTTTTGATCCCTGCTGATCGCCCCTACAACTAAATGGCTGAAAAATCTGACAGTGTTGGCTTCTTAATATCCGGATCATGTTCCTATAGGCTTTGTGTCTATAGGAACGGAATCTTGGACATTTTATTCCAGAAGTTTCATTTCATTGATGTCGTAATTCGCGACGAAGGAATCAACAGAGTTCTTAATACCTTTAAATCTAACTATTTGTTTGGTTAATGATTCCACTAACAAAAGCAATAAAAAATTGAAGCTAAGCATAAAAGATACCGAACTCAATTAAAGTTCTAAATCAAAGACTACACAAAATAAGCAACAAGAGAATCAGGAATCAAAGCAGTATAATGGTAAAATAGCGTAGCGAAAAAGCAACCAGACAAACGCTAATATCAGTAAATGAAAGCGTCTTTTCTAGAATCTGCCTGATGAAAAAGTTGTTTCAAAAATTAAAAACAAAAAAGAACAAAGAGACGATGATCCACCAATCTCAGTATTTACATCAAGTGAGCGTAAAGAAGAAAAAAGTCAGGTAAAAGTAGGAACCATAGCCGAGACAGCGGCTGTATAAAAGCAACTAAAAATACTAGTTAAAAAGCGTAGTTTTAGCTGGGAGAATGTTTGCCCGACCCACTTTATTAGGCTTGCTTTTGTCGGGCCATGAGATCAGCGGGTGTAAATAGTGTAGATGGTTAAAGAATATACTACTTCTTCCCATGAATTCCGTTAAAATATACTAATTAATAACTAATAGGCATAACTCGCTGGCTCTTTTTATAAAGCAACTAAAAGGTTTAGCAAATCCAGATATGCGCAAGCAAATATCTCTTACATTACCTTGGTGTTGTCACGTTGTATGATTTCCGTAGCACAAAGTGCTTTGATGATTATGATTTAATAATTAGCTTCGACACGCTACACTGTCGATGCCGCACTACAGATAAATTATAAGATTACTAGCTGTTCCCCGCGGCTTCGCCCCGCGTGGGACTTGGTTATATCGCGCCCAAAAGTAGCCTATGTTTGACCTCAGGTCTTTAACTACATCCCTACCAAATTTCATCACAATCGGTCCAGCAGTTTAGCCGTGAAGAGGTGACAGACAGACAGACTTTCGCATTTATAATATTAGTATGGATATGCAAGTATAGATTAGTATGGAAGTATGGATATGTTTGCACCATCCATAGTTTTACCCAACGATGTTATACAACGTATAGCGGGCTCCGCTAAGGTAACCTAGCAGAGACTCTCTATGTAGTACCTGGCACTTTATTCTACTTGTATTGTACAGTCCACCCCACAAGTTTTGTGGCTACACACCATCGCTCGCAGTAGCTAGTTCCCGCTCAGCTGCGGTTTGTTTATTCACAACTTTTTCCGCCAGGTGTGCCGTCTATTCTGCAATTTGATGATGTAGCCGACCATAGCGGTACTCGTCACGAAATATGCCAGGTTTTATAGCATATTTTCACATTATGGACGGACAACAATGTATATTTGTTTTTATTTAACACTAGCTTATGCTCTCGGCTTTGTATTCGTGGATTTTTTTAATCCGGTTATATTTAGGTTTGTTAGCGATAAGTCCGCTTTTGTACACATTGTTCGTATTTGTATCAACATGTATAATTTGTATATTAATGGTACAATAAAGAGTATCAATCTATTTATCTATTTTAAGGTGTTAACTTCAGCACTCGAATGACTCAGTCCTAGCTTTTATGACCGGCCGCGTGTCTACAGTCAACCGTTTCTTGGAATTTTTTTCATTACTTAAATCCCCTAGTTGGACAAAGTCACAAATTTTTTTTAGTCTTGTAAATTTTTCACGACAAAGCCCAAGAGAAATCATAAAGTGGTCTAGATTTCTTACTCCGGAGACTACGCAGGTTAACTTATCCAAGTTTTACCCTACTCTAGTAAAATTTTCTGGAGCTAAGGATGCACCAACGACCACGACCCTTAAAAACCATAATCAATGATCGAAACAAATAAAAATTGTTATAATAAACGTAGTAAATAAAGATTTCTTATGTTTTCGCGATTGTTACACATTAAATTAAACTATTTTATACAAGAAAGAATCAAAGAACATATTGCTGACATGAAACATAGACGCTCAACCAAGTCTGCAGTCTGTGAACACTCACTTGACAAATCCAACCACTACATGCGTTTTGATAATCCTCAAGTCCTTGCAAAAGAAAACAGATTTATACCAAGGATGATACATGAAGCGATCGAAATTAAAAAACATCCTAATTTCAATAGAGAGGATGGATGGCAAGTACCACCAGCTTGGGACCCAGTTATCAATTTAATAAAATCTCAAACTCATCGGAAGACTACAAGTGTTTTTGATACTGTCAGCCAATACTGTGTGAATCGAAATAGTTTTCAATGATTTATGAGCTATTGTTTTGTATTCTTGTGACATCAGAAACAAATGACACAGACGAATGTCAACTCAGTCTGCCTGCGACCATGAGCTCTGTAAAGTGCTTGAAACGTTAGGTATAAATAAGTAAGCAATAAACGCGATAGAAAACCGTATAAAATAGTTTAATTTAATGTAGTAAATAAACATACGGACAGACAGAGCCCAGGGCCATGAGACCTTAGGCCACGTTTAGCATGGTGGTATTTTAAATAGTGATGGGTTGCTAGCCGCATCGCGAAACGATTCTGGGTTGCGCTCTCGAGGTGAACGGACGTGCTGTCGCGGCTGTCTATCACTAAGAAAGTCTGCTTGGAATTTCTGACCGATTTCTGCTGGTGCTCCGTATCGTCGCTGCTGGAATATCAAACTTCTCTACGACTCGTCGTACTGTGGTGCGGTTTCCGTATCGGCGTGCGTGGCCCTGCATTTATCGCGAAGAGCGACTGACGGGTGACCCCGAATTTTAGACCGTACTTGTACGTGTCTAAAGGACGGGAAAGCCTTTGCTCGTGTAGCGTCCTTTTCAGGGCATACCGAGCGTCAACCTCTTTCACACGCCCACACGCCTTCAGTGTGGTTGAGTCCCACATTTAGTTGGGCCCTCCGGGAAGCAAATTGGCCTGTTTTCTAACGAACGCAGGCCGAGCTTGTTGCTCACCGGTGGTAGTGCGGACCCTGGCACTAGCCCCCTTACCCCTTCAGGGTATCGGGCAGAAACAGGCTGGGCCCGGAACCACTGGCCTTGGGGAGGTCCCCTAGTCAACCCCGGGTATCGGTTAGGTAGTTAAGTTGATAGGTACACACCTGTTGACCCTAACAAGGTTGGCAACAGACCCTTACACACAGCACGTAGTAGGGCCAATAGGCACACACCCTTCTGTCTACACCCGGCAGAAGGAAGCCCTTAGGACGCCCGAGTGTACCCCTCGGGTTCCCCCACTCATCGGTGATTCAAATCGCCAAACTGTCGCCTTAATGGCGGCTCCCACCCCTCCTCCCGATGAGGACCTTTTTATAAGGTTCCTCACCGAAAATGGAAACTTAAGTCTCCACAAGGAGTTCCTCCGTTACAAGGAGGCGCTCTTAGCAACCCCCCCACCACCCCCGATCGCGCCCGCGACCGCCCCCTCCAACCGTTACGGTGTCCTTCCCGTTGAGGACTCTCTACCCCACCTTAGGGACATTAGGCCCCCAGTTCGTGATTCGCCGCTATCACCTATGGCGGAATCCGACGAGGAATCTAGTCCAGCAATGGACACGTCTCCTGTGAAGGACGACGACGATCACCATTCCGACGCCTCGCAAGCGTCCGTGTCCTCATCCTCGGAGGACGGTTTCATCACCGTCGGAGGCAAACGCCAGAGGAAGACCAAGCGGAAGCAATCCGCTAAAATCGTTAAGGTCGCGGACGGCAAACAAGCCCGCCGACCCCCAACCCCAACCAAAACCACGCCCGCCTCACCGGCTTCCCCGAAGGCAAAGGCCCCCCCTCCTGTCATCATCCGAGACCCATCCAAATGGGAATCAGTCTCGAAAACTCTCAAAGAAAGACAGATCAATTTCACAAACGCACGCAAGTGCGAAACTGGAATTAGGGTCACCCTCCAAACGGTGGTCCACTACAGGGCCCTCACCGCCCTCTTAGTTGAAAGGCATATCGACTGGCACACGTACACCCTCGAGGAGGAGCGCGTCCTTCGAGTCGTGATCCGACGCATCCCCAAAGACGTCTCAACCGACTATGTCAAGGAGACTCTTATGGAGCAAAAAATCCCGGTACGTGAGGTACATCGTATGTACCGTGCCAAACACCCCCGCCAACCATATGACATGGTACTAGTCGTCTTGGACAAGACACCCGAAGGGAAAGCAGTCTTCAAAGTCAAGACTGTCGCGGGGCTCAACGGAATCTCCATCGAGCCCCCGCGCAAACGCGGAGTAGTAGGGCAGTGCCATAACTGCCAATTCTATGGCCATTCCGCCCGTCACTGCCACGCACGTCCTCGCTGCGTGAAGTGTTTGGGTGACCACGCCACTAAGGAGTGTGAGCGCAACAGAGAATCCCCGGGCAATCCCGCCTGTGTGCTATGCGGGGAAGAGGGCCACCCAGCCAACTGGCGCGGGTGCCAGAAAGCCCCAAAAAGCAACGCAGGGCAGGCCCAAAAAGGGAGGTCCTCTGTAGCGAGGAAACAACCCAGCCCGAAAACCAAACCAACCCCACCGAACTCTAGCAACACTGCGGAGTTTCCGGAATTAGGCAAGAAACCTCAAGTTTCAACTCCAACTCCAGCCCCCTCGGTAGCCCCCAAGGCGACTAACGCGCAAGCGAAAAGCTTCGCTACAGCGGTTGCAAAACCAGCAGCAGCGCCTCCTCGTCCACAAAAGACCAACAAGCCCTCCGGTGCGGCCAACGCGGTAGTAAAAGTCCCCCACGGGAACACGGCTCCCCGCGTAGCCACAGCCGAAGAGGCCACGGACATAGCCCTCCAAATATTGGACACAGTCGACCTCGACATGATCGAGGAATTGGGCCACGCCCTAATAGCCGCCGGCGACAACTGGGTCGAACGGACGAAGGTTATTAGGCGCTACAAGGCTCAAATTACGAAGCTATCGGAGGTCAAAATCCCTCCGCATCTTCGCCCCACGACTCAACCATAATGGGTAGTACAACCCATAGGAACAAACCCCGATCGCTGACCTTGGCGTTTTACAACGCCAACGGTAAACTCCGCGACCAGAGGGCCGAGATTGCTCGGTACCTCACCCAACATCAGGTGGATATCCTTCTCCTGCAGGAAACCTTCTTAAAACCTTCATTGAGAGACCCAAGAATAGCGAACTACAACATCGTTCGCAATGATAGATTAGACAACGCCAAAGGCGGAACCCTAATCTATTACAAAAGGTCCCTGCACTGTTGCCAACTAGACCCTCCATCTCTAACGAATATGGAATGCTCAATCCTCAGAATCGCGATGACCGGCCATTCGCCAATAAACATCGCCTCCATCTACCTCAGCCCCAACAAAAGCCTGCTTGAGAGCGACCTTCAAGCCCTGTTTGCTATGGGAAACGCTACCATACTGGCTGGCGATTTCAACAGTAAACACACCAGGTGGCATTCGCTAACCAACTCGACGAACGGCGAAACCCTCTCGAGACTCGAAGAGTCTCTGGATTTCGACGTTATAGCGCCCCTGGCCCCGACACGCTATCCTACCATGGACGGCTACAATCCCAGTGTCCTGGACTTTGCCCTACTAAAGAACATCACCCTTACAGTGTGTTCAATAGAGGTGCATCCGGACCTAAACTCAGACCATAGACCGGTCCTCCTGCAACTAGGACAGACAGACAATGGGCGTCCCACCCATACAAGAATGACCACGGATTGGAAGAAGCTAGCGAAAGCGCTCGACCAACCGTCCCCGAACCTGGATGCCATTCCGGACAGGATAACATCCACCGAACAGACAGACTTGGCAGTCTCGTCCCTCACCAACCACTTACAAGCGGCCATCAAGGACTGCACCAGGCGGGTCCCTTCTGTGGATCCCAACCATAGATTCGAGCTGCCTGACGACGTAAGGAGGTTGTTGACGGAAAAGAATGCCGCGACAAGAGAACACGACCTGTACCCCACCGATGAGGCCCGTTCTAGACTACGCTACCTTCAACGTCGAGTTAAAGAGCGCATGAAGGAACTCAGGGACGAAAGGTGGAGCGACTTCCTCTATGAACTCAACCCGTCACATGTCACTTACTGGCGTGTGGCGCGAAGTCTCAAGTGCGATCAGATCTCATCCACTCCTCCTCTCAACCGACCGGATGGCTCCATCGCCTTCGATGATGACGAAAAAGCTGAATGCCTCGCAGACAGCCTGGAAAGCCAATGCTCTCCTAGTCGTGAGCCAGTAGACCCAGATCACGTACAACGGGTAGAATCGCATGTAGAGAGCGTCGCCGCCTCCGCATCGGCTCCCCCCGCGATCGCACTCCCTCCAACCACGATTGACGAGGTGCAATCGATAATAAAATCCCTAAAACCCCGAAAAGCCGCCGATGCTGACGGTATATCAAATGGCATATTGAAATGTCTACCCCAGACCCTACTACTGCTGCTAGTGAGCATCTTCAATGCTTGCTTAGCGAATTGTACGTTCCCAGACGCCTGGAAACAAGCAACAGTAATAGGCATACCAAAACCAGGCAAAGACCTGAAGAACCCGACCTCTTATCGCCCAATCAGCCTCCTCAGCTGCATCGGGAAGATATACGAGAGAATCCTATCGGCCAGACTCAAGGTTTATATCGAATCTATGAATCTGATTCCGAACGAACAGATGGGTTTCCGCGCAAAACATTCCTGCGTACACCAACTGCACCGCCTAACAGAGCACATCCTAGACAACCGCCGCCGCGGTCAACCTACTGGAGCGCTCTTCTTCGATGTAGCGAAGGCATTCGACAAAGTCTGGCATGCCGGCTTGGTAGCCAAGCTGGCCATCATGGGCCTGCCAGACAGTCTCGTGCGCATCATGCGAGACTTCTTGTCGAATAGAACCTTCCGCTACAGAGTAGAAGGAACGCTCTCACGCCCCCGACCACTAACAGCAGGAGTCCCTCAAGGCTCTGTGCTCTCACCCATACTATACGCGTTGTACACTAACGACGTACCCCGGACCCCGCACGTGGAGTTGGCTCTCTTCGCTGACGACACTGCACTTTACACATCCAGTAGAAACAAGGACCTTATCTCCAAACGCCTCCAACAAGCAGTCGACGCGCTCGGCGCTTGGTTCAGGAAGTGGCGCATCGAGGTGAATTCGGAAAAGAGCGCAGCAGTGTTCTTTTCCAAAGACTCCCGCGGTGCAACACGACCCCCGGCATGGAGCACACAATCGCTCTTAAAAACGATATCTCTGTTCGGAAAATCCATTCCATGGGTTGACCGCACAAAATATCTGGGCGTTATCTTTGACAGCAAGATGACCTTTGGACCCCACATCCAAAGAGTACGCAACAGAGCAGCCTTCTTCCTAGGCAGACTCTCACCCATGATCAGTAACGTAAAAATGTCGCTTAGAAATAAGTTGACTCTTTACAAGCTGTGCATCCGACCTGTCATGACTTACGCTAGCGTTATTTTCGCACACATAGCACCATCTCTTCTGAATAAATTCCAACTCATTCAGAATAGGTTCGCACGTAGAGCCACGGGAGCACCCCCGGGCCTACGTACCCGCGATCTGCACAAGGATCTTGAGCTTCCAACCATATCGAGATATCTCAAAGAGACGTCCCAACGTTACTTTGAGAAATGCCCCTCTCATCCAAATCCGTTAGTAGTAAAGGCAGCCAACTACAATCCCCTGAAGGACCCCACCTTGCGGCTTCGACGCCCGAGGAATGTTCTCTTGGACCCCGATGACCCCATCACGGTTGCAAATAGGCCGTTCGAAGATCTCGCGTCTCTCAGGAGACCGGGACACTCAACCTGTACACTTATACACCGCACTCGCCGGCGAGTGCGACGAAGTAGGAACAGTAGCTCGTTTACCAGGTACCGGAATGTACCAGGGCGCTTCTCGCCACCAGTAGGCTTTTCTTAGGCCCTTAAGGCACCCTAGTGTCGGCCCTTAAGGCAATGAGCGTTTGCATCGCTCGCGAGTTTGCATCGCTCGCCATTGCTCAAAGGCAAAGCCCATGGCCGAGGTTCGTCCCAACTGGGAGCCCCTTGCGCTTTTGCCGAAAAGGCTGAGTGGCGTCAAGCCCTCGCCTCAAACTGTCCCGCTGTAAGTATAAAAGCTCATCGAAGCTAATACTGTAGGTCCGTCATAAAAAAAAAAAAAAAAAAAAAATAGCCGCATCGCCTATGATTCCCGATTCCCTCAATCGACTTTTACTACTTGCGCTACAAGAGAAGCATTTGGTGCATTCTATGTTATTCTTTTTCTCCCAGACTAATACGGAAGGATATACCTCGTGTGTTCATAAGTTTTGAGACAAACTTTGTACTTTAAAAATAAAATAAAATTTTACTGACATCTATTTATTTCTTTTTCCAATTTTGAATTTGGAATATTAACTTTTAATTTCTTTGATTTTTTAATTAATTTCTTTCAAATTTGTCGTGATAGAGGAAACAAAAGAATTACTTGCGACCGTGATTTCGCTATTTAAGGTGGGGAAAAAAATAATAAAGATTTCCCGTGAGGTGAAAAAATTTGGTGTGAGCCGTAACTTCGTGTATTACACTATTAAACGATACAAGGAGTCAAATTCTTTGCAAGATAGCCAAAGGAGTGGTCAGCCACGCTCTGTAAGGACGCCTGCGAACATTAAAATCATCCGAGAGCGACTTTGCTGAAATCCATATCGCACTCGGAAGAAACTCACGCTTCAGACTAAAATTTCGCGCGTTTCATTCAACTGAATACTGAAATATGATCTTAAGGTAAAGGCGTATAGCCGCAGGAAAGTTCACTTCTTAAACGATCGCCTTCGTAAATTGCGACGCGAATGTTGTCCAATGCTGATAAGGAGACACGATGCGAGGAAGATACTCTTCACCGATGAGAAAATCATTACTGTCGAAGAAAAGTTTAACCGACAAAACAATAAAGTGTATACCAAAAGTAGCAAGGATGTACCAGCTTCAGCACGGAATTTTTCGCGAACTCGCCATTCGGCTAGTGTGATGGAATGGTGGGGAGTTTCGTATGAAGGTGTCACTCCGCTCCATTTATGCCAACAAGCCGTCGAGTTGAAAGCCAAGAATTATCAAAGTCACATTTTAGAGCCTGTTGTGAAATCTCTGTCACATAGTTTATTTCACAACAAGGATTGAATTTTCCAGCAAGACTCGGCGCCATGCCTTAAGGCAAAAACCACCCAAGCTTCGTTGAAGGCAAATGTGCCCGGCCTTCATCGCGGCGAACGAATGGCCTTCCTCCAGCCCATCTCAACCCGCTAGATTATTTTTTATAGACTGAATTAGAGCTCAGGGCCTGCTGAAAGTCCCACCCAAACTTGGAGTCACTGAAGCGAACCTTTGTCCGAGAAGCAAGCCAATTTCGCTGGAAAAGATTCGTGCCGTCATTAATGACTGGCCAAATCGTCTAAGGGCCTGTATTAAAAACAAGGGAGGTCATTTTGAATAATAATTATATTTTATTGTTGACTATTATCTACTTAATGTTTACTGAAATTTTTTGAAATACAAGTTTATTATTAAAAAAGTTATGCAACTTTTAGTTCGTCTCAAAACTTATGCACACACGAGGTAATTAGAACAGTTTTAGTAAAATTATAAAAAATCCAAACCGAAAAGCGCTACAATTTGTTTTTTTCGTTTCAACAAGATCATCCAAACATTTAACCTAGCATTTTTAGTTTTGTTACTGTCCACACTTTGTGCTTAGGGTGCACGTTTACACAATTCAACGACTAACCCAACCATATCACGTCCTGCATTCATGAAAATATTTTGTACCATTTACACAACTGAGGTTTACCATGATAAATTTAAGCAGGTTCGTTACGCAACTCAACACAAATGGCATGATGAAAAGTAGCGCTTTTCGTTTTTGGATCGCAGTAAACGGGGATATAAAATACTATTACTTAAATTATAAGTACTTTTTAAAGAAAAATATGACATCGTGTTTAAGCGTCCACGTCATCTATCTCTTCTTCGATACGGCTTCCATAGAAACCTGGCTTGCTACTGGAAAAACGCTAAAATCCCAGTCGATTACACAACAAAATATTCAATTCTATATCGTCACTTTCACAATTCAATATCTTACTAAAGTTGTAATCCTCGTCTTAGCACTTAACTATTCACAACTCCGATATGAAAGATCCCTTAGGGGCATAACTTGTCTAGACTTGTCCTCAATATTAGATATTAAGTCCCTGATCTAAGTAATATTTGTTGATGTAAGTAAAAGCTATCTAAATTCATAATAATGTTGATATTAACTGAAAACTTTGTACGGTATTCTCATAGGAATTTGGATATATTTGATTTATTGGAAAAAAATTATAAGCATGAGTTTTATGTTAACAGTGCCATTAAGAGAATAATCTATCTGCCTATGTGATCACTTCTCCTTATCTACTTTTACTTTTAATTTTATTTATTTTTATTCGTATCTTTCTGTGTTACTAACAAGTCTAGGATAAGTTGTAAAATAATAATTGTAAATTTGTGTCCATTAAATAAACTAGTTGTACTTACATTTCATATGGATCTTTAGTTATCTGAAATAAAATATTTTTTATTTTCTTATTAAAATTATTTTACATCTACATTATAAACTGCTAGGCAAAGGCTTCCCCCCTCTTTCTCTACTCATTCCTATTCATGGAAAAACGTTATAAACATACTATGACTAAATAAATTTATTAAATGGACCAATCACACAGATTGATTTAGCCCCAAAGTAAGTTCGAGACTTGTGTTATGGGATACTATCTCTAGGATACTAAAATTTATAAGGATACTAAATGTGATAAGCCAATCAGAAAATTAAAGATCATGTTCTATCTGTATTTTATTGCCAAAAAAAAATAATAACAAAATAAGAAAAATTAATCACAATAAACAAATTATAAATAAAAATAGTCTTACAACGCGCCACAGGGAGGCATTGTACCCAGAATACTGGCAGCGTTTCCCCGCTGTATTGCGAGACTTATGCGTTGAGCAAAACAGCTGCCAGATCACAAGTCTCCTGTATCCTACACGAGACGCGTTGTGATGTCTTTTAAAAATAACTTCGCTTCAGGGCCGTTATGAGATGTAGAGGGAAGATGAGAATGTGCCAAAGTATTCACACATGAGGCATCCCAAACAAGACTCCTTCCCAAACGCCATGGAACAAGGGAAAGTCCATCTGGATGCTTACCATCAGAACGGATTATTCCGTTCGGCTCTAAAATTGAAGGGATACCAACTGTGGCCAACGTTCTATGAATCACATCATTAAGAGACGCATGACGAGGAATTCGACCCGCGCTTCTCGCACAAGACAAACCATGATGGCCCAAACTATTGACGGACGCATCACAATGACAAACATGGGTTGGTTAATCTTTGCACCTAAGCGAAGACCCATTGCTAAAGTAAAATTGCCGTTGTCCAATAAAGTGCCGACATGTCTCAAAGGGAGTGCCTGTAGCCAATACCCAGATTCCCTCTCAACCAACGAAAAAAGGCGGGCGCGATCCTCTAAATGGACTACACTGAGACAAAGAGCGCTGCTGGATCGCCTTGCACAAAGGACTATCCCACTGCCTTTGCGAACTAACATTTAATGTACTGAAGGATCGCCAAACCTCTCTTGCCTCAACCACGCCACAAACTTCAATGGGACCCGAAACCGGGGAAAGAATCCTACCACATAATGAGAATGCCGCGTGAGCCGAAGACAGAAAGGCCGGAAGAGCCACGACAGTTACCTTGCGTACACCTATACCTCCAAAACGAATTGGCAGGGAGGCAAATTGCCAGGCCACGTCGTCTACTTCGCAATTTAGCACCTTAACCAGAGAAACTCTCATCAGTTCATCAAGTGTTTCGAGATGATTTTTATGCATGTTCTAATTTGATCTTGAAGACCAAACCTAGGACCTTCTGAATAGCAGGCAGGCATGTAACCATTACGCAACAGGAGGCCACAGGCTAGGTCGTCAACTAATTAAGACCAAGGGCCGGTAGCTTAAAGAAACTGAATTTTAAGTCCACGTATCATTTATACGCTGTTTTTTTTCTATTTCCCTTTGGTATTTTCTATAAGAATTTCAAAGAAAATCCCTCAAAACCTCTTGGATTTAGAAAAGTAATATTTCATTTTCGCAATAAAATATCAATTAGTTCCGCGTGTGTCAAACAAGATTGATGATAGCGAAGCCTTGGGGCAGATTTCTGTATATTTTTCACTCGTGGTCCTGGCATAAAGAGCATTAAACTAACTGGAGATGCCACGTACATATTTCTACATGACAAAGGCACGCGGGATGAGGAAGGAAACAGAATAAGTATTAACACTAATGTATTATTCGATCACGTCGCTACGCACACACTTGACAAAATTATCAAACATACGCAAAAAATTCACGCACAAAAGGATATTACCACGCGGTCATGTACTTTTGGCAGAGGGGATCGCCTGTCAATGGCCTCTCCTGTGGTCTAATGCTCTAGGTTCTGGCTAGACGAATAAATCAAACTGACATTTTCCCAGAGCAAAATGTCAGTACGACTGTCGATTGCTTGAGGGGTTTCAATTAGTCGAATATATGTATGTATTTTTTTTATGTTTAATTAAAAAATATAATGTATTTATTTACTGTTTATACATCTGACTAGAATGTATTGACTAAACATGACTAGTTTTTTTGACTTAACTTGTTTTCACTTAGTATCTAGTACGTAGTATATCGAATGGCGACCACGCATCGACAAGCGCACCGGCGGATATCCACACAGATGGTCTTATGACCTAAAGAAGGTCGCAGGCAGACGCTGGATGCAGGCCGCTTCCAACCGGTCGTTCTGGAAATTCTATGATGATGATGATCACGTAGTATGTATCTAGATGCTGGGAACGATATGCTTTAATTTTGATTGCTATATTGTGGATTGCCGAACCAAAAAATAATGTAATACTTCTATAAGATTAAAACTTTGGTAGTCTATAAGAGGCCAGAAAGGTATAATGAGCATACTTTTAAAAGCTACTTATATAGATCTACTAGCGACCCGCCCCGGCTTCGCATGGGCATAAAAACCTTCCTCTTGAATCACTCTATCTATTAAAAAATACCGCATCAAAATCCGTTGCGTAGTTTTAAAGATTTAAGCATACAAAGGGACATAGGACATAGAAAGTGACTGTCTTATACTATGTAGTGATTAAACATACTTTACTTGACAAATGTAAAATCTTTTTAAAATTTCACTGCTCCGTTTTGCCTCTAGCAAGTCTACAGTCAGACATTGCGAGTCTAATTTACTCTCACATATAGAATGCAACAATTTAACTTGTTACTCCGTAGAGATCTGCTTTAGACAGCTTTTAACAAATGTTTCAAAGGATTACGGTAAGTACATGCTTGCTGTTTAAATGTTACAGTACTGCTTCATTTATTTATTTAAACTTTATTGCACTTTTAATAAACACATTAGGTGGACATAAAACCGTACAGAGTGGTGCTATTTATTAAAAACTAGCTTTTGCCCGCGGCTTCGCCCGCGTGGGCTTCCCGGGATAAAAAGTATTCTATGTCCTTCTCCTGGCTCTAAACTACCTCCCTGACAATTTTTAGCTAAATCGGTTTAGCCGTTCTTGCGTTATAAGTGGAGTAACTAACACGACTTTCTTTTATATATATAGATTGTCTGACACTAAAATACTATTTTTTTATTAATGTTAACTTTTTAAAAATATTTGTTAATTAAGCGAATAGCGTTTTCTACCAGTCAATCAGTATCGTTTTTGTATTTAAAAATAATAATTTAGAAGCCGATGTTTGTTTGTGGTTTTTGGAGGGAAAGAAAACTGTCACTACATATGTCCGCGCTGTATTTTATTTCCAAAACTTAGGTTTCTTCGAGTATTTGTGCATAATATTGGTGGATAATTATTCACAAAGTGTTCGTGAACAAGCTAAGTTTTGGGAAGTAGTACAGTGTCGATTACGTGACTTTTATCTTTGTCCAAAATCTCCAAGTTATAGCTAAGTGAAATTTTTCTACCGCTTCACTTAGCATCTGACTCTTACTAGACTTACTTGACTGAACTAGACTATTGACTTGACTGACTAAAGTAGGATTGAAGAAGATTAATAAATTTAAGAAAGGCTTTAAAAGACTAGTTTCCATGGGGGTAAAAAGATTTTTTTTAAAAAGGTTTGTTTGTTTCTAAATTTAAATACATGTCTATTTTCGACCAACTCAAATTAAGCTTAATGCTATTTTAAATGCTACACTAACACTGGCAACTTTTCTTCCATGCGCAATTTTAAATTAAGAACATTTTAAGCGGAACACACTAGTTTACGTTTTGGACCGAATCCAACCTGATTCACTTTTTCGTAACATTCTCCAATCCTCCTAATTCTGATTTTATCTTAAAACTTTGCTTGGAACACGTTGCTCTAATTTAAGTAATTTTATTAGTCTGCCGTCTAAGAAATCAGTTGTTAAGTATTTTTGTCGTTACATAATCTTTTTTTTTCAAGTAGATTTCTGGGTTAATTAATTCTATTTGCTTTAGAAATAATGTTTTTAAATGAACGTCTCTGGGTTTCTGACGTGATGCGTAATTTTATATAATAGAGCATCGATTTATTAAGTTTTCCAGCAGCAAATAATACTTTTTTATTTTAAATAAAAATAAAGTAGGCAGTTAATGCCTGAAATGAAAAGACTGTAGCTAAACAATAAGACAAAAAAAATATACGATTTATGGTTCATTCGATTTGACGACCGCTGGTGGCGTAGTGGTCATTGTGCCAGACTGCTACGTTGTAGGTCTTGGATTCGATCCCCGATCAGGTCTAGATGGTAAATGATCTTGTACAAATTGCCCAGGATATTCCCTGTATTCTTATGTTCCCAATAAACTTATGGTATCGTTAACCTATCCTAAGTCTTACTTTGGGAAGGTTGACATCAGGCAGGCGTCCGCTCATAAAAACAATTTGTCTCTGGCTGAGAAGTAGTAGGATTTGGTATGCAACCAGAATTAAACATAAACGCGGAGGGTGTAAGTACGAGAATATTCTTAGAAGTAAATTTTTTTGGAAAAGTTGGCAACACGGCCGCGAATAAATTCACATAAGTCCCAGAACAGGAGACATCAATTTGTCTGCCTTCTCTGACTGTCAAAACTTTATTCTAATTGCACCATTACCTCGGGACTCGGGGCCCTGAATCTTGAGATAATTCAAGGGAAATTCAGAGTACTCGGTCGTGATAACGTATAACGGAGGCAGGAGAAAATTTTAAAAAAAAATTTGGCGATCTTCATGGCCTTATGGCTGGACGACTAGCTTATTTTGAGATGCTAGGTTCGATCCCCAGTCAATTCAAAGTAACTTTTGGCGTCTACCTAAAACAAACGTAATTGATATAAATTATGGTATCGTTGAGTTAGAATCTCTTAACATAATTTGAAAATTATGCTTTTGGGCTAGCTTAATATTTGTTATAATTACGTATTTAAATAATTGTTTTGCCAAAAAAAAACGAAACCGACTCCAATTCCTCAACTAAAAAGGATGAAATAATTAATACATTGTTATTTAAATATGCTTTATATCAAACATTTCCGGTAACGAATTAAGAACCTCGTCTTTTTTTGCAGTCGGTTAAAAAATAAAAATATATTACGTATAAAATGCTCCATTCTGAAAACTACTATACGACTAAAAAATATATTTATAAGTTCAAAATCCTTTTCTTGAGGAAGGCTATAAATTTCACATACAATACAAACTAAGTGCGTTGAAGCCGCAAGGCACAGGTAATCCCAACTTATATTATAAATGCGAAAGTGAGTTTGTTTATTTATTTATAACCTCTTCACGCCCTATCTTATAAACCAATCTTCCAGAAATTTTGTAAAAACATAGCCAGGAGTATTGAGAAGGACATAAGCTACCTTTCATCCTTGAAAAGCACTCACCCGCAGGAAATACATGCGGGCGGAGCCGCGGCGAAAGCTAGAAACTAATAAAAATTTCTTCTTTTTGTGTCAATGACACATGACTTAATATGGTTAGCCTAATGAGAGGCATCCTCAATGGCCTTCTGATTTCCCTTCATGAAGTCAAGGTCAAGTACAGAACCAGATCAGAAAACGATAGAAAGTATGACATGGTAAACAAGAACTTATATATGACCATTATAAGAAAGAACTCTTGAAGCCCTGAACAATATATAGTCTACATATATCTGTGATTTAATACGATGGAATGAAAGACATGAAACTGATGTCCTCGATTCGTTTTATCTGCGTTCGTGAGATTGTAAAGTGCGTATTGACACATACGGAATACTAATTCGAGTGTACAGTCAGCTAACAAAAGATAAAAAAAGATTTAAAAGAACAAAAATCCACTTTATTATTATATAATCGTGCACGACTAAAAACGTAGGAAAATCTATGGAATTAAAAATCTGTAAGATCGCGCAGGCATCAAAAAATTATAAAAGTTCAAAGTTTCTTTAGTCAAATGTAAAAATTTGATTTGTTTTTATTTTTCCTACGTTAAGAATTTTCTTAAAAAGTAAACTAACAACCAGAATAATGATAACAGTAGAGATTTTATTATAGTTTTCTCTCTTAGATCGGCTGGTAGCAAATAGTTACATGTCCTGGTTTTTTACGTAAATTCTTATATTTACACTGTACATAAATATAGCAAGTAATAAGTAAACATTATTTGAACGAAATAAAAAAGTAAGTAAAAAAATAATGAAAGTAGAGTGAATGCGGTTGAAGTGAGAGCTTTAAGGAGTATGTGTGGTTTATGCTTGAGCGATAAAATAAGAAATAGTGAGATTAGAAAAAGATGCGGTGTAAATGAGGATGTAGTGACAAAGATAGAAAAAGGGATGTTGAGATGGTTTGGACATGTAGAGAGGATGGATGAAAGGAGACTGACGAAAAGTATATACAAAGCAGAGTTGTCTGGGAGCGGCGGTCAGGGTCGGCCTCGTAAAACATACTGCGACCAAATCGCCACCAGACCTTTTGAAAAAGGGAGACATTAGGAGTACCCGAAATCGGCGAGCGTGTATGACGAGCGAGAGTGATGAGTGTGGAGGAGGCGAGAGAGGTATGTAAGGATCGTAGCCAATGGAAATCTCTAGTCTCTGCCTACCCCTACGGGAGACAGGCGTGATGATATGTATGTATGTATGTAAAAAAGTTAAAAATATAGATCTGCATCTAACAAATTTCCGAGTGACAGTACAAAGTACATTGTTTGTTTTTTAAACAGATGACTTCAACACCCAATAAAAAGACGAGGGTAATTTTAATCTGTAGTCTCAACATATTTCAGGATGCTCCGTCTGACAAGAAACAAATTATATTGTTTACTGAGAACATACTAATTACAACTTTTAGTCAGATTACATAATACTTTTCTATAAAGGATGTTTAAATTGTTTAACCTTATTATACTAAGAAAACATGTTTACTTGTAATAGCTTATTTCTCTCTCTCTTTAGCCTTTAGCCACAAGACTTTAGACCTACCTAATATTATGCCGTTTTTCGGCCTTGGGCAATCTTAATCCATGAAGTGCAATAAATTTCTTCGGAGTCGATGAAACATCGTCTTTTAAAATTTGATAACCAATTAAATAAAAATAGAGTTCGCCTTAAAAGTGATCATTTTTCAATCAAAATTATTAAATAGCTACTTTTTTTGCTTAATTTAATTAAATTTAAATTTGATAACTAATTATTTAGCTCCGAATGCGCTCATTATTATCATATATAGCATAGCAAATAAGCAACAATTTTTAAACAATTTAAGATTTGATATTTAAAAAACTTTAAATATAGAAACTTACATTCTTTTGTAAACAACAAGAAACGTTCGTTCTAAAACATTATTTCGACTGTGTGAACTTTGACCTCTCAAATCTTAAGCTGCAATATATGTTGTCTCAGGGTTCCACACGAGCTGTTCGGTTTTGGATCGCAGCCAAACCACGGTGCGTCAGCTAGTAGCTTCCTGATTTACCCTTAACTGTCTCAATATTAACTTGTTGTATGACATATTTTATTTTTTTATTTTGACAGTATAACTAAGATTGTTTAGACTTACTCTGCTGGCTCAGCGACCCGAAGTGGATCTTGGCCTCCGAAACGAGAGAGCGTCGCAGTTTTCTATTCTGCGCGATGGCTCGCCAGTTTACAGCGCCCATCTCACGCAGGTCACCCTGCACAGCATCGCTCCAGCGATATCTAGGTCGGCCGACTAGCCATTCCTCTTGGTCTTCCTGCTATCTTTCCCAGATAGGCTGCTTTGACGCAACGATCCTCTCCCATTTCTTCCAGGTGCCCAAGCCAGCGCTGTCACTGCTATATAAACACGCCCAATATGTTTGGTTCCGAGTGTTATTTCTCTGTGGGCTCCGACTACGGTTTCAAATTAGACCACCATTATATATCTATGTATTAATTAAATGAATGGTGCATTATCATCATCATAATTATTTCGTTTAGATATTACAGTCGATTGACCATGCACACTCTGATGTCAAACTTCTTCGGAACCGCCTCTCGGCATCTGACGTGGTGCCTTAAGGTGATACCTCGGTGAACACTAGCGCCACCGTCATTTAAAAATCATTACTCACTGAAAACACAAGTTATCAAAAATCCCTCTGCTGTAATTATGGTTCTGGATCTGAAGTTAATTTTAAACATATCAAATTATTAAATTATAATTACGTATAGTTACAAATTGCATTATTGCTTAAAACGGCCACTTTTAGCAGTTTTGCAATTTGTTACTATATGATCCAGAACCATAATTACAGCAGAGAGATTTTTGATAACTTGTGTTTTCAGTGAGTAATGATTTTTAAATGACGGTGGCGCTAGTGTTCACCGAGGTATCACCTTAAGCTTAACCGATGGCAGCAGGGTGCTTTCGAAGCACGGAATCTTCTTTAATATCAGACAATGCCATAAATGATCGTCAACGATGGGGCATGCGTGTTCATAACAATCGTGATTGTCAAATGACAGCGATCGTAGTCCGAATTGGATTGGTCAATCCTAGTAGCGTTTTAGCCTTGAGCTTCGGAAGGCACTATCGCAAGATGGCAGTCGTTATGCGGTGTCAGATGAATTTGAGACAGCCTAAAAGGTTACCAGTATTGGCCTCTTAATACACCAAGATTATAATGTTTTTTGTCTGTTATTCCTGTGAAAACTGTTATGGAGGTCAGAATGCGGTTTTTCATACTAATTACCAGTACCACCATCCATACTAATATCATAAATGCGAAAGTCTGTCTGTCTGTCTGTCTGTCACCTCTTCACGGCTAAACTGCTGGACCGATTGTGATGAAATTTGGTAGGGATGTAGTTAACGACCTGAGGTCAAACATAGGCTCCTGCTATTTAGACCTCACTGAGGAGCAACTAAATAAACTTGAGCGTCTTCAAAACTTCTGTATCAGATTTATATTCGGTTTACGTAAATATGATCACGTTTCCTCTTTTCGCTCTCAACTCAAGTGGCTCCCCATTAGATATCGTCGTAATTTACATATTCTCTCGCTTTTATATACAATCCTATTTATTCCTTTTTCTCCTGGTTACCTCAGAGAACGTTTCAGGTTTTTCGGTGAGGTTAATAGTCGTGAGTTGCGTAGTACTGTCTCCCTCCGTCTCGTTACCCCTGCTCATGTTACCCAGTTCTATTCCAATTCCTTTACCGTTCAGGCTGTTCGTTTGTGGAATGCACTGCCTGTTGAAATTTGTAAGGCTCAGACAATATCATCCTTTAAAAATCAGGTAAAAAATCACTATCTCTCATTAGTGGAAGCTGGTCACTGATAGTAGTATTTTCATTCACTAGGTTCTATAATATACTGGTACATTTTTATATAAATATTTATGTATATGTATGTATGTGTATGTATGTATATGTATGTATGTATATGTATGTATATGCATTTATGTATGTATATGTATGTATATGTATTTGTGTATGATTATTCGTGTATTTTTTTTTTTTTCATTCATAGTTTATTATATTATTTATTTCATATTTGTTTTGGTACCGCCTACCGCATTTTTTCCACGTTGTTCCTATCCACCCTAAGGTTGGCTGGAAGAAATTGCATCAGCAATAAGTCCGCCTTTGTACACATTGTTTGTTTTTGTATTCAACATGTATAATTTGTATGATAATGGTACAATAAAGAGTATATCTATCTATCTATCTATCTACTTTTTGGCGCGATATAACCGAGTCCCACGCGGGGCGAAGCCGCGGGGAACAGCTAGTATGTAAATAGATTGAAAAGCGATCACGAAAATATATCAGTCTTAAAGGTTTGTAAGTGTTAAGGGATATGAAATCCTTTAACTACGTTCTGTTAGGTCGTTTTTTGTTTAAAGGAGCTTGTTTGTTTAATACTTACTTTCATATAATAGTTTGCATGTAAGAAGTATTTACTGGTTGCGGAAACGCAAAAAGCGGTATAAGCTTCTTGTTTAGAGCAAAATACATGAGTAATCCTCTTAAAATTTAATACGACGTTCCGTTTAGCAAATAAGCCGTTTTATGCAAAGACTAATAAAAACTTTAGACTCAGTCCCACATACAACACGATCGCCGAAATCGGCGAGCGAGTATGACGAGAGTGATGAGTGTGGAGGAGGCGAGAGAGGTATGTGAGGATCGTAGCCAATGGAAATCTCTAGTCTCTGCCTACCCCTACGGGAGACAGGCGTGATGATATGTATGAACGTACAACACGATTAAACTATGGCCGTATCGTTTGTCGTGCACAGCTTTCACTCACACAAACAAACTGTCTAGTGATGCTGGCGCCAATCGACATTACACATCACCGCGATATATTATAGTACACACATAGATGGCTACTTTCGAGCTTAATTGTTAATTTGACGATGATTTGTCTGTAATTCTTATAAGTCTGTGGTTTTATGCTCAATCTATTTAGATGTTCTATGAGATTTCGTAGAAGTGAATACTTGACATTCCAGACTGGTGCTTGGAGCAATCAATCTGATGTTCTAAAAGAAAGTTTAAGGGTGTAATTATATAAAACATTAACTCTATTATTCATAAAAATTTATTACTGTTTTTAAGCCCATAACATCCAAAATATGTTATGACTCTTTCTCTCTTATCAAAATTAACCTTGAAAGACAGAACCAAAACGCATTTTAGTTAAAACGGGCGTAAACGACTACCTCATTGAAGGACAAACGTAGACATAAGTAACTTAAACGTCTGCCCAACTGATAGAGTAGTTGCTACCAACAATAGGATTACTAGTGAGTATTGACGTCAGGCCGGCCATCGGTAATAGATAATATTAATGAAAAATATTATTATAATGGTACTACATTAGATGAAAATAGGAGGGTTTAGATCATGATTGGTGGATAGCATTTATATTAATCTACTGGTCTTTTAAACAACAAGCAAAACCGGGTTGAAAAGCAAATTTAAAGCTTAGGGACAAAATCAAGGGTGATTAATAATTATATCTCGTTTCCATACTTCAGTAGAAAAAGGCTTGCATCTAGCGTTTTCCTGCGATCTTAACCAGGTCCTGGACAAACTAGTTGTCGGACAATAATTGCCATGATAGAAATTACTGTTTTTATGAACAATGTAGAATAAGTGTGTCCAGCAGTGGACCTCAAACTTTTAAGCAATTTGCTTGTTATAAGTGAATTGAAAAACTTTTATTTTATTTATTTATTTAACTTTGTAATAAGAGTCTCAAAAGGAGTCTTGAAAAATGACGTAAAGATTTCTTCGTTTCGTGTGCAGGCTGCGGTAACCACTTCCTGTCCGAAGGGCCGTATTTCTGTTTGCGTAGTAATATATATATATATATATATGTATATATATATAAAAAAAAAAGTTGTGTTAGTTACTATACACATATTATAAATTTTCCATACTCATAGTTACAAGTATTGTGACATAAGGTACCTTTCATCCCGGGAGAAAAAGCACTGTTCCCGAGGTAAGTTCACGTGGGCGAAATCACGGGCAAAAGCTAGTATAGTATAAAAAAGTGTAACCAGAAATGCAACTAACTACGCTAAAAGATATTTATAGTGCAATTTGAATGTTTTATTTTAGGTGTCATTTTTATAACACTATTTGAATTTTTACAACCGAAACTTCGCCATATTTGTGACATGAGAGCGCGACTGTAAAATTGTTAAAAGCTTATAATAAAATCCATGTTTTACATCGCTGTCCCACTATAAACATTGAATGTAGGTTTTACAACAAAATAAAAATGGTCCAGAAGACATTTTTGTGATTAACACATTTACTGCGACATTAATTATAACGAAATACCTAATTTAATTATTTACCAGGCATTATTGTAGTGGTGTCGCAGTGAAGGTATTAAATTTATACTTATAAGCAATGAACCATTGCTCGAATAGAGACAATAAGATAATCGATAAGAGCTAGGACGGACTTTTCCTTTCATAATTGTGGTTAGTTTAAAATTGTGAAACTTTGAGGGACAAAAACATAGTATAGTTGATTCCAGTTTAGTTAGTACATCGCACGCTTGAATCACCTGATTATCTGATAATAAATGGCATGTCAAGCCGTTGGTCCTGGCTGCCATCTGGTAGTAGTCGTTAAGGAACCACGTCAGAGGCCTGAGCCGAGAGGCGCGGGGTTTCGAAGACCTCTGACACCAGGGTGTGCATAGTCGCTTGACCGTGTTACCTACATGAAATGTTGATGACCTAAATAAGAAGTAAGTATAATTTACCAAATACTTGTAATAGCATTGAAAGATAACCTATCTAGAGAAAGCATTCAAAAGTGCCATCATATAAAATAATATCATTTATTCTTACTTTTAAGCTTCTTAGAAAAACTGAAGTCTCTCCTCCGATGCCTAAGTGGTCAATTGACCTTGCAACCCATAAGATATTGATCAAATACTCTGATCCTGATCTGATTTGATCTTTTTTAATATTTTACCCTGATGACACAATGATGACGAAATGGGACCCAGTTTTTAAAGTTGTACTTCTGAATATTTTCTATTTTATAGTTTTACGATATGCCTCGGGGAAAACAGCTTGCGTTCGTAGAAATATCGCTGAAAACTTTCAGTTCCGTAATGTTATAACGGAAACGATGACGTCACTGCTAGAATAAGTTGTGATTGGATTGGTCTACGTCCTAGAGTTTTCTACGAAACGAGATCGTAGTTAGTATGCAAAGGAAAAATCAATTTCATATTTTGTACTGTTTAAATTAAGTTTTAGAATAATTTCTGTTTTTGAAATTTAGTGTTAGCAATTAGCGTAGCTACTCGTATATGGGTTTATACATTTCTACACACAGTTATTATTTTACAGTTGCCAGTATATACTTTACAGAATGCTTTTTGGCATTTTGCCCACATATTGTATTTTAAAGGTGCAATAAAGTAAAATACTACAAACTTACTCAAAAAATTCAAAAAGATGCCTTAATACCAAATTTCAGGAAACTTAGTGCTTGAGTGGAGACTCAGAACAGAACGAAGAAGTGTCGGTAAACCTAATGCCAGATTGACCGATGACTTGGTCAAAATTGTCGGAAGATGTTGGATGAGGAAATCACAAATTCGAAAATAATGGCGTGCATTGCATAATGCCTACACTTAGCAAAAAAAGGCCAAAGAGAGAAGACTAATTTATAAAAAAAATAAAACAAAGTAAGCTAAAATGTACGAAACAAATTAAAACAAAAACTTTTTTCAGAAAAATGTACAATTTTTTTTTTTTGATGTTTTTAATTTATCAAAAACTTTCAAGTTATCTTCCATAGCCGTCGGTTACCTGTCAAATATTTTACAAATTGAATTCCAGAACAACCGGTTCGCTTCCCGGGGGAGCTGCGTGCTGAGAAGGTATAAGTAATATCTATGGATGAGCCCATGCAGCGCGGCGTGCACGACGCAAGTTTTTACTAAGATTTTCGCCGCAGGCAAATTTGTTAGTAGTTTGTAGTGTAGTAATAAAATTAACTGTGTTTTATTTTCTCGCATTTGAATAGATCATTGCCACACATCGATTTTTTTTTACTTAAGTTTTATAATTTGTTAAAATCAATGTGGTATTATAGTGGTATTTATTGACAATGTTTAAAAAATATATATCGGAAATATATTCATAAAAATGTTTTTTTTCCTGTAACCAAATACAAAAAAAAAAATAGGAAATATTTTGGTTTAAAAATATATATATAATTTAGTAGATATTATTATTTATTTTTATATATTCTTTACTTGCGTAACACGTGACTTATTGCGTCCATATTGTCTCCGGACTAAGGAGTGTGATATGATATATTTAGTTGAGTCTAATAGATCAATGTGATTTGTCCCTAAATAAAAAAAAAAAAAAAAAAAAAAAAAAAAAAAAAAAAAAAAAAAATGAAACGTTCTTAGTTTTTTGCGTATTATTTGCTTTTTAATTGTTTATGGTATATATTAAAGACATAGGTAGCTCAAGTATATTTTTCTTAAAAATATAAACAGTCACTGCTGTAGTTGAGGCTCATCTATAGACACTATTGATACGATTGAGGAAAAGTTATGTCATCAATCAAAGAGAGAGGGTGTGATATAATTATTAGTATCGAGAAGAGTCTTTGTGGGCTAATGTTACTGTGATGATTCGCAGTTTTTTTATAAATGAATCGCAGTAAAATCATCATCATCATTACAGTCACAAAATTACTGCTAAAGGGAAAATGGGGGGTATCCATATATTTTCTTCTATTTGAAAGTCGTGTTGGTTACATCCATACTAATATTATAAATGCGAAAGTCTGTCTGTCTGTCTGTCACCTCTTCACGGCTATACTGCTGGACCGATTGTGATGAAATTTGGTAGGGATGTAGTTATAGACCTGAGGTCAAACATAGGCTACTTTTGGGTGCGATATAACCGAGTCCCACGCGGGGCGAAGCCGCGGGGAACAGCTAGTATTTTATAACTCAAGAACAGTTGAACTGATTTGGCTGAAAATTGGTGTAGTGAGGTAGCTTAGGACCAGGAGGACATAAGGTACCTTTCATTACGGGAAATCATCATCAAAAAATCACTGTTTCCGAGGGAATATAACTCGGGCGAAACCGCGGGCAAAAGCTAGTATAACTATAAAAGTATAGAACTATAAAACATTGCTATACTCGCTTAGTTTTTGTTATTTAAGTAATGCTTTGCTATACTCGCCGCGCTTAGAAAACTTATGGTTGATTCCAATTGAGTAATTGGATAATACTAGTATTATAAATAGGAAAGTCTTTCTGTCTGTTATGCTTTCGCGGCCAAACCACTAGACATATTTAGATGAATTTTGGAAAAGTTGTTCAGTATAATAATCTGAATCTGCCCTTAAAATATTTGCAGTTGATTTGTGTCCACCTTATATATAGTATTATTTTATTTATACTCATGCCATTGTATAAGTAAATTTTAAGAAAGAAAGTAATAGGTTAGAATAATAAAGATTTGAAGAATTAAACCGCTATAACGTATTGAGTTCTGTCCTGTAGAAAGCGCGGTTCTGTATAACTCTCTTGCGGGAGTGTCTATGCGTCTTCGGTGGCCTGCGAGATGCCATTGGTAATGTGTCGTGTCATATAAATAAAATCTTGGCTTTAAAAAATTAAATTGTTAAACCACCATTTTTTGTTACTATACCTTCCATAATATTTAATTTTTCCAACTGTTTCGCTTAAAAAAATACAATATCCATATAACCCAGCCAATTTTAAAAGCTCCTCCCCGCTGTTTGCGCTGAAACAAAGCGTGATATAAAAATTTGCAGTATTACACGTTCATAACACGGGCAGTGACTTTGGATTCAAATGAAAAGCTCTATTATAAGCCGTAAAAAAAAACAGTGGCAATGTATTGTAGCAAAATATGAGAAATTCATTTAATTTTTCAGAAAAACGTTGTTTAGGAAACTCATTTGAGTTGTCAGTATCATAATTTTGACCTTGTTGAAGTTTATTTTAAGTTAAAAATAACAGGTAAAAATATTAATAAGAAGTCACTAGTATGACTTGCAAACCAACGTTTCACACAGAAAAAAATGGGCGGGGAATTTGATTGCGTCATTTATTGCCACTGATATTGGTCGATAATATTAGGTGGCTTTGTTGTAAACTACGTAATACATGTGTTTGATGTGGTTTACATGTATGAATAGAAGCTACGAAGAGAGAATACACTGCCACACTGATTCTGGAACTAAATCTGAGTCAAAACATTTATATTCGGATAGTTTTCTGTTCTGCGTCAAAACTACTGGTCAGAAGAAAAAAAAACAACATGACCACAATTATTATTGACGGAAAGCCGAGGACCGGTTCTAAGTAAAACTTAAATTTAGATGCAAACACAGAGAAAACCGCAAGAGAAGGGAGTGTGGAACCTTATTTAGAAACACCTTCGAACGATACGACCACACACAGAGATCAAAGCTCATAGTAATCTCTATTTGTAGTGAGCACGTTTCGCCGAAAATTTTGTTGACAGAAATCATTGTCCGTAAATTTCTGTTCACTAAACATTCGATTCAAAATTTGCTGAAATTCGATAGACAGACTACTGCTTGTCGTCGGTACCCTAGATTGAGATATTACCGCAAAAGTCTCTTCATTACCTATATTATAAACTAGCGATCCGCCCCGGCTTCACATGGGCATATTATGGGTTTTGCTTAACCTTTCTCTTGAATCACTCTATTTATAAAAAAAAACCGCATCAAAATCCGTTTTGTAGTTTCGAAGATTTAAGCATGCAAGCACATAGAGACAGACAGCGGAAAGCGACTTTGTTTTATACTATGTAAAGAAGATAAAGATTGTAATAAAAAAAAGAAACAAAAAGAAGAAAAATATATGTACGTGTCTCACGTATGTATGCAAAAATCTGTCTGTCCGTTACGATTTCACGGCTAAACAGCTGGACCGATTTGATGAAAATTTGTATAAATATAGTTAAAGATTGAGGGTCAAAGTGATATAACTGATATAATCGAGTACCACGCGGGCGGAGCGGCGGGCAACGGCTAGCATTAATTGTGGAGAACCACCCGGCAAAAGGATGCCGGCAAAATATAGAACAAATTCAATATACTTAGCTACAGCTATTTCAACTCGACTTGTCAAAACGAATAATACATAAACATAAAGAAAACATATAAAGATATGCGCGCAAATGGTCTCACAACTAGGGATGCCGAAGCCCGGGCGAAGCGGAGGAGAACAAGCAGCAAAGCGGACCCTGGGCTTCGAAGCAATCAGCTTAGGAAGCAACCGGGAAGGCGCTAAGATGAGAGAGAGAGAGAGAGATATATAAGAATATACATTTAAAAAAATAGTTTTATACAATAAATTGCACGTGGCGAACGGGACAGTTGTTACAACGTTTTAATGGCTGTTTCTGTATTATTTAGTGCCCTTTTAAACTCAATTTAGTGCCTGCTTCCGTTACGACCACTAAACTTGGTGTTTTACAAAAATTGTGACAAGTTAATGAGCTTATAAGTTGAACGTTAAAAAAGTAGAAATTTTGTGGGCTAACTTTACGCTTTTATATAACGTAATGATGAATCTCCCTTATAAACTTTGGAGCCTATTAAGAGTCGGCTTTTATGAGATGTCTTAATTTTTCTTGTTAATTTTAAGATGTTTATTCTATTGAATCCGCCACTATTAATATATCTTTTATAATATCTTTTATTATCTTAACACTATCACTTAAATTGTGATTGCTTCATATGAATGCACTTGTATTTCTTTGCAAATCTCTGTGGTTTATTGAAATGTGTCAAATCAGATGTTTCGTTACAATTTTTGTAAAATATTAATTAAATAAAAGTAAGAAAAGTGTGGAGTCTTAAACCGAAAAAGTATGGATATGTATAAGAAAACTTGTAAACTATATATTCAAATACCAGCAAAATATATAAAATAGGCAAAACATTAAGTAAATTGATAGAGGGATAAACTATGTAAAGAGAATGCAAGTACGGAATTAGTTGTCACTAAATCAAAATGAATAAAATCATTACGAAAGACAGATAGTTGAGCGTGACGAGGTGTTACTTTTGGAGTCTTCGTCAAATATAATTGTTTTATATGACACACATGAATAAAGGATGGCGAATCTGTATTGGTCAAGAAGAAAAAAACTTATGCATATTTAGTAGTCATTTAGACTCTAAAGAAGTATAAGGAGAAAAATATTTAATAGTTTTCGATATTTTATGAAATTAGTCTTTAGTATTTCTATATACCTAAAATATTTGTTTATAATTTTAAATTAAATCTGCTTTGACAATACTTCGATTGATTTCGATATTCTGTTTAATAATTTGTTATTTACCTACTTTTATATCAAATCCATACTAATATTATAAATGCGAAAGTCTGTCTGTCTGTCTGTCACCTCTTCATGGCTAAACTGCTGGACCGATTGTGATGAAATTTGGTAGAGATGTATTTAACGACCTGAGGTCAAACATAGGCTACTTTTGGGCGCGATAAAACCGAGTCCCACGCGGGGCGGAGCCGCGGGGAACAGCTAGTCTACCATAAATTGGCACATAAGTGATTTCGCGGGCACTATTGTAATCATTACAATTTTTTAGCTTATACATTTTTCTACTATATTATTGCCATTTTAATTTCATACAATTAACAAGATTAAAAGTTGAAAAATGTTTGATAGTCATATGGTTTTAGATAATTAATAAAAAACCATGATCACAAATGAATCGCCACTTGAGTTATTAAGCTTTGCAATTCCTGTTCAACTCATTTCATAATATGATTCATTTTCCATGTTAGTATTGCTATAATAATAATGTGAAAACCGTACTTTACACCGATTCATTGATTTGGTTATTTAAGCCTTAATTTCAGACAAAGTATAACAAGCGGAAAGCTTTTAGAATAAACAGGAACAAAGAATGAAAAATATGTATTTATCTATAAAATATTTTTTTTTATAATGGCTTGATGTTGCAGTTTCTATTTGCTAAAGTAAATAAATAACGCGTTCGCACAGCATTTTAAAACTCGCTGTACAAACATTCCGTCCGTGTGTCCCAATTAATTTCACAGCAAACTTACCGCATAAATTAAACTTTTGCATAACAATTTCGAACTTGGCTGTTTTGTGAGTGTCACCCTTCACAATCAGTTGGCAATGCATCGATACGTTGAGCTTTATTGTGACGGTACAAAGTCTATTTTAGAATAACAACACTTTTCTAATAGTGATACATTGTTTAGCGTAGCACACTAATTGATGAGCTAATGAAATTTTCGCCTCTGAAGACGTAATAAATTTTCATTTCAACACGAAGTACATTATAATTTGCTGTATACAAATAGGTGTCATGAATGGCAGTTTGGAATGAAAGGAATATTTCATATTATGAATTCAGCGGTGGAATTCCTTCAGAAATATTTAAGGTATTTATTTAGGGTTCATTAGAGATCACGGTTTGGGATAAAGTTTGTTTGAGTGAATTATGATAACTGATAATTATGATGTTATAAGAAATGTTTTTTCATCTAATGTACATAGTAGTGAGTATTTGCTTTGTTATTACATAATAAATACTATTCCAAATTAACTATTATATTCAGCATTGTATTTTCTTTCAAAAATTGAAGCCAAATTGACAACGTTATTTAAGAAGTTTCAAGTAATTTGTATTGTCCTTCTTTTATGAATAAATAAATCAAATTATTTATTGATTATAATTACATAGCTTTGTGCAGAAAGGTAAATAGAATGTTTATTTCAAGTACAACCGAAAATATATTTGTATACATATATCTAATGTCCAGCAGTGGACTTATTTTGGCTAAAATCGAATGAAAAAAAAAAAACTTTATAAACAAATGCGTTGGTTCTTTAAAAACTTTCTCTACACGAAGTTTTGTATACTTTTGACTTAAACTTAATACAATAAAATAATCATTAACATCATCATCATTTCGAGTAGGTGTCATGAACTGTGCACACCCTGGTGTCAAAGTTCTTAGAAATCTCCTCTCGACCTCTGACATGGTTCAAAAATGTTTTCCCGGGAATCGAACCTGAGCCTCCTGGGTGAAAGCCAGGTATCCTAACCACTAGATCATACGGGAAATAAAATAATATGTAAAATCTACATTGCGCACCCAACTTTAAAATAGCATTAAGGAAACAAAAAGTCTGAGACCCTCACTTCAGTCATATTCAACCCAAATTTTTTTACCTCAAAAATGGGAATTAAAAAAACTAGATATGATTACTTTAAAATTAAATAAATAAAAAGTTACTGAATAGGACAAATAATTGTATAACCGTTTTAACTTGGTTCGTTATTTTTAGTGTTTTTTTTTTTTCAATTTATGTTAATTATATCCCTACAATTTTGATCCCCGCTTGACCATAGGGTTGACTGTTAGGTAATGCTTTAAGTATTAAGTCCTTTTATTGCAATTGCAATAATCAAAATAAGAAACCAACATTTTTTTAAGTCACCTAAAAAGATGTGAAAACGATAAGAGCAAGAAACACGATTTTAAAAGTAAAAATGAATGTGCTGTAATTTTCGAAATAAATAAATTTAATTTTATTCGTTCAAGCATTACGTTTATTACAAAACATAATTTGTATAATTATACAAATTATTTTGTTTGCTCTTATTGGTGTCACATCTTTTTAAGCGACTTCAAAAAATTTTGGAGGTTTCTCATTTTGACCGTATATGTTTTTTATGTATGTCAATCAAATCGCAGACCTCTTGAAATAAGAAGGTAATTAGGAGTACCTACTCGAAAATGGTGAGCGTATGTACGAGTGATGAATATAAATAAATAAATAATAAATAAATATATAGGGACAAATCACACAGATTGAGTTAGCCCCAAAGTAAATTCGAGACTTGTGTTATGGGATACTAACTCAACGATACTATATTTTATAACAAATACATATATAGATAAACATCCAAGACCCAGGTCAATCAGAAAAAGATCATTTTTCATCTTGACCTGACCGGGGATCGAACCCGGGACCTTCTGAGTAGCGGTCAGGCATGTTAACCATTATGCCACGGAGTGAATGTGGAGGAAGCGAGGGAATGCTGTAAGGATCGTCAATAGAAATCTGTAGTCTCTGCGGAAATAGGTGTAATGATTGTGTATTATTTGTAGTATTAATTAAAACAAAACTTAGATGTTTTTTTTTCAATTTTTCTCATATTTTGACACCTAGACTCTATCTATTTGTAATTTCCAAAGGTTGACTGGCAGAGAATGTTTATAGCATTAAGTTTACCTATTGTAGCTCTTGGCTCAATATAGTTTTAAATAAATAAATAAATAAAGTATATGTATACGTATATAAAATGTATATGTTGCATTATTATGAAAAAATAAATGCTTTACCTACATATTTTGACCAAACTAGATAACCCATCTAGTTGTTTCTAAATCTATGCTTTGAGAGAATAAAAATAGGTAACATATGGGTCCCGTCAAGTGACGTCCGACCAACGCTTTACCAACGCGAAGTTGTTAAACCAAATGTGATATTTTGTCTGTGGAATTAAATTTTGGGATAATTGCGACGCATGCAATTTAGATTAGAGTTGAAAGGGGTCAAATTTTCTTTGTTAATGGCGCGGTTGAGTGTTGTTTATTTTTAAAATGATTGTAATAAGACTGACGATAAGGAAAAAGCGGGTTGAGAAAATAAAGGTTAAAAAAAATTGAGAAAAATTATATTTTTAAATCTTACTTCCACAAATAAAAACATAAAGATTGCGCATCTTTTAACGTTTTAACTGTGTAGCAATAGCCATAGTCAGGGAAGAACTAGCTCAGCAATCCTGCTGATTCGTATTTGTAGCGTAATCTTTTATTACGATATATTTAAATACTAGCTTTTCCTCGAGGCTTCGCCCGCGTGAACTGACTCAGGAACAGTGCTTTTTTCCGGAATAAAAGGTACCCTTTGTTCTTCAAAATACTTTCATCTATGTGTACGCAAAATATCGGAGCGATTAGTTGAGTAGATCTTAAGTTATAAGTGTAGTAACTAACACGACTTTCTTTTATCAGTCTCTACTAACAATCTAAACAGAAAAATTTAAAAAAAAAATCAGAGAACTGTTAACGATTTTAAGTAGACATGTGCTAATGCCAATATCAGCGTGGATAATGCTTTTTAAGATGATACCTCGGTGAACACAAGCGCCACCATCATTTTAAAATCATTATTCACTGAAAACACAAGTTATCAACAATCCGTCTTGCAATTTGTAACTATAGGGAACTATACTTTAATAATTTCATATGTTTAAAATTAACTTCAGATCCAGAACAGTTTTCAGTGAATAATGATTATTAAAGGATGGTGACGCTAGTCTTCACCAAGGTATCGTCTTAAACCATGCTGCAATTCCTGTCGTAATCTTATTGTCCTGTCTACCTATCAATCAATTTTAAAGCTGTGCTTTATTTCTTTATTAAAAGAAACTCAAAGCACACAGTTTCCCAAGGCGTGCTATTATCGGTGGAGTCGCTTCCAGATTATCCTATCTGCCGCCAGCCTTTTCACATTCTAATACGACACGACTCCCACTTTTTCCTTTACTTGTTCAACAAAACTTCTTCTTGGTCTACCTCTTCCCCGTCTTCCATCTATCTTGCCTTCCATAATGTTTAATTGTTCTGTAAGCTGTACTAACAATACCTCTTATTAGCCACAGAAAGTGGAATAGTTAGCAAGTTTATAGAGTAACAAAATTTACAATATTTTGTGCTAAATTACCCGAAAAAAGGTAAAAGAAGATAACGCGAATTTTCCGATAAAATTCCATAAAAACTCCATTACTATCAGTTAAAATATTGGTAGACTTATAGACGCAACCAACGTTTAAGAGAGCCAATAAAACCAAGCAACGAAAGTGTCCTATATATAGGAATCTATATATCAATGCCTCCGTATTCTATAATGTACATTTCAAGTATTGGTTTTATGATACTCTCTACATAATCCATGGTTATATGCCGTAAAACGATCGTGAAATAGAACTTGGAACAGTAATTTTTCAAATTAGAAATATAGATTTCAATCAAATATATTTGAGAAATCACAGCTGAAAATACAAGTTATCAAAAATCCCTCTGCTGTAATTAAGGTTCTGGATCTGAAGTTAATTTTAAACATATTCAATTATTAAATTATAATCCCTATAGTTACAAATTGTATTATTGCTTAAAACGGCCACTTTTAGCAGTTTTGCATTTTGTAACTAGGAACTATAATTTAATAATTGAATATGATTAAAACTAACTTCAGATCCAAAACCATAATTACAGCAGAGGGATTTTTGATAACTTGTGTTTTCAGTGAGTAATGATTTTTAAATGACGGTGGCGCTAGTGTTCACTGAGGTATCACCTTAAGTGTAAGCCCTTAAATTCTACCTCTTAAATTTATTCTCAAGTGGAGTCGTAAATTTTTAGATTAATCAAGTTCAGTTTATTTCCCTTACCCAAAAAGTTATGATAACGTTAACATTGGCTTGTAAACTTGAGATGTAACGGGTAACGGTAACAGTAAACGTCTCAGGGTTCCGTGGCAAGTGTCGGAGCAGAACCTTTATAAATTCTTCTGTTTACGACGATGTCTAAAATGCTGGTCTGGGAGAAAAAGAAAAACATAGAATGTACCAGCTGCTTCTCTTCCCGCGCAAGCCGTAAAAGTCGTCTGAGGGAATCGCCGAATGGGGAAATCATGACATAAGCGATGCGGCTAGCAACCCATCACTATTGATTTCCTGTTTCAACTACCATTATGCTAAACGTCTTATGGCCCTAGGCTCTGTCTACCCCGCATGATTATATGTATGTCTAAAATGCAAAATGGATGGAGTAGCTCTGATTTTTTTTTTACTCGTATGGTGCATCACATTAACGTATGACGTCCAAAATATTATAGGTTCACATTCAGGGACTCCAGCCACGAGACAGCGTCAGGTGTTAGCTTATATAGATCACCCGGGGGACCCGTGTACGAGTGCAGGGGCCACCGCTGTACGATGTGCTCCATAGTTTGGTCCTCCTCGCCGCAGTCGCAGAGGCAGTAGCTCTGAAGTAAGTAATGTTAGCGCCCGGTAACATCACGTGACAGGTATCGCCCCACTACAGGTAAACCCTTCTTGGCAGTAGTAGTGTCGGGGTGAGTATGAGTGTAACGCTCTCTTCTCCTTGGGTTCGCCGAGCGGTGCAGACGTGTATTGTGCTCTAGTGATTTAACATGGCCTTTATTAGTATTTGAGATTGATATGATATTGTTGTTGATAATTTTAGTATGTGTTCAAATGTAACTGTAGATTAACATAGGTAGGCACGGACGAGAGATTGGTACGCTTAAGGCTGGATCCCAGTGATAGGAGCGGGGTTGGTGCTCCTATCTTTACCGTGATTAGTGCCAAAGCTTAGACACGAATGGGTAATTCGGTCGGATAGCTAATAGTAATGCCTATAAGTAACTAACCCTAAACCGTAGTAAGTATATTTTCTTTGCTTAAACTGAAAAAAGTATAAAATGCCAAAAAGAACAGTGCCTCTACAACGAAATTTTATAAACGCAGACGCTAGCAACTACGATTGCGATTTTGTATGACAAACCTGGCTTAGCCAACTTTACAATTTCAAAATGTATGGATATAATGGATTGACATAATTAAACCACGTGATTTACCGCAGCTTATGTCAATCTCATACATTTTGTTCTTGTCGACATTCGTTAGCGTTTTGAAACTGCCACTTGGCTACGGGTGCTGGGTTGTCTGAGTAACTTAATAGCATAATAAAAATTAACCCATGCACTTGTTTGTTTGTATGTTTGTAATATCTTTATTGTATAAAAGAAACATAATTAAATATAGGTAAAACACTATACAATAGCGACCACAGAACGACCACCGACGTTCAAAACGTTGACATGAACTAAATGTATGGGATATGGTTTTGAAATTGTGACTTTGGCTAAGCCCTCTTTACAGCAACTTTGGCGAATAGCAAGGTAAGTAAGAAATTTACAACTGGTTGACAAACTCAGCTGCCATGGCGGCCGAAAGGGAAATTCTAAACAAAATTCTAACACTAATCTCGTTGTAGACACACAGGACTCAATATCTATTTATAACTGCCTCCGTGGTCTAGTGGTTAAGGCGTTTGCCTGTAGACCCGGGGTCGCGGGTTCGATTCCCACGGGAAGCATACTTTGTTTAGTTGTTTCCAGTTTGGTTAGGACATTGCAGACTTGAATCACCTGATTGTCTGACAAAAAAGATCGGAAGGCACGTTAAGCCGTCGGTCCCGGCTGTCATCTGGTAGTCGTTAAAGGAACCACGTCAGAGGCCGAGAGGCGGTTCCGAAGAACACTGACACCAGGGTGTGTATGGTCGATTGACTATGACACCTACACGAAATGAATATCTATTTGATGGAACCTCTTAATTCCACAAACGTCAAAATATACAAGTTATCAAAACTTATCGGTTTATCAAAATAAACAGTCAAATTCCCCTGGCAAAAGCAATTTCTGATGAGCTAAGTTCAGATGTCCGAACTAAGCTAAATATTGCTGAGTTTGTTATGTTTAACTGAAACATCGTACTTAAGTTATTGGTTGTTTTAAATCTTGTTTGTTTGTAGTAAGTAATATTGTTCCTATTACTCTGTTACCAATACGAGTAAATCTATTTGGATTAGATACCTAAAGATGGTCGCAAATGGAGTGACAACCAGGGTTTCCTAATGTGGTTGGTAGTTGGCTTTTATATTAGAATAGATGCGAATATATGTGTGTCTGTCTGTTACACTTTCACGGCTAAATCGCTGGACCGATTTTGATGAAATTTGTTATGGTTATATTTAAAGACCGAGAGTCTAACATAAGCTACTTTTTGGTATGATATAACCAAGTACTAAGCGAGCGGAGCCACAGGCAACAGCTAGCAGGTTTACAAAATTAAAGTTGCACAAAACTTTTTTTTTTTTTTGCTGTCTATTAAAAAAAATATCAAAGAACTAGCTGTTGCCCGTGGGTATTTTGGGATGAAATATAGCCTATGTATTGTTTCAGGGTCTGAGCAATCTCAATTCCACCAATCAAATCGGTTCAGCCGTTTTCTTTTGAAAGACTAACAAACATCCATACATTCTTTTTACAAACTTTCGCGTTTATAATATTATCAGGAAGTAGGATAGTAGGATTCTAGCCATGAGTACCCAACCGAATTTGGGATAGCAAAATTTACGAGTATAGTGAAGTGTTAATAAATCATAGCCTTTTATGTACGAGAACTTTTATGGTTCAGATCACTGCACTGGTAATAGTTTTCAGGACGATATATATGGTCTAGATTTGAGTATATTTCACACAGATTTAGAGTGTAAACAGAATAGATATTTGGATGAGAACTAGGTTTCTATTTTTTTACACTTTCTATTTGTTTTTTTTTTAAATAAACCATCTTTTGACGTCCATGCGCAATTTCATAAATTCTATGATTTATACAACATTAAAAGTTCTAGTCACGACTTAAAGAAATAAGATTTTCTCAATACAAAGCAACACGACAGATAATGCAAGTTAAATTAAACCCTGCACCAAAAAGAACGCTTTGAATAAAATTCAATATCAGAGATACGATCAAAGTTACTAAACTTAATCAAACGCGTGAACTGTGAGCAATCCTGTTGTATTGCATTCGAGAGTGTAAGCGTATTTCCAAACTAGCTAGATAATAAGCGATTGGATTTGGTCTGATAATTATTTTTATTTTAATATCATTTAAATATTTATATTTCTTTATAATAATTGTAGCCAATGGGAATCTCTAGTCTCTGTCTACCCCTGCGGGGAAGTCGTGGGGATTTATATTTATTTATTTATTTATAATGCGAAAGGCAAGGAATAGAATACTTACCAGATATATATACCCTTAACTATTAGACCAGCGATCTCTATCGTATAACAAGTTCAGCATTTAACATCAGGTCTGATCGTGATAATTCTCTAGGCATTTATCATTTGCTTAGTACCGTGACATACTTCATTACTTCTGTTCTGACAAAAATGATAATTAAATAGCCTTTTCCCCCCCTATTCTACTTGAGACCATCAGACAGAACTTTATTAAGAATGTTTTGTTAGTTTGAGATTTTGTTTGACATTGTATAGAGATAGCGCCCAGTCTGTCGTCTCAGGTGCTACTGAACAAATAAAAATATTAGATACTCATATCTGGAAATCTACTAAAGAGCTCTCTGAAAGAAGTGGTACAGAAATAATATTAGTGGATAACTCTTCTGTCGAAGACATAGATCCTATTTAAATTACTGAAAATTACACTGAAAATTGTTCTGTAGTTCGACAATACGCGTTTCTATATATTTGTTTTACAGCTACAGGAAAACGTGGAAATTTACAATATTATATATGGACAAACAAAAAGTGGTTTGCTGGGTTAGAAGCCAAAAGAAATATTAACACTACCGGGTTTTAACAAAAAGGCTTGTGTTTTTTATATTACTATTGTATAAATACATTGTATAAAACAAGGTCGCTTTCTCTGTCCCTATATCCCTATGTATGCTTAAATCTTTAAAACTACGCAACGGATTATGATGCGGTTTTTTTGTTAGATAGAGTGATTCAAGAGAAAGTTTTTTGTGCCCATGCGAAGCCAAGGCGGGTCGCTAGTTAACTTAAAAAATAATATCATTAAGATTCTCTTTAAGTTGCGTCAAGTTGAATAAAACAGCTCGCTTATTTTTTACCAATTCTCCAAACAGTTAACGTGAGACTGTCAACCAGTTATAATAAGGCCCCAAAGAATTAAATTGTACGAAAAAAATAACAAACCAATATATTTTCAAAACCCAATGACAAGATAATACTTTAAACATTGAATCCGCTTATTTTGACATGCAAATGAATTTTATACAATAAAGTTTAAATAAAATAACATTTGCATATAAAACTGAACATTTTACAATTTTTCATCATACAAGATTAACTTTCAAACTCTTTCAAATTGAAATTGGAAACCTTGAAAAAGTTAAAACAATGAATTCGTGTGTCATTTCACCCACTCCCAAGGGTGCGATCTATCGGGGTGTAACGAGCGATCGGGTACACTGATGTGTGTCGTTTGGACCCGGCTGACATATTGTGGCAACTCTGCCGGAATAAATCACACTCTCTACCTGCATTTTCATGATACGTGGATATAAACACACTGGAACTCCTATGTCCTTAAGAACTTTCATAATACAATGCATACATTACTATCACTACATAGTATAAAACAAAGTTGCTTTCTCTGTCCCTATATCCCTTTGTATGCTTAAATCTTCAAAATTACGCAACGGATTTTGATGCGGATTTTTTTGATAGAGTGATTCAAGAGGAAGATTTTTATGCCCATGCCGGGGCGGGTCGCTAGTTACGTATAATCACGTCTTCCATACAGGTTGATGGAGACTAGTGTCATAAGACCTTAGGCCACGTTTAGTAAGATGATAGTTGAAACAGGAAATCAATAGTGATGGGTTGCTAGCCGCATTGCCTATGTCATGATTCTACTATTCGCCGATGCCCTCAGGCGACTAATGCGGCTTGCGCAGGAATACTATACAATACAATGTATTAACTATATTGCCATACACATTTTATTTATTTGTTGTCATTAAATGAAACAAAGCAGGCTCCTATTTAATTGCTCTGTTACCTATTTCAGAAAATCTTCGGCTCTCTCGAAAAATTTGCTACTCCCAAGAGCAAAATCTATCAAGGGGGCGTATGTAACTAGCAATTGGTTACACATACAGTACGCTCATGTGTGTCGTTTGTAACCGGAATAAATATAAAGTAGCATCATTGTGTATGTTTCAGTAGTATAAATATCACTCTCAGAAATAATTATTTTCTTGACAGGTGTCATCTCAAAAGCCTCTGAGGATCAGTCATATGGTATTGGTTTAGATGTCATGACATAAGAATCTATGGGAATTTTAATTTATTATACATTCGCAAAAACAAAACATGAGACTACTAAGCAGATGAAGTAAAGCTATCTTATAGTTATCTATAGAAGGTATATATTCTAGACTACTAACGATCGAAGGAGGATTGATAACAAAAACATATCTATTGACCCTTCCAGATCACCGCTAGAGCCATCAACAATGACATACTTCCTCAAAATCCTAATAGAAACGTGTATACATAACTTCACCTGTGTATACAGCAGTGATCCATTTCTGCCATGAGTTATGGGTCGCGCGGGAGATATGAAAATATATGGCGAGAGGTTTGTTGTCTCGTCACTCACACTTAAAAAGCGTGTTGGGACTGGGAGTGTGGTCTTTGTGTTTTTGGTGTTTATGCTGCTAAGTTTGCTTAGCTACTTAGCGAGAGTTTGTGATACTATGCTCTGGGTTTAGACAGTTATTCGGAGTGTGTTATGAAGTTGTTCATGCTTATTCTTTAACTATAGTCTATTTTTGATTCAGCTAAATGAATCATCATCATCACCGGCAAGCGCAGCGTCGGACATCCACCGACCAGATGGTCAGATGACCTAAAGAAGGTCGCAGGCAGATGCTGGATGCAGGCCGCTTTCAACCGGTCGTTCTGGAAATCCTTGGGGGAGGCCGAAATGATGATGATCATAATTTCGTGTAGGTGACACGATCAATCGACCATGCACATTTTTGTGTCAGAGTTCTTCGGAACCGCCTCTCGACCTCGGACGTGGTTCCGTTGGCTACCACAAGATGGAAGCTGGGACCAACAGCTTAACGTGCCTGCCGAAGCACGCTAAATTAATTTAAAAATTAGTAATTTGAATACATTTTATTCTTAGATGAAAATATTTCTATCTTAGACCATTAAGGTGGACTTAAGCCTAATTTAGTTGTACAATAGAATAATATACGTGAAGCAATTCAAATTATTGTAGAAGTTGACTTGCATGGATAAATATACCAGCATTACACTTAAATTACACAAAACAGTGCTTAAATGAGTTGTAGTAATATAAACGTTGCTACACAAGTAATAAAGGCTAGTATTCGGAGTGTTTTCAAAGACTAGATGAGGAGTTTCGCAATAAATCATAGTCTGGGCACTGCTGAGCTGGTTTACTGTGGCCGACTATTACACAGTTTGGTAACAGGCATTTTTATAGATGACATACTGGTGAGAACTCAAACGTAGAAGTAAACATCATTACTTATTCAAATTTGTTGTGTCCGCCTTCATATGATCGACAAAGCTTTTACTGCTCTAAACTTAGTCTCTTTTTTCATTCTAACTCATAATATAGAAGTGTAAGTTACGTCATCGTCATAATTGTGTAGGTTCCAAGGTTGATTGACCACTAATCTTTAAGGCAATCACACTTTGCCCCTTTCGCAAGTGAATTGACTAGCAAAAAAGGTTATTGATATAACGAGGTTGTCTCATTCCCAAATTCCCCAAGTGTTCAATCTTAAGGGCATTTATGTGTACTGCTTTTTTCAAAGTTATTCGTATAGGTGTAAATTCCAGTGCTTTTCACACTGAGATCCAACACGATCCTTTTATCAGAAAGCGATCCCGCTCGCGACATGTCCCGGATTCACTATTTCTCCTTACATTTTTATCGCGTTCTCAAAAGTTTGTTAAAAATACTTATCTACTCATACTTTTGCTTTTAGTCTAAGGCCTATATACTAAAGTGTGTAAATATGAATTTTCTTTATTAAGCCCATATTTTTTCTTTTATAATTATGCTTGTAACATCCAAGAATCGTGTACTTAATATCTGGCCGTACTAGCCGTTACTTCCCATAGGTGTCCATAGGCTACGGAAACCACCTACCTGCCTACTCAGTAGTATAAAAAAATTAGTGTCCGAAATGGCAACTAAGGAATTGACAGAGCTCTATCGACTACTATTTCTATTTAGTCAACTGTACCTCTATCCGAATAGTACATTCTCCTTAAACAACAGCATTTCCAAGGAAGGTTGTCGCCACTGCAATTTTAACCATCATTATTTCCCAAGAGGCCGTATTGTTGAAGTCGAAGAATATATCCCAGATAGTCCAGAAATCCCCGGTGCACTTTTTTTAAGGAACACTGCACGAAGATATGTAGAAACTAACATTATAGCAAGTACAGTACAGGCAAATGTTACTAATAAGACATATAGACACAGTGTATCGATGTGTACTTAGATTCGCAGAAATTAATCAATCAAATCTACCATCTGTTGCATACAGTACAGGATAATGTAATTTTGGATGCTGATATGCAACCCAATTTCAATTTAAGTAAGAAATTATGTCATTCCATCGACTCCAAATACATATGTTTCAGGAATTTTGTTAATAACTGTCAGACATCAACTATTCTTAAAAATTGTCTACTACTAGTCTAAGAAGAACAAGGTCTTAAGAACAATAATTTTTCTAATGTGGCCCACCGTATCTCCCAATACTGTGCAGTTTCTTATACTGTGCAATTCCTTGGCTGGATTGATAGTAAAATGCTTCTATGGTATATGAGTAGAGACTCCATATGTAACAAACCTTTTTATATTATTTTTTTTTTTTATCAAAATTCAAATATTGCCTTGTATTAGAGTTATCTTTTTGATGCTTTTGTTTGATGCTGTTAATTGTAACGTTTGTGTGTCTTATTGTCTTTGAAAAATTATTAAAAATTGTGGATTCCGTAGCCCATTTCCAATAAGATTAATTTATATAACAAATTCAGGCGTTACTTTGCGAAAGTTAAAGTACAATTAGATATCGCCTTGTAACTTTATACATGAAAGAGGGACCATGACTCATAGAGCCATACAGTTTGGTCTATCGGAATTAAGATAATAATATAAACAAAAATATATAAATAAAAATATTGCCTGAAGCACAAATCATCAGATTTTCCATTTGATTCATTTCAATTGGGTTTGGCTCTCTGTATCTCCTAGCGCAATTTCTTCCTATCAATATCCATTTCAGGGTCTTAGTAGATTTTTAACTGTGGCGCTAGTAACGCTAAACAGAAGACGCTAAGAGCGAGAATCTCGGTATTGCTGCATACAATTATATTGTAAAGACTTTCATGAGAATTTGCTGTAGCAAATTAGTCTAAGTCGTGAAATTCTCAAATTTTATTAGTTAAATTCCACAGTTCAGGAAATTCCTAGTTCTTATTTCCACATAAATAGCTGGTCACTCTAACGTACCGCTCATTACAGCCAAAACTATTTTTACGATGCCATTTCGCCGATATTGGAGATTAAGTAAAAACTGTCGTAAAACTGTCGCCGCGTGCGAGCACGATGACGTCATTAATCTGTTAGTAAGTGGCTATCCGTGCCATTAATAGTGGGAGACACGGGAAATATGGGAGAACGTGCTATGTATGTCACACGTCTTGATACAATGTTAAATTATTGAGATATTCTTAGAACTTGCTCTAGAATTCATGGTATTTAAGTACTAATATTTAAACTAAGTAATAAAATTTAAGACAATAGAAGAAAAAAATGGCCGCTTCAGCCACCTAGGTTTACTGCGATTAGCGTCTCGTGGAGAGACCGCATAAAAAACACCCGCATTCATGATAGTATACAAATTCCAGGAGAGTTACTTACGATGGCATAGATGCTATTATAAAAACCGGTATAACATGTACAAATTATATTAAAGTTATGATGCCGTCACCCCATACAATGTTAGAACCTTAACAGTACATAATATATATCAGATCAGAAACCGCATTGAACTTCGAAACATTGATGGAGTTAATCAAACTTCACACATGTCCGTACATTTGTAGTGTACGGAAGTACTTACTAGAGATTCTCGAACATGTTTCATAAGAACAATATTTTTCATTTGATACCAAAACTGCACCAACGGTTAAGTTCATTTCTATTTAGGAAGGTGGCACTTGTTTTTGATAAAGAAGTTGTATGTGGTTTTAAAGAAAATATATACTTAAGCCCTTTGCAGGTTTACAAAAAACAAAACAAGGTGAAAGAAGTTCTTGTATATCATTAGTTTTAGTTATTTAGTCTTACTCTACGCAACTATGCAATCCACTTTCAAATACCATTTTTAAGAGAACCCCTGATTCCATAAACGATATAAGATGCAACCAGAAAAAAAAAGACAAAATTTGCTTCAACAGAAATGCGGAATCACATCACATCACATCGTCTATTAATTTATGTGTGGCTATAATCCAATGTATGTAAGTATAAGTACAAAGACAATGAGTAAGATATTACGCTTGTAAGTATAAAAGCTTTCGTAATGTTTTATTCACGTGCTATACGAGTAATGCTTACAAATTATACGGCTTTATCTCTAATTCCTTCGCATTCGTCTCGAGAGAATTATTGCAGTAATCAATGCTAGCATGAATAATTGTTGCTTGAATTTATTGTACGTGTAATGTTGTGTTATGTCATTGTCTTCTGTATACACGAAATGTACAAAGTAATTGGATTAATCGGAATATTAATTTGGTAACCTATTCTGTAATATTTTCAACAATATGGTAAATTGATTCATGATTACGCAAAGTGACATTCACTTTGTATCAAATTAGCAAATACATTATATACATACCTATAGTTAATCATTATAATTTCAGCCAAAAACGTCTACCGCTGAACATGGGATCTTTTTTTAATTGTAGTATCTGATTGGTGTATGTGCTATCTTGCGTGGTCGCTATTCCAGAAGCATTTCATCCTCAGATATTTTATGAAAACTACAATACAATATTCAAAGAAAATATTAATTTTATATGCTAGATAGTATATAGACTGAACTTTCACCTAAAGGTATACCGCCAAATAACAATTTCAGTTAAATCTCAAATATTATATTTTTCGAAATTACCCAATTTATTTTATTTGGATGACATATTCACTTCAAGTGATAACGTTGCCCAGAAGTAATTTAGTAATGAAATATTTATTTGATTAAATATTTGATTAAATCTACGGTATCAATTTAAAAATATGTTTAATAATCTTAGAAAAAAAAAAACACTCAAATCGTAACCTCAATTATTTTCAAAGTCAATTAAGTCAAGTACCTTTATGACGTTGATCATTATCATTGTATACAAACAAATGCGTACTTACTGTGCCCATTAAGGGAGTCATTTGAATTTTTCACTCAACAAAAATAATCTAAACACGGCATCCTTCAACGTAATCCTATTACTTTTTTCACCATAATCGTATTAGAAAGAGACAAAAAACTTCCATTTTTTCAACGTCATTATAATGAAAACATTTCGTTTAGAAATATGAGGTCAAAGAGAAAGTCACATGATGGCATTAAGGTAAAAATATAATATTTTCAATGCAATACTAAATGCTTTACGACAGACTAATGGTACGTAGCTACGTAAGTCTATGAATGCTCGCTCACATCACCATGGTATCGCAAATGCGACATTGAATTTTTAAGGTTTGGGAGATTGGTCTTGTAAGCTGACAGATACTTATTTATTTATTTTATTTATTTATTCACTTACATCTACCTTTACAGAGCGAGTCTATTACGATAGAGAAGCCTACATACCTAGTTTGTAACAAATTATCATTAATGATATACATGTGAATTCACTCAAAGTGCAACAAAACAGGTCGACCTCATTGGCCACGACGTTAAGTATACACACCGCTCGCATCAGTGGAGCTTCCCGCATCAAGCTGGTCCGTGCGTAAGGCACCGCCAGCAGTGGCGGCTGGCGGCGACGCCAAACGTACCTATCTGGCACAGATAAACACAACTGAGATAGCACACACTTAAATGTTCGTCCATAATAAAAACTATATTAGTGAGCTATTTGTATGAAATTTTGTGCTAATGGATTCATTCCAAGGATACCGAAGACCTGCTAAAATTAAGAAAAAAAATAAGTAAAACTTAGATCCTTGGCTTCGAAATAACTAGCTAAGAATGCAAAAAGGATGAAGAAGAGTTTATAAGCTTACTAGCTTTCGCTAATTTGATATTATGTGGTTCTCCTTACGTATTTATTATAATACCTTCTATACTATAGTCTCCTTAGACTATCATCAGCGTCAATTCAGCCGCAAGCAGTCCACAAAATGACGAGTTGTTGCCTGTGACCTTCTTCAGGTCATTTGACCGGTCGGTGTGTATCCAATGCTACAGAATGTTATAATAGTACTAACGTATCTGCTACTACTATTTTATTGTATGTATATATCATAGATTAAAGAATTTGCCTCGCATCAAAGCCGCGCGCGATTCCTAGTTCTATGGTATATATACTGCAGGTATTGAATTGATGCTGCGATTGTTTTTACTTTTAAATTATTTAATAACAATACATTGTGCCTATTTTCAATGCCTTACAATCTCATTGAAAATTCAACCTGCAATAGAGTTTTCATTTTTTTAAACATAAATAACAAAAAAAATTTAAAGTGATATTATCAAAATAAGTACGATATATGATAATGATGTTACTATGCGATTCCAGAACAATACAAATAGTAGGGGCCACAAAAGTGCGAATCACCTCCAAATGCTCAGAAACTTTTCGAATCAGCTTCAACAGTTACACTCCAATCTTTTGATGTATTGAGGGAAACCGCCATATTGTATTGTGTTATGATGTACGTATTTCATTTCTGTTGGAATTCAGTACCATTACGGCAATAAAATATTAAATAATATTTAGGCGCTTTTATAAAGTTTACTTATTAGGATACATAGACAGATATACATATTTTTTATTGTACCATTAACATACAAATTATACGTGTTGATACATATTTCAACAGTGTGTATAAAGGACTGAGTAAGCAATCTTTTAAATAACCAAGTTTTAAACCAACAGTAGCTACTATTACAAAACCTTTAAGTGCTTTACGTCCAAAGTACGGAGCTTAAGATAGAAATGCTACATCATAGTCAAGCCACGCTTATCGCTGCTTAAAACAAACTCGCAGACCTATTTATAAGCATAATGTACGCAACATTTCCTTGCAATGTAACTACTTACTTAGCGAATAATTATAAAAATGTACAAAAAGTAACTTAAAACAATAGATTCTTTGGCAACGTCGTTGTACGACAGATAGGCATTGCCAAACGGGATTTTTTTATGCCCTCAGTTTACGCCCGACCCATTTATATGAAACATATGGAGCTTATAAAACAAATGGAGGTTTAGTTGAAGTACTTTATTTTCGATCGATCCGTAGTCACACCCAGAGAATTATGTGACTGTTCATAAAGTAAAACGATATGAAAATATTCAAATTAAAAGACTTTTATTTATAAAAAAATATTTTGGTTTTAAGGTAGCCTTCAAAGGGGCATACTATTTGAAAAAGGGGTTAATTCTTAATAAAAGCTCAGTCTCATACAAAGCTATAATTAAAAAAAATAATAACAAAATACTTCGTGTTCGTGTTAGGCAAATCATTAATCCTATTTTATAAGTTTGTTTTCTTGTATTATGATCTGCATTTGACACACAAAGAGAAATATACACTTACCATTTACAATATTGCAAAAAAAATTGTTTTTTTTTTTTCATAACATGAGGATCATTGGCACTCATTCGTAATACTTCGTTGTTGCAAACTCCATTCAATTCTTATCTCACAGGACTAACCAGTTACACACTGCCACGGGACAAAACGAACAGCGCAAGATTGGTTGCTGGATCCATGCCAAATGTCGCATGACCTAATATCTTTCTGTGCTTAGTGCGTGACGTATACGGGCGCTACATTTTGTACTGTTTTCTTTTCAACTGAAAACTTTTTCAAGTGATAAGTTTGCCAGAATCGTGAATTAGTGCGTAGGTAATGTGAGTATGTAAATTTATTATTTTTTTGGTGCAATAATGAGGATTTTACATTTGTATTGTAATAAGTTTACCAGAATCATTAGCTAAATAAAAATATATATAAACAGAAAACGAACACCAGATGGCAGTCATTAACAACTACTTAACGTGCCTTCCGAAGCATGGACTAAAAATAAGATGATTCAAGTCTGTCAATTTTAATGGCAATGTCTAAAGAAAACTGGAAACAACTAGGCAAATAGAGTACGCTTCCAGTGCAAATCAAACCACGACCTCAGTATTCAGGAAAACTCTTTAACCACTGAGGCAAATAATGAAAGTAGCAAAACGTCTTTTCTCAGTAAATATCCTCTGTATCCGCCATACCTTAATCTTAGAAAATACTTGGAAGAGGATAAATTATTAAAATTCACACTTGACCGGCTTTTGTGATTTGTGTCGTGATCAAAATCGAACCGAGCCTTGATTTGTAGTCGACGGATGTCGTAAATTTTGTGGATTTCAGATTTTACTTCCCAAGTTTAGGAGAAATTATGTATCTACATTTCAGCTTCGATATTTTTACTACAGAGCCAAGAAGGGTCTTTTCTCGAGCATTTAGTTAGATATTCAGTTAACTTAGGTACTTACTGCGATCCCTCAGCGACCCAAAAAGTATCTTAGCCTCTGACACCAGAGCTCTCTCACCGTTTCCTAAACCAGGTTCAGTTATCTTGCGTTACTTATTTTTTTTTAGTTGTTATATGATGAAGAGACGTTTAGAAGATTGCTAAAACAGCTTAAACCAGAAAAGACAGATCGAAGTGGAAAGGCTTGGAGGTTATACTTAAAGATTTCCATAATGACCATAGGAAGTGGCTGCATCCAGCGCTTATGTGAAATCAATTTATTTTAATGTCATATTAATCATAAGAAAAACGCACCTGATCACAATTTCAGTTCAAAAGAATATTCGGGCAAATGTAAGCTTAAACACAACAAAAAAGAGCCCAATTTCGATGTGACCTACATCAATCACTATTTTTTTACAAAACTTCCAAATTGTCAATCTACTTTCAAAGTGACTCGACAGAATAAAACAAGAGACGCACGTTAAAAATAACCCCAACGAGTGAAAGGAGAAAAAAGAACTCAATTATTATCCCCTCCAAGTTTTTTTTTTGAGAGTTACGCGACCAAATTTAAAATTCTCCCCAGCCATCAGCCCATTTGAGTGCGCCTTTCTATGAAACAACATACGGGTAAAAATTTTACATGTTTATTAAATGATTAAAAAAATTATATTTTTAACAACACATTTTTTTATCTAAATCTCTAAGTTGAAGTAAAGCGGGTCGGCATCCTCGAACTAATAAAATTTTAATTTGTGATAATTAGGTTGAAAGTTAGGTTTGGTCAAATTTTTTGTAGTACCTTTTGAGATTGGAAGCCAAGCGTGTGAGTAGTAAATAACAATCGTGCATGTCAAGAGTAGGTGAGCGTGAATTGGTCGTCTTTAATAACGTATCAGTATTATCTCTTGAGCTCTTACGTGCTTCAGAAGGAACATTAAACTATGAATAAAATAAATAATGGATGTTAGGTAGTCACAAGGCGGTGTCGGATGCAATAATAAGGCGACTTGAAAAATTTGACAAGATGGTTACTTCTTTAAAAATAATTCAGAATCATAATTCCATTGGTTTGGTCTCTCTGCATAACATTTACCGATGTTTAATAATAACCATTGCGTTTAATTCAAGTACGAACTCTGAGCAACAAAAACCGCGTCGGGCACCGTTGCAATACGTCCACGTATGTCGTTCAAATAATGAAATGAAAATACAATTCTCCGAATGCATGGACTGCATGCCTGTCCAAATATAACTAGTGTATTGCCTACTAATGAGCTCAGCATTGACTTTGGAAGTCTTATACGAAGTTTAACATGATATGACTATTTGAGGAGACTGTAAAAAAAACTAAAAGAGCGCGATCAGCATCTTTTTTCAAACAATTAAGTAGACAAACAGGCGCCCACGTCCTAAAGATCCAAAAGACTTAACAATATGAAATAAAAGGCTGAAACGAAAAAAAAGACTCATCTGATGGTAAGAATCACCAAGTCAACGGATAGCATAAGAGACTAGGGATTCCTAGTCTGGCTTTTTTTTCTCTAGCCTTGCACAGCAATCTTTCCAAAGTTTCCCATTCAGGTACGCAGCAACAGTGTTAGCAAATTTGTACTCAAATCCGTATAGCGCCCCTGAAGGATACTGAAACTGGGCAGGGTAATTTTATTTGATATCGCTAAATTTTTTATTAAAAAAAAAAAACGATTAGATTAAAACGTTCTAAATTCAATCAAACAAAACTAATAAAAAAACAGACGACAAAAATAATTCCGAAAAAATTAAATCATTATCAATTTAGCCTAGCGAGGTGAAGTATCAAAACCAGAGGTCTCAGTACTTTAGCAGTAACAGAGTGACAGCCGATCGCTTGAGAGGACGGCGCGGAATTGGAAATTAAGGTGGTTTTAATTGAACTGCCGTTTACGTTTCAAAAACTGCATTAATTTGTATATTGTTGAGAAATTCATAATAGATAAAAGAGCCTTGTGTGGTCTTGTGGAGTATTTTTTTACTTTTACACAATAATTATTATTTTTTTCGTTACCGCTTTAGAATATTGTTGCTAAAAAATTTTTGAGATGTTGTCGTATCTATAAAAAGGTAATCAGTACCCCTAGTAAGAGTTTTTCTTAACGCAGACGCTAGCGACTGCGTTAAGATTTTGTATGAAATTTCTTAGTTTCCTTACTATCCGCCAAAGGCGCTGTACAGGTTTGTCATACAAAATCGCCAACGCAGTCGCTAGCGTCTACGTTTATAAAAACTCATACTAGGGGCACTGTGGTGTGAGTCGAATTAAATTATCCTTTTTTTGTTTAACAATAAAGTATTGCTTAATTTATAATTTTATCTCTATGTACTTACTTTACGCATTTTTTTTTTCGTGGTCAGGACACATTTACTAAGTCTGAGCGGCAGTTTCACAAAATTGACACACCAGAGAGTGCAAGGTCAACTGACCTTGTAACCCACACAATCGATATAAACGAACCTTTTGAGTACACGATTACCCCAGCAGTAATGTTACCTCGTAAGCAGAACTATTTATTAAATCACCTTCTACATAATTGCCTGCTGGGTAGATGGCAGCCATTATGCATCGTATTACTTATTTACTGAATTGGGGTATCCATATTGTATCCTGTTACTTGGTTTAACTAGAACGAGCATCAAGTTCATTATGCTCGTTCTAGTTAAACCTATGTTAAAAGTTATGGAGTAAAACAGTACAGGAGAAAATGATTTTGAAGTGAAAACTTCTCAAGTGGCGCTGTGCACTTTTATGATGGGGAAAAAATTTGAAACTCACATCAAACCAAAACCTATTAATATGTTGTTTTTTCTTGGAAAAACAGAAATTTATTCTATGCAAGTCTTTATTAAAACTGCACCAAGTAAGGTCATCGTTCGGGATACGCTTGGCATTAATTTGTATTCTGTAAAGCGGTGCAGCGCTCTCCTAGTGTTGGATGCGATAGTAATATCGATAGTCTATCGATAGTACTGTGATCTTGAAAAAGTAAAAATAAATAGAGAAATATCAATAGTTTGGATACTATTTGATTTAGATACTTTCGATCTATATACTGATAGCCAGATATTGAAAAAAAAATAGATATTATATGGTTACTAATTTTGATTTGCTCCCTCGGCGCTTTATTTTCAGAGTAGATGTGGCGGCGACTAGACATCGAGGAATATAATCTTAATTTTTTATACAAATGTTTAGTTACTTTTAAGTATTAATTAAATATTGATAGCGATAGTAACTATAGTATTTAAATTCAATAATATCGATACTGTCGATAGTTTTACCTTTAAGTATTGCAAACTATTGAAAATCTTTCTTTCTTCATTTTCCTTCGTCAAATATCGATAGTCGAACAATCGATAGCTATGCAACACTACAGCTCTCATCTCGCGTTTGCCGCTCAAATGGACTCGGACGAAACGTTGATCTAAAATTACTGTATTATTCTCTTACATTGCAATCTAGTTTTTGTTCTTACAAATTTGTTCAATAAAAGACAATTATGAAAGCACACAGCTCTATGATTTGCATTTAAAATTATTAAAATTCTTTCATTGTTGAAACTGTCTAAATTATTTCGAATGCTTTCCGTTTGATCCCCTTGTTTATTTATTATGGCAACACGTTACTGATTTGATTAAACAATATAGTAATGCTATACAACCTCACATGAGCAACTCGGCTTCCTTTCTGGTACGGAGGCGTTGCTCAAAGCCTCATATAGAAAATTTCTGAATCAATACAGTTTAGAATGCAAATCGCTACCAACTTCACAAAAGAAAAAGTTTTAATAGCCGCCTAATATTACAAACGGCTTTCAGCATCAATGCAAAAATATTCTGGCGTGAATATGTCAGATCACATTATTGCTGTAATTGCGACCTAATTGTGCAGCGTTTACAGTTGAATTCAGATTGATAAGTGATGTGGCCTCGTTTAAGTTGCAAGTAGGATGCATAGTTGAAAGCAGTGTAGTTGAGATACCTGTGTGAAATGTCAAGTTGTTACTTGAAGGAAACACGTTTGATTGGGTCGCCGTGAATAGAAGACGAGGATATTGATTTTCCTATATCTAACTTCTGTTTCGCTTAGTATTATGTTTTTTAAGCAATGTTTAGACGGTATGGTGTGACTGCTATGTAGGTGTATAAAAAAAACTGAGCTATATTTCAATAGTTACTTCCATACGGGATAGACAGAGCCTAGGGCCTTAAGTCCTTAGGCCACGTTTAGTATAATGGAAGTTGAAACAGGAAATCAATAGTGATGAGTTGCTAGCCTATGTCATGACTCCCCCAGTCGCTGATTCCCTCCGTCGACTTCTACGACTTGCGCGGAAGGAGAAGCACAATTGCTTCTTCCGAAGAAAAAAAAACATAGAATGTATTAATGCTCATTGTATGGTTTTTGTCTCCCAGACCATCATGGACGATTATTTATATTTCAATACTTCATAACACGACTTAAGGCTTAAAAATACTCCTGTCAATAATTTATTTACTTCTTGTAAGTGAAGTAGACTTTGGTATGTTTGTAAGTACTAAACCTAAGGTATTGTCAGATTGTAGAACTCTAAGAAAGGCTCCTATGTGTAAAGGTAAGCTGGTCCCACGCAGGACAAAATATTTTTATTACAAAGTAACGTCACATTAACGTTATAAAAAATATGGACATCAATTTCACTTTTAGTAGCGTTTACAAAATATTCGAATGAAAAGGAGTACTCTATTCTCAAGCTGGAATTCAAGGTTTATTTTGTACACTATAGTACTTTTACTTTTAAACAAATAGACAACACATTATTACTAAGTGCAGTCAGAGCAACGTTATAAAAAATATGGACATCAATTTACCTTTTAGTTAGGTACCTTTTCACACAATATTAGAATTTCTTCAAGATTTATTTTTTACGCAATGGGGAAGACCTTTTTCCAGCCGTGGGACAATCTAGGTTAAACAAAAAAAAGTTCTTTTACTCTTACACACAGTCAAAATAACAAGAAATATTCACGACACATTAAAAATGGAAGCAAAAATATCTTCGCTCATTTTGAAGTACGATTCTTCATAAGACTTTTATCACGGGTAGCAGACGCCAGTAATATGTACAGGCTTTAAGTAGCAAAGCGGGGAAATTACAAGTACTTATTTCCATGAAAACTGTGGCAATTGGGTACTTTCCAAATGGGTAAAGAAACTGTTAAGTAATGGACGAGAAATAATATTTTTTTAAGTAACTTCGTCATTTAATTATGAACTACGAATTTTTAACCGACTTCAAAAAAAGGAGGAGGTTCCTAATTCGTCGGAACGTTTTATATTAATAAAATTAAAAGAAATCTCTCTCGGCTTAGCGTTTCCATCAAAAGGCAAAGTTTTAGTTAAAAGTTTTTATTTTTTCTATAGATTTTTTTTGTTGTAAAGTCTATGTGTATCTAGTATTATAAAAAAGTTAGCTAATTTATTTGGCTTTTATAAAAAAATTTTTGACTGCTCTATACCAGTGGCAAGTAAAATTAAAATATATAACAAAGTGTTACACAATCTAATAAATCATTTATTAGATTGTGTATCGCTTTGTTCAAACTTTACCTAACTTAACCTATACATATGATTATGAGAGATATACTTACTCCGTTGGCACAGCGACCTTGGGGGTTACTACCGTCTCTTAAAACCATGCAGTTCCAGTGAGTAAGGGGGATGTCGCCTTACATCTTGTATCGCGCTGTCTCGCTTACGAGACTCGTTTTAAGAGACGGTAGTAACCCCCCTGAAGTGGATCTTGGCCTCTGAAACGAGAGAGCGCCATAGTTTTCTGTTCTGCGCGATGGCTCGCCAGTTTACAGCGCACATCTTATGCAGGTCAGCCAACACAACATCGCTGCAGCGCTTTCTGGGGTGGTCGACTGGTCATCTTCGTGTTGAGAGATATAGGTAATAAAAAACAATCTATTAAGTGAAAGTTGTTAATTTTAATATCACTCACGCTATAATATTTCAGGGGAATCAAATAATATTCTAATTTGTGCCATGAATATGGAAGCACTGTTTTGCTATAGACTTATAAAAAATAGACAACACAAGTCATGACAAAAATGCTTTGTTGCACCAATAACAATATACAATGAGCAAATAATAATTCGATAGTGGTGATAGACTTCATCCAAATGTAGTTGAAATACCAACAGCTCGTACACGCCGCTTTGTCTCTTCGTTTATAATGCTTAAGGTAAAGGAGTGGAATTCTTTGCCGGCTGACATGTTCTGGATACTTATAACCCGGGTCTTTTTAAGACCAGAGTGATTAGGCTATTAATGAATCAGCGAGCTCTATCTTAGACCACAAGCACTTCCATCAGGTGGAATACATAAAAAAATTAGAAAGATAATTTACTACTTTTATTAATATATTATTACGATTATTGATAGCTCACTAAAGTAGGGCCATTTTAATAAGTCACATTTGACACTTCATTTAAATTCAACAATGTGTACTTATAACGGCGGGTACCCAATAATTTGTTTTTGCAAAAGTGAGATTTAGTTAATTTTTTAAGCATTTTCTGTTTAATTCATAAATTATTGTATAGTGATGACAGAAAACGGTATTATTACCATTTGTTTCGATTAAAGAGACATTCATTTTGAATGTATGTAAAATACAATACTATTTTTTTAATGAAATCTAAACGTCACTACAAAGTCAGCTAGATTAACGCTTTTTCTTTTTTATCACTAGAGATGTCCCACAAAAAAAACCCGACAAAACCGAATTAGTTGAATCGATATAATGATTTATGTATGTATTTTGAATCGATTGCCTCCTTACCACTGCCAGTATAATGCCATCGAGCTTATTTGGGCACAAATAAAGGGTCATGCAGCACGAAATAACACCGAGCCACCTTTCAGCACAGGAAAAATGCTTACGCTGTTAAAAAATGCATGTGACAGTGTCTCTGTAGAAGAATGGAAAAATGTTGTTGAAAAAACAAAGAAAATCATCGAAAGTGATTTTGAACGCGATATTAAAATTGACAATATCATCGAAAATGAGTTGATTATATCTGTAAGTGCGGACAGTAGTGATGATGATGACACTGATAATAGCTGTAGTTCCACTGAATAAATGGATTTTTAAACTAAATTATGTCATTTCATTTAAAAAATAAATTATTACATATACACAGGGATTGATATTTGATTGAAGTATGTACAGTTATTTACCTGTATTAAATTAATATTACAACAGTTTGTTTTTTATTTTTTATTTTATTTATGAGTTTGTATCGATATTTCTCGGTATTCAATTAACAAGTCACTTCACTATGAGACTAAGATTGACAGATGTCAAATGGGACCTATTAAATTGGCCTTACTTTAGATGGCTATCGTTAAGCTGTATTAGATGTTATTTTGTAGACTAAAAACTTGCAGTGTGGCACACACAACCAGAATTATTTATTGCTTTGACAGTTATGTAAAAAAATAAGGTCAGACGACAGACGCTCCATGGTATTAACAAGTTATCTAAAACTATGGCTAAAGCGTACTTAGAAAAAAATACTATAATTTTCAGGAATTCGCATTAGAATTGACAATATAGAAAAATAATACATTGTCTATTATATTAATAGGTCAGTCTCCCGTTTCTAAAACCATAACTAAAGCGTATTCAGAAAAAAGAAAGATTTTTAGGAATTCGCATTAGATTCGACAAATTAGAAAAATAATGCATAGTCAATTATGTTTATAGGTCAGTGTTATGTACATAATAATCACTTTTGTAATGAATTCATGACAGTCCCGCTTTTACTTGTTAATTAATGTTTGGACATTTTTCGGGTTTATTATTTTAAAAACGCAAACTTAGTTGTTATTTTCACTTGACAGCGCAATGACTTTTAATTTCTTTTTTAAACTGTGTTTTATTGTTTTTTAAGTTTGGTACAATTGCTAGTATATGTAAAGCAGCATCTACTAACAAATACAGTATGCACTCTTCTTCCTCTTTTGCAGTTAATTTCGTCCACTGCAGGTCTGTACAAACAATTTAAGATAACTTTTATTCCTTTGATCGATTCTTACGACACACAAAAGACGAGAGGAAGTAACCCACTACGTAAGTGGACCTTTAGATTTTAGTGGGCTAGTAACGGAATATTTCCAGTTTGGCTGCCATCTAGTAGTCGTTAACGTCCACATCAGAGGCTGAGTGCAGTCCCGAGGAACTCTGACACCAGGGTGTTCATGGTCGATTGACTTAAACGAAATGAATGAATGAATGAATGTATTTGTAATTTATCCACTTTATTAACGTCTATTTTAGAACCATCCATCTAAAACGGTATGCTCATAATCCCCATTTCAACGGGCCTATCCGCAGCTTACAAATTCCGAGAACACCGCACAATTACGTTGTATAAACGCCCAAACTTAGATACGACTTAAGGCGGCTGGAATGAGTAAGGAGCTTATATGATTAATTTCCACCGAGGACGTTCAAAATTTGTGAATACATTTGGCAAAAAGCTGACGTCTTGTCGCATAGGAACGTCGCATAAGTAAATAAGTTGAGACGATGTCTATTACTTATGTTACTGTTATTATTTCTTGAATGGAAACTTAAATAATTCAAGTAGTTTAACGCGTCGATCAATTTGGAAATCTATTAAAGGTTCCTATGTCCAGCAGTGGACGTTACAGCACCTGTATTTCAGTGTTTGCCTGAAGACCCGAATATCGTGGGCTGAATTCTCATAGGAAGCACACTTTGTTTAGTTGTTTTCAGTTTGGTTACATAGGTTGATGATTTTGTGGTTTGAAAGCCACACTTGTCCAAATACTCAAACGCTACTTCATTTTTATAGCTGCTCAATTGTCATGCGATTGCGCTAAACGTCAACGATATGACAGAGACAGCATGACACTTGAACGCCTTTGAGTATTAAGCTTAATTGATATTAAAAATATAAAGAAAAAAATATTTTGAGAAATGTCAAACTAAAATAAAAATAACATTGATATAAAAACAAACATTCTCAAAAATATTAAAAAAATGTATAAGGCATGCTCGAATAACCTGATTATTTTATTAAAGATGATACCGTGCTACGGTGGTTGTGGGATCCACGTTAAATGCCGATTATTATTATTTTTTTAGTTTTCATTTTGCTTATTATGTGGGACAAAAAAATCAATTTTCTTTCTTCGAGTAAATGGTGCCAATTCGGGTACAAACTGCTAATTCTTAATACGTTCTTGTTAAATTCTTGCCTCTAAGGAGTAGGAGCTTTTATGTGTAAATTTACATCTTGGCCCAATTTCCTGTCGTATGATTTTTTTGATTGTGTATGATAATATTGTATACTTCTAGTAGCATCAGGTAAAAAAAAATAATCTAAATACAGAATGACAACCAACAACATTTTCGAAAATGGAAAAACTTATGCAACTAGTGCATCATATTTTCGTTTTACAAAATTAAAATTTAATGAAAATCAGATCTGTATAATATGATAGATCTTGCTTTTCAATTCTACCCGTGTGGTTCTTTATGACCTTTCCTGAGAATACAACCATCTTCCTCTAACCTTAACGATGAACTGTCTCACTTTTACTAATGTAACAAAAGTCTATAAAGCAGTGGCTTTTTTAGGGACAATAAAAAAAGGGACAGGGTGAAAACAAAACTCCATCTTTACCTCTCATTATCCTATCTCGGATCCTTTAGTTGAATTTGTTGGCTTAAGAGAATTTTCTAGGAAAGCTTAAATTTTTTTAGACCTTTTTTCGTATTTGCCAAGGCTGTGAGGTTTTTGTTATCCTTGGGCGCAAATAAATTTTAATGCGAGTGTTTTTAAGTACTTATCAAAAGCATCAACAACATTAACCTACTTCTTATATTTTTTTTTTATGTTCTTTGAGAAAAATAAAATTTTATTTAGTTTCTATAATGATTAACTTTAAACAAAGAGAGAGAGAATGGGCTCTCTTTGTACGTTTTCGCCATTACAGTCTGTGTAGGTTGTTTGAGTAACTACTACTAATGTATACTATCAAAGTATAATAAAAATTAACTCATGCCTCGTAGTTTCATGATTTTATCAATACTGATAAATTCAGCCGATACGCTAAAACTGGATCGTTTTCATATCTTCTCTGCTCACATGCCCAAAAGTACGTAAGCGTTACTTGTGTTGTATTCACAATTTACACGAAAGCCTATACAAAATTTACAAAAAGTGTCGTGTTAACAAATCGAGTAAAAACGCGATTTAATCTGAAAAACTCTTGTGTTACAACCCTATCGCGATTGGCTTGACGTTGAAGGTAAGGCATAGATCCATTGCAAGGATAAGCTATGCCAGATATATAGCGTAAGCTATTAATTCTCAATTGGAATTAATAGCTTACGCTATATATCTGGAATTTTGGAATCTGTTCCACTATCAAAACATTCAGTGTGCATGGTCAATTGTCTGTGTCCCGCGTATGATGATGATAAACAGTCAGTGATTAGAAATAGTCTTCCTTTATTATTTACTTAATAATCTATCATCACTATCACTTCATAGTATAATACAAAGTCGCTTTTCTGTCCTTATATCCCTTGTATGCTTGAATCTTTAAAACTATGCAACAGATTTTGATGCGGTTTTATTAATAGATAAAGTTATTCTACCTACCTACATTTATATGGATGTTCGACATTGAATGCCAGTGCACGTTCAAACCTTATTCATAAATTGGTGTTTGATACACTGTTAACTGAAAATTTTGTGAATGTTATGTTTAATTAAATAAAAATTAAAATAAATTCAAGAGGAAGGTTTTTATGCTCATGCGAAGGAAGCGGGTCACTAGTCATAGTATAAAACAAAGTCGCTTACCGCTGTCTGTCCCTATGTATGCTTAGAACTTTGAATCAAAACTACGCAACGGATTTTGATGCGGTTTTTTAATAGAGTGATTTAAGAAGAGGGTTTTTATGTTTAATACATGCATTTTATATATAGCATTGCGCCCGTGCGAAGCCGGGGCAGGTCGCTAGTAATATTATAAAAAAAGAAACAAATAATTCATAATCTCTTTCTCTTTTTTTATTCGTTCATGATTGAATAAATCAATCATTCGTTCATTCCTTTATTCGGCATGAAACTTGGATAGAAAAAATGCAGCTATCGTATATCTTTGCTATGAATCCACACCTTATAGTTGTTTTCCTCCGCTGCATCAATCAATGTCATCAGGCAGGGTTGCCACGTAATTTTATAAAGATTTCATTGGAGGAAACTTTTTATTGCTATTTGAGCCTGATTTGATTTTGTTATTATATTTTCCCTTCGAATAAGAAAGGTATTTTTGTCACGCTTTTATGAGTTTCACCTGAACGTCTCTATTAATGTTGCGAAATATTCGAACGCTCTTTTTCACCTAATACTACTAAACGTCGTATTTTAAGCTAACTGTGCCTGCGTCTCTTCCACGTGGCATTTATCAAAAGGTTCGCAAAGTTAACGAATAAAAATACTGAAATACAAGTAACTAAGTTACTTTTTATTACATCAGCTATCGGGCTGGTCGAAATCGATCGTTATTCCACAGATAAGCCGAAACAAAAAGACAGATTAAAATTGTAAAAAAAACTGTAGAGCTATATGTCAATTAAAAAATTACATATGTGAAAAATCAAAAACAAGTAATAAATACGCGCGACAGAACATACCAATTTGAGACCCATACAACCCTTATCATATGCACTAACCAACACACTGTCATTGTATTATTATAACCCAAAGCAATGTTACTAAAGAATAAAAGCGAAAATAAAAAAAAATCACACGGAAGCAAAGCCTCAGGCGAGGGCTACTTGATAAAATTTCAAAGAATTCACCACCTGCCCTATGGCTATCTTTTTGCAGTCACCACATTTCGGTTGCCTACAAAACTTAATTAAATTTCAAAGCGTTCATATTACTTTGAACTGCATTTTAGAGACAAGAAATGTGTCCTCCGGGCGTCTGACAGTCGTAAAGGATGTGTCCAGTACAGCTTACAGGTTCGTTTACGCTTAATGTGGTTGTATATAGGATTCTACCTTGATTCTACACACATATGGCAGTGGCTTTAGGTGGTTTTTGTCCGTTTGTATAGTAAACTAGCTGTAGCTTGCGACTTTGTGCGCGTGGTCTTTCTATCGTTATCGTGGGAATTGCCCAGGAATCCCCTGAATAAAAACAATGCCTACCGGATACAATGGTAAATCAAATCGTTTATTTGCAGTGATAGGGTACGAAATAGAAGTCAAAATATTGATTAATAGTTCTTTTTAAGTACTTATATCCAATCCATTGCAAATAATACTCATTCACAGAATGAAGTCTGTCCTCTTTATAACATTAGTCTTTATAACACAGTCTTTCACCAAACATTATAACCTTAAAAGTCTGGAAAGACTGATTTACATATCTTTGAAGAATTTAATTCTCCATGGCTTGTTAGTGAACAATCTCCCGATTTGATATTTGGGACGTTAACTTCTAACAGGGTTTAAAATTCGTTTGAGGTATTATTTGGGGGGGGGGAGATGAGACTCGTGTATTCTTTGATTAAAGTTACTTTGAAATAGAATCTTTTGGTTTTTTAAGAATAGACAATTCGAATTTTTAACATGTATGTGGTTTTGGCAAAGAATTTGGAGTAGTGCGCGGGAGAGGCAAATTTTTCATTTTTAATCTGTGGGTTTTGGCCACTAAGGAAAATTAGAGGACATTTCCTTGCACCTCTATCATCATTTCGTGTAAGTGACATGATCAACCTTGCACACCCTGGTGTTACAGTTCTTCTAAACTGCTTCTGTACCTCTGTGGTAATACTTTTAACGATTACTAGATGCGACAGGTGCAGGTACCATCTTAATTTGATATACAAATCTATATATATAAAAGAAAGTCGTGTTAGTTACTCCACTTATAACTCAAGAACGGCTGAACCGATTTAGCTGAAAATTGTCAGGGAGGTAGTTTAGAGCCAGGACAAGGACAAAGGGTACCTTTCATCCCGGGAATTCCATGCGGGCGAAGCCGCGGGCAAAAGCTAGTTAATGTATATTTTACTGTTATTAGAAAGTCAAAACAACAAATCCCAGAGATAAAGCAAAAAAAAAACCATATCCATCTCCGTATAATTGCACAACTTATCTCCAAACTAGGGTTATGTTTTTTCTATCATCAAACAATTTAAGATTTAATTCTTTCTGTTTCCTGTAATTTTAAAAGTACCTCATTCAAAGCTAGAAACTTGAAATGCATCCGGGAAACCTTTTGAATTGATCATGAATGAATGAATGAATTGATTTAAGTAACAATGCCTCAATGATTATGTGATAAGAACAAAATCATTTACAGTGTAAACCCACAAAGTTAACTAACGCTCACAAGAAGTAAGAATTACGTAATCAAATTACAATTTTCGCGTTATCTCCCCCAGACGTGTAGAAATTATTTTCAATTTACATTTCACACGGGCACGAGATTTCTTAGTACAAAATAAGTAATGTACTGAGAATGCCGTAGGTTTTGATTGTAATATCGTGCCGTGCTGTTTATTACGTGCTCGAATGTTACTTCTTGGATAATGTTAGTAATCGTGGGGAGAACAGGAAAATCCGTACAGTAGAAATCCGTGAGAAGATTATTATATTTTTGTAAAGTTAAGATCATCTTGGTCAATAGATGTCCTCTGAGATCTAATGTCTAATCTTTAATTTGAAGCGGCCACATTTAGAGTCTTGCTGCAAATTTCAAGAAAATATAAAAATAAAATTAATGTTCATAAAACAAGTACAACTAGTTTTAGCTACTAACACATAATAAAAATTTTAAGAATGCACAACAAAAGATACTAATCGAAATAACTGACTATGACATAGTATAATTGCAGTAAAGTTTGTTGTTTGAGTGGCATTGCAATTGATTTTCATCGCTAGATGGCAGCCCTGGAAAAATACCTATAGGTAGTTACTCTGATCTTATAGTGTTGACCACTATTAAAACATGACCATATTCACTGTAATAAGGGAATTAGAGAGAAAATATTCAGCATGACAGTCGCTCTATTATTGTAAAAGCCAGATTTTTTTCGTTGGCGAATGAATGAAGAATGTCAGGACCAAGTTTTATAATATTTCAATACTTTTCAGCTATTGCATAGCTTTTATCGCGGGCTTTGAGCGTGGCGGCCGAATCCAGAAATTCCATAACGAAAATAAAACCTAACACCCCCCACTCCGCCGACCATGTAGCTCGGCCGATCGTTTGTACTTATTGCATAAGTAAATTTTTAATTTATTTAAGCTATTGCATAGCTTTTATAGCGGGCTTTGAGCGCGGCGACCAAATAAAAAAATTCTGTAACGAAAATAAATCCTAACACCCCCCCACTCCGCCGACCAAAAAATGTTATGTAATAGCTTGACCGCAGCAATCACCGAGTGCCGCACTTTTTTAAAAATTTGGTACAATTACAAGTATAAGTTATAATGTCAGAATGAAATTTATGCAATTTTTATATAACTAAATATAAAGACAATAGCTGCTCCATCAACTCTCTGTGCAGATTTTCATATCACACGCGAGCTAACACAACAAACGACGGCTTAGATTGCACAGTTTATTTCATCTCAGTCGTCATGTCATGTCATATTTACACTCCCTTGCGCAAGGTGAAAAGTGATTTGGGGCGCCAATGCTAGCGATTACAGAAAGTGATACAAAAACTAGCCACCTACTTTCTTTTTACTCGAATGCCCAAAGAGTTGTAAGAGCATAGAATTTAGAATCGCGTGACGCCAAAATTTCTTTATTAATCTAGGTTATAGAGTTATATTTGTGGGTTTTGTAATAATTTATGATTACCAAGCATTAACCACTTATTTTTATTTTACAGTGTAAACCTTACAAGTACAACTCTGAAAATTACTTGAAATACTGTATGGTATAGATGACCTAAAAATCTTCTATTTGTAAAAATTATATTTCCAAATTTAATACCATGATTTAAAGCGTATCTTAGGGCCCGAAATGTCAGCTAAGGATACAACTGGTACTCTCAAATGATGATAGACATCACTGTATATGTAAAATTTTGATAAAAATAAATTTTACTTCGATTATTGTCTTCTTTTAAAGTTTTAAACTCTAATGATGAATGAAACTCAAGACACTCTATACTAAGACCGTATTATTCACTTCAACCTAAAATTTATCGGAATTAGAAATAAAAAGCGCTTACATTGGAGACCCACCTCAGAACGACGCGAGTAGGCTTGAGTTCAGTGTTGATAGAATTCTTTATAGAGTCGGGTTCCTATATTTGAAACGTCTTTCTGCGCTGCTGAGCAACAGTAAATGACTTCTGAAGGTTTTGAGGTTTCATTGACAGACACTGTGGCTTGCTTTTGCTATGTCAGATGTCAGTATTATTTTTGTTTAGTTTCATATTTTGTGATAAACTCCCTCCACCTCCCATAGCTCTACCAATCTTTCCGTTATAAGAGCCGAATTTCGAAAGAGTGCGCTGTACTTGCATTCCGCATCTTTTTCCAGTCGTTAATTTGTAACTATAGGGCAATAACTTAATATGTTTAAAATTAACTTCAGATCCAGATCTTAGTTACAGAAGACGGATTTTTGATAACTTGTGTTTTCAGTGAATAACGATTAACTGATGGTGGCGCTAGTGTTCACCAAGGTCTCGTCTTAAGGCGCTGTGCATCAGGGGAATACCGTAAAACGTCTATTTTTTCGTCGCGCAGTTAGCTTTATTCTTCATTGAATACAAGCATGAAAAAAATATGATGTATAGTTCAAAGATCAAAATAAATGGATACATAAAAATATTTAAAAAAAAATAATTAAAACCTAGCTAAATAAAATAGCAAAAAAGCTATATCCAGAAAAGGTTTCGTCGCGAATTACTTGATATCTTCAGCGACAACTACCAATTTTTTTACGTCTATAAAAAGAATAATATAATGACCCAGATGGATACCTAAAAAAATTACAAGATTTAGTCATAATTATTGAAATATTAAATTAAAACTGGAAAATTTCACCCGAAATGGCATTGAACGGAGACTAGTGACAGGCCAACCCAGTATCGCCACTTTCAACCTTATTTCATTTCGCGTACGTACTATAATCGCACTTCACTCCTCTTAAATACCTAAGGGTTGGGGATACAGCGCCTTAAGCCGAAACCACAATCTTTACTAAATGCTACTACATACATATAATCACGTCTTTATCCCATACGGGGTAGACAGAGCCTAGAGCCATAAGACCTTAGGCCACGTTTAGCATAATGGTAGTTGAAACAGGAAATCAATAGTGATGGGTTGCTAGCCGCATCGCCTATGTCATGATTTCCCCATTCGGCGATTCCCTTAGACGACTTTTACGGCTTGCGCGAGAAGAGAAGCAGCTGGTAAATTCTATGTTTTTCTTTTTCTCCCAGACCAGCATGGAAGCAATGCTAAATGCTACTATAAGTTAGTAAATACTTCAAAAGAGCTAAAAATTACGCAACATTCATTGTAAAAGATAAGGTACAAAGAAAAATAAAAGCAAATCCCTTTATCATACCTTAGCGTCACCCGTCAGGAGATAAATTTAAATAGATCCGAGTTTTGGTGCGAAAAATAAAGGAACCAAAATATATTTTTGAAGAAATTTTGTTTTATATTTTTAGTAACGCAAATTTCGGAGAGATCTTATTATCACTTCAGGTTACGGGATTATGATCAGTTTGCAATCGGCTTTTTATTTTACTTTTTCGTCCAAGATTTGAGAGATCAGCAGATGTTATAAATAGAAACTCATAAAATCACGTCATTGTCACATATCGACCAGTATTATATGCAAGGCCTTAAAAAGGTCGCATATTACCAAACCTAGAACTTTTTATCTACCAGCGAACCGACCCGGCTTCGCATGGGCATAAAAACATTCCTCTTGAATCACTCTATCTATTAAAAAAACCACATCTAAATTCGTTGCGTAGTTTTAAAGATTAAAGCATTCAAAGGGACAGAAAAAGCGACTTTGTTTTATACTATGTAGTGATATATTTTCTGCGTTTTTGTTGCTTCTCAAACAACCAAGGCCATGATGATAATGAGACATAAGTTTCGATATGCGTTCGATAGACAGACAGATAAACAGACCGACAAACAGACAAATAGACAGACGGACAATGAAGTGATCTTATAAGGATTCCGTTTTTGCCTTATGAAATACGGAACTCTCAAAATTTTTATTTATTATTATTTTTTATACAATTTAGTAGGCATACGGCCCACCTGATGGTGAGCGGTCACCGTAGCCCATGGACACGTGCATCACTAGGAGTGCGCATTGCCGACCATTGAAGAATCTTTTCAAGCCCTTTTTAAAAGACCCCATTATAGTCTCTAGGGAAAACCATGACTGGGAGCCCTGGGAGCTCATTCCACATCCTTAGCGTACGTGGGAGAAAATTCCTCTTCGAAAACATAAATGAACTTTAAAATCAAACCGAATAAACTCCATATTTCTAAGGCTTATTTTTAAGTAAATAAATTTTATAATTTATTTTTATCCCGTGACCAGAGGGCTGGTAATTACCTTGCTCAAAGGATTAGCATTGCCATTCAATATGGCAATGCTGCCAGCCTTCTTGGTACATTACCGCAAGTGGAGCCTTTAACGGGACTGTACAATTTAAGTTAATAATTTATTTTTAAGTATATGTAAAATAAATTTTTATTTTTATTTAATAAATAAATCATATTCACGTACATTTGTTGAATACATAATATTTTCATTAAACCAGAATACGACGGCACCCAGCCATCAAGACCCCGATAAATTTCGCCCACAAAAAGGGAACCTTAAAAAAATCACTGTTATTTTCTTACCAAAAATGTTTATTATTATTAGCCCTCGCCCCTCCATACTAATTTCCGTATCGGTTCCGATCGATTTCTACCCTTGGGGCTTATTCCTTGAATAAGATATTCATAGCGTGAAGTTTTTATCCCCTAGCGCAAAAGAAAATACATAAAACTGTATTTTTTTTATTATTCACTAGTTATTGGATGCAGTTTTGTCAGTGAAATATTATTTTTTTGCATGCATGTTTGTGAGTTTGATTGTATGTTACTCAATTACTCTTGAACCGTTTAATAGCGTGATTTAATTATATACCACACAAAGTGAAGCTACAGGCAACAATAAGTATAAAATATATCGAATCTCCGATGCAGTATAAATAAAAGTAGAGGGAACGACTAGCAAATAGTCATTAAATTACAAAATCGTACGACAGGCATTTTTTTAATCTATTTAACTTTGATTACCAATATCAATCAATACATAGTATGATACAAAGTTACTTTCTCTGTCCCTATGTCTCTTTGTATGCTTAAATCTTTAAAACTACGCAACGGATTTTGATGCGGCTTTTATAAATTTCCACGGATAGATTGATTCAAGAGGAAGGTTTTTATGCCCATGCGAAACAGGGCCGGATCGCTAGTTTAATAATAAATAATAAGAATACAAAGCTTGCATAGCTTTGTATTCTTATTATTTATATATTATTATATTAGTTCATCTGGTATCTACGGCGTACGCCGTAGCACAGCTACGATTATTGTAGCGTTGCTACGACAATGCTACGAAAAACTATATCGTCTACGCACATCTCGTAGTAATTTGTGATTAGTGCAAGACTGTAATATTTTTAACAGTACAAAATAAAAAGAGAAATAATGCATTAGCCAACAAACTTTCTTGCTTCATATATTCACTTCATACACTACATATATATATGTTTTAGGAAAAAAGAAAACAGTATTGGTTGAAATTAACTAATATTTAAAACTACCAGTCAAATACATGTCACAAACATAAATATAATTTTTATAATAATTTCAAGTTTTATCATTGTGTTTAAAAAAAGTTAATCCATTTCAAAACTAATACCATTTCCATTAATTTATAATAACGGAGTAGATGTGAGATCGGAATACAAATAAGATGTTATCGGATGGCTGCCTGAGGATTTAAGATTTGTATTTTCAATCTTATTTCATAGGACACAGAATACTCATTAAAAAAAAATCATTGTGTGCTCAAGGCATGCGGAAGATACCTCTGGAGGTCTTGACCTCTCTTACTATCTTCTTCATCCCATATTTCTAGTCATATTCTGCTTACGCTTCAGAACCAAAGATAGATTAAAAAAATTGAAAAGTTCTTACAATATTTATAACTTGCATTTTTATATATAGACTAGCGACCCGCCCCGGCTTCGTATGGGCATAAAAACCTTCCTCTTGAATCACTCTATCTATTAAAAAAACCGCATCAAAATCCGTTGCGTAGTTTTAGAGATTTAAGCATACAAAGGGACATAGGGACAGAGAAAGCGACTTTGTTTTATACTATGTAGTGATAGTGATGCAAATTTAACATGTACTTATACATTTATACTCACATACAAACAAAATCTTCAACATTACCCTTATTCGATCCTGCCTCAATCTGTCAATTACGATTCGATATAGCGACAAAATTTAATAAATCGTCGAACCTTTTCGAACAAATCGATCGATGTTACGTTGTTCCGGAGTTGCGGAATAAATTAAAATGACGGAGTGGGGATGTGATTGAATGATTACCATGAATATTTATAATGTATTTTAAATATATAAGGTGAATTTAAATCAACTGCAAATATTTTAAGAGCAGATTCAGACCACTAAACTGAACAACTTTCCCAAATAAACTTAAATCGAAATATGAAAAAAAAATTTTGACCTCCCATACAAATTGAGAATCAGCTGATCTAGTTTAGTATGGGGAGTGAAAAAAAAAAATTCGTTTTTTGATATAAATTTATTTGGAAAAGTTATTCAGTATAGTTGTCTGAATCTACCCTTAAAATATTTGCAGTTGATCTGTGTCCACCTTATATAAAATAATCCTGACGAAATTGAGAATGAGCGTTGAGCGTGTTTAATTTTTATTTATTTTAACTATATTGTACAAAATCATCATCATGATTTCAGCCGCATGTTGTCCACTGCTGGACATAGGCCTCCCCCACGGATTTCCAGAAAGACCGGTTGGAAGCGGCCTGCATCCAGCGTCTGCCTGCGACCTTATTTAGGTCATCTAACCATCTGGTCGGTGGATGTCCGACGCTGCGTTTGCCGGTACGTGGTCGCCATTCGAGAACCTCGTAGAGAATATTGAAATACACATTATACAAACACAAACTATAATGTATAGCACATTAGGCAAACTTAGTAATCAATCTTTTTTTATATATGAGTTTATTACACAGTATCATTAGATTACGTTTTATAATTTAGGGTGTGCTTTAATCATAGTCTTTAAAATTAACAAGTTCATGCGTTTCGTCAGAAAAAAAAGTTTGACAGAAAGACAGACAGAAAATAAAGTTATCTTCTAAAGGTTTATTTTTTGCCTTTTGAGGTACGAAACCCTAAAAAAGCGTTCTTAGTTGAAATCACTTTATAAGAAGGGTTAACGTCAGGCAGTCGTAGCGCCATACCTTAGTTACCATAGAGAAAAGTCAATTAACCTACCCACATGAGTAGTCAGGGACAACAACTATGCAAGTCCATGAATATTACACTCCTGACATACAAACCAAGCTCCGACTGATTCCAACAACAGCGTGTCCCACTTCGTTATAAAGGGGTGTATGCATTCACACTGTACATGACAAGCTCAAAGGAACGTAGGATTTTTTATTACAAGCGTGATGGATGAGTACTGAATGAATGTATTTCTGAAGATAGCTTTACGAGTTTATGTTCGTCGATAACATAAGTAATTATAGTATTCTTCGTTTGAGCGTGTTTCCTGGTTGCATCAGGGTACGCTTTTGGTCATGGTTCTGATTTAGCGATTTTGGTTATTTTCATGGAGCGACTGCAGTCATCTTCTTCGTCCGAGCATGTTTCCTGGTTGTATCGGTGTACGCTTTTGATCATGGTCCTGATTAAGGGGTACTGGTTATTACAATGGAGCGACTGCCGTCTGAATCCGAAACCAGACCAACAGAAACATGGTCCGAATGTATTGGTGGCCAACACTTTCAAAAAGCATGTATTGATTTTCCCGTTAAACTAACCTTGGATTGAAATATATCGGCAATTACGATAACTACGCAACAAAAGAAATGTCAAACGTAAAAAAAATAACATTTTTTCAAATAAATCAATATATTGAAATCTGCTGGTGCTAAATAAAATCAAATTATTATTTGTCCAATCCCGTTCCGATTCCATCGCGGACGAATTAACCGAATTATCATTCGATTCAAAATTCGCCTAATCGAACAAGTGAACCCGATTATACTTGCAACCGTTTCATTTTACTCAACATACATTGCTGGTTTCCTATCATTGGAATATAAATTTATGTTTGGAACTTCAGCAATGTATATAAAATTTATAAGTAACGTCGAGGGTTTATTAACGTTTGATGCATTTAGTGGTACAGAGGTGAGGAAGAATACACAAAACGATGATATCGTACCAAATGAGCCGATTCATTTCCTGATGCTTCGATACAACCGGTCGCAAATTCAATACTGTTTCATTTCGTTTTACGGATTAAGCTATCTTTCCACTAGTTTTAATCGCACATGTTGACTGCCTTCGTGGTTCAGCGTTTTGTTACGATTCGGAGGTCACAGCTTCAAGTCCTGGAAAAAAATATTTTTAACCTGCCTTGGGATATTGCAGACTTGTTTAATTTGATTCATAACCTAGGAATTTAGGTGGGAGACTAGAGGTTGCCGACACCCCAGCGAATAGGCCTTAAATAGGGGGCACATAGCGCGAAAAACCGATGACCAATTGGACAGAAAGGTTCTCTAATGGAAACCACGCACCGGCTAACGTTGGATACCCACTGACCAGATGGTCACCCTAAAGATGGGGAAGAGTTATTAAAATGCAATGATTGCATAGATAGGTGACACAATAGAGAACTTGTAGGGAGATCAAACAGGTGTGACTGGAAAGAGATGCGAAATGCTAGTACAGCGCACTCTCTCGCTCGTATAACCGAGAGGTTGGTAGAGCCATGGGAGGTGGAGGGAGTGACCAGATGGTCATTTAACTTGAAGAAGATTGCAGGCAGGCGCATCCAAGTGGTTATTAAAAAAATCTTTGGGGAAGGCCTATGTCCAGCAGTAAACAGCCTGCGGCTGAAATGAGGATGCTGAGAACCTGATTGTATATCCTTCGTGCGAGCGTGTTTCCCGGTTGCATCTTCAGCTTACGCTTCAGAGCCCAGGGTACGCTATTAGTCATGGTCCTGATTTGGCGGAAATGGTTATTACAATAAAGTGACTAACGTCTGACCTCCGTAACCCTTTTTACAGGGAAACCAGACCCACAGGAACATGATTCGGGTGTGTTAGTGGCCAACACTGTCAGATTTTTGTGCGATCCTAGTGGCGATCAATCCACGTCAGGCTACGATCATAGTCGCTTGACACGCATGATCTTTACGAACACGAGTCTCACTCAGCTTTTAAGCCTTAAGGAGATCAGCAATTTATGTAAAGAAAACTGTTTCAGTAAAAGTGACCATGAGATGTCTTATCTAACTCTTGAAGGGTTGAAAATAAATTAATTACAAAATAAATGCCTCAAGCCTTAGAGTAATAAACCAACCGGAGATGGCACGCATACTTATTTCTACATGAAAAAAATTGCTGCGGGGTGAGAAAACATGCACAATAAGGATTTAGGGGTCCTTCTTCCGAAGGTCCGTTGTCCGTAAGCCGCGTAGTCGCGGCGCTCAGCGTATTTTTGTAGGTATTTAGACGTAATATTTGGGAATATAACACTACAATATATACTTTAGCGGTTTTTACTATATAAATACTTTATCTTAAGGCTGGTATAAAAATCAGGTCAATAAGTTTATTATTTTCGGCATAGTATTGAAAATAATCCTTAAAAGGAGGAAACTTTGATTTAAATTTGAGAGAGTGAAATTTACTGTAAGTGAATTTCACTGCTAGATCCTCAATTAAAAACATATAATTTTTTTCAAAATTTTACGACTGTTTAATACTGATTCCTATTGATTTTAAAAACGGTATTTGAGAAAGAAGGAGCCCTTAACACCAATGCATTATTCAAACACGTCGCGACGTCCACACTTGACAAAAATATCAAACACAAGCATAAAATACATGCACACAAGCAGTATAAGGGGCACGGTCATACGCATTTGGCAGATGGGGTCGCCTGTCGGTAGCCACTCCGGTTGGTTAAATGCTCTTACTCAAGACGACTTGAAAGGTAGGCACAGCCAAAAGAAAAATAATTTGCTCTTGGGCCACCTTTATTCTCACAGAAAACAAATTAAAGTAATATATTACCTGTGTTTTTAGAAAAGAATGTTGTATGATGAAATTTTTGAATAATCAACAAAGGTTTAAAGCTGAATTTATTGTTCATTATTCTTTAAAAGCTGTTTAAATAAAAATACACTCTATAAGAGATAAATTATAAATTACTTTAATAGAAACATATTAAGTTGCTATCAATATAGAACATTAATCCTACGAATCATTTTTCTTATTGTTCGAAAAAGTGTTGGCTTTTCGTACGTGTAGAAACGCGTAATATGCTATTTTCTTATTATACTTACATATACAATCAGCTGTTGTCCACTAACACACCCGGATCATGTTCCTGTTGGTCTGGTTTCCCTGTAAAAGGGTTACGGAGGTCAGACGGCAGTCGCTCTATTGTAATAACCAGTTCCGCCAAATCAGGACCATGACTAATAGCGTACCCTGGGCTCTGAAGCGTAAACTGAAAAAACACGCTCGGACGAAGGACCCTTTAAAACAAAAAACAAAAAATGTTAGCGATCTAATAACATACTTAAAAAATAACACATTCCGAACCTCCTCCTTTTATTTTGGTTGGTTAAAAATCGTAAATGACGATGACAATAATGATGATGAATGAAATTTGAAAACAAACTCGATAAAAATAAAAATCGAGAAACAAAGCTATCTATTCGATTTATTTGGTGAGCAGTCAAAGCGTCGACAATCCACGAACAAATACTTGGAACTCACTAACACAAATATTGGTTTCGTGTTGTGTTCACGCTGCGGATTTCCTTCTAAAGAAGTGCCGAGTTTTTAAGAGGATAGGCGATTTAGTTTTTCTAATGCTAGTTTCCTATAGTTTTAAAGTTGAGTCTCTTTCGCATCGTAAGCTTTTCGTGCGTGGCTATGCCTTCTTCTGTTTTTCGTGTCAATGATGAACTATCATCATCATTTCGAGTAGGCGTCACGGCCAATCGACCATGCACAGATGCACACTCTTGTGTCAAAGTTTTTCGGAACCGCCTCTCGGCCTCTGACGTGGTTCCTTTAACGACTACCAGATGGCAGCAGGGACCAACGGCTTCCGTGCTTCCGAAGCACGGAATCATCTTTATTGTCAGACAATCAGGTGATTCAAGCCTGCAATGTCCTAAGCAAACTGGAAACACCTAAACAAAGTATTCTTTCGTGGGAATCGAACCCTCGACCCCCGGGTCTACAGGCAAACGCCTTAACCACTGGAACACGTAGGCAGTTAATGACAAACTATTAGATATGCTTAGCCCAGTGCGAGGCCACCTCAATGTCCTTCCGATTTGCCTCCATCAAGTCGTCCACTGAACAGGATGCGGCAGAGGCGGTTCACGACAGCATGTGTCCATGGTTTGGGTATTCCCGCAGCGACACCTGTCCTCATCAGAAAACCCCTACCTCTTCCGCAAATATGCTATGGCTTTATGTTAGCGCCCGGTAACATCACGTGACAGATATCTCCCCACTACAGGTAAACCCCTCTTGGCAGTAGTAGTGTCGGGGTGAGTATGAGTGTAACGCTCTCTTCTCCTTGGGTTCGCCGAGCGGTGCAGACGTGTATTGTGCTCTAGTGATTTAACATGGCCTTTATTAGTATTTGATATTGATATGATATTGCTGTTGATAATTTTAATATGTGTTCAAATGTAACTGTAGATTAACATAGTTAGGCACGGACGAGGGATTGGTACGCTTCAGGCTGGATCCCAGTGATAGGAGCGGGGTTGGTGCTCCTATCTTTACCGTGATTAGTGCCAAAGCTTAGACACGAATGGGTAATTCGGTCGGATAGCTAATATTTAAGTGCTGTAATATATGGGATTGTATGAAACATGGCACATTGTGTCCGTGTTACATTTGTACAAATTTGATAAAAATTCGCCTTTCATTCTATGATGTTTAAGTTTAAATTGATTAAGCCGGGTACAACTTGATTTATTTGTTAAATACTGTTTATTTAAACTTTTAGTTTCTATTATTATTGGCTTGTTAAGGGCTATGTCAGATACTTTAATGCAGCCTTAAAGTTTATTATGTTTTTATTTATTTGTGAAATCAAAGGCAATCACAATTCACAACATTTCAATTTTTTATAGGTACCTCAAATTGTTAACTATTTTTAAGTTTATGTTTTAATGATACCGTAAAAAAAAATTCCACCATTTTTATCGCTTATTTATCGAAATATTCCCAAAAAACTTTGTGCAGTCCCAATGGCGGATTAACGTCGTGTATACCTTTGCGCATTTATACAGTATAATTAAAAAATTGAGGTATCAAATGTCATTGTCAAATCAAATAAAGAGATAGTCTGTGGTTTGAGCACCTCCTCCTATCACCTTAGATCATGTACCTATAGATGTACAAATAGCATGGCGGCACATGAGACAGAAGATGGACTTTCCTATTTCGCCATGCCATCTCATTTTTGCAGGAAATGACAAATCATAACTACATCTATATTATTTCTAAATCTATGTTATCACCACTACCAACCGAAAACAAAAACAAACAAACGTCAAACGTCAATCGTGACAATGTTAATTTCATTATTTTTATTTTTTTAACTCGTGTAGGCAAAGGTAATGGGTTTATTTATCCTCTAAAGCATTTTTTGAAAATACAAAATTTTTAAAATATTTTTCTACAACTTAGATCTAATATATCACGAAAAGAAAAAAATACGTGTTTCCTAGTTTTCAAAATACTATTTACTGAGCATAAGAAAACAAATGGCAAAAAAAATGAAATGTTGTCAATTTGTAGCAATTTTAAGTTTGTAGGTATAACGTTTTATGAAGCCTGCAGATAGCAGAATCTAATAATAGGGTTCTGTTGTTACAAATGATTTCCTAAAAATTAGATTAATAGACGAATCAAAGGGACAATTTCTTGACATTTAATTTAAGTTCTAAATACCAAGATTAAATCAAAAAACGGCAGAAGGTACTATTTTTACGAGCTTTTATTTTTAAAAGTCAAAGGCCAAAACCTTTATGTAAGTTCATAAATGAGGTTTACATAAAAAAAATATGACAATGAGCTCAATAGCATAGTCGAGCGTACACGTAACGATCGTACATGTCAAGCGACGGAGACCGTGACCTGACTATAATTGGTCGTCAATAGTAGCATTTCTATTTTGAGCTCATCAATTCTTCGAAACCAGAACCATAACCCACCGACCACATGGTCAAATGACCACCTGGTCGCAGATCGATCGGAAGAAGGTCGCAGACAAGCACTGGATGCAAGCGGCTTCCAACCGGTCATTCTGGTAAGCCTTGGGGGAGGCCCATGACCAGCAGTGGACAGCCTGCGGCTGAAATGATAATGATGAATCCAAGGCTAGAGTGAGCAGCGCGCTAGTGGCATCCACGAGCTCAAATATTCTTTAGCGACCGGGCGTCCATCTTTCTTGGGCTTATATTTGACTGCTAACGTAATCATATAAACAGAAAAAATATAGTAGCCTTAGTAGACTTTTTACTGTTTAAAAAAATCAAGCCTTTGGGTGGCCTTGTTGGAAGTATTTTCGTGTATCCCCTTGACTTTTCCACACTTGGCTTTTCGCGTATTTGCCAAAATATTAAAACTACCACCCACATTTAGAGGCAAATACCAAATATTCATATACATCTGGTATTTTTCCTATTTACCGAATAGGCAAATAACGCAAAAACAATAGCAAATATAACGTCCACACAGAGTCAAATAGGCGAGCGAATACAAATAGCGAAGTGTGGTAGCAGCATTAAGACATACACGCGAAGAAATGTCTCATTATTAGAAAGTGATTACAACGAATTTCCCAATTCGAATGTTCTATTTTTAAACCCGCCCGTATTCCATAGACGTGTCAAAACAAAACGCAGAAACTTCATCAGCGAGACAGGACATAACCTCAAAATGTCAAGAGTTATAACTTGCAAATGACTGTTGATTTCAGCAGGATGGCACCGTCAAGTAATCAATGGGTTGCATGAGTAATGTCTACCATTTGAGTAACCGGCCCGGACTGTTTCGAATAATTAATTTTTGGGGTGTGTACTGTTTTGTGAAGCTTGATTTGGATTGCGCATGCGTGGTGGGAGCCGGCTCTAGGCGCGTTGCGTAGGGTGGCGACGATTCGTGATTGTATAGGACATTTTTGTTGTTTTTCAGTGTGAAGTTGTTTTAGTATTATAAAGGTGAACATTAGAGCTGACATGAAACTAGAAGGGAATTCACGAATTTATTATAAACTAGCTGTTCCCCGCGGCTTCGCCCCGCGTAAGACTCGGTTATATCGCGCCCAAAAGTAGCCTATGTTTGACCTCAGGTCATTAACTACATCCCTACCAAATTTCATCACAATTGGTCCAGCAGTTTAGCCGTGAAAAGGTGACAGACAGACAGACAGACTTTCGCATTTATAATATTAGTATGGAAGTATGGATTTAAGTAAGATTTAAAAGGATTTATCTTATATGATAACATACAACTATTTTGTAAGTATACAACTATAGTAGCAAGCTTAGACTAACAATAAATCACAATTAACTATTTTGTGATTGTAAAAAAATGCTTATTATACAAAGAAATATTTTCTCATTTGAAGCAGATGTGACGGGCGTTCAGGATAGAGAAAACGCAGAGATTAAAGAAATCCTTCAACAGTTATTTGGTAAAGTTGAAATAGAAGAGAATAGAGGAAAAGTTGTCATATATAATACATAGAGTTCTGTAATACACGGGCTTTGGTGACATAATTTTAAGAACTGGATATTTTTCGTATCGTCGTACTTATAGTTGCAATAAAATACAAAATGTGATTTTTTTTAATAGTAAATATAATAATAAGAAATCTGCTAACGTGTGGAGAGACAGCGACAGCTTAGCAAAGAGGTTTTGTTTTCATTTGACTCAAATTTTGTGAATTGACGTTTTTGAAGAAAATGCTGCTGTGGAGTTTGTGGCGCCACTTCTTCTCCACTTGCGCTTTGGAAGTGGTGGTAAACTTAAAATAAGTAACAATTGACGTCAATAAGTGATAAGAATATCCTATATTGAAAATAAACAATTTGAATTTGAATTTGAATTTATTCAAAACTTTTGCCTCGTAATCGATCATGTGACTAAAAAATCAGCTAAAAATAATTTCTGGTCACCCTAATTGCAGCCTCCAGCACCCGAGAAGCTCTCATATTGACCTATACGTATTACGAATTTCTCTTTCAGGCTGTGTGATAGGGATGCAAGAAAACATTATACTGAAGCCTACCTTGCTAGACAAGGACAGAAAACCTTTGGTAGAGTACCAAGTCCACTCATTTCAGTGTGTTCCGACTGCTTGTACGTGTCGGTACGGTGCGGAAAGCTTACATTTTCGAAAATACGATTTTAAAAAGACTCAGTGTAGTGTATAAATATTAATATAACTGTGTTGTGTAAGTTTTAGTGTAGAAAACCGTGAATTGTGCGAGGATTTGTGGTGTGTTTTTTCCGTTTTGACCGAGCTATATCCTCAGGGAGTCATTTCAGGAATGTAAGTAAATTTGACGCTTTCAAATATTCCGTTTTTACGGCCGGGTTGATTTTAGTGAATAATTTAACGGATATTTTATTAGTGGCGTTTGTTTTGAGAGAGGTCATGTGTAAATGAACATTAAATGGTATATGCTAGTAAGGCGGATCTATACTGTTGCACTTTAAATGAATTTAAAATTGTTGCGTTTTCTGTAATATATTATACCTTGAAATAATAGTGGGTTTTTAAAGTTGTATGTGTAGCATCTATCGTATTGGGTTTTTGTCTGTAATAATAGTTGTAAGTTGGAAGTGAATTAATAAAATAAATAAAAATAATTCATTTTTTTTTTATGGAGTTCTTAGACACTAATAATAAAAATGGCAATAAATAAATCGTGCGTAATATTTGCTGATTACTGATTTAAGTCTACCATCGTTATAAAAAAATAAGTATTTATTAATTACTTTCTAGTATTTAAATTTATAACAATTATTTAAAAACTATTTTACAAAATCGTTTCATACGAAGTTCTATTGTAAACAATGTTTATTTTGTATTTTAAATAATTCTATGTATTTTATTCCATTCTATTTTGAGTTTCTTTTGAGTAACTAAATAAATTGTAAACCTGATATATTATAATAAATTAATATTTAAATAAATTGATTATATAAACGATATAGAAATGTAAACATAAACGAATCTTTCTTTATTATTTTTTCATTAAATATTATCAAATTAAAAAAAAGCCTCAAAGGTTGACTGTAAGAGATCCCATCCTGGGATAAATCCGCCATTGTCTTCTTATTTTAATAATGTTCCTTTTACTATGTATTTTAAAGCAATAAAGATATTACAAACAAACAAACAAAGCCTAAGCGTGATTAACCCAAATTACTTCTGCCTTTTAATTTTTTTACTTAGTTTTATTCACCCAATCAATACAAAGATCTAAAATACACACACACATACTACATAGTATAAAACAAAGTCTCTTCCCGCTGTCTGTCCCTATGTATGCTTAGATCTTTGAAACTACGCAACTGATTTTTATGCGGTTTTTTTAATAGATAGAGTGATTCTAGAGGAAGGTTTATATGTATAATACATGTATTATACAGCATTGCATCCATACGAAGCTGGGACGGGTCACTAGCTTTAGCGTAAATGGATCAGTTTGAATGCGTTTCCAATTTGCGATAAGGTTTTGTATTCGGGTGGGATACTTATATAAACATGTAAAATATTAACAGTAAAAATATCAACACTTGTGCCATTTACGAGAAAAAATCTCCAAAAAGGTTAATTCATGACTTAATCAAGCAGATGGGTAAATAACTAGTGATTTATCAAGATAAAAATCAGTAAATAATTTTATTGTTTTCTAGTTGAATCTACGGCTTAAGCTTCAGTGCTTGGGTACAATTTTAAGGGGTGCTGACTTACACAGAATGTGGACGCACTTTCTCTGCACAAATTGGCTACGTCAGTCACCTGAGAGCTCATAAACGTTGTTCTCAGTAGCCAGATGCCATATTGTTGTGGCTGAAACCGGTCGAAAGATTTAAATATACAATTATAATCATCGTCTTAAAGGCAGTACTTTGGTTATTTCAAAAAAGCAACTGCTGTTTGACCTCAGTAACCCTTTATTACAGGTGAACCCGACCAATAGGAACACAATTCGGGTGTAATAGTTGTGGCAAATACTGTCAGATTTTTCAAGCTGCGTAAATGCATCTGACACTGCCTAACGTCTGTCATTTTGCGATAACAGCCGACACCGACAGCATAATATGTTTTCAAAAGCACGGAGGAGCTTAAAACAGAAATATCATTAGAGGCGATAAATTTAAGTGATACTTTCCATTGCTCGATACGTACAAACGAATACGCATTCCTCGCTAGGAAATAAAGCTGCTCAACTTTAAGAATATTATGTCAATCAAATTTACTTTTGCTGTCTCATCGAGGAGTATTGACGCATCTGTCTGACTCATTTGCACTGCCAGAAAACCTAAGTAATTCTTTCTATTGGATACATCATGCAATTACCTCGGCTTTGTCTGGATAAATCATAATTCTTGATAGAGCACACGTAAAATGCTCTAGAGGTAAACCTCCAGCGAAATGTGTGGACAGCGTAAAGAGAGCAGCTTATTTATTTATTTAAAACTACAAATTCAAAATAAAATATACAAATGGTGGAAATAAAAAATGGAGTGTACAAATTGTAGACTTAATGCCATGGTATTCTCTACTAGTCAACCATTGGACCGAGCAGAAAATGTGACTGACGGCGATTCATGAATATCATACATACTTGAGACAGCATATAAAATAATACTGTTGATTCGAAATTTAAAAACACATAGGTCACAATCTTCAGCATTAAGGAACGATGAAAGAAAGGAATTTTTGTTGTATGTTATTGCAACGATCGATGTTGCCAGCCCTAACGCTATCAAACCCACAATATTTTTCACATATACGGTAAAAAATAGACCAAGTCATAATATAACCTCCAATATCGACAGTTGGCTTGGCTCCAGTTTGCTCTAAGCGTAGGATAAAAGTTCCAGTTCGGGAGCGAAGTGCCTCGTCAGAGATTTATAGGTTTTGTCTCACGGTTAGATATTTTGGGTCATTTAACACTAGTTTCTAATTGTTTTAGGAAGAATTTTAGACTTTATGGTATGGAATGTTATAAGCCATACGTTTGTAATCTGTATAATAAGATGGACACAAACAAACTGCAAATATTAAGGGCAGATCCAGACTCCTATTTTGAACGTTTTTTTCCAAATAAACTTATAATGGAGAACGAAAAAAGTTTGTTTGTAATAACTTTATTTTACTCATACATAAGTGAATACAAAAGTTTATAAATAAAACAACAGTTCAATGGCGGACTAATCCCAGAAAGTTTTTTTGATCTCCCATACAAATTAAGAATAATCTAATCTAGTATACTATGGAAAGTTAAAAAAAAATTCGCACAAAAGTGGAAGAGTTGAAAAGAAGAAAATATTTGCTGTTGATTTGTGTTAACATTATATAAAATCAAGTTCTATCTACAACAGAACTCGTCCAGTTGTAAAGACATTAGAAACTAATTCGCAACAAACATTAACGGTATCCTCACATTCCTGTGGGAACCATTACTCTTACTGTCATCGAACAACGATGCCCATTATTTATACGATTAGAGACCACGATAATCTGGTTTCATACATTGTTATTTAGTGTCTGAAGTTGGTGAAGCGGTTGGAGATTTCTCAGTGTTGCCATTTTTTAATTAATACTAGCTGTTGCCCGCGGCTCCGCCCGCGTGCACCTCGGTTATATCGCGCCTGAAAGTAGACTATGCTTGACTCCTAATGCATAACTATTTCCATACCAAATTTTATCACAATCGGTCGGAAATCGGTAGTTTAGCCGTGAAGAGATAACAGACAAACAGACTTTCGCATTAATAATATAAGTATGGATGGATATGCATATCTTTTGTTGTTGTGGCTGGATGTGGCAAAACAGAGAGAGGTTTGGAATAAGATGGGGGAGACCTTTGCCCAGCAGTGGGACAATATAGGTTAAAAAAAATGTCTTTTGTTAATATTTTAAGTAAACAAACAGTATTGTTTTTTCGAGTCATCTTGTTCTTATGCGTCCGAGCGTTTTTCCTAGTTGCATTGTTAGCTTGCGTTTTTCTTTTAATATGTATCAGATGTTTTTCAAACCGCCTCTCGGCTTCTGATCTGACGTGGTTTCTATAACGATTGCTGAATGGCTTCCGGGCTTAACTCTTAGCCGCCAGACTTCATAGTAGTTGAAGTGCCTCCAGCACGAGTAAATATTAAAATGTACGTACTGTTTTTGGTCGGATATATCCGACGTTCCCAGTGAAAGTGCCTTGCGAAACACGGAAGCTTTCTTATCAGAATGTGAAAAATCTTCTTAGGTTGTTAGATAGAACCTAAGTTTTTTTATGGCCTTGTTTAAAAATATATTATATATGTATTGAACTTAGCCATGCATTATATTGTGTTCGGAAAATCTCCAATCCAAATAAGATTCATGGAAGTGTTTCGCTGCCATTTGACGTCAATAACCCGTACGCAGTGCATTAATCATGTCTCGAAGAAAATCATGAATTATTCAACAGCTTTCTTCTATGTTACATTAGTATATTGATGATTTTTGTGTGCGATATTATTTTTGCAGTATAATTTTAACCCTTTTTTGACTGCCTGGGTTCGTACTTATGTGTACAGAAATCGAGGAAGGCCTAAAACTAGATGGTAAGACGAACTATAGGCTTTTGATAAAAGCTGGTGAAAAAGCTCCAAGGCAAGACATGGAAGACGAGAGGGGAGACTTTTACCTAATACTGGGACATACATAGCTAAAATGAAAATACCATAATATCCATCAGACGGAAACGAGTCGCTTCTTTCTCAAGCAGACTACGAGATAGTGGCAACGATATTCTGCGGGTCTTGAGCTCCAAAATGGACAGCTCTGCGTTGTCATTTTGGAGCAATATATTAATGGGCACTGTTAAATAGATTGTGTTTCTTTGTAATTTAATTTAATGACTTACATAGTTTTGAGTTTTATTGTTACTGACATATGGATCAAAGTTATCTGAATAAACAAATATTATTAGTATTATTATTATAATAATAACCCTTTATCTGTTTGTTCACTTTAGAAACGACTATAGAAATATTGAGGTATTAATTTACTTTGATTCATCTTAAACTGAAGCATACACTTTAGGATGCTACTATGAAACATGATTGGATAATTATGAATAAAGCCACTCCTCTTCCTTAGTCAGTCACAAATACGACTTTTTTCCTAAAAGAAGTCTTCAATATGTGCATATTAAGTTTTATTTGTAGGAACCATAACGCAGTATCTAGTCTATACATACATCCATCCTATACATACATCCACATAACAAAGGTGAAGAGTCCTTTGTTTGTTTCAACGCTAAGGCAAACTTAGAACTACCGGTCGGATTTAAAAACATTTTTGGTATGATAGCCTTATTTTTGGAAAAGGTTAAAGGTACATATACACCACAGATGAGTGAATCCGCGGGGAACAGCAAATCTATTAAAAAATATTTACCTACTGGTGAAGAATGAATGTTATTTATTTCAGTAATTAAATAACCCTGTATTTTGATACTAATGAACGTGAAACGAAGCCTTCTTTGCAATTAAGAGAAATTCAATTTCCGTTTCAAACAAAATTCTAATGACCAAGCCATATTATATTTCTGTTGAATAATACAAGGCTAACAACAAAGAGTATTAGTAATCACCATCATCATTTCGTGTAGTCGTTACGGTCAATCGACCATGCACACCCTGGGGTCAGAGTTCTTCAAAACCGCCTCTCGGCCTCTGACGTGGTTCCTTTAAGACTTCCAGATGGCAGCCGGGACCAGACATGATAATTAAGATGATTCCATTCTTCGAAGGCACGTTAAGCCGTTGGTATCTGGTAGTCGTTAAAGGAACAACCGAGAGGCGGTTCCAAAGAATACTAACACAAATGAGTGCATAATCTATTGACCGTGTCACCTACGAATTATAATACGGAAGGCACGTTAACCCGTTGGTCCCGGCTACCATCTGGTAGTCGTTAAAGCAACCACGTCAGATGCCGAGAGGCGGTTCCGAAGAACTCTGACACCAGGATGTGCATGGCCGATTGACGGGGTACCTACTCGAAATGATGATGATAACCTACAAATTATGATAACGTTAAAACAGACAAAACATTCCGAAACAAAGCTGTTACCACCATAACGTTGCGTCACAACTAATGACTTCACAAACGTTTATATGCTAGAAAATTAAACTGCAGGGTTAAATGAGACCGTAACGTGCCCGGGTGCATTCTACGTAAAGTTTAATTAGTTTGAAGTTCAAGTACAATACTAAAAAGGAATAATTTATATCTGGACTATTCCAGCTATAACTCAAATAAATTTAGTCGAACGACGCAGCATTAAACGTAATCTAATAGGTGGGTTTCCGCTAAACAACCGGGCATAACGAGGACGCTGGCGCGAATGAGCGCCGCTAAGAGCATACTTTGGTTCGTTCGCATTTTAAGTCGTATAGCGCTGTGAGCCGCGCACAAGTGCAAGGCGCGAGCGAGTTCAAGCAGCATTCTTAGACTAGTCAATACATACATATATCGGTACCAATAAGACTTCGCTATTGCCTTGACCTTGGTATACATACACATTGGAGTTTCTTTTAGGGTACAAAGAGTTCGAACTAACAAATTTATACCTTAAAATATTATTTCTTATTTTCAAAAGAAATCAGAGAAACGAACCTTGGGCACTGATCTTTGTTAATTTAGTGAGCCGTGGACTATACGATAACTACTATGCAGGTATAAACCAACCGACCCGCTAAATTTTAAGTAAATCACTACCGCTTATAATTTTGTACCATAAGTCAGAGCGTGACGCTGATTGGCTGGTGTGCTGCCGCGCGCCGCTGACGACACACCGTTGTTGGCCGGTTGTTTAGCGCGTAGGTATTACAAGTTTTTTGTATGGGGACGCCACTTATTTTTTGACTTTTTTTTATTTTTTGATTTTTTCCTACGCTTACACACAATTTCCGAGCTGGATTCCAAATTTCATCCTTCTAGGTCATCTGGAAGTAGGTTAGATTTAGGTACTATAAGTCAGTCAGTCAGTGCTAAAATTTACAACTTTTTGACCTTCATATCTTTATAACCGTTTGAGCTAGCTTCATGAAATTTGGGCTTCTACATGTCCTGATGGATCTTATTAAACACACGTAGTTTTATGTGTTTACATTAAAGAGGTTTCGAGTTATAGAAGGGTCAAAAGTGGCACCAAGTGGTTCGTGTAATATTACACTCGGCGCTGGCTAGCCAGTTCCTTTGCTTGAACTTGGCTTGACACGCTGCCGCGTGTCTAGATTATGGTACGGCACCTTTCGCACGCGAGTCCGACTCGCACTTAGCCGGTATTAATTGCACACTATTAAGCATTGGATTTTTCTTCATAAAAAACTATGATCAAAAATATATAAAAGTTAATTGTTTATTTTTAGGCTGCTTCTAGACAAACATATTTGCTCATTTGTTTAATTGTGCCTAACGTGGACAGTTGGACACTGCATTTAATTATTGTGTAGGTATGTTACTTTATATTCTACAAATTAAGTAACTTGAATCTCTATATACTTTTGGAGTCGATAAACCGTGTGGTTGAATTTTCAACTTAATTTCTATTATAAATTTGAATAAAGATATCGCAAACTATTTCAAAAACCTGTGCGAAACTCTATAATTGAAAAGCATAATAGCGTAAAACCACGATTTTATTTAGTGTTAACTGTTGAAGAGCATTTCAAAATTAAATTTCGAACTAATTTCGATCGGGTTTCATTATTGAGATGTGGTCTGAATATTCGAAATTCGAAATTTATCACAGATTAACAGGCGACCTAAAATCTAAAACTCATTTAGACATGAAGTTTGTTCTTTGACAGTGACTCCCAAATGGGTCCAATCGACCCTTTGTTGTATCTACTCAGACTAGAGAACAATAGAAATACTTAGGGTAAGTAATTTTGGAGCCAGCGGAATCAGATTTTAATTGTCTATTACCGTTAGAGAAACCATTATTGATTTTATGTAGTAGTAAGATGTTTATCTTTTTGGGTCTTGTTTATAATATATCAATAAGTACTTTAGATATTTGTACAAAGGGCGTCTCTAGAAGAGACCACCTCTTCTTAAGCAATATCCTACACAAAACATCCAGCAAGTCAAATTTTCTTGAATACTATGACAAGTAAAATAATTAAATGTAAGACTCAAAGCTCTATTATTATAATGAAAGTAATTTTATACAGGGGCTATTTAATTTCTCAATAACTTTGGTTTAATTATTCCAGTAAGGTCTTTGCTAACTAAAATATTATTATAACTTGAATAAGAATTCATTGTTCATTTCATAAGTAAATGTCGACCTAAAATTAGTACAGGGCGAATGTCGTCATACTTTTCAAGAAATATAATATTATATACTTATATCAAAGCAAATATAAACTTAGATTATAGCTAGGAGAGTTTAAGGCTAATACATCGGTCTCACTAGCGCTATTTAGCAAAAAAAGAAATTTCTCTAAAACCGAAACCTTAACAAAAACTGTCTAAAGTGGTCGTTTTTAGTAATTTTTACAAAGCAAACTAAAGCGGATAGTATTTCAATTACTACCGAGGTTGTAATGTAAATTAAAGATACTAGAAAGTAAGTTGCGTAGTCAAACCATTTGGTTGGTGGGATCCGTTTTGTTGTATAGGCAATACATGGCTAATTGTATATACTCGTCGTGGGTCACTTTCATTTACGTGAAAATTTCAGAAAATCCGTTGTTATATCCAGAACCATGATTAAAAGCGCAGCTTGAATTCTGATAAGTAAACAGCGGACGCTTTTGTTATTGCAAAATTGCTCATTTTTACTAAATTTATCATCAAAAAATTTCGTGTCAAATGTTTAAGTACATTTCATTATAAATAAGTACAATATGCAGCCAGTGTTCTTGTTGCATGAAATTTTAGAACATTTATGAACTTTATTGTTTCTTAAATTTGAATACCATCGTATTTTTCTTAGGTACATAAAATAAGTATATTCGCGCAAAAAAAAATTCTAATAAATATTTATTATCCCCTGACTAAATCTTTATTTAAACCATGTAATATATGGTAATTATTTTTACCGTTATAGTTATTCCACGACCACGAATCAATCTAATAAGCCCGTTTAAAATATAAGGGTTTGGAATTAGGAAATGGCTGGTAACTTTGAAATAATAACCAGAATGTTATGGCGGTCGTCACGCTATGTATAACACGCATGGGCGAGCCCCTTTGTAAATATTTTTGGTCAAGCTCGAGCCGCATTCTTACTTGCTTCAGTAATAATTTCATATCCAGTCGATGGCTCACCTTCTGTCGTGCCCTAGCTGCCCTGTCTCCTGCACAATAGGGGGCCTGAGCGAGACAAACGACCGGGCGGTGCAAGTAGCCAAGTACTGGGCAAAGTCAATATTGAGTCCATACTTATTTATTTAAAACTTTATTTGGCCAAAGGCTACAATGGGTAAACTTAATGCTATAAGTATCCTATGCCAGTCATCTTAGGAAATTAAAAATAGATAATATGGTAGATGTCAAAATATGATAAAAGTTGATAAAATACCAAAGTTTTGTATAATAAATGTACTTGGTTTTTTTTTCTTGAGCTATAATGGCTATATATATATATATATATATATGTGTATATATATATATAGCCAGTTTCCATATCAGCAGCTTGAGTCACCTGATTTTTACCCGACTACGGCGAAACGAAAAGGAAGGTCATCGATTTATAATGGGTGCGACCACGGCTTTACAATGACCATTTTGTACCTATGCATTTCTAGATTTCTATCTCAATTATTTCCTTGTTTTATCCTTTTTGGACACCACGTAGTGGGGTTATAGTTTTTATAACTTATTTTTTATTTAGTGGTGAAATTGATGATTCCGTGCTTCGGAAGGCACGTGAACCTGTTGAGCCGTCGACTGTTGGTCTCTAAAGAAACCACGTTAGAGGATCCTAGTCCCGATAAACTCTGATACCTGTGTGTGCATGATCAATGCACCTTTTAACCTATGTTAAATGAAGGAATGGAATGGGCCAAGGCTGACTTAAAAATAAAAACGGCAAATCAGTTTCTTAACACCGTCATCAAACAACCCAAGAGCATCACTACATAGTATAAAACAAAATCGCTTTCTCTGTCCCTATGTCTTTTGTATGCTTAAATCTTTAAAATTACGCAACGGATTTTGATGCGGTTTTTTTAATAAGGGATTCAAGGGGAAGGTTTTAATGCCCATGCGAAGCCGGGGCGGGTCGCTAATAAAATTATATTTTTACAAAAAAAAAGGTTTTAATAAAGCTTCTTGTAAAATATTCTAAAATTGTATAGCTTTCATAAGTATTTCATTAGAAGTTGTAATATACCATACATAATATTATAGTTTTTTCTTTAATAAACCGTTCCTTTGTTAAAATATAGTGGCGATATCGCCGTCCTTTGGTTTACATTTTCGAAAAAATTTACATGAATTTTAATATTTACTTGGTAAAAGAGATAAGTTGTGGTTTTTTGGGTAATGTTTATAGACAACAAAAGAATTTAAAGCATTTAAAATGACATTTTTTTTTTTTTATTATAAACAAAAACATCATACAAGAAAATTTACATTTACATGCTATCCTAAAACCACGAAGGTCATGAAGCTTGATAGCAAGGCTTGTGACTTCGTATCAATAATGCGTGTCAAGCGATATAGATTGCGACCTGACTGGAATTGGTTAGTTTGGTTACCGATAGTAGCATTTTTCTTTTGAGCTACTTTAAGATTTTAAAGGCACGATAAATCGTTGGCAGATGTTGAGTAGCGTCAGATGCCTTTAGACAGCTTGAAAAATCTGTAAGTATTAGCTTATAACACAAACGGGTCCTTTTGGTCTTGTTTCTCTATAAAATGTCCCAATTTTTTTGAATTACGAATGTTTTAATCAAAAACAATACAGAATAGCATAGATTTAAAAAAAATGCCTTGAGACCGAGCGCGGTTTCAAATTCTTTGCCGAATAGCAAATTAATCGAATTAAATTTTATTCGACAATAAAAGTTTATCTCATCACAGCATTAGAACAATATAAAATTTTAATTATTTTAATCTGTTTCGTTCTAAAAATAAAATAAACTAGCAATTTCGATCCGATCTCTTAAATCAATACATATAATAAGACACTAAAATGCGAGTGTCTGTACATTTAATATATTTCAAAAAAACTGATTGAGTGCGATTAAAAAAGAGTAACAGAAACCAAAAAGACAGTTTTTGGAATTTTTGTCTGTCTGTATGTATGTATGTATGTATGTCTGTCTGGTACGTTATAACTTCGAAAATACTCAACGGATTTAAACGCGGTTTTTACAGTTGGATTACATATAATTAGTAGCGTTGTCAAAACTTTGTTTCGTCAAAATCGGTTAAGGGAAAAAGAAGTTATGGTCGATTGAAAATTTACTTCAAACACTGCTTTAAAACTTATAGACAAAACCCATTTGAAATTTCGGCAGTAATATGCAAAGCATGTTGGCCTATCGGTAGAGGTAGCGGATCATATTTTTAAGTAGAGGGTTCGAATCCTGCTAGACATCACTTCTTTTGTTTTTACCCTTTTTTTGTTTTGTATTAATTTTTTAGAAGTCTATTTTTTTTAAATATTTTAGTAAAGAAATGTTTCTAGAAAGTAGCTGGAATTTTCTGTTTTCGTTTTTTATTTGTTTTCTAGAATTATTTTGTTACTTAGAGAAAGCCTTTAGCGTTAATTCCATTAATATAAAAGCATTTTGTACTTATCTATCTATACATATAATAAGACAGTAAAAATCGAGTGTCTGTACATTAAATATTTTTCTAAAAAACCTCTACGGGGCAATTAAAGAAGAGTAATAAAAACAAAAAAAAAACAATATTTGCACTTTTTGTCTGTCTGTCTTTCTGTCTGTGTGGTGCGTTATAATTTCAAAACTACTCAACAGATTTGAACGCTGTTTTCACAGGTGAATTACATATAATTAGGAGCGTTGTAAAATCTTTGTTTCATCAAAATCGGTTAAGGGAAATAGAAGTTATGGCCATTTAAAGTTTACTACAAGCACTGCTTCAAAACTTTTAAACAGTTGAATGCGATTTACATAAACGTATTTAATTTAGATAAAGCTAGAATTTCTACTTATATCAATAAAGACAAAAACACACTGCAGTCTCTATTAAATTTTAATAAAATAACACATTGAATGTTTGTGGGCGTATGATTTAGTTACATAAAATATCAATAGATGGCGCTGACTTTATTTTAATAGCAGATTGAAATTTTTCCTTACGGCAGCAATTCATTCTAATTATTAAAAAAAAAATTTGGCTGTTGATTTAGTACTATTGGTTGGTTTTTTTATCGGTCGTTTGTTGTGTTGTATTGTAAGCTATTTGAATTGATTGGTTGTTTTGGTTTGGCTTTGGTTTAAAAAATAATCAAATCAGTGTTTGACGGAATAATACGGTCGTGTCGTAAGGACAAATTTATCTGACTTATCACTATTTATTGAGCTTTTCTCCAATTTTCACGCCCACTAAAACTTTGGGAGTGAATTTTAGGTCCTAATGACTCTGTAATAGGCTGCGTCTACTCTTTTAGAGACAAAGATTGATAGTATGAATGTTAAGGGCTCCTTCTTCTGAAGGTCCGTTGTCCGTAAGCCGCGTAGTCGCGGCGCTCACTCATTTTGTAGGCATTAAGACATCATATTTGGGAAAATAACACTACAAAATCTACTTCAGCTATTTTCACTATATAAATACTTTATCTAAAGGTTGGTATAAAAAGCAGGACAATAAGTTTATTATTTTAGGCATAGTATTGAAAATAAACTCTGCTATATCCTCAACTAAAAACATATATTTTTTTCAGAATTTTACGACTGTTTAATACTGATTCCTATTGATTTTAAAAACGGTATTTGAGAAAGAAGTGGCCCTAATATTTAATGATATTGTAGCAATGTAATGGCTTTATAAAATTGGCACGGGAAAAGGATACAATAGAATTAACTATAGGTCTGGATAGTTGTAGTTTCCACAGGTTACGCGAAAAGCGACCTACACGCGGGCGGAGCTGCGGGCAACAGCTAGTATCGAATAACTGAAGCGAATCAATTAAGTAGCACGAAAATAAATAATTTTCGGGTGAGATTTGATACGAACCAATAAATATATGAATCTTTAAATTATTATTATTTTCTTATCTTTTCATCCAAATCTTCGAACCAAACCACTATTTTTTTAACCCGTGGGTTAAGTGGTGATTTGTGATCATGGGATAAAATAAAAAAATACATAAAAACTTTATTTCTCACCAAAAAATACCGTGATTATATGTTAGAAGTATGTCTGTAACGGAATGGTACCCTAGACACGGAAAGCAAAGTACTGGACGTCCAGCGGCTAGATGGGTCGATGATATTAGGAAAGCTGCTGGCAACAGTTGGATTGCGGTGGCTCAAACTAGGGATGCATAGCGTAGGCAAAGGGAAGTTAATGCCCAGCAATGGGTTGTAGACAGTTGATGATAATGATCATGATGATTGATGATGATGATGATGATGATGATGATGATGATGATGATGATGATGATGATGATGATGATGATGATGATGATGATGATGATGATGATTATGATGATGACTATGTTATAGCGCTAAGGCATAATATAATTATTGCTAGAGCTTGTGCTTGGTCGAGACCAGTATTATGGGCATCCAGGCCATCAGAGAGCTAATATGGGCGCTTCACAATAAATCAAAATTATTTCCGATCTGGGAGGAAATTATATACTATCATCTCTTAAAGCAGGCCCAAAATGAGCGATTGAACGAGATGGCGCAATACATGATGTAAGGCGACATCTCCCTTACTCTATCGCTTTCGCATAAACTTCTAAAAACCTTTAGAGATGGTAGTAACCCCGGTAATTGAAAATTGAAGGCAATACAAGTCCATTTTCATACAAAGGCCTTAATTTCAGAGGTAGTTAGTCTGCTTAAAGTTGTTTTAGAGTTTTAGCAATAAAGTGGCTCTATCTCTCTTTAATATTTTTCGGTTGCATTTTCAGTTTTTATTTTCGCGTGAAGGGTTTACTTTCCTGCTTTTATTCATTATCCGGTCTTCGGCACTTACTACCTATATCCTACACTATTAGACGTCATTAAACTCATTCAACTCTAAAATAATAAAGACAGGAAATTGTGTATAAAATTTATACTTCAATATTAATTAATTGCATAAATCGAGCAACATTCCTAACTTTCAATACTTTGTGATACTATTTTGGCTTCGTTCCAAAGAAATACGCTATCTTCTTAACCCAAACTTAATGTCGACACATATTGAATATTTATATATCCCTCCACGTTTGTTTACCATCTCATTTTTCTTTCTAATAGCCGGTTACTAAAGTGTTTGTATCGGAAATTTTCGTTGTGGAAAAGTATGAGAATATGTGGTATGTGGATGTATAATGCTTTGTAGTGAATTTTATACTTTGTTCAATTTGCATAATTATTTGAGGGTTACCACTACACGGGTGCTTGTATATTTAACCGCCATACAAAGTCCCGCACCGATTTTTATTGTACTAATAGAGTCTTCCCCATACTGAGGCAAATTAACGCCATTTATCAATAACTTGAGACACTGTGATTCTAAAACTTAATAACTTATTACAAGCTTTTTATTTAGTTTCACCTGTCCTGTTGTCTGTCGTTCTGTAATCAAATCTTACAACTTAAATTTGATCCACTTCCCGGTTTCCGATTGAGCTGAAATTTAGAATGCATGTATAAATCGGATGACAATGCAATGTTATTGTGACATAGAGCTGATCTGATGATGGAGCTGGAAGGTGGCCATAGGAACTCCGTAATTAAATGATGCAACCCTATCGAGTTTGAGCTCATTAGATTCGTCTTGACAAGTACTTTGATACTATATGGTAACCAGGGTCTGATGATGGAGCCGGAAGGTGGCCATAGGAACTCCGTAATTAAACGATGCAACCCTATCGAGTTTGAGCTCATTGGATTAGTCTTGACGAGTACTTTGATACTATATGGTAACCAGGGTCTGATGTTGGAGTTGGAAGGTGGCCATAGGAACTCCGTAATTAAACGACGCAACCCCATCGAGTTTGGGCTCATTGGATTAGTCTTGACGAGTACTTTGATACTATATGGTAACCAGGGTCTGTGTTGGAGCCGGAAGGTGGCCATAGGAACTCCGTAATTAAACGACGCAACCCCATCGAGTTTGGTCTCGTTTGATTCGTCTTGACGAGTCTCTTGCTTTCGTCCCATATTAATTATATATGATTGATTGGATGGATGACCCAATGCCAAGGTGAGCACGTGCCGAGGGCTGAATGGTATGAGGGTGTATAAACATGTCTTGCCGCTAACGTTGCGCCTCAGGGTACCAGGGCGAACCCTGTTGTATTGTAGCCCTTATCCCTCTACAACGGACCTCTGGGGGGATGGACCGTTATTTGTCCTATACTCGTGGGAATAACATGAAGAAAAATGAAACAACTACACAAAGAAAACGACGTTTAGAGAAGGCGAAATTGAAGAGACAGGAGAAGATTGCTAATGAAAGCGATGTCCACAAGCGGCAACGCTTAGAAAAAATAAGTTTAGCTACTGCTAAACATAGAGAAAACGAATCGTTAGAACAACGCACACATAGACAAAATACCGACAGAATACATACACAAGAGAGAAAGAAAAGCGAATCTCTAGAACAACGCACATATAGGCAAGATATCAATAGAATAAATACACAAGAGAGAAGGAAAAACGAATCTCTAGAACAACGCATAATTAGACAAGATATCGACAGAATACGTACACAAGAGAGAAGAAAAAATGAATTACAAGAAGAACACTTGGCTAGGCTCGACAGGAACAGAATGCTCAGGCAAGCAAGACAGTTATCACAAACAGCAGAGGAACGCATTGTAACAGCAAAGAATGAACGGCAGAAAAAGACTAAACAGAGGAATGTGCAACGTGGTAGCATTGAGTACTTTAATAATGCGATAAATACATTTTGTGATAAAGTGTGTAATATTTGCACGAAGAGATGCTATCCCCAACGTTACAAATAAATAACAAGTGATTACATAATTTCAACATTATTGATATTTAAATCAGTACATATTACATATCATGTGAACGAACTACGGACTTCATAACGGAATAACGCTGCTACGCGCTGCGAACTACGTCGTAGTAAATCTCGAATTAAAAACAGAGGTACTAAAAAGTTAAAAATAAAATTAAAGAAAAAAAAAATTTTTAAAAACAAGCTTTTATTATTTGTTTTTAAAATGAACTAAAAAGTTAAAAATAAATTAACTCTAAAAAGAAATATAACACTTTGTAACTTGATTGTAACATTTAACGACAAATAAGCGTCTTCGTCTAGGACAAAATAATTCCATATTGTACAAATTTATTTAATTTTAACACTAAAACTTTTCACCATACACAATTATTCAATCTCTTTATCATAGTCCCCATTTATAAATGAAAGCGTGTTACATTTAATACAACACAACATTTTCCTGAAGCTATCACAATGTAACACGCTTTCATTTATAAATGGGGACTATGATAAAGAGGGGGGACAAGATTGAATAATTGTGTATGGTGAAAAGTTTTAGTGTTAAAATTAAATAAATTTGTACAATATGGAATTATTTTGTCCTAGACGAAGACGCTTATTTGTCGTTAAATGTTACAATCAAGTTACAAAGTGTTATATTTCTTTTTAGAGTTAATTTATTTTTAACTTTTTAGTTCATTTTAAAAACAAATAATAAAAGCTTGTTTTTAAAAATTTTTTTTTCTTTAATTTTATTAAATGAAGCACTTAAACAGTTCGTGGTATTGTAATCGTGTGTTTAAATAATTCAGTACCTGGGCGACCGAGCTCTGCTCGGTAGTTATGGTATGCATCCATATTAATATTATAAATGCGAAAGTCTCTTTGTCTGTCTATTGCACTTTCATAGCCAAACGGCTGGACGGATTTTGATGAAATTTGGTATGGATTTAGTTGAAGACCCGGAGTCGAACATAAGTTACTTTTAGTCGCAGATGGAGCTGTGGGAAACAGCTAGTGGTGGTATATATGTAAAACAGAATCACTTTTTGTGAAAACACAACGATAGCGCGTTGTACTTTTTCAGTAAATAGATTACCGTCATCTAGCGTCAACCGTTGTTAGTTGCATTCTATAAGCACTTTCCACGTTTCAGTGCCCCTTGTATGAGTTTTCCTTAACGCAGATGCTAGCGACTGCGTTAGGATTTTGTATGGAATTTCTTAGTGGGTTTGCCATACTAAATCGCTAACGCAGTCGCTAACGTCTGCGTTAAGAAAAACTCATACTAAGGGCACAGTCCCATTTGAATTGGTAGGTACACTGGGTACACTATTTACTCCGTGGATTGGTAAGTATTTCCTTTGGGTCAGTGGTAGAATTTATCATTCAATTTTTAACCGACTTCATAAAAGGAGGAGGTTATCAATTCGTCGGAATCTTTTTTTTTATGTTTGTTACTCGATTTCTCAAAGACGCGTGAACCGATTTAAAATTATTTTTTTTGTCTGAAAGGTTGGACCGTCTAGTTGGTCCCATATTAGTTTCAACAGGTTCTGATGACGGAATCCTGAGAAAATGGTGATACTTGGATGACTTGTGATTTGAATCTATAATGTTTCTTAGAAAAATATTTTAATACGTTATAACCGAATTAATAATTCTTTCAAGCCATTTTATAATAATATATGCGCAATTTATACTGATTCAATACTTTAATACTCCAAAACAAAAAAAAACCTAAGAAAAAAAAAGCGTTCTTTAGTTGGGATTTGAACCTAGAACCACCAGAGTAAAAAGTAGATGTCTTAACCACTGGGCTATCGAAGCAGACCGGCCGACACCGAAATTATTGTACTTTAACTACAATTTCATGCGGAAAATCTATTTTGCTGGAAAATATGGGAAAAACGAATTTTCCCCGACATGAAACCTGGCTAGATTAATTTTTTGACTTTATAAGAACCTATGTTTAAAATTTCAAAGAAATCGTTTGAGCCGTTTTCGAAAACGCGAGACAAATATATATCCATACTAATATTATAAATGCGAAAGTCTGTCTGTCTGTCTGTCTGTCTGTCTGTCTGTCTGTCTGTCTGTCTGTCTGTCTGTCTGTCTGTCTGTCTGTCTGTCTGTCTGTCTGTCTGTCTGTCTGTCTGTCTGTCTGTCTGTCTGTCTGTCTGTCTGTCTGTCTGTCTGTCTGTCTGTCTGTCTGTCTGTCTGTCTGTCTGTCTGTCTGTCTGTCTGTCTGTCTGTCTGTCTGTCTGTCTGTCTGTCTGTCTGTCTGTCTGTCTGTCTGTCTGTCTGTCTGTCTGTCTGTCTGTCTGTCTGTCTGTCTGTCTGTCTGTCTGTCTGTCTGTCTGTCTGTCTGTCTGTCTGTCTGTCTGTCTGTCTGTCTGTCTGTCTGTCTGTCTGTCTGTCTGTCTGTCTGTCTGTCTGTCTGTCTGTCTGTCTGTCTGTCTGTCTGTCTGTCTGTCTGTCTGTCTGTCTGTCTGTCTGTCTGTCTGTCTGTCTGTCTGTCTGTCTGTCTGTCTGTCTGTCTGTCTGTCTGTCTGTCTGTCTGTCTGTCTGTCTGTCTGTCTGTCTGTCTGTCTGTCTGTCTGTCTGTCTGTCTGTCTGTCTGTCTGTCTGTCTGTCTGTCTGTCTGTCTGTCTGTCTGTCTGTCTGTCTGTCTGTCTGTCTGTCTGTCTGTCTGTCTGTCTGTCTGTCTGTCTGTCTGTCTGTCTGTCTGTCTGTCTGTCTGTCTGTCTGTCTGTCTGTCTGTCTGTCTGTCTGTCTGTCTGTCTGTCTGTCTGTCTGTCTGTCTGTCTGTCTGTCTGTCTGTCTGTCTGTCTGTCTGTCTGTCTGTCTGTCTGTCTGTCTGTCTGTCTGTCTGTCTGTCTGTCTGTCTGTCTGTCTGTCTGTCTGTCTGTCTGTCTGTCTGTCTGTCTGTCTGTCTGTCTGTCTGTCTGTCTGTCTGTCTGTCTGTCTGTCTGTCTGTCTGTCTGTCTGTCTGTCTGTCTGTCTGTCTGTCTGTCTGTCTGTCTGTCTGTCTGTCTGTCTGTCTGTCTGTCTGTCACCTCTTCACGGCTAAACTGCTGGACCGATTGTGATGAAATTTGGTAGGGATGTAGTTAATGACCTTAGGTCAAACATAGGCTACTTTTGGGCGCGATATAACCGAGTCCCACGCGGGGCGAAGCCGCGGGGAACAGCTAGTATATACATACATACAAATATTGCTCGTTTAATAGTATAGGATATTATTTTATCACCAAAAATAAGCGGTTTGCAGAATCCAAAAACAATAGAAAATCGATTGTTATGTCGCATATTCCTGCGCGATCAACTAAGCTTTACTACACTAATATATACTACTATAACTATTAATACTTTTTATCAATACTTGTAGCGCCGGGTATAAAATCTTCTTAGGCGATGGGAACATGTTCAACCCATAATATATCGGATAGTTTGTCGATCTTCGTCAAAGAAAAAAGGACAATATTAATTTAAAACGAGGTATTCAAAACTGTCCATTTCCTTTCAATTACACCAATGACTTCCTAAATTGAGTTAAACTTTTTGTTCAAGATCTAACCGCAACAGTCGTTAACAAGAAACCGGATTTTTTCCGTTCTCGACCGCAAAGAAGCAATTTGGGGCAGAACTTGCAATTTGCCGATTCATTAGAACGATAAAAAATCCTTGTACGGAACCCATTATTGGCACAAAGGGCCCAGTCGTCGCGATTTTATTGAAACAAAAGATACTTTAATTACTTTTAAGACAGAGTTACATTTAGGGGTGAATTTGGATGATTATATTTAGGTGTTACCCGCGACTCTGCTAGCGTGAAGTCCGCCTTATGGCGCTACATAGCGTCTCTCCCAATTGTTTTGATTTTTTAAATCGTATTTTAAGGCCGTATTTTCAAGTTTTACGATTCATGAGAGACTCTGTTCGCTGATAGACGGATGGATGGACGGATAGCTGTAGCTTGGTAGTAGTCCCATTTTACGTACTAAAAAATGAACACAAAAAGATGACAACATAACACTCCTTTCAGTCCGTCACTATCGAAAGCCTCGCGGTCTCATGAGACCGTGTAATGTAATAAGTTCCATTTGTGTGATTTGTCCATATATATTTATTTATTTATTGTCGATTAGCTAAAGCCAAGATGCGAAATAAATTGAATTGCATAAAATAAGAGCATTTAATTTTAAATTAAAATAACACAAACACGATTTAATTTAAATTAAAATGCCAAATCCAACGTATAAAGTACATATTAGCTTAATATGATAACCAGTGTGCAACTGAGTTAGAAACGTTAAAATGCTTTAATGGTTTAATCTGTCAGTAAATAATTATACAATAAATAAAATGAAATTAAATATTAAATTTAAACACTAAATCCAACGTATAAAGTACATATTAACTTAATAGTTCTGTAATGCGATTTGGCTTTACTCCGACCATCCATTTCAGTTTAGCGACCTCAAAGCGATCCAAATGACAATCACGGCGCTTGTTTTAAAGCCAAAATGTTCTCCCTAATGGCTTCCCATTAATAAACTTTTCAATTTAAAAAACCGACTTCACATTATATTTATTATACCGAATTTACTTGAGATGGGAGTTTAATAAAGGTAATAATGAAGTGAAATTCAAATGTTTAACGGAATAAGACGACAGTCGCTTCATTACATTAAAATAAGCAGTTCCGCCAAATCAATACCCTAATTAAAAGCATTACCTGGGCAATTTTAACAAGAAAGCATTTTGTCTTTGAAAATTGAAATCTTTATAATTGATTGTTCACTTGTAAAGAACAGAGCTTTAAGTCTGCCATTTGCTTATGCTATACAAAATTTTCATAAATCAAAAAATAACAAGTTTGCCTGTAGACACGGATGTCGTTAAAATTATTCTTTATTTAGTTCTTTCCAGTTTGGTTAGAACATTGCAGGCGTGAATCACTTGATTGTCTTATAATAAATATGAATCCGTGCTTTGGAAGGCACGTTAAGCCGTTGTCGGGTCATCTAGTAGTCGTTGAAGAAACCAAGTCAGAGGCCGAAAGTTGGTTCCAAAGAACTCAGACACCAAGGTGTGCATGGTTGATTGACCAAGCAATACACGAAATAATGATGATAACGAAATTTCCAAAAAGGTCTATATGTCGTTAATCATCATCTACCTGATGCCATGGTGACCATTTTTATGAGCCTAAATATGCTATATCCACTGCAAGCTACTAAAAAGTTGAGTATCGCACAGAATTCTTTAAGCTACAGCATCAGTTTTAAGTATTAGGGACCGTATTAATATACATACTAGTACACCCAAGCACACAACACCGTAAAGCATAGCTAAGTACCATTTTGAATAAGAATAACTGCATTATCAGCAGCCCTCTTCACTTGACAAGTACTTACCAAATTACTTTGCGTCCGCCAACAGTTAGTTCAAGCAAACTACTGCCGGCCAGCGCCAACCCACTACTGTTAGTCCCAGCATTCCCGCCATCATTAGTTTGCACACACATTCCTTGCGACACGTGTTTCACCTCTACGTAAGGAATAGGTAGGTCAGTACCGGTATAGGTAGTAATAGGTAGGTACTGTAGCATGAAGAATCTATAATAGATTATCTATAAAATACATAGATTAAAAAAAAGATCCTTAGAGCCGCGCGCAATTTCTAGTTCTATGATAAAATACAATGATACAGTTATATGTACACAAAAATGACATAAAACAATCATGTACATTTTATAACACAACTAGCTGTTGCCCGCGGCTCCGCCCGCGTGGGACTCGGTTATATCGCGCCCAAAAGTAGCCTATGTTTGACCTCAGGTCGTTAACTACATCCCTACCAAATTTCATCACAATCGGTCCAGCAGTTTAGCCGTGAAGAGATGACAGACAGACAGACAGACAGACAGACAGACTTTCACATTTATAATATTAGTATGGATTGTTTTAAATATATAAGCTGAATTTAAATCAACTGCAAATATTTTGAGGGCAGATTCAGACCACTAAACTGAACAACTTTCCCAAATAAACTTATGTCAAAATACGAAAAAAATTGTTTTACCTTCCATACAAATTGAGAATCAGCTGATCTAGTTTAGTATGGAAAGTGAAAAATAAAATTTCGTGTTTCGATATAAGTTTATTTGGAAAAGTGGTTCAGTATAGTGGTCTGTATCTGCCCTTAAAATATTTGCAGTTGATTTGTGTCCACCTTATATACAGAGCACGTTTTCCGTGCCAACCAAAAAGTCTCCACAAATTACGAACCCCAATTTACGCTCTGTAGGCTAAAAGAGATAGAAATACCCAAATCGGCTGGATGAAAAGGGATGGAATTAATTCATTTATCACGTAACTACTTCCGAATCTAAACGCGACAAATGTCCAGAAATTTTAATTGGCAATTAGCGGTGAAATGAAACTACGAACGTAAGTTGTCGGAATTAATTCCAAAATTTTGATAATACCACAACTTTATTATCAAAAGTTGTACTGATTCTTCGGGCACTTAAAAGCTTTAAGCGCTATAAGACTGGAAGTTTTTGGAGCTTTTGTGAATGGGAGTTGTAATAAAGCTTTGTGTGACAAAGCGAAATTGTCATTACAATTTAATCTTTAGTATTTTTTTCTCATGTTAGGTTTTTCTCTTTTAGTAATAGTAGATGTCCGTAGGAGAACAAAGGTTGCTGACATAGCCCAGCGGATTAGCAGTAGGCAGGGGCAGGGCACATAGCGCGACGAACCGATTGCCGATGGGGCAGAAAGGTTCTCGAATGGCGAACACGCACCGGTAAGCACAGCATCAACCCACCGAACAGATGGTCATATGACCTGAAGAAGGTCGCAGGTAGGGCGCTGGATGCAGGCCGCTTCCAACCGGTCATTTTGGAAATCCTTGGGGGAGGCCTATGCCCAGCAGTGGACAGCCTGTGGCTAAAATGATGATGATGAATAGTAGATGCATGGACGCTCCTTAAAAAGTGATGTTTACATGTTTTACTCTCATTCGTTTAGAAAAATCATTTATGGCCAAAAGGGGTCATACATGATTTTTCTCACTCTTTACAGTAGATTTTCACAGCGTGTGGACTAGAGGCCAAGGTTAACCTTCGTCGTTATTGTGATCAATAACGAATATCTTATAAATACTTAATGACGCAGAGTCGTGTATGTATAATGGTACTAGTGGTATAATTCAGGGCCATTTGTACCATTAATGGTACTGTCTAATGGTACAGATGGTCCGACGGGTAGTCATCTACTAGTTTAGTCTACGTCATTGCGTCAGCAGCACCGGATATCATAATTTAAATTTCAGCTTTCATCTTATATTTGATCAAAGATTATTCACTTATTAAGAGCAAATAGTTACAACCATGGTAACTTTTCCATCTTTAATCTATCTCTCTCATCTTATAGTACTCGCGGCTGCTTCCGTGAGGATCCTTAGCTCACTACTTCGGAGCCCAGGGTCTGCTTTCCTGCTTTTTCTCCTCTACTTATCCCGGTTTTCGGCATCCCTAGTAATGAGACCGTTAGCCCTCTTATCGTTTACTGCGACGTCGAGCCAGCACTTTTTAGACTTGCCCCTTCTACCCCGCCCTGGCTGAGGCGACATGGCTAAGATTGTTCCCAACGTAACTATCTTGTTTAAACTTAAAACATCCACCTTTAATCAATATAGTGTAAAATGGTCTATCTAATCAGTGCTACGTCCAAAGTATTAGTGTGCAACCAATGTTTATCGGAAACTTTTTAATTTACTCCGTCCCAGTTCGGAACTTTCGTTTACGTGGATTGCATACAAAGTCCTTCCTATTTAACCCTACATTAGGTTTGCCTCTGCTATGAATATAAAATAGTCGTTATTTAGTTTGTACTAAGGTCTACTTCACGTATCTAAAAAAAATGTATTGCTATTTGATATACCACATTTTTTAATGTTTCCAAGACATCGCACTGTTATGTAAGCAGTTTACTTATAGAGCTAAGTTTCTCAACCTAGACGCCCTCAAGCTCTCTACAACCTCTATATCAATTTCAAAATATAAGGCTTGCCTACAAAAACTATTAAGGTGGTAATAGAAAAAAATAATGAACAACGAATAAAAATTTTAAGTTACGCCCATATGTAACGATAGTGTATTAAATATTTAATCGAAACGCAAATTAATAACATCAGGATCGTGGTCAATTACTGAACATTGTTCAACAAAAAAATCTATTTAGTTTGGCGCTTTAGGTACCGTCTTTAGTTTAGCAATACTAAAGTCTTTTTCAACTATTCAATACTCGTATTATATTTCTTTCATTTGGATTCAAGTTAAATTATGTTAAATAAAACTACGCTTTACATCCTCTAATTTAGAGGTAAATGTTTTGCGGTTCGTTTGAAACGGGTGCATAAAAGCCTGACCACGAATTCAGTGCCATTAACACATAACACATGAGTAATTAATCGAAAAGAGAAAAAAAATTGTAGATAGAGCGACCGCTCTATCCTCCCTCCCTAACCTCATGACCATGATGCCGCTGAATTTAAGATCGAATACTGCTCCTTATAATAGTGATTCGGGCAAAGTGAAAGTATTAATGAGGAGTGGCTGCGATAAAAAAGTAATATCTTTTGGACACCTAGGCTGTATATAACCGCGATATTACAAGTTCACAACAGATAGATTTATTGTCCGATGTGAGATTTTTGACTTTCACTCTCTGTCTTAAAATCTCCGTCTCAAATGTGTTTAGTTGGTAAATGTAAAAATAAATTATTAAAAATAAATTAAAACCTACCTTTAATCTTTTTATTTAATGTTTTGTTCACATGTGTTGAAAGCTATTTAGCTATTGAGGCTAATTATTGTAGTATACAGACGATTGAAAGTCAAAAGCCTTACAAGGGCAGTCGGGTACCAAAATGAGATCGGACACACACAAAAGTGTTTCACATCTACGCACCTAAATAATGTATCATCACAAACACAAGTGCTTGTGTGAATGTAACCGACCTCGGTACAGTTTTATGAAGCTTTTCACTGTTCTGATTATCTACACATTTGCCATAACTGTTTGTTTTAATGGAAAATGAATTTACATAATGAAGTCGGCTACATGCTGAAGGAATTGCCCCTTTATCGTGGTGGGCAGATGTGTTTATTATACTTTTATGGGTAACTAAACCACCCGGTTTATGTGAAGGTTATTGCCTTGTACTATTATTATATTTATCTTGATTTGAAATCATGAGTAACATTGATTAACCTATTGTTACAAGCTGGAGGTTTGAAACTTTAAATTACAGAGAAAACACGTAATTACACTGAGGAGGCTTCATTCATCTTTATCATTTGTTTATCTTTCTCCAAAATAATTGTGAAGTATGCTCCTATTCCCTAAGAAAAACATTTTTTTTATGCTAATAAATCGCGCCATAAGAATCAAACTAATTTAGTAATGACCTTTATACCTTATGACCGAATAATGGCCTCATATTTTTGGCGATACAAAATCTGAAATAAACGATTATACAACAACAAGCTGCATTTCCTATAAAATACGTTATTTAATTTAGATTCAGTGCCTTTAAGATGTCGGTAGATGTCGTTGACATGATTTAATATGAACAGTCTATTAGTACAAATCCGCGCGTTTTTATTGTATGGAATTTAATATCTGAAGTAGTTTAGTTTTCTTTTATCTGTGGTAATAGAAGGCCGATTCCACATTTTGTGTACAAGACCCTAAAAAATGCTAGACGCCGTTTGAAAATCTAGCAAAAAAAGAACTCCCTACATCTTTATAAGAATCTTCCTCAAAAGTTTATAAATTCATTCGTTAAACCGTAACACTTCTGAGACCACGAAAACAAAAGGAACATTTCCCATGTGAAAAAGTTTTTGGGTAAAACCCAAACTATTACATCGGTGTACAGTAAGCCACATAGAATAGTATACCAACTTAAACGTGAGTGCAAGAGATCGATGTTAGAATTTTCTGTGGCCCACTGTACTCCGTGTTACGTGCCAGCGCTCGTCCCGGGGATTCTGTTACCAGTTAAAACCGAGTTTTGTGTTTTTGTGGCTTAGTTTATGAGATGTAGCGATATTCTATAGATTTTTCTAAAAAGACCATCCATATGCGCGTCTTACTCGAACTTGAACTAGAAGCCGCTAAATGTACTTCGAATCGACATTAGAAAATGTCGGTAATTTCCAACCCATTTGACTGCAGCATATTCTAACCCCAGTATTAAGAAACTTTTGTTAAGCCCATTTTAACTTAAATATGTTTTGTCTCTTTTTCTCTTACCTGACACTTCACGTGAAAGAAAGAGACGCAACACATTTTAGCTAACATGGGCTTAATAAACGTTTCTTAATACGGGGGTTAATCTTTTACAATACAAGCAGTTCGACTGGAATGCATTGCCTGCTGTTATTTGCTCTGCTCGGACCATAAGCAGCTTTAAAATTCATCTCAAGGAATACTATCTCTCTTTAATCTGTTTCGAGATATATGTTAATATTATTATTATTTCCGTACTTGCATAATGTATGTGTAGATTTCATGTATTATAATTATGTATGTATGTTTGTATTATTTTAAATATTTTATGTAATATGTAGGTATGTTTATAATATCTGTCAACTGTCTGCTGTACCCACTCTTATCTTAATATTTTCAATCTCCACTACCCAAAGGTTGAGTGGAAGAGATTGCTTAGTAATAAGTCCGCCTTTGCTCCATATGTTTGAAAGTTTCTTACTGTAATTTATTTATTCTGTACATGGGCAATAAATATATTTTGTACTGTATTGTACCAAAAACCCAAGTAGAATGATGGGTCCGTGAGGTCCGTGCCTTATCTCCAATCACCGCCGATGATGACAGAGTATATTCAAAAAAACTTATATTTGGACTATACACATTTTGTATACTTTACATTAATTATAGTACTTGTATGTGGAGATAATATCCCAAAAACAAAATGTCTCGGGTTTTGTTTCCCTATTTGAAATCTAATGCCGTTTGATCAAACATGATTTGCTAGAAAACTTTTACTCAACTGTCTATAAGAACTACAATCTATATAGTTTACTACATCAATGCATTAAAATCTTATGGTCAAAAAACGCGAATTTTATTCGTCATAGTCGAGGGAATCTCAGGCTGGCGAAGCTGCGGGCGAAAGCTAGTTTATGTATAAATTTTCAAGGACATTTAATAATATCAAGTTTCCGAACGTTCACAACAAATCCTTAAAAGATATTAAAATCAAATATTTAGAATCGAGAATTTCCTTTAGAAATAGCGACATGAATCGAAACTTAAATTTTCCCAGCTTCAATATCGTAGTCAATGTTACTGAAGTTAAGGGCCCAACCAATTTCGATCGACTCTCAAGGCTCCAAGGGCCATTTCAATTTAAATTCGAATTAATCTTTGAACAGTATAACGGGCTTTTAAGCTACAAAATCCATTTGCATTCGAGTTTGATGAAATTCTGTGTACACTATTTGATCAAATATTTTTCCGATCAAGTAAGTAAAAGTTGTTTTTGAAATCGAAATGGTGAAAATATTATTTTACTTTTTAGGGTTATGATAGCAACAGCAATTTTAATTGAATTTATTTTAAAAGGAAAGGTAACATCCATATGGTAAGTGATAGAGAGGACACTCTGCAAGTTAGATCTCTCACTAGTTGTAACTTTTCACTTACTATGACCAAAGTATGGACCCTTCTACATTAAATGAAAAGTTTATTAATTACCAATCTTTAAAAACTTATATTTGTTGATATAATATGGTGGTTTAGTATGTCTATAACCAATCAGAGTCGAATTTTCGCTGTAATCCCATCACTTTTAACCCTCCAGAGTAGCAACGTTTCGAAATGGATTTCCCTGGGCTCACGTGACGACAACATGGTTTCGTGCGTCACGATTTTTAATACTACTTTCAATTCAGCTAGCATATGCGGAAAATTGTTTTAAATAAAATTTACGGACACGAACATGCAGGGTTAAGATTGGAATTAGCGTTGTTATTTAAAAATTATGCAACACTTACACAATTATGTAGGATTGGCCTGGCTTACTAGGTAAGTATACAATTTTACCTTTACACTTATACCTTAGGAACATACGTTTTCATGTGGTCCATTGTGTATTTAATCTTTTCTAGAAGAAAAAATCTTCAGTTCTTCACTTATCTGATTGTGTGATAAGATTATTCAGTGCTTTGGGAGTCCAAACTACCACTTCGTAGACAAAATTGCAATTTAGAAAAAAATCTATTGACTTGATATAACGCATATAATGATAATAATGCTTAAGTTTCAACAGAAAATTTCTAGTTGGAAAAGACAAAAGAAAATGTACTTCAAATATTTCTGTTTCTTAATTACATACATTTACTTTATCACAATCAGATGTTTACTGACTTGAAGATTGAAGATATTCGAATTTGTCCTATTTGTGAGTACAATCAAACTAGGGGTCGTCTCGAATAAAATAGGTCAAAAGCTATCTCACACACTAAGGGTTCTGTACAATAAAAGGCTTACAAACCTTTCAAATGGATGGATACGTTCATCTGTTATGTACACGGAATCATATTTTAGGGAAATTAGATATCATTTGTACTGAGTGATATGCACTTGATTGTCAAAAATAAGGCAAATAAATTATTTTAGAGAGTCCTTCAGTTACATAGATGCACAGAGTCTACTACAAAATTCTTCAGCTTGAATCAGAAACCAATGAAGCCAAAAATAAAATGAGATTTAATCGCGCTTGCTAAAGTTTTACGAATAAATAGACGTATGGACAAATCAATGTCTTTTTGTCCTTTGTCGATAAGTGACGGAATCGTCTATAGAAATAATCTAAGATTGACTTCAAGTCACGTTAATTGTATGGTGCAATAAAGTGATTATTCATCCATTCAAGAAAGTAATAGGACATAAAACTAAAGACCAAGTTTTATCTATATCAAAAAAATAGAAATCACGAGAGTGCATAAAGGTACCCTGGCTCCAGAACCGTAACTTAAGCTACAAACGTCAACACACACAGTACTCGTAGCAAACCTAAACGTGATACCTAAATGATATTAAGATTATAGAAGTGGCCAAATACTGCTCGAATCGATCTATGGTACATGTGATTTGATTTGAATGGAAGAAGTACACAAGATCTCAATAATACAAAAACCAAAGACGGAAAAAGAAAATTAATCCAACTCATTGGCAGTCCTCCAGCAAATAAGATCAAATTCCTTTTAGTTCATACTAGTCGAGTTAACTGGACGGTTCGACTCGCGCGTTTATTTTTAAGAATGTTTAAATATAAGGAAATGTTACTTTAAATTCAATTCTCGTGGATAAGGCAAGTGAGTAAAATAAGTAAAGGAAAGTTTACTCCTAGCCTTTTAAAATAAACGAAGGCTTTTACTTCCTGGCAGTTTTCTCCGCCAAAATAAGCCAATATAATAATAAAAAATAAGTCAAGGATTATTGGTTTCAAATCGAGTGTAAACTTTAAAAAAAATACCCTGTTTTTAATTGCGTCTATATTGCCTAATGAAGGAAAAAGTTAAGGTAAGATAAAAAGACGACGGAGGTTATCCCTGAAATGGTCTCTGATAGGTGGAACGGCACGAAAAGATAGAGAGTAAGCTACAATTGAAATTGAAAAAGGCTTATACTGCTGATGATGATTGAACTCAAAATAATGTGTTTTTGCTCACGCACTCAAAAGGAAAACTGATAAAAGAATTATGATTAGATAAACACGACAATTTCATTAATGTTACAATGTTAAAATCAAAATTACTTGCCAAGCCTACTTCCCTTAACACTCGACCAATGTCAATTTGTTACCTTATTAAAATAAGAAGACTCGATTTCCGATAAGAATAAAAAGTGGATTTGTTTTGGCCTTATGAATATTTACACTTTGTTGTAGACAAGATTGTTTAAAGATTGCTGATTATGAGATTCGGTTTTAATGACTTTACGAACGACATTTTATGGACCTCCTGTTAATTATTTCGCTTTTGAGTTTCCTGCTTGAGACTTATTTTTAAAGGAGGATTTACCAAATTACTTTTTTATTAGTAGGAGGTTTGTGCAGTCTGGAAGATGAAGGAAAAATAGGAATATAGGATAGTGGTTGAAATTTATTCGTAAGCTTTAATCATATAAGATTTTGTTTTATATTTACTCCAACTTCATAAAAGGAATAACATATTATACAACTGTTTAAACCAAGTACATACTAATAGTCCGGTCAAATTAGACATTTGACCCACGACAAATTCAGGGGAAGCTGAAAATTCTTACAATTGTTAAAATCATAATTATAAACATTGTCTTAAAAGTCCCAATCGATCCCATGTAAGGAAAAAAATTTAGCGGGGTAAAAAGGTCCAAAAAATGGGTTTTTCGCGATGTTCTTGAAAACGGTAAGTTTTATCGCAAATTTACCTCAGACATAATTTGTAGATTAGGAAATTTCTTATAAAAAAGGTATTAATAATTTTTTTCTTAAAAGCCACCGCTTCTGAGATATAACGATGCAAAAAATTGCAACTTGTAAGCGCGCGCCCATATACTTGCGCTAAGTACACTACCTCAGAGGTAGCGTGGAAACGTGTGCGTTTATGACGCTTGCAATTATTTGCATCGTTATATCTCAGAAGCGGTGGCTTTTAAGAAAAAAATTATTAATACATTTTTATAGGAAATTTCCTGATCTACAAATTATGTCTGAGGTAATTTTGCGATAAAACTCACCGTTTTCAAGAAAATCGCGAAAAACCCATTTTTTGGACCTTTTTACCTCGCTAAAATTTTTTCCTTACATGGTTTCGATTGGGACTTTTAAGACAATGTTTATAATTATGATTTAAACAATTGTAAGAATTTTCAGCTTCCCCTGAATTTGTCGTGGGTTTACTAATTTTTTGGTCTAATTTGACCGGACTATAAACAAATAATGATTAATACAAAAATTATAAAAAAAAAAAAAATTGTTTAGTCTCTACAAGCTTTAATTTTATTTTCAAACAAATTTTGATGTACGAATATTCAACTTGTATTCATATAACATCACAAAATATAGTTAAATAAGTTTTTTACCATTTACTCTAACCATCTTTATAAACAGTAAATAGTAACGAACTAAGTATATTTTAATGACACACTGATATTTTTATGCTCAATTGCATATAAAGCCAAAAGAAAATTGTCTTTACTTTTATAATAGTAACTGTATTAAGAACAAAATCAACCGAGGACAATAATATCTACCAAACCACCAAAATAATGGGGAATAAACAAAGTTACGCCGTGACATATCAAACGTGACGAAACTTTTACTAATATCATTTACGACTGACAATAACATGATGATAATAAGTCTGTTCTGGAAATGTGTATGAGAAAATAATGATATTAGACTAACTTTGAAACGTAGACTTACAAAAAATCCCGGGGCAGCCGGGATTTCGTAATTCTATTTTAATCCACCAGAGGTAGATCTTTGTACATTGGTCTATTGCTTGGTTATTTCACTCTCACCTAATTCTGCCACCAAAAAGCAGTGTTTACATTATTATTTTTTTGTGACAGATTCAGTAAAAAATATTAAAAATTTCAGATTCAGAGGCCGGTGTATATTTCGTATTTTTTTTTTTTATTATTTTGTCTTAGATATGACGGTATTGATTATTGCAATTAAACGACTACAATCCGACCTTATTAACCCTCTTTTCAAGGATACTTGAGCAAAATGTAAACCAGGTTTGTTAGTAGATACCACTCAGAATTTTCAGGCTGCCTAAAAGCATCGTGTCTAAAACCAATCAGCGGACTAAAAGTAGATTTTTGTATCCTGAAATTGCCTTTATGCCATCAAAACACACATCTAAAATTCAAAACAAAAAGCGATAACATTTCAAGCAAAATGAAGCCGACTTGATCTGAATTTATCGAGTGTGCCCAAAGTACAATACGAACTGTTTTGTTTAATCTATTATAAACCAGTCACGTCCAACGGTTTCTCTCCTAAACCCCGCATAAGTTACCAGAACCGAAACCTTTGTATTCAGATTTAAGGGTATTAGTATTGTCAAGCGGGTACTTTTTATAGTAGAAGAAAGGATCGTCTACTTGACGGAAAGTGGTTTTTACCTTGTGGATGTTAAAAGCATCAAGGACATCATGTAAGGTTTTACTGACACTAAAAAAACGTTTGAAATGTAATCTTATAAGATAATGAGTTTAAATGCAACATTATTTGTACTTTTTTATACGAATAAGATACCACTTATTAGGTGTAAATTTATTCTTCCAAAATTGACGACCTCTGTGGTCTTATGGCTACCATTCCATGCTGTCAACCAGATGTTCTGGGTTAAATCCCGCTCAGGTAAAGATACAAAATGATAACGATTTTTCAGATTGACCTGGGTCTTAAATATTTATCTATATAGGTATTCATTGTTTTTATTTTATTTATTAAATTATAAAAAGCACCGTTGAGTTGATATCCCATAACACAAGTCTCGAAATTACTTCGGGGATTATTACTTAATCTGTGTGATGTGTCCGTATATATTTATTTAATTTAAATGCCTATGCCTACACTATTGACACATTTGGGTTCACCAAATAAATGTTCACAAAAGTTTTATCGGAAAAGGGTGACACTGTATTATAGGACAAATTTGTTTGCGCAACATTACCCCCTATGGCTTTATGCCGTTGTCATGGTATTAGCGATATCAGTGCCTGTAATATTTTATCATATTAACTTATTTTCGCCAGCATAATATTTTGTTTATATTTCTGCTACATCGCTGCTCTACAAAGTTATGACTATATTTTATATCTTTGTGAAAACACTTTGAGAACATTTCTATGATAGTATCTTATTGTCTATCTAATTTTTTTTTTCTTCATAAACAATATCAAGGTCAGAACGACTGAGAAAATTATCCAGATTCTACAAAATGATGAAAGAGAAAAACTGTCTATCTTAATATATATTTTTTCAGAGAGAATTGTGGCAATCTATAAGGTTAATCTTGAGTTACTTTTTTTTCATTTCGGTCATGTTAAATATTCGTAAAGGTATAGAACTCAAGTACGTTTTCAAGATTTCAAACGCGAATATGTAATTATACCAAATTAAATACCCAAATAACTAGCTTTGATATCAAAGCATAAATTCGTGCCAGCTAACAATTTGCGTACATGCAAATACCATAATTACTTGACTTCAAAACCAACCAACACGAACTCAAAAGGGCTGAAGAGGCCCATAAAGAACCGCCAGCGAAATACCTTTTAAGAAATCGCGTCGAAATTTGTTGTTTACTTATTCTTTTTTTCCTCTGATAAATTAAGCTATAAATTAAGTGATGTTAGGGGCGCAGGCAGTTTTTTATTCAGAATTACCGTGGTTTCCATGAGAGGAAATGGATCTGATATGCCCTTTTTGTTACTGAGTTGCTTTGGTGGTGGCAATTTATGTAGGTAAAACGTTTTGCATAGGAAAGTTATTTGTATATTTTTTATGAATTTATTATTGTGTATAAACCGAAATCTGATTACAACGTACTTAATAATTTGAATACAAGTAAAAATTTGGCGAAAACACAAGTACACATGAATTGCAAATCAATAGGTTCATCCTTTGGCCTAATACAATTGATATCTAAATAATATCATTGGTATCTATTGTTGTGTAAGTAGCTTGTGAAACTTCAGTTAATTTTTCACATTTGGATCCGATCAAAACGAAATAATAATAAAATAACAGTGATTACGGATCAATATGGATGCATTAAAACACGATATTTTGCCATATCTGGATGATATTATTATGCAAAGACATACTTTATATTCGTATCAGAAGACGATAAACGAGAATGTCGAGGGTGAGTTACGTAGTATCACCGTTTGGGGCTGAAAAATATATAGGACATTCACCCTGGGACCAAGAGTGATGTGGCAGATAAGAAATTCTTTGTAAGATCCGAGGAAATTTTCACTTGTGTGTCTTGTGATTTGGGTATGGAAATTGAATGTAATTGGTAAACAGGTTAGATGTAAATTTAAATAATTATTTAATTGTGATTTCAAGAGTTAATCAAAGCCCCAAATTAGTCTATTTTTAATTCGGGACCACAAAGAAAAACAAAATTCTCTATTTACAAATTTGTATTATAACAAAAAAAAAGTTTAAAGTCACCGAATGCAAAATAGAACATATAGCACTGCATATCAGTAGTACAACTGAAATAAAAATGATAATAATGAACTGAAATTTTACAAAAATGAATTCAGCTGCTACCTTTTTCTAAAAAGGATTAATAAATAAAAATAAAAAATAAAAAAGCCTTTATTCTACCAAAAAAGAAATTAACATATTTTTTTTTTTTTCTTTTTACCAATTACTAGTTTTCTTTTTTTTTTTTTTTTAGATTTTGGAAGTCGCCTCTGCAGCGTAGGCCTCCTCCAATTCCTTCCATATTTTTCTATTTCTTGCCTGTGTCATCCATCCTGCACCACATTTTTTCTTGAATACATCGCTCCATCGTGTCCTTGGCCTTCCCTGGCTTCTTTTTCCATCCCTTGGGAACCACTCTATAGTTTTTTTGGTCCATCGATCATTTTCCATTCTACATACATGCCCAGCCCATTTCCATTTTAAATTTCTAATTCTCTCTATTATGTCCGTTATTTTGGTTAGTTTCCTAATAGACTGGTTTGGGACTTTATCAGATATTTTTAAGCCGAGCATACTTCTTTCCATTTTTCTTTGATGTATGGCCAGTCTATTTTCATCCTGTTTTCGGAGGGCCCAAGTCTGACATCCGTACGTCATACATGGTAAAATTGTTATTTCATACAACTTACTTTTAATCTTAATATCTATATTTTCATTTTTCATTATTTCTTTCAAGCTCCAGTATTTTTTCCATGAGATAGCTATTCTTCTATTTATTTCATTTTCTGTGGTGTCTTTAAATGATATTAATTGCCCTAAATAAACATACTCTTCGACATATTCTATTTCAATGTCATCTATTGTTATTGTAGGCTTTTCTCTATTTGTTAAAATCTTCGTTTTTGATCCATTTAACGCAAGTCCGACTCTCTTACTTTCATGCGCTAAGTCTCTTGCCAATCTTTCTAATTGTTGTGGTGTTTCCGCAAAAATAACAATATCGTCCGCGAACCGCAAATGACTAAGATATTCCCCATCCACCTTTACCCCCTCGTGCTGCCAATCAAGATTTCTGAAAACCATTTCCAATACTGCGGAAAACATCTTTGGGGATATCGGGTCACCCTGTCTTACTCCTTTCGTAATAGGAAATTCTTTGCCCTCTATCTCCAGTTTTACCTTTGCAGAGCAGTTAGAATAAATATAAGCCAACAAATCTATGTATTTTGCATCTACGCCTTGTTGCTGAAGTGCATTAAAGATGGACGAATGATCTAGAGAGTCAAATGCTTTAGTATAATCTATAAAACATAGATACAGCGGTTTGTTATACTCTTGTGTTTTCTCTATCATCTGCGTTACGACTTGAATGTGATCTATTGTAGAGTATTTTTTTCGAAATCCAGCCTGTTCACGCGGTTGCTGTTCATCCAATAAAGTTGTTAGTCTATAGAGTAAGATCTTTGAAAATATTTTATAAATGTTAGTCGTAAGGCTTATTGGTCTGTAGTTTTCAAGACATGAAGGGTCTCCTTTTTTATGGAGTAAGATAATAGTAGATTGAGACCATTGTTCTGGACTTATCAGTTGTTGGAATATATTATTAAACAGTTCTTGTAGTGGCCTTTGTAGCGATTCGCATAAAGATTTAAGGACTTCGTTAGTGATATTGTCTGTACCTGGAGATTTCCCATCTTTAAGAGTTCTTATCGCATACTCTATTTCCGACTTGAGTATAGTTTGTAAACTGTTGTCGGGGGACTCTACACGGTTTTGATCGCTTCTTCTATCACCTAAGCTATCGCCGCTGGTTGTATAGAGTTCTCTATAATAGGTGGTTGCCTCTTTTATCATATCTGGGCGTTTTGATATTAAGTTTCCGCGTTTATTTTTTAGCCCTGTTGCCCAATCCGATTTTTCCTTAAGTTCTTTAAATGCCTTGCGTATTCCTCCATTTTTACTTATAAATTTTTCAAATATTTTTTGCCTTTTTTCTTTTTTCTTGTGAGATAATTTTCTGTTAATTATTTTACTTAACCTTGATATTTCCAATTTATTTGCCTTTGTTCTTTTCTGCTTATATAGAGACTTTCTGTTTTCTAAAAGGTTAACTATCTCTTGGCTAACCATTGGTCCTCTTTTGTGACTACTAGTAAATTGATTTGAAAATAGTTGTATTTTTGATTCCAGGTTGTCATATTGTTTTTGTACCATGGTAGAGGAGTTGACACATTCCAAAAATTGTTTTTCCCAGACATCAACATCTTCTTCCGATATCTGTAGTAGATTTTTAGATAGGTTTGTAGGTTTAATATTGTATCTTCTCTTTTTTATCTTTAAGTTAATTGCACTGCGTATCATTCTATGGTCTGTTTTGAAGTTTAATGTCTTAATTATTTCAAAATTTCGAATTTGATCAGGTCGATTAGTAATAATATAATCTATTTCATTGAAAACGTTCCCGCCTGGAGATTCCCATGTCCATTTTTTATGAGGTTTTTGCTTAAACAGGCTATTCACTATTGCTAAATTCTTCTCTAAAGCAAATTCTACCAAGTGTTGTCCATGCGGACTTCTTGAACCGTAGCTGTAGTTTCCGAATATTTTATCTTCACCTCGTTGCACTTTTCCTACTCTGGCATTGAAATCACCCATGATAATAATATTTTTTGTATTGGTGTAATTTAGGGCAGTCTCCACTGTTCGATAAAAAGCATCAATGTCTTCAATAGCATATTGTTCTGTGGGAGCGTAGACCTGAATCAATGACCATATGTTGCTATCAGATGTTTGTATTTCGAGAACTCCTACTCTGTCTGATATAGATTTGAAACTTAAAATGTTATTCTTCAGATATTTTTTGATAAGAAATCCTACACCATTTCTTCCTCCGGTTCCAGGCGTGTGATAAAGGATAAAATCATGGTATTCTTCAATCTTCTCTTCATATCGTCTAGTCTCACATAAACCTATTATATCCCATTTTAAATGTTTGATGGCGTAACTTAGTTCTGTAAGTTTAGTGTCTGATAGTAGGGTATTAACATTAAGACTTGCTATATAAATGGTATGTTGAGACGTATTATCATATTTATAGTATTTAATATTTGTATGGGTAGATACAGGGGGGTTTTGGTCTACTTCCACCACGGTGACCGGCCGACTTGGGGAAGGTAGAGGGGGAAAATTCAGTTTTTTGTGATAATCTTATTTGCTGGAGGGACATGGCGAGATGGTGATGGAGAAGAAGAAGCGGCGTCGACATGGTAGGGCACCATGTATCTGCTTATATCTTGAGATTTGTTCTTTTTTGGATGTTTGTATCCTTCTTCGCGCGCAGCATTATTTCCCTCATTTGCATTCTCCGGTGATTGGGACAGATACCTCTTATTGCGATTTTTCCCGGGTGACTCTTGGTTATTTTTATTACGAATAACAATTTTGTCGTACTTCAATATTGCGTTTTCTCCAGAGTCTCTGATTCGCTTTAGCTCCTCTTGAAGTTCTCTACGTTTTTTAAGAACTTCCGCGGGAAAGTCATCGTTTATATAAAATCCTGTACCTGCTAGTGTTCTTTTTTTCTTGAGTATTTAAATTTTTCGACTGAAGGTAGAAATCGTTGTCACTACAGGTCTGATTTTTCCGTCCTCTTTTTTACCTATTCTCTTTACCAACTCAATTTCAAATTTTTGACAGGGTATATACATTTTTTTACTAATAATATCAAGTATTTTTGTAATTAGTTCTTCATAGTTGTGCTCTGATTCCTCAACTCCAAATATTATAATATTTTTCTTCTTTATTTGTTTATTTAAAAAATCTATACTTTTTTGTTGCTGTTCTATTTTTTCTTCAAGTACTTTTGTTTTGTTTTCTATTAGGCTAAATTTTTCATCGATGTTCTTATTGATAGATTCTTTTATATTCTCCTCCATTTTCTTCATATCCTTTTTCATTTCTGCTTGAATATTTTGAATTGATTTCAAGACTTCCTCCATTATCTTAATCTTAGAAGTGACCTCTTCTGGTGAAAGTTATAAACTATTTAATTTCTCTATTCGACAACAGATGGCGCTGTTAATATACAAACTGTAGGTGGTAGTTAAATTTTATTTTAGTTAATTCCTTATATTGAAATCATGTAAATACTTTAATTTGAAGCAGTTTTCATATATTCACTATAATTGCTCACCTTCTGTTGTGATTTTTTAATCCTTTTATTGCTTTAAGAAGAACCCGTCTTATTGAATATTCTTCTTTAATCCACTGCAAACACTTAACTAATATTTGTGCTTAGTTAAGCAAGTTCTGGACGTATTCCAATTGTTTTTAATGTAGATTTATTATTTTTTTACTAAAATCACACTAATTTTATGGTCTTTTATCAGTTTTAATATTTTTAATTCGATAAATTTTACGGAGCTGAAGTAAACAATAGCACAGTGCCGCCCTCTAAAAAGGATTACCTTCATAATAAATTTTGTAAGCAGTCCTCATAAATTGTCTACTAATTTAACGTTGACGTCGCCTTTTAATGTTGCTATAATTAAGTTAATTTCAAGTCTGAAGTTATTATGTCTTTCGATCTAAATCAAAATAATTTTAACATTATCTGTGTAAAATAAAAAAACGTCTTGAAATGTATAATTATAAGTTCTAATAAGTTCATCGATTACAACCTTGTTAGTGTAATAAAAATAAACATTTTATTCTGGAGAGATTTATTTTTAAAGAATGACTCATAAGTCATAGTCTGTGTGTGTATGAGTACCTGATGCCAAATACAGAATTAATTCATTAAATCACTTTAGGTGTAGATCACTAAAATTTAAAATTTATATTCTAATCCTAACTATCCTAACTAATATTATAAACGCGAAAGTGAGTTTTTGTTTTTTTATATACAATTTAGTAGGCAAACAGGCATACGGCCCACTTGATAGTAAGTTTGTTTGTTTGTTACGCTTTCAAGCCCCATTACTGCACCAATCATCCTATTGAGAAGGACATAGTATTAGCTAGGACCGAATTACCCATTCGTGTCTAAGATTTGGCACTAATCACGATAAAGATAGGAGCACCGACCCCGCTCCTATCACTGAGATCCAGCCTGAAGCGTACCAATCCCTCGTCCGTGCCTAACTATGTTAATCTACAGTTTCACTTTGAACACATATTAAAATGATCAACATCAATATCATATCATTATCAAATACTAATAAAGGCCATGTTAAATCACTAGAGCACAATATACGTCTACACCACTCGGCGAACCCAAGGAGAAGAGAGCGTTACACTCATACTCACCCCGACACTACTACTGCCAAGAAGGGTTTACCTGTAGTGGGGAGATATCTGTCACGTGATGTTACCGGGCGCTAACAATAGAATACCTTTTATCCCGAGAAAAAGCCGCGGGCAAAAGCCAGAATTATATAATTTCATCTTTGACATAACTAGAGGGTAGGTTTAAAATATTTTTATACAGAAGGTTGACAACATAGCCGAGTTGTATGGTCTTAAAATGGCGGGATGAAAGCTGTAGGTTTCATGGATGATATCGGCATTTTATACTACTAGCTTTTGCCCGCGGCTTCGCCCGCGCGAGATTCCCTTTGAAACAGTGCTTTTTCCCGGAATGAAAAGTACCTATGTCCTTTTCAATAGAACTAGCTATGTGTATGCGAAATTTCAGTAAGATTGGTCCAGTAGATAGGACGTGAAGAGGTAATATACAAACTCACTTTCGCATTTATTAGTTAGGATACATTAATAATTCGATTAATGAAGCTCGATCGATAGCCTATCGCGACATGCGTCACGATCGTGTATGTTTTGTGACGATAAGTGCTGTTTGATTTGCATTCCTCGCCACGGGTTATTTCTACATTGATTCTTCATTTCTAGAAAAGAACGTTAATTATCGGCTGTTATCTCTAGATCAAAAAACCTAACAGAGTTGGTCTTTAAGGTAGTAAGTTAGATAGTAAAGATGATTACGGAGGTAAGACTAGTTGTGTCAATTGTAATTATTTATATGTGCAACATCTAGAACCATGACTTATACCATGGGTTCTGAAGCGTATGCTGAGAAATAGAGAAACGAAGATGATCAATATTACATAAGTGTACTACAAATTGTTCTTTAAAGTAAATATACAGCGACTTGCACAAAATTCCTCTTGGCAAATCCATCAAGTTACATAACAAACTGTACAAAAGATGCTCTGCTTGGACCAAGTTTTAGCGAAAATATAAAGTGCATTCTGGATATCTTTCACGGCTGGCTGAACTTCACAATATGCTGATAGGAGCTGAAAATAAGCGAAATAATTTTCGTTCCGCGGCAAGTAGAAGAAGTCTCTTATAAATCCGACGAAAATGTATGCATAAAAAATATTTTTATTGCTCACATATAAAAAAACTACGCATAAAAACCTACCTCTTGAATCACTCTATCTATTAAAAAAACGCATCAAAATCCGTTGCGTAGTTTTATAGATTTAAACATGCAGAGGAACATAGGGACAGGGAAAGCTACTTTGTTTTATACTATGTAGTGATTGTCCCCGATTGCTCTTACCCGTAATGTGCCTTCCTTTTTTTAATAATCAGGGCAAAATTATTATGCCTAAGCTCATCATAATTTTTTTGCTGTGGAAGTTCCTCAGGGTCTTATCTGTATGAGATCTATTTAGTAACTACTTGAGATACACTTGGACGTCTCAATCATTTTTCATGATGATGGTTAGCACATCGAAGAACTGACGACGAAAAAAATAATAATATTAAAAAATTTGAAAGCTACCGAAAGTCATGATTTTTAAAGGCAAGAACAAATGCAATAACGTCATGAAAACCATTTAGTTAAACTAAAAGCAAAGCTTTCAGGTAAAGTTACTTTAAATGCAATCATGCAAGGTAATTTCGTTAACAGTGACTCTACTGATACTAATCTGACATCGCTTTATGAAACAGAAGTTTTTACTACAAAGATAGAATCAGAAACGCTTTCAGCCCTAAAAAAAGTTTTTACGACGTCGCCTACGCGGCCATATTTGGTTCGGTTTGCGACAGAATTTACATTGTGTATTTCTGTTTTCTTTTCTAGTTTCTAAAACTTTATGTGTTATGGTGCTATGTTGTTGATAAAAAAATTTGGCAGATTGGAAAATTTTACACAATCAATCTTGCTTTAGTGTTCTGTTCACAAGGTGCAAAAGCCTTTCTAATTTGGGTGTGTCTATAGAATAGAAAGAAGCTTATATTTTGATAGATCTTGATATAACCTAAAAAGGTTATTTAGTTTGGCAAAAGAAAAACAAGTTTGTCCTGAAACAGGTACAAATTGCTTTATTTGCTATCTGCTGGTATTGAACCTTTGGCAAAGAAAATGTGCTTATGTGCGCAAACCAGACTCAAATATATATCAAATACAATCAAAAAGTTAAATATCGTGCGCATATTATTATCATAACAATTCAATATTTTAAAACAATTATTAACACCATAGAATATCTTTTAGAATTAAAATTATGCTCACAAAGCTAATTAAATTTAAGTTTCATTATAATTATTTTCATGAAAGAGATCATATTTTGTGTTCGAAATTTCAATAGAATTTTACCTTTGTTCCAAACGCATTAATAGCAGTCCATTATCATATTCGAAGCAATATATTAAAATGATTACTATATTTAATTTATTTTGAACATCTACAAAATAAATATTTCTTACTGCAGTAATAATAAAACATTTTAATAATGTATTTATTAATATCTAAATAATAATAAGGCCAGTTAAGGCGTATTCATACACCAAGAGTTCTGTATCAACAGTTTAGTTAAAGCTTGGAATAAGACAGGATCGGGCTAATATCTATACACTTTATTGAAACAAGAAGATTTTACAGTCATTGAATTTTTATCTTATAAATATGCAGTGCGTTTGTTTGAAAGTTAATATTGATAGAAGCGTTACTTTCATAATTTTGTGACCGTATTCTGTCAGGTTTCCTTACAGTTCAAGCTTGTAAACCCAGGGACTACATGAATATTCCATACAACGATACAAAATGCAAGCCTTGAAATTGTATCGACACGTGTTTGCGCTGCCTTCTTAATAATACATACTGTCGTGTCCTGCTTGTTTACAGATTAAAATAGATATGCACATTGTATAGACTAAGTCCAGGTTTAGCTCAAAGGTTAATTAACTTGACACCTTATTAACATTTTTTATTATTATTTGTATGTCTTTTGTAATTATTAGGTCACAATTTTCTTCCGCTTGTTTTTAAGTATCATTATTACATATCTTAATGATCTGATATTATCATTCTTTTCTTCACGAGATATGATATTGGTATTAAGAGTACAATGAAATACTATTACAAACAAGGCTGTCTAAATTTTGACAAATTAAACTGATAAAAGTAATATTTTTAATTAAAAAGCAGAAAATTTGACTTTATGTGAAATTATTTTAAATGAAAAGTTAAAGCTAATAAAATGAAACCCTTTACCAATGAAGTTTATTATTTTGAGACAACAAGTAGAGTTTATTTAAAGTGATCCTGACGGAGACTAAACATGCATATCATTAACGAGACTAAAGACGCATATGGCCTTGTGATCCATTCAGTAAATAAATTTAGAGTTATTACTAATGGGTACAGAAAGCGAGGAAGGCCTAATATTAGATGGTCAGACGAACTACAGGCTTTCGATAAAAACTGGCGAGAAAATGCCATGGATAAGGATACATGGAAGGTTAGTGGGGAAGCTTTTACTCAGCAGTATGACATAAAAAATAGAGTATATACAAGTCGTTCAAATCCCAACGGCTATCCTACATTATCGTTAAAGATCTTACAAAACATCTAATAACCTAATAACGCAACGTTCTAATAACAGAAAATTCTTTCCATGAATTCTATACAATGTTGAGTATGAACATTAATTAAATAGGTAACGTCATATTATATCCCAACTTCTTTGTTTCCTAATGGACTCTCAGAGCTGTTTGTTCCAGCAGTTATTTGATATCATACAATAACTGCGTCATAATGACTTTATAAGGATTTTCTTCAGTAGAAATTCTTTGAAGGAAGTTGAATATTCCGATCTTAATTCATGTCTTGATGTTCTCTGGTTTAAAATTATTTATCACTGCTTAAGTCAAGTTCTTTTAAGACATTAAATATTATTATAATACAAAGATTTAAGTTTTTTAATTCCAAGGCAAAAATATATTGTTAATTTATATTATATCTAATATTCTTTTTATATGTCTGTTGCAGATATAATCATTTTGTATTAACAGCTAAGTTAAACACTTTTAATAATGAAATATTTGTTTTATTGACACTTCTATAAGTTATCATTTTTGTGAAGATAAGCATAAAGCATTGAAATTATTCTGCGATTTGTAACATTCTAGAATGATTGTCCAATTTCCAATTTTTGAATTACAAGTTAACGATAAACTAGTCATATTCTTTGCTATGGGAAAATCCTGTTTAATAAAATGGTGGAATTTCACGAATTAATAATAAATGATGATTTTGCCGATAAAATAGCGGTAAAAACTGGATACTTACTCAAATAAAAAGTACAGATTTTCACCTCAACTCTCCCAAGTCCTCAACCCACCTAACTAAAATAGATCATGATAATAACCAGCATCTGTTAACGGTTACGGATAGCCCAAATTGATCGGCTAATATTTGATCAAGCCATTGATAAATGATGGGTCACCTACAGGGTCGGTAATAGACATGCTCTATATAATAGATTAGGGGCCTTTTGTAGTTGATAGGTCATTGTTTGCTGATAGATAACAGTTGGGATCTCAAATATGATGGAGTTTTGGTTTGAGTAGAAGTTTCAATGGTTTGATACATTGTGAAGTTATTGTTTGAATTATACAACAAATATTTATATATGAAATAACTTAGGTTTAAAGAAACTTACACTTTAGAGGACAAGCTATTGTTCTCTTAAGTGTAAGTAAGCTACGTGGCCTCTGTTCGGGCCTTAACTTTGGACTTAAGCAAAACTATATAGTGTACTGTAACTAAAATATATATTAGAAATATAAAAAGAGAAAAATCTACAAAGCCGGTAATTTTAATCGTAAGACGAACGGTTGAGCAAGTGTCAGTCCGTAGATTATGACAGACTCGTAGTGTTCTTAACCGTGTCGTCGTTTAGGGTTGCTCGTTGACGTTAGACGCGCGAACAGCCTTCACATCACGTCGGTCTCCTTAGGACGAGACTGTACCATTAGTAGGAAAAACTCATGCATGTAGCTTGTCCGCTGAGCTGATGGATGGTCCGAATGTAAGTTCCTCACGCGGTCTTTTCACGGCATTTTACATATCCAAAGCATTGTGTTATATTACGTGGTGCTGCTTGTACCGCTAGGTGTTGCCGTTCTGTGTTTACAACATTGTTCTATTAACATAAGCAGCATTTTTATCTCCAAAAGTTAAACTGTTAGTACTATTATCTGTTCTATGGTTAAACTAAGGTTTGGCATTCAGATAGGATAGGTAGTATAGTCAGTAGTTAGTACCTTAGTTACGTTGACAGCTTGTATGTTTTTTTTTTTTTTTTTATGATGAATTTCTTTCTTTAGTCCTATACTATGTAAACTGTTAGTTAAAACTTTAAGTTGTCGTAGTTTAGTATTTCATCCACCGGTAAAAAGATAAAGTTTGATACAAAGAGCTTATGTAATCTAAATCTATTACTATGAATGAAATTAGGTTTTAAAAAAAATTACCCAAAAAACATACAAAATCACATTAATTATCTTGATAGAAAAAGATTTCAATGTGCGCACTTAACCTTGGTGAAAATAATTTCCCTTGTAGGCAGAAACATGTTTTCATTAGACAGCAAACATGAAGGTTCAAGACTCATTAGTCGACGTCCTCGGGGTAATGATAAGTCATTGCCTCGTTCAATTTTCCTTGTTCATACAAATCCTGGGTAATTTATTTTTGGAATCCATTTCTGTGCTTTCATTTTTAATTTTTTATAAAAGTAAAAAAAAATCGAGCTTGTTTAGTTTTTGCTACCTCTTGCTAGAATTTTACCAGCATTTGAAAAATATATAGATTTAAAGTCAGGGTGTCCACCGATGGTCCTAAAAATTAATATGATATTTTCAAATGTTTTGATTGATCTTAGAAAATCATCGGAAATGTATAAGAAAGTATAGTAAAATGATAAAGATCAAAGAAAAAGAAGGAGCAGCATAGACACAGTTACACCTGTCTTTTGCATCAAGGGTAAAAACAGCAACGCATCAACCCAAACCAAGCAGTCATCAAACTTTCACCTACCGATCCATATTACCTTTTTTGCAAACGAGCCATCTTCTTGAAATGCGCACTGTCCATTACCGTTTAAGTGGTCATCTAAAACCTTTACTTCTACACGTGCGCGCAATGGAACCAATAAAAGTTAATGTTTTGTAGTTAATACTAGTGTATTCATATTATATAATACTAGCTTTCGCCCGCATGAATTTTCCTCGGGAACAGTGCTAGAAAGGTACCCTATGTCCTTCTCAACACTTCTAGCTATGTGTATGCGAAATTTCAGTATTACATTTGAAACTCAACATTGGATAACTTTAAATGGAAATGTCATTCTTCATAATCGCAATATGAAGTTAGCTGTTGAACCTAAGCATTATATTTATAGCACTCAGTTGATGTCACCTGCTTACATAATTAAGTACACAGCATTTTGCTTTGATGTTCATTGCGTGTGTGAAATTAACTTTTCATAACCCAGTTAGTTTTACGTTTATTGAAGGTATTATTTTAATAATTATCTCATCGTTTTTCCAGTCATATGAAGCTTAGAGGCTTTTGTATTTGTTATATTATTTGATTTCATCTCTATGTATACTTAAAATGAGAATACCCAAATTCTTGTTATTGTTTGATAAAAAATGAGATTCTGCTTTATATTTGTAATAAAAAGTATAAACGGACATCTGTCTGTCGTTAATTCTTCTAGTGCATCATTTCTCTACTCCTTTACTCGCCTTTCACGGTATTCAGTAAATAATTATACATTTTTGAGCCAAAAAAACACACAGCTGCCATCATCATCAACATCAATCAATCAATCGACACCTTGGTGTCAGTATTCTTTGAAACCTCTCGGTCTCTAATTAGTTTTTTTAATTGTGTGTTACAATTTTTAACATGGCTTTATGAAAACTTTAATAAACGACTGTTCATAAAATGTGATCTTTTGAATTCTATAGCAAAACAAAAAAATTGTAACACTTATTAATCATAAGCCATATCCTTATTCAGCTTTGGGACATATATGTATGATTAATTTTTCAGATACATTAGGGTTAAAAGATTATTCAGCGTAAAAGTTAGACCCTTTCCAAGAAACTTCTATTCAGGCTTGTCAAGTTGAGAAATTTTGCAGAGTAATGCACTCTCTCTTTGCAAAAACGGGTCAACATAAAACAGTAGGGTTGCCGTACTCGCCGTTAAGTGAAAAATATCGGTCAAGTAGAAACGGCTACTTTAGCTTTCGTATTATAGATGACTTATTGGACTCTTTTGTTCACAAAAAGAGATTTCCAATATTGATTTTAAGGAAAACTTTAAAGATACTTGCAGATGCAGACAATTCACCAAGATTAGAGTCATCTGGCTCTGGTTTTTATCAAAATCTGTGCTGTCAATCACCACAGATTTTCATAAAAACCAGAGCTTTGAGTTTCTGGCGATTCATTGGTATAAGGTGATTGGAATAATAATAGCACCCTGCTCGCAGAATGTATCAAACTACTCAAAGAAATATGACATGTGCGCTTGTCGTCCCCGGTTAAATTAATACTCTTAGGAAAAAAAAATTAAATGTAAGATCAAGAAAAAGAACATTTGCTTTTTAAGTAGGAAAAAACGTACATCTTGAAATTGCCTAATCTAATCGTTAGTGCGGCATGTATCGTCTTGCAAGTACAAAATCCTTGATAAGGGTCGACATTTTCGAATTGCAAGAAGCAGGAGAAAATTTTATTCTATTATGTTCACCGGGTTATTTTGCTATTTTTTGGACTTATGTTTTATTTTCTAGCATTATATAAAATTCCGAGATTGTAATGTGGGAAAATGGAATCTGGAAATTGCCAGCTAATGGATTTTATGTGAAAGCGAGGACAATTTAGGTAGCAAATTTTATCAAAAATGCTTTTTAGAAAATTTCGCATTTCAAAATGAAAATAATAATAAGCTGGTAATGAACCGCAAATGTAGATTTTTATATGATATAATGCGCTAATTTATATGAATTTTATCACTTAAAATTTAGTTAAAAAAATACAGTTGTTCATAAACTGAACACAAAGTTAAGAAAATAAGAAAATATGTAACTTAATGTAATAAATGATTGAAACTTAATTTAAATAATGATTGACGTCAATAAGTGATAAGAATGTCCTATATTGAGAATAAACAATTTTAATTTATACTGTAATAGAAAATTAAAATACACACTTTATCATCAGACAGAAGCATAATATTTGTATACACACAAACAGGCACGCGTCCAAACTGATGGGATGCGGTCACCGCAGCCCATGGACGCCTACAACATGCAGGGGTGCTTTGCCCACCACTAATCATCATTTCGTAATTCGTATGGCATTTATCTTGTGTGGATTAAATATCTACATTCCATCCATAATATAAGAGCGACGATTTAAAAAATGTGCCTAAGTGACAACAAATATTGGAATATAGAAATAATAAATTTTAAAAATTTGTTTAAGCCACAACAAATTAATGCAATATACAAATGCGATTTTACACCAGTTCACTCATTCAAAGAAGTTGATAATATAAAAATAATAATAAATCTATGGGAAATTTTTACATAGCATTATAATTGTGCCGAGCGAACTGGAAATTTCATTCGGAAACCCATTATATATTTTTAATGCGATTTCAGCGCTCTAGGGAATAAACTCAATCGACGGTTATATGACGCGTGAAGCTTGAGCTATATGATAACTGTTACCTTAGAGCTTAAAAAGGTAGTCATTTTTATGTTATGTAAGGTTCCAGCCATATAAAACTTAAAAACAGGCACTCCTTGTCTTTAAAATATCGACTAATAAACAGCGGTCTATTTTTCTCCATTGAAATCTTACAATATGTGATTAGAAACATAATTACCATCATGAAACTATTTGGATTTAAATTCTTCCAAAACCACCCAAAAATGAATACATTTTAAATTACTGTTGTAGTAATAGGTATGTGTAACAAGAAAAATCTTTTAAAAATCTACCTATCATATTTTATTGTAGTAATTGGGTAAAGATACGACCGGCTTCTGTTTTTTTTTTAAATCACAAATCATTATTTAAGCGTGCATTGTTACAATTAAAAGTTTACTTATTTATTATTATTTTGTTTATATTGTAATGACGTTTCATCTGTTTATTTTGACCATGACTGTCAATCCTGTGTAAATTGTATTCTTTCTAAATACTCTTCTTCATTAGCACAAAATGTATTGGCAACAAAATCTTTACGACTGATATTAACTTTATTACGATTTCAGTCTAGCGTGGCCTTCAATAAAACTTGGATTAAATTTTATGGCTCCAAAATGGCGTTAGGCCTGCTTTGACGACAATTTCTGTTTTAAGATTTGAACGCGTAAAATTTTGACGTATTTAAAGAACAGATAATGAATTTTTATAAGTTATAAGTACTTCGGAAAATCAAAAGAAAATATCTATTCATAGCCTAACTTTAAATAATTAACTGCGAAATGATTACTATTTTTTACAAATAAATTTTACTTTGTAAAATCATCGTTCATTGCGTTAAGTTAAATTAAAATTTTGCGAGTTATACACCCGTCAAACCAAAGACAAGTAATACATCAAAATGACAGTACTAGGTAACTGGCGGGGATTATGGCAAATCGGAATCCCTTTGTGAGGATTACCATTCACAATCCTATTCGATTAAAATTGATACGTTAGGCATTTTATTGGTCTTTTTTGGATTCGACAAATGTAATAAAATTAATATGATTTCAACATAAAAAATAAATGGATTTTTATTTAAAAACAATTCGTTGTTTTTCTGGATGATATGTTTATTTGATAACGGTGTTTATCAATATCGAAAACACTTTGACCGGGCCGCAAAATACCTTGCTGTTTGTAGAGATCGCCTAAAAGACTAAGAGTAGTGGTCAGCGGATATCAGAAATTGCGAAGGAAGTGGGAATTTTCTGGTAGCGACATTGTGTCAATAAGACAGGTTTCAAAGTTATTGAGCATTTGCTGTCCTGTCCCGTTTCTACTGCATCATCGCATTCTCTTCTGTAGATGACTTTACCCGACTGCAGAGGTAAATATGAAGGCAGTTAAGATAGCCTCTTTCTGGGATAACCAACTTTGGTGGTCATTTTTATTTACACGAAAATTAGACTAACTGGTCAAGTTCGGTCAAGCCCGTAAAACTTAGACACGCTTAAATTGTTCGCTGTCTAATTATATCACACATTTAATAATTTAACTGAAACATGTATACGTATAAATAATTGAAATAAATAATTTAAAAGTAGACCATATCGCACTACAATTTATTACAGGTTACTAGACGACATGTTATTTTACAGGCAGGTTATTTAGCAGGTACATTCTGTAGTTTAAATTTAAAATCAAATAAACTATATCATTTCCTGAAAGTGATTTGAAAAAGTGATTTTTATAAATCACCTTTGATTTTAAAGCCAGTTGCAGCTATTTTAAAGTAAATTAAACGTATCTATGGATTTTAAAACCTATTCAAATAATTGACGATAATAGTTGGGTGAAGACGTCTTCAAGTCTGGATAAGACTATCGTCAAACAATGTCTAGCCATCATATTAATTCTGAACCCATATCAATCAAACTTTGGCAAATGTATTTTAGATCTTTGATTTCACCTTTAAATTTTATACAAGGTTATATGGATCACTGAACAAGAATTGTGATAAGGCAAACAAACATATTAGCCATTTATATATGCGTATTATTTATATAACCAAGTGCGATAAAGTAAAAAATAAGGGTTATGTCTTTTACCTCAACAACTGTTAACAAAGTACGACAAGAACAAAATGTATGGGTTTGACATAAGATTGACCACGTGATTTACCGCAGCTTATATAAATCACATACATTTTGTTCTTGTTGGCATTCGTCGACGTTTTAAAATTGTGGCTTTGGCTACGTTCCCTGAACTCTCCGTACTTTTATACACTTTAGGACTTTAGACAGGCTAGCAGTGCAGCTGAAGTAACTACTTATTGTCCAAACAATTGCTAGTTCGGCCTTATATCGAGATATCTGTCATTTAACCGCCATGATTGAGTCGGTAGTAAAACGTCGACACACTATGCCAAACTTACGCCATTTCCATACCAGATCATAGTTTTTGAGAGCATATTATGCTTCGCTTCGAATTTATGGGTTGGACGTGATCTCTTTCGTTATTCACTTGGACCTGTGAATATTTTATGGAAGGGGGAGGGTTAAAAGCTGTCTATTTTAAGTGTTCAAACGGGTAGCATGTGTTTTAAATGGCTGTCTTCAGTCTTAACAATTTTGTTCGGAAATCATACATGGATGCATTTATCAAATTAATATTCAGAATTTAAGACGAGATTCTTGGTTCATAAATTTCAATCAAATCAAAACAAATTTTGTTATTGTTCATTTTACAGATGAAGGTAATTATAAAATATGTATGTTTGTCTAAAGACGTACTTTTGACTCATTTGTGTACCTGGGTAGGTACTATCTATAAAATGTATTTTTTTTTTTTGGAAAATAGTCTTAATAAAAAAAAGTCATCATAGTTTAGGGCATAATTAAATGACGATTACTTGTACCTTTTTCCATTTATCGTAGTTGCATAAAAAAATACATCAACGACAACCTAAAATAAATCGTGGAATATTCCTTTTTCTCTACTAATGCTTCCGAGGACATTGTCAAAAAATCTAAGTGCGGCTCCATTATGAAGGAACTTTTTCCCATAGCAGACGTAGCAAGAAATAAAATCAATGGCGAAACGGCACTCAATGGATGACCAACGGTTTTTGTCCTCGAGCTCGACTTTTCTGGCGTTTGATTGGCGTAAGCTAATGACTCTACTCTCGGTGGCAACTTGTGAAATGTCTGTACTTTATTTGGGAGAATATCCGTCGCTTTTAACCTACTACCAGAGAAGGGTTTTAGTTATCTATTATTAAAAACATTTTTCTTGTCTGTGAAGTGATTTCCATGTCTCTTTGTATTTAGCCATTCGTTTTACATACCTTTACGAATATTATCCAAAAAGGACCAATTTAAGGGTTATTTTAAATATTTATAGTGAGAAAAGTTCCAAAAATAAAAATTTGATGCTTACTTAATATTGGTGCAAAGATATGCTTCAACTTTACTCTTCTTTTGTCCTTGTCACATTCCATGTGGTATATGACTTAGAAGCCTGAAGTCTGCTAAAACGCGACATTTTACTCTTATAAGATCTAAGAGAATTACATTATTTTATGGTCGGCCACCTCTATGTATTCAACTGTGTGCTCTTCTTAGTGTTTATTTTAATGGAATCTGCCACTAGTCCAACTAAATCCTCAGACTTTACCCATAGCCACATTTTACTCAAAAAAAAAAATCAATCCCTATACAATATAAAAATTAATGATCAGTTTTTGTAATCCAATCGCAGAGCTGGATAAGCTTTTCCCTCGTTAATTTAAATTAAGTACAACCCTTTTTAGACGTATAAATAATCATTGAATTTGTATATTATATCATAAAGGAGGTCATTTTTTTGCGCCGACCTTTTGTTCCATTCAAAATCCTCTGCTCGTAACTCCATTTGTTTTGTTTGGCGTGGTTTTAGCGTGTTTCAACGTTATTTTTGTCTAAACTAAAAGAAAATTGTAAATGGTTATGAAAATTTTATGATGCCGTGGTTTTCACAGTTCTATTTGTTTAAATGTGAAATGTTCTTTGAATACCTCAAAAGTAGGTTCATTTTCTTCTACTAGTTTTTTTTCTCTTACAAAGAAGACATTTTGTATTATTAATTTGCCTTTGTAACTATAGCATATATCCAATCTGGATTTTTAACTTTATAATATACATCGTACCTACTTAATAAAAAACTAATACTACCATTTGTTAACTGTATTATGAATGCGAATGTTTAATATTTGTAAGTTTGGATGCTTTTTATGTTGCGTCAAAAGTCAAGCGTATTTTCATGAAATCACTATCACTACATAGTATAAAACAAAGTCTCTGTCTCTATGTCCCTTTGAATGCTCAAATCTTTAAAACTACGCAACGGATTTTGATGCGATTTTTTAAATAGATAGAGTGATTCAAGAGGAAGGTTTTCATGTCCATGCGAAGTTGGGGCGGGTCGCTAGTTTTGTAAAGATTAATTCCGAAAATTAAGTCAGGATTTTTTATTAGTCTCCTTTTGCCTCAATGATAATTGCAAGGAAACATAGACTGTTCTGTAGAGCCACAAGCAGCTAAAAAAAAGCAAAAGTAATGTAAAAACCTAAACCAAAACCTTGTAATAATAAGAATAGTAGGACGATCACCAACATTCAGCAAAATATTTTAATATAGCTGATTGGACGTCTTTATTTCCCCATCAATATTCCTCTAGGCCCTAATGGTACCTTTATTGATTTATTACAAGCGTTCGCAACGAATATCGAATAAGCCATTTGTCATCTTTTTTAACGTCTCAGAGGATTGAGTGTTCCCATTTTAGATAAGATCGATGTAAAAGATGCTCGAACGAGTATGTCTGTTCGAGTCGTTTGCAATTTTCGTGGTTCATGTACGACTTCGTCATTTCAGTTCGATGTCTCGTCCAGATGAGTTTTTCTTTCGATTGCAATCGATTTTGGTTTTTCGAAGTTTTTCTTAAAAAAAACAAGTTTGGTTCGTGATTTATCGCTGAGAACAGAACCTATCCACCAAACAGCATTATGCAACTAATACATTTTTTGATTGTGTGCATCTGTATTCCGTTTTTTAAATGGTCAAATATTGTTCTCGGTTATTATTATTTTTTAATATTTCAGACGTAACCTTTAAAATGCTACATAAATATATTAGGTTAGGATGCTTCAGATTTAGTTATCGATTCGAATATTTTCAACTTTAATTTTCTTCCTATATCAATGTGGTATAAAAGACCTTAAAACAAATTAAAAAAAAATACAAATTCAAATTACCAGCAACCAGCGAAATCCGAGCTGCAAGATTCATAAAAGAAATTCAAAACTTCACAAACTCTGGTCTGATAATTCAACTTTTTGAAGCAGTAATTAGGGCAATTGGCATCGGCCGAACTTGGCTAGTTGCACAATAGGGTGAATGCTAAATTGTTGATTTAGTATTCATATACAAGAATGACATCGAGATCCATAGATCAAGGACAAAAACTACTACTGTTTACTTTAATCTGGGAGTACTCTAGCAAAAGCTTTAAATTAAAAAAGGAGCATAATTACTTTATATAATTGAAACGTATTTTTACATGAACTTTGAATATTATGTAGACGACATGATTGTTAATAATATAAGCACATAACTAATAAAAAACTTAATTACTGAACAACGGCTTACATTTATTACTTACGTATTCATTCATTCATTTACTTTTGCTAATAGAATTTAAAATTGCAGATTGTTATTTTTCTTTTATTAATCGTTAATGTCTTTTGTTGCAGGTATCACAACAGATTAGCAAGACGCACATCAAATATGAGGAATCAACTAAAAGCGCCAGAAAAAATGGCGTAATAGGTAGCTCCATGAAATTAATTTCAAATACATCAAACAAAGAATAAAGAAATGGGTCCACAAAGGTGATATTCACAGAAAATGGCCTACAACAGACTGCCGCTACACCTCTGCAACTCAATAAAACAGTACTGTATAAAGAAAAATAACTTAAACAATATCTTACTTTTGAAAGAAAAGATTAGCTGGAAAAAATTACATTTAAACATAATAGAGCAAATAAAACTAATTTTACTGCTTATTTTATTATTGAGTCATAATTCAGAGGGAAATAGCTTTGGAACCGGCAGAAATTCTATGTTAAGAACCAGAATAATAGGCACGAGGTACGGGAAATTGCAAGGGGTGATATTACCAATGGATCAACATAAGTATTTGAAACCAGTGGAGGCTTATCTTGGAGTTCCTTATGCGACACCACCAACAGGATCCAACAGGTATTCGAAATTTGCTATAAGCTCGATTTGATTCATATTTTCTGTACATTTGAAATTGCTCCTAAAATATATTCTGATATTAACTCGCAGATTATCCTCGTTTCAACAACATTGAACTGTTAATATTTTTCTTTGTGAGGAACTGAAATAGACATTGTATATTTTATATTACTCTCACCATTGAAGAGCATTTTGCTTTCATTTCATTTTGTAAACGTGTTTCTTTCCTACTTTGCTGTTTGAAATTGTATTTATAGGAGAGTTCTGTGACCTATTGTTTTCATTTTATTCTGTAATAAAATATGCTTGAAAATAAATAATATTAAAAGCGAGCAGGAAAGGAGTATCAAAGGAACATTGCTAATAAATTGAACTAAGTAGAAACTTAATTTCTCTACCGACTTCACTTAGGAAAGTAAAATAGCTGTATAACGCCGTAATAAACATGATACAAGTGGCTCAATTTTGAATGCTTAATAATATAAAAACTGGCCATCTAATTGCAAAGAAGAATGAGAAAGTAGGATAAAGAAAAATATAATAATATTAGCAAGTCGATGTAATTTTTTTCGTAAAGTTTTACCACATAATAAATTGTATTGAAAATATCCGACTGCGCAGATTGTCATTTTTTTTTTGATATTTTCGAAGGTTTGCTCCAACCCGTGCTCCTGCACCCTGGGATGACGTAAAAACTGTAGATCAGATGGGTCCAGTCTGTCCTCAAAGATTGCCAGATGTGTCGAATGAAACTCTTGCACTGGAGAGGATGCCTAAAGGCAGGCTGGAGTATTTGAGAAGGTTACTACCAAGATTGAAGAATCAGAGTGAAGACTGCTTGTACATGAATATTTATACGCCAGTCCAAGGTAAGTAATTTTTTGATAATATTTTCAAATGGTATTAAACATTAAAACTATAATATTGTCCACCCAAAACCATTACGAGAGGAGAGAATCGAGATAGGCGGTCGACCTACTGGCATTACTGATTGAAACAGGTACATCTGAAGTTCAATAGTTAAGAAGTGTGCCTAATTATCCGGAGGTCAATGGTTCCAATTCCATGTAAATCGTATTTTCGACGTTGATAACTCTTATATAGGCAATATCTAGGCCAGTTTAACGTTGCAATAAAAAATCAATTGATTGTCTGATAATAAAAATTATGCTCTCAATTTTCGACGTCATCACATCTATCGTCAAAGAAACCAAGAACAAATGAAACTAAAATCAGGACGTACCATGTCATTAGAAATAACAAACCACTTAATAAACAAGTAATAAAGATACCGAGTTTCATCAAGGTAAGTGTGTGATAACTAGGGATTACATCTTCAACAATGTTTTTCTCTCTCCAATCTATAGAAACATTTCAATTGCGATTTATGTGTGAGTATTTTGTAGACCAAGGTAGATCTCGTTACTCTTACAATTTGTCATTAAATATATTATTTGCAGTCTAATGGTAGTCGCCATAATTTTTAAACGCGAAATCCTAACCTTTAAAAACCTTTGCAACATTTTGAGTGTAAGAACATTTATTTGTTCAACGTCATCAATTCCTTTTCGATTTACCTTTATTTTGCAATGTACGGATTCTTATAAATCTCTTTCCACTTTATGCACCTGTGTATCATGGTTCAATGAATCCGACAGAAAGAAATGCTTAGCTCGTGTCGACTTTTTTCCATAAACGATACTAATAAATTGCTTGTATTATGTTTGACAAGTCATTGGTTTTATGGTGAATGATGTAGACATTTTTTTGGATACATATTGAAATCTAAAAAATAATGCCTTTATTAATAATGCACGAGCCCAGTTTACGCTAATGCCTTCAAAAACAAATAAATAATTCATGGCAAAAAAACTTCAATCGATTTAGGGCGCGAATGAGACATGTTGGTCTATTATCATCAATCGGCTTTTATAAATAAAATTCTCAATTCCATTCAACAAGCACCTAGTGAAACACCAGATCATCGAACTAACATTACCCATCACTAATAACACATCAAACGATTTTGGTACATAAATTCAACTATAATCACTTTCCTAGAAAAAACTAAGTACAGTGGGCTTCAGAAAATTCCACCATTTCGAACGTGGTATAGGTATTTGAATTTTATTAACCAGTTTACATTTGCAATCATATTCATGCAAGTTTAGTGTAGAGAGAACACTGTAAGAGCTCATATTGTTTGAATTCTACACCGCTTACGTAAGACAGTAAAATGGAGACGTAATGGCATCTTTGGAATTGAATCGAAGGAAAATTTTAAAATAATATATATTTCCTATGAAATATGTGGATATAATAACGAAGAAGTACTATGACATTAGGAGACAATATATCTTGAAGACTTATAACAGCTATGATGACAGCCTAAAATAATTATTGATTCGTTTCGGGTTCGAATACCACGGGAAGCATTCTTTGTTTAGTTGTTTCCAATTTGCTTTAGACATTGCAGGTTTAAATCACCTGATTGTCTGAGAATAAAGATGTGCTTCGGAAGGCACGGTCGGCTGCCATCATGTAGTCATTAAAAAGGATCTATGTCCGAGGCCTAACGGCGGTTTCAAAGTACTGTGACACCAAGCTGTACATGGTCGATTGAGCTTATAACCCACATGAGATTGTGATGTTCAATGAATAATTTCTTGAAATATTATGTCAGAAGGATGCTTAAAATTAACCAAAATCCTTCCGAAATCATAAAAAAATGAGTTTAATAAAACTTTGTTATCTTCCATTAGGAAGAAAGAATTCTGCAATATTAAAAATATTATATTGCAATAATAAAAAGTTGCTGTTCTATAAGTCAATAATACAAAAATTGGCACTCAATGCTAAAACCATTCTTTAGCAATCAAAAGACAAAACAGTTGTGCTGGGCAGAAAGTTTAATTGGAAACGAGCAATAAATCTTAATTAAAGTCATAGAATTTAGAATTACAAAAAGATATTTCAAATATATTCAGAATTACAAAAAGACCTTACAAGAAGTTATTTCAAAATCTGTCATCATGTCAATATACGATTCCATAGAATTTTGAAAATGGAATGTAAAATCACTAGCTTTAGTTTATGTTTAATTTTCAACCAGTCACACTTCACTTGAAACCCGCCATTCAAAGCTGTGGTATTAAAAACCGAACCAAAACGCATGAATTATACTGTAATACTCCACAATCCCATTTCTCACTGCAGATTTTTAATATTTCATGTCAATAGCGTCTTTTGAGAGAAATCTCCGCCTCGGAAATCTTTAACTCTGCCTTCAGAGGCGAAAATTTTAATCATAGTCTACAATAGGTTCCTGAGATAGTGCTTGATAGTTATTCTTTGTGATTTCAACAAAAGATACAAACATTGTTATGTTAGTTTTAGGACAAGACTATTGTATTTTATACTTGAACTAACTTTCGCCCGCGGATTCTCCAACGTGAGATTCCCTCGGGAACAGTGCTTTATCCTGGGATGAAAGGTACCCTATGTTCTTCTCAATACTCCTAGCTATGTGTATCTATGCGAAATTTCAGGAAGATTGGTTCAGAAGATAGTACGTGAAGAGGTAACAAACAAACAAATATACAAACTCACTTTCGCATTTATAATATTAGATGGATTACTGCAACGACACGACAACCCAACGTAGATTCTGGCCTCCGACACAAAAGTTATTAAACAAATTATTTTTTAATATGCTTTATTCATCTGTTTATGTGTTAACTTAGGCTGTGGTAAAATGACGACCTGTCTGGCGTAATGGTTAACATGCCTGCCCAGGAGATCCCGGGTTCGATCCTCCGTCAGGTCAAGATAAAAAAATAGTATTTTTGTGATTGGCCTGGGTTTTGAATGTATATATATATATGTATTTTTTATAAAATATATAGTATCGTTGAACTAGTATCCCATAACACAAGTTTCGAACTTGCTTTGGGGCTAACTCAATCTGTGTGATTTGTTCCTAAATATATTTAATAATTTAAAGGTATTTATTAAATATAGTATTTTTCTATGAAACTAGTAAACGACTATTTTTTTTTAGTCTGTAGATGTCCTGGATTTTTCATGAAAAATCAAGAAACTGGCATTACGGAACCCTTATTTCGCGAATTTGATTTACGTTTGACCAGTATATTTTATATCGTAGAAATGGTTAATTAATTTCGCTTAGACTTTAATTAAATGGCACAAAATCAATCAAACGTCCTATTGGCTGACGAATTTCATGTTTATTCATATTCCGTTTTGATATTTTAATTACAAAGCTATTTTCAGTCTTGAAATAATGGAATATATTTTTTTTTAATACGAAATTAATTAATTATAAAATATATATATATAATGGAAAAAGTATATCAAGAATTGAGTAAATTTTCAATTCCAATTTATTTATTGCATTTCATATTGTTTGTTTTGGGGCTTTAGTCTATAGATATCGTATTTTAGTAAACAAGGGGCCAAATTGCAGACAGTGACTTTTGTATATGTATATCTATAGTTAGTACTTTCTTTATTCTTTATATTCATGCATACATTTGATGGAAAAAAATACATGGACCCTTGTGGGGTGTTGCGAAGTCAATAGTGTAGTCTTGTGGGGGCACACAAATATAAAATATTGCATTTTCATGTCATAAAAAAATCAAAGAACTGTTATTGTTAAAGAACTGTTATTGTACAATATGAAATGCAATAAATAAATTGGAATTGAAAATTTACTCAATTCTTGATATACTTTTTCCAAGACGAAGTCGTAGTCACCAATCACCTCAATCCCTAGAAATATGAAAATCAAGCAGTCCATAAGTAGTAAAAATACAGGGAGTTTTCTCATTGAGACTATTACATACATAACTCTATTTAAAAATTAATGACACGTGCGCCCTTCTCCCTTTTGACGGCAGTACGAGTTAATAATTAATTATATTATACTAGCAGTCCGCCCCGGCTTCGCCCGTGGTACATACATAGTTTATGTCACTCTGGGTGAATTTAGCTTTCCAATTATGAAAGAATGTTTAAAATCGGCATAGTAGTTTTTTGAGTTTATTCATTACAAACATACATACAAAAATACAAATCTATTATATATATTAGCATAGTACTATTAAGTATTCTGTTGTATTAGTATAGATACTATATAGTTCCTTTTTGGGGAATAACCAGGAAATAACTGAGTCTTCGCATCTTAGCGGGTCCTGGGCCCCTTATCTTTATGGCTTGAGAAACTGGATACAAGCGGGATAAAGCTTAGATGACGATAACAAAAGAGAGCGAAAAAGAGAGAGAGAGATGGACTACTTTTTCAACACTGAGCTTACTTTACTAAGTTACAATATTGACTGTTTACACTAAAACCATTTCCTTCAGTACAAAGTTACGACGTTATAAAGCTTAAACTGAAGCAATTTTCTTAGAAACTCAATCTATAGCTGTTAAAAGTTTTATGAACTTTAATGATGAAGGGGAATAGAAAAGTCTTTTCGCTATTGTTTGGTACAGTAAGACGTTGTAATGACAATGATTTGACAAACAATGTGATCAGTGGGTCTAGAAACGCCACTTTGAGCAATTCATCGAATCGAATTCATATTACGAAATCCTTAGCAATTCTAAATCGATTCGATGAATCGCTCAAAGTGGCGTTTTTAGACCCCCAGAAATCCTTTTAAGAATTTCCTATACTATTAAATTGTAAATAATTTTTTAAAATTGTACATATATCACTATCACTAAGTACATAATATAAAACAAAGTCACTTTCTCTGTCCCTATATCCCTATCCTTAAATCTTTTAAACTACACAACGGTTTTTGATGCGGTTTTTTTTAATAGATATAGTGATTCAAGATAAAGCTTTTTATGCTCACGCAGAGCCGGGGCGGGTCGCTAGTATATATATATATATACATTTATTTATTTGTACTCGCTTTTTCTAAAATGGCTCTAATGGTTAGTTTGAAATTTCAAACATACGTTCTTATATAGTCAAAAAGATAATTAAGCTAGGTTCCATGTCTGAGAAAATTCATTTTATCCATATTTTCACACAAAAAGATTTTCTGTATAAAACGAGCGAAGTTCGGTCGCCAAGGTTTTTATGCCCATGCGAAGCGGGGCGGGTCGCTAGTAATTTATAAATTAATGATTTTGTTACATGAGATATATGAATACTTATACAATGCCAGTAGAATTTTACAACCCCATATAAAGCCATATATTTGGAATCGTTCAGTAAACATTGTTTTGTTTTTTTATCTATGTTTCGCATGACAGGCCGCGCACGCTAGATAAAATCCGTCCTTTGGAATCATGCCAACAAAAATGAATTACGATTCTCTCATTGAATATGCTCGTATTGTTTTAGAATTTCAGCAACAACTTTTGCATTTGAATAAATCTTGAAGGAAATACCAATGCAGTTTGAAAATATCGAGTGGCAACACTTTTTTATCTGCAATTTAAGTTATATCAGATTTTAATCCATAGAACTAGGAACGCGGCAGTGACGCAATTTTTTTTTAATCTATGTTTTGATCCTACAGCTGGATTTATTTATAAACTACTAGCTTTCGCCCGTGGCTTCACCCGCGTAAATTTCCCATAGGAACAGTACTTTTTCCGGGATAAAGGTATCCTATGTCCTTCTCAATACTTCTATCTATGTGTATGAGAAATTTCAATAAAATTGGCGCAGTAGATAGGGCGTTAAAGCGTAACAAACAAACTCACTTTCGTATTTAGAATATTACTATGATTACATTAAAACGTAAAAAAATAGACAATTGAATAACATGTTGTAGGTACCTATCATAAATCAATTAAACTTCATTTTGCTAAAAAAAAAACTTTTATTTCTTAAAAAATACCAACTGTATTAAAAATAAAATATAAAATTAATCCGCGTCTCGTTTTTAAGTATGTTTTTTCAAACTTTCAACATCAATATGACAAAGCTTGCTGTGGATAAATAAAATAATCCACAGCAAGCTTTGCCAAATTGATTTTAATTAATTCGATTAAAATCTGTTAAATACTACATTTTACCTACATTAACATTGTATCAATAGGAATTACCTGGCTTCCAAGAAGTTCGAATCGCGCTCGGCTATTATTTTTTTTTAAGTCTATGCCTGGCTTGTTATGATTACATCTAACGCCTTTTGTTACAGTTGGTCCAACATTACAAGCCAAATATCCAGTTGTCATCTTTATTCATGGAGAGTCCTTCGAGTGGAACTCTGGCAACGTTTACGATGGAGCCGTTCTAGCAAGCTATGCTGGTCTGGTCGTTATCACTATCAACTACAGACTTGGGATTTTGGGTAAGTTCTGTTGGTTCTATTTTGAGTTCGATGTCGATGAATTTTAAATTTATTTTAAGTTGTATCATATTTAATGTTTGGAAGTATTGCTTGTCTTGTTTTTATTTCGACGTTTAATATCACAAACAAAAAATTCCAAGTCTACGTTTTATTCCAAGTTTTATAGCTATTAGATTTTTGCAAGGTTTCGTTAGAACTCTAATGAGTATTTCCACGTCTTCTTTTATGTTATCTCAATTAAAAAAATCTACGAATTCAGCTATTCTGATTTTACTATTATCACAATCAACTATTACGTTGATATTACTATTATTATATTACGTAATAGCTACGAATACATAAAAGCAAAACTTACTATAAAAATACAATTTTTTATTGTAAGTTTTGCTTAACTTATAAAGTTATGTGTCCGTTTTTATAATTTTATATTGAGTTTCACCGAAATTCCAATGCTTAGAACTAAGCTTCTGTTGTCACTGTCGTTATTGACTTACAATTAGAAAAAAGTTACTCGCTTTTGTCAGAACTTTGATCAGTAAGTATTTCATGGTTACCTATAATTTTGGAGTTGATATAAAAATGTGAAGTTGAGAAAATTTTGTTCAATAATGAATGACATCCAGGAATGTTCGCTGGTGAGTTTCAAATAGAACATGATGACTCAAATATTAACTTGTTAATCATTAACATTGACATTACAAGATTTCACAGAAAATTCCAAAGCAGTAACAGTTCGGAATAAAATCGTACCTATAGTTTTATTTTTCTTTAATCTAATTATTCCGGAGCTGGCTATGGCGTCACGCCTCACTTTGCGTAATTAAACATTTCTTGCAGAGTTTTCCAATTCAAATCCAAATGCGACGAAATGCCGACCTTAAAGTAAAAGTACTTGGACGTACTTTTCAATGAAAGCTTGCTTCAAATTTTCTGTTTGCTCTTTTAGAACGATGCATGGAGATTCGTGTTAATTATAACGGTAGAAAATGTTTAAATTAAACACGAAATCTATGTAACTGATTTGATTAATGAGACGAGTTACTAATTGAAAGGAAACATGAAAATGATCTTTTTGTTTAGCACGAAAATTGTATTAATTAGAATAATGCAAGTCCCATCCTCTTTTCTTAAAGATAACTTTTGGAAATCGCAAAACACCGAACAACATTCTAAGGACATGTTTGTTTCAGGATTTCTAAACGCGAACCCGATACCTCACTTAAAGGCTCGAGTAGCAAACTACGGCCTTATGGATCAGATAGCAGCTTTGCACTGGGTTCAACAGAACATTGCACTATTTGGAGGCGATGCAGGCAATGTCACAATGCTTGGGCATGGCTCGGGTGCGGCCTGTATCAATTTTCTAATGATTTCGCCAACTGTTATGCCCGGTGAGTATTCTGTTTGGTAACTCAAAGTTCTGCGGCCTCCTTAAGAAACCATAGATTTTGTTGCTCTTTTGTTACTATTAACTGATAGATCGTTTGCCAATTTTAATCATTTAATAAAAGACAAAAATGGTAGATTTCAGTACTCGGAATAAGAATTAAAACATGGTTTAAGTAGGCAAACAGTGCCCCTAGTATGAGTTTTTCTTAACGCAGACGCTAGCGACTGCGTTAGGATTTTGTATGGAATTTCTTAGTTGCCTTACTATCCGCCAGAGGCGCTGTACAGGTTTGGCATACTAAATCGCTAACGCAGTCGCTAGCGTCTGCGTTTTAAGAAAAACTGATACTAGGGGCACAGGTGTATCAACTAGAAAGTGATGACCATAATGGACACTTGCAACACCAGGAATTAAGGCTTGAGCACACAAATGCTTTTTTTTTAAAGTCAAGCCTTTGAAAATTTGATGTAAATTAAATGACATAGTTGACATATTCGCTTATTAAATTGTTGAACTTATTGACATTCCATTTTTCTAATATCGTATAAAATAAGTAAAAAAACCTATTCATTTTATCACAATGTTTTTGCTCTTCGTATGATCATAAATAGAATTAAAATATAAGGAGCATAAAATTAAATTCTTCTTATATTGAAATTGTTAGCAACAATGTTTCATATTTTAATATTACAGTTAATTGGGTTATAACGTAAAGTACCACTTACTTTAATATCATTTATTATCTTTTGCAATATTTCAATATTTTTCATCTGCGAAATTAAAGTCAAATTTTAATTATTATAATGAATGAGATATCTTTTACCTGCAGAATTCAATAATAAATAATGTTTTTTTTATAGAAAAATTTTGATGCTACTTTCTGTAAGTAGATAAAAAAAATTGATATCCTTAAACTTAAAGATTTCTTTAAAAATCGTAGCCAATATGTATATGTTTGCGATACACGATTCTAACTTTTGCTCAATTTTCAGGTCTCTTCCACAGAGCAATCCTCCTATCAGGGTCCGCATTAAGTTCCTGGGCGTTAGTTGAAGACCCAGTTAGTTACTCCGTCCAACTTGCAAAGCAAGCCAACTGTACTCTCCCTGAAGACATAGTGAAAGACCATGAACTAATAGTAGATTGCTTAAGAGAAGTTCCATTAGAAGAACTTATGTCAGCAGAAATCAGCACACCAAGTTATCTAACAGCATTTGGTCCATCAGTAGATGGCGTTGTTGTTAAAACTGATTATGCCAAAGAATTGCTCACGTTCTTCATTCCAAATGACTTACAAGGTTTCACTAGCGTATCAGGAGTAAATAATTTCAAAGCTGACAAAAGAAGCGGAGACAGAATATTTGGAATAAGAGGAGGACAAAACAAATACGATCTACTATTTGGAGTAGTTACTAGTGAAGCTCTCTGGAAATTCTCAGCTCAAGACATACAAAACGGGTTTGAGGGTGAACGAAGGGATAGAATAATAAGGTAAGGTCAATGTTTATTCAGCAAATTGGTGTTCGACCGTTCATAGGAATGGGTGGTAATGAAAGGTACTATATTGAACGTTGTGATATGTGACGGGTCGAGGTATCAAAGCATTTCGGTATATTAGCATAGAAAGGGACAACAGAGGTATTTCAAAGGGAGATGATGAAAACCTTTTTAATTTCGCCTTTTTTACTTCAAAATTTTGTTACAAAATTATTTCGTCTTTCATTTTGTGAAACGGTACGTATTTCAGCGTAACATGTGATTCTGTGATATTTAAATTTGCATACTTTTATGTATTAAAAATTAATGAAGAGCTTACGCTGAAAACAACATTTAGAATGAAAATGTAATACGAATATTTTTGTTTTGGTTACATCTATTAAGATGATACCTCATACTCATTCGCCATTTTTGTTTAAGAATACATAATACTGTACTGGCTTGAAAACACAAAAAAAAAAAGGATTTTTATTTCAGTTGCTACTTAATTTTTTACTTTCTAAAAATCATCTGGAATTCGATCTTCTTATTTATTCCAAAAAAGTAAACTTAACAATATTACATATGTTCCATAGAAAAAAATAAATATAAAAAAATGGATTCCTAAAGCTTTTATTTAAAAACCAACAGAATTGGAATAAGTATAAAACTTGTATTGTCTATGCAACCATTTTACTAATTTGATTGAAAAAACAATTCTATGAAGTTATATCAGCAATGCTATCCAACAGTGGGCTTATTACAATTCCACGAATTTGGTAGACAAAGTCAAAGAAGTCTTTGTTGTGCGTAATTTGATAATAATTAGTAATTTGATGATAGAAGTAATCATTTTCTTGTTTCAGAACCTATGTTAGAAACGCCTACACATATCATTTAAGTGAAATATTCTTTACAATAGTCAACGAATATACGGACTGGGAAAGAACAGTTCAGGTAATTTTTATTTTTAAGAAAAATAATTGGATTTTCTGTTTGATATAAGATGGTGATCATTATCATCAAGCTTTAATTATAGATTTATTTAGTTATCATATTTAAAATAACAATTTAACGGACCCTCTTTAGATTGTATTGAAATTACTTTGTATGAATACATTATTAGTCTATAGTTACTACAAGTTGGCGTATTTTCTTCATTTGGATTGACATCTAATTTTTCAGTATTAAGTATGATATAATATAGGTACATACATTTAGAAAATTCTATCAATGTTGCGATGTACCTATCCAAATCTATCGAAAATACAAACCAATAATCTTGAAGACTTGGTCATGTTAACCTCTTACTTAGAATCCGAAATATATTCAAATATCATATCAATTTCTACGAAACCAATTTAGATGCGAGCGCCATCTGGTGTCACTTGGCACCCAACATTTTGTAAGATCTGCCAAATAGTTGCAAGTGTTGGGACTTGAGAACTGCGATTTAAAATTATATTAGAGATGCTGCTGTTATTTGATATTTTGTTTCCATTTTAAGTTTTAGTTCTTCAACTACATTTTCATCCAAATGTATGTTATTAATATCATACTGAATAATTTATCCAAATAAAAAATATTTGACCTCCCATACAAATTGAGATTCATCATCATCAGGTCTAGTATGAAGAGTGAATAAAAAATGTACTCACTCTCAGGAAGACAGTCAAGAAGACTCTCAGGAGGTCGCAGGAAGACGCTGGATGCGGGCCGCTTCAGATTGGTCCCATTGGAAATCTATGAGGGAGGCCTATGTCTAGTAGTGGACGTTTTGTGGCTGATATGATGATGATGATAGGCTTATTTGGAAAAGTTGTTTAGTATAGTGGTCTGAATCTGCCTATAAAATATTTCCAGTTGATTTGTGTCCACCCATATGGTCTACCTATATAAAACGATATAATTACTTTCTTTCGTAATATTGTCATTGCTTTTCGGTTGGCTATAGACTGCATTAGATTGAATTTGCCGAATACCTGGACACAAATATTGCCCATACTTTTTATTGTACTTCAATTTAATCAAAGACAATTTTACAAAAGTTACTTACTTAATCTCATATTTATTTTTGTTTTAGCATCCAATAAACACAAGAGATGCAGCAGTATTAGCCATATCGGATGCGCAGTATGTAGCTCCGTTAGTACAAACTGGTGACTTCCTCAGCGTGGCTAAGAGTTCTCCAGATTCAGGACCTAATACATTCTTCTACGTGTTTGACTATCAGACGAAAGATGGAGACTATCCTCAGGTTTGATATTTTGTACCTTAATATTATGCAGGTAATCATATTGTACAGTGGGCCATATATAAAAGTTTACCACATTAGATGTAAGTTTAGGGTAAATTGGTATTCTTTTCTGTGGTCAGCTGTACAGTAAGCGAGGAAGGTTAGTAAGAATCGTAGCGAGTGGAAATTTTAATTTCTAGCGTATCCCGCGAGAAGCAGGCCTGATGATATGTTATGTATGTATTGTACACAAAAAGTGTATTATGTGTAATAGGGCGCAAAGACATTAAAAAAAAAATTGTTGGCACACAAACGATATAGATACGGATATCTAAAAATTTCCCCGGGAATAGGAGGAAAGCCCCGAGCGGCCGCTAGTAATAAATACATACAAAGCAATTAGTCAAATAGTAGTATCTACCATTGATCAAAATTAATCATTTCAGAAGCTTCATACAATATGACTGATATAGCAATGAAATTATATTTCATATTACCTATGATATATTGTTTTAAATTAATTATATGAAATGGTTGAAACTATTCATAATGTGAAATTATACGTACTCGAAATGTCAGATTAGTTCTATAATTAAATTATTCAAGCAGATTAGAAACTGCCTCTGTGGTTTTCCTGAAGAACCAGATGTCATTGGTTTGATTTCCATGGGAAGTAAATATACTTTGTTTAGATGTTTGTAGTTTGGGTAAGACATTGCAGGCTTGAATCACTTGATTGTCTGATAATAAAGATGAATCCGTAGTTCGGAAAGCATGTTAAGATGATACCTCAATGAACACTAGCGCCACCGTCATTTAAAAATCATTACTCACTGAAAACACAAGTTACTGCAATTTGTAAGTTTAAGGAACTATAATTTAATAATTGAATATGATTAAAATTAACTTCAGATCGAGAACAATAATTACAGCAGAGGGATTTTTGATAACTTGTGTTTTCAGTGAGTAATGCTTTTTAAATGACGGTGGCGCTAGTGTTCACCCAGGTATCACCTTAAGCCGTTGGTCTCGGCTGTTATCTGGTAGTCTAAAAGAAACGGATAAGTGATACGAGGAGCTCAACCTAGCAGGGCGTGCGTGTTCGTGACAATAAGGCACGTCAAGTGACGGCGAGGCGCAGCCTAGTTTGGATTGGTCACCATTACTAGTGGCATTTCTATCTTGATCTCGTCCGTTAGTTCGTAAGGCAAGGTATGCCATTAGTACCTGCTGTTATCGTCAGATGGCAGTCGTTAGGATATATCAGATGCCTTTGGACAGCCTGAAAAATATGACAGTTTTAGCCACTAACATCCAATTGGTCTTATTTTCCTGAAAAAAAAAAAGATTACGGAGTTCAGACGACAGTCGCTCCATTGTTATAACCAGTACCGCCAAATCAAGACCATGATTTATAAAAAGCGTACCCTGGGCTCTGAAACGTAAGCTGAAGATGCCACTGAAAAACAACTCATGAGAAACCAGGGCCAACACCTAATAAAACGTGGTTGAATACACGTGTTCAATTTTGCTTTAACGATATTCAAGATATTTTGAAGCAAACATCGGCATCCAATTAATATTACTTACCTGAAGTTTGGATATAAGTTAGTTGTTTGATTTCCAATTAATAATGGATTTATGTACAGGATATATGAAAATATGTACAGTGAGCCACATAGATATGTACACCAGATAATGGGTATGGGATGTGGTACATAACATGTGGCCTACTGTACTTTGTTTATACTTGCCAAAATCAATATTAATATTAGGTCTAGTTGCTTAGATGTTTGAGCTATTGGTAGAATTTAAATCCTACTGAGAAACAGGAGGATAAATATATTATTATATACATAATGTTATTCCAATTAGAATTTGAGACTTGTTACTTTTTACCTAACTTTTCATCTTCTTTTTCCGAACGTTTTTAGTAAAGTCATGTGGTTTCGTTAGCCTATAGGTAACAAATAAACAAATATACAAACTCACTTTCGCATTTATAATATTACTTAGGATATATCTAAAAGTCGGTGAAGTCTCTTGCAGGTGCTTCTATCTTTTGCTAACTTTTTCATATCCTGATACGACACGACTCCCACCTATGATAGATAGGATGCAACCGGGAAACTGGCTCGGAAGAAGACCATATTCTGTAACCTATGCTCCACAATAAATTGAAATTAAATTGCCAATGGTCCGCCAAAAAAGTGATATTTTTCTTTCAATCTAACGTAACTTTGTATGAGCTACTAATTTAGATTAACTGGTTTCCCTTAAGCTTACGAAAATCAGACGTCCTTCGTTCCATTGTAATAACCAGTATCTCTATATGAAGAACATAGGACCATGTTAAAGCATATCCTCGACTCTAAAGTATAAGCTGAGGATGTAACTGGGAAACACGCTCGGATGATGAGTTAGTTGAACCGAAAATCAACTGCTCCATAAAGTTCAAAGTTAACTGAAATAAAATACCAAAATAAAACAGCTAGTTACTTTTACGACTGCAAAGTTTGTTTCGAAACAGTAAAATTTGGTCATAATGTTAAGTACTTCGTTCTATTTTGGCTTGGTAAACCCATTTTTCTTCTGACTGTAAAAAAAACTTGGTTGTTAGTCAATCGACTCGAAACACTCTGGTGGTGTCTCTAAATGGCTTCACGGCCTGTGGCTAAATTTATTTAAAATTGAGGTAAATCGGCGATCCTAAGATACCTACACAGAACTGAGAAATTCTAAATTATGTGCGTACCTTCCTCACTTTCTCCATAGTCATCACTCTCGTTATACACGCTTTTGTGTATTCTTTCTTATATCTCTTTCTCTTTTTTAACGTCCTCTTTTTTGTCTGACTTTAATTACAGAAATGTATTGTTTCAGCGGATGGGATCAGTTCATGGTGAAGAGCTGCCTTACCTCTTTGGAGCACCGCTGGTAGAAGGGCTAGGTCACTTTCCTAAGAACTACACGAAATCCGAAGTCGCTTTGTCTGAAGCTTTCATACTTTACATGGCTAATTTTATAAGGACTGGGTAAGTACATTTGGTAGTTACTTAAGTTACAACATTTCATAACATAGAATAGTGCGATCCTAAATGAAGCACTAAAAATTAATTTTCAATTAATATTTGAATGTCGGTTGAATATTTGATGAAACAAATTTAATCCAGTGTCGTGTTGAAATTTTATCCAAATCAGCAAAGTTAACAAAGTTTATCTTAACACCGATATTATGTATAAACATTGAATGAAAATAATAAATGACAAGCAATTTATACTAAGACTTTGATAGAAGCATACTTGAGAGTCCTTTAACGGTTCTCAATTTATTGTTCCCATCCATTTCCGTTCATTACAGACCTTAATCGAGAATCTTGTTTGCGCATCGAAATTTGAACCTTATTGCAATTGTGATTGGGTATTTTTTAGGAATCCTAATGAAGCTCAGCGGCAGGAGGGCGTACTACCAATATCCAGAGAAAGGAATCGATATAAAAGCATCGTATGGGACGAATACGATACGTTACATCAGAAATATCTGGAAATAGGTAAGGTTTATGATGAATTTGATATACTTGCAAGTAATAAGTTCGATATTGGCAGCTATCGATTGTAATATATGTCTTATCTTGGTATAAGAGAACTAGGCAGCTGAATAGGATTAGGTAAGGACATTGTAATTGCAACATACATAGTATTGGGTCGTATTTAATATGATTTAGGGTATTGGTCAAGTCTGAAAGTTGTTTTGATACGTCAAGCTAATTATATCAATGTGTTTTTTTTTTTCAATTCTTATAATTTAAAAAGTGGTTTCAGGTTACGCTACTTTAGCTCCAAAATTCGTTTCACTTTAACTCCAACGCAAAAATAATCGTCAATGAATACCATATGCACGGCCATAGTGACAATTTAAGATTTTTTATGTCAAGTACGTAAGTAATGATTGGGAAATTAATAACATTTTGATTACTTTGCCTTATGGTTTTGCTATAAAACTTAAATCTTTATCAAATAACAAAGATCCTGTTACACAACATAATATTATTTAAATTGAATCTTGATTAGAGACAACGGTTTTGGTTTTTTAATAGAAGCAAACAACAGGCTATTGTTTGATGTAAGTAATTACTGAACAAATAATATGATTCTGGTAAAGACATTTTTGACTGATTTTATTTTGATGATTGATGAAGCAATCCAATGATAATTCGACTATTCCCTTTTTAAATTTCAGAAATTAAAAAAACAGGTTTTTTGCTTGATACTTTACATTTTAATTAAATAAATCTAGCAAGTTTATTCACTCTGTACTTCTAAGTATTCCATTACTGTATTGGCAAAGCTAGCAATTTCAAAGCCAATGAGCATTCGGCATGGTTTAAGGAATATCATAAAGACGAGTAAAATATATCTTCCTCACATTTGTTTGACTGTATCATACGCTCTATTGCACGCGGGAAATGAGGAAGTTTCTGCCAATTAAGTAAGTACGGTTAGCCTTGGATATTTCGATATAGAAATATCAAATTAATATCAACTATTGACCCGCTTTGGCTTCGCATAGAAGCAATGCTATATAATGAGTTTATTGTACATATAAACCTTCTTCTTGAATCACTGTATCTATGAAAAAAACTGTATCAAAATCCGTTGCGTAGTTTCAAAGATCTAAGCATATATAGGGACAGACAGCGATTTTGTTTTATACTATGCAGTGATAGTGGTAGTGATAATAAATTAAAGATATCAATTGTAGACTTTTAAAAATCGTAGAAATGTTTGATTAAATTTTAACGTGAAAGAACCCTTTATTTAAAATAAATTTGGTTATATCTATGCTTTTTAATTCTTCGATCGTTTATTAATTTGTTTATTCACAAGAAGCCCTAAAGCTTATACATATACATATGCATTAAAACTTACAGATATTTTTATACTTTGACTAACACAAAGACAGATCTGACATAACTTACAAAAAATAACACATCAGGATCATGGTGATATTGTTCTAGTTTTCCTTTAAAAATTGTACCTAATAATAGTACCTACTCCCATTTTTGTGTGCAGTCATATCTAAGACCATGGTGAAATCTTACCGTAGGCTCTGAAGCGTAAGCTAAGGTGAAACACGCTCAAATGAAGAAGATACAGAACTTAAGCTTGTAAAGCCTTATTGACCATAACAATTTGTAATGTTCGAATAACATGTAACACTCACATAAATTTAAATAGATAGACACATTTTGAAGGCAAATATATATTTGTATATATCAAGCCAGTCTTACTTATTTCTTGTCTACTCATATTAAATTGTGTTTTTGTTACAGTATGTTATAGGCACGTCTGTTTGATCTGCTCAAGTAACGTATTCACAAGGAAAATGTTATTGTTACTCCACTGTATTCGAAATATATTATTTATATCAAATAAATAGAATTACATTATTTATACCAATAAATAGAAAATCTTTCGTACCTCCCTACTTAGTATGTTTGGGAACACACATTAATAATCGTTAGAAAATAAATATGAACATATCAAGAGCGACCCAGATAGCTGAGTGTGGGTTCATAATCTACATACAAGAAATAGTTGAATGAGGGAAAGATTTAGCTAAAATAGATAAAACTTCGGTAACTGACGTGTTTACTCTTATCGGAAAGCCGCGAGAATTGGACCGTGAAGATATGCTTGCGTCGCAAAAATTCATTATCATGAAAATGTTCCTTTAACCAAATTGATATTTATTACGAAAATAAATGTGAAGCGGCACAGATATTTAATACAAGCAAGAAAAATGTAAATTTCATCGAGCATCCTGCTCGTCCTTGTGTAATATCAATTTTAAAGTTAATTACGTCGACCTTTCCAGTCCGGAGGCCGAAATGATTCAGCCCGAAAATTCCTTGACCCTTTTAAATTTAAAAATTTGTTGCAGGCATGAAGCCGAGGATGAAAAACCATTACCGGGCCCATCAGCTCTCTGTGTGGTTGCGGTTGATCCCTGAAATCCATAGAGCAGGCATGAAGGACGTAATCGCGAAACACAACCTTTTTCGTAACCACAACGATCCGGAACTATACGATGGCCTAGTCCGGCCAGATCCGCTGACCCGCGCGAACTATTACGATCCCACATTGGAACTTTACCGCAAGCCTGTTTACAATGTTACTTTGGATGTTCCTTCTACTACAATGGATACATATGCTACTACCTGTATAAGCGTCATGTCTGCCCGTCCTGGCTCGGCGGTCACTCAAAGCCATGCTCCTAATAATACTCAACAAGACGTCTCTAATTTAGAAGTGGCTGGATACACAGCGTATTCAACTGCCTTGAGTGTTACAATTGCTATAGGATGTTCACTATTAATTTTGAATGTTCTGATATTTGCTGGAGTATATTACCAAAGAGACAAGACTAGATTGCAAGTGAAAGCATTACAGCAACAACAGAAAAGAAATCATAATTCCACTTTTGATAGTGTATCGTCGAAACATCCACATTATTTCGTTGGACACTCTCAAAGTTCGAGCACGATTGTGGATATAGATCATCAAGATAAAAATGCAATTATAGCAATGACGAATAGAGTTCCACATTTCACAAATACGAATTGTCCGAACGTGTGTCACACAGGGATACAAATGTCTAACTTGTCTCAGAAACAGAGTCCTCCTTCGAATAGAGGTCAGTGTACAACATTGCCTAGAAAAGTAGGGTTTAGTTACCAGCAGCAGAATCAAATATGTAATGCGTCGAATTGTATGACGCTTCCAAAGAATGCTACTTTTATGAGCAGTGCGAGTAACTTGCCAGACGTTCAGGCACAAACTGGACAATCTCAAGGTCCTGGGAATGGATCAGTGCTTCCTCCCCCCTCCTCACCACCTTCCCAGCATTTCTCTCAGAAGTCCAGAGTGCCCCAAGCGGCAATGTCAGAAATGAACGTATGAGAAATGGAGGATATTTACAATTATGTGTAAAGTGTTACTGTGAGTGGACACAAGTGTAACTACTGGACAAAACATGGTTGTAAATATCTAAATGTGAACAAATGTAAATAATACGTTAAATTATTAATACAGGTAATGTTTTATTATAAATAGATGTAATATAACATGTATTTAGTACCTATATTTATGGATAAAGATATACTGATCCTTTAAAGGTTTTTTTTTTTAGTTCATTGCTTTCAATGTATCATTGTAGTTACCAAACATAGATAAAATATATTAAAAAAAATGGTTATCATTGTTATCATTTTCATCGATCAGTGTAACTTTGCCCAATATCTGTAATTTTTTCGTTAAAACTGTATATATATCCATTGAAAATGGACAAAACTAAATGTAATTTGAAATAACATGATTTCATTTTGCTAAATGAAGTTAACTCGAGTTACTGTCCTTTCGATAACTTTGAGAAATGAAGGATTCTTGTTATTTTGTGCTAGAGTTACGTCATTTGAAATGGCAGATATTGTAAATACATTAGAATCTTAAAGACTGTATACTATTTAGTAAGAATCTTTACAGTGATATGACGCAGTTATTTTCTTTTCCATTTTGTTACTTTTGCGTAAAATATTGGCAAAGTTATGACTTTGACGCGTTTAAATATCAATTGCATCTAACAATTTTAACTCATTTTGTTTTTAAAATTATATGTGTTCCGTATCTGTGTCATATCATTTTACTAATATAATATATATTTTTGTGATAAAATGTGTATTGGTTTTTGTCATTTGTTATATCAATGTTTATTAGTTTTTTTGTTATGATTTTATTGTTGTCATAATAAGCAAAAGAAAACAGTTAAGCATAATATTTGCATTAACATTCCTGTTATTTTATGCATGCGTCATCATCATTTCAGTCGCAGGCATCCGGTTGGAAGCGGCCTGCATTCAGCGCTTGCCTGCGACCTTCTTCAGGCCATCTGACCGTCTGGTCGACGGCATTCGAGATCTTTATGAATATATTAGATGAAAAATGTATCATTTTACAAATATCTGTTTAACTGTTTTCGATTATTTATTTTTTTATCTTAAGTCATATAATATGTCTCAATTTACTTAATAATATTTGTTCGGTGTCAATTTATTTAATAAAATGTATTTGAATATTTAGCCTAATCTCACGTCGCTACTTATGATAAATGGTCGAACAATTTTTCAGCGCGTTAAATAATTCAGTAACCTACGTAAAATAATTATTTTGTAATCCTTTTACTTAAAAAGAAACCATTAAAAGCCATTAAATAAATAAAATCATTATCAATTTTTAAAATGTTTTCATTGGTTAGCAAGAAAAAGAAAACAAAAATTGTACGTTTCTAAGATACTTACTCACTTCAATTTCTCCGACGAATTTATAAAACAAAAACACATCGCATTATATTTGTTACAAATCTAAATTTCCTTTATTATTAAGTAGATTCGTGAGATCAGGCTTTTTGTATTTTATGTAACCCTCATATTTATAAAAGTATGTTGAAATTTATAAGATAACAAGTTATCTTAACGTTACTACGAAATCTTATGACAAGTATCAAGATTAAAAAAATAAGAGAGAATAAAATTCGTGAAAAATATGGTCGTTTTATTTATCTTTTTTTTATTAAAAAAATATGTTGAGGGCTTGGAAATAAGAACTGAAATATAAAAACAAAAAACACGAATTCTCTTGTACCTTGTCCGCATAGGTTTCTGATTGTAGATGAATATAGATTTGACTTCAGAGACGCCGATCATAACTATCCCTACATAGTATACAATTACTGATTAGCTTGAAACATTTAGCTATTTGGGCTTCTATGTATATATAAACAGTCTCTTAACGCTAAGAATTTAAGTCTGAATTTACTTTGGGGCTACTCAATCCGTGTGATTAGTCCCTATATATTTATTTTTATATACAAATTATGACTATATAAAAGTTTGAATATAAATTACCTAATATTTTTTAAATCCTAATATCAGAGGTAAGACATAAAACTATATGAGAGAGAGAGAGAGATCTGCTATTGTGTATCAACAATTTTATTTTACGCGAAGTGTCCATTTTGAAACATGAAAAATTCCACAATAAATCCTTTGAGCTAGAGTTGCTTCGTGAAATATTTACTTTGAATTACTTGAGAGTAGGTAAAAAATAGGCGTTAAAAGAGGGTAGCTATTTCCTTGTGAAAGGCACTCTGCTTTTTGCGATCCGTGCAATAAAAGTGCTAAAACACCTTTGACGGGTTATCTCGGAAATCTTTTTCATGACTCATGTTAACGTTCTAGTTGTCCTTATACTGAGATCGCTTTGAAAATACTGAAATATGACAAGATTTTTATATATTACTTGTGACCCGCTCCGGCTTCGCATGGGCATAAAATCCTTCGCATGGGGAAAAAAAGAAGATTTGATCTTTATTCTAGCACTAAATGGACTTTAATGCAAATTATTCGTGTTGATCTATGGACATTTTTAAATACGTTAGCTTTTAATTTTCTCGAAACTCTCCTAGGGTATTCTCTAACATTCTCAGAATTATTCATGTGAGACGCTGAAGGAGAAGATGTTGGAAAGAGGTGAGAAAAATTCAGGTTACTGTTAAATCTTAAGCAGTGGGATATCCGCAAATCCAGAGGATTGTGTGACGAGGTTCGCAATTCGATTATGTATATGATTTCTGTAGTCGTTAGACTAAATAGTCAATGACCTTGCACACCTAGTTGTCTGATTTTTTCTAAACCATTCTCTCGGGGCAAACCCCGAATTAAATAAAACCCGCGTCCACTTTTGTCTTAGCAAAGTCAAGTTGACCCCTGCAAACAAATGGAAGTAAGTACCTATGGGAAAGTAAGTAAAGGAAGTCAGTTTTTGGTTTTTGGAAAAAATATAGGTATTACGTAAATAAACAGTGAATGAGAATCATAAATAGCCATAACAACATGTATTCCCCAAATACTACGAAGTTAGCGTACTTGTATATGAAAAGTTTTATAACAAGCGCCTAAGTGGTTTTGCTGAGCAAAGTTTGCGAAAGTGCGCAAAAGATTATTATTGAGTTAGGCTCGATATACTAAGTTAGGGTTTTATAACTCCGTAAATTACCGTAAACATCATTAGACAATTTATATGATTGAACCAACGGTTTGAAAAGCATGAATGGCTTATAAAAATCATCAGAATTTGGGAGGCTCGTGCAAGAATAATTTGTCGACAGGCGGTTTTAAGGGTGTGCATTGTCAACTAAACCTGTAACCTACAAGATATGACAATAAGGAAGCAATAAATAGGTGAGTAATGTTAAAGTTGAAATTTAAAAGCAAAAATTTTCTAATCCATAAATCTACTTTTATTATCTTCAAATTCATTTATAAAGGTTCTCAATTCAAGAGCCCTTATGTCTAAAGGAATTATGTTGAACCTCAAGTATGATACCTAATCAAATGAAATTTTTGCTAGATACAAGTTTTTCCCGTCTCTGACCCAAATTACAGGCCTCCCTGAACATAAGAGCCCTTAGCTTTGCCACAGCGTATGCAACCGAACGTAGGGTTGACTCAGCATATAAAATTATATATCCGGAAATTCCAGAATTTTATTAGAGATGATTGCCTATATATATATATAGGTATATATCCATAGAATGATTTGAATTATTATACAAGTCACATTTTTTAACGTAACTAGTTCTCCATAAACTTCTGTTTTTTTTGCGCTATCTGCATCTAGTTGTTGCATGGCGCTTGATATCCTTCACCCAGCGTATTGCGGGATAACCTCTATCCTGCGTGTTTGTCCATGGTTTTATTGCCATACTCATTTAGTAAATAAAAAACCGGGCAAGTGCGAGTTGAACTCGCGTGGAGAGGGTTCCGTACAATGCCAATGTCAGTTTTTAAATTCAATTGTGGTATTTCAACTAACTACTACTATCGCCATCTAGTGGTGTTTTAGTGAACTAAAACGTTTTATGTTGAATTTACCACTTAATTGTCAATTGACAGAGTTCTTGTAGATTTTCCTGTCATCTACGGACAATGACCTATATTCCATAATTTTTTCAAAATTTTAGGCTCAGTAGTTTCGGAGATCAGGTGGGGAAGAATGGTAAATTTTGGTCTTCTTTCCTGAATAAAATGAACACTTTTTATATTACAATAATAACAAAAATATATTTGAGATCCTCATAACGAGCTCTTTCATTTGATATATCACACGATATGGTTAGCAAATCTTTTTTTTTTAATGTCGTGATTTACCCTCCAATAGTGACCCCCATATTCATAATTTATTTATTTACGTTACACATGGGTCTTTAACTTACGTATGTGTACCTAATTTCATCTCAATTGGTCCAGTGGTTTCAGAGTAATCGGCTGTGACAGACGGACGGACGACAGACGGACAGACACGCGAGTGATCCTATAAGGGTTCCGTTTTTTCGTTTTGAGGTACGGAACCCTAATAAACAAACTTAAATTTTTGCAAAAGCACAGAGTGCTGATTGGAGCCCTTTAGCTACTTTTGTGACATTTTTTTTTGGTAGAATACGTTTGACTATAAGATCAATTGACCCTGCACACCCAGATGTCTGATAAATTTTTCAAACCATCTAGAAAGAGCTTTGTGGTTAGTTTTCAAGTTGGCCTTAGCTAGTTTTCAGTTGGAATTTGTTTTTTTTTATTTGAAAAAGGATAAACTATAGATTTAGCTATAGTACGTTGTTACATATACGTTTTATTATGTGTATTTGAGTAAGATGATTGTGGTGGACGAAGAAGATCTATGACGTGGGAATTTTTGTCATTTGCGTATAATTTGTTTGAATGTAAATGAAATACATAAATAACAATCAGGTGCCAACCCTACGCTTCAGCCAGGGGCGCGGCATAAGAGCCATTCCAGCACTTAACGTGTGTCTAACGTGCGCAGTCGGGAATTCGTTACCCGAATACATAATTTACACAGAATTTTATGAGAATAACATACAATTATGAATAAGTGTTAGCTAATTTTGATTTCTCGCTCAGCATTGTCAAATAGAAAATGCCTATATATATATATATATATATATATATATATATTTATATACATTTATAAAGAAGATATATATATTATTATTTTTCTTTGGGTTATGAGAGATATAATATTCTTCTTTGGGTGCTATCTTCATTGAAGGTCATCAACCATTAATACGGTGATTGAGGTGATTAATAGAGGTAGACTGGCGTATGCATAAAATTGTGACAGGAATGATTATTAGATAACATATGTTAATAAACATAAATACAAACATTTTAAATATATATACTTAGATACATACATACACTATTATCGATATACTACATATATACATATATCTATGATGATTGCGAAAGGTAATGTACTTTCACTCGTCTTTTAAAAGAAGAAAAAGTCTGTATATTGTAGTAAGAAGTAAAAATAGCGTTCATTTTGATAATTTACTACATTTGTGTCCAGTCCTTTTAAGATACAATTCTTAAATCAATTAATTAATCATAGTAGCTTTTTGCAATTTATAAATATATATTCTGTAGTTGTATTTTATTTAAATATAAAGCTAATGATAATAATTTTTATTTAAATCTATATTAATATAATAAAGCTGAAGAGTTTGTTTGTTTCTTTGTTTGTTTGTTTGAACGCTTATAACTTGAAAACTTCTGACCGGATTTGCAAAATTATTTTTGTATATGAAAGCCTGATTCTTGGGGAAGGTTATAGGCTATAGTACATATACACTAATAGCGAGTGAAACCGCGGAGAACAGCTAGTATTAATATAAAGGTAAGTAAGGTAAGTCCGAAGTTAAGCCTTCCACCTTAAATTTCTACAATATAGTGTAACGCTTCAAGACAGGTATAAAGTATAAATTGAGCAACCCGACTTTAAGACCCATAAAATATAAAATGGGTGTTATTTTTACAAGAATGAAACTGTTTTATGTGAGACTTACAGGTGAGACGACCGTTTAGTTTTTATTTACTGTTTATGACGTCACACTATGTATTTTAATATAGTTGATGTTAGATGCTAGAGTTGTTTATAGATAATAAATTTCATGTACATTATCAGAGTACAGAACAGTACTACGCTAGTAGCGTAGACTCGCACACAAACTCAACAAACAGCTAGTCCACTGTATAAGCGATGACGTAATATTATTTCATTGGGCAAGATTCTAATTCTTTTTATTTTATAGACTTTTAGTATCAAATTCGCGCTTCTTCTTCATCGTAGTACTACTCTGCCATTTGGGCCCCACCCGGAATCGCCTCCACCAGTAGGTATATAAGATCACTTTTAGTGCATGTATGAGGGACTAGACGAAATTCGCGCTAACATTCGCAAGGTTTGACTGACAGAGAATGTCTTATGGCATTAATTCCGCCTATTGTATATATTTTTTAAGTTTTAATAAATGCGTCTACTTGTGTGAGTAGTCTAAAAATTCAAAAACCCATGCTAAAACAATGCATGACTGCCATTGAATACAGAATTACAAGCAAATCTAAAAATTATCATCACCCATAAACCCTACATTCGCGTTACTGTGATTCGTGCAGTAAAAAACTCGTAAAAACATCAAACAATGTAAATTATGGTCTGAATTGAAAGCAGAACCGAATCTTAACATTCGGTCCATTGTTATGGAACTGTATTATTGTAGTATTTACCCATTCAATACAAAGTAAGTCTTATAAATTCATTGAAAATATAAATCTACATTAAGATCATTCATTATTCAAAAAAATCAATGGTCTTACTCCACGTCACCCTTTTTTTAAATCTTTTTTGATGTTTGATTTTCGGTTCAAACGGTTGTGCATTGAACCATCTCTCGGCCTCTGACGTGGTTCCTTTAACTACCAGATTGCAGCCGGGACCAACAGCTTAGCGTGCCTTCCGAAGCACGGAATCATCTTTATTGTCAGACAATCAGGTGATTCAGGCCTGCAATGTCCTAACGAAACTGGAAACAACTGAACAAATTATGCTTCCCGTAGGAATTGAACCCCCGGCTTTACTGGCAAACGCCTTAACCACTGTCCACGAAGGCAATTCGATGCTACTTAAAATACAATTTGTTAATGTAGTACGATGAGAACGATAAAAGTGTCATTCAATCTGTACTAAAAAACTCGGCTTGGTCCTGAAAACTGGAAAATAGGTCAATCACAGTAAAAACTTTTACATTCGGATGACCATTAGCCACGAGGGAAGTAATGGCGTTTTCACATTTGTCAATTAGATTTATTTTCAAACTGGCGAGTCTGGAAAACATTGTGCTGTCAGCGGCCAGCGCCACCTAACGGATTCATCTGTGAATTTGACTTTCAGAGTTCTGAATCGTATGCAAAAGAATTAGAAAAGTTAATACTTTTAGGAGTTATTTATCGTAGAGAACACATTAAAATAATTGATCTATATTATGTAAATAAGAAAAGTTACTGGCCATCTCATATAGTAAACATGAACATGAGTATGTATTTTCTAGTAAGATGTCTTTTTCTTCTTCTAAAAGAATGTTTTATTTTATTTTCACTTGTGATTGATGACTAGGCCTGTACTATCCCTGTGCGGCTCGAACACTGTAAACTTTTGTTCAATTGAGTAGAAAACTGCTAAACACAGAATTGATTTTCTTTTCTTCGTTGTAAGTAATTTGTATCCATTTTAATTAATTTGTATGAATAATTGGTAAATAAGTGATTTGTTTTACATCAAAAAACCTGGGAAGAAAGATAATTACCAGAAAACAAAACGTATAAATTTTAGTATTAAACCTGGCAGAAGAGACAAGAACAAAGCATTTTATATTCTTTCCATAACCAATATCGACAAACAATCATTAACAAAAGTAGAAACGGTGGATCCTTGGAGCCTAGAAGATATTATATATTTCATAGGAATATCTTATTTCATAGGAATATCACAACTCGTCTCATACAACTAAAGATATCTGACTGCGTTAACTAAGAGCATAAGTAAGTATCACTACTTCGCAAGGCAATATTACCAGTGTAGGCAAATTGCCTCAATGGGCTGCGTTAATACGATATTTGGGTATGCTAAGTTAAAAATATATATTTTTTTTTATATTTTTAACTGAAAATTTAGACTATTTTAGGAAACTAATTTGATTTTTTTCGCTTAAATTATTATTATTAATTTTATATGAATTTTTAAAGTATGACGTCATTTCACTAGACGATGTTACCATTATATAGTACTAGCTGTTCCCCGCGGCTTCGCCCCGCGTGGGACTCGGTTATATCGCGTTCAAAAGTAGCCTATGTTTGACCTCAGGTCGTTAACTACATCCCTACCAAATTTTATCACAATCGGTCCAGCAGTTTAGCCGTGAAGAGGTGACAGACAGACAGACAGACAGACAGACAGACAGACAGACAGACAGACAGACAGACTTTCGCATTTATAATATTAGTATGGATAGTGCCACAGTGTGGTCACAATAAAAACGACCGTGCCTTTTATTTTACAATAATTTTACGGCTCTGGAAACAAGTCCATTAAGGCCGTTCTTGAAATTTTAATCTTCTTCAGTCCTACTTTAATCAAGTCAAAAACGTCAAGTCAGTAATCTATCCCAGTCAAGAAAGTCTATAGTCAGAGTCAGGTGGCTTAAGGTGATACCTCGGTGAACACTAGCGCCACCGTCATTTAAAAATCATTACTCACTGAAAACACAAGTTATCAAAAATCTCTCTGCTGTAATTATGGTTCTGGATAAGAAGTTTTTTTTAATCATATTCAATTATTAAATTATAATTCCATAAAGTTACAAATTGCAAAACTGCTAAAAGTGGACGTTTTAAGCAATAATGAATTTGTAACTATAATAATTTAATATGTTTAAAATTAACTTCAGATCCAGAACCTTATTTATTGCAGAGGGATTTTTGATAACTTGTGTTTTCAGTGAGTAATGATTTTTAAACGACGGTGGCGCTAGTGTTCACCGAGGTATCACCTTAATACCATCTCTCAAAACCATGCAAGGACGAGTGAGTAAGCGAGACAGCGCAATACATAAAGGCGACATCTCCCTTACTCAATCGTTCTTGCATGATTTTATGAGATGGTAATAGGCCACCAAGGGGTGGCCTACTACCATCTCTTACGGTAGTAACCCCCTGGGTTATTACCGTCTCTTAAAACAATGCAAGATCCAGTGAGTAAGCGAGACAGCACAATACATCTTGTAAGGCGACATCTCGCTTACTCACTGGATAGACAACTGGATAGATGGTAGTAGGCCACCAGGGGGGTTACTATAGTCTCTTAAAACCATGAAATTGTAAGATTGACTTGACATGGCATTGAAAGATCATAGGTGTTTTTTTTTTAATTGGCCGTTTTTACGGTCGTAATCCTAGTCGGAATCCGAAGTGTGGACACGCACACACTTAGGATACGAAGTAAAGAGTAGACGCAGCTTTATTTGCGTAATGACGTCATTTAGGTGTCGAATGAATGTTACAACTTGCACGGCATTTTTTAATTTTACCGCAATCAATGTACTTTTCTTGTCGAAAATACAAAAATATGGTATGAAATCAAAATATCTCGAAATGGTTTTCGTATTTTAGTGTGTTAAAAAAATTTAGCATACCCAATTGATTTTTGAAGTTTTAATTAGTTGAACATTGACATTTTTGACATTGAGATGAAATACCATTCAACTGGCGACACCTTCACCGAAAAAATACACACATATTTTTTCACTTCTTAAGACAATCTCGGAGTACTGTTACCTACTGTTTATTTTTATATTTGACTATTAACACTTTCTAAACTCCCACTTATTCTGCTATCAGAATGCCATAGATTAAAACAAATTCTTTGCAGAATGCAATGCGTTGTCTTATACTAGTAATTTGTCATTTTGAAGAGTAAAAGAGGCACTGATATTGAGGATTAATGATCTTTACTCCTCAATAAGACAAATACAGTCACTTACTTGAGAATAACTAAACAATATTATGTAAAACTATGTATGTCGTATACACTGCCACGGAATAAACAAAAGTGGGTAAATATTTAACAATAGCAAATCGGATTTAGGTATAACCACGAAATACGTAATGGTACTGAATTAGTAGGTACTTAGTATGAATTGCAGTGGAAATTATCTACTTGTTAGGTTTCGGTCTTTAATGTTCGGAAAACTTTGTTTTGAATAAATTCAATGAATTTGCTTTTTTTATTTCTTGGGGTAGTTTGTTAAATATCTGTGCTCCATCAAAGAGTATGCGTTTACCATATTTTTGGGTATTTTTACTAAAGGAGACGAGTTTTCCACATGATTCTTAAAATATGACACGAGCGAGTTAACGAGACGAGCTTAAATATAGCCTATGGTAACGGCGCGCCCATTTTCCGTGTTCCGTGTGCTTTACTCCCAAAAAAATTAATATAATGTATGTCATTTTCTCGTATAATATTAGAGCAACAATAATTATTCTGGAAATATCACACTGATAAACTCCACCTACTTGTTTTAACTTAAATAACAAAATCTTATTATGCACTTCATAAGAACTGTTAACTTTACCCCTTAAGTCTTAAGGGGCTCCAAGAATTATTTTATCATTACAAAGTTTGATATGGAATTTCATGATAAGAAAGTTGCTGACTTTTGCACGACGTGCCGAGGAGAGCTCTCGACGGGATCGGGTGGCTGTTATCAGTTGGATCCTTAGAGCATTAAACAATCAGGAGTGACAACTAACGGGTGACCACCTCTGCCAAAAGTAAAAGAACACCGCCGGTCATAGCGCTTGTACTTTTGTGCATGTATTTTTTTTGTGTTGGATATTATTGTTAAGTTTGTACCGTGATTGAATAATGCATTAATGTTTATACTTCTTGTGTGTTACATCACTGTGCGCGTAGAATGTGGCAGATTTTTTCACGTAGAAATACGTGCGCTTGGCGTCTCCGGTTCGCTTAATGCTCTAAAGTTAGATCATTCTTTCGGTGTCTATTATACTTGTCTGATCATCTTTTTATTTTAATCATCTCCTTTTTTGAGTTTGGTACTCGTACTTGAAATTGGGAAACAAAATTAAAATGAAAAAAAAATAACAATAACTACACTTTACAATTACAACTTTATGTTATAATATAACTTTTCCTTTTTTTTTAAATCGCTTAGCATTTGAGATTTTTATTCACACTTGACATGTCAAAGAACTTTCTCGAGAAAGCCTGCTTCTGGTAGAATCATATAGATTTATTCCTCTCACGCAACATACTCTCCTCACTTCACATTTGCATTCAAGACAAACAAACGGATGATATAAACTTAGATTACAAGTAATATCCAAAATCAGACAATAGTAAAAACCACTTATGTATTATATTATATCTGATCAATTGGCAAAATCAATAGTAGGAACGCGTAATTCAGACTTCTTCATACAACATCAAAACTGTATACTACATAAATACATGAGCAATAGAATTCGATTTTTGAATGGTTTATACATAGATTAAAAAAAAATTGCGTCACTTAAAAAGAGCGCGCGCGATTCGAACTTCTTTGGGTTTATAAATCTATCTATGGAATTATTAAAATGATAAACACGTATTTTTTAAAGAAAAGTAGGCTTCATGCAACACAAATAAAAATTCTTTATCAAACGACTAAACCGTTTCAGTTTCAACGTACAGTGGGCTGCAGAGAAATCTGACCCCCTTTCAATAGCGATACTTATGGCATGGAGGTCAGATTTCTCTGCAGCCCACTGTACCTACCAACATAATGTACTTTTGTTTAGAAGCTAATTCGGATTGTTTGTAAAACTCTCCAAATTTCTTCATTAACACCGATACGTCCTCGAACTGCAAATTGGCGGATGTCCAAATTGTCCAAACTTTCCTATTACACTCCAAATGGGTATTGATTTGTTTCGTTCCAGTTTTGTAATGTTAATTTATATTTTATTAACTTTATCGTAGTATACTTAATTAATGTCTTTCTTATAATGTTTATAAAAGATTTAATAAATAAATTTACATTAAGTAGGTAAAAAAATCAATCAACATAAAAAAAAATTGGTGCCGAGAATGGTCCTCTTGTAAGCTGTGGCGTCAACAAGCTTCGGAACTAGGTATATCTATTTAAAAATAATTTAAAGGACTAATGGACCTTATGTTTCGAAACCAAGCGGCTCAAATATGACTTACTATTGAGAATGGCATGTTTGGATATATACATTTCTCTCGGTTGTATCCCAAATACCATAATGCAAGGTAAACGGGTGCCCCTGGAAATTTTTAAAGATTTTAATTAAACCCAGTCCTGGCATGGAACGTATAATTACATCAAAATCCGTTAATCGGTTAAAACAGGTTTGAGTATCATCCAAAGTATGATTTATCCTTTATTCTTTAGTAGGAAGTAGTATAGTAGGATATATTTTCCATACATGTTAGTAGACGAGACAAAAAGGATATTTTTATCACATCAGAACCAACCGTCCCCGTTCTCATTGTCACTTTATTTACCTTTTTTTCAACGTCATTCAATTTAGCCAATACAACCCTATTTCACAAACCAATGAATATCTTAGGTAGTAGATTATTATGAGCAGCCTTTTTTGCAGGATATTTTTTACGAGATATAAATTTTAGACACCCTTAAATCTAAAGAAGCTTCTACTCTTTAGTTTGGTTTGATGTCATTATTATCTTTTGAAGAGAGAGATGAGCGAAGGCGAGGCACATAGCGAAAACCGATGGCCGATGGGGCAGAAAGGTTCTCGAATAGCGACCACGCACCGGTAGGTGCAGCATCGGACACCCACCGAACAGATGGTCTGAAGAAGGTCCCAGGCAGGCGCTGGATGCAGGCCGCTTTCAATCGGTCATTTTGGAAATCCTTGGGTGAGGCCTATGCCCAGCAGTGGACAGCTTACGGCTGAAATGATGATGAGCGAAGGTTATATTAATATGCTCAACCGTCCCAAAGAGCAGATCTTTCTGCCAGACCGAGTGTTATGCCTAGGGAGGAGCGAATCCAATGATATCTTATCGGAGATTGAAGATTTACGCCATGCTCTAAAAGTTCGGTCTTCAATGTCGTCATACTAAGTGTCAACTAAATACATAGTGGAATGCAGCATCAAGTGAAGCATAGTATTACCAACGTTGCCACATAAATCTTGGAATGCAAATGGTGCGAAATCCTATTGCAGTCGACAGTCGAATCTGAGTTATGAACACTTTATTACTGCGATTTCCGTCATGGTTAGTGGGTTAGGAATTTATTGGATCTTCTTGCAGAAGTATTTGGGTTCTGCTTTTAAATCTTAGTATTAAATGCTGTTACACTGTGCCCAGTAACAGTATGTTCCAAGAAAGCCGCAGGCAGAGATGATGGAGAAGGATCGTAAGAGTAGCAGCCATGGAGCAACCCAATCTATAATCACAACCACTCTGACAAGAGTGTACGATTAAGAAGAAAGAGAGATTCAATGCGCGATCAGCGAGCCAAAATGGCCCTTTTGAGACTGGTAATTTTGACATATTGGACATTTTCCGTTTGGAATACTGCAAGATATTGTAAGCCAATATCTTGTTTGGAATCTAGTATTTTCTCCATAGATTAAAAAAGAAAAATTTGCATCGACCACGCGCGATGCCAAATTCTGTGATTTTCTCAATTGGGAAGATGAAGTGAACTTCTCGCCATTATTTAACTAAAAGACTAAAATGCGATATAAAGGTTTACCGTAACCATATTCAGGACGATTCACGTGCCCAACTTCAACTTAATTGCTAAATTCATCCTACTTAGTAGTAGATCTACTTGGAAGTTAAAAAAAAAAACAGTACATCAGAAATATGCCTTGAAACGGAATGGGGATTTCCTGAACTATAAAGAATGCCGTAAACTCGCGGACAGACAAGCAATTATCTCCCTTTGTTTATTGCTGCGTTTGCCTGCTGGATGGTTTGGTGTAAGTGACAGGAGCGATGGCTCAACGACTCCAAGAGGAACTCGGCTTCCGTCTCCAATCTCCACCTTCCTTGATCAGTGCTTTTTGCCAGTTGTTTTTTTAAGGATTTCTGCTATTTTCCAACTTTATCACTTCAGCAGCAGAAAGTGTGCGTGGTAGGTTGACCGTATCACCGTCACGAAATGATGATCACTCCAACTGTATTTCGGATGCCGGTCGCTTTCTAATTTCATATTAATTTGGTTGGCTGAATTGTGTCACCGTTGTCGAGCGATGATCAAGCACCTTGAAAAGAGTTTGTGCTTGCTATCATTGAGTGCAGTCAATTAAGTGGATCTACTTCTTCTTGTAAGGGTGCCAAATAGTGAAAGGTAGTGATAAGTTTGTTAAATTCTTTTTTGATTTTAGCTCTGCGAGAAACTTCAGCTGTGTCAGCTATCCCGGTCATATTTCGAATTTTCCTCTACACTTTCATCTATTCATTTTTATTTTTATTATATATTTGGAAAGCTAGAATCAAACAGTTTTAGTCGAAAAATTTCAAAGGCAGAATGAATCAATACTTCACCAGTTTATTTATTTCGTGTAGGTGTCACGGTTGATCGACCATGCACATCCTGGTGTCAGAGTTCTTTGGAACTGCCTCTCAGCCTCTGTCGTGGTTCCTTTAACGACTACCAGATGTTAGCTAGGACCAACAGATTAACGTGCCTTCTGAAGTACGGAATTATCTTTATTATCCGACAATCAGGTGATTCAAGCCTGCAATATCCTAAACAAACAAAAAAATAGACAAAGTATGCTTCCCGTGGGGATCGAACCCTTGACCCCCGGGTCTACAGGCAAACGCCTTGACCACTGGACCACGGAGGCAGCAATTCAAATTTACCAATGCCACATTATAAGATACAGTAATCTTCAAAATCTCTCATCACTTAAGTCTTTTAAGGGTCTACGCTCCGTTGCAATAGGAAGCCAAATTACTTATGGGTCACGAGTTTTTCCTTCTGTATTTTTTAAGTGACAATAGCTGTAATAAAAAATATTGGTTTATGGCCTGTGTTTTATTTCTATATGGGCTATTTGAGGCGTGATCAAAATCGTTTAGTGTGGTTGGATAAATTTGTAGTATAGAATTACTCAGTTGTAAGAAAAAAGGAAAAAAATTGGAAACCAAGTTTTCCCGCTCTTTCTCTCAATCGGGATTCCGATCGAAGGAACGGGACAAACTTGTAGTTATGGCTAAAACTGCCTTTATGGTCGATTAGACCTTTGCCTTAAGGCCCGAACGTCGTGGGTGGTATTTCTACGGGAATCATACTATATATCATAGTATTTCGGACTTGTACCCAGTAATTACATTGCAGCTCTCAACTAATAAAGTTAAAGAATAATTAATTATTCTTCGATAACTAGGGTAGTAAGTTAAAACGAGTAGTTTAACGATAACTAGATCAAGTTTTGTACTGATTTTAGTTGGGATCATGGATCAGAGTAATATGGAGATATTTCAAATTAAAAGTAGGTCAATAGTACCGAGAGTATAAAGGCTTATAAGTCAACAATAAGACGAAAAAAATTTCAGATAAATATTTTTATTTCTATTTTATACGGTTTTCTATCGCGTTTATTGCTTACTTATTTATACCTATAAAATAGTTTAATTGAATGTGTAACAATCGCGAAAACATAAGAAATCATTATTTTTATTACTATTTTTTTTTTGCGAAATACATTTAGTTGCGATATTCAATTGTGTTTTTTATATATATGATAGTGAGATGTATATTTAGAAATTCCGCCTCATAATTGTAAAATGTCCTTTAATTGAAATATTTGTATATTTGAACCCTAAAACGAATCCGTAGGAGTTTTTTAATATTTAGCGAATTATCGTTAGATTTTTTTAAATTAATTAAATGTTATTATACCTTTGTTATTGTTTTATTGTTTTTTTATGAAGACTATATTAAGTAGACATTTTTAAACAAAAATATGAATGTAGGTATTTTTAATATGCCATATCTCTTTTTCTTTGGTCTTTATTTATGGCAGAAAATATTTTCTGCGCGAAAACTTATCAAGAGTTCCCTCAAGTTGGTCTTTACATTATATTTTCAAAACAACTTTGGCATTTTACTTAGAAATAGAAACATATTATGCATATAGCACTGTTTTTTTACATAAATTCTGTATCAGCATACGAGGGAACTACTTAATACTTTATAATGCAAACAATTTTTTAGCCATCTATTAATTAATTTATTTGTTTAAACTTTATAGTACACTACAGTTGTATAGCACAATAGGTGAACTTAATGCTAAAAGCATTATCTAACAGTCAACCTTTGGGTCAAGAGAGATTAATGTGTCCCACTACTGGGCAAAGGCCTCTCCCCTCCTTCTCCACTCAACCCTATCCATGGAAACCTCTGGCCACATGTCCAAAAAGTTGTCGAGATCGTCACGCCACCTCCTCCTTGATCTGCCTCTATATCGCCGTTAATGTACTAATAATAACAATTAAATAAATAAAAATTTATAGTGGCCATGGTCCGCCTAGTGGAGAAGTCATTGATGTTAATAGTTTTTTTTACCAAGTTAGTTGGCTCTGTAATGTACAAGAATAAATTAAAACCTGTGTTCAAAATTATTTGTAAAATGTGTATATTGCAGTCAAATAAATTTATTTTTTTCATTTTTTTTTTTTTTTTTCATGTTGCCAAAAACAACTCTGCACGAGATATGAGCCTCTTGTCACCAGCGACAACTATATCTTGTCTTCCATTTTTTTTCCATAAATCATCATCATCATCATCATCATCACCATCATTTCAGCCGCAGGCCGTCCACTGTTAGACGTAGGCCTCCCCCAAGGATTTCCAGAACGACCGGTTGGATGCGGCCTGCATCCAGCGTCTGTCTGCGACCTTCCTTAGGTCATCTGACCATCCAGTCGGTGGATGTCCGACGCTGCGCCGTGCCGTATTAAATGTCCCCATATTTCAACTCTTCTAAATGAACTCTAAAGAACTATTTATTTATCATTCAAAACAAAACCATATTAATAAGACTCCACTTCATACTATAGCAGAAATGAATTCCAAAATAAGCTGGGTTTAACTATCCCAGTTTACTAGAATCGTTAATATCGTGCGAACGTTATTTTTACTGCTTGCCAAGATTTTACGATCGTAAATTCTGGATTACACTAAAGGGATAACATAGACGTTAATAACAATAGACTCATAGATATATATTCTTCTTTGCCAGTGTAAGTTTGGTAGTTCAATCTGCCGATTAATAATATAAGAGGAAGATATAGGTAATGTAAGGATTAGAAATCTACCTATTTCCCTGGATTGAACAAGAACAACAACAACAACAAAACGATCAGGGCCTTGTTCTGTAAGCTTTCATTTTAAACTTCGAATCTGAACTTGCTGTGAGTGTCTAGATTGGCATTCTAAAAACTTGTTTGTTAATTCGAATCTATACTCGCTAACACGCTCGCTTTCCTTCCGAGCGTGTTAGCGAGATGAACTAGATTAGACGTGAGATTTTGTATTAGATAACGTAAGATGTGGCATTCTGTAAGGTAATTTCCCCGTCACTTCGAAGCTCACTTCTCACTTGTCATGTTGAATCTTATGTGAAGTGTGAGTGATAGCGACGTTTGAAGCGAGTTATTGTTCAGGAAAATAAATTCTAATTCTAAATAACAAGTATCAAAGGGAGTCTGTGTTTTCTATTTTCAAAGATTATCAACGGCAGAAGCGTATTTCTGAATTAAAGTAAAGGGTACGGATAATTTCACTGCGGGGGCCGTTCTGTCCCTCAATGGGAAGGGTCAAAGCTTTGTTATGTTGAACCCTTACTTTACCACATCGATGATATTTGGATTCATTTGGTTTTAATTAATGAAATGTGAATCAATACGTATTGCGGGTTTCTCATTTATTTGTCTGTAAAAATTTCATTTTCAATTAGTACGAATTAAAAGTTTAATGTTTCATTCAGAAATTTCAAAAAGTAGTAATAATACACCTAGGAAAGGTAAATGCTTCAGACGCTAAACTATATGCCGCATGCTGCGGTGTTGGTCTGTAAACCCGGAGATCGTGGGTTCGATTCCTACAGGAAGCATACTTAGTTTAGTTGTTTCCAGTTTGTTCAGGACATAGCAGGCCTAAATCACCTGATAGTGTGATAATACAATGGAACTAGTGAAAAAATTGAACTTTTTTCCAAGGGCACCAGTGATAGCGATCCTGATAATAAAATATGTTTCCGTGCTTTGAAAGGCACGTTAAGCGAAGGTGCCGATAAAACTGATACCAAGGCATGCATGGTCGATTAATATCATGTGGGTAACAAGTACCTACCATTCAATACAGCATATCCCGGTGTCAAAGTTTTACTAAATCGCCTTTCGGCCTTCCTCCTTAAAAACAACCAAATGCCAGCAAAAAGACTAACAGCTTAGCGTACCTTCTGAAGCTCGTTTGGCAGTAATTCAGTACTGCTACACATAAATACGCTAAAAATCTCTAAGGCAGAACTAGACTTTGTAACTTCGATAATAGTTATTTCTCCCGGAGCAGTTAAAGTCATATTCAGTTCCTTTGAAACTTTTAACGACGGAATCTCGACACATTTTGTACCTGCAGACGGCAATACCAGTTATATTTTCTGAGTTCATATCATTTTATCGTTTTTAACAGTTTGACGTATGTATTTCAGCCTTATAGAGTTTTAAATTCTTAATGATCAGCATCATCACGAATTGAAGACTAAGGCTCAAGAGCCTTTCGGTTGAGTTTCTTCTATATTTGTCTATCATATGCCAGTTTCTTTATTTCTTGATACGACTCAACGTTTTTTTTTCTCCTTTATCTGTTTCATATAACTATGCCTTGGTCTACCTGGACCCCTTCTTTCTTTTATCTTTTTTTTCAATGATGTTCTTCAAATCTTCTCCTTTCTCCTACTGAATTTAAAAAATATTTGTTTGATATATGTTCAGTCCAATTTATTCTTTCCAATCAACACATTTGAATGCTTCTTTATGATCATAATCACTTAATTTTATTGCTACACCAGGATGTGGAGGGTCAGTTACCTGTGGTTTACCTCGTGACTTACATGATATAAATGAATGATTGTTGCATTCTAAATTTATAAAGCATTTATGTGGGAGAAAACACATAAAAAAAACTTCATAATCACACAAAAATATATAATAGATACACTGATAAAAAAAGAAGCATATAAACACATAATATCATGGGAATATTATTGTAACAATCTAATTTATATCAATACATTATCATATCATACCTTGTAGAAATCTTGATTTGTTTACAAAATATCCACACTTAAAAAAGTATTTCAGTATTGTCTCATTTTAACAATTAAATTGATATTTCAGTTAATAACATTAATTACATTACATCTTGAATTAAAGTTGAACATGATAATAAACAAAATAAATAAATAGTAACTTAATAATAACGATACTCACAAGATTATTAAATAAGTTCATTACAAACTAATTAATTATTGATAATTGATAAAATTAAATATTACGTGAACACAAACCTGACGCAATATCATTGGGACAGTTCAGAGCAAGCACACAACTTGCCGTGTCTTTGTACAGCGCAAGTTAGTTTCAGCATAGATGACAGAAAACTATAATTCAGTAAAAAAATCATATAAAACTTACAGCTAAAAGAACATTCTAAGAAGTATAGCTCTGGAGCCAAGGGTCTGCCATTCTTCCTCTTCCGAGCGTGTTTCCTGGTTGCATTATCAGCATACGCTTCAGAGCCCAATGTACGTTTTAAACATAGTTGATTTTGCAGAACTGGCTATGTTTTGCAGTACAATGGAGCGACAGCCGTCTTATTTCCGTAACCTGTTTTACAAACTTATTTTTCTGATATTAAAAGTTTACTGTTTCATTGTATATTCGAAATAATTCGAAGCGGCCTCGAGAGGGGCATAACTTGAAAAGTAGGAGCACATCAAGAATACTGCTACAAGAAGACAAAGAAGACGAAGAGAAAAACTGAAACTGTGACAAACTCAAAGACCTAGAAGACAGAAGCTGGCCTCTGGCCGAGAAGGCAAGCAAGGCGTACGTGTGAACGTAAGCCCCATAAAAATTAGTGTTGCCCAAATTCAGTCTTGGTCTTGCAGTCTTGGTCTTGTTCTTGCGTTTTTGCAAGACCAAGACCATGAACAAGACCGCGTATTTTTAGCAAGACCAAGACCAAGACTGACCGTGCAAGACTTGAGCAAGAACAAGACATAGCCTGCAAGACTCTTGCGTCTTGCGACTTAGCGCTATTTCACGGAGTAGTTAGGTGTAACAGTTCGGTGTATAGGTAGGTACGCTTAGGAATTCTATGAGACGCAAAAAACTATATCAAAGAATATGAAAAACTGGACCTATGCGCATTACGACTAATACCATAAACATAGCGAATAAAAAAATATCTATTAAAATCAAACTGAGTGCATGGCCCGTGATTTTCTCTCAATACCTGCAACTTCTACTGAAGTTGCAGTCCTGCTGAGAGGTTATTTTCTAAAGCATCATTAGTAATTAGAAAACATAGAAATAGGTTAAGTGATGAGTCAGCCAGATGGTTACTTTGTATTAATTCTTGGTCAAAAGAATTGATATAAAGTATCATAACCTAATGATAAAGCTGTTGATTTGTGTTGTATTTTATTTTTTATTCAAATAAATGATAAATCGTAAACTCTTTTATTAAATTTCTTATAAGTTGAGGGTTCAATCTCTTTCTAGACAGATAAGTATTGTTCTTTAAAATACAGTCAAGTTATTGTAATTAATTTGTTTTTTTACATGTTTTAGCAAATGTAAGCTTATAAATCATAAATGTTTATTAAGAAACAGTTACTTCCATGGAAAACGACATATAGGTCAGTTGATTTTTCGAATTTCTTATTAAATCTTCAGTTATTTATTAATCTGCTTGATCTTTACTAAGGCTATGTTAATTCAAGCTCACATTGTTCCAATTCTAATACGTTTTTCTAAGATTTAAAGTAAACTTTAATAAATAGTAATAGACTAATAGGTAATTGCAAGACTTGCAAGACTCTTGCTGCAAGACCAAGACCAAGACCAAGACCAGGTGTATTGGCGCTAGACCAAGACCAAGACTGGCTAAGTCTCGTCTTGTTCTTGCATTTGGGCAACACTAATAAAAATGGGGTAGAATTTAAAATGCAATGATTGCATAGATAGGCCACACTATAGAGAACTTGTAGGGAGCTCAAGCAGGTGCGACTGGAAAGAGATGCTAAATGCTAGTACAGCGCACTCTCCCGAGATTCGGCTCGAATAACCGAGAGGTTGGTAGAGCCATGGGAGGTGGAGGGAAGTGTTTCATTTTATGTATAGATTTTTAACAATATAGTGTTTTTAATCCTTTCTTCCATTACAGAAGAAGGTTCTCAATTCATAGAAAACTTTTATTTGATACAAAACTTTTGTATTTGTAACAAAACTAGTGCAAAAAGATTGACTCTCAAACCGAGTTCTAGAGACTTCTAACAAGCATCCGTTCCCATTTCCTGGAATACTAAGATTCTTCAATTTTTCTTATAAGAAAATATTCTAAATATAAATCTTTTGCACTGCTGTCAATGATATTTTCTCAAAGATAAACTCTACGAAAAAAAAAAATTTTTAAGCAGATAGGTATATTCTCTTTGCCAGCAAAAAATTTCAACGACCATATCTTATGTAATTATTATAACTTTTGTATCTTAGATTATTGCAGCCTTTTTCCGTGTTTCAAAAGGCATTTAAAGTAGATAATAAATAAACATATACTGACAAATCACACAGATTGACTTAGCCCTAAAGTACTCAACGATACCTACTATATTTTCAATCAGAAAAACATAATTTTTCATCTGACCGAAGATCGAGCCCGGGACCTTCTAAGTAGCCGTACGGCATATTACCAATAAAAAAACCAGCTGCGATCGCATCGACACATCAATACGCTAATAATGAAAGTATCAGTAGAGTAGTTGTCTTTCTTTATTGCTTTAGAAAAGATTCAAAGCATTTATAGTTTTTTTTTAATGTAATTTTTATTAATGCCCAAACAAAATCCATCAGGCCTATGACAAATTTCAGCAAACAATGTCTTAATTCATCGTAAGACAAGTCTAATTTCCATACGTCGTGAAAGCCTAGAGCTAGCTTAGGCTTATACGGACAGAGGGCGACATCACAAACAGTAGATCCACAATTTGCAAGGCATCTACTGACCACACATTTGCATACTTAGTACTGAGCTATTGCGTGTATAGCAAGCAAGACTTTACTTAAAATACAAAGACCTATTTTTTTTCTTTTGAAATTTACTTTCCTATGGAACTTTTAACAACGAAGGTTATCAATTTTATTTGTATGTTTAAATAATGGTCAGATTTTTTTTTTCATAAAATAGATTATTCGCAGCTGAAAATCCGCTAAAATGAGATACTTGTCATATTTTTCCTCTGAGTATATTTAGCAATATTTTATGACCAACCACTGGTCTAACGCCAGCTCTTTTTGGGAATACTATTGCTAAAGGAATTTGTCACCAATCGGCATTTAAATTAAAGCCCATATTATACCTGTATGCACTTCTCACGACACTCACGGTAGAGACATTTGAGATATTGGATAATATCGATTCTGTTTTGTTTCTCCATTAAAATGCTGTTGGAATCTGCCACCAGTCAATAAGTTTTTTCTCTTATATTGTTTCCTTTTACGAAAACCACGAGAAGATAAGCGTGGTAAGCAAATAGTAAGAAAATCTGCCTTTATATCTTATTTTTATTAGTACAGGGGGCTTAGCCAACGTCACAATTTCAAAACGTTAACAAAGTACGACAAGAACAAAATGTATGGGATTGACATAAGATTTAACCACGTTAATCCCATACATTTTGTTCTTGTCGACATTTGTTAACGATCTAAGATTGTGACTTTGGTTAAGCCCCCAGATATTTCTGTATTATTTATTGTGGTACAGTAAAATTTTTGTTGGATTAATTCTTAAACGAGATACCAATGGCTATCGAAAATCCAGTATACCTAAGTTCAATAGCTATCAACATCACAAACCTAGATACGCAATTCGCGAGCCGATTCCTGTATCGCATTCCCTGCCCACACATTTGCATATTTGCGCAATGAGCTATTACAGAGAGTTGCTGGATTCGCCGAAGAATTTGTAGGTAATTGGATTGTATGTGGGCATCCCTTTATCCCATGTTATTCCATATCAATGAGGCAGGCCCACTTCCAGGATAATTAATGATTGTGAGATGTTAAAACATACTAAGTGGAGTAATAATTAGCTGGTGGCTATAGAGAAATAAGTAATCACACATATCGCCGCAGTGATCCAGACCACTGATTAAATAGAATGCTATGGTCCAGATGAAGGTTAGTCTTGTAGTCTTTGTGGGGTCAGCGGCCAATGTATACTCAACCGGGCTGTGAAGAAAGATCTTGACGTGATACTTATAAACATTACCAGATGACTTCTTAATGTTTTTATTATCAGGATAATCAAGTGAATCATGTCTGCAATGTCTTTCTTCTTTATCGGTCCCTCAATGCTGAGGATCGTAACCACATATGTGTTTCCAGAGTACGCGATCGGTAGTTCTACGAACCACATTATATATGCTGCCTCTAGCAGCTCTCCTCTCGCTGTCTACCCATTTCGCTGAAGGCTTTTCCTCTGGCTCGTTTTTTCTCTGTTCTACCCAGTATTATAATCAGCAATGTCCTTACCAAACTGGAAACAACTAAACAAAGTATGCTTTCCATGAGAATCGAACCAGCAACCGTGTTATCAGGTAAACGGACAACAATTTCTTTGGTCCAGGTTGGATATTTCCAGATCTAGCAGCTTAACAATGCGCCTCAGACATTGTCATACATGTAGTAGAGACTCACTATGTCTGTGAGCATCACAAACATAGTTCAGATCAACATTTGCAAGCCTATGCAGCTATTGCATTCACTGACCACGCGTTTACACATACTAAGTTCGAGCTATTGAACTGGGGCTTAGTATGACCTCTAAAAGCGATCTAAAAACGATTGAGTGTGCGAGATGTCGGTTTACATCTCGTATTGTGTCATCTAGATAACTTACTGTTTTGACGGCTTTTACTCACGGTAAACGGCATCTGTACAATCAAATTGTACATCACAGCTTTTTATCATATCATATTTGTGTCTATGTATCTTGGTGCAATATGGAGTTTGTTGTTTTATTTATTTATTTAATTCATGTACACTCAACAAATATAGAAAACTTAAAATTATGAAATTTAGTACAAGGGGGCTACTTATTTCTATTGAAATTTCTTCAGCAGACCCACTCGTAGTTGTTGTTGTTTACATACATTCTATATTGTAACTGGCAAAGAAAAGTTTTGGTGGGAAATTACTCTTTGTGCTAGTGGTCTTATTCGTCCGAGCGTGTTTCCCGGTTGTATCTTCAGCTTACGCTTCAGAGCCCAGGGTACGCTATTAATAATTATGGTCCTGATTTGGCGGAACTGGATATTACAATGGAGCGACTGCCGTCTGACCTCCGTGACTTTTTTACAGAGAAACCATACCAACAGGAACATGACTCAGGTGTGTTAGTGGCCAACACTGTCAGATTTTTCAGGCTGCCTAAAGGCATCTGACATATCCTAACGACTGCCATCTACCGATAACAGCCGGGACCAACGGCTAAACGTGCCTTCCGAAGCACGGAGGAGCTCAAGATAGAAATTCCACTAATGGCAACCAATCCAAACATGGCCACGCACTCGTCGTCGCTTGACGCGCACTATCGTTACGAACATGCCTGCCGCGCTAGGGTATCGATCTCCTCAGTCTTTGTGCTAGTGGTATATGTGTAACAAATGTCATTGAGAGCCGGGAACGCACAGAAAAATTTAATATCACTATAGCTAAAATTTACAATACAGAATAATGCTATTTTAGGCTGTTTAAGCCTAATCAATGCGTTTGTTACAGAAAAACCCTATGTTATTCCGTACAGCTCCATTAATAATACACTTTAATACTATTCAGAATGTTTCAAAGGTTCACCGCGCTTTAAATTAATAAATCCTTACATTAGTTACTCGTTCCGAAATTTGAAATCTTGTCTCACAATCGTTGTACTAAACATTATTTATTTATACCCAAAGTGCTTAATTTCACTGGAGGAATCCTTTCAGACATTACGTCTCTCATTTTCTATTCAAAGTACGTCATATTTACGAGGCTTTCGAATTGAAGTCTGGCCTTTTAAAAGTCTAAAAAAGGATTATAACTCCCTCTTGGGAGGCACGTCGCTGGACAGAAATTGAATATTGTAGGGATGTTGATATAGAACAACTGGATGTGATAGAATTAATCGTGAATCTAGATTGAGAATCGACCATTACCTCTCGTACTGTTGATGAAACAGAAGCGGCGACTAAGGAAAAAATAGAGATCTGATTACTTCTATATATAAGTCTGAGAACAAGTTCCATTAACATTCACAAAGAGCGCTGAGGTCTTAGGTAGGTCTAATGAAAGTGTAGAAAAAAAACATTTCGTTCGTTTCAACGAACTCGAGGTTTATCACCTTCGATCAACAATAGTACTATCGTTGATCGAAGTTTATCACTATCACTTTGAGACCCAAAAAGCCAGAGGTGCTGTGAATTATCATGAATGAAATTACCTGAAATAACGGATCGGAACATTTTTCTGTAAACATATCACTATAATTATTTATTAAATCATGATTGTTTAGTTTGTTTTGGTTCTAAAATTACAAGCATATAAACAATAGTACTATATACGATGGGTTTCTTTATTATATTTCTTGATATTGAAAATTAATTAGTTCTCAAATCGATTCCCGCACAAGATTTATCCGCGAAAGTTCTGACGCATTATTTCCTGCTTATGACAAACTCTCTGCCATTAAACAACCCTAATGCCGTTCCGATCTGTTATTGTGTGAGAAATAATGAATTGTATTGGTAAGGAAATCATTAAGGTATCAATGAAGTGGTAAACCATCCTCTCCCAAATATAATCACCACATAAATCTTACAATATTATTATAGTTAATGAATCTTAAGGATGGGAAGGAAATTTCAATTGCTTAAATAATGAAAATATCTATATGCCACGCCCATTGCTACTTCAAAGAGCTAATCCAACTTGGTGCTACAAAATTGGTGTCCATAATAAAAATTAATTAAAAAATCTATAACGTCTAAAAGGTGTCTAAAAAGAATGAAACAAGGAAATAAATGAGATAGAAATCCAAAAATGCATAGGTATAAAAATGGTCATGGTTAAGCCGTGGTTACATCCATTGTAAGGTGTATACCAACAATGTTAGTTTAAAGGTGTACCAATAATCCATACAACTAGGAAATGCTTTAGTGAAACGGAGTAACCTATCTAGTGAATTATTATCCGTGTTCGATCGTCTCTCCTTGTTCGATTTACATATGAAACGTTTTAGGCCGCAACGGGTACGCCATTTCGCATTTATTTATGCTTTCATATTTCTAATTCGACGTTCCAGCACTTCCAGCATTCCTTTTAATATTGCTCATATTTTATTACGTTCGATAATTAAAATTTTATTAGTAATTCAATCTCATTGATTATTATTTTTTAGCGCCCGCCTCGGCTTCGCATGGGCATAAAAACCTTCCTCTTGAATCGCTCTGTCTATTAAAAAAAACGCATCAAAATCCGTTGCGTGTAGTTTTAAAGATTTAAGCATACATAGGGATATAGGGACAGAGAAAGTGACTTTGTTTTATATATGTAGTGATAGTGAGTATATTATTTTTCTTAAAAAATATTAACTTAACAAACCGACACATTTTGTGACACCAACACCGACAAAGGCTTCAATTTAGCTTCGCACGTATTTTAGGACTGTCTATGGGATTTTGCTACAATCACTACCTATTGGATCAACTGGAAATTTGATTTGACTTGACATCCATTCCCAAATTACCTACTAATATAACTACACTAATAATAAATGCGCATTGTGTTTGCTTGTTTATTATTGTTCACGTCCTATCAACTGAAGCAATCTTCCTGAAATCTCACATAAACATAGAAATATTAACAAAGACATATGGTACTTTTCATCCCGGTAAAAGCACTGTTTCCGAGCGTAATTCACGTGGGCGAAGTCGTGGGCGAAAGCAAGTACATAATAAAGCCATGAAGCGAAAACGCCTTTGACTATTTTTACGAAATCTTATCACATAGTCTATTTATAAGCAAGAAACTATAAAAGACACGCTCCTATGACTCTGTCTCAAAATAGACTTAATACAAATTAATCCATTACAAAGTACTAATTCGCCTACTTAATTTCCCCGAAACAATTTAAGTTAATTATACAAACAATTTGTTTTACACAACAACCCCGTTATTTATTTTGGCGAATTATTTACAAGATAAATTTACAGGGAGTTATTTAAAATTAAAGGTTTTTGGAGGGATGATCCGCAGTGTGTTTGTTTGGGATGTTCGCAGGAAGGCAGACCCTGATCTGAAGCAATCAGCTAAAGAAACAACTAGGTAAGCGCTAAGATGAGGGAGAGAGAGAATAATTTAGAATAGACAAATCTTGAGTGCAGGCGTACCTATTCTTATGTAATTTATTCAAATAGCCCCGAAAACCATACGACGTAGAATAAATAATAGATTTGCATAATTTATCAAAAATATAGGGAAATTTTATCTTTTTTTTCAAAGCAATGCAGTCCTAAAAACTTACACTCAATATTTAGATGTGAGCGTCCATAGATACGTAGATGATTTATTCAACGTAGGGCGTTGCTTTTCTCATGTAAATACGCGGCTCTTTGAATATCTTTCAAAGGTTTTTGACTTCAAACTACGTGTGGTTTTTATTAATTTAACTCCTTTGCGAACTGCTAAGACAAAACGCGCAGTTTCAGGCTTGGATCACACTTCATTTTTATTCATCGCGTAAAATGACAAAGTCTGGTTAAAAAGTAAGTAAACACACTTTATTGTACTATAGAATTGCAAACCTGGATTACAGTCTGTGACAAGATTTACAATATGCGGCCTTATCGCTAGTGCAATCTCTTTCAGGTTACCTTAAGGATAGGATAACTAGACCAAACTTGGGGTGGGTAACAGTTAAAAAGTCGCCTATTACAAACATTTAGAAGACATAATGTCTAATAATACGTGTAAAACTCAATTTTCTTCTTGAACCTCAATTTTTATTTCCCCTAAATCTTTCTTTAGCGTTGTCTTTCCAAAATAAAGAGTTGAAAGAACTAGTACCTAACAAAAAAAAGGCGAGCGAAAAGCTCATAGAATTAATTGGCTCGACCACCTGGAAGGAATGAAAGAGAATCAAGGAAGGAATATGCTGAGAGGGAGAAGTCCGTTCTGCAGTCCCACATAATAGCCGCTCGCGCAAAACTCTCTTCGTCAGTCCAGATATTATCTGGACGAAGAGAGTTCTGTGCAAGAGGCACGTTCATAATTAGATAAAGGGAAACAGTGGAGATTATTTTTATCGGAGGCCAAGATTCACTATGGGTCATTGGGCCATATTAGGAAGTTGGTTATCAATTAAAAAAATATCTGGACGGTGGAGGTGGCTAAGTACCGAGCAAAGTGAATATAGAGTCCATATAGCCATTATTTAGTTATTCCAAACTTTATTGAACCAAGAGCTACAATAGGTACCTTTGGAAATTACAAATAGGTAGATTATATGGGGGCCAAAATATGAAATAAAAGTTGAAAAAACACCAAAGTTTTGCTTATATTTATGCTACAAAATAATACTTACTTAAATTAATAAAAATAACTATATACCTACAAATATAAATATAAAAATATTTTAATACTTAAATTAATTACATTATGACCCGAAAAGAAGAAGAATTGTGTGTGGATTATTCTTTAGCCCCAAAATACATGAATCTACAGTGAGTGGTATATCTAAACTCATCATATCTTTCAAGCAAAAATTAACCTAAAATTATACATTCAAGGATGATATTATCACTGGAACTCGTCGATGATCCTAAGTAAACAGGGATATTATAAATTTCGCAGAGCGGTTGACAAATGAGATGTTGATAATTTTAATACTAGCTACTGCCTGTTGCTACGTCTGCATGGCAGTCCCTTATTTTTATCATTATTAGCGAATAAGAAATTTAACCTAAACTGAAGATCAAGCAAGAGTAGTGTTTTAACAATGAGTGTTCCGTATAAATAAGTTTAGATGTGACCAAAAAAAAATTGTGTTGACACAACATGGGTTTTGTCTTTGTTTTGGTCTTTAATATATACCCGTGTTTTTCTTATGTAGCAGCAGAAAATAATTAAGTGAAAAGTTAAAGCGTAAATAATATGGCATACAAGATACTGTTACAGTCGGCCTCGACTAAAAGAAAGACGGAGAACGAAGGCTTATAGGCAATACGTTCCCGTATTCAACATTCGGACAAGAAACCCTAAAAGCTAACGTGAAGAACCTTTGATACGTAATCACCATCATAAATTTAAGAGCTAGGCTCTTGTCAGTGTTGTTCCTTCTATCTCTGTTTTTCATTAGCAAGTTTCTTTATTTTTGACGTTTTATCCTCCTTTATCCTCTTCATATAACTTTGCTTCGGTCTACTTGGATCCATCCTTCCTATTATCTTCTCTTTGAGGTAATATGACGCAGTTTTAACAAATTCAAATTCATGATCCGTGCCACCAAAATGGCGTCCTTATTTGCATGTACCGCTGTGTGATATACAACTAGTAATACTGTTTCAAGTATACTGTTGTGGAGTGTTGTATGCTAGATGAGATATGACAAGTTTCTGTTGATGGTCATCATCTCAGCGTTTTATTTGAATTCTAAGACAAGTAGCCCAAAACCAGGTTTCATTTAAATGAGCTGTATATTTTCCCTTCAGTAAGGTAATTTATTATTATATTCTCGGTGGTCACAATGTTACAGAGGCAATAGTTATTTGAGATATCTGTTATTCCTGTAAAAACACCGCCTTAACACTAGCGATGCGACAGAGCGCGACAAGGCACTGCAACAGCAGCTGTGTTTTTGTCGCTTCTAACAATACCTACGGGAAAAATATAGAGAGACGGTCACTGTTGTGCCCTATTATGGCCAGAGAAATTTTCTCGACAATATTACATAACGTTAACAAGTTGTTAAGTAGAACTAAGTTGTCAATCTATTGTTGCCCGACGTCTAATTTTACCCAATTAGTTAGTAACTAAGTTATAAGTAGGTACTTTATTGTATAAGACCATTCTTGTAAAACTTCAGTACAGCAAAAGCAAGCTATATTGGCGAGCGATCGTGCAAACTAGAAAACTTAGGGTCGCTGAGCCAGAAGAGTAAAAAAGTAAGCTGTGTCCGTCCAGTTTCATTATTCACCATTATCACGCGAAACTGACAGGCACATAAACATGTTCTTCTTGTTCTTAACAATTTGATACCGTTTTTTAAAAGAGAGCATTAAAAAACGGTATCATGACCTTTTTGTTACAAAAACGTTGCCAACGACTGTAGTCGATATTGTATATAACTTTTTTACTTTCTACCAGGGCGTCGATTCTGCTAACGTTAAGACAAAATAGTATCAAAATAGTGTTTCAATAGTAGTGCTTTTTACACACTATTTACAAGAGTTATGACAGTATGATGTGATGTGAATGTAGTGTGTGGTGTGATCATCAGAAGTGATATAAAAAAAATATACAATTCTTGTAACTAGTGTGTAAAAAAGCACTACCATTAAACACTATTTTGACACGATTGTGATTAAACATTAGCAGAATCGACACCCTGGTTCACAGATTGTCATCCTCTTACTTGATTGCCGTTTACAATCCTCATAGTAGAAGCTAAGCTGTGGTGTGAATTAGCCCTTAAGCTGTTAGCTACAAAGTGTCAACTGGACTTGACGAAACCTTTGTCACCTGACAATACCTGTTCACAGTCGTTTCCAGTCAAAACTGGAGAACATCGAAGGCACAGTGAATGATACGAGCGTTCTCCTGCATCTGAAATGCACTGCAGTTTATCGGAAAACCGATTCAGGTATTAGACCTGTAACACAGATAGTGAAATTCGGGGATATGTTTTGTCAAAATTGATCGGTCTTTTTTGGTCTGTCAAAGTGCTTTTGCAAGTAGAGAAAGATGTGGAGACAATTTTTTTTATCATAATGGGAGCTGGATATAGATAACGTTTATGAATAAATTTTTTTAGTTTCTACAGAATGGCTCTCTTTGTTATTGGCATATTGGCAGTTATTTTTTTTAGTTACAAGGTATTTTTTAAAGGATCATTGGCGTTTAAAGTCATATTTTTTAAATATTTTTAGTGCCCCCTTTATTCGCATACATAATGTATATGTTACTTATATAAATTTTGGCATAAGTTTCCTTTTAATTCAAAAAAAAAACAATTTCTTATATTAATTGCTTATTTAAAATTATCCACTTGATCAGTACATTTCTTTCTTTTGTATTATATACTGGTTCTAAGATATTGACCCTCAGCAACTACATGGACGATATCCCCACCAAAGCGAACATATTTACGTACCAAATCGCCTTTTCACTGTTATCTAAGACATGTATATTCCGACACTAGATTTCACCCAGAGTTTCGGGCCACCGAGTTTTACTTGATAAGGACACTAAATATTGATGAATCTTTAACTTTAGTTGATCAAATTTTCGAAATAATACTATTGAGCTATATTTTGTACCAACTAGAAGCGTGATTTTGATTTTTATTTTTGTATTTCGCAAAAGTTGTTAGATACATAGGCTAGGTCAATTCTTGCTTACATAACTATAGTAATAACTTTTGTAGTTCAAAATAAACGTTTTTTATTTATTGGTTTATACCTAAAATTAGAGATTAAACGAACTTACCTGAAGTAAAGTTCTATCGTAATTATACGAAGGCTTCGTCCGAAGAGATTGTGTCATTTACAAGTCGCACTGCAAGTTTGACGATTTTTACTGCCCAAAAATGTTACCTCTTAAAAATCTGGTTCTTTTATTTTATGCTACCTTAACTTTAAAGGATCCCATGTTAAATATTCCTATAAATTCATAGGGTCTTCTGGTATCCTCTAAGTCGTAGTAGAATATTTTACAGTCAAGTTTATTCCTTTTGATTCCAAAATATTTAAACTTATGACCGGCAAGCGCAAATACAACTACCGATCAGATGGTCCAACAACCTATGAAGAAGGTCGGAGGCAAGCGCTAGATGAAGGCCGCTTACAACCGTCATTCTTGCAATCCTTAGAGAGGCCTTGGTCTAGTAGCCAAGAAGACTGCTTGCGGCTAAAATGACTTCGATGAAACCTAATAAGTTAAAAAAAACATGAAATATGTCTTGGCTGGCTATCTTTAAAAGAAAATAGTGACCCCTTTTTTTAAACCAAGTATAACACCGAGATAAATGTGAAAAATCATTGTATGCAATTTTACATTGTTTTCATGGTGGAATTAGCGACTATGAAACTGAGTTTGAGGACTGCTAGATCTTTAAATACTATTTTATTTATTTTCAAATTCATGTACACAGAAAAATATATAAAAGAATAAAAACATACCTAGAATATAGAACAATAGTACTGTTGCTTATTTCTAAAGAAATCTCTTCCAGCAGACCCAAGAGAAGAAACGAGAAGAAAAGGGAAAACTTAATTTTTTTTCATTTATTAATATTTTTTGGATAGGGTGGTATATTTTGTTTATTCTGCCACAAGGGTGGAGGTTTTCTGATATGTCACCTGACATCTATACAGTTTAGGGGATAACTATAGAGCAGTTAACTTTGTCAAGTTCTGCGTGTCTAACGCGAGATTTCATAAACACAGACGCTAGCGACTGCGTTAGGATTTTGTTTGGAATTTCTTAGTTACCTATTCACCAAGAACACCACAAAATCTCTAACTTCTGCCTCTATGAATACTTATACTAAGGGTAATTGTGGCGGATTACACTTAGAATAGCTTCTCAAGGAGAGTGAAATCTCTTGGTAGGGGTACTGTGCCCCTAGTATGAGTTTTTCTTAACGCAGGCGCTAGCGACTGCGTTAGGATTTTGTATAGAATTTCTTAAGTTGCCTTACTATCCGCCAGAGGCGCTGTACAGGTTTGCCATGCTAAAGCAGTCGCTAGCGTCTGCGTTAAGAAAAACTCATACTAGGGGCACTGGTCATAACTTATTTACCAGTCTTACTATTTCGACTCGATATAAAAAATATCTCAAATAATAACTAGAAATAATCTACAAGAATGCTAATATACAAGAATGAAATACTGATGGCTGCAATGATAATGATGTATGTACATACTTAGTTCATTATTTAATGGAGAATTCCCTTCCACTACAAAGGGACAAAAGAGAACCCACTGAGGGTCTAATCCTCTAAGGCTGCTAAGGCTAATTACGTAAACAATGACACTTTGCCCAGGGCAGTGTAACCCCGATGAATCTATAATGGCACTGAATTAACCTGTTATACCATCAACTTAAATGATAACGCACACCTCAATGAATGAGACGTTTTGTCAGAATAATAGTTTTAGAACCAGTGATTATGTAAACAATGTGGTAACATTATGTTTGCTTTATCCTAATTTATCATTCCAGGTTATATTACTTAGCATATAAAAAACGATAAAAATCAAGTCCTTTTCCCTAAAAAGAAGGCGTAGTTTCTCAGTAAAATCCTCAGATCTGTCCCTCATTCAGATCAAAGGAACAGACAAAGCCGCGCTCGTATTTCGGCGACACAATGAAGTAAGTCGACAAATGGAAAGTTTAACAAAGGACAGAGAGAAGTTGGCACCGGAACTAAGGAGCGGAACCGAAGTCCCATATTATCATAATGTTTTAACTGCACGATGCTAGTCGCTGACCAATTGTTTGGATTAAGTTTGGTCTCCATACACTTGTTTAGAGTTTATACTAAATTTTGTATACATAGATACATATAATCACGTCTATCCCATTCGGGGTAAAGAGAACCTAAGGCAATAAGACCTTAGACCACGTTTAGCATGATGATAGTTGAAACAGGAAATCAATAGTGATGGGTTGCTAGCCGCATCGCCTATGATATGATTCCCCCATTCGCTGATTCCCTCAGTTGACTTTTACAGCTTGCGCTGGAAGAGAAGCAGCTGGTACATTCTATGTTTTTCTTTTTCTCCCAGACCAGCATGGAAGGAATTTGTAAGGATTTTGTATACATTTCCAAAGATATGACATTGGTTGTGAAGGTTTTACTTACGTGTGTTTTATGCTCTACGACAACAGTTGAACCTTATTAGTGTACCATCAGGTCATGATTATCATACTTAATTGTCATCGAAACTGAAGCCATTTGTAAAATCATAACTCTACTAGCTGTTCCCAGCGGCTTCGCCCCGCGTGAGACTCGGTTATATCGCGCCCAAAAGTAGCCTATGTTTGACCTCAGGTCGTTGACTACATCCCTACCAAATTTCATCACAATCGGTCCAGCAGTTTAGCCGTGAAGAGGTGACAGACATACAGACAGACAGACAGACTTTCGCATTTATAATATTAGTATGGATGTAATAAAAATACACAAACATTGCAAGTTAAATAATAGCTTCAAAAATAGGTAAGATAACATCTTGGCGTTGACTAGAAACCACTAAGGGACAATTTAGGTGCCAAGGCCTAGTTCCGGCCGCAGGGCGCGCCGCAAGCAAATGAATTTGGCATCGGTTCAACACACAAACTGACTGACGTATGGGTTTGTTTGCATGCAAATATGATAACTGCAATAAAGATATGCGGCTTGGAATGGTTTAGGTTTTCATATATTTTTGATGTAAGTATATGTTATGATTCACGAATATTACACATTTTGGAAATAAGTAGACAAAATAACATGTTATAGCCTACTTATACCACATCTATACATATAGATGACCAGGGGGTCTAAAAAAGCCACTTTGATCAATTCATCGAATCGAATTCATATTACGAATTCCTTAGCAATTCCTATTTCTTTCAATTTTTTTGAAGAGGAATTGCAAAGTTAAGTTGGCCATTTGACAAAAAATAGAGGAATTGCTAAGGAATTCGTAATATTAATCGATTCGATGAATTGCTTAAAGTGGCATTTTTAGACCCACAGGAGTAGATAGCTTCGGTGCAAATAAACGAATAGACCTGACCCAGATGAAGTAGATTTTTTGTTATTCCTAGCTGAGCAAAAGCCTTCCCTCTTTTCTTCCATGCGTCCCTGTCCTGTGCCGCTTCTTTCCAATTCTTTTCGAAAACCCTTAAGTCATCTGACCATCTATAAAAGGTAAAAAGAAGATGTATAAGTTTTTAAAACACTAAACAGTAGGGATGGGCGTGAGCTGGCAGTAATTTGCATATAATAAGTAATGACAGAAACACAAAAATCAATTTGATAACTATATAATCTTTTATTACTGCAAAGTAACACCTTATCAAGCAATTACTCATATTTGTTGATACAAACCTTAAGTGTTTTTTTCAGATAAACGGAAACTTTAATACTTTACAACTCATAAAATATATCACGTGCGTTTAAGAAGATCATCAAACCTATGAAACAAGAATCGCAAACATTTTGTAAACACAATCGGAATATGCATTGAATCCTGGCACGTCAATGTGGAATGCAATAGAAGCGCCAAAGCTGTGAATTGTGTTCGTAAATCAAGCCAAACGGATCTCCTAAGAAGAGATACGGAGGATTGAACTAGCGATAAGGAAAGCGGAATGCGCATTCTGATTTATAGGACAAATACGAGGGAAGTTGGGTTGACAATGGAATTTTTGTTAAAAACATTTTCGGTTTCCGTTGAATCTTTTATGTAAATACACGCACTTACGCTGAGCTACACTGCGTTATACTAAGTCAATATATGCGTCGTATTTTCTGTTGGGCACCGATGGCTCAATCAGCCTCTTTTTATATTTATTTATGTTTTTATACTTTTTTAATTTTGATATGTTTTAGTCTTTTGTTGTTTCTCTTGTTCAGTGTGTGTGTCAAAGAGCCATAATGAAGGCCCTGTTTAAAAATTTGGTTTTCACTTATTACTACTAACAAGACGCCGACGTCTATTTCGGTGTCTACATCGTCTTTATTTGGACTATCTACAGTAGTATACACAAATCGTTAAACGTGGAAATTCATAAAGCCTATATAGAATTCGAAAACTGTTAAGCCAAATTTGATTTATCTCTATTACATTATGGAAAGAATCCCGCCTGACCATCTGTACCATTGGACAGTACAAATGGCACTGATTTATCTCACTAATACCAGGAAAAATAATACAAGTATGACACCCGGCGTATCTTCTTTGAAATTATATAGCTTGAGATACAACCGAAAAAACGCTAAGATGCTAAATATAATAAACACGAAAAACTTTGGAAAATTTTAAAAAGGCTACAAGCTTTACTAAAATCGCGATGTTTTCAATTTTCTGACTGGGGATATAACCCAGGAATTAGCAACTTTTATGCCACAAAAGTCGTTATCTGACGTGTCAGTTGAAAATAATAGTGTTAAAGCTATGTACTGAATACAACAGAACAGCTATGATAGAAGCACTTATATGTTATTGAATATTCAACAAACCGCTTAACACGGAATATCATAAGCAATAAGCTTGGATGTTCCTATAAAACTGGTACGGCAAACACTTGATGTATCGATATGGCTTTATACATATTCACTACTCATAGACTATATATTATGTAGACATGTCAAAATTGTCTTAACTTATTTTTCTTTTTTTTCATTTGGAAAAAAGGCTTTATATTGCATACTAACGACCCGCTTTGGCTTCTCATGGGCATAAAAATCTTTCTCTTGAATCACTCTATCTATTAAAAAAAACCGCATCAAAATACATTGCGTAGTTTTGAAGATTTATAAGCATACAATGGGCTATAGGGACAGAGAAAGCGACTTTGTTTTATACTATGTAGTGATTGCAGACTAGTGGTTGCCCGCGGCCCCACCAGCGTGATCCTCGGTTATATTGTGCCAAAAAGTACCCTATGTTTGGACCCCGATCTTATACTATATTATAGAAATTGTTAAAGACATAGTTTTGGGTTTGCAAGGGCCAGATTTTTTTCAAAAAAACACTTATCAAAAAAACTGTGAACCTATCCAACGTTCACAGTTTTTTTGATACATGTTTTTTTGAAACTTTTCGAAAACACAATTGAAATTTTATTGTTATAACTGCTAATAGCAGTCGTGTGTCTGCCAACGTGTTAAACGAAGAAGAATAGTTAGTGTCAAACTGGCCTTTGGCCCACCTGATAGGAGGTGGTTGCCGTAGTCGATGAGACGCCTGCAACATCAGAATTTTAATATATCTTTAGAATATATATATTTTAATAAATAACATAGATTTCTAATAAAATAATAAGCAAATTAATAAAGTAGGAACGTTGATTGAATTTTATTGTAAACTTTTTTTTTAATTCCATAACTCCTCTGGACTATCAATACTAAGTAATCTATGACGGATGTCCTTCTATTACAGCCTATAGTCCCTGACGTATGAGCCCAGTTAGCTATGATTGCATACCCGGGTAGATATGTCCTATTGGCATGTGTCCAGAGGAATTTTGTGGGTCATACGAACTTTCAGATTTGCCGATTTATTGAAGTTTTTGTAGAGTTAGTCGGTTTTTTGAACTGGATTTTATGGCGATATAAAACTAGTGATACATAAAAATACTTAAGCTAAGTTCTAAAGAATAATAATTTGGGTACTTGAATCTATAATGTGAATACTTTAGAGGTATAATCTCTCTCTCAATTTAGCGCTTTCCCGGTCGCTTCCTCAGCTGACAGCTTCGGAGCCCCAGGGTCCGCTTTCCTGCCTCTTCTCCTCTAGTTCGCCCGGTCTTCGGCATCCTTTCGAAGTCGAGCTATATCACACTTTATTTTTTAAAGTAATACTATATTATTACAAGTATTAACTGCCTCCGTGGTTCAGTGGTTAAGGCATTTGCCTGTAGACCCGGGGGTCGTAGGTTCTATTCCCACGGGAACAAGCATACTTTGTTTAGTTGTTTCCAGTTTGTTAGGACATTGCAGGCTTGAATCACCAGATTGTCTGATAATTGAAATGATTCCGTGCTTTGGACACCAGGGTGTGCATGGTAGATTGATCGTGATTCCTACCCGAAATGGTGATGATGATGATTATAAGTATATTATTATTTTATTATATAGAATCGACAGGCTCGTCGATTTAAAATCTATTGATTTTATAAATAATAAACATGAGACATGTCTTATTATAACAATCAATCGATAGCCTAGCCTAGTGGGTAAACTCGCAGGTGTTCGTAACTATAATAATAATAATAAAAATCTTTATGAAATAACTCATTTCAATACATTTAAGTACATTAAAACCGAACGTCTTTAAACCGAACGTCTGTAAACCAAACGTCTATGGGGCTGTCACTCGGCAACCCACCATCGAACTAGGAACAAACCTGTATCTCAACTATCGTGCGTATTTTCAAAAATGTCTACGTTTTTTAACTGTCTGAATTAATTAAAATGAATTTAAACACATAACAAAATCTAAATATAAGCTTTATACACCCTAAAATAAATAATCACTACATAGTATAACAAAGTCGCTTTCTCTGTCCCTATATCCCTTTATATGCTTAAATCTGTAAAACTACGCAACGGATTTTGATGCGGTTTTTTTAATAGATAGTGATTCAAGAGGAAGGTTTTTATGCCCATGCGAAGCCGGAGCGGGTCGCTAGTAAAGAATAAAATAATAAACGACACGACAAAGTTTTAGATAACAGTTAACAAAATGCTACAGATAAATTAACAAAAGGCATTATAAAACTAGTCTAGGCTTTGTTAGATGTGCACCAAACGGGCACAAAGTGACTGTATCGCTACACGATAAAAACTTTTCAGTTGCCTGCATTCAAAAATGTTGAATTACATTTTTCTCGTGTTAAATTTGTATTTTGAACTTTCTGCGTGTTCCAGAAGGCACGTTGTCGTTGGACCCGGCTGTAGCATCATATTTCGATGGATCTTTTGCTTCTACTTCAGAACCTAGGGTACGCTTTTAATCATAGTCCAAAATTTATTGGTACTTACTGGTTATTACAATAGAGTGACTGCCGCCTGTGCATCGTTGCCTTTTCACAAGGAAATCAAACCAATAGGAAAATCATGCAGGTGTGTTATTGGAGAACACTGAAGTTTTTAAGGCTGCCTAAAGGAATGTTTATAACGACCGCCATTTAGCGGTAACAACCGAAATTGCAATCAGCTACTAGGAGATAATCTGGAACAGATAGAAATATATTTTTATGTATGTATCGTAGATAATATGCATTTACTTAACAGCTCTTTTTTTGACATTACAGACGGATACTTTATTTTTTTTGTTTCTATGTATACAATAATTCTTTGTAATGAATTCTCAGGTACGTATTGGATCATCAAGATGGCGTAAAGTTCGATTGTAGATAGTTTCTTATTTGAAGAAAAAACACGGCTCATAAGTTTGTACAGCAAGTTGAAGATGAATTGTTTAAATATTTGTTATTTATCATTCAATGCGATCCAAATTCCACACATAAAAAAAAATTTCACGTGTGAAATTTTATCAGACATTAAAAACAGTATGAGTTCTCTTCACTCAAACAATCGTGCTCTTACACAAAATTATTCTAGGGATACTATGATATAAATAAATGAATAAAAACTTTTGCACCAATTACATAAATACATCATTGCATTGCATAGAATTGGAAATTCAATTAGTACAAAAACCGTTATCGCTAATGCAATTTCTGCCAACCAATCTTAGGGTAAAAAGAAACAGTAAACATCGAAGGGGGAATATCAATTTACCTTGTAACTCACAATTATTAAATTTTTTTGATCGTTTAGTCAAACGACGATTTTGCCAATATCAAACTCACACTTAGTATATGGATGAATGAGTGACATGTGGCAATGTCACTTTCTGTTTATTTACCATCCAGCCGAAAGTCGAATGGAAGAGATTCTTCTAGCTAAAGAATATACCCACATAGGTAGATACTTAGAATTGGTGACACAAATTAATAAGAGCAGTCACAAAAACCAGCTAATTTCGAACTATCCATCCACCATCATAACAATTGATATACCAAAACGATAATAAATTGTGTCGAATTCCACTTCGTATGTACACTTTTCCATTTGAAGCACTCAAGTGATAACTGAGCACTAATTAATTACAGTTAATGGCATTTCTGCTTTTATGCTTTATAACGTTTGATGTCGCTGTTAGGTATTCGATGTAACGGAACATCTGTGTTGGCCGTTTATTTTCAAGCTTTTGGTATATTAATATCTTGAACGAATGAATTTATCTCCTAAATAAATATAGGGACAAAGCACACAGATTGAGTTAGCCCCCAATAATATAAGTTCAAGACTTGTGTTGTGGGACACTAACTTAACGGTACTCTATTTTATAACAAATATTAAACATAATAGTTAATATACATCTAAGACTATCTTAGCGCTTTTTGGTTCAAGATTTGTCCGTCAGAAATGAAAGAGTTTTCAGTAATATCAACCATCGTCGTCTCAAGTCCAAATTGAAGTTCTACTCCTTTTTGTTTGTCTGTTCGTCTAAAGGTCTTGTCTTTTTTTATATCAAAGAGTCAAAGTCAGTTATGAAACCATTAGCAAGACGCATATCATTTAGATACAACGTCAATCAAGCACTTTTTAAGCTTAATCATTCAACCCAGCCCTGGGCGTATTGAATGAATGAATGAACACTTTATTGCACCAATTACATAAATAATCACAAAGAATGAATTTATAATTTAGGTAAATATAATGTGTTCGTACCTTTTGAATATATAATTATAAAGTTAGTTGAAGCCAAAGAATTTGGAATCACGCGCGGTCTCTCTACGGCCTTTTTTTAATCTATGGTTGAAACCAACGGTTCTTTTTTGAAATCTGTGAATCTAAATGATTATAATTTGATTTCAAGTGATTTTAAGTTACTGCGACATAAGCAGTGATACTCACAAAATTATATTCTTATGACAGACACAGAATATTAAAAAGATTCAAAAAAGCATAGAAGTATAAAATTTGCGCGGTCTCTCTACTATCTATGAATAAAAGTAGTTTACTTGAACAGATCGATGTCAGTTATTATTATATTGAAATGTAAAGCGAAATAAATGATGAAAACATGTGGTATACAATTAATGAAATGTGACCGGGTGTAGTGGGTTATATTGAAAATGTGCGAATATTTTAATTATAATCATTTATTGCAAATTGTAAAATTATTATTGAATAAAATAAAATATTTAATCTCTCGATTCGAATCAATTGTGACAATACTGAAATTATGAAATAAATTGTGCTATCGCTTTTTACCAGACTACTATTAGACATCAAAGGCTTTCTACACCTCATTGCTGGGCATAAGCCTCTCTCTGTCTGCCCCAACCTTCCATATTTCGGGTTATCCAGTTGTTGTCAACTTACCTAATATCATTGACCCATATGGCGGCTGGATGAGAAACAATTCTTCAAAACCTATAAAAAATATAACCCTACCCGAGTCTCCCTCCGCGTGAGGGTTATATCGCATCCAAAAAAACCAATATAACTACCAAATTCATTAAAACCGGTCAAGGGGTTTAGCCGTGAAAGTGTAACAGACTGACTGACATACAGACAGATACTTTCATATCCAATTTAACTAATATTATAAATCCGAAAGTGAGTTTGTTTGTTTGTTACGCTTTCACGCCCTATCTACTGAACCAATCTTTCTGAAATTTTGCATACACATAGTTAGAAGTATTGAGAAGGACAGAGAAAGGAAGCGAAGGCTAATTTGTTATATTAGTATGGATATTTTCTATATATAAAACAAAGTCGCTTTCCGCTGTCTATCCCTATGTATGATTAAATCTTCGAAACTACGCAACGGATTTTCATATGGTTTTTTTAATAGATAGTGATTCAAGAGGAAGGTTTTTATGTAAGTAAAACCTAAACTTGCACCCGTGCGACGCTGGGGCGGGTCGCTAGTATATTTATTAAAAAAAATATTGTTAACAGTGATTTTTGTAAGTTGATTATACAATTAACTTACAAAAATGAATCGTGCACAGAAATTATAATAACTCCTACTCACGTTACGTCATCTTTAGTAATAGAATTAGGAATCGCGCGCGCGGCAAATTCTTTAATCTATGCCTTTAGTACTATCAATTTTTGTATGTGATTCTCAGCGCTATCAACTAAATGGGCCAAAATCATATCTTTCCGTTTATAATTTTAGCCGAAATCTATACATATTTAAAAAGGCGCCGTATAAAAAGGTACAGGAGAAAGCTTTTATAGAAAAAGTAATGATAAAACAGAATGAACTTCCAAATGTTTTATAATTTATTTACAAGAGAACAAATGGAAGCGAAAAATGTCAGCAATAAAATGTCCTTTAAATAAATCTGGCAAGTGCGAAACAGCCTTGCGCATCGAGAGTATGAGTTTCTCTGCGATATAAAAAAAGAGACGACATACACTTAACTTAACAAAAGTATGAATAAATTATTATGGCGTCCGATAGCCGATGGGGCAGAAAGGAATGACGACTACGCATCGACAAGCCTTGGGGGAGGCCTATGTCCAGCAGTGGACAGCCTGCGCGTCTATAATGATGATGATGATGTTGATAAATAAATTATTTCATTCATTCATTTGTTCACTGGGCTCCAACAATGGGGGCAAAACTAAACACTTTTTGTCTCACCAAATATATTTCACTTGACATTACATGTACTCAGTCTTAACCACAGGCTTAACTCCAAAATTACGCAGATTTACGCAGACAAAGTGGGGTGATACTAGTTCAAACAATGCAGTTGACAAATTGTGCTAATTCACATTTGGCGGGAAGCACGCAACCCGATATTATCATGATTGGTGTGCGGTGAACGAACATTTGTCTGGGTACATGTAGGATTTACATTGATTAAATTTGACAGTCATTCAGCCGTGAATTTGTGAAGTTATGGGGTGATATTCACTCTTGTTCACAGAGTAAAAAAAAATATATCGCTCGGGCGCCGCAATGTTTTTCCACTTTTTTTACGACTACTAATTATTGTAGTCGGGAGAGGTTCAGTGTACCTTCCAGATTCCTGCAATCAAATCTCCCAAACAAAGTAGTTGTGCTTACCATGGGAATTGAAAAAAGGGTAACGAAGCCAGCTACGAAATCTAGCTACAAAATGGGACTAAGGGAAATATTCGTGCAACAGACTAACTGACAATATTTATAAATTATGGTAGTCGGGAGAGGTTTAGTGTACATTCCAAATTCCTGCAATATCCTGAACAAAACAACTGAACAAAATAGTTATGCTTATCATGGGAATTGAGAAAAAGGTAACGAAGCCAGCTCGATCTAGCTACAAAATGGGACTAAGGCCAATATTCGTGCAACAGACCAACTAACAATTATATTACAGGCCAATCTGTCAGTGAAAGATAGCGACACATGTATCATCTAGATAATACAAAGATTCCATTCCCATTTCTCTCTCTCTCCCTCTCTCATATCTCAGCTCTTTCCCGGTTGCTTCTTCAGCCGACTGCTTCGGATTCCAGGGTCTATGCTTTCCTGCTTTTCCCCCTTCGCTTCGATCCGTCTTGAGCATCCTTTGTTGTGAGATCATTAGTACGCATATAGTTTACTGCGACGTTAAGCCAGTACTAGTTTATATATTCCATAGCCATTTATTCATTAAAAAAGAACTGTATGTCTTTTAGATTATATTACACTCATTCTTTACCACATGGTTCAATTGGATAAACGAATTCTACATGTAAAACACGTCCAAAAGCTTTAAGTTTGAGCTAGATGCAGCTTAGATTTTTGAGAATACAGTTGAATTCATCGATGTTTCGCTTTGAATTCTAAGTACAGAACGTACGTCTGGGATATAGATTGTTTTCCACTGTTTTATCTTGAGATAACGAAATCTGTTGAGTATGTTTGGAGAGAAATACCCATATTATGCGCGTGGAAACAAGCAGTAGTATGGTTTACATAATATTACGGAGTTATGTAAAATTAATAATGGAAAAAGTAAAGGTCATGTTGTTAACTTTAAACCAATGTTTGTGTTTAAGTGTACATGATATTAATAAATAAAGAGCATGTCATAAGACTAGCGGAGGTTAAATTGACTTGCTGAGGAACATGTCAAGGAGAATACGTTTAAACAACAAATAGTAATATGAGTTTGACGGAGAAAGGTGCCTGCTAGACTACGGCGTCAGCAAAGTTGGGAAAATTAAACGACGTCGATTGCAAATGGATAAAAACGCTACAATGAGAAAGATAGAATCAATGTTTTCCTCAAACTTACCGCAGAAGTATGCAAACCTTTTAATCTGAGAGATAAGTTAACGCACGTGACCATTATTACGTAATTTTTAAACTGCTTGTCGGTCCTAATGTACACTGAATTACTAATTACAGTTAATATAATTAAACAGACAAGTTATGTCGGTAAACATACCACTCTCTCTCTCTCACCTTAGCGCTTTCCCGTTTGCTTCCTTGGCACAGGGAGTCCGCTTTCCTGCTCTTTCTTCTCCACTTAGGTCTTTAGTATCCTTGGTTGTAAAACCATTAGCACGCAAATCATTTACTTCAACGTCAGCCAGCTTAGATTTGTTGTGTCGAAGTTTTGTGACATCGTCTGTTTTGACTCAAAATTTGTAAATTGACGTTTTGGAGAAAATGCTGCAGTGGAGTTTATGGCACCGTTTACTTTCCGACTTGCGCCTTGGTAGTAGTGGGAAACTTAATATAAGTCATGATTGACGTCAATAAGTGAAAATGATATTCTAATAAATTTATATTCTACTAGCTTTCGCCCGCGGCTTCGCTCGCAACAATTTCCCTCGGAAACAGTGCTCTTTCCCGGGATGAGAGGTACCCTATGTCCTTCTCAATACTCCTAGTTATGTGTATGTGAAATAACAGGAAGATTGGTTCAGTAAATAGGGCGTGAAGAGGTGACATACAAATATATAAACAAACAAATAAACTAATAAATATACAAACTCACATTCGCATTTATAATATTAGTTGGATTATCATTGAGAATAAACAATTTCATTCAATTTATTATCTATCTGACACCGGATAGCACCATGCAGGTTTGTAAACTCTACATAGCGATACAAAGAGGAAACGCAGAAAGCAAAATGAAGCTGGGTATTTGGCCGGCATTTCCAGCTGATATTAATTTACTAAAATATTGATGTTAAAAAGAAAATATTGTAAATTGATGATTCTGTTGCCTACTTTCAATCAACTTTCCATGAAAATGGTATAGTTGATAAAATTGTTAGTAGCCAGAAAAGTAAAAGGAAGTGGCATATTAGGTGTTGTAAATACGTGAAAGTATGTTTGCCATTTATCTTCAAATATTTGCTAATTGTTCATTCATTAACAGCTAACGGAAATGGTATTAAGATGCCTATAGTTAAGTGATTATTTTTATCTTCGTAGTAAATTACTGTTTCGGTTATTATACAATGTCTATTGTTCTCGAAAACACACTAAAATGAATGGGTTTCACCGAAATGCTCGATAACAAAGTGTAAAAAAATATGGACGCACGGTTAAGTTTAATACACGGCAAATGTACAATAATAAAAAAAAAAACATAATACGCCTAATTTGGTGAAAAATCCTATATAAAATTATTTTTAAGTAAGTAAAACTATTAAACGTTACCATATTATGACATTATAAAATAGAAAAAACGTTTTTCTTTCGACAAAATTTTCATTTAATTAATAAAAGATAATTTTAAATTTTTTTAACACGACGTTGAGCATAAGCCCAGAAATGACGCTAAAGCGCCAAATATGACGAAAAAGTATTAGATGGGCCGACTCCGTACAGGGATAAAGGCAAGAGCATAAGATTTTTTTAAACAATCTTTAGTTTCTATAAGTAATAATTTTCTTCGACTACAGCAAGATTGGACTATATAGGGACGGCAATAAACAGAGAGGCAACTGTACTTCGCATGTCATCAAAATACGTCTTCGCAGATTATTATATAACTAAGTTACAAGACAAGAATTTATTCGGGTGTTGAAAATCATTTGCTGATTGGGGAAATCCACAGATTAACAAAAAATTGCCAGGCGAGAGACCGCGCGCGGTTTCCAAATTCTATGGTAGTGGAGCATCCAGGGGTTTGACCTCGGAAAATTGTTATGGTGTATGAATTTACATAAGCCTACATTTCTAACAAGACTTCATCAGCTTGAAAACATAAGCTACCCATCATAAATATTAATAAATAAAAAAAATATTCCGTACAAACTTCATGTTTATTGGATACATTTTTCTTTGTACAAAATGATTATAATAAAATCCATACTAATATTATAAATGCGAGTATCTGTCTGTCTGTTACGCTTTTACGGCTAAATCGCTGAACCGATTTTATGAAAATTTTGTAGTGTAGCAAGGTGACAAAATAAATAAATGGAATATCATACTGACGTACATATATCCATGTTACATCGTCACCAGTTTCTATTAGGAGCCCTTGAAGTTGCAGCGTTTGAGAAGCTCCGCAATGTCTTCTCATCCAAAACACCTCAATGCCTTAAAACTAAGGTCTTTCGCCGGTGTGTATTAAGAATACCAGCAGGGACTCAAAAACACCAAATAAGTATAACACTTTCATAAGGGTTCCATTCAATCTGTTACAGAAATATTCCTGTAACACTTATTTGGGTGTTTTAAATCTTATTTGCTTCAAACACTTTTGAAACTGTAACAGATACACGTTTTCTTTTTGAACCCATTTGAAAAGGGTTTTAATTTTTCAGATCAAAACAGTGTTTTAAACTGTTACCGCTAAAAACCCTGCTTACTGAAACTGTTTAGGCACAAACAGGTTTGCTTGAAAACAGATTGAAAGTGTAACAGGTTTAAAAAAAAGAAATGGACAACAGTGTTCAAAACACTTTATTCGGATACTGCTAAAGTCCCTGTACCAGTGATGACATATTATGGGTCTGTGACTATGGGTCATTTTACGGCTGAAATTAATGATGGTGATGGTTTTGACTTACGTAAGCTTCATATTTCGAAGAAAATGCATGATCCTAAGCATCTGACAATCATTGTAAAATTTAACAAAACGCCTAGACACAGACAATACGAACTGGCAACTGGAATTTCCGAATTGATATTATAACGCCGGATGTAAATATCCGCAGTTTGTTTGTTTGTCAAAACGCTTTCCATAATATTACTGCATACGAGCAATCACATCTGATATTTGTCTTGAGTCAGATCGCAAAAACACCGTGTTTGCAGATGACTTAACTTCTCTCCTTGTTATCTCGGCATTCATTATCGTTATCTAAGGTAATTAGTGAGCTAGATATACGTATAGGTAAATAAGGAGCTCAAAATATAAAAGGATGTTAGTAGAATTTGAAAGCATATGTATCGAACGAACTCGTAAGAGACACTAGTTAATAGAAGTGTTATTTAACGAACGAATTTCGCTATCAATGATTTAAAATCAGTTACAATGAGAGTTATATATTGTCTACTTATTGTAAGTATTGTGCATTTTGTGTCAATTACTACATAGTTTAAAACAAAGTGGCTTTCTCTGTCCCTATGTCCCTTTGTATGATTAAATCTTTAAAACTACGCAATGGATTTAGATGCGGTGTTTTTTAGATGATACCTCGGTGGTATTGTCTAAATAGATAGAGTGATTCAGGAGGAAGGTTTTTATGCCCATGCGAAGCCGGGACGGGTCGCTAGTTTTTGATAAAGTTCATAGTGTTATTATCTTTTGTGACGATTTGTGAATATTTTTTTATTGTTGAGGTTTCAAACACAGAGCCGTTGATAAAGATTGTTAAGCGAGTAGTTAAGCCTAATGTTACTAATCCTTATAAATCTTTAGCATTAGGCTTAACTACTTGTATTGCAATCTTTTTTCTTTGATATTCCACAATTTTAACATTTAATGATTGCTTCTTCAATAGTTGAAAATGTTTCGACTATGCCAAAAACACTTTTTAATTTTTGATAAGTTGTGGTTGTGTATAATTAGATTGCATTACCTAGACAAATAGACTATAGAATAGCTAGAAAAACCATGCTAATTTTTCATTAATTAATTTCACTCTAAAGTCTCCGATGTTTCTTCACTTTTGTTGATAATTATTATAACTTCATAGACTTATACAGTTTATATAATTTTTTTCTCTCTTTTTATCTATGTTTTTTTTTACTGTTTGCATTTAACTGATGCAATGATGATAATGCTTTTGCTTATTTATATTCACCATGTCTTTTAACATTTACCTCAATTAAAATTATTAACTTATTATAGTAAAATAAGTATTTATTAACCCCATCAGGCAGACTTAAAGGAATTCTACCTTTTGATGACTTTTTAGCAATTTTATTGTGCTTTTGATATACTTACAGTTTTTAAATAATAGATGTAAAGTTACCAAAAAATCTTACAACGGAAACGAATACATATCATATTAAATTCAAATATTTGTTATATATATTTTTTTTTAGGTAAAATAGTTAACTTACTCGTACTGCTACCGTTTGTTATGAAATTACTTTCCTTTCAATCAAGCGCTGGTTAACTGGAAGTAATCCCTAGATAAGATAAATCCACAGTTGTATATTTTGTAAATGTGTGTTCTTTCTGTATAATAAAGTTATTGTTTGTAACATACAAATAAATATACCAAATAAAAGATAAATGATTCATAGATTTCTTACTCTTTTTTTCAGGTAAGCTTTGGCATTGCAAGTGCGAAATATTTGCCAAAAAATCCAAATGATTCAAAGGAATTATGGCGTCACGATTCGATCGAATCTGCAGAATCTAGTAATGAAGATACTTTAGAAAAATCGCGGCTTAAAGAAATAGAGGAATATGAGGAAAAAAGGAGCGAAGTGATTAGAAAGTATCAAGAAAATCAAACCAAACATAGGTTAGAGTTAGAAGAAAAACAGCAAGAGCTAGAACAAAAAATTAAAGAATTGGAATCTGAATACAACAATAATCACGATGACGAGAGCGCATCGTCGGAACAAGAGAAAGAAAAAGATATTCACAAAATCAAAGAAAAATTACAAGAAGTCCAAAGAAAGTACGAAGAAAAGCAAAGGAAAGCACACAGAAAATTAGAAGAAGAAACAAGAAAACTTCAAGATAAATTGCAGAAGAAATTACAAGAACTGGAACAAAAGAAACAAGAACAACAACGTAAGTTACATGAACAAAGAGAAAAACAAAAACGTAAGCAAGAAGAAGAGCAAAGAAAACTTCAGCAAAAGAGAGAAGAACAAGAACGCAGAACTCGTGAAAATATTGAGAAAGAAAATCAAAAACGGGAAGATGAAAAGAGGAAACAACAAAACTTGGAAAACAAAAATAAAAATGCTCAACCAGGAGAAGAATCTGTTGAGGCGGAATCTTCTGAAGCTGATGATTCTTTAGATGTTGAAGATATCTGGAAACAATTTGTTTACGAAAAATACGGATTATCAAACAACAGCTCCAAACTAGAGAAAAAAATTGCTATACATTCGTATTTGTATGAGGAACTTGGCCTTACAGTAAATAGTACAAAAAGTGAAAGGAGACAAGCTGTAATTAAGCTTCTTCAAACAGAATTGCAGCAAACTAAGGCTGAAAATGGCATTAAGAGTTATTTGGCCAGTCACGTAAATGCAGCAGGAATTCAAGAATTGCAAGCAAAACTCGATGAAGAAATTCAGACTTTGAATAATGAATCCCAGTTATTAGGCAATGTTCAACTGCCATGGGCTGTCATTGCTCAGCAGAACATTGAGGAGAAAAAGACTTTGTTACAAAGTGTATCAACGTTTTTGTCTAGCCTTTTACCAAATTGGATAACTGGAAGTGAAAGCTCAACCAACAATGAGGAAACTAATAATGGAGCTGCCTTATCTTCACCTGGTACTGGAACCAATGATGGTGCATCAACCTCTGTAACAACTGGCACTTCTGCATCCAGTAATGGTGGCTTAACAACAACTACATCAACAGACGCTGCTGAAAATAGTGCTGACGCCTCAAACTCTACACCCGCTAATGGAGTAGCCCCAAGTGCCAGTGTTTCAAGCTCTGTAACCAGTGGTGCATCTTCACTCAACACTGATGCCTCAAGTTCTGTTATTTCTAACACCGCAACATCTAATGTCGAATTATCCACAAGCTCTGGCGGAGCTGTACCAAATACCGAAGCCTCAGCGGCCGTTAATGGAGCAGCATCCAGCGCTGGTCCCTCAAGCTCGGTAGCAACTGATGCGCCCAGCGCTAGTGCCTCTTCTTCTGTAAACACTGATGCTGCTGCACCTACAGCTGGCGCCTCAAACTCTGTATCAAATGACGCTGTTGCCCCTACTGCTGGTGCCTCTGCCTCTGTAACCATTGACTCTTCTGCATCTATAGCTGGTGCCACTAGCTCTGTAGCACCTACAGCTGACGCCTCCATTTCAGCAGCCACTGACGCTGTTGCTCCCAGTGCTGATGCATCCACCTCTGTAGCCACTGATGCTGCTGCCCCCAATGCTGCCGCCTCCGCCTCTGTCGTAACCGACTCTACTGCCTCCGGTGCTGACGCCTCTGCTTCCATAGCAACGGACGTTGCTGCTTCCAGTGCAGATGCATCCACCTCTGTAAACACTGACGCTGCTGCCCCCAGTGCTGACGCGTCCACCTCTGTAGCCACTGACGCTGCTACCCCCAGTGCTGACGTATCAACCTCTGCCGCAACTGACGCTGCTGCCCCCAGTGCTGACGCCTCTACCTCTGTAGCCACTGATGCTGCTGCCCCCAGTGCTGACGCATCAACATCTGCCGCAACCGATGCTGCTGCCCCCAGTGCTGACGCCTCTACCTCCGTAGTAACTAACGCTGCTGATCAGAGTGCTGACGCCTCTACCTCCGTAGTCACTGACGCTGCTTCTCCCAGTGCTGACGCGTCGACCTCTGTCGCAACTAGCGCTGCTGCCCCCAGTGCTGATGCCTCTACCTCCGTAGTAACTGACGCTGCTGCTACAAGTGCTGACGCCTCTTCCTCCATTGTAACTGACGCTGCTGCCCCCAGTGCTGACAGTTCCACCTCTGTAGCCACTGACGTTGCTGCCCCCAGTGCTGACGTATCAATCTCTGCCGCAACTGACGCTGCTGCCCCCAGTGCTGACGCCTCTACCTCCGTAGTAACTGACGCTGCTGCTCCAAGTGCTGACGCCTCTACCTCCGTAGTAACTGACGCTGCTGCTCCCAGTGCTGACGCATCATCCAATGTCGCAACTGACGCTGCTGCCCCTAGTGCTGACAGTTCCATCTCTGTAGCCACTGTCGCTGCTACCCCCAGTGCTGACGCCTCTACCTCCGTAGTAACTAATGCTGCTGCCCCCAGTGCTGACGCCTCTACCTCCGTAGTAGCTGACGCTGCTGCCCCCAGTGCTGACGCCTCTACCTCCGTAGTAACTGACGCTGCTGCTCCAAGTGCTGACGCATCTACCTCCGTAGTAACTGACGCTGCTGCTGCCAGTGCTGACGCATCGACCTCTGTCGCAACTGACGCTGCTGCCCCCAGTGGTGACGCCTCTACCTCCGTAGTAACTGATGCTGCTGCTCCCAGTGCTGATGCATCCACCTCTGTAGCCACTGACGCTGCTGCCCCCAGTGCTGACGGTTCCACCTCTGTAGCCACTGACGTTGCTGACCCCAGTGCTAACGCCTCTACCTCCGTAGTAACTGACGCTGCTGCTCCAAGTGCTGACGCATCTACCTCCGTAGTAACTGACGCTGCTGCTGCCAGTGCTGACGCATCGACCTCTGTCGCAACTGACGCTGCTGCCCCCAGTGGTGACGCCTCTACCTCCGTAGTAACTGATGCTGCTGCTCCCAGTGCTGATGCATCCACCTCTGTAGCCACTGACGCTGCTGCCCCCAGTGCTGACGGTTCCACCTCTGTAGCCACTGACGTTGCTGACCCCAGTGCTGACGCATCAACCTCTGTAGCCACTGACGCTGCTGCCCCCAGTGCTGACGCATCAACCTCTGTCGCAACTGACGCTGCTGCTCCCAGTGCTGACGCCTCTACCTCTGTAGTAACTGACGCTGCTGCTCCCAGTGCTGACACGTCAACCTCTGTTGCAATTGACGCTGCTGCCCCTAGTGCTGACGCTTCCACCTCTGTAGCCACTAGCGCTGTTGCCCCCAGTGCTGACGTATCAATCTCTGCCGCAACTGACGCTGCTGCCCCCAGTGCTGACGCCTCTACCTCCGTAGTAACTGACGCTGCTGCTACAAGTGCTGACGCTTCTACCTCCGTAGTAACTGACGCTGCTGCTGCTAGTGCTGACGCGTCGATCTCTGTCGCAACTGACGCTGCTGCCCCCAGTGGTGACACCTCTACCTCCGTTGTAACTGATGCTGCTGCTCCCAGTGCTGATGCATCCACCTCTGTAGCCACTGACGCTGCTGCCCCCAGTGCTGACGCATCAACCTCTGCCGCAACTGATGCTGCTGCCCCAAGTGCTGACACCTCTTCCTCCGTTGTAACTGACGCTGCTGCTCCCAGTGCTGACGCGTCAACCTCTGTCGCAACTGACGCTGCTGCTTCCAGTGCTGACGCCTCTACCTCTGTAGTCAGTGACGCTGCTGCCCCCAGTGCTGACGCCTCTACCTCCGTAGTAACTGACGCTGCTGCTGCCAGTGCTGACGCGTCGACCTCTGTCGCAACTGACGCTGCTGCCCCCAGTGGTGACGCCTCTACCTCCGTTGTAACTGATGCTGCTGCTCCCAGTGCTGATGCATCCACCTCTGTAGCCACTGACGCTGCTGCCCCCAGTGCTGACGCATCAACCTCTGCCGCAACTGATGCTGCTGCCCCAAGTGCTGACACCTCTTCCTCCGTTGTAACTGACGCTGCTGCTCCCAGTGCTGACGCGTCAACTTCTGTCGCAACTGACGCTGCTGCTTCCAGTGCTGACGCCTCTACCTCTGTAGTCACTGACGCTGCTGCCCCCAGTGCTGACGCCTCTACCTCCGTAGTAACTGACGCTGCTGCTCCCAGTGCTGACGCGTCAACCTCTGTAGCAACTGACGCTGCTGTTCCCAGTGCTGACGCCTCTACCTCCGTAGTAACTGACGCTGCTGCTCCCAGTGCTGACGCGTCAACCTCTGTAGCAACTGACGCTGCTGCCCCTAGTGCTGACGCTTCCACCTCTGCAGCCACTGACGCTGCTGCCCCCAGTGCTGACGCTTCCACCTCTGTAGCCACTGACGCTGCTGCCCCCAGTGCTGACGCCTCTGCCTCCGTAGTAACTGACGCTGCTGCCCCCAGTTCTGATGCATCCACCTCTGTAGCCACTGACGCTGCTGCTCCCAGTGCTGAAGCGTCAACCTCTGTAGCAACTGACGCTGCTGTTCCCAGTGTTGACGCCTCTACTTCTGTAGCCACTGACGCTGCTGCCCCCAGTGCTGACGCCTCCACCTCCGTAGTAACTGACGCTGCTGCTTCCAGTGCTGATGCATCCACCTCTGTAGCCACTGACGCTGCTGCCCCCAGTGCTGACGCATCAACCTCTGTCGCAACTGACGCTGCTGCCGCCAGTGCTGACGCTTCCACCTCTGTAGCCACTGACGCTGCTGCCCCCAGTGCTGACGCATCAACCTCTGTCGCAACTGACGCTGCTGCCCCCAGTGCTGACGCCTCTGCCTCCGTAGTAACTGACGCTGCTGCCCCCAGTTCTGATGCATCCACCTCTGTAGCCACTGACGCTGCTGCCCCTAGTGCTGACGCTTCCACCTCTGTATCCACGGACGCTGCTGCCCCTAGTGCTGACGCCTCCACTTCAGCAGCCACTGACTCTGCTGCCAACAGTGCTGACGTTTCCAACTCTGTAGCCACTGACGCTGCTGTCCCAAGTGCTGACACTTCCACCCCTGGAGGGACTGACGCTGCTGAAGCCAGTGCTGACGCCACTACGTCTGTTTCCCCTGACGCTGTTTCAGCCAATGTTGATGCCACAACTTCTGTAGCCTCTGACGTTTCCACTTCCTCTGACGCTGATGCAGTAGCTCCTAGCTCCGAAGCTACAACTGCTGCCGCTGTTTCTGATGCATCAAACGCCGCAGTTAATGATTCTGCTTCATCCAGTTCTGATGTGCCAATAACAAATATTGACGCATCGAATTCTGCTACTCCTACAGCTACAGAAGCAGCTGTTACCAATAATGACGTATCAAGTTTGGCACCTTCCATCGCAACCGAAGGCACAGTTAGCAGTACCGCAGTAGCTGATTTATCTAGCACTAATGTAGCTACAAATGAACCAGTTATTACAAATGCGCCAAGTACAGAATCTAATATTGTGATTGAGGTTGCTTCCACAAACGCTCCTATTGATGCATCAACTGATTCTGCTGTGTCAATTGCATTATCAACAGAAAGTATCCCAACTGAAGTTACACCAGCAAGTACAACAGTTCCTTTGGTTAGCTCGACAGAGTCTGTAGTTACAGTTAATGTGAATACTGAGGGCATTCCTTCCAAGTCTACTAAAGGTGTATCGTTTGAAACAACAGCACCGTCTATCATTGTACCCATTCCTGCTAAAAGAATACCCAATAATTATATGAATGTTGCCGTACCCTTGGAAGCTGGAGCCACTATTGTTGATATAACAACCCAGTAAATTAAGTACCATAAATGAAATTAAGTTATTTTTGAAATTGAAAATTTTGTTTTTATAGAAGCGAAATGTAAATAAATATAATTAGAGTGCAATTTACTTTAGCTTTTTATTTTTTTAAACATACCTTCTTTTTAATTAGCTTTATCGTCGTCGCTCCCACCCTCTAAACTAAAACACAACAATACAAGCACTGCTACTTGCGGCAGAAATAGGTAAGAGTGGGGTAACCAAGCGACGACTTTTGTACAAAAGATCTACCTCTGATTTTTTATGAAAATCAATCATTCCTCGACATGTATATGACATAATATATATATTTAACACAATAAATCATTAGTAAATTTTTTTAGTATTTAATAACGTTTAATATAATTTTTTTTATGATAACAGACTTTAGGTTAAGGATTGATAGTAAATCTTTGATGCATAAGAAAAAAAAATACAAGGGGTACCAATTAGACGAAAATGTTCAAAAGGATATTGTCATTAAATAATGATTTTATTGATTACAATACCATTTAAGTAGAATTTGTACATCGATGAAAAATAATTCGAACATTTTCACGATAATTCTAACTACCTATTAACTTAACTAGTTTGTAACACCTATAAGGCTCAAACAACGCTTTAATTTTGACGTTACACGTTTACAGAACACATTTCACACAATAATTTCATGCATCCCTTAGGACTCCCTTTCATAGTTCAATTTCCGCCAATTCAACAATATATTCGATGCATTTTCAACCTTAAGAGCACATTATTAACACTTATTATCGCGTCACGTGCACACTACGGAAGCACAGTTAATTTCCGCTGCACATAATAATAATAATAGATTCCGTTCGGTAACAAAGAGCCTGTTTAAAATACAATGTGATTAAAATGAAGTGTTAACGTTTCGTATAAAAATAAATTTGGAGTTTGTAGCATTTTAAATGAGGCGTATAATTGAATTTCCCTTTACTCTACTAGTTTTATAAAGAAGAGGTTGCTCGATTTGAAAATAAATTAAAGTCGACTTTATTTTAAGTAGGTAAAATGCAAGTTGCAATGAAGAAATTCTACGAAATAAATGTTACTCTGATTTAAATTTTAGTTTAAGAATTACCAAAAACTGGTCTCATGATTTGATGAAAATATTTATGATTATTTGCACAAAAATTAAATTATCTATCTTCTTCATGTTTTGTAAGAAAGAATGGGCAAGTTGGCGGCAAGATATTGATACCATAAAGGTAACTCAAATAGGTATATGGGCGCCTTTTTTTTCGCAGATCATATGCTCGACTAATAAATGTTCCAAATTCTTCTTCCAAGAGAGATTAAGCACAAGCATGTATTCTGGATGCCTTGCATGCATAGATTTAAAAAAATTGCCTGGGTAGAGACCACGCGCGACCACCAAATTCTTTCCTTGCATGTATACACATTTTTATTCAATGCATTTTCAATAAATAAGTAAGACAATATCTACGGCAGTTTGAATAATTTTTGTTCTTATCAAGTCGTTGCGCTACCGCAGGAAGTAATGTACTAATACCAGGTTATATTACTATGACATCTATATCCCACCACTATATTATAACAGCTAACCTGTATCGCGGTGATTTGGCACGTCCAGCCGAGCTCCGCTCAACAATAATCATGATTGGACCACATACAAAAGCGTGGATTGTGTGCAGCACATGGACTAATATAAATACTAGATCAGTCAATTTCAAAATGCAATTTTTAATCTAAGTAATATTGTCAGAGATAATGTGGAGAAAATAATAATTGTTAAAAAGTAGTTTTAAAACACGATGTACGAAGCCAGAGTCTCAAAGCGTTTACTGGAGAGTAAACTAAAGGATAGTATAGGTCGTGGTAGACCCAGGCTGTGTTGATTGGATGGAGTAGAACAGGGTCTTTGAAACATCAGCAGCTGGCAACTAAAACCCCATAATCAAAAGATCAGGAGAAATTTGCTTGGCCAGGCCCAAACCCTCTGGAAGCTGTAGCGCCTTAATGAATAATGTTTGTAAAACCAGCTCCATACAAATGTTTTTGAATAGTCAAATTTTAATTCTTTAATTATAGTATATTAATTAACTTGGCACAACATATATTATGATGCAGTACGGGTGTTCGAAGATGATGTGCGAAACATTCTAAACTTTATTATCTAAGCGATAATGCCGCTTACATGCCAGCCAAGCCGTGGATTTTGAGCCCAAGGTTTGCTAAACGTGATGTCTTACCCCAAAGCTCTGCTATGATCAGCCGCTAGTGTAATGTCAATTCTTTTGTTGGTGTTTACCAATATTCCAACACAGCATAATGATAAATAAATAGTCTTCTGTTTTTATTTTCTTCTAGTCGCCAAGAGGGAAAAATTTCTCTTCCCAAAGAGAAAAAAGTATAAATAAATATATAGAAACAAATCACACAGATTAAGCTAGCCCCAAAGTAAATTCAAGACTGGTGTTATCATTTATTCCTAAGTCTACCATGCGACTTTATTTCTTGTTGTTTTGCATAATTTTGTTTTGCAATTTTAAAGTCTACGTAGTATAATATGCGACGTAATATTCCACGCTCGTCGCCACTTAATTTTGTATTGTTGTATTCATAAGCGGATTGGAAATTGAGCGAAATTAGACCAATTATTTCATTAGACGTCGGTATTGTCGGTGTAAAGTGTGACAATTTAAAGCTCCAGTTACCATGATCCTTTAAAGACGTAATTTTCATAAATTAGGTTTGTGTAATGATAGCTAAATCTGTATATTTGTAGGGAAAATGTGTTTGTTTTCGAATAAATTGCCATTTTGTTGTAATCAGTTTAATAGCGTACGCTGTGGTTATGGAATATATTTTTCCTGAGTAACTAAAATATTCAAGAAGGACTGAAAAGATTCAAGACAGATTGCAATACAGAGAAATAATTTTCATATCACTCGGGCGCTCTCGAGCAAAATTATTTCGTGTTCTTTGCCCCAAGGTAGCATAAAAAACACAATATTAGAAGGAGAATAAAATACTGTAGGTAGTCTTTTGTCTGTCTATCTGTTTGGGTGCCTGGAAAAAAAATAAAAAAAATAGAAGGTATACAGATTGGTCATCAATGTCTACACCATATTGAACTGCGGTGTTCATAGCTATAACTGCCTAAACACATGTAGCATTACAGAATCGTCTGGCATCGCGTGCCCACAGCCATTACTGTGCCGTATTATGGTGCGTATAGTTCAAGATTAAGGAAGCAAGGAGATTGATTGATGCGACGAAAGAATTATAAGAATCTCTTTTTCTTTTGGCTCTTTCCCATCTAGTTGGGACCGGTCTTTGATTTCAGCCTCGCTCGTGCTACAGTGCGTATAGTTTAAGATTGAAGAAGTAAGATGTAAATTGTTTAAATAAATCCAGAATATATTGTTATATATTGAATTCTTTTATTTGTGCATGTATAAATTTTTTGTCAAAAACAACCTAATTATGGTAACTAACTCACTACACGTTTTGGGAAACTGTAAGTGTAGTGAGCAGTTCAATAAATAAATAAATATTTTTTTTACCCTTTTGTCGTCCAATAATTGCACAAGCCGGTCGGACCACGTGAGCCGTTTCCATCTAATTGGAGTCAGTAGAGTTAGCTCTCTCGCTTTCAGTCCTACCTTTGTCTCCTTTATTTTCTGATCTATAACCCCGACATACCCCATTAAATACACCCTATTTTAGATGGCACGACAAAGCGACATGTCAATCCGCATTTAAACAACATTTTTGTTTATATAATTTACGATTCCAATCAAGCATACGGCCCACGAAAGCGCTGTTACTTTTGACTATTTGATACATATCTTCCGACATACATATATTTCCCTTCATCAATTTCTATGATGGCAACCCTGGACAAAAAGTTAGGTATTTTGTTTTTCCTGAGCACTTTGGCTCGCTAGAGCAAATGGTCTTAAATATATAGTAGGCCGGTAGGTATATTGGGTACATACGTTTAGATCTTTCTTTGCGTAATTGGCTCGTGATACTTTGCGAAAGTCGTATCACAAGCGACTTAGTCGTGGGATGATAAAAAAAACACCATACGGCCGTCACCGCAACTGGTTTTTGTAACCGGGTTTGGTATTCACTGGCAACCAGTTGCGATGAATTAATTTGGAAACTGTGTTTCAAAGAAACTATGAAAAGGCCACAGTGTAATATTTGGTCAAACTATTGTTTGTGTGACTGTATTTTGCTAGGAATTTTGTTTTTACTTAGCTCTCCAAACAAAGTGTCAGAGTGAGTGACAAGACACTTATGATGATATATAAATATAGTTATACAACGCACCTTTTTTAAGAAATAAATATTTTGTTTTGATTATCAAAAATTCCATGGGTTTTTTCCAATTTGACAAAACAACGATGATTTAAACAATCATTCAGTCGACCTTAATGTTATTTTGTCATTTCTAGCAAAATTTTATTGCAATATCTTAGGTTGGGGGACTGGGACGTTTTGAGATTAAAATCCCAGTTGCTCCCTCCACCTGTGACACGGGGGGCAACTTTACAAAAAATCTTAGTTGACCCCAAAGGGGGCGAAACCAAAGGGTAAACCCAAGCTACTGGGACACATTAGTCCTTGTTATTAGTAGTATTTTTTTCGAATTTTGATGTAAGAAAGGGACAATAGATTAAAGAAACTTGGATACCCAATAACCCATACTTAGATTGGACGCATGCTGTTATCTATATCGTAAGGCTATGTGAGGAGCTTGTAGGCACCCAGAAAAATTGGAGAGAGGTGGCCACTAACACACCAGGTTCATCTTATTGAGGGTTATGGAGGTCAGATGGCAGTCGCTAAATTGTAATAACCTGCAGGATCATGCATGATTATAAAGCGTACCCTAAACGAAGAACAGTAACTACAAAATATTGATTTACATTGTATACTATACTAGCTTTGCCCGCGACTTCGCCCCGGTGAACTTCCCTCGGGAACAGTGCTTTTTCCCGAGATCAAAGGTACCCGTATGTGTTTTTCCTGGTTCTAAGGTATAGTGTTTTTGATTCTTGAGTTCTTGAGTTGTATATAGTGTAAATAATACGGCTTTCTTTTATTTATTTAGATTTGTAGTTATATGTTAATAAAAAAATAAAAATATATAAACATTTGTACTACACAGATACAGTGATAAGTGACAATAAATGATAAGAAAATTCTATATTGAAAATAAAATTTGAATTTGACAGACTTTTAATTTCCTTTTTATCTTTAATTGACTTTAAATTTCGGAGCTGAAAATCAATGCTTGAGTTCTCTACTTCTAAATACGTCTATGATTACATACGTACCATTTTGCTAGACATATTGTTTGTTCTAGGCTCAGCTTGCTTTAATCCCCTTGTTAAGTGCTACAGTATACAAAGGTAAGATGTTTCCATTTCAGACATGACAAATAGACACATTTTTACTTAGATATTTATATGTACAGGGTAAACTGACCCCCATGGTGAAAAAGAAGTTCTGAAATAGTGTCAGGTTATTGGCTCTAAGTAAAAGATTAAAGGTTGATAAATTATTATCAAAATTAGTTTGTGTTGTAGGTTGTTAAAACGAGTATCTGAATCCTAAAGGGTATGAAAAGATGTAATACCCGTAATTACCTAGACATAAGTTTAGACATCTAATTTATTATGAAAATATTAGTTTCTTATACCTATGAATAGTGATACAATCATTATCATATAACGTTCTACCGATCGCATTATAATCTGTATGGCTTTTGAATCCGGGGTTCGCATAAAAAATCAATGTCCTTTTCAGGCTGCCTAAAGGCTGACATAGCCTAACGACGGCCATCTACCGATAACAGCCGAGACCAATGACTTAACGTGCCTTCCGAAGCACGGAGGAGCTCAAGAAAGAAATGCCACTAATGACGACCAATCCAAACATGGCCGCGCACTCGCCGTCGCCGTCGCTTGACGCGCACTATTGTTAGGAACACGACATTACTTCTTATATCTATTCAAATTCAAATTCAAATTGTTTATTTTCAATATAGGATATTCTTATCACTTATTGACGTCAATTGTTACTTATTTTAAGTTTACCACCACTTCCAAAGCGCAAGTGGAGAAGAAGTGGCGCCACAAACTCCACAGCAGCATTTTCTTCAAAAACGTCAATTCACAAAATTTGAGTCAAATCAGACGAGTTTACATTTGAATATTTTTATAATTACCATAAGTTTATTATTAAATAAATATTGAGGATTATTGAAATAGTTTAATAAAAATGTCAAGTAATAAAAGATGTCATGATAAAATAAAAAAATATAATGTACTGAATGTACATTTGATCAATTTTTAGCTATAGTTTGGAGGACTCCGCACCAAGCTTAAGTTACACATCCTTGTCATTGAGAAAATCATGAGCGCTATAATAGGCTTTTTTACAAAGTAAATTAGATAATTCGTTAATGCGCATTCCACACAGCAGTGTAATGCGGCAACCAACGTTTGTCATTCATTTGGCCGGCTTGCGGTTACAACGAAATGTGCCACGAGTTGGTGACAAATGTTGGTACTGAATGTTGGTCAAAACGTGCCAGCATTTCAACTACATGGCCTTCGTTTGTTAGTTATTATTTCTGTCTTTGCAGTTTGTGGTTTGACCAAAGACCAGAAAGTTATTGGTTGGTAACCTACGATAATCATACTGTGTCGAGATGTCAATTGATAGATAACATTATTTCGTGCTTCGTAATACTGACATCAAGCTCACACATTTAAAACAAAAAAAGATTGAATCAATACGCTTACATACAGTTTAATGCATCGACCAACGTTATCGTTTGTCATTCATTTAGCCGGTTTGCGGTTACAATAGTACGTCGATGTTGGTGACAAATGTTGGCGTACTTTCTGAAATGTTGGACTTTGATAATTCTAGTAATTACATGTAGAGCTGTAGTTCAAAGTGATATCCCGGTTGCATTCTGTATTATTTATTTAAATAAATAATACAGAACTTAAAAATTAAATCTCTTCATTTTAAATATAATACAAATTTTGTGCAAAATCCTAAGATCGATTTTTATGAAATCAAATCCTTAAAACATAGATAAGTTAGTATGTATAAAAGTATACATATAACAAAATAGTAAAAATATTTTGTCTGTACATTTAGTAATTTTAAGTGAAATGGATAGAGGGACATTTAAAATGAATAATAAAAAACAAAAAAAAATATTTTATTTTTTGTCTGTATGTATGTCTGTTTGTATGATCATGCGTATCTCTAAAAGTACTGAACCGATTTGCTTAAAACTTTCATCAACATCTAAAATTTGTATCATCAAAATCGGTTCATTAAAAATAAGTTATCGTCATTTGAATGGACTCAAGGCATGTTTGATGTCGAACGAATGCACCAAATTTGATAATTATCCAATTGAATAATTCTTTTTATTTTTATGTTGATTATTGTCATGGCAAACTTTGTATTAAAGAAATGGTAAATGAAAAACCCCGGGCAATTTCCGCGGGAGTTTAGCGGGCAATTCTTAAAATTCCCACGATAACGGGAACGAAGGCCACGCGCACGAATTCTGGGGCTACAGCTAGTTCAACTATAATTTCTTACCTATGTAGCAAATATCATACTAAGTAACGTGTAAAATAACAAAAGTAGACGTGGGACGAACGCAATCTGTTCTTGTCACTTGATATTTTTGATAACGTTATTTAGGGAACCCAAGAAAATATTACGAGAAATTTTCCTTGTTTTGGTATCTATTTCAACTACTTTTAGATTTTTTTATTGTTTCATGACGTCATTCATGATCTATTCATTCATTTTGTATCACAATGTAAGTTGATCTTACTCTTTTTGGTGTTAGAATTTCTATCCTAGTTATTGAAACAGAAAATCCTAAAAAAATGTGACGGACAATGCCCTAGTCTTACAAGTCACCTATTCGTAGAAATCATAGAATTTGAAAATCACGCGTAGTCTCTCTACCAGGCATTTTTTTTGAATCTATGGTAGAAATAGAGAATTAGTGGAAATAAAATCCGAATTAAAATCGCGTTGAGGAAAATGCTTCACTAAGAGCTTTATGTTTATATTTATTTATAGACCCAAGTAGTCTGAAAATAAATGATTTCATTTTTTTAATTATTTTTTCCAAGAACAAACAACATAAACAGTAATATCTTAAGAAATCATTGTTACAAAACCAAATATATTTTACACATTCATATTCAAACATCTTCAATAAGCATTGCAACACGTCCCTTTATTATTTTTCTTAAAACAAACGCTGAAATATTGAGAGATTGTCTAAAAATATAGCTAATATTATTACACTATATTATTGGATTGCACAGATAAAATAGCTGCACTTTATTTTTATGGCCGTCATTGACAGGATTTCAAAAATCTGAACTAGTCTGGGTGTCACGTGTCTATCTCTGATAATGCAGACGCAAAAATAAGTCATGACTTCTCAAAATATCCCCTTAGTCCCACTTCGTAGCTAGATATCGTAGCCGGCTTCGAAGTGGGAAATAAAATTCCCATTTTATTGTATTCAATTTTTAAATGGGACTAATTTTTTTCCGTTTCGAAGCCAGCTTCGAAATGGGAAATTAATTCCCATTTCGAACCCAGCTACGGAATCTAGCTACGAAATGGGTCTAAGGGAAAATATCAACTTGAAAACATAGAGTTAATTTTTTTCGAATTTTCGGCGAAGAATGAAGTAGTTGTTATTTGAAGCAATTTATTCGTAAAGTCTCAAAAGGTTACTCTAGTTACAATCTCATAAATTTCACAATATGCAAAAGAAACCCTCTTCACACCTCAAGATACGTGACTTTTGCGTTACAACAAAAATAAGTAGGGACTAGTTCAACAGAAATTGACACTTATGTAAGCAGACTAAAATAACTAGTTGACTTACATAGTCTTCGTCATGCGTCACATCGTTGCGTCTTCAGATTTCACTTCTGAGGGTCTAAATACGCCACTTTGAGCAATTCATCCAATCGATTCATATTACGAATTCCTTAGCAATTCTATTTTTTGTAAAATGGCCAACTAAACTTTGCAATTCATTTTCAAAAAAATTGAAAGAAATAGGAATTGCTAAAGAATTGCTAAGGAATTCGTAATATGAATTCGATTCGATGAATTGCTCAAAGTGACGTTTTTAGACCCACAGATCTCTGGGTACGCTATTTAATAGATTTTGAGATATTTACTGATTATTACTTACTGGTGATGACAAAGGAGCAACTACTGTCTAACCTTCGTAAGCCTATTTACATTTTTCAAGCTGCCTAAAAGCCATCTAACACAGCCCAGACTGAATAACTAACGATAACAGCTAGGACCGAAGGCTATACGTATCTTTCTCAGCACAGAAGAACTTAAAATTCCACTAGTGGGAACCAATACAAGCTGAGCAGGATATAGTCTCATAATCAAGGGCTATAGGTTCTTGTGTGGTGACAGAATTTTATAAAAAAAAAAACTATTTGTAAGCCACTAGAATTACAAAATATATATAGTTGTATAGTTTTCTTCAAAAAAAAAAAACCTTTTGTGAGTAATAAATTCAAATTTATTACTTACAAAAAAAGGAAACTGGCCGGTGGTACGCTAACTCTTTCAGATGACCTAAAGAAGGTCGCTGGCAGGCGCTGGATGCAGGCCGCTTCCAAACGGTCATTTTGGAAATCCTTGGGGGAAGCCTATGTCAGCTTGCGGCTGAAATGATGATGATGATATTCAAATTTCTCTTGGTCATGCCAAACCTTGAAAACCAAAAGCTGAATCGATCCACTGATCAAATAATCAACAGAACCAAACTGAAACTCACATATTCCTCGAAGCCTAAAGAATTTACTTACATCACCGTCAATGTATTAAGGCTGGCAGTCAATTTGGGAGCTTAATTAGTACAAAGGGTGTATAGCCGCATGACAGCAGCCACTTCATTATACAGCGTGTTTGATCCAATTTTCGGCCTAATAGAGGTTACTGGAGCGTTTAACTATTTTGTTAGAAATTGGTGATTCGGATAAATTTTCGTTTGAAACCTATTCTTTGGGTTTTGGTGTGAAATTTTGATGTTTCTTTTAACTTTTGACAACCCCTTGACCCCTTGATTGTACCGTATATCAATATTTCTCTATTGTGTCTGGATTCTCAATAGTCGAGGGAGTCTCAGTCATAAGTATTAATTATCCTAATCCCAACTAATATTACAAATGCAACAGTGAGTGTTTGTTGTTTTGTTTGTTTGTTACGCTTTCACGCCCTATCTTCTAAACCAAACTTTCTGAAATTTCGCATACACTTAGCTAGAAGTATTGAGAAGGACATAGGATATCTTCCATTCAGGGGAAAACCACTGTTCCTGTGGAAAATTTCAATCTCCGGTCAGGTAACTGGCTTAAACATGACTTCTTCTTTCTTAAAACACGGAATCGTCTTTATTTATAAGACAATTAGGTGATTTATGCCTGCGATCACAGAATAGATGTTTAATATCCTAACCAAACTAGAATCTACTTAGTAAAGTATGCTCCCCGTATGAATCCACTAGCTTCACCCGCGGCTTTGCCCGCGTGTATTTCCCATGGTAACAGTGCTTTTCCCGGGATGAAAGGTATCCTATGTCCTTCTCAATACTTTTATCTGTGTGTATGCTAAATTTCAGGAAGATTGGTGCAGTAGATAGAGCGTGAAAGCGTAACAAACAAACCAACAAACTCACTTTCGCATTTATAGTATTACCTAGTTAAGATGATCGATCTTCAGTCAAACGCCTTAACCATTGTACTACAGAGGCGTTTGATACCATAAATAATAGGTACAAAATATGCACAAAGCCAAAATTCCGTACAGCCGTATCGTACAACCTATCCTTTACGAAAATCGCTAAAATAAGCTAATACTAACATTTTAGTTATTTAGGATCGTTTATACCGTTCAATTTATCCGGTAAAAGATTGGAAAAAAAAAATACTAAGAAATATGGCGCAGTGACCGAATGTGAATCTTGGCCTAAGGTAATAAGGATCTCCATTTTAGTTGCAGCTCTATCCGCGTAGTGGCGGATGGCGGACAACCAATTATTTTGTTTTTAATCTCTTCGTCTGAACATACCTATACTTAATTTTCATAGATTTTTTTTTCAATTTTCTTTCTTTCATCCACAGAATTTAGAAATTTCTCTGTTCTGTGTTTTCATCTCAGCGCTTACACGGTTACATCCTTAGCTTATTCAGAGCCGAGGCTCCGCTTTCATATCATCATCGCATAGATTTTCTCTATCAATTCCCAATTTTTATTTTATTTATAGGGCGCATTTTACGTAGACGGGTTTGTAATTTTTTTTTAAACTTGCACCATATTCCGAACGTATGCCACACTGCAGTAAGGCGTGGTAAACTACCACATATCGCAACGGAGCCGCGTTCGGTGTGTGATATCACAAATGACGCATACAAATTTCAGCTGAAACTTCAGCCGCGGTTACCATACTACTTTCAGTGTATGGTGCTCCTTGTCTTTGTCTTGCTAACTATATTCCTGTCAAAATAGAAAAAAAGGAGGTCATTGAATTAACCAAGAACTGAATTAAATTTTGTAAAAATATCTAACCGTGTAAACGGCACATTTCAACAAGTTCAGTACACCCGCCACGTATGAGCCGCTCGCTTCCGATTCGGGACTGAATTAGGGTTGCCAGCTACAAGTTTTTCGTGGATAGAATCGGAGATCACTCGTTAGTAAGTTTACTTTGGCTTAAAAACTCATGAGACTGTGTTATCTCCGGCTATACTTACCAACCATTATCTTTCCGGGAGCGCCGTGAGAAGCAATTAAGTTATAATTATCTGTTTTAGTCATAATAGTAGTTCCTAACAACTCTTATAAGTATCAAATTCTAAACTGTATCGGCACTTAGAAACAGCTGTTTCTTATTCCTATTAAATAATAATAATAAAAGTTTGTTCATAGTAAGTTAGGGTAGGTAACAAGACCAACCGACCCTTTACACCCTGGTGTCAGAGTTCTTCAAAACTGCCTTTCGGTCTTTAACGTGGTTCAAGAGTAGTCAATAGAGTAGACTAAGCCGGATGTAAAAAAATAATCATTCAAAGTATATAGTTATATAGGTATTAATTTTAAGTAATACCTAGTAACACAGATTATACATAGCCAAATATTTAATGACAGCTCTGTTGACAGCCCTAATGTACAGTTATGTTCCGTGTACAGTGTGCACATATACAGTTTGGTGTACATGCAGTACATCACTCAATGTAAGCTGTCGATATTAGATAACGTAGCTAAATGAGGCTTTGATTGCTAGTAATTATAACGGGTGTCTGCGTTGGGTTAGATATTCTCAAACAATTGGTACATAGCGGGTCTAGATCATGGATTTATATACTTACTAGCTGTTGCCCGCGGCTCCGCCCCCGTGCGCCTCGGTTATATCGCGCCCGAAAGTAGGCTATGTTTGACTCCTAGTGCATAACTATATCTATGCATGACAGACAGACAGACTTTCGCATTTATAATATTAGTATAAAACATCGATGGTCGCTGCATTACTAACTCTCCATCGCTAGGTTACCATAACGAGAGCCTAGTATCATACAATTACGAAATCGCGCACGGTCTCTATCCAGGCATATTTTTTTTAATCTATGCGCGCCACATTTTTCATTGCATCGACGGAATAGGTACTGTTTGTTAGTTTGTTCTTTCGTCATTCGTGTAATTTATATTTTCATTGACACCATAGCGATGATAATACTCAAGCTATAGGATAAGACACGGCATCGACAAACTGTTTTATGGTAGATCCAATATCAGTTATTGCAGTCAAGAGGAGCTTGAAAGCCACGCTCGCCTTCACTTAACACGCACAATCATCATGATACTTTGATTGGTTGCCATTAGTAGCATTTCTAAGTTTTCTTTGTACCAGTGCCTTCAGTTCTTTCTTTTTTAAATGGTAGAGTTTAAAAACCTTGAACAAAAATAAAATTAACTTGGCTTCAAAATACAGTACAACTATACTAATAGTTGTACTGTATTTCGAAGCCTTAAAACAATCTATTATTTTTAAAGTTTTGGGTTCAACAAATGCTTTTATATATTAATCTTATATATACATACAGTTAACATAACCATGTTTATTGAGCACGTGACGTTAAACGAAAAAGCTGGTAAGAAAATAAACGAATAAAAGAAAAATCCCGTTCCTTTGAAACAGATCATTATCTCCCCGAGGAAAGCCTTTTCAATCCCCCTTCAATGCCTACCTAAATAATAGTTAACTCCTTCACGTAACTCCCATTCAAAATAGTTGGCGCCGTTCCACAAATAACAGGTAGGATCTGTCGAAAACCGGTTCAAACTGGTACTAACTGGTACTAACAAGCGTCCACTGGCTATTGTACGCAAATACTCCGTAACAAGTGCTCGTTCGTTCGCATTATTATTCTGTGTAACGTGGAATACGAGTACGTAGGTTAGTGACAAAATACTGGGTATTTTTAGAGTTCCGCACCTCTCAAAGGTTACAAACGGGACCCTATTATTAAGACTCCACTATCCGTTAGTTAGTCACCAGGCTATCCCATGAACCGTGATAGCTAGACAGTTAAATTGTCACACATTATTTATTTCAATCTCACGGATATATATCACAGATAACAGTCCTTCCATGCTGGTCTGGGAGAAAAAGAAAAACATAGAATGTACCAGCTGCTCTTCTTCCCGCGCAAACCGTAAAAGTCGTCTGAGGGAATCGCCGAATGGGGGAATCATGACATAGGCGATTCGGCTAGCAACCCATCACTATTGATTTCCTGTTTCAACTATCTTTATGCTAAACGTGGTCAAGGTCCTTTGGACCTAGGCTCTGTCTACCCCGTATTGGACAAAGACGTGATTTTATGTATGTATATCACAGATAATATATTTTTTGCGTGCTTTTTCCCAGAATGAAAGGTATCCCATGTCTTTCTCAATACTTCTATCTACGTGTATGCGAAATTTCAGAAAGATTGGTGCAGTAGATAGGACGTGAAAGGGTAACAAACAAACTAATAAAAAAGAGAAAGAGATCCACACTCTTTAGATAAATAGAACAAGTGCAATAATAATATGACATCACCTTCCAAGTCGAGATTCTATTTCATTACATTAAAAATGAATTAATGAAATTTCAAGTGGAGTAAGGCTCAGTCCCTTTGTATTAATAAATACCTTATCCATTTCAATATGGGTCGGAATATTCACTTGTACGAGTTATAATTATTTAAATTGCACTTTTGACCCGTACAGGCAATTTATTTTGGATATTCGGTCATTATATCTTTGTAATTCATATTACTTATTATATTTACTTGACGAATTTGTACATGATTTTTGGCGTATCTTTTATTAAAAGTTCAGCCTTTTGAATTTCATATTGTGTAATATCCATAACGTTATAACGGAAATTCATAACGTTGTAACGGATATCTATAACGTGACAAAGACGACTTTGTTTTATATAGATCTCTAAGTAGATTCCATATGGAAGTCCATATGGTTATTTTAAGTCATTTTATGACTGAAAGTCAAAATCTTAAAATTTTGGTTTAGGTCCCTATAATTCTGAAGGTGCGATGTATGGATTAACAAACATTATAAATGAAAAAGTCGGTCTGTCTGTTATGCTTTCACGGATAAACTACTCAATTTTGATGAAGTTTGGTATGGATATAGTTGAAGATCATAGATTTTTGTCGCAATTTAACCGAGTACTGCGCGGGCGAAGCCGCAGGCAACATCAGTAGTAAGATAATTTAATAAAATTTATTTGTTTGAAAGACCTTACAAGTTTTGAGATTAATATTTTTTTTATTTTTTTTCAATAACATTAAAGATACACACATATATATACGTCTGTCTCCCGCAGGGGTATGCAGAGACTAGAGATTTCCATTGGATACAATCCTGACAGATCTCCCTCGCTTTCTCCACACTCATCACTCTCGTCATACACACTTATCACTCTCGTCATACACGCCCGCCGAATTGGGGTACTCCTAATATTTCCTTTTCCAAGAGATCTGCTGTTTGGTCGCAGTAGGTATGCTTGGTCTCATAGAAGTGGGCGCCGGCCGGCAGTAGTTTGCATGAACTAACTGGTGGCTGGTGGTAAGCTCTTAAAACCATACAAGAACGATTGTGTAAGGGAGATTTCGCCTTACATCATGTATTGCGCTGTCTCGTTTACTCACTAGATCTTGCATGGATTTAAGAGATGGTAGTAAGCCACCTGGTGGAGGAAGCACGCAAAGTAATTTGGCAAGTACTTGTAACTTTGACCTCTGCAAAGTATTGCCTGAATCTTTTGAATACGCAGTAGGAATGTTTTTCGAGGTTGTAAAGATACTTATAACAAATCATTAAGTCTAAAACAAACATATTTCAAGCACAGCAGGGGTCTTTCATTAATATAAAAACTAGAGGGAAGTACCTAAATGATTTATGGTGCAAAACACAATAGCGTGCTATTTGACAAATGGAAAAATTATTATTAATTTGTTCTTTTTAAATCCAGAAATTTATTCCAATGAAAATCATTATTTATGTCATAGTAAAAAATGTCGTAGGATGAAGAAAACTTAATAGTCTACCAGTTTACGATATCTGTTTTTTTTTGTTATTACAAAGAAACGACTACCTTACAACACTGTCAGATTTTCCAAGCTGCTTAATGGCATATTGAAACAGCATAAAGACTGCCGTCTTACAATAATAAGCGAGGCTTTGGCCTAGCGTACCTTCCGAAGCACGGTCGTGTCGGTCGTGATACGGTCAATTGACTATGCACACCCTGGTGTCAGAGTTCTTCGGAACCGCCTCCTTCAACGAATACCAGATGGCAGCCGGGACCAATGGCTTAACGGAATCATCTTTATTTTCAAACAATCGGGTGATTCAAGCCTGCAATGTCCTAACCAAACGGAAAAAAACTAAACAAATATATTCTTCCTGTGAGAATCGAACCCATGACCCCGGGTCTAAAGGCAAACGCTTTGATGATGATGATGATGTTCTCCTTGACGTATCAGTCAACGGCTAACCACGATTTATTTTCGTAAATGGGATCGGATATAGCTAGCAAACCCAAAGAGTCATGGCGAAACTCCATACATCGTTTGTACGAATAAAAAATGGAAATACAGAGAACTTAAAATAAATTGAATTAGTAAGAATACATAACTAGTAACATGTTTACCACCACAAAAAAATTTTAAACCCTGGGTTTTTTTTTATATTTAATTTTTTTAAAGTCGACCTTTAGCTTTGTTTTCATTCGCCATTATTGTCGCAACTGAAACGTTATGTCATCCTGACAGTTGTTAGCATTGTCAAAACGGTATTGACAGTTCATTATGTTAGGTTAGGTTCATAGATTAAGTAGTTGTACCTGTGATTAAGCAATTAATTTTTATATGGTGAAAAAGTGAGATCGCGAAATAGGGAAGTCCATGAGTAAGAAAAGGACCAACGATATTTTTTATATTTTTGTCTCTGTCAACGTGGCAATTTTTTCTTTGTTTGGCCAATTCGACGCCAAACAAAATCTTACACCAAACTAACAGTGAAATTATTTATTTTTTGTATTAAGAAAAATATTCATTTTAAGTAGTAGAATTTATACGAAAGATATACAAAAAATAAGGGCATTTGTTACATAAATGGTTTGGCTCAGGAACACATTCCAGGGTGCCTACCACCATCTCTTAAAACCATGCAAGATCCAGTGAGTAAGCGAGATTTCACCTTACACCATGTATTGCGCTGTCTCACTTACTCATTGGATCTGGACAGCGTAATACATGATGTTAGGCGACATCTCTTTTACTCAATCGTTCTTGCATGATTTTAAGAGATGGTAGTAAGCCCCCAGGGGGGTTACTATATACAGTCTCTTAAAACCATGCAAGATTCAGTGAGTAAGTGAGACAGCGCAATACATGATGTAAGGCGACATCTCCCTTACTCAGTCGTTCTTGCATGGTTATTAGATATAGTGGTAGGCACCATCTCTTAAAGCGTAATACATGATGAAAGGAGATGACGTCTTACTGTGTTACTCTGTCTCGCCTACTCACTCGTTCTTGTATGGTTTTAAGAGATGATAGTAAACCATTTGATAGTGAGCCTGATACTTAAAAGTTGATGGTGACCCCCCCAGGTGGCTTACTACCATCTCTTAAAACCACGCAAGATCCAGTGAGAAAGCGGTACAGCGCAATACATCATGTAAGGCGACATCTCATTCACTCACTGGATCTTGCATGGTTTTAAGAGATGGTATAGCCCCCCAGGTACTAAATCGATGAATCTAACCTACCATAAAGAACTGTCAATATCGCTTTGACAATCCTAACAACTGTCAGGGTGACATAATGTTTCAGTTGCGTTAAAAATGGCGAATGAAAACGAAAATAAAGGTCGACTTTTATAAAATGGAATATTAAAATAATCCTGGGGTTTAAAAATTTTTTGGGTTGGTAAACATGTTACTAGTGAAGTATTCTTGCTAATGCGATTTATTATAAGTTCTCTATATTTAAATTTTTATTCGTACAAATTCCGCCATCATTCTTTGGTCTTAAAGGTACGGTTGCAGCGCACGCAGTAAAGAAAGAAAGAAGAAAGAAAGAAAGAAAAAGAATAGTTTATTTGGCTGATCTGAGCATTAACTACAAACATTTAATATACAAACGCCAAAAGGGCCCTATTAAATTGTATGTGTTATATGAGGGCTTAGGCCTGATGTTTCTAAGGAGGCGTTTGGAATCGAGATCCTCCATACGGTTCTTCTTAAAATTTGCAACCTCCTCCCCGACCGAGTTGCGCCAACTAATTCTATACCACGGACCGTGGAGGTACAATATCTCACTAACTTAGGTAATAATGAAATGAACGGAGAAGAGGCACAGAAGGCGTCGATAAATATAAAATTGAGTGCTTATCAAACCCGTGCAATTGGGGTTTTGTTTAAATCACAACAGATTTCCGAAACATCAGGACGGTCGGCAGCAATTCATTAAATGGCCAATGTGTCTGAATGTAATTGATATATGACCGAAGGATTCAGTGTGTGGTGTGGCCCAAGTTGTAAGCTGATTATTCTTTTTTATTATTTTCTGATTTCATAAAAGAGAGGTACAAGCATATTCTTCAATTTTTAAGCTGAGCCAATGGCCATACTTATTTATTTAATAAGGTAAACACAATGATTTACAATCATAAATATGAACAATAAAATACATGGCAAAAATCACGTGCCAATTGTGACCCAAAAACGTGTATACACAACATGACAACTATTTTAACATCGTTTTATACACTTAGAATAACAAATAAATTAATCAAATGGCTCGTTTTATTCACTAATGTTAGTTAATAAAACCAGTCACCTAGCAAAAAGTATCAATAAATAGTATAAAACAAAGTCGCTTTCTCTGTCCCTATGTCCCGTTGTATCTTTAAAACATTGCAACGGATTTTGACGTGGTTTTTTTGAATAGATAGATTGATTCAAGAGGAAGGCTTTTATACATACATAGATATAATCACGTCTTTATCCCATACAGGGTAGACAGAGTCAAGGGCCATAATACCCTAGGCCACGTTTAGTATAATGTTAGTTCAAATAGGAAATCAATAAGACTTTTATGCCCATGCGAAGTTACTAATATATACAATATAAGTAATATATACATCATTAGTGACTTAATACTGTATCATACTGTAAGTAAGTAAGAAGAGCCGATAGTGTTCGTAACGATAGCGTATGTCGAGCGACGGTGACTGCGCTAACATGCTTTTAATTGGTCGCCATTTGGTATTTATCACTTTTACCACGACGACGTTAACACCCAATCCACTTTGAATATTCATCGCTTCGCTTACAACTTGGACCGCTGTTTTTGTAGTGATTTGTAGTTGAACACGGACGTGATCGCTTGATTCACTCTGCCCTGTTAATTATTAAAAGCAATTACGGCTGACTTATACGCTTCCATAATTCGGTATTCATCTGTAGTATACCAATGGACCGCACCGCATAATGGGCTTGATGTTTTTTTATGTTAATTTTAAAGGACCTGAATATAATAATTTTCGAATAATGGATGAGGTGAGAAGTGCAGAGTAATAGGTCCAATACTATTTGTTTTTACGAATATGTTGTATGTCATTCCGAATTTTCATATATGCAAATGTTAACATTAAATAACCGGTCAATTAAGAGTCGAACTCGCGCATATAGGGTTTCGTACCATTATACAATACGGTAAAAAAATCACTTTTATTGTATAGGAGCTCCACTTCAATATTTATTTTGTTTTGGTTTTAGTGTTTGTTGTTATAGCGGCAACATCATATGTGACAATTTTAACTATCTAGCAATCGCGGTTCATGAGATATAACCTGGTGACGAACAACGAAGTCCCGCTGGCCGTCCGTCCTATTGTAATAGGGTCCCGTTTTTACTCTTTAGGTATCTATTGAACTCTAATAATGAAGGTCAAACGAGCAAATCATTTCACTGTGATACCGCCATATTAGGACTAAATCATACTCTAGTATCTAAACTAATACCAGTAAGAATGTAACTAAGAAAGATATTTCTATGAAAAGTAGATGAAGTATACAAATAACTAAATCAACCCCAAAATTAATATTTTAAGTAAAGTTACTGCGAGGAAATAATTAGTATTATCTGAGATTGAGAATCGCCAAATTAAGCTTAAGATAATTGGGAGTGATGCCCCAGAAAAGGGGTTAGACAAGAACGGATAAACAATTTATTGCATCCCGTCGGTTAAAACCACTGGTTATCTGGTTAAAACAGAAAGTTGAAAAGGCGTTTCGTATTAAAATTAAAATAAAATAAAATAAAAATATATTTCCGAGCGAGAAAAGAATAAATGAATAAACACTTTATTACACCAATTACATGAATACATCATTAGATTGTACAGGTATATAAAATAGTTAATTTTGCCAAAAAAAAACGAAAATTACTCAACTAAAAAGTATGAAATAATTTTTCATATCAAACATTTTAATAAATCTGGTCGGTGCCGATGAAATTATTTCCGTCAACCTTAGGGTATATAGAGAGATAACTCTCTTTATTATGCATAAAGCGTTAATATTGAGTTAGGTCATTGTGGTAAATATTTCAAGTCGATATCTTCTAGCGGTTAGCTACTAGGTAAATTGATTTGAAAAAAAAAATTTGCATTTCTCTAAATTGTTCAGCTCAGGCAAACGTGGCAGAAGGACTCACACGCACTGGCCAGTATGGCGTTCAACTCCTTTTAAATAAATAAATATATAGGGACAAATCACACAGATTGAGTTAGACCCAAAGTAAGTTCGAGACTTGTGTTATGGGATACTAACTCAACGATACTATATTTTATAACAAATACATATAAGATAAACATCCAAGACCCAGGTCAATCAGAAAAAATCATTTTTTTTCATCTTGACCTAACCGGGGATCGAACCCGGGACCTCCTGAGTAGCGGTCAGGCATGTTAACCATTACGCCACGGAGTTCGTCTAAATGTCATCTGATATACAATGAAGAGAGGCCGTAGGAGAGTACGTAGTGTATATTTTCTTTGCCAATGCCACCATGCTCAATATTGGGCTGGTGTATGTTTGAATTTGGAACATGTGTATATGCTTCAAAATTTCGATTACCTCTTAACACAGGGTTGCCGTACTTCACGTGATATTTGCCTAAAAATAAATAAATAATGAGAGATTTCATTTGAAACCCTACACTTCAAGAAGATGCGAGGGACCGCTAGGGCTGTCGAGTTTCCATAATAGACTTGTACCTAATTTAACACGTAAATACAATGAGCCTGTTCAAACATGTTACGTCTTATGGGACTCGCCTAAATACCTTGGATGTGAAGTGTTTGGAGGCAAACAAGAAAAGTGTAAAGGTGCGAATTTGGTTAAGTGCTCTTGTATAGATTTTAGAGGTACAATAACTGTGTAGTCAAAGTACCGGTTAGGTGAAAAATGGGTTGCACCATTTTGTCAAGCGTCAAAACTCGTCATAACTTTTACGCTAACCGTAACCGCCCAAACTTGACCAGTTAGCGTCAAAACAGTCAACTTATCTGTTAGACGGGCCGAACAACCTCCACGGACGTCACTAGACTTGTAACCTTGGTATGGCCTGTAACTATGCTACAAAATACGACGGTGCCACCTATGTCGCTACAACGGTTATAGTTAGCAGTAATATTACTGTTACATTTGGCTTTAACAGTTACGATAACTGGTACTTTGGTGCAACCCACCCTTATTGTGTGTGTTTCCTTTTCTTTCCCCGCGCGGAATGTGGTAGACTTTTTCACGTAGAAATAAGTGCAAGTAGACATCAAAGTAGCTGTGTGACATATCTCTCAAACACATAATTTAACCGTACCTTCTTCTAGGAACTTACCTGACATACACACGATAAATCTCACGCGTCGTATATAATATATAATAATAGTATATGTCGCGGGATTCGTCCGGGTAAGGCAAGAAATTATGATGAATGCCAAAGTCGCGTGGCCTGACTCCGGCCCTTTGCGACCTATCACTAGGGTTGGCTATTTGTTCATATTTTATAATTTTATTTGTTTGAGATATTGATAATTGGATTATCTTTTATTATTCTAAAACTAGCTGCTTCCCGCGGTTTCTCTCGCGCATGGTGTGTATGTACAGTCGGGGACCGGTAAATGTAACCCCCATTTCGTATCAGCTATAATAACTGGGGCGTCATGTTTATGTATGTTATCAAGTGGTTGTGGAATTATGACCACTTCCAATACAAAATCTAATAAAATTTAAAATTAGAAAACGAATATTCCAATACAAATAACAATAAAATTTAAAATTAGAAAGAAAAAAATTGATTTCGATTTTCAAATTTTTAAATGAAAATGAAACCCATTTTTCAGCCATCAAATTGACAGCCCTATTGCGCTAAAAGAAACACATTATACCGACAAAACATTAATTATACAAACAACTGCTGCCTACTTGAAATTATTTGCTGGTACTGAAAATTAATTACTATGTAACACCCATGAAGCACTGTTGTAGCAAAATGCAAATTTTGACACGGTCATTTTGTTGCATGTGGTATTTTATAATATGAAATGACGTTAGTAGGCTGATGTATGTTAAAATGTCATAATATGTAAGTAATATAATTAACTCGACATACGGACATGCTCGAGTGCTGTTTTTTTAAATGTATGACATTCCCTAAATCGGTGGCTCGAATAATATCGTTCGAGTCGGTTATGACACATGGAAATTATTCAAAAACGACGATAATCATTCGATTGACAGATTTTGCTGTCATACATTTCAAAAATAGCACTCCAGGCAAACATAGCAGGCACTCCCAATATACACTAGCCAGCGTCAATTTTTTGCCAGCGTGGTGTTTTAAGGGAAACTCCTCTTTGAATATTATGTATTTCAATTGTAATCGGTTCATTTGTTAGTCAGAAAGGTAAAAATAAAAAGACATCAAAACTTTATCAAACTCCTTAAAAAAAAACAATAGTCTCGTAACAGGGAACTAAAAAAAATGAATAAATAATTTACTTGTAATTTGATCAGTGGCAAATTCCACCAACATATGCATTTTCAAGGATTCAGAATAATAACAAAATTAAATTTTATTGCTATGCCTTAAGGGCATAAAATCAGAAAAACATTGCGTAAAGCGGACCCTGTAGGTCGACCGCCGATCTCGATTCTCTCCTCTCGTAATAGCTACTTGTATCGCTATCGCCACATTTTGCTCCGCCTAACACACAAAACGCTTTCAAAATAATTTTATTTTGTTTATATTATTGAATGCGTTGTCACTAACAAAAAAAAAAATATTTTTAAAGCGTTTTGTGTGTTAGGCGGAGCGAAATGTGGCGATAACGATACAAGTAGCCATTACGAGTGGAGAGAATCGAGATAGGCCGTCGACCTACTGGTCTCCGAAGCCATACGGTTTGAAACGCAACTGGATAACGATATGAAGATAAAGATGAAATTCTTATCAAAATAAGTAAGTGTTTAAAATTTTGATATAATATTTCATAGAATCTCTTTTATTTCGATCAAATGTAATTATTTAATTAAAATGAAAGGTCCTCAGATCTCGATTTCTCACCTATAAGTCGTGTCACTTTGGGATTGAGTGCAAATTCAAGATGGCGGAACTCGTGAACGGGCGAGTGAATAAGGGAGGGATGAATGAATTTTAAATTATCATTTCCATTAAGCCTGGTTCAACATTAATCTCGAAAATCGTATTATAATTTCTAGGTATTACGAATTTTGATTATATCGTCTTTTTAGGCACATCAGCAACTTTTTTGAATGGGTTCAGTTAACCATCTTTGATTTGACCATAGACAAAATTGTCTATCGTCTTAGATATGGCGGTACTTTATTCCTCCTTTTTAACAAAATCAGACCAATAAAATTAATTGTATTAGTAGTTAACCATTTCGCTGCGAGACTTAATGTCAGTTGTTGTCGTACCCCCAGCGCGAGGAAAAGTTAAAACATACTGGTTTTGGTCGGATTTATCCGACGTTCGCGGTAAAAGTAACCTAACCTAACGGCTAAACAGTGGAACTCCCTGCCAGCAGACGTATTCCCGGACCCATACAAATAGGTCCCTTTTCAAGGCTAGAGTGAATAGGCTATTATATATGCCAGCGAGCTCCATCTTAGACCGCATCTGCATTTAACACCAGATGGGATCGTGGTCAATCGCTGGACATTGTGAATATAAAAAAAGAGTTAACACTGTCAAATTTTTCAGGCTACTCAAAGGCATTTGGCGTCGCAAATTTCCATCTGGTGATAATATGGGGAACCAGCACTTTGCTATGCCTTCTAAAGCTCAGAAGAGTTCAAGAATGATAGTCATCATTATTAATGTTCTACGACCCACTGCTGTGCACAAGCCTCTATCTATCCTCCCCAATTCTAAGTCTGAATCCAGTAGTTACCAGCAACTTTCCTTATATCATCTGTTTGCCAGACATACTACTATTGGCGACCAATCCAAGTCCAAACTAGTAGTCACTTGACACGATCATCATCGTCATAAATTTAAGAGCCAGGCTCTCGTCGGTGGAGTTCATTCCATTTTTGTCTATCATTTGCCAGTTCCTTTATTTCTTGATACGACACGTTTGTTTTCTCTTTTATCTATTTCATATAACTATACCTTGGTCTATCTGGACCCATTCTTCCTTTTATCTGTCTTTCAATGATGTTCTTCAGCAAATCATCGTGTCGTATCAAGTGTCCCAACATGTTTCCTCGTCTCGTTCTCAATTACTTTTAAAATGCTTCTCTTTTGTCCTACTTTATTTAAAACTTGACACGATACGATGGCGCAATGTCAAGAATAAAATACCAAAGCTATTCCAGTAAAGTTTATCAATTTGATTTAAATTCCAAATTTAAAAGCAAATCAATTTCGATAAACAAACTTCATTGAAAAGAAGTGTTTGGATTAGAAAAGTGTTGGCAGAAACACCCATCGGCGTCGAACCCGACTAAATTAAGGTGTATTAATTTATAAGACCTTAATTAGTTACCATTCATCCATGTTAATTACCAGCTTAATCAGATTGTAGGTTCGGAGCGGAATAAATGACACCTTTGATCCCGACATCAAAGCGATTGGATAGGAGCAATATTTTTAACGTGTATTCGACAGTTTTTTTTTACCGAGTCGCGATCAATGCTGTTTTTTTTTTGTATAGAAATCAGGTTTTATAAAGCTCATTTTATGCCTTTGAAATGTATGTTTTATGCGTGAATTTGGCTTATTTACCTATTGTTGTGTGATCACCTGTATGGCGATAACTTAGTAATTAATGGTCAACGCGCTAATTCGCTAATCTAGAGTTTCTGAGTTTGATCCTCAGTTATTGAAAGTTGCATAATGGCTTTTTTTCTTTAATTAGTTCTGGGTCATGTCATTATATAGTAATAAAGGTGATGAGCAACATATGTATTTTAATAAAATATAGTATTATTAATTTAGTATTCTATAAGACAATTCAAAAAGTGCACTTTAAGGCATTTGTGTGAGGCTTAATTATATATTATTTATGTAACTGCTATTAAAAAAATATACAATTAGATCACGCGATAAGATGAAGCATATGATTAAATTAAAAAAAAAAACATATTAAAACCAATTCTAAATGGAGTCAATTCTACCAATGCAAACAATTAAATTTGATTGGAAAATGATAGCTTTTATTTAATAAATAAAGTCTCTCCAATCTCCGGTCAAGTCAATACTGAAAATGATAATTTTACAGTTCGCAAATTCAAAATTAAAACAACATTTATTTTTGCAGCTGGCCACATCGTTCCAACCTCGAAATTGAAATTAAAAACAAAATAAGCGTTCTATTTTTGGATGAATGATTGTTTTTAAGCCTCAAAGAACATAACAATAAAAGAAAATATACTGGCAGGCAACAGATTGCACGAGGCAATTAAAAAGCATGCAATAACTTTTTCTATCGTCAGGTTTCTTGGTCATTAGAGCACAAAATCACGTTAAGAGCAAGTCGGAAATTAAAGCAGACTGCGACCGGACAACGTGACCCAATACTTTATTGGGATACCATTGAAAATGCTACCATAAGGCTGAGTGATAAGGTTTAATATTGAGATCGGGGTAGTTGGAGTTTGTGCCCGAATTATAAGTCTGTTAATTCCATCCTTGGAGCAGTAATTATTTGACCTAAAACAGGTAAATACGTTGTATACGAGTATGGTTTGATGAGGCTTGATTATGGACCGTACAAAGTTGATTTGATTTTCATTCAAAGGATTCAAACATTTGTTACGGGAAACTCGTCAGAAATTTTACTTTGTATAGGAACTTGTAAATAAAATTAATGTCGGCATAATTTATCTAAATTTTACCATAATACGTTACATAAATAAAGGCGAGATAATGAGGCTTTGATACAACCGAGATTATGATAAAGATAATTTATCAAGGATTTTCTGAGTATTGTTAAAAACTTACTACGATTTTTATGATAAAAAAATTAAAAATCCATTTTTCTTCTTCGTCTAAGCGTATTTCTTGTCGATATTTCTATGCGCGATACAACCGATTCCCACGCGGGCGTAGCCGCGTGTAACAGTTAGTGAGATTATAAAACCAATTTAAGACGGAATCCAATCATACATTTAATTTACGAAACGCGATCACAATCTACGTCACATTTTGTAAGCAAACAAACATTAACTCGAATATTATATCAAAATATCTGCTAATTAATTATTCATAATAGGGGAATTCGAGGAACAAAGTGGGGATTACATAAAACTGAAACTGTGGAGTATTATTTTTTATATGTATATTTTACTCAATGATTTCTTATGTTTTCGCGATTGTTACACATTAAATTAAACTATTTTATACGGTTTTCTATCGCATTTATTGCTTACTTATTTATACCTAACGTTTCAAGCACTTTACAGAGCTCATGGCAGGCAGACATAAACCGTATAAAATAGTTTAATTTAATGTATATTTTACTCAATTCATATTGAACTTCGATTTAATTTTTTTTTTGGTCTTATCAATGCCCTAGATTGTTGAGAAAAGTGGAGTGGTGTGGTCTACCAACAATATTTTTTAGATTTTAGTACATTCTCTACCTACAGCATTATCATCTTTATTTTCAAGAAATCTTGGATTCGAAATTCGATCAAACTATGGATCTGTTGCGTCCGAACACTCAAACGCTACTCAATTTTGAGAGCTGCTCAAGACGTATCATGCTGTCGCGCTGGATGTCAACGATATGACAGAGACAGCATGGTTGAACAGCTCTCAAAGTTGAGTAGCGTTTAATTCGGGCATGAATTGATTTATTTCTTGTAAGTATATTAACACTCAATTCAAATTGAAATTCGATAAATTTGGCCTTGGATTGTTAAAGATGACTAGCAACTATGAACTAGCAACATTTTTTTTTTCGATTTTAGTACATTATCTATAGCATTGACATCTTATTTTGTAAATAAATCTTGCATTCGTAAGATCAAACCATTGATCTGTCTGAATTGAACCTAAATGTTTGTTTTATCTTATGACCACTCAGATACTTGATAAAATGCAAGGAGTATTTTGGCTTTCGCCCAAAAAAATAACGCAAATTTTTTTTACTAATTGAGCAATGAATATGTAAAATTTTAAATTTTAAAGGCCCCCGACCTGATCCCATTAAATTAAAAGAATCTACACCTTACCCTAACGTGTCATATTTAAATTATGTTTATTATCAATTTACTAAGTTGAAGTATATGATACCAAATTTCGAATCAATAGAATACATGGAAGGTAGTTAGATCCCCTCATCATCTATTAAAGAAACAGATTATCATGAATAAAGAAAAAAATATCTACGACACAATTAAAAACTAAACGAAAATCGGTTTATCCATTGAGCTACGATACGACAGACAGAGACACACAGTACACAGCCAGGCACGTTAATCTTATAACACCCCACCCCACTTTTTTTGCATCGGGGTTTAAAAAATAAATAATCTTATTACCCACGTGTTGCTAGTTAAGTCTAATAGCTCATAAAATAGTTGGTGCCTCCTAAAAACCATTTTAGAGACTAGTAAAGCTACCAGGAAAACGGTATAACGAAATAGACATGTTATTGTTACGTTACGTATATACCTATATTTGTTTAGGGCTTACTCCGATCTTTGGGAATTCCTCTGTTATCTTTGTCAGTACCCAATTGTTACAGTGTTGTTTTGTTATTCGAACGTTTGTTAGTTATGTTAATTGTGTTTACCTTGTTTACGTTATAATAATGTATATAAATATACTCAGAATTTCTCATAAGAAAAACAGTCTTAGAATCGTTACGTATAAAAAAAATCGGTTGTCTGTAAAGACGGTTTACTGACGATAGTTGAACGTGACAAAGTCATAAGAAATTCGCTTGCACTTCAAGCCTTAAATGGAACGCCTCAGAGCGAAGTAACGCCGCATTGCGTCATGTTTTTTCGTGTGTGCAGCCGGCTCCATCGAATTATGAGACGTTGTCACGTCAAAAACGGTGTGAGAGACTCAAATATGTGCTTGGCATGTTAACATTTTATAAAACAAGCGCAATGATGTAGACCCCTTTGCTCTGAAGTAACTATCTGAGGATGAAACCGGGAAAGAAAGAGAAGAAAGATATGGCCAAATAGTGCAACGAAACGTCACTAGGTTTTTGTCCCTAAAATATTTATCGTTACGTCGTACGAAATACATCGGTCTACTTTTTCTTCCATGGAGTCGAAATAGCTTTACTATTGTTTCAAATAGCACATGGTCACGTCCATTGCTCTGTCGTTTACCTCTTCCAGGGGGCTTAGCCAAAGTCAGATTTCAACAAGAACAAAATGTATGGCTTTGACATAATATCGACCACGTGATATAGCGCAGCATATGATCTAAACCGTGCAGGAGTCTAGGGCAATAAGGGCATATCAAGAGGTGGATCAGAGACTGTTACTGACAGCACCGCAACCACACAGTTTATCAGTCGAAAAAATCCACCAAACTTTTTTTCTCTTGGCATCTTCCAACACCCGCTTGGAGTCTAGATTCTTGAATAAGGTTTAAATGAACAGATTTGTCCTCTTTTTCAATATGAGTGTATGTTTTTTATTCCATCTAGTAAGCAAACAGGCACACGGCCTACCTGATGGAAAGTGGTCACCGTTTTCACTTCAAGCAAAACTTTAGCTTTTGGAAAAGAAGGTTCTTCGATAGTGTTCGATATGGGGTAACAAAATGTCAAAAAAAAACCTGCTCGTTGGAGGACTTATACAACGCTACATAGAACGCTGTAAGGGTGGCCCAGTTTTGGGCATCTAACGCCCGAATACTCAAACGCTACTCAATTTTGAGAGCTGCTCAAGTATCATGCTGTCGCGCTTAATGTCAACGATATGAAAGTGACAGCATGATACTTGAACAGCTCACAACATTGAGTAGCGTATTTAGTATACAAGCATAATAAGAGTATATAAAGTGAACGCCGACACGCTAAGAAAAAGAAAAAAAACTGAAAACACACTTTTTTGGAAGTCTGTTAAAAATAGGACGCGGCATTCACAGGAAAACGCTAGTGGGTACATAAATCTGACCTAGATTTGGTAGCTGTGTCGTATTTGCTGTAGGCTCAAGTCTCAGTGTGGGTTACAGTGACCCTCATACCGTCCCAATTCTGGTTATTGGATACGATTTTCTATCTTGAATATTTATATAAACAAATAATTTATTTAAAGTGATCGTGATGGGTATCAAAATTAAGGGCTTATTTAAATAATTTGTTTCTACTATTTACTTTCTACTGCTTACCGATAGAGGGAATCACAAACACTGCACTGACTTTTCGAACGAAACTTTTATTCAAATAATATCAATGGTAGGTGTACATTCATAAGGCCGAAACCATAGCGTGTTTTAGTTTTCATAGCACTATGCTAACGCCATCTGTTACCGAGAATTAGTACTAATCTTAACATTATCGGCCCCCAAGGACGACTCGTCCTTTAAAGGAATGACAACAAACTATAAATAAACACAAAACTAAATTCTTAATACAGTCAGTAAAGGTTAAAACTAAGCTTACATAACAGTTAATATCCAAATTTAATCATCAAATGGAAGTGGACATATTTTAGTAATAGGTCGCTTAAAAATATTATTTTTATACTTAAGAGTAACAACTCTTGTTAATCCATCTTTGCCTGGATGTTTCTCAAGAATACGACCCAATAACCACTTTCCGGGAGGAAGTCTTTCATCTTTGACGAGAACTATAGTACCTACACGTCAGGTTCTGAGGTTTTTTGACGCCACTTTCGACGATTTTGTAAACTTGTTAAATACTCACTACTCCAACGAGCCCATACATTCTGAACCATTCTTTGAATAAGTTGCCAACGATCTATATGTGAAACTTTTCCATCAAGACTGACTTCCGGAACAGTGATTGTAGCCTCACCAATTAGAAAATGACCAGGAGTGAGTGGAGAAATGTCATCAGGAGAAGCGCCCATAGGACTCAACGGTCTTGAATTAACGCAAGCTTCTACTTGAGTTAACAAAGTAGCATATTCTTCAAAAGTAAGCAAAGTCTGACCAACGACTCTTTTGATGTGGGATTTGATGGATTTTACTCCAGCCTCCCATAATCCACCAAAATGAGGAGATCCCGGAGGAATAAAATGCCATTTAGTGTTGTCATTGGCAAGTAACTCGGAAATTTCTCCAACCACTGAGGAATTTCTGTTTTTAAACATTAAGTCGAGTTCTTTGGAAGCTCCAACAAAATTAGTAGCGCAATCACTCCAGATGTCACTACAATGACCACGCCTAGATGTAAAACGACGAAATGCCGAAATGAAGGCGGCAGTGGAAAGATCGCTAACCAATTCCAAATGGATAGCTTTGGTTACAGTACAAATAAACAAACATATATATGCTTTAGTGGTACGTTGACATCGACCTGGATATAATTTTAACGTCAAAGGACCTGCATAATCTACTCCACTATTACGAAAAGGCTTAGTAGGAGTGACTCTACAAACCGGTAATTGACCCATTAATTGATTACTTGGTGTAGCAGAGTACTTAAAACATGTCATACATTGACGAATAGTTTTTCGAATAAGATTCTTAGCACCAATTATCCAATATTTTTGTCTAACGGTATAATGAGTCAATTGTGGTCCACCGTGTAATGTTCTAAAATGTGTATCTCTGACAATTAATAATGATAAATTACATTTAGAAGACAAAATTATAGGTGATTTCACATCAAATTCAATTTGAGCGTTGTATAAACGTCCAGTAGCTCTTAAAATTTGATTTTGGTCAAAATAAGGAGTAAGCGATAACAATTTACTGGATTTACACAATTTACCTCCTGTGTTTAATATGTGAATTTCATCAGAAAAATGAATCAATTGAGAAAGTCGAATACATACATTAGTAGCATTACTTAACTCCTCTACTGTTAAATATTGAGGGAAAGTTACGACAGTATTATTTGATTTAGCCTGAAGACGAGCTTTACATATTTGATAGAATCTAAACACGTAGGCTGTCACTCGTGTTAGTCTTTTTAAAGTTGAAAATTTATCTAAAAGAGAATGTCTTCTATCATTAATATCAACTAGAGCTGAAATGTGTGTTTTTAATTTAGCCTCAAGATTAGTTTCAGGAACAACAACTGAATCTAACGGAATACTGTCAAATTCTTGCAAAAAGCGAGGTCCGTGCCACCATAAATCAAATGACTTTAAAAATTCAGGACTCAATCCACGAGTTGCACAATCGGCTGGATTGTTTTCTGATTTTATATGGTGCCACCGATCACTGCTTAAAACATTCAATATTTCAGTTGTACGATTCGCTACATAGGTTTTCCAATTATTTGGACTTTTCCGTAACCAAGACAATACAATCGTTGAATCTGTCCAAGCAAAAACCGCATCATTATCAACCTTCAAGCTTGTCTTTACATCTTTCAATAATTTTGACAATAATACAGCCCCGCACAATTCTAACCGAGGGAGTGAAACTTGTTTCACCGGAGCAACTTTGGTTTTTGCAAGAACAAGCGAAACATAAATTTTGTTATGAGTTATTACTCTAATAAAAACAACAGCTGCATAAGCCATAGATGATGCGTCGCTGAACCCATGAACTTCAACCTTCTCGGTACCATTCAATTGAGTATGAATCCAACGTCCTAAATGAAAAGTTTCCATTTGTTTTAATTGATTTCTATAAGATACCCATTCTAAAGCAAGTTCAGGCGGAAGTTCATCAGTCCAACTAATACCACATAACCAAAGTTTTTGTAAGAATATTTTAGATGTTATAATCAATGGGCTCAAAAATCCCAAAGGATCAAATGCACGTGCTATATCAGACAGAACTGTGGTTTTGGTGTAAGGTCTATCTTGGTCTAAAATCTCTAAACGTAATTCAAAAACATCTAACCGCATGTTCCATTTAATTCCAAGAGCTTTTATAGTATTATCTACAGTAATATCAATACATTCTTTTGTGACTTTGTCTGTATCAGGAATTTGAGCTAAAACCACATTACTGTTTGAAGCCCATTTGTGCATCTGAAATTTCCCTTTAGCTAATACTTCATTAATTCTATTTTGCAAATAAATAGCTGTTTCCTCGTCATTCGCACCTGTTAATAAATCATCCATATAAAAGTTGTTATTAATAATTTCAAAACATTCTGGATAAAAAGGTTTTTCATCTATAGCTAATTGTTTTAACGTGCGAATGGCTAGGAATGGAGCACAAGAAGTTCCATAAGTAACTGTAAGTAGGCGTTTTTCTGTGAGTTCTTCTTGAGGTGATGAACGCCAAAGAATGCGCTGATAGTCCACGTCATCTTTAGAGACTAAGATTTGGCGATACATTTGCTTAATGTCAGCAAGCAAACATATTTTGTGAGTACGCCATCTTATCACCAAATCTCTAAGATCTTGTTGTAGAGCTGGACCTATAAGTAATTCTTCGTTAAGTGCGGTTCCATGATCAGGTTTTGCTGATCCATCAAATACTACTCTAAGCTTAGTTGTCAAGCTAGATTCTCGAATAACAGCGTGATGAGGTAAATAATAAACCTTATCTGTAGCCTTTTCCTGAGAATCTACATCTTCCAAGTGATTTGAGGATTGATATTCATCTATGAAATCTGTATACTTCTTCTGAAACTCAGGTTTACGCATAAATCTTTTCTCCATTTGTACTAGTCTATTGTTAGCTATCTTTCGTGAGTCTCCAAGTCTTTCTTCGTATGCATCTTTAAAAGGTAGTCTTACCACATATCTTCCTTCCTCTGTTCTAGTGTGAGTATTTTTATAGTGTTCTTCACATTGTTGTTCTAATAAAGTTAAAGGTTTCTCATGTGGTAGGTATTCTTCTGTCTCCCAAAACTTTCTTAACAACTGATCTATATCAACTAGTGCTGACGAAACTATAATTGTGTGTGATGATAGATCCTTTTGTGAGTTGGTAGTGCCAGAGACTAACCATCCAAGTTTAGAATTTTGTGCGATAAGAGACCCGCATTTCTTGAGCCCTTCTAATAAAATCTCTGAATATATATCTGCTCCCAGTAAGAGATCTATTGGTCCAGGTTTGTGCATGTGAGTGTCTGACAACTCAATCGAAGTAAGACCTGGCCATTGTGAAATGTCAAATTCTCTTTTGGGAATCAGTGGTGTCAATCTAGTGAGTACATGAGCACTAACTCTAGTAACCCATGTCGAATTCAGTGGTGAGTAAATATCAAAATGAACTACGAATCGTGACTTGACAGCGTGATTGCCTATGCCAGTAATATTAGTTTCAAGTTGTGTCTTTTTCAAATTGAGCAATTGAACGGCAGACTCCGTGATAAATGTAGCTTGCGATCCTTGGTCAACTAAAGCGCGCAAGTGAATGAGAGATCCTCTTTTATCTTTAATACAAACTTGTGCTGTAGCAAGAAGAACCTGTTTCTCAGGTGAGAATACTTTCATGCTAGTTATTTGTTCAGGTTCAGATTCCTTCTCTGAGTCTGAAGAATCGGCAATGGCAGCTTTTGTGATTAGGTTCTCATCATGTAACAAAGTGTGATGCTTGTAGTTGCAGGTCTTGCAAGAAGTACGTTGTCTACAATTCCTAATAGAGTGTCCTTTAACTAAACAATTGAAACATAGGTTGTTGTTCTTCGCAAAATCTCTACGCTGTTCAACAGGAAGTGTGGTGAAATCAGTGCAATGACAAATGTAATGATTCTTTTTGCAATAGGTACATTCAGTGTTTATTTCAGCAGCAAATGTTTTAACTGCCTTAGGCTTTTGTGATGATGATGGCAGTGCAATATCTTTCTTTTCTTTCTTTTGTGTTGCTTGTACCATCTCTATTGCTCGAAATCGTCCCTCTATATAGTTTGTTATTTGGCTAAAAGTTGGTAAATCCATTGATGCGCCAAGTGATTGCTCCCAAGCTTTGTGAGTGTCTAAATCTAATTCGGAAACAACAATATGCACCAGTATAGGATCCCATGTGTTAGTATCAATTTCTAAATTATTCAAACTATTTATACATTCCTTGGTAGTGTCAAGTAATTCTTTCAACCCTTTGGGGCATTCTAAAGTGAGTTTCTTTTGGTTCAGCAAACGATTAAAAATGTTGTTGACAATAATCCTCTTATTGTTGTATCTACATACTAGTGTCTCCCATGCCTTACTATAATTAGCCGCTGTGACATCAAAATGGCGAAGTAATTGTTCAGCTTCTCCCCTCAAACTTGATCTCAAATAGTGATGCTTCTGAATATCACTCAAACCTGTATCTTTATCAATTAAAGAAGAGAACAAATCTTTGAAGTTTATCCAATCACGATAATTGCCCGAAAATAGCGGTAAATTAATAGGTGGCAGTTTTGGTTTGGATACAACAGAACTCATTGTTTGTGCTGGTACTGTCTGGATAGATGGAGATAGCGACAAAATTTCTTCTTTCAGAGTTGTTTTAAAATCTAAGTATAAATCTTGTGTATTACTAAATAGATCCTTAACTGTTTTCCTGACATCTACACTAATTTCAGATCTAAGAATTGTATGGTGTTCTTTTGAGTAACTCATCCAATACTGCTCTAATAATTCTTTTCTTGTTTCCAAATAGCTTAGTGTATGCCGTGAAACAGAAGTTTTCCTATAGTTAGTATACAGTTTCTGTATATCTTCATACATATCTGCTAATAAACTATCCATTTTGACAGTTCCTTTGATAGAGTAAATTTTCTAAGTTCTAATTCATCAAAATTTTCTAAGTCCATAGAATAAAATTCGAAAATTTTACAAGTCTTTTTTCTTCCAAATTTTTCTAAGTCCATAGAATAAAATTTGAAAATTTTACCAAGTTTTTGAAAATTTACACGAAAATATTCTAAGTCTTTTTTCACTGATTATCCGCTCGTACTAGGACCATAATGTTTCTACTGCTTACCGATAGAGGGAATCACAAACACTGCACTGACTTTTCGAACGAAACTTTTATTCAAATAATATCAATGGTAGGTGTACATTCATAAGGCCGAAACCATAGCGTGTTTTAGTTTTCATAGCACTATGCTAACGCCATCTGTTACCGAGAATTAGTACTAATCTTAACAAATTATAATTACTTAGATAAATTTAGTTCAATATATATACAAAGTGGAAATAGTAATAAACAACTTATGAATAATAATATCAAATTAAAACTTATTGCTTAAAATATGTTTTAAACTATGTCGTCTGATTATTTATTCTTTGTTAAATGTATGAAACAAAATAAGACCTAAAAAAAAGCAAAATCAATTTCGTTTATTTTCAGATATCCAACCGCCAACCACAATTGGCAACACTGAAGGTATTACAAACTTTAATATAATGGAGATAGTTTTAATGACAGGTAGGTTGATCAGATATAATTTTGTTTTAAGACAAAATATGAGAAGCCGTAAACAAAACTTACATGTGCACATGTTGGTAAACCTTTCTGGAACATAAACACAAAATAGTGTGGATATAGAAATACAAATCGAAGTGAACATTTTTCTTTTAATCGGTTGATTAAAAAAAAGTTATTGAGATTTGAATGAACTCAAGGCATATTTGCCTGCAAATATATACCAATTTCGATCGAATGCACCAAATTGGAAAATTCTTTTTTTGTGTTGGTTATTGTCATGACAAACCGAGATTGCCGGGAAATTCTGGAACAATTCCCGTGGGGATTTCCCGGGAATTCCTTTTATAAAAAGTTTGTCGAATAGTTGCGAATTTCGGGAATAATTTCCGAAATTCCCACGGGAGTAAGAGCCAAGTCCACGCGCACGAAGTCGCGGGCTACAGCTATACAATAAAATAGAATAGTATACATACAATACAATAAAATAGTAGAAGTATTCTGCTTATTTGAAAAGAAATCTTTTCCAGCAGACCTAAAGGAATTTATTCAATTCTACAAATCAAATTAAAATAATTAACTTGAAATGTAAAATGAAATGCAGAAATAAAAAGGTTTTATATTAATTGTTGTGTACTTTTTGCTATTGAATTTTTGGTCAAGATTTAAATTCGGATACTGAGAGAAGAACGTTAGCACAAAAATAAATTATATTAATTTAATGAATGATAACGATATAACTGTGTCTTTCACAATATTTTATAGATTTCTTCATCAAAGTTTCAGCAAAATCAGGTCAGTCGTTGAAATATAACACAGTTGATTTATTTTCTAAGTATAACAGTATGTGATACTATTTATTTTAATTTTGTCATCAAAGTTTTTCTCATCAAAGTTTGTCTCTATACAATCACTATTTTGATCTTAACCCTGCATTTGTCAGTGGACTATCCCGTCCCATGTCGCCCTTAGGCTCTTCAGAGAGCAACATTAATATATTTTCTATGGTGAGTACCTATGTGCTACAATATTTATATTCTGTTAGTTTTAGGTAAGTAGTTACTATTTCTAATGTAATTCATACTAATATTTTAAATGCGAGAAAGTCTATCTGTTTGTTTGTCTGTTGTAGCTAAACCGACGGACCGATTTTTAATGAGATTTGGTATAAATATAGTTAAGGGCCAAAGGTCAAACATAGGCTACTTTTGTGGCGCATTATAACCGAGTCCCACGAGGGCGAAGCCGCGAGCAACAGCTAGTATGGTATATACTTCTTCTTTATCTTTTATGTTGTTGACTCATGACTGAAGGACGTGACCATTACGGTCAACACATGCCACTATGATTGACCCCAGGTCGTTAACTACATCCCTACCAAATTTCATTACAATCGGTCTAGCAGTTAAGCCGTGATGAGGTGACAGACAGACAGACAGACTTTCGCATTTATAATATTAGTATGGATGAGAAAACCTCTAACGACACTAACGCTGCCGACACTACCAGCCCCTGCAGCCGGACCACCTCCCCTCACTGCGGCGTCCCCGAGTGCCCTATAAATGGTTCGACTGGTAGTTGTTCAGCCTCTTTCGCTTGACATCTGCCAGTTGAGTACATTACTGCTGATCTTACTTCCATCACCAACTTTGTGCTTGTACTCCACGACCCTAACTTCATTGTATATCTATCGAATTAAATACTAGTATATATTTCTAATATCATCTTTTATTTATCTCGTTCTACTGTATAACAATAACGTTATAAGGAGTGCTGTGAAGTACTTAATTAAAATACTAAAGATGTCTCTTATCTTATTATTTTTCCGTTTATATCCTGCCTGAGCTGATTGCTTCAGTCCAATATCTTGCCTTTTTTGCTTTTTGTCATTATGATTTACAGAAAAAAATCACATCAAAATCGATCTATCCGTTTAGGTCGGATAATATGACAAACATAATACAGATACAATAAAAACAAATATATGTATTATATCTTTATAGATATATTTCAAAATTACAATACCCTTTTTGGTTTGAACGGATTATCAACTTACTTTACCGCTAAAACGATCCTTCGAACCTTTTTATACGCACTCAATATAGAATTAGCACCGTAAATGACTAAAAATAATCGCAAATAATTAATGCGTGTGAATCTACGAGCATTAAACTGGAGACGCCTTGCGCACTTATTTCTATATAAGCTGTCACATGCTGCGTGTGGAGTGAATACCACAGATCCTCGAGTATTTAGTAACACACAAGTATTAACACTAATATATTTTCGATAACACACACACTTGACAAAATTATCCATCACAAGTAATAAATACAAGCACACAAGTGATAATACCCGGCACATAACTTGGCCACAAAAGGAAGGTGCGGGGGGCCGCGCACACAAAAAATTGTATGAAAATCGGCTACAGCGCATTCAAGGTCACTTCAGTTACATGCCGCGAATTATAGAAGCAGTGTGACGTGGTCTAATACTTGGCAGAGGGGCCTGTTAGTAGCCACTCCTGTTGGTTTTATGCTCTAAGATGTGAATTGAATTGTTTCATTATATCTGAGCCTTATCGAGTGGTTGGAGTACGTATTTATCGGGGTTATAGTACAACCCTCATAATTTCACGCTCAAATTGTATTTAATCGATCAATAGGGGGATAAGTGGATAAAGTAGGTAAGTAATTCATTTTACTTGTTACGGGACATATTGCATACTAAATAAGTAAACAAGATTTTAAAAACCTTGAAATATAAATTGTTGATATCATAGAGTTTATCGCGCGCACCAGGCATTTTTTTTAATCTATGGTTGATATGGTTCGGGCATGTAGAGAGATGAAAGGAGAATATTATGTATGTTATGTAAGTTTATTATATTTGTTATTTAAGTAAATGTTATTTTTGCACCCACAAACTGTTCTCTGCTTGACCCAAAGGTTGACTGTTAGATAATGCTTTTAGCATTAAGTCCGCCTATTGTATTTTTACGATAAAGTTAAATAAATAAAATAAATAAATATTTAAGGAAAGCAAGGCAGATTTGACGGAATAGTCTGTCAGGGGCGGCATTAAAAAATCAAATCTCTCCTTTTTAAGGGGTTTGCGATTTGGTTGTCAGAAAGTTCCTGGCGGTCAAAACTTGGACATTGGCTATTTATAAAACTAGTGGTTCTGTGAACAGTAGACCTCGCGAACCTCATCCGTTAACCCCCTTTTTGTTTTTTTTATTACTCTATATAGAGTAAATATAGGTATTTCTTATTCTGTTAATTTTTTCCCTCGTATATTCTCAAAAGGATTTTTTCTATATTTTTTTATTTTGCCATATTATCCTATTCTGGTCAGACGGTCATATACAGTCATATAAAAAATAAAATAAAAATAAAAATAAAAATAAAAATAAAAATAAAAATAAAAATAAAAATAAAAATAAAAATAAAAATAAAAATAAAAATAAAAATAAAAATAAAAATAAAAATAAAAATAAAAATAAAAATAAAAATAAAAATAAAAATAAAAATAAAAATAAAAATAAAAATAAAAATAAAAATAAAAATAAAAATAAAAATAAAAATAAAAATAAAAATAAAAATAAAAATAAAAATAAAAATAAAAATAAAAATAAAAATAAAAATAAAAATAAAAATAAAAATAAAAATAAAAATAAAAATAAAAATAAAAATAAAAATAAAAATAAAAATAAAAATAAAAATAAAAATAAAAATAAAAATAAAAATAAAAATAAAAATAAAAATAAAAATAAAAATAAAAATAAAAATAAAAATAAAAATAAAAATAAAAATAAAAATAAAAATAAAAATAAAAATAAAAATAAAAATAAATATAATAAATGACCGAAAACGAATTCAAAGCGCAAAGTTGTAAATGAACAAGTACCATGCGGCCAGTGGTATAAGCAATATAACAAATAGCAAAGTTCCCCCATTTTTGCCCCCATTTTCCTTCCAATCAAAAAACGCTCTCGAAAAAAAATTGAAAATAAATCAAGGAACACGTGTGTCAAGTTTCATTAAGATCCGTTCGTAAACAACGTCACAGAAAACTTTCCCCCTTTTTTCCCCCCTTTTCCCTCCAATCAAAAAAAACTCTCGACAAAAAATTGCAAATAAATCAAGGAACACGTGTACCAAGTTTCATTAAGATCCGTTCAGAAATGCGACCTCTAGCCCGGAACAAACAGACAGACAGACAGACAGACAGACAGACATCCGGACAAAAGCAAAATTTGCCAGTCTCGAAATGGAGACTCTCGCTCGCTTCGCTCGCTCGGTCAATGAATGTCATAAGCAATATCGTAATGTCGTATCATTGTTGTTTATCTCTCCGTTTATGTCGCATGAAAAATCTTTCGAAATCGAACGATAATCTCTAAACTCACTGGGCGTGTATGAAATAACTGTTTATTAATGTCATACATTGGAAAAATTGCACTCCTGGTGGTTTAAATACGTACAGTGGACTGCAGAGAAATCTGACCCTCTTTCAATAGCGATACTTGTGGCATGGGGGTCAGATTTATCTGCAGCCCACTGTACTATCATTACAAATTAACACAGGTATTAATCTTAATTTAAATTACTAGCGACCCGCCCCGGCATCACATGGGCATAAAAACCTTCCTCTTTAATCACTCTATTAAAAAAACCGCATCAAAATCTGTTGCGTAGTTTTAAAGATTTAAGCATACAAAGAAATATAGGGACAGATAAAGCGACTTTGTTTTATACTATTGTAACGAAACACTTATTTGTGCATTCGTTTCATTCTCAAATATACCGCTTTTGATTGGAGTTTTAATTGTAATCCATAGATAATATAAAATAAGGATAGAAATACGCGTGCTGCCATCTACGGAAAAGTCAGTAACTTTTGCTTACGCACAATATTGTATTTCACTCTGTCTAGATTAATGAGGGGGCAACACTATACGTTTGTGATGATTTATCAATCAAGGAAAATTTAATTGAGGGGTAACATTGTACGTTAGTGATGGTTCATCACGCAAGAAAAATTTAATTTGTAACTATTATTTATGAATTGTTTCTGAGTTTAAATATTCGGATTTGAATTTTAAGAGATAAAAATGCTAGTTGTTTGATTATATTCTTTTAATTTGATTTTAAAGAGAAGATAAAAAGACTTCATTGGTAAATTTTGCTCCATCTGGTGACAGATGTGGTAAACTATCGTCGCGGAAATTAAGATTGCGCGATTGATCAATTCAGATTTTAATAAATATTAATTGTTTAGAATAAGATTATTTGCTTGAATTCAATAATATATAATGAAATGACAAATATATAATATCAATAATTTAATGTTAAATACTTAAATTATCTGAAATTAAGTATTAAAAGGAGATGTATTGGTCACGAACAACGAATGACCTCGTTTAAAAATTGAACGTATAGTAGGACGCGATGAATGTAGGTAGTCATGAAAAACCGAAGCCTCTTTTGAAAACGGAATATGTCGAGGACGCGGTGAATGTTGACTAACTTTTATTATGATGATATCATAATTTAATAAATTTATACATCAATGAATGATGAATATTACTTATAAAATTTGTACGTTAATATTAAATCTTGTATAATGGGACAGGCTTAGCTTTTTAAATTATTTAAGTACAAAATAGAATAAAGAGTATCTCACGAGTCGCCGGTAGATGAACATTAGCGTCACGGGGGATGAGGTACGGGGTTAGGTGATAAATAGGCTTGCGGGAGGCCGCAAAGGACACTTTTTCTTGGACGGCTGCGGGACACTTTTTCTTGGTCGGCTGCGGGCACTTTTACTTTTTCTTGGACGGCTGCGGAGGGACTTTTTTACTTTTTTTTTGGACGGCAGCGGAGGACTTTTACTTTTTCTTGGACGGCTGCGGAGGACTCTTATTCTCGGACACTTGGGGACTCAACTCGGAAGAAAACACAAGAAGATCGCCAACATTTTCTCTGTAAAGTATTTTTATAATCAAGAAAGAAGAAGTTATTTGCGTGGGGTTGATAGCACATTTTTAGCTTAGGGCAGTGTAGATTCGCGGTAGTTTAGTATTATTCGTCTTAATTTCAGATCTCATGGTGAGTATAACAGGTCTGAGGTTAAGGGCGTCATTTTGTAGTACACTTTAGTTATTTTCGTGATTATTTTTGGTTAGTTTTCATGGGACCTAGAGGATAGCCTAAATCCAGGCGTCTCGGGGTTTTATGAAGAAAATTCTTTTAAGATCTGCTTTATGATCGGGGAGGTGCTATCAACGGTCATCAGTCTTGCCCTGAAACCCAGCGGTGTTAACTTAAAGGCTTGACTGTGTGACAAGGTAGAAAGACAAAGTCTTGTGGCGAGGCTTTGGGACTCGCATTTTAGAGTCTAGTTAGCTACCTGAAGGGATGAGCGAGGAAGGATATACATGCGAATCCGTCTAAGTACGCGTTTCTCGGACGTGTTGTTCCTTCAACGCTTCATAATTTCAGTCCTCACCAGGTTAGGTCAACTGATCCTATCCCATAAAGGTTGACCTACTTACACGGGTTGCTAGAATTAGGAGGGATCTGCCCAATCCAGTTTGTAGTGAGACTAGAGTTCACTGGCTTTGGCTAAGGTCGAGTGGACTATTACAGAGCTAGGTGATTAGGAGCAAATACCTAGATTAGCGAGAGAAAGTCTCTCAACAGCTTATTCTGTAGCTTTAGACAGCCTGATTCTTACACCGGAATCAGACTTACACATATCACACTTTCGAAATGACGCGATTAGCTCTAGGGAATGGTAGTGGATAGTTAGTATAGGCATAGTTCTAGGAAAATAGGTTGTATAGTTAGTAGGCGTTACGGCAATCGACAGTGTAGTGAAAAGTGCGAAAATAAAAGTGGAAAACCTTGTGTTTCTTGTGAAATTAGTAAATTCCAAGGACATAAAACTATAATTTATGGGGGTAAGCGAACCTAGGCTCCATATTCAAAATGGCCACGCCCAAAACAAAAGAAAAAAAAATTAAATAAAATTTCTTTTTCCTATTTTCCCTATGATATTGTTTCTTTGCAAAGAAAGTAAAATAATTTGTTTTCAATATAAATATCTATCAAGGATATCAGAATTGTCCAAGAATATTGTGGTATCAAACAATATTATCTACCTACTTACTTATTTTACAAATTGTCTTGTTCATTCTAGAAAATAATAACAATTATGAGAATACTACTTTAATGTTTGTCTGGTTTTCCTGGAGGGATTCTTGAGTGTGGAGGTCTTATCTGGTGATGCTATGGTCAAGCCAAGCGAACCTCTGTCTCCAAATGCAGAAGCGGTGAGATAAGTTTGCTTTTCATGAGATTTCCCATGAGACACATCTTTTCCTGGATACCTATTATTTATTATTGAATTAATCTAATTTCATGATAGTGTACATAGCTTTTGCCATGGGCTCGATCCTGTTTTATAATACTCGTGTGAATGTAAGATTGATTCACTTATTTATAAATTACTTGGAAAAAGATTCCTAAGCAGAGTTATGTCACTCTTAAACTACCTACATAAATGAATAATTTTTCATGGAAGGAACAAGAACAATATAGTCTAACTAAATATCACTTATTAATCAGATATCTTGGATAATACTATATTCTAACCTACTTATAGTTGTTAACTACTAATCTGAATATCAGATTCAATACTATTTTATTTACTACCTGATCTATCTTCTCCTATCTCAAATGAGAAGTACTTTCTTCTTATAACATTTACCTACTTTAATTATCTACATATAATATGGATCTCTTCATATGTTACTAAAAGTATTCCGTTCTAGTATAAACATATTAAATTCATCTAAAAATCTAGTTATCCTAACAAATATTAATTTAGTAGACAATCTATAGGAGTGGATTGTAAGATTGAATCCATGAAGACATAAAAAAAGTCTTGAGATAGCAAAATAAGAAGACAAGATTAGTCTATATTTTGTATTAAATAAAATTCATTATTTAAAACAGCTCAGCAAATATCGCAGTGATGTTGAAGAAATCACACACTGTAGTGTTGGGATAGCGCTTGGAGACACTTTGTCTCTCCTCTTGTCCACTTAAGTCTACAATACTGACTTACTTAAACTTCACCGACTATTAGTAGAATGGTCTTTTGTGTAAATACAATAAAGGCTGGGTTGCAGGAGAAGTCAGGCCAAGTAAGGTGACGAAGACTATCGGTATGAGCGGTGGCGGTGCTCTGCCCTTGCTGCAAAAACCCATATGTATGAGCTAATCATCATTTGAAAATATTAAGTATACCTTTCAAGAAGAAATTTCATACTTGTATAATATTCCGTAGACCTGTAATATTAATTATTAGTCTATATTTACTAGATTGATTATTACTAGATTTAGTAAACTATTCAACATTGTTTAAGAGACCTACATCTATCTAACAATAAGACTATTGATTTATAATCTAAGACTTAGAAAAGTCCAGGCATAATAATTTAAATATTCAATGTAGGTGAACCTCTTTTGCGTGGTTGGATAAGTCCATTAAAATAGTTCAATTTCATAATCATGGTTGACAAATAATTTAGAACATGTAGGATGATGTCTGATCTAGGACTGTTAATGTAAAGGTCTATGTAGATTCACTAAATCAAATTTGATAAAACTCTTATTTATATTTCATTCATTTATTAGGGCAAGTAATAGGTTGAGTAGGATATTAAATAAATTAATAGTAGCTGAGGAGAAAGTGTGAGAGTAGGATATTAATAAAAGCTGGTACTTAGTAGCATTTTGTATTTATAGATATATAATACTCTTAAAAGAATCTGGTTAAGCTTCGGATTGCAACCAGGTTATTCCTCCACTAGATATCACAAGCCAAATTTTCAAGCCAAACAAATAGATATTTATAACAAATAGATATTTATAACAAATAGATTTTTCAAAACAAATAGATATTTTAAAAATAGATATTTAATAATAAAAATAATTAGTAGATTTAGAGCATCTTAAAATTAGGATTTTAGGAGAGTAAGTATATAGTAATTATATATAGATTTGGTGTGCAGTGTTAGGTATATGTATGTATATTTAGGTATATTAAAGGGTGCCGTTACACTATGTAGTGATATCTGGGGCCTTTAGGATCTTGGACCATTAGGTAAAACAGAAAAATTTAGTGTGGAGCAATTAAGTTTTAAGTTACACTAACAACACATAAAACGCTAAACAAATAAGAACGTATTCTTTCTAGATTAAGATCAAAACCATCTTTGATCCAAAAACTTGAAAGTATTTATTTTTATCCTTAAATATTAAAAAAAGCATTGCAACCCTCTTGTACTAATGAAGATGTTCTTAAAAGCCATTTTTGCGTCCACTTTGTTCAAATATTCATAAGAAGGGTCCGGAAGGAGTACACAAAACGCAAAGTTTTCAAGTTGTCTATCTTTGTCATAATACTTTATGTTCTATGCGGCGTTTCGTTATAGTACACAAAGGACAGTTTTTTTTTTACTCGAAATACTTTGAAGCTGAGACTTCTGTGCCGCTGATTATACTTTTATCTTTGAAAGGTGGTAAATTTCACTTAGAAAACATTTTCATACAAGTTAGCCATGTGGTAAGTGAACAAAATTAAATTTATGCAAATAAATAAAATAATAATAAAAAAAAATATTGTTATTTTTATGATGTTTGCAGGGTTTTTCATACCCCGTAATAATTTTTATGATAACTCGCCTGCTGCGTGGTAAAAGAAGGGTTAAAATAGGCAAAAATAATTCCGAATTTTTGAAATGCCTAAAATAGTAGTCTGCCATCTGGTGGTCGTTAAAGGAAATACGTCAGAGGCCGAGAGGCGGTTCCCAAGAACTCTGACAGCAGCGTGTGCACGGTTAATCGACCGTGACACCTACAAGAAATGAATTAATGAGCACTTCAACGCGCTTGTAACACTCCTGGTGTAGCAGGCGTTCATAGGCTACGGTAACCACTTTCCATCAGGTGGGCTAGAGGCCTAATTCCCTACTCATTAGTATTAAAAAACATTAAAAAATATCCGCCATCTTGAATCCGAAACAAACATCTCCCCAGCTTTTGTTGGAAGATAATTATTTCTTAATTGCAATTAAATCTTGGCCAGAAATCAAGAAAGGAAACTAGGGGTGTATTTTAATAATTATTTACAGAAGGTTAAGGGTAAACGTTTATATTTATACATTTCCCGGAATTTGGGATTAGAAAAATTAGCTTGAAGAATTATGGTTATTCTTTTGGTGGGATTTAGTTTTTGAAATGTGAAATGTTTTTAGCTTCTTATTTCTTTATTAGCTTTCTGCTTGTTTGCTTTAAAACTTTTGTCTCATAGGAATAAATAGAATATCTTTAAAATGTTAAAATAATTTTTCAAATGTGGTTGCGAAATTGACTTGTCACATACATACAAACACAAAAGCCAAGCCTGATCACCGTATAATCTTGCATGACAAAAAATAACAAATTGAAGCTAAAAGATTATCATCATCTTATTTTAAGTATGTGTCCTAAATTATAGGAAGCATGTCGAACCTTTACCGGAATTTCTGAAGATAGACTGCATGAGTTTCAGAACGTCACCTGATGCTAAGTGCCTATAGTCCTCCGGGTCAGGGTACGCTGCTCCAAAAAGGTCCATTCGCTTGCTGGCCAGTAAAGTCACAGCAACACATCATTACCATCATTATCGTGGAGTGCCATTTTCAAACTGAAGTTTGGAGGTCAGCAAACGGAAACCCTCGTGGCTATGGATTGGAGAAGGATGAAAGTGCACGTGCCTGTGGTCCGCCAGTAGATTGGAAATTAAAATTGAAAATCTGGAATGCAGATTTTAAGAAAATTAATTATTTATTTTGTTTTATCTCACCGTCATTGATTTAAAAATCAATATTTATCTAACATAGGTAAGACAAATTACTAGCAGACATTAAACTTTTTATAAAACCTAAATTCGAACCTTAAAATTAATTGATTGATTGATTAATATGGGCCGCTGTTTTCGGTAAGGTCCAATCCTTTATGTTATTGAACCACTTTCGTCGAGGGAAGGCAGATTACAGCTCTAATTATAGTGGACTAGCTTTTGCCCGAGGCTTCATCCGCGTGAATTTCCCTCGAGAACAGTGCTTTTTCCCGGGATGAAAGGTCCCCTTTATTCTTCTCAAGTTTTTTAACTATGTGCATGTGAAATTTTTAAATGCGATGTTTAACAAAACATAGATTTCAACATTGTTTAGAATATGAAGTGCATAAAATGACTGTCTAAAGCGCCTTTACAATGCATTTTCTTCAGGATTTCAAATATGCAACTTTTGTATTGGAGTTTATCGCTGTACCGTGTATTTTAAAATTTTCAAGGTGCCAGCACTGTGTTCCGAAACATGCAACCCAACAGTTTAGGATTCCAAGTTTTAAAGTTCATTGCCATAGAGTTAGATTTCAAAATATGTCATAGTGTTACGATTTTAGGTATTATAACAATATGTTTGGATAAGATTTATATGAAGCCGAATTAGGAAAACTCACACATTTCGTTCTGGACATAGTGAATATTTTATTTGAGTTTAATAAATATTCATTTGTTTTTTTTTCCATTACATAACACGTGAATGGCGGACTTAAATCCGTAGACTTTCTACAAGTCAACCAACCAGTGGTGAAGAGGGAGATAAAATACTGGGAGCAATCATGTTAGCAAACTTCCTTATAATCAAGTTGAAATATGTATGTTCTTCGACATCTTAGTTATCTCATTTATAAGTCTCGGTCTTGGATGTTTATCTTTATAATTGTATATTTGTTATAAAATATAGTATTGTTGAGTTAGTGTCCCATAACACAAGACTTGATCTTATTTTGGGGCTAACTTTATCTGTGTGACTTGTCCCTATATATTTATTTATTATTATTAAGCTTTCAAAATCCGGGGTCTGATTAAAAGCTGCCACACGCTGAAGCCGGATGCGTGGCGGAGGCAAAGGCGTGCATTTTGTATCGTTTAAGTTTCTATGAACTACATGGCACGGCTCCGGATCGTGTGTGTAGTCCGTCATGGAAACTCAAACGATACCAAATGCCCGCTTTTTTCTGTTTGTAACGGCTTTGAACGTGTTGTCTTACTTCTGCCTTCAATAGGTGATAGCAGTTATACGAAATAATACTCACTAGACATTTATTACAAGATTCAGAGACAACTAACACATCCAGATCATGTTCCTACCTGAAAAAGGGTTACGAAGGTCAGAAGAAAATCCCTTCATTGAACAATACGACCATGATTAAAAGCGTACTTTTAGCTTTGAAGCTAATCTGAGATTTATCTATAAAATGGGCGGATAAAAAAAAGACACTACTCAATTAATACATCTATTTTCTATATATCTTTGGTTGATCCCGCCTCCGGATTTTTGGTATCGGAAAAGTAGCTGTCAGCTGACTGCAAGTGTGTTTTGGAGACAAACAAGTATTTGTTACTTTGTTGAAGCCGTATCGGATTCGGATAAAATATTTTTTTGAAACATTTTGTTGCTAAAATATTAAGCCTATTTTAAATATTGGCTTTTGTTCCTGGAAGTTCAAGTGATTATAACAAAATAATGTATACTTACTTAGCAGTAGTATGCAAATCTTATAACATTATCATCAGAAAGGATCTCTAATGGCGACTACGTACCAGCAAGTGGACTATCGGATACCTACCGACCAGATGGTCAAATAACTCAAAAATATCGCAGGCACTGGATGTTGGCCGTTCCCAACCGGTTGTTCTGAAAATGCTTGGGGGAGGCCTATATCCAGAAGTGGACAGCCTGCGGCTGAAATGATGAAAGAGGGAATAATTTATTCCATAGCCGAATGCCACAAAGCTTGGCTTAGTATACTACACAATAATGGCAACGTAGTTTATCAATTCATAGTATATTCTTCAGAATTCCTAACTGCTTAGAATATGCCAGAGTTCAGGAAGTTGACGAAGCATACTACAGTTTCAGTACAAATTCGTAAGCAGTACGACAGACTAGTATATAAGCCGGTGTTGCCATTAACACCACGGAGTAGGTCTAGCCCAGCTCCAATAGTTTCTTAGCTCGCTCCATTGGCCCGACGCTTATTTGAATCTATACATACGGACGTGCAAAACGGCAAGCCGAACTGACTTCGTTAGTAATTGTAATTTATCTCAGTATATAAACGTTTCAACATCATTATCATTTCGTGCAAGTAATATGGTGAATCGACCATGCACACCCTGGGGTTAGAGTTCTTCTTTCGACTACCAGATGGTAGCTGGGATCTACAACGCCTTAACGTGCCTTCGAAGCACGCGATAATTTTTATTATCAGACTGTCGGGCAGGTGATTCAAGCCTGTAATATACATAGCTATATATACTTATACATAGCCTAAATATACACAACCTTTATACATAGCTATTGATCCTTTAAGTAAAAAATACTGAAGATGTTGTCCTTGTAGAGTACCTTTAAGGAAAATAATACACTCCACAAATATATAAAATTTATTTGGCAGATTATTATTTGATAGAAACGATTGAATTACCATCATTATACATCCCAACCATGCAACTAAAAATTATTAAAATGATTCAGTTTTCTCCTTTTTAAGCTTTGCTTTGCTTACATACTTTTAAGTGCCATTAACCTATACCTCTTTTTAAATAACAAACAATATTTTGTCCTTCACAATTCGCTTGGAAACGACGAAGACCACATGCAAATTTTAGATTTATCGTTGGTAACCGTACTTTAAATGTTCTACGACCTATCAGCCCGTGTGTCACGCAAATGTTTCTCGGAAGACGATAGAAGTTTCTGATGCAGACTTAGTTTGGAACTTGATCAACTAGTAACTGTTGGGACGATGTTAAGTGACGGCCAGTTTGGGGTTTAGTGCCTGTAAGTGCAATCTGCCAATTTGCAACCATTATGAGATTTGACGAAGGATTGACGTTTTAGACTAGGAATGTACAGTTTGGCTCTAGTCAACTTTTCATTTTTAAATTTCTCTATTTAGTTAACCTTTTCTTTAGTTTTTAAGTTTGGTTTTTAAGTTTGGTAAAAGATTAAACGCGATATCTTAATTATTAACCTGTTTCTGCAAAAAATAATATATTTTGAGTTTTGAAATCATAAATTTTATGTTAGTATATCCAATTTGTATTGTTATTATCACAGAGTATATTTTGCTGTGGCTTTTATCAGGCCTTGTTTCGTAGAAGCTCGAAGGGCAAGAAAGGCATGACGTGGGAAGCGGCAAAGTTTGAAGAGTATATCTACCTTGAGTTTGGGCTGCAGATGCAGATCTATACAGCCCCAGCCTGCTTGATTGTCCCAGCAGCAAAATATCGCTGAGGCGATTTATTGATTTCCATATGGGCTATTGCAATTTGGGTAGTCTACTCATCATATAGCTGCCTTTGATATCTCAACTACCAGAGAGAAAAATAGAACCCATTAGGTTACGCGCGTGTGATTGACTGCTGAGGCAGCAACTATATTTATTCTTTGTGTCATTAACATTAAGTCAACTGAGCGAATAAGGTTATTAAGCTTACGTAGTTAAACAAAGCAAAACTTTACCGCCTTAGATTTAGTTGGCGTGTAAAGGTCACCGTATTACAATAACTGCAAACTAAAATTAGTAACAGAAAAGACAGTATTTCAGATTATCAAATTATAAAAAAAATATAATAAAAAAATATTTTATTAAAAAGAGTCCCTTTAGGCAAGGTTCCGAAGATACTGGCAGCATTCCCCCTTTGAATAGCTAAACTTATGCTTTGTCCGAGGAAGCTGCCTGCTCTTCGGTCTCCTGTGATGTCGACTAACCTTTTTGCTATTTCTTTAAAAAGTCTAGGACTCCACGGACCAAGGGTCTCGACACCGAAAGGGACAAAATCATATTCAAGACGTGGTCCTTTAATATTGGTAATAATTCGGATGCATTTTTTTGTAGAACAAAGAGTCTATAATAGTAATTACATGTATTCTTTCGCCCGGAGATCCCTTATTCGATCCCCGGTCAGGTCAAGCCCTCCAGATGTTAATATCCCATAATACAAGTCTCAAAACTACTTTGGTGCTAGCTCAATCTGTGTGATTTGTCCCTATATAATATACTAGCGACCCGCTCCGGCTTCGCATGGACATAAAAACCTTCCTTTTGAATCACTTATCTATTAAAAAAACCGCATCAAAATCCGTGGCGTAGTTTTACAGATTTAAGCATACAAAGGGACATAGGGACACAGAAAGCGACTTTGTTTTATACTATGTAGTGATAGTGATATGTAGTGATATAAAATATCTTCTGTAGGCTAGACAATTGGTGCATTTACGGTCTGTTTAGTAATCAAGGAAGGGGTGGGTGGTTAAGGTGTTATTTTACATGAACATGTTAATTACAAAGAATAATAATGAGTAGAGATCGTATCATTATTATTGAAACCGCCTGTTTTCATGAGCAAAACGCAAATTATTTTAATTAAAAAAAAATTACGTTACTTTACTGATTTTCGGCACACCGTAAATTGAAATAGATTTTTTTATATGCCAATGAGTACGCAAACTAATGAGAAGTGGTTACCGTATCACCAGGGCTATCACGTGCGCCTTGTCTTATGAAATCTTTACACACCCTTTTTGAAAACCCCATGTTGCAGTCCTTTGAAAAAAGTGCGTTTGATTCCACATCAACTACGTACCCGTGGGAAAAAATATCTTTTCAAAATTTTAAAAGTAAACATAGATTTAAAAAAAAATGCCAACCGCAAGCTAATCCAAATTCTTTGAAAGTAAACGTTTTTTTATTATTAATTCTATTAAGTAAACATATCTTAATAAATTCCATGTTTTATTGGTTCTAAAACCAAAAAACTACAAATATTTCGGTATGTATAAATTCATATCTTAATTTTATTTATCACTAGACCATAAAAGTAATTTACTATCACGAGTTGTTATCCTGAAACTGCCTAACTCACAACCCTTTGTAATATTTACGTTATTTCGCACAATAAAGTTTGTATTCACAGGAGAGACATAATATTCTGGTCTAACTATACAAAATTAAAATAAATTTGTGTGTTAACCAGCTTGAGTTTTTATAAATAGTAGAGTATATTTCTAATATCATTTTTTATTTATCTCGTTCTACTGTATGATGTTATAAGTCGTTTGGCCATATAGCAAATTGCATGACGATCTAGTTAACATTTCAGCTTAAATACTCCAGTAGTTTTGTTATTTCGTGTGTAGTAAATGAGCAAATGACCTTTTGCTTAAATACCTCTTTATAAATATATCCTTTTGTTATTTAATTCTTTTAATAATTTATTTATTTTAAATGTATCGTATCTTAGGTATGTACTTTTACTAATTCTGTGGTATGGGTCCTAAATTAAGGAATTCGTGTCTTTTTATAATTACCCAATCTCTTACTTACCCACACTAGGGATTTTTAAGAAGGCCTGCATGAGCTTCAGAACATCACCTGGTGCGAAGTGTCTTTAGTCCTCTGATAGCCAGCAATATTAAATATTCCTCTGCTTTTGCACATGCCCTACATATTAGGTTTTAGATAAGTATGAATTTAAAGAGGTGACTGCGGTTTTCAAAATTTCTGTCGAGAGCTGCTATTATTGCCTAAAAATGTATCTATACATTGTATTTCACCGAATTGTCAGCAAACAAAAAATACTACAAACAAATGTCCTTTGTTTAATATTTTCCAATTTTATTAAATGATTATCCAGCCGCTTCTGGTTTATGACAAACGATACTTTGAACGCAATTAATGGCTTTTGAAAATTAATTGTTCATTAATTACATAATGATTTATTTTGAAATTGTTGCAGCAATTCGACCCAGTTTTACGAAAATGATTTTTCTTTGTCGTAGTACTACTTCTATCATTTTTTAAAGTCCGTTATGATCTCTATTTGATTCACAATTTCAATTTATTTGTTTATCGCATACATGCACAAATATACCTGTATTGGTTTTGGTGACAAAGTCATCATCATCATTTCAAGGATGCCCTTCCCAAGGATTTCCAAAATGACCGGTTGGAAGCGGCTTGCATCTAACGCATGCCTGCGACCTTCTTCAGACCATCTGACCATCTGGTCGGTGGGATGCATGGTGACAGAGTACAACCTCACAAAATTAATTTGCCGGAACCGACACGCTAATAAAAAGTATAAGTTGGTTTTAAATGCTTTAAGAATATGTAAAAAAAAATCCCACTAATATATTTTTCCTTAGGCATAAAAAAGTTACAATATAAGTTATTTCTAGCAATATTTCATTTGAATGTGGCAATAAAGGCAAGGTGAGCGGGTAGTTTTCTCATAGCCACGACGAATTTAATCAAAAGAAAAGTAGGAATATTGCTGGGATGTGTAGATTATGTTTCATATAAGCTGGTATGCAAAACACTTGCAAAGAATCGTTATTTTACTTGAAGCATTGTTCTTCAGCCGAGCGCGTTTCCTAGTTACAGCTACTTTTTCGATTTCAAAATATCCGAGGCCGGGACAGCCAAAAATCCATACTTCCATATCCATACTTCCATACTAATATTATAAATGCGTAAGTCTGTCTGTCTGTCTGTCACCTCTTCACGGCTAAACTGCTGGACCGATTGTGATAAAATTTGGTAGGGATGTAGTTAACGACTTGAGGTCAAACATAGGCTACATTTGGGCGCGATATAACCGAGTCCCACGCGGGGCGGAGCCGCGGGGAACAGCTGGTATATATTACTAGCTGTTGCCCGCGGCTCCGCCCGCGTGTAGTTCGCTTTTCGCTTAACCTGTGGAAACTACAACTATCCAGACCTATAGTTAAATCTATAAGTAGTATCCTATTCCCGTGCCAATTTTATAAAGCCATTAGCCATTGCTACGATATCAAACTAAAAATATTAACATTCATACTATCACATCTTTTTCTCTAAAAGAGTAGACGCAGCCTATTACAGGGTCATTAGAACCTAACTCAATAAATAGTGTTATGTTAGTTAAATTAGACCTTACGACACGACCGTATGTTCCGTCGAACAACAACTGAACTGACTTGCTGGTTTGATTATTTTTTAAACCAAAGCCAAACCAACCAACTAATCAATTCAAATAGCTTACAATACAATACAACAAACGACCGATAAACAAACCAACCAATAGAACTAAATAAACAACCAAAATTTTTTTGAAATAATTAGAATTAATTGCTGGAAAAATTTCAATCTGCTATAATACCATATGAGAAAAAAATAATTAAATTAACTTCAGCGCCATCTATTGATATTTTATGTAACTAAATTATACGCCCACACACATTCAATGTGTTAATTTTTTAAAATTTAATAGAGACTGCAGTGTGTTTTTGTCTTCATTGATATCGATAAAACAAAGTAGAAATTGTAGCTTTATCTATATTAAATACGTTTATGTAAACCGGATTCAACTCTGTAAAAGTTTTGAAACAGTGCTAGAAGTAAACTTCAATTGACCATAACTTCTTTTTCCCTTAACCGATTTTGACAAAACAAAGTTTTGACAAAACTGTTGAACGTATATGTAATCCACCTGTGAAAACCGCGTTCGAATCTGTTGAGTAGTTTTGAAGTTATAACGTACCAGACATACAGAAAGACAGACAGACAAAAATTCCAAAAATTGTTTTTTTTGGTTTCTGTTACACGTCTTTCTTTAATCGCCCCGTATCAGTTTTTTAGAAAAATATTTAATGTACAGACATTCAATTTTACTGTCCGATTATATGTAAAGATAGATAGATAAGTACAAAATCCATATCCATACTAATACTATAAATGCGAAAGTCTGTCTGTCTGTAACCTCTTCACGGCTAAACTGCTGGACCGATTGTGATGAAATTTGGTAGGGATGTAGTTAACGACCTGAGGTCAAACATAAACTTTTGGGCGCGATATAACCGATTCCCACGCGGGGCGGAGCCGCGGGGAACAGCTAGTACTTATATATTAACGGACTTAACGCTAAGAGCGTTCTCTACCAGTCAACCATTTGATTAATCTTCTTTTTCAATGTCGTCAATGACAAACTATTAGATATGATTTGTAAGGGGTTGCGATATCGTTTATCCTGAAATAAATTTGCAAATGAATTTATTTGTTTCTTTTCAAAATTATAAAAAAAGTAAGAAAATAATTCTAGAAAACAAATAAAACACGAAATCATAAAATTATTGTTTGTGACAGGATTCGATCCAGGTACTTTCTTGAAACATTTCTTTACTAAAGTATTAAAAAATTCTTAAAAATTAATACAAAACGAAAAAAAAAGTAAATAAAAAAAAGTAAGTAAAAAAAGCAAGTAAAAGAAAGTAAGTAAAAAAAAAGTCATCTATAGCAGGATTCGAACCCTCGACTTAAAAATATGATCTACGACCTCTACCGATAGGCCAACATACGTCGCTAAAGATTGGCGAAATTTCAAATGGGATTTGTCTATAGGTACGCAAATTCGCGCCATCTATTGAAATTTTATGTTACTAAATTTACGATCAAATTCAATGTGTTATTTTATTAAAATTAATAGGTGCAGTGCGTGTTTTCGTCTTTATTGATATGGATAATATAAAGTAGAAATCCTAGCCTTATCTAAATTAAATTAAACGTAAGTAAACGCATTAAAAGTTTAGAAGCAGTGTTTGAAGTAAATTTTCAATCGACCATAACTTCTTTTTCCCTTAACCGATTTTGACGAAACAAAGTTTTGACAACGCTCCTAATCATATGTAATCCAACTGTGAAAACCGCGTTTAAATCCGTTGAGTATTTTCGAAGTTATAACGTACCAGACAGACATACATACATACATACATACATACAGACAGACAAAAATTCCAAAAACTGTTTTTTTGGTTTCTGTTACTCCTTTTTAATCGAACTCAATCAGTTTTTTTTTCTGATTATTAAAATTAGGATAAAAAAAATTAGACAAAATTACAGTCATGCCTAAGATTCCATTATGCCAAAAGAAGACTTTGGTATTGATAATTTATGCGTAAAAACTTTATGCCAACACAGTTATGCCAAACAACATTATAATTAAAAAATTTATACGTTCGAAGAGGCACCCTGGGTCCATATTCGAATGCATAAAATTAAATTGCACATTTTAAGGTAGCATAACATTTTTTGGCATTATAATCATTACGCATAACGATAATTACGAATTAATTTATTAGCATAAATTATTTATGCACAATTAATTTTATTATAATACTATAATAGCATAGGAAATATTTGCAGAAATCAATTTCTTACAAATGTAACTAAGCATAATATTCTTTGGGATTTAAACTTAGGCCATAAATATAACAAAGCATAAAATGTAATACGAATAATCAAACAAACATGATACTTCTTACAGATTATCGCAATTTTGTAAAAAGGAAACTTTGCTATTACTTTTAGCGCAGTATTTCAATACTCAATAATCAGAATGTGTAGGGTACATCATTAATTACTAAATTGTTGTAAGTGTCATCACAGTTGCATTGTGAACTAAAACGGAAAAACCATGTATAAAAGTATTTTAAAATCGTTTAAAACTAATAAAGGGGGGGTTAAGTTAAGTGTAAATGGTTATATATACGAAAAAAATAATAGTTATAAAAATAAAATATACTGGGTATGTGAACAAAGAAGAAACTCGGATTACAAATGTACGTCTCGGCTGATAACTACATTAACAGAAACCCAGGAACATATGTGTTTATCTAATGAGATAAAAGAACATAATCATGAACCAAATGCTTTAAGACAAAAGGTAGGTATTTATTGTGTTAACTTGTTCTGTTTATACTAGTATTTACAATGACATGTTAATAATGATGTGTTATTTGTTTCAGGTGCAACTTGTGATTAATAATTTAAAGGAGGATGCAAAGTCTAATTTATATAAAAAGCCATGTCATATAATAAGTGATTGTGAAGCGAATACATCATCGTCTGTTTTATCGCATCTTCCTACCAACAAAAACTTAAGACAGACTATATACAGACAAAGAAAAAATATGTTTAAAGTGAATGAACCAGAAGATATTAATTTTGAATTTCTTAAAGAGAATCTAAATATCCCAAACGATCTAGAAATTGTTATTATAGATAAAAAGTACAAAAAAAATAGAAGGATAATAATATTCAGTACAGATAATTTTCTAAAGTACTTGTGCTTATCTAAATATATTATTATGGATGGTACATTTAAAGTTGTTCCAAATATATTTCAACAATTATATACTATACATGGGTGCATAAATGATTCACAGACCTTTCCGTTGGTATTGGCATTATGTACTAACAAAGATAAGAATTCTTATAGTTTATTATTTACAACAATAATAGAATATTGTGAGTCAATTAGTATGCATTTATCTCCGAGATACATAATCATGGATTTTGAAAAAACAGCACATATCTGTGCCAAGCAACTGTTTGAAAATGCAGCTATAAAAGGTTGCAATTTTCACCTTGGGCAAATCATTTACAGAAAAATCCAAAAAGAAGGATATCAAACTTTATACGGAAACGACGAAAATTTTGCAATTGAAATTAAGAGCTTATTAGCATTGGCTTACTTGCCACATAATGAAATACCAATTTTTTTTGATGATTTGCAGGAAAACCTTAGTAGTGAAGCAGGTATTTATGAAATATTATGTGCATATTGTATCTGGTAATAACATTTTGTATGTATTTGTGGAAATGTGTCTCTGTGTATGTCTGTGTAGATATAAATGTTGTGCGGCTTGGGGTGGCCCAAGGGCCACCCCGCCACAACCTAAACCTATCTATAGCGCTTTGTCATAAGGTTTTTTATTTGTATTTCTTTATTTTACAGGTGAAATAGCGGCTTGGTTTAGCAGATACTACATATGGGGGACAGCAAATTCACCTCCAAACTTTGCACCTCAAGTTTGGAGTACGTTTGAACTGGAACAAGATAATATTCCAAGAACTCAAAATAGTGCTGAATCATGGCATAATAGATTTGCCCATTTTGTTGGTCAAAATCACCCAGGATTTTATTTATTATCAAGAAAAATAATACTAGAAATAAAACATCAATCTGCAGAAATTAACAAACTTTTAATTGGAGCACCACCACCAACAAAAAAGAAGAAATATTTAAATAAAATAAATCGGATTAATGTTATATTGCACAATAAATCAAATTATGTGTCTAAAAGTGATTTTTTAAAGGCTTTAGCGGCCAATTTAAATTTATTTTGATTATTTTATATTAATTAATAAGTATTGTTGTGTTTTACTAACAGTAATATAATTTTTCAAAAGTTTTGGTGCATTTTTATTATTATGTTATAGTCTATTATAAATTTTGTTTTATATTCTTAAAAATCATTAGTAATATAACAGTTATGCCTTTTTTTTTCTGATTATTAAAATTAGGATAAAAAAAATTAGACAAAATTACAGTCATGCCTAAGATTCCATTATGCCAAAAGAAGACTTTGGTATTGATAATTTATGCGTAAAAACTTTATGCCAACACAGTTATGCCAAACAACATTATAATTAAAAAATTTATACGTTCGAAGAGGCACCCATAGAAAAACATCCAAGACCCAGGTCAATCAGAAAAAGATCATTTTTCATCTTGACCTGACCGGGGATCGAACCCGGGACCTCCTGAGTAGCGGTCAGGCATGTTAACCATTACGCCACGGAGGTCGTCAAGATAGTTCTTAAGATTGTATAATAATTGTAATTTGTGTCCACCTTATATATAAAAGACGCTATATAATATTTTGAAAGAATGCCTCCCGCTACAAAAACAACGAACCTCCATTATCAAATATCCACGCATCACGTCAAAGGTTTTACTTATTGCAAGTGTCCCGGTTTTCTGATGAAAAGGCCTCTTTGGTTTTCTGTTCAATATTGGTCCCAAGATGTCTCCCTGAGATGCTCCATTGGTTAAATTATTTTATGAGCTTATATATTGTTTTGCTTTTCGATTTCATTTTATTTTCTACGACAGATTATACTTAAAAAAGCTGAAAATTGTTTTTTGAGTTATAACTTTTGAGCCACTAGTCGGATTTTAAAATCTTTCTTCATATTTATGATTCCTGATTCTTTTAAAACACTGTTGTGTGATAGTAAGTTTTTTTAATTGTATTCTAATGTGCTTCTGATGGGGCGGCATCGTTGGACAAAGTGAGATGCAGAGAATGTTCCCAGCCACGATTTTTCAAGGGACAGAGAGGTTTACGAATACACCAAGGTAGGTGCCATAAAGATACACATTTATTAAATACTGGGGTGGGCGAAGCTAGAACCAATGTTCTTAATAATTCACCTATCCAACCTACCCCAATAGTAAACAGTAGTCCCTTATGGCATGAAATAAATAATTTAAAGAATAGTTTGCCGATTTTAAAACGAAATCCTCGTGGTGCCCGACGTTCCGTGGCAACTTCTCTATCCACTTGTATACAAACTATATTAAGCAAAAATGATAAAAGTAGCTGGGAGGATTTTCTATTTTTCACATACAGAACTTTAAATGTGAACAAAGATCTCATCGGTGTCTCACTTACACAAAAAATTAAAAATAATTGTGACCCAAATATTAGAAGACCGACTTTCAATAACATACAGAAAAAACCCACTGTTTACAAGATTTCTAAAAAAATATCATCTAAATTTGACGAAGGCGACATAAAGGGAGCCGCCGAGCTTCTATTTTCTAGCGACGTCGTCGCGCCAGACACGCCAGAGACCTTCGCCGCTTTGCAGATGAAACATCCACGACCATCAGCAACATCTCAACTTCCGGATGCCCCTGATTTTTTGGAAAGCACACCGGTAGCCACTCCTCAAGATGTTCGGGCCGCGATAATGTCTTTTAAGAGGGGCTCTGCCGGCGGCCTCGACGGTGTGACACCGCAACATTTAAAAGATTTAATATGCGCTGTCAACGGGGTCGTCGGCACGGCCCTTTTGGAGGACCTTACGCGGCTCGTCAACCTTATGTTATCAGGAAAGGTATGCGATAGCATAATAGATGTATTATATGGAGCAAATTTGTGTGCCCTCCGGAAAAAGGACGGGGGCATTCGTCCTATTGCAGTTGGTAACACGATCCGCCGCATTGTCTCGAAAATCTGCTGCAGACACATCATTTCTGATGTAGAAAATGAGTTTCGCCCCACGCAGTTAGGTTTTGGGACGAAAGGAGGCTGCGAAGCAGCCGTACATGCGACACGCACATTCCTTCAACACGACGGAGGGGAGGTGTTGCTGAAAGTGGATGTTAAAAACGCATTCAACTCTGTAGACAGAGGTGCCCTGCTGTCAGAAGTAAAACGGCTAATACCTGCCACATATCCATACATCTGGCAGTGCTACAGTAAACCGACCAGCCTAGTTTACAATGGCCATCTTATCGAGTCAGCTGTTGGATATCAGCAGGGTGACCCACTTGGACCGGCAATTTTCAGTTTGGCTATTAACCCGATTATCAAAGATTTGACTTCAAAATTAAACATCTGGTACCTAGACGATGGAACCCTAGGAGGCGACGCCCAATCTGTTTTATCAGATCTGGAAAAAATTACAATTTTTTTTGCCGAAATTGGTTTATTTTTAAATTTTTCAAAGTGCGAAATTTATTTTAAACCTAGTCTTCCGATACATTTTCGAAACGAAATCTTAAGCAAATTAAATATTTTGGCCCCTAACATTAACGTTATTAATGAACAGACACTTCGCCTACTAGGGGCGCCGGTGTTGGAGGATGGTTTCAAAAATTTTGTAGATGATCAAATTTCGGTTTTTGAACAATCCTCCAGCCGTCTAGGAGACATCAACCCTCACATGGCTTACAAAATTATTCAGTTTTGTCTTTTTGTACCCAAGACCACATACGCGTTGAGGTGTACCCCGCTTTGGGCTCATGAACAACTTATTTCCCAATTAGACGAGTATGTAAGAGGCACAGTCTCTAAAATCTTTAACTGTCATCTCAGTGACAGATGTTGGGCCCAAGCGTCGTTACCAATACGACATGGTGGTCTAGGAATTAGAAAAATTTCAAGTGTAGCACTGCCAGCTTTTTTGTCCTCGGTCTACAGTACGCAAACACTCGTTGGAAATATTTTAGCCCCGTTACTCAGTGACGTAGAGGTTGCGTGCTTGGCCGAGGCAAAAAGTGCTTGGTCTAGTGCAGTCGGTACGAGTGTAAGTTTACCCCTGATTTTGGCTTCTCAGCGGCATTGGGATGAGCCGCTGTGTATGCAAGTTCGGAATAATTTATTGGACGACGCCGATTGTTTAGCGGAGCGGTCTCGTCTCTTAGCCAGCTGGGAACCAGAGTCAGGGTACTGGTTGAATGCGATTCCGTCGGCAAACGTGGGTACTCTTCTGGAAGCGACTGCCTTCAGCCTAGCAGTGAGTCTCCGGTTAGGAGCTAGGACTAATGAACCCCATCGCTGCCGTTGCGGGGCTGATGTCGATCCCCTAGGTCATCACGGATTGGCCTGTAGGCGCAGCGCTGGTCGCATATCACGCCACTCCACTTTGAATGATGTCATCCGTCGGGCCCTTGTAAGTGCTGGCGTACCGGCAATTTTAGAGCCCAGTGGAATTGCTCGTGACGACGGCAAGAGGCCGGACGGAATGACGCTCATTCCGTGGAAACGCGGGCGGTCGCTTGTATGGGATGCCACTTGTGTGGATACAGTAGCTCCATCCCATTTACAAGCGACTTCCCGTAAGGCCGGTGCAGCCGCGGCTACAGCAGAGGTCAATAAAAGGCGCAAATATGCGACTTTGGGTGAGCCATATATATTTGCGCCTTTTGCTGTGGAGACCTTGGGGCCCTGGGGTGCGGAGGCAAAAAAAATATTTAAAGAAATATCCGCACGCCTAATCGATGTCTCGGGAGATCCGAGGGCTGGTGAGCATTTCGGTCAAAGGCTAAGTTTAGCCATACAGCGTGGTAATGCCGCCAGCCTCTTGGGTACCTTACCCGGTGATGGCAGCGATTTGGGTTCTATTTTTTATTTAAATTAGTTTTTATTTATTTTTATATTAGAATATTTTTTATATAAGTTAGTTTTAATTATTTTTAATAATTTCTTTAGTATAGAATAGATATATAGATTTATGATATGAATATACCTTTATCAATATATATTTATTACGGATAATTAATATAACTGTTTAAGTAAATTCAGAAGCCCTATAATTTGTGGCCTTTGAATTATTATTAATTCAATTCTGTACTATACTATACTACGCAGTATTACTTACTATACTATGTGCTTCATTTTCATTTAGAGAAATTATGTTAGCAGGATAATCAATGTATGTTTGTAACCCTTTCAAAGCTGATACGGTATCAATTATATTATCTGTGGTAGTAGTATATTTGTTATCGTAGGGCAGACAATAAAACCTAAGGCAGGGCTTTAATTTGGAAAAGCTTTAGACCACAGATTATGACATGAATTCATGTAGTGGGTGACCTATACGTAGCACTTCAATTATTAAATTGATAAAGATAATTAATAATTTAAAAAAAGGAGAAAAGGAAAGTAAAATATTAATTGAGACGTGAAAATTACAAAATACTATACCTCGTGTGTGCATAAGTTTTGAGACGAACTAAAAGTTGCATAACTTTTTTAATAATAAACTTACATTTAAAACAAAAATCAGTAAACATTAAGTAGATAATAATCAACAATAAAATATAATTATTATTCAAAATAACCACCCTTGTTTTTAATACAGGCCCTTAGACGATTTGGCCAGTCATCAATGGCGGCACGAATCTTTTCCAGCGAAATTGGCTTTACTTTTCGGACAAGGGTTCGCCTCAGTGACTCCAAGTTTGGGTGGGACTTTCAGCAGGCCCTGAGCTCTAATTAAGTCTATAAAAAATAATCTAGCTGGTTGAGATGGGCTGGAGGAAGGCCATTCGTTCGCCGCGATGAAGGCCGGGTACATTGGCCTTCAACGAAGCTTGGGTGGTTTTTGCCTTATGGGATGGCGCCGAGTCTTGCTGGAAAACTCAATGCTTGTTGTGAAATAAAGTATGTGACAGAGATTCTCTCTAAAACACAGAGAGGCTCTAAAATGTGACTTTGATAATTCTTGGCTTTCACCTTGACGGCATGTTGGCAAAAATGGAGCGGAGTGACACCTTCATACGAAACTCCCCACCATACCATCACACTAGCCGAATGGTGAGTTCGCGAAACATTCCGTGCTGAAGCTGGTACATCCTTGCTACTTTTGGTATACACTTTATTGTTTTGTCGGTTAAACTTTTCTTGGACAGTAATGATTTTCTCATCGGTGAAGAGTATCTTCCTCGAATCGTGTCTCCTTATCAGCATTGGACAACATTCGCGTCGCAATTTACGAAGGCGATCGTTTAAGAAGTGAACTTCCCTGCGGCTATACGCCTTTACCTTAAGATCATATGTCAGTATTCAGTTGAATGAAATGCGCGAAATTTTAGTCTGAAGCGCGAGTTTCTTCCGAGTGCGACATGGATTTCAGCAATGTCGCTCTCGGATGATTTTGATGTTCGCAGGCGTCCTTACAGAGCGTGGCTGACCACTCCTTTGGTTATCTTGCAAAGAACTTGACTCCTTGTATCGTTTAATAGTGTAATACACGAAGTTACGGCTCACACCAAATTTTTTACCACACGGGAAATCTTTATTATTTTTTTCCCGCGCTTAAATAGCGAAATCACGGCCGCACGTAATTCTTTTGTTTCCTCTATGACGACAAATTTAAAAGAAATTAATTTCAAAATCAAAGAAATTAAAAGTTAACATTCCAAATTCAAAATTGGAAAAAGAAATAAATAGATATCAGTAATATTTTATTTTATTTTTAAGTACAAAGTTTGTCTCAAAACTTATGAACACACGAGGTATAAAGACTAAAACAATAAAAAATAAATAAGTCTTTTTGACATGATGTTTTTATTTTTTTATTATTTATATATCTTTACTGTACCACTAGTAACAATAACGTCCGCCAATTGTAAAAGTATTTTTACTTGTGGTACAATAAAGTTATATAAATAAACAAGGTAACAATATAAGTAACAATCAAAAATCTTATAAAGTATAAGCATTAAAACTAAGAATGTTATACAAGACATTAAATAATTCAAAGAAGCTGACTTAAATCAAAAACTTAATACATAGTATAAAACAAAGTCGCTTACTCTGTCCCTAAATCCTTTGTATACTTAAATCTTTAAAACTACGCAACGGATTTTGATGCGGTTTTCTTTAATAGATAGAGTGGTTCAAGAGGAAGGTTTTTATGCCCATGAGAAGTCAGGGCGGGTCACTAGTAATTAATAAACAAACCTTAACTAAAATCATAACTCAAAATGAAACAAATAAAACCAAAATATAAACAGAGTAATTATATAAGAAAATCGTCATTGCTAAATCACGCTAGAATGCACACAATTCTCCGAACATTATCCATAACCTCAGTATTAATACTGGCTTTCCCTTACGTCTGCACTGAACCCAAGTAAATCCTACACATTGTTCGCCCGCAGATTTCATTTCTCGACATCCCGTCTATATCCTCTATCTTCCTATTTGTATCAATGGCCAAATCAATCCTCTCAAATATTGGCTTCACTTTGTAGTACTACCATTCGGAAAAACGATTGATTTCAAGAACTAACTTTATGCTTTGTTATGTTGAAGTTGGTTTTCTTTTTTTTGAACTTACTTATATATAATGTTTATCTATATATGTTTTTGTTATAAAATATAGTATCGTTGAGTTAGTATCCCATAACACAAGTTTCGAACTTACTTTGGGGCTAACTCAATCTGTGTGACTTGTCCCTATATATCCTATACTATTAAACGAGCAATATTTGTATGTATGTATGTATATATATATATATATATATTTGTCTCGCGTTTTCGAAAACGGCTCAAACGATTTCTTTGAAATTTTAAACATAGGTTCTTATAAAGTCAAAAAATTAATCTAGCCAGGTTTCATGTCGGGGAAAATTCGTTTTTCCCATATTTTCCAGAAAAAAGATTTTCCGCATGAAATTGTAGTTATAGTACAATAATTTCGGCGTCGGCCGGTCTGCTTCGATAGCCCAGTGGTTAAGACATCTACTTTGTACTCTGGTGGTTCCAGGTTCAAATCCCAACTAAAGAACGGTTTTTTTTCTTAGGTTTTTTTTGTTTCGGAGTATAAAAGTATTGAATCGCATATATTATTTTAAAATGGCTTGAAAGAATTATTAATTCGGTTATAACGTATTAAAATATTTTTCTAAGAAACATTATAGATTCAAATCACAAGTCATGCAAGTATCACCATTTTCTCAGGATTCCGTCATCAGAACCTGTTGAAACTAATATGGGACCAACTAGACGGTCCAACCTTTCAGACAAAAAAAATAATTTTAAATCGGTTCACGCGTCTTTGGGAAATCGAGTAATAAACATAAAAAAAAAGATTCCGATGAATTGATAACCTCCTCCTTTTATGAAGTGTACCTACCAATTCAAATAGGACTGTGCCCTTAGTATGAGTTTTTCTTAACGCAGACGCTAGCGACTGCGTTAGCGATTTAGTATGGCAAACCTGTACAGCGCCTCTGGCGGATAGTAAGGCAACTAAGAAATTCCATACAAAATCCTAACGCAGTCGCTAGCATCTGCGTTAAGGAAAACTCATACAAGGGGCACTGAAACGTGGAAAGTGCTTAAGGAATGCAACTAACAACGGTTGACGCTAGATGACGGTAATCTATTTACTGAAAAAGTACAACGCGCTATCGTTGTGTTTTCACAAAAAGTGATTCTGTTTTACATATATACCACGACTAGCTGTTTCCCACAGCTCCATCTGCGACTAAAAGTAACTTATGTTCGACCCTGGGTCTTCAACTAAATCCATACCAAATTTCATCAAAATCCGTCCAGCCGTTTGGCTATGAAAGAGCAACAGACAGACAGAGAGACTTTCGCATTTATAATATTAATATGGATGCATACCATAACTACCGAGCAGAGCTCGGTCGCCCAGGTACTTTATTATTTAGTTATATATATAACTAATATATATATATATATATATATATATATATATATAATAGGTTTTGAAAAAATATTGGTTACTTTTTTTGAGTTATTAAGTATTAAAAGCCTCTGATATATATTCGTCTGAGATCTATCTTTTGACTTATTATAAAATCTCTCAAACCACACATACACACACACACACATATACACACAGAGAGAGAAAGAGATATTAACTACTAAGAATTTTTCTGTCGTCAGCGAATTCGTCTGTAATCAGCAGACAGTTGATCTTCATACATAATTTGGTTTTTAGATTAAAACGTTCAATGAGATTATTTTCACTTAAATCAAACTTTATAACTTTATACTCCGAACAACACACAAACATAAAACGGTAAAGCTCAACAGTTCGGTGCTATGCTAGCTCGTTAACTCCTGTGTTGATTTGTTGAATGTACAAAATGGACCAATTTTAGTATTTGCAGCGATTCCGAACTCGTTTCGTTTCCAAACTGAGCGGAATACTAGTTTTAAGGGGATGAAAGGCTATAAGCCAAACAAATAATACATAAATATTAGTTTCATTCTGTTTTTTCATATAGAATTTCGAATTTTAAATTTGTATTGTATCAAAGTTTATTGAACGTCGATACTGTTAATTTCAAACAACAACTCGCTACTACTCCTACTTCGCATAAGGTTCAAAAAGACAAGTGAGAAGTGAGCTTCGAAGTGACGGGGAAATACCCTTACAGAATGCCGCATATTACGTCGTCTCATACAAAATCTCACGTCCAATTTAATTTATCTCGATGACACTCCCGCAAGGGTAGCGCTAGTATAGATTTAAATTATCAACAGAATTTTTAGAAAGGTAGAAATGTTCTCGAGTAGCGACCACGCATCGGCAAGCCCAGCATCGTACACCCATCCACCAGAAGTCGGATGACCTCAAGAAGGTCGCAGTCAGGCGCTGGATGCAGGTCGCTTCTAACCGATAATTTCGAAAATCCTTGGAGCAGACCTATGTCCAGCAGTGGAGTGAAATGATGATGATGATGATACCTACGTGTATCCTATATTCTTCAGACGTGTAGACACAAATAAAACTTCCTATTAACTGATCTGCGATTCGTCTGCAACAAGTCGCGACGGTGACTATGATAATTGGACTTTTTATTGGCAATTTAATTTTGTTGTTTGATTTTATGCTCCAGTAATTTCATGTTTACTGTCTTGTCTGCAGTTTTGAGATTAATATAAGAGATTCGGATGTTTTATTTATGTATTTCATTTATGGAAACTCGTAATCATGACACAATTTTATATCCATACTCTAATAAAAAGCTTTGTAATCACACATAGCGCTTCGAAACTAACTTTGATGCCTTAAATGGCTTGAATATTGTAAAAGAAATCTTTTTTATTTTCATCTCAGCTTAATTTCCAAGTACTTCTTCAGCTTACGTTTTTTGACTCTGGTTATCACAATGAATACCGTCTGAACTACGTGACGTTTTTTTATAGAGAATCTATAAAAACCTGAGCTAGATACACATATTCGAGGAGGAGTTAGCCTTAAAACGTCAAGCTGCTGGTCATTGCGTGTGAGTCGGTGTTAGCTAGATAATACTATTCTACTCTATCCAATTGTTCATATCAGGCAAATATGGCAGAATGAACTAAAGTACTTTTAAAAAGCAACAAATCGTAACGGAAAATGTATGATGAAATACAAAAAAATTCAAAATATCTTATAACAAACACAATAGCTTAAAAAGTCTTCTAGCCATCTTCACATCTTAAAACCCTGAGAGAACAGGTCACATCTATATGCAAATACTGAAACGCCGACAGCTTGCAGCACTCGTATGACATCATCCTGTATTCGGGACACGTACAGCGTGTGTGTTAACTTGACTAGTAGGTGTACACAGGTACGCTTGCAAATCCTAAACTTGTGTTTCGCAAAAGTTGTGGAATTTTTTGTAAATGTTAATGTAATGTTAGACCTTTGCCCAGCAATGGGACAAAAAGTATATTTAAAAAAAAATGTGACAATTTTAATGTAAAATGTAAATTACTTTAGAAAAAGAGAAATACTAAGTAGTGTTTTTGACTTACTGGCCTATGGGCAAAAACTGAGACACGGTAACTGAGAGATTGAAAGTATAGCCTATCAGGGCACGCGTGTTCGTAATTTCAACTTTTCGTTGATCTTACTTCGATCTTATTTCTATCATAATTTCTATCTTGGCATGTTAAGCCATTGGTTTTGGCTGTAATCAGTAGATGGCAGTTGTTAGGCTAGTAACTGTAAAAACTAGCCTCTAACTCCCCCGACTCATGTTCTTATTGTTCTAGTTCCCTTGTAAAAAGATTACCTCCCTAAAACTGTACAGCAGTAAAAAAAATCATGTTATGATCGCATGAAGTTTACTGACAACGAAATAACAAAATATTAAGCAAAAAATAATAAACCACCATGCTTGAAAACTGATAGTTTTACAGACAAACAATTTAGCGTGGAAGTGGGGAAACAGAATAAAACCGACAACACTCGTAAAGCCTCCAATTATCACGATCGCGGTGCAACTTGTTGCAACTGTGAATCAGGATATATTTATTGACCACCGACGAAAAAGCTTGCTGTTTTTAAGTTACCCGTAGCCAAGTGACAATTTCAAAACGCTAACGAATGTCGACAAGAACAAAATGTATGGGATTGACATAAGCTGCGGTAAATCACGTGGTCAGTCTTATGTCAATCCCATACATTTTGTTCTTGTCGTACGTCGTTAACGTTTCGCGATTGTGACTTTGGCAAAGCCCCCTGTACCCCTAGTATTAGATTTTATAAACAAAGACGCTAGCGACTGCGTTAGCGATTTCGTATGACAAACTTGCACAGCAACCCTGGCCGATAGGAAGGCAACTAAGAAATTTCATACAAAATTCTAACGCAGTCTTGTTGTTTGTTAATAAACCAAACTCTAGTCTGCGGAGGATTTATAAATTAAATATGTGCAAAACATAAACTGTTAATTTATTTCTAAATAATATTAATAATGTGTGTCCGTCGCTCAGTCGAGCAAGAGAGAGAGCTGTCCCAGTGACAGTTGGTGATATCTATCGTAATGACAGTGACAGTTACACAACTGCGTTTCATACTACAATACAGTCTAGCGTCTGCATTTATAAAATCCGCACTAGGAGTAGTAAAGTGTTATTTTTGATTTGAGTGATGAAAGCAGCGGAACTATTCCGAAGAGCTAAGGACAAGAAGGACTTCAACAGACTAATCATTGACTTCATTAGTTGGAGAGGTATCCTTAAAAGAAAAATATTAACTCAAAATCAGTGAGTCCGAACGATTTTTATTTTAATAAAAATAATTACAAATTTGTGAGGTTTGGAAGAAGACTTTTGCCCAGCAGTGAGACAAAACAAACACTTTTTTTTTCAATAGCTTATACATTGAACTAAAACAATATTTTCATAGTGTCTTAACCTCTGAATCTATCAGATTACCGTGTTTTCAAGGCTAAACAAATCAGAATAAAACAAATCAGAAAAAATAATAACAGTATAAAATCATAGAATTAGGAACCTCCTTAATAAACAATACAGATGTTGTCATAAAAATAGAAACAATTAATGTCGAAATGATACGCCTACGCTCTACCCAACCGAAGCTTTGATATAACAATCTGGCTAATCTCAAAGCTGTTAAACAACCAAATTACGGTATCAATTTACTTACAGCCAGCTGAGCATTTACCACTTGAGTGAATATCGCGATTTTTGAGGTTCGGCTCTCGATCAACCGAAAAACATTGACGTTAATAATAGACAGATTTGATCCGAAGTTGCTTAAAAGTTGTGAGGAACGAACATTTTTACGTGCTTCTAAACATTTAACGAAATCTGTAAGCATCAAGTTTTTATAGTTACTTTACTTCTATAATATAATCCAATCCAACTAATATAAATGCGAAAGTGAGTTTGTATATTTGCTTGTTTATTTATTTATTTGTTTGTTACCTCTTCGCGCCCTATCTACAAAACCAATCTTCTTGAAATTTCGCATACACATAGCTAGGAGTATTGGACATACCTTTCATCCCGGGAAAAGCACTGTTCCCGAAGGAAATTCATGTCGGCAAAGCCGCGGGTAAAAGCTGGTATGTTATAGAAATTCGGTCGAGTAACTAACTCAGCCATGTATGTGAATGCATTCTACTGGCACAGAATATATAATAGTATGCTACTAGGCTAAATGTGTATAACTTGGAACCATTATCACAAATATACATAACAAATTCAATGAAAAATAATGAAAATGGCTGTTAATTAGTTAAAATTGATTAACGCCCAAATACTCAAATTGTACTTAATTTTGAGAGATGCTCAAGTATCAGGCTGTCGCGCTGAACGTCAAAGATATGACAGTGAGAGCATGATATTTGTACAGCTCTCAAAATTGAGTAGCGTTTGAGTATTCGGGCATAAGATACCTACATCCTCCATCGTTTGTCGACGAGTAAGAAGGGGTTTTAAAACACACCCACATGTTATGGTTTACTCTTTAGGTCACGTGACTAAAGTAAGTTAAAAATAATTATGAACAATTACCCATACAGCAACAGAGTTTACAGTAAACTTATTCCAATGCAGTACATAAATTGTCAACAAGTTACTTCAATATAATTCAAAGTGAACCTTATATCGTTGCGATAAGATCTAGAGAACAACGTTTTATCAACAAGTCAATGCTCAGTGAAGCGCTTCCGACCAGTGAACAGAATAAACAAGTGAATTACTGAGTGAATGATTTTATGGAACCTGTGCAATCTAGATACGTTGCTGGCATGATGTGGAGAAACCTTTTTATTTGATAAAAATACTTCCTTTATTTTGGACAAAGTAAGGAACACCAAGCTATTTAACCGATCATTCACACCCTGGTTTCAGAGTTCTTTGGAACCTACTCTCAGCCTCTGACGTGGTTCCTTTGACGATTATCAGATGACAATCGGAATCAACGGCTTAACGTGCCTTCTGAGGCACGGAATCATCATTATTATCAGACAATCAGGTGATTCAAGCCTGCAATGTCCTAACCAAACTGGAAACAATTAAACAAAGCAAGCCGTTCATGGGTCCAAATCCTAATAATATAAATGCGAAAGTGAGTTTGTTTGTTATACGACTTATCTACTGCACTAATCTTCCTGAAATTTCGTATTTACATAAATAGAAGAACTATTCCCGTGGGTAATTAACGTTGGTAAAGCCGCGGGCGAAAGCTAGTAGAAAAAAAAATATCGACTCATTACAAAATAAAACTATGCAATTAACTAACATTCCGATAAAAGAGTTCAATAGTAAACCACAACTGAAAGCTGAACTTTTAGCGTCGCGCTTTTAAGTGTAAAAGCTCTGAAACTCTCGATTCGAGGCAATCATTTCCCTATTCATCGATTTTCTACTTCACTTTGCTTCACGTAACTTCCAAAGCTAAATAGCTAAATATTGTTCATGTATTTTTGTTTTGGAGAACAAAAGACATTGACGAACTAGTTCTTTGAAGTAGCAGTGAATGGGATGACCTGAAGAAGGTCGCAGGCAATCCTAGATGCAAGTCGCTTCCAATCAGAAATTATAGAAACTCTTGAAGAGCCCTATGTCAATCAGCCTACAACTAAAATATACAGGTTGATTCAGGTGTTACTTTGCGGGAGTCAAAGTGACAAGTACTTACCAAATTACATTTACCAAACTACTGCAAGTGGTAACAGTAGTGGGTAGGCGCCGGCCGGCAGTAGTTTGCATGAACTAACTGGTGGCGGAAGCACGCAAAGTAATTTGGTAACTACTTGTGGAGGTTTTTTTTTTTTTTTCATTTTATTCCATGTCAGATATTCTATATTTCTAACAGTGTGAGCACTTATACTTCCGGATCATGATTTGGTTGGTCTGCTTTGAATTACGGATGTCAGACGGCAGTCGCTTTATTGTAATAATCAGTTATACGCCAAATCTCGAACCATAATTAACTAGGGTTTTTAAGCGTAAACTGAGGATGTAACCCGGGAAACAGGCTCGAATGTAGAAATAGATACTGACTTCAAAATGCACTCACTAGTTCCATGGAACTATTTGCCAATGGAACTAGTGAGAATGATCGAAATATTAGAATAATATGAAATCCTATTTAAGAAATATTTACCAGCGAAACATTATAATTAGCACGTACGACAACACTTCGAACACGCAAAAACTTTTTTCACCTAAAAACTGAAATGGAAAAAACATGTCACGACTTGTTTCAATTTTCAAAATTACGAACTAAAATGTATTCCCACGAGGAGTAGGCGCACGAAAAATAATATTTATTTCGTGTTTCTGCCGCGGCGCGGTCGTATGTGTTTATATGTTTATGTTTGACGGAAGCATAAGCCATCGGAAAAACATTGCAACGTCGGATTACGAGGCCTCTTTTACACCGAACTTATGTTTACTAGAATACACAAGAGTACTTACTGCGATAGCTCAACGAATCAAAGAGAATCCTGGTTTTCAACACACGAATTTCGAAGCCAGCTACGAAACCTAGCTACGAAATGGGACTAAGAGGAATCCTCCACTCCCCCTTGGAGGGCATCCAGGTCTCTGGACGTACTAGTATCTGGATTATTACTTTGTTATTTTTTTGAAAATTTAGTTAAGTCATTATAGGCTTTTTACTCTTTGATTCTACCGATGGCCGATGGGGCAAAAAGGGTCTCGAAGTGCGACAACGCATCGGCAAGTGCAGCGTTGGATACCCACCAACCAGATACTCAGATGACCTTAAGAAGTTCGCAGGCAAGCGCTGGATGCAGGCCCCTTCGAACAGGTCGTTCTGGGAATCCTTAGGGGAAGCCTATGTCCAGCAGTGGACAACCTGCGGCTGAAATGATGAAGGGAAAAATTGACCATGCTTAAATAAAACACATATATCCTGGATTTTCAGTCGTCTTGCAGCGGTAGGTTGATTGTATTGTATAATTCCATCATACCATCGGAAAAAGGCGAAGTAGACATTCATTTATCACGTAGGTTAATGTAATATCGGGTGCTTCGCAATCTCATTTAAAAAATGAATTGATAAAAATTAATAAAAGAATAAATAGAATAATCATACTTTAAAAAGAATAAATAGAATAATCATACTTTAAGTTCTATACGGTGTAACATAAGGTCCTAGATCGCTTGATATTAAGAGTGGACACGAACACTACGCATAGTATAATATTTTTCGCTTATAACGCTTATGGCCGTCTAAACGTCAATGTTACATACGTAAGCTAGTAGTTTATAGAGACTTTATAAGCGTTTTATTACTATCCAGTATTTGAGAATCATTGATCTTTTCTTTTATTTAATGGAACTATTGAAAAAGCTTTTGTCACTTGTACTATCTATAAAAATAGATCAAGCATTATTTTAATATAATATCAAGCAATATTTATCTACTACTTGGCTTTCTACATCGCTCGCGCTCCAATTTTTTTTTGTTTCTCTCAACCCTAAGGTTGGCTGGAAGAAATTGCATTAGCGATAAGTCCGCCTTTGTACTAATTTTCATCTTCGTTCCTGTACAATCCAATGATGTATTTATGTAATTGGTGCAATAAAGTGTTTATTCATTTATTCATTTACTTTAATGCCAGATACGGAAGATACAAACTTGTGTTATAAACGATACAAGAAGTAAATACAATTATTAGATCTATTGATTTTCTGGCTGACAGCTGGAGTTGACTACTGACAGCTGAAAATTAAATTTCCATTATTTTCATTTAACTTTTGGCATTGAAATATACACTTAAAAAAATACACAATTTCACAACAAAAAAAAAAAAACAAAACGTTAAGTTACCGTTCAATATAATAAAAATGCTCGTAATAAGAATATATTTTCCTTTGAATTGGGGATAAGCGGAAAGTTTTCTATCATAATTCAGCAAAGAATATCATTTGGGAATTAAGACGGAGTTCCAATCTTTTTATTTTATCTCAAAGGATACTTTATTTTCTGACGCTGATAATATTATCATTGGTTTGATATGGAAAAGAAGTCTTTTATGCAAGTATTTAAGTTTTTTAACAGTATCACATGTGGTATTACCTGTACTAGTCACAAAAATCTAGAAGGTTACCGTGTTTTAGCAGGCCCGAAACGAAAAGCGAGATGGTGTCGCCATACATGGACGATTTCTCGCTTATTCACTCATTTTGGGCCTGCTAAAACAGTTTATGGAAATCTCCCTTATTTAGAGCCTTTTATATACATATAGTCCAACATAATTCACTCATTGAGCAACAACCTCAGTTCTTTGAGCAACACGGCTTCTGTTATTAAACTAATATTTTAAACTACGTATTTAAGTTAGTACTTCTTCTTAGTCCAAGCGTGTTTCCTGATTGCATCTTCAGCTTACGATTTAGAGCCCAGGGTACGCTATTAACCATGGTCCTGATTTGGCGGTACTGGTTATTACAATAGAGCGACTGCCATCTGACCTCCGCTACAGGGAAACCAGACCAACAGGAACATGATCCGGGTGTTTAGTGGTAAACACTGTCAGATTTTTCAGGCTGCCTTAAGGCATCTGACATAGCCTAACGACTGCCATTTACCGATAGTAGCCGGAACCAACGGCTTAACGTGCCTTCCGAAGCACGAAGGAGCCAAAAGAAAATGCCACTAATGGCGACCAATCCAAACATGGCCGCGCACACGCCTTCGCTTGACGCCCGCTATCGTTAAGAACACGCACGCCGCGCTAGGCTATCGAGTTCCTGATTCCTATCCATTAAATCCAAATTAATTTAGTACTATTTGATATGAAAATTCTTAACACCATAAATTAAAGATATCGACACTATACCATATACATCAACACAACAAGAAAGGGTGCCGTTAAAATGTTTAACGTCCATTATTCGGTTGAAAAATGTGGGTCCTTCCTCGTCCGCACTTTGTATGATAATGTGACGACCAACGCCTTTACCGTGAGAAATTTAAAAAAATAAATATTTGGTACAATATAACTACAAAAACTAAACGTAAACTTGCACGAAAATGGTCTCGGAATACTTTTGTCCGTGGATTGGACCACGACAATGATAATCCGCGGACGCCTTATAAGTATCATTACTCGTATTTCAAAATTAAACAATATAAAAATTAAATTAAACTATTTTATACGGTTTTGCGTACGTTATTGCTTACTTATTTATACCTAACGTTTCAAGCACTTCACAGAGCTCATGGTCGCAGGCAGACTGTGTTGACATTCGTCTGTGTCATTTGTTTCTAATGTCACAGAAAAATATAAAAATGTCGAAATATTAGTAAACAAAATTTCAAATATAGAACAAAGTTCGATAGCAAATTCATATGACAAAACATGAAAAGCGAAAAAAAAAATTCCCGCGTACGTTGCAATTAGAATGAACTCACGCTTGACAGGGTTTTCCCGAATGCCCACAACATGTACATGAAAAAATTCCTTTAGGTCAGCGACACGCGATGATGCAGGCGTCCATGGTAGGTTCTATACTGATTAATTTTTAAATAAATATTTATGTATATGTATGCATGTATATGTATTTATGTATGTATTTGTATTTATGTATGATCATTTGTGTATGTTTTTTTTTCTCATTCATAGTTTATTTTATAATTTATTTCATATTTGTTTCGGTACCGCCTACCCCATTTTTACAAGCTTTTATTTAGTTTCACCTGTCCTGTTGTCTGTCGTTCTGTAATCAAATCTTACAACTTAAATTTGATCCACTTCCCGGTTTCCGATTGAGCTAAAATTTAGAATGCATGTATAAATCGGATGACAATGCAATGTTATTGTGACATAGAGCTGATCTGATGATGGAGCTGGAAGGTGGCCATAGGAACTCCGTAATTAAATGATGCAACCCTATCGAGTTTGAGCTCATTAGATTCGTCTTGACAAGTACTTTGATACTATATGGTAACCAGGGTCTGATGATGGAGCCGGAAGGTGGCTATAGGAACTCCGTAATTAAACGATGCAACCCTATCGAGTTTGAGCTCATTGGATTAGTCTTGACGAGTACTTTGATACTATATGGTAACCAGGGTCTGATGTTGGAGTTGGAAGGTGGCCATAGGAACTCCGTAATTAAACGATGCAACCCCATCGAGTTTGGGCTCATTGGATTAGTCTTGACGAGTACTTTGATACTATATGGTAACCAGGGTCTGTGTTGGAGCCGGAAGGTGGCCATAGGAACTCCGTAATTAAACGACGCAACCCCATCGAGTTTGGGCTCATTGGATTAGTCTTGACGAGTACTTTGATACTATATGGTAACCAGGGTCTGATGTTGGAGTTGGAAGGTGGCCATAGGAACTCCGTAATTAAACGACGCAACTCCATCGAGTTTGGGCTCATTGGATTAGTCTTGACGAGTACTTTGATACTATATGGTAACCAGGGTCTGTGTTGGAGCCGGAAGGTGGCCATAGGAACTCCGTAATTAAACGACGCAACCCCATCGAGTTTGGGCTCATTGGATTAGTCTTGACGAGTACTTTGATACTATATGGTAACCAGGGTCTGTGTTGGAGCCGGAAGGTGGCCATAGGAACTCCGTAATTAAACGACGCAACCCCATCGAGTTTGGTCTCGTTTGATTCGTCTTGACGAGTCTCTTGCTTTCGTCCCATATTAATTATATATGATTGATTGGATGGATGACCCAATGCCAAGGTGAGCACGTGCCGAGGGCTGAATGGTATGAGGGTGTATAAACATGTCTTGCCGCTAACGTTGCGCCTCAGGGTACCAGGGCGAACCCTGTTGTATTGTAGCCCTTATCCCTCTACAACGGACCTCTGGGGGGATGGACCGTTATTTGTCCTATACTCGTGGGAATAACATGAAGAAAAATGAAACAACTACACAAAGAAAACGACGTTTAGAGAAGGCGAAATTGAAGAGACAGGAGAAGATTGCTAATGAAAGCGATGTCCACAAGCGGCAACGCTTAGAAAAAGGAACTGGTAAAACATTTTTGTTCAAATTGCTGAAAAATCAAGCCAACCGTTGCCATGCCAAGACTGTCGTTTAAGTGTGCGCTCTAACAGGGGTTGCAGCGCGTTTGATTGGAGGCTCTACACTTCATACTGCACTAAAGCTACCTGTGCAAAAAGATGGAAGGATAACCCAGATGCCCATGCTGACGGGAAATTTTCTCAGATTGATGCGGTTACAGTGGAAAGATATACAATTTCTATTTATTGACGAAATATCAATGGTCCCGTATGAGATGCTTTGCATGATCGACTCTAGATTAAAACAACTTAAGAATAGTGAAGAAATGTTCGGTGGTCTTAATGTGCTCTTGTTCGGCGATCTAACGCAACTGCCTCCGGTACGCGGAAACCAAGTATTCGATCAACCAGCAAGAATGGTTCCAGCGACACATTTGTGGCGCTTGTTCTCTTTAATAGAGCTAAAAGAGAACATGAGACAAAAAGGTTGCGACAAGTTTGTGAATATATTGAACGCTTTAAGAGTAGGTGAGCTGACTACCGAACACTTTTCTGATCTTATGCAGAAAGTATCTTCAAATAGCTCTGGAGAGTTCTCGATTGAAAAAGCTCTACGTATTTACCCAACGAATCAGCAGGTCAATAAACATAATTCAGCCGTTCTCGAACATTTTAGGAAGAAGAATACACAAATGTTTAAAATAATAGCACAAGATAAATTAATTGATGGATCAAAAAAGAATGATCAGATTGATATTAATAAAATAATACACACGGACATTAACAAAACAGGAGGTCTTCCAAAAGAACTAGAAATATTTGTTGGTGCTAAAGTTATGTTGAGGTCTAACGTTGACGTTGCTAAGGGACTTGTGAATGGAGCAATAGGTCACATCACTGAAATCATATGGCCGTATTACAGACGTGCTCAACTATACGATAGCGATGTACCATCGGTTCGCGTAGACTTTGGTAACGATGGCATTCACATAATACACCCTAAATCAGTTCAATTTCCTGCTAAATTTAATCACGGCACAGCTGAAAGAAGAATGCTCCCGATTGTCTTGTCTTGGGCTTCAACTGTGCATAAAATGCAGGGAACTACTGTAGATCATGCTGTTATTTATCTAGGCTCCAAATTGTTCGCTGCTGGTCAAGCTTATGTAGCTTTAATTCGAGTTAGGTCTTTGGCAGGTCTTCAAATCGAAGAACTTGACTGCTCCAAGTTGACGTCGAAGAAACCGTGTAATGTTGATGCATTAAAAGAAATGGATAGAATGAGAAACGTTACAAATAACTAACAAGTGATTACATAATTTCAACATTATTGATATTTAAATCAGTACATATTACATATCATGTGAACGAACTACGGACTTCATAACGGAATAACGCTGCTACGCGCTGCGAACTACGTCGTAGTAAATCTCGAATTAAAACAGAGGTACTAAAAAGTTAAAAATAAAATTAAAGAAAAAAAAAATTTTTAAAAAACAAGCTTTTATTATTGGTTTATAAAATGAACTAAAAAGTTAAAAATAAATTAACTCTAAAAAGAAATTACAACATTTAATACAACACAACATTTTCCTGAAGCTATCACAATGTAACACGCTTTCATTTATAAATGGGGACTATGATAAAGAGGGGGGACAAGATTGAATAATTGTGTATGGTGAAAAGTTTTAGTGTTAAAATTAAATAAATTTGTACAATATGGAATTATTTTGTCCTAGACGAAGACGCTTATTTGTCGTTAAAGGTTACAATCAAGTTACAAAGTGTTATATTTCTTTTTAGAGTTAATTTATTTTTAACTTTTAGTTCATTTTATAAACAAATAATAAAAGCTTGTTTTTAAAAATTTTTTTTTTTTAATTTTATTTCCACGTTGTTTCTATGCCCCCTTAGGTTGGCTGGAAGAAATTGCATCAGCGATAAATCCGCCTTTGTACACATTGTTTGTATTTGTATTCAACATTTGTATGATAATGGTACAATAAAGATTATATCTATCTATCTATGGGCCAGGGTAACTACTTTCCATCAGGTTCAATTTGCCTATTCAGTCATCATCATAAATTTAAGAGGTAGGCTCTTCCGAGTTCCTTCCATCTCTGTCTATCATTAGCAAGTTCCTTTATTTCTTGATACGACACTACGTTTGTTTTCTCCTTCATCTGCTGTATATGAATCGGTCTACCTGGTACTCGGAAGAAAAAAAAACTTTGTTAATCACCCGTGGTGAATAGTACTAAGAAATTCTATACAAAATCCATATCCCAACTAATATTATAAATGCGAAAGTGAGTTTGTATATTTATTTGTTTGTTTGTTTATAAGCTCTTAACGCCCTATCGACTTATACAATCTCCCTGAAATTTTGCATACACATAGTTAGAAGTACTGAGAAAGACATGGGATACCTTTCATCCCGGGAAAAGTACTTTTCCCGAAATTCACGCTGACGAAGCCGCGGGTGAAAGTTAGTTTCATATAAACGAAGTTTTCTCTTAGTAGGGGAAAAGTTGTGACGTACGACGTTGTAAAATTCGGTAAACTGGTAGTTTAGCGGTAAAATAATAGGATTCCAAAAATATCCATGTTTTTCTCTTGCGTACTTGAAAAAAAGACATACTTATGGCAATAAAACTAATGGTTCTGTGAACAGTAGACCTCGCGAACCACCTCCGTTAACCACCTTTTTTCATAACTCTATAGATAGGTATTTCCCTTTCTGTTTTTTTTCCTCGCCTTTTCTCAAAAGAAGGATTTTTTCCATAGTTACAACCTATTCTGGTCAGACGGTCCAAATAAATATATAAAAATAAACTTATCTATGACCGAATACGAAACCATAGCGCATATCTGTAAAAGAACCATCTTGCGGCCAGTGATATAAGCAATATAACAATAGAATAGAATAGAATAGAAAAACTCTTTATTGCACCAAACAAATGTAAACATAATTTTTTTTAAACTAGGTAAGGTACAAAGGCGGACTTATCACTAATGCAATCTCTTCCAGTCAACCTTAGGGTGGATGGAAAACAAAACCAAGATAAATCAAAAGGCGAAGGCGCAGTATATATACGTAAATAAATATACACACAAAGATATAAATAAAAATAAATAAAAACAAATAAAACAAACATAAATACATACATGAAATATATATATAATACATATAAATAAGAGCATACCTACTTAAATATCTCAATAAATAACTGAGCAGATACAAAGCAAATTAGGACAAGGCAGAAAGGTAATGGGATTTGACGAGATTTTTGAACCCGGTCAGAGTCTGAGCTTTCCGGGTTTCAAGCGGGAGAGCGTTCCAGAGGAGAACTGCTTGGACGGAGAAAGAGTTAAAGAAAAATTTGGTGTTTTGCATTGGTACTCTAAGTCTGAGAGAGACAGAACTACGTAAATTACGGTCAGCATGCACATCATGGAGATAAATGAAACGATCCTTCAGATAAGGTGGAAAAGATGGATTGAATAGAACGGAATATAGTAAAGACAAGATATGAAGGTTGCGACGAAGGCGAATGGGAAGCCAATTAAGTTGGGAGCGGAAGTGGGAAATATGGTCATATTTACGAACTCCAAATATCAACCTAATAGACAGATTCTGAAGACGTTCTAGTTTATTTAGCTGTTCCTCGGTGAGATTAATAAAACATGAGTCAGCATAATCAAGAAGAGGGAGTAGAAGGGACTGTGTCAGCGCAATTTTGGTATCAAATGGTAAGAAATTCCGGAGTCTTCTCAGAGAACCAAAAGCAGCAAACTTTTTTCTACTTATTTCTTTAATGTGGTGTGACCAAGGAAGAGTTTTGTCAAATACCACTCCCAGATTTTTCACCGAATCACTAAATGGAATAAGCTCAATATAGCAAACTTCCCCCATATTTGCCCCCATTTTCCCCCAATCAAAAAAAAGCTCGAAACATAAAATTTCAAAAAAACCAAGGACAAGGTGTGCCAAGTTTCATTAGGATCCGTTCGTAAATAACGTCACATAAAACTTTCCTCCTTTTCCCCCCGTTTTCCCTCCAATCAAAAAAAGCTGTCGACAAAAAATTGCAAAAAAGTCAATGAACACGTGTCCAAGTTTCATTAGGATCGACCGACCTCTAGCCTGGAACAAACAGACAGACAGACAGGCATCCGTACAAAAGCAAAATTTGCCAGTCTCGAAATGGAGACTCTCGCTCGCTTCGCTCGCTCGGTCAAAAACAATACGTCACTTATTGTATAAGTAGTGGACTGGCAATGAATAGTAAATATTCATGGACGCTCATGGATATTTTTTTACGTAAAAAATAATAATTAGGTAGTTTAATAAAATTAATAGTTAACAAAAAGTCCGCTTTCATAATTTTCTCCTCAACGTCGCTTTACTTTTTAAACGGTTTTATTTTTAGTCTATTTACAATTCAGCTAACAATGGATATTCTGAAATTCTCATGGAATTGGATCCCCAGAACTATCCAGTAAGCTTAATTTCTCGCTTGCTTTTTAGATGTACAAAAAAAATCTTATATGAGTAAAATTCTTTAAAATTTTATTTTATTTGGTCTTAAATGTTTACGATTACGACACCCCCATGCGGTATTAACACGAATTTTTACAGCACCCATAAAAATTCTGCCCACAAAATTAAAAAATTCGTCTCACCAAAATTTTATTTGTGAAGTGAGTAAAAATAACGTATTTTTAAGTCTCTAATTTTTTTATGCTTCTGTGGTCTTTTTGCCTTGCAATCTGGAGATTGTTGGTTCGAATACCATAGGAAACATTCTTTGTAAAAGATGTTTCTATTCCCTATAAAAAATAATGTTTAAAAATATATTTATTTTAAAGACTGTACATCCCTTTTCTATCGATACACAACAGGTTAGTTGCATAAACATATCACTATCACTACATCACTACATCACTACATAGTATAAAACAAAGTCGCTTTTTGTCCCTATATCCCTATGTATGCATAAATCTTTAAAACTACGCAACGGATTTTGATGCGGTTATTTTAATAGATAGTGATTCAAGAGGAAGGATGCCCATGCGAAGCCGGGGCGGGTCGCTAGTAATAAAATAAAAAATTCAACAAATGTCTATATGTTTCAAAAATCATAACATAGGTAACAAACTGATTATCTACTATCTAGTCTACAAACTCGGAAAGCTCGGAGCTTAGTTCAAGATATCTGTTTAAAGTTAGGCCATCGACGGTGTCCGGTAATTGGATGACCGACCACTTCGTTACAGCCATTAGTGACTGGCTCTTTGTAAACTATTGGTTCTATTAGTGTGTGTGTAACGTATTGATACAATATAGGTATATTATTTTTGACCACATGTGTGGCAACATAGACGTATACAACAGATAAGGAGTTAAGAGTTAAACACCATATAAAGCAAAGAATTTGGAATCGCGCGCGGTCTCTCTACCGAGGTTTTTTTTATTTATATCACGTAAAGTTAATTTAGTGTACATTTTCTATGTGGTCCACTGTACAGGAGGCAGAGACGCAGGTAAAAGATAGTATTAAAATTTGTGTTGCCTTGAAAATGTTATCACAGGGTTACTTACTTTGATTATTACCGAAATAAAATTACTGTTCTGTTCTGTTCCCGCCAGCCAGCGGTTAAGCTTTAAGAGTACAGAGCTGAGTTCCAGTTCAAAGGGACGTACCCGCATAATCATCGAGTCGAGTGTGTACGGGTGGTACTGGTTCCTCCTCATCATGTACGGCTTCGCCACTCCACTATGAAGCTAGCTATCTCGGATTCGAGGAACCAGTTGGGAACGTAAATATGTGGGGGTGCAGTACGGGAATTTTGAAGAGAGGGGAGATTAGAACCAGCCGAACACTCGCATCAAACCAGTTACCGAAATAAAATTAAATAGTTTATTCTCAATAAAAGATCTTCTTATCACAAATTGACGTCACATATCCTACTAATACTATAAACGCGATAGTTTGTAAGGATGTTTGTTACCCTTTCACAGAAAAAAATTGGAATGGAAATTGCTTAGACCCTGGAACAACACATAGGCTATATTTTATCCTATTCTAGAATTCCTGAGGGAGCGGACCCCAGGCAACAGCTAATTACTTATATTAAGTTTGTTACCGCTTTAAGCTTTAGTGGAGAAGAAGTGGCTCCAAATAGTCTACTGCAGTATTTTCTCCAAAAAAGTATAATAAAACGTCATTTGAAAAAGTTAAAACTTTTTATAGACGTACCCACATTTGTTTGTTATATTTTTAACAATTTGAACTTATATTAGTATTTATCATTGATAATAGAAATTAATTAATAACTAGCTAAATCTATAGTAGGCGAGAGTGAGATACTCTATTACATACCTATGTTATAACTATTATATTTACGTTATAATTGTATGGTTTCGCTACCAACTACTACTGATAAATAGCCCAGGTAAAAACATGTAAATTTAGATCACACAGCAAATATCTAAATTGGTGTAAAAAAGTGTTTATTCATTCATTATTTCATTCAAAATCACCTTGGTCGTCTATCACCAAAAACACCAACAGTATCCAAATACATTTCACAAACACAAACTCAAACACTACAGCAATTACGACACACAGCGCGAATAATAATGCCAAATTTATCTCGCAAATCAAAACTCTATTGCTTAGAACTCTAGATTTCATGTTGCGTGTTGGTTAGTCAAATACTTCATAAGGTCGGAATACACTAGTGTACAAAGCTCATTATATTACGTCGTAATGAGCGAGGCGTTGCAGGCTTCCGTTTAACTGCGACAGTTTATGTGTATCTGCCGGTTCGTGGGTATGGTCTAAGTTGCAAGAGGTAGAGTCCAATAATAAGAAAGCATTTTAAATCAAATGAATTTAACTTTTTTCATTGCTTCATATTAGCTAACAGTGGTTATATAATAGCCAACATACCTGTCTTATTGTGGCTAGTTCAGTAAGCCATTTTAAAGATACAAGTAAAAATATATTTATTTATTTATTTAAACCTTTATTGCACATAATACAATGTATCGCACAATAGGCGGACTTAATGCTAGGAGCATTGTCTAACAGTCAACCTTTGGGTTAAGCAGAGAATGTATGTGGGTGCACTGTATATACACAAACAAATAACCTACATACATACATATACCATACATATAAATACAGTATCATATACATATAATATATATATATATCTATATACATATATTCATTAAATGAATAATATATATGCAACATTTGAAATAGTGTTCTACTTTTGTGACTGTTCGAGATAGTATTTATAGACTAGCGTTTTGAAGCTAGCGCGACTCCGGGCAGTTCTTATGGATTCAGGGACTGCATTCCAAAGTTTACTATACAAGGTTATGATAACACACACATATTGACAAGCAATAATTAAATAACAATTTAATGATGATGGTAAAGAACCGCAGGTACAGTAAAACCGTACACATAATATATGTCAAAAAGTTAGTTGATGGGTAGACAAAAATTCTCAAAGCAGTAAATTCTGAAAAGACGAAGACACGGACGGGGTGGAATCCAGGAAAAGGTTCGAATCTAGTGATTTTTTCTTGAAATTGCAAAGCTATATACAACAACGTTCATGTGTTGCGTTCCATGTGTAAACTCGCTCTCGCTTATGGTTACCACCACACAACAAAGCACTTATAAAGCTGTACCTTAGTAAAGAGGTTGTCTTCTGGGCGCAGAGTACGTAACCTTCGGATAAAACTACGTATCTTACCTGAAACTGGCATTGTCTTTTGTTTTTAATAACTCCGGTATTTTATAGGGGTACTTGTATGTTCATAGTTGTTTGTTTGTATGCTTATAACTTTAGAACTCCTGGTCGGATTTTAAAATATTTCTGCGTATTACAGCTTAATTGATGAATAAGGCTATAGGCTATATACATAGCGTCACATGCGAGTAAAACCGCGGGAAACAGCTAGTTACTAAATAAATTAATAAAAAATATATTTTTGTCTTTTTATGTACTATGTGATTTATTTTTTGTAATGACTGTTTCATGCCAAAATAAAGAGAGAAAAAAATGATATAAAATTAACAACAATTTAAATCTAAAAACCGTCCAATCCCAGAATCTGTCCTATACCGAACAATTGAGTAAAAAGTAACAATGTCCTTTAAAAGTGTCCAAAAAGCTCAATGTACTATGAAACGGCGAAGCTTTTATGGGATTGACAATCGACAAAAGTATATTTCTTATTCGGATCTTTATTACAAAGTGGATTAAACTCTTTTTAAAGGACGTTCAAACGTAAGGTTGTCTGGGCTCTCACCATTAAGGTAAGTACTTTCTTTAAGACATCATATAAACATCTCAATTGGAAAAGATTGCATTAGCGATAAGACCACCTTGTACATATTGTCACTGACAGTGATTCCGTTTAATATACACTAGCTTTTGCCCGCGGCTTCGCCCGCGTAAGATTTCCTCGGAAACAGTGCCTTTTCCCGGAATGAAAGGTACTCTATGTCCTTCTCAATACTCCTAGCTATGTGTATGCAAAATTTCAGAAGATTGGTTCAGTAGATAGGGCGTGAAAAGGTAACAAACAAATAAACAAATACACAAACTCACGTTCACAGTTATAATATTAGTTGGATGGATTTTGGATATATAATGTTTTATTTGGATTTTATAATTTAGTTCGATGTTTTTTTGGGAATTTCTATTTTTTTAATAGATAAAGCAATTTTAAATAATAAAAAAAGCACAAATAAAATCATTTATGCTTTTATGTAAATGAATCGTTGCCTAATTATTTAGAAAGAGCGTCATTTCATCCTCGGAGGAGAAATTTGCGGATGGTTTGACCCCTTACAATTTAAAGGGCGGCGATTCATCCTTGGATGAGTTTTTTAATTAATTGTCATAAGTTGTTATTTAACCTATTAACTCGAATTCTTCAGCTTTTATTTGTTAGTGTCGATAGATAGGTAGTAGTCTAACCGCCGTATTAAGAAACATTTGATAAGCCCATTTTAGCTAAAATATGTTTTGGCTCTTTCTGTCTTACCTGACACATCATGTGAAAGAACGAGTCGAACCACGTTTTAACTAACATAGGCAAACGTTTCTTAATACGGGGGTAAATCTGTATCTCGCTGAATGTACCCTAAGCTAGTGGGACTACGAGAACAGTGGGACAAAATCGGTCAAATCTCATCGGAGTCAAGAATCGTCAATAGTTAAGCCAAGAATTTGAAAAATATTACTTAAAAATTTCTTAGAAATGTTTCAAAATGTCCCATTTGAAGTAGTTAAATAATAAAATATAGATCCATCTAAAATATCCAGTGTAATCCCCGCATGTAGGTCGCCTGTGTTCCCTCGACGTCAAAATGAGTCGCAAGATGAATCGTTGTTTCTTACGAAGTAAGATACATCTTACAACATTCATTTTGAAATTGCATGAAGAATAGTTTTGTGGAAGCATCTTGTACATAAAATTCAAGTAAATAAAAAAAGAAAAGTGAATCTCTAGCATACGGATCTTAAGGTTAGATATTGTTATTTTCGGATATTCTGTATACAGGCTTATTCTGTAAAGGTAGATGAGAGTGTATAAATAAATAAATAAAAATGTGACAGAAATAAAAATGATTACAGTTTTGAAACCTATTGACACATAAAATCGATTGAATCGATGAAATTGGATTGGTTTCGACAAAAGTATATTTTTTTTGTGTTTTTTCATTCTACTTAAAAAAACGGAATCGCGCGCGGATTTTCTTTAACTTATGCCTGAAATACATAAATAATATATAAAAAATATAACACCTATTTCTGTATTTTTTTAATAGCCCGAATTGACCCACTGCTGGGCAAAGGCCTCTCCTCTTGTCTTCCACGCGTCCAGTCTCGAATTTATCCAGATCATTCCGCCACCTCTTGCGTGGTCTGCCCCTTGGTCTATGGCCTTCTGGATATTTCTACATAAAATTCTTTAAATAGGTACTCAAATCAAACTTTCTAAAGATAATATTTTCATATACGTAAGTACTTTAAAAATTGACAACAAAAAAGTAATAAATGCTTATACGAATATTAAAGCGTGAAAATGAATGCAGGAAACGACGGAACTAAGTTAAATCATATTTTGTTCCAAACTTCGCGAAAAATACTTCCTGCCGCGTGGAAATTTAATTTGTTTTGTTAGTTGAATTACAAATTAATAAGATTGTAGAAGAGACGGCATGTTAAACCTCACCTCACAAGCTGTCAAGCGCTTGCGTAACGTTATGGATGAGTTCTCTTGTGTCGGTAGCCGAAGGTTCCAGTACATTAGTAGTCTGTAGTAGTTTAGTACGAGTATGTAGTGTTGTTGTAGTCCGAAGCAATAAGCTGAAGAAAACTGTACCTAACTTATTTTTAGAGAAAGTGATTTAGTATGAAAATATCTGGAAACTCGAAATGTGCGACAACTAAGTTATTTATTCATCGTATGGCCCTCCTGTGTTTACTCATAATTTAAAACTACACTCGTGACGTGCTGAAATGTTGTGTGTTCCAAATTGCAACACATGCACGATGTGTCAACTCTGTACTCTTCTTATTTTGCAACTTGGACGTAAGTTTTATTCTCAGAGGGAAATGGCGTAAATTGTTCGCTGGTTGTATAGTTTTTAGTTGCGTCCGTGTCGGCTGTTATTTTCATTTTTGAGAAAATCTTAACGTGTGATGAGATAAAAGTAACAATTGCAATAGCATCAGTTTGTTGTAGGAACATTCTGTCATTTATCAATACTTTAGAGTATTAAACCAACCGGAGAGGGTACGCGCTTTTATTTTTACCGAAAAAGTGCCTCATTCTGAGCGCGGGGTGAGAGTTTCCTCAACACGCACAATATAATAATATTAACAAGATATTCGAACACACAAATGCTTAACGCACACACTTGACAAACTTATCCAACACAAGCAACAACTACACGCACACAAGTACAGGCAGTATGACTGGAGGTCAAATATATTTGGCAGAGGGAGTAGCCTGTCGGTGGCCATTCCGATTGGTTTAATGCTCTAAGGTCACATAAAAATGTTTTTATCAATCTATTAGAGATATGGACAAAAAACTACACTCAATTTTGTAAAAAATAGCGTACTTACCTGAAAATTATTAACTAAATAGTTTTTTCTAGACTAAAAGATCGTGTCGTATTGTATAAAGAGGTTGTAAGAGGCGGGACGTGATGCACAATACATTGACGGCTTAATTAAAGCTAACATCAGTATGCGATTTCATGTGGACAAGTTACACTAACTAGATACATGTTAATATTGTGGCTAGGACATCAGATAAATGACGATGAATGTGTATCACGGCAAGATGTATCTTGATACTTCTGCATTAAGAAACACTACTGTTTCGATAACTTATTGGAGTACTAGCTGTAGCCCGCGACATAGTGCGCGTGGGCTTCGTTATCGTGGGAATTTCGAGATTTTTTCCCTATATTCCCGCGGAAATTGCCCGGGAATCCCCCTTTTCCTGTTATACAAAGTTTTTCATGACAATAGCTAATACAAAAATTGCATTATCTCGTTATCGTGGGAATTTCGGAAATTGCTCCCGCAATTCCCTCGGAAATTGCCCGGGAATCCCCCTTTTTCTTTTATACAATATTTAAAAAAAAAGCATTATCCAAATTGGTGCAAAATTGCTATTCTATATTTTCAGGAAAATTGAAATTTTAATAAACCGATTTTGATAAAATAATCTTAATCTTAGATGTTCTTCCGAGTTAAAACAAAACAACTGGCGAAAGTTTAAAGCAAATCGGTTCAGTACTTTCGGTGATTAGCATGATCATACATACAGACAGACAGAAAAAAAATTAAATAAAAAAAAAATTTGCTTTCATTATTCTTTTTAAATGTCGCTATATCCATTTCAATCAAAATTACTAAATATACATACAAAATATTTTTACTTTTTTATTATATATATAGATAGATGATGCGTGCTAATAAGTGCGTAATAATGTCTTACAAATAAGCCGTAGATCGGTCGAAGTTGAGGAGAAGAAGCAAAAAAGTGTATTGTAAGTTTTACTAAAGCCACTTATAACAACCATGAAAAGAGAGAGAGAGAGAGAGAGAGTGGTCAATTCCTAACCTAGACACCACAAAGCCATGGTTCAAAACTGTGTGATGAAACTCGTAAGGTATAAGATTCAAATTTGCTAATAGCATCTCATTGAACAATAGACAATTTCCTATTCAAATTCGCCAAAACTAAATTGAGGGATAAAAAGAATAAGCCAAGTCTCTCGGCGAAATTGGCGAATTGTCTTTTTCCAAGATTCCGTATTGGGGCAATCTGCAAATGAAAGACAACGTTAACCGATTGAATAAAAAAGTATTTTTTTGTCTTTTGTTTCTTTTTTAAGAACATTTAAAATGCCAAGCGTTCCATTTTTAAAGGTCATTTGAAAATGAATAGAATCTTATAATTACTTGGGTAATGAACGCTGTCATAAACTATATACCTATGAATACGCTGGCTTGGCTAGCGAATGATAACATCCAAGAATGCTGAAAATCTAATTGAAAAAAACAAGTAGAAATGCAAAGCTTAGGCTTGAAAACCTTTAAATCAGTATGTAACAACAAAAACACTAAGAGAAGAAATAAACTTGTTAGGCTGCAAACAAATCAGTTTCTAACAAAAAAAAAACATATATCGACGTGAACGTCGACTCACGACACTTAGATTTATTTTGAAACCACCAATCTGATGATCTGGACATATTTGGCGATAGCCTGAGTGGAAAGTGTTATAAGGAAAAGTGCTGAATCTTATTAAAAGTAGGTTAACCACGGCAAACATTGTTATAACTAGTGTTTTATTTATATAAAGGACTAATTTGTAAGTGTTATACTTGAATGCTGTATGTGAATACTGTTGGTGCACCTAAATAAATAAAGTAAAAATAAAAAAAAAATCACGTCACAAATAATGTTACTTTGTTAACTATTTTACAAAAAAAAAATTAATTTCAGCGACCACTTTTTATCCTTTTTAGACATATACGGGATGAACAATATCTATTATTCTAAGGAGTTAGTAGTTTAAGCTTGTTTTTTTATGGTCAGAAAAATATAAATTAGATCAAAATGTAATCATTACCTACTTTCTCAACAATCTTCTCATTAAAAACTGCCGAAATATTTCTCCGAGAGAAGCCGAATTCTACAGCGAATTTTTCCCTCCAAAATTGAAATTGTTTGACTTTGAACGATACCCCATTATCACATAAAATGCTGACATTCGGAAGTTTGCAAAAATATTATGCGAACTGTACTTTTATGTTCCAAACAAATTGAACTCTACGTGTTTGCAATAGAGATATTTTTTCACATTCGCAAACTTTGTTTCGATGTATTATCTCGACGAAATTGCTCTTTCTAATCCTAACGAGATTTTCGTGCGATTATCCACTTTATGTTAAGACGGTATAAGACTAAATCTCGTTTGTGAATTCATAAATAAAAGATGGTGTGCATTGACATAAGCCATGGGAAATTCGGAGTTTGTTTCGGTCGAGTGAATAATCCTTATTCGACATCGAAAATCGGAAATCGCGGATTATATTTCGTTGATTTGTTCAAATTATTGCCATACCCGTTGACCCGATCAAAGCGTATTGGAATGATTTACTTCTAACCCTTAAGGGTGGTTTGCACCGAAGTACCAGTTATCGAAACAGTTAAAGTCAAATGTAACAGTAACATTACTGCTAACTATAATCGTTGAAGCGACATAGGTTGCACCGTCGTATTTCTAGCATAGTTAGTTACCAGGATTACAAGTATAATGACATCCATGGAGGTTATTAGACCCGTCTGACAGATAAGTTGACAATAACAATAGCGCTATGACCGGTTAGCGTTTGAGCGGTTACGGTTAGCGTTAAAGTTATGACGTATTTTGACAATTGACAAAATTGTGCAACCCATTTTTCACCTAACCGGTACTTTGACTACACAGTTATTGTTATAGTAAGTTGGTGCAACCCAGCCTTAGTTATGAAACATGATATTATATTTACAATAAAAATATAAAAAATAAGTCAGCTAACATAACAAGTAGCTATTAAAAAAAAATACAGAGATCAAGAACTATAAAAAAAGAGTATAGTTAAAATCTGTCATCCAAAACATTCATCAAGCTTTAGAAAATAAATATAAGGCCACTATTGGAGTTTGCCTGTGTTATTTGCGACCCATACTTCAAAAAGATAAACTACTCCTTGAAAATGTACAAAGAAGAGCGACAAAATTAGTTGTGTGTACGGAACCTGCCATCTGAACAGAGATTAAAGAAACTCAATTTAACTGAGTGTCATAGACAGAGAGGCAACATGATTGAGACTTTTAAAATACTAAGAGGGCATTATAATGCACCAGAACTGCGAAAAATTCCGGTTGCATTTTCAGCTTAAGCTTCAGGGCCCAGGGTACGCTTTTAATCAAAGTCCTGATTTGGCGGAACTGGTTATTACAGTAGAGCGACTGCCGTCTGACCTCCCTTTTTATACAGGGAAACCAGACCCACAGGAACATGATCCGGGTGTGTTAGTGACCAACACTGTCAGATTTTTCAGACTGCTTAAAGGCATCTGACAACCTAACGACTACCATCTGTGAACGCAGCCGGGACCCTCCACCTCCCATGGCTCTACCAACCTCTCGGTCATACGAGCCGAATCTCGGGAGAGTGCGCTGTACTAGCATTTCGCATCTCTTTCCAGTCGCACCTACTTGATCTCCCTACAGTTCTCTCTATCTTGCAATCATTGCATTTTAATAACTCTCCCCCATCTTTAGGGGGCTTACGTTTACACGTACGCCTCGCTTGTCTTCTCGGCCTTGCAGGGGCCAGCTTCTGTCTTCTAGGTCTTTGAGTTTGTCTCAGTTTCAGTTTTTCTCTTCGTGTTCTTTGTCTTCTTGTAGCAGTATTCTTGATGTGCTCCTACTTTTCAAGTACGCAGCCGGGACCAACGGCTTAAAGTGACTTCAGAAGCACGGAGGAGCTCAAGATAAATCATGCCATTAATAGCAAAGCGACCAATCCAAACATTACCGCCAAACTCGTCGTCGCGATCTATCGCTACGAACACGCGCGCCGCGCTTAACTATCGAGCTCCTCATATACCAGATGGCAACCTACCAATGGCTTAATGTGCTACGCTGGACCGACTGTCTCCTTGTAGCTTTAAAATTCAACACCCAAGAGGCCATACACCGTGGCCCAGAATAGATCTGTCTGGAATATACTAACTGCCAATTTGGATCATGGAGTTCAGCTATAAAAAACACATGAAAGAGGTATCTATAGATCTTACTTACTATATCAAATGTACAGTGGGCTGCAGAGAAATCTGACCCCCTTTCAATAGAAATATATTTGTGGCATGGGGGTCAGATTTCCCTGCAGCCCACTGTACTAAACTTTCCAGAAACATCTTCAGTCAATTCCATATATTTCCACCGGGAACTGTTTACGTTTATGAGAAAAACTCAGTAACGCAACACAAGATACACTTAAGCGGATATTTTATTTCCTACAAGTGAGGAGTGTACAGTGAGCCTCATAGGAACGTATACCATCTTAGGTGTAAGTGTTTGGGTATGATGGTATACTTGTTAAGCGTCCTACTGTACGACGACACAAAATATTTGTTGAGGCCGAAACGAAAATTGAATAGCTATTTTTATAAAAGACATTGATAGTTTGTTCCTGGATTTTCTATACTACTATAGTTTAGGCGATTTTCTTGCGATCCAAGATTCGTGGTTTCGAATACCATCCTTTGTTCAAGATAATTATCCCACGGGAAGCTTGGTCTGTACAATTGTTTTCAGTCCAAAGAGTCACTGTATCCTTGAGTTACCTAATTGTCTGCTAGAAAAGTGATTAAAAGCTTCAATAGGCACTTTAAGTCATTGATCCTCGCTTCCATCTGGTGGTCAAAAAACCACTTTAGGCACGTGGCTTGGGATATTTTGCAACAGTACTAAGTAATTTCACGGCTTTCAAAGCGGATCAAACACCAATACAAGTATTGCTCTCTGGTAGCAAGGCAACAAGGTACCAAGGCAGAAGGGGTAAACATAGGCTATTTCTGGTGCGATATAACCGAGTACAAATAAAAATCCTGTAACAATTATTACTTAGTAGACGATGGTGCAGACGGAAAAAATCTAGAAAATATTTAAGTTTCCTAGGAGAAGTAAAAAATTTATTACACAATTTTCCTTACACCTTTCCTCGATGTCTGTGCAATTTAATTATATGAACCGAGTCGCCGCTTGTGGGCGCAATCTCTTCACAGAGGATATACGAATATGATTGATATGGTATTCGGATCAGAATTCGATAGCTTAGCGGGTCATGCGTGTTCTTAAAGAAAGCGCATATCAAGCACTAGTATGAGTACTGCTTGGATTGGTCGCCACTAGATGATATTTTTATCTCATTGGGCTTGTAGAATCCAGACACAATAAAAAAAACTATTGTTTTTTAACAATTGTGTTCCGATAAGTCGTTTGTCCTGGCTGTTTTCACTAGATCAATGGCATTAGGCTGTGTCAAATGCTTTTAGGTAGCCTGAAAAATATGACAGAACTAGCCACTAAGACATCGCATTTGCACCAAATTGATTTTTTTTTTTTAATTTTCGTTATTTTCAGAAACAGAAGTAAAGCAAAGGACGTCAAATGGTTAGTACTTGAATCATTCAAACCTAAAGTTTAAGAGATAGCATAACCGATAGGTTTGAAATTTCTTCACTGCATAATTTTACCGGTACAATATAGTTTGTTTTGCTTGTCAAAAGCCTCATCTAATGAATCGCAGTAGACTTTACCATGAACACTGCCGTATCCAAGGCATACACATTTTCGTACATCCCAAACCCACCTCGGAATTGCAATAGGAATAAAAAGTTGTCGTTTTTTTATAACATTGCCGCTTGTTGGTTCAATTTTGAAATTCAATTTAGATTTACAGCGAGCTTTAACTGTTTTCTTGATATCTTTCACTACAATAAGGTGTAATGAAGCGTAGAATTTTTATATTCCTTCAATTCGAACGTCTTTTCTTTTGATTTCTTTACGAACGTAAAGTCTAAAATAAGTTTCGGGGGAAAAAGTAAATTGGACTTGTTTATTGTTAAATGTTTTCCAGTTTGCGCTTGAAGGAATTAGAATCAATCAGTTAATTGAATCACAGGGGCATATAGCGTAAAGAACCAATAGTCGATGGGCAGAAGGTTCTAGAATGGCAAACACGCATCGGCAAGCGAAACGTCGAATACTCACCGACCAGATTCAGGCCGCAGTATTATAATACCTGCTTCTATAATGATGACATACTTGCATTGTTTAAGAATTTGGTTGGGTTTCATACATAGTGTGAGGAGAGCCTATACTAAGCCTTGGCCTATCGGCGGTCTGTCTGTCATAAGGATGTATCTCATGAATCATCATCAATACATATAATAAGACACTAAAATGCGAGTGTCTGTACATTTAATATTTTTCAAAAAAACTGATTGAGTGCGATTAAAAAGGAGTAACAGAAACCAAAAAAACAGTTTTTGGAATTTTTGTCTGTCTGTATGTATGTATGTATGTATGTCTGTCTGGTACGTTATAACTTCGAAAATACTCAACGGATTTAAACGCGGTTTTCACAGTTGGATTACATATGATTAGGAGCGTTGTCAAAACTTTGTTTCGTCAAAATCGGTTAAGGGAAAAAGAAGTTATGGTCGATTGAAAATTTACTTCAAACACTGCTTCTAAACTTTTAATGCGTTAACTTACGTTTAATTTAATTTAGATAAGGCTAGGATTTCTACTTTTTATTATCCATATCAATAAAGACGAAAACACGCACTGCACCTATTAATTTTAATAAAATAACACATTGAATTTGATTGTAAATTTAGTAACATAAAATCTCAATAGATGGCGCGAATTTGCGTACCTATAGACAAATCCCATTTGAAATTTCGCCAATCTCTAGCAACGTATGTTGGCCTATCGGTAGAGGTCGTAGATCATATTTTTAAGTCGAGGGTTCGAATCCTGCTATAGATGACTTTTTTTTTACTTACTTTTTTTTACTTACTTTCTTTTACTTGCTTTTTTTATTTACTTTTTTTTTCGTTTTGTATTAATTTTTAAGAATTTTTTAATACTTTAGTAAAGAAATGTTTCAAGAAAGTACCTGGATCGAATCCTGTCACAAACAATAATTTTATGATTTCGTGTTTTATTTGTTTTCTAGAATTATTTTCTTACTTTTTTTTATAATTTTGAAAAGAAACAAATAAATTCATTTGCAAATTTATTTCAGGATAAACGATATCGCAACGCCTTACAAATCATATCTAATAGTTTGTCATTGACGACATTGAAAAAGAAGATTAATCAAATGGTTGACTGGTAGAGAACGCTCTTAGCGTTAAGTCCGTTAATATATAAGTACTAGCTGTTCCCCGCGGCTCCGCCCCGCGTGGGAATCGGTTATATCGCGCCCAAAAGTTTATGTTTGACCTCAGGTCGTTAACTACATCCCTACCAAATTTCATCACAATCGGTCCAGCAGTTTAGCCGTGAAGAGGTTACAGACAGACAGACTTTCGCATTTATAGTATTAGTATGGATATGGATTTTGTACTTATCTATCTATCTTTACATATAATCGGACAGTAAAAATTGAATGTCTGTACATTAAATATTTTTCTAAAACACTGATACGGGGCGATTAAAGAAAGACGTGTAACAGAAACCAAAAAAAACAATTTTTGGAATTTTTGTCTGTCTGTCTTTCTGTATGTCTGGTACGTTATAACTTCAAAACTACTCAACAGATTCGAACGCGGTTTTCACAGGTGGATTACATATACGTTCAACAGTTTTGTCAAAACTTTGTTTCGTCAAAATCGGTTAAGGGAAAAAGAAGTTATGGTCAATTGAAGTTTACTTCTAGCACTGTTTCAAAACTTTTACAGAGTTGAATCCGGTTTACATAAACGTATTTAATATAGATAAAGCTACAATTTCTACTTTGTTTTATCGATATCAATGAAGACAAAAACACACTGCAGTCTCTATTAAATTTTAAAAAATTAACACATTGAATGTGTGTGGGCGTATAATTTAGTTACATAAAATATCAATAGATGGCGCTGAAGTTAATTTAATTATTTTTTTCTCATATGGTATTATAGCAGATTGAAATTTTTCCAGCAATTAATCTAATTATTTCAAAAAAATTTTGGTTGTTTATTTAGTTCTATTGGTTGGTTTGTTTATCGGTCGTTTGTTGTATTGTATTGTAAGCTATTTGAATTGATTAGTTGGTTGGTTTGGCTTTGGTTTAAAAAATAATCAAACCAGCAAGTCAGTTCAGTTGTTGTTCGACGGAACATACGGTCGTGTCGTAAGGTCTAATTTAACTAACATAACACTATTTATTGAGTTAGGTTCTAATGACCCTGTAATAGGCTGCGTCTACTCTTTTAGAGAAAAAGATGTGATAGTATGAATGTTAATATTTTTAGTTTGATATCGTAGCAATGGCTAATGGCTTTATAAAATTGGCACGGGAATAGGATACCACTTATAGATTTAACTATAGGTCTGGATAGTTGTAGTTTCCACAGGTTAAGCGAAAAGCGAACTACACGCGGGCGGAGCCGCGGGCAACAGCTAGTATCTAATAATCATCATCATCATACATTTTAGAGCTAGGCTCTTGTCATTGGAGTTCCTTTCATTTTTGTCTATCCTTTGCCAGTTCCTTAATTTCTTGATACGACGTCTGTTTTCTCTTTCATTTGTTTCATATAACTAGCCTTGGTCTATCTGGACCCCTTTTCCTTCTATCTTTCCATCAATGATGTTCTTCATCAAATCATTGTGCCGTATTAAGTGTCCCAACATGTTTCCTCGTCTGTTCTCAATTACTTTTAAAATGCTCTATTAAAAACCTCATCATTTGTTATGTGTTCAGTCCAACTAATTCTTTCCAGTCTACGCCAACACCACATTTCGAGTGCTTCTATCTTGTTTATTTCTTTTTTGATCAGAGTCCAAGTTTCGTACAATGCTCCTGATATACATATCTAATAATAGAGACAAATATTCACAAGTTACGTGTGTGAACAGCACAAAGATAAGTTAATTTTAGAGAAAACCCTACCGTGTGTGATCTCATGTAATTGGCCTTGACAAGCTCTCAAATCATTGATCAAATAAACCTCACAGTTTGCAATCGGTAGTAGTTATAATCTATATATATAAAAGAAAGTCGTGTTAGTTACTCCACTTATAACTCAAGAACGGCTCAACTGATTTGGCTGAAAATTGGTAAGGAGGTAGCTTATAACCAGGAGAAGGACATAGGGTACCTTTCATCCCGGGAATTCCATGCGGGCGAAGCCGCGGGCAAAAGCTAGTTATTAATATGATTTCACATTACATTGAATAAACCTTCTAAATTTCAACCATTTAAGTAACACGCGTAGAAATGACTGTCATATCCGGACAGATGGACGGACGGATATATATGACGAATCTGTAAGGCTTCCGTTTTTGTCAATTGGCTACGGAACCCTAAAAGTGAATCCACAACTAGCTTCATCAGTATTGGATACATAATATTATTAAATAACATTATACAACTGCCTCCACAGTCCAGTGGTTAAGGCGTTTGCCTGTAGACCCGGAGGTCATGGGTTCGATTCCCACGGGAAGCATACTTTGTTTAGTTGTTTCCAGTTTGGTTAGGACATTGCAGGCTTGAATCACCTGATTGTTGGTCCCGGCTACCATCTGGTAGTCGTTAAAGGAACCACGTCAGAGGCCGAGAGGCGGTTCCGAAGAACTCAGGGTGTGCATGGTCGATTGACCGTGACGCCTACTCGAAATGATGATGATGATAACATTATTGATATAATTTCTTGTTGATAGTAAGTAAGTGTGTGTGATTGATAGTAAGTGATTTTGGCGAATTCAGAAACTGCCTAATAGTAATAAGTAAACTGGTGAATTAGTGAAAATGACTAGCAAGGAAACTGGCCGGTGGTACGCTAACTCATTTCAGCATGATATAACTATATTCGTGGTAAGTAGGTAATTTGATGACGTCAATGTTTTTCTTTAAGATATAAATAAATCTTTTAATACGAAAATACAGGAACAATTGTTACAAACTAAAATGTAAAATGACCTTTATTTACGATCCCAGTTTTGCTCCTGTTAACAACATAAAATACCCTCGTTAGGAAAATTGTTGTTGTTGCTTCCTTGTTTTTATTTTAATCCGGGAAAAAATGTGCATTGTGGAGACAGTGGGTTTTTAAAGTCAGTTTTATATGTCTATTTAACCTTTACTTTTTATCAAAGGTATTTGTCTCACGACGATTCGCGGGGTAAGTATATGGAGCGGCCATAAGATGTCTACACATTTAAGACATACATGTAAGACATTTCCGATAGCCAAAACGTCTTTTAGCCTCTCACATGGTATTTTGACGACCGAGAGGTACCCGGGTACCGCATGGCAACAGGTTCGCTATTGGGTCATTTTTGATAGTTTAGAGATTAATAACCAAAAGATTACAAGCGTCTTAACGTGACTTAATAAGCTTATAATTATCTTTTTTATCAGTCATTCGGAAGATTCAAGCCTGCCTTTGGATATTAAAGGCAGATTGACGAAAACGCTTGAAGTATTCTTCCCATGGGATTCAAATCCACGACATCGATATGATAAGGCAAATGCCATGAAGGCTTAAGTTAAGAATATGAAAAAAGTTGAAAAATATATACATGCGGGTACATGAGGCAGCTGAAAGATATTTTCATTAGCTTTCACGTAACTTGAAATTCACATACAGCCATTTAGAGTATCTGTGGGTCTAAAAACGCCATTTTAGCAATTCATCGAATCGAATTCATATTACGAATTCCTTAGCAATTCTTTAGTAATTTCCTATTTCTTTCAATTTTTTTGAAGAGGAATTTCAAAGTTTAGTTGGTTGGAATCGATTCGATGAATTGCTCAAAGTGGCGTTTTTAGACCCCCTGTTATTATCTCAAACACCATAGATTAAAAAAAAAATGCCTCTCTTCAAACCGCGCGCGATTCGAAATTCTTTGTCAAACACTGAAAACATGAACACAGTCAAGTATTTATGCCTCAACCAACTGACATTTGTTGCGAACCATGTCAGAGCCTAAAATAAACACGCAAATTTCTTACAAACTCCCCAATCTTCGGATGTTTTCGTAACTGATCAAGCAAAAACACCATAACATGAATGTACAACGGTACAGAGCAAAATTACAGGCAAGAGGCACAGATCAGAATAAATCAACTAAGAAGGAAGTAACTATTTTGCGGTTTTGCATATTTTTTAAATTAAACAAAAAAGTACTTCTTTCTACGATCGAAGTTCTTCGGAACCGTCTCTAAGCCTCGGATGTGGTTCCTTTAACGACTACCAGATGGCAGCCGGTACCACAACGGCCTTTTTCCCTCTGTACGCAACAAGCCCGCTAGTCCACAGCACGCGTATTTATTTATACCTCACAATTGTGTAAATATATAGCCACTTACGCCCGAATACTCAAACGCTACTCAATTTTGAGAACTGCTCAAGTATCATGCTGTCGCGCTGTACGTCACCGATATGACAGTGACAGCATTATACTTGAACAGCTCTCAAAATTGAGTAGCGTTTGAGTATTCGGGCAATAAACACTAATGTATGAACCTTGTTCTCTGTTCCATTACCTACTAGTCACACCATCGCACAGAACTATTCCATAGTATTTGCGGAGGTTGTTTGTCTTCCTGTCTGTCGCCAATGCTACTGAGTCAACTTCGTTAAGGAACACGCGTTTAATATTTTCTTTTGAATTGTATCGATTTTTTGTATTTTGTTGTGCGATGGCTAAAGGGCTGCTTGGCAGAGAATCCTTTTATGCAAAGCTGGCCCACGCTTGACTGTATTTATACTTATGAAAATTGTATGTGTATTTTGTTAATAGATATATAAACAGGATATTGGCTACTGATGACTTAGACCACGAATCGGGAGCAAAATTAATTAAACTAATTTCTAAACTTTTTTTTATTATTACAAAACATCTGATAGCATGTTGCATGCAATTAGTCAACGAGACGTTTTAGTGTTAGTTACATTTCGATTCTAATACAAATTTAACCCTCTTTCAGGCTCTTTCTAAAAAACTTCTACCGATTTTGATAAACTTGCCGTTGCCAGTTAGACTATACGTATTCCTAAAAGTAAAAAATAAATTAAAACTTTTTTTTGTAAGCAAACTATTTATTATTTAAATTAAAGGTTTTAGCGAAAAACTCAAAACTGAGAACTTAACCCTCCTCTCCCCACTCCGACGCCCCTCCTAGAGGCGGGGATTTTTAGTATGCTTATTCTCTAAGCATCATGAACAAATTTCTCAAGAAATTACTTAGGTCCCAGCTCACGCACTCTATAACTGCTTTTTTCAGTGGACATTAGTAGTAAGTTAATTTTTTTAAGAATTTTATTCTATCCTTTGTGCTAGTTGCTTTGGGCCAAGGGCCAATAAGCCCGGAAGATTTGTGGCCACAGAATGTGACCTATTTATATAAATGATTAACCTATTATGTAAATAGCTAAGCGCTGACGATAGCCACAAGCTACACCGCTAATCAGTGATATTACTATGTTACTATAATTGTTATATAATGCCATGTTAGCTTTGAACCTGACTACGAAGACTTTGAACTTATATATTTCTATTAAACACATTTAAATATTTATTTACTAGCTAATGCCCGCCTCTCCGCACTCCGGGACTCAATTATATCACCCCCAAAAAAGCCTATGTTTGACCTCTGGGGGTCTAAAAACGCCACTTTGAGCAATTCATCGAATCGATTCATATTACGAATTCCTTAGCAATTCTGTAGCGATTTCTCTATTTTTTGTAAAATGGCCAACTTTGCAATTCCTCTTCAAAAAAATTAAGAGAAATAGGAATTGCTAAAGAATTGGTAATATGAATTCGATTCGATGAATTGCTCAAAGTGGCGTTTTTAGACCCGCTGGTCCTTAACTATATCCATATCAAATTTCATCAAAACTGGTCCAGCCTTAAAAACGTAGCAGGCAGACAAACAAATAAAATTTCCCATTTATAATATTACTAGCAACCCGCCCCGGCTTCACATGGGTATAGAAAATGTCATCTTGAATCACTCTATCTCTTAAAAAAACCGCATCAAAATCTGTTGCATAGTTTTAAAGATATAAGCATACAAAGGGATATAGGGATAGAGAAAACCACTTTTTTTATACTATGTAGTGACAGTGACTATGGATATGGAAGTATGGATTAAAACCTTATTGTTCTATAAGTACAATAACGCTAAGAGATTCTCTACCAGTCAATTGGGAAAAACAGAAAATCTGTGCGGAGCAACAGTTTCCTCCGGTTAACGACCTCTGTCGTAGGGTAACGGTTACACAGAGGGTGACTGCTACACAGGGGGTCCCGGGTTCGATCCCCGGTCAGTTAAAAACGTAAAATTATATTTTTCTGATTGGCCTAGGTCTTGGATTTTTATCTCTGTGTAGTAGTAGTATCCCATAACATAAGTCTCGAACTTGTTTTGCGATTTACTCAATAATACAATACTTAATATACGTTTCTAGTCAGAAAAAGATAATGCTTGCTTGAATCTTTTGATAAATAGTACATTACTGTCGAGGCCAGAAATGAAGCTATTTATGGCCGAGTTATATTGCAAGGCCGAAGTGCAACTTGCAACGAAGACGTAAATTGCAATTTCAGCCGAGGCTTGTATAGTACTTTACTTTCTCTGAAATCCTCTATGGATGAAACAACATCGAATCAAATTTTAAAATGGCGTCAACAACAAGCCATCTTTCGCTGTATTCTTTTTTTGAAACTTTTTGTAATGTTCATACATATTTTTAAACGATAAAAGAATTAATGATTAGTACCAACCTAACAAAAGTGTCCAGCAATTTCCATTAACCACCGCTAGAATAGGTTTTTTTTGGAAGGCTGGCCAGAGTGAAACTAAAAAATCTAATGTATGAAAACGTGTGCATTAAAAAACCTCCATTAGCGGCCAGCAATGAATTTTTTTTTTTACTTTGTTCTTAGGCCAGCAATGAGTCTATTGACGTATTGTTTTTTTTTTAAATAATGAGCCTACCCTCACTAACCTATTTCCGAGCAAGAGGAAGTAAAATATATTTATTGAACCATTTTCTTTACAAATTATGGTGGTTGGCTGAGTGATACCATCACGGTATCACTCAGCCAACCACCATCGAACTAGAAGTAAACCTGTGTTTCGAATGGTGGGGAGTAAAAAATTGAAAATGTGAGTAGTACGGTAGTACTTAATTAAGGGTTGTACACATTAATTCCCAAACTAGTCTAGACTGTGCTTTGAGAATCAAAATAGAAGAGTATGCTATAGCACGGTAATACTATCTAACAGTATTGTAACTTCATACAAACGTACGAAACGCGAGCTATACCTACGCTTCCGGATCTCGGCATGCGCTCGGCATGCAACAGTCGCGAATGTGCCGCAGTGATTAACATTACCAATAAATACAAGTACCTATTTAATATGATAATTAGATTATTTTGTGCTGTTTTTGGTTGCATTAATTCCTCAATAACGCACTCAGCATAACCTTTTTTAGATTACCTGGAAACTCCGAAAGGTAAGGCTATAAAGTGATTTTACTTACTAGTAGGTAGGTATGTACGTAATTTGTGTCTTATTTATTGATTTCCTCTTTCCCTCCAACAAAAATTCCTAGATTAAGGTAGGTACGCATTGTGTTATAATAACAAATTTAAGACCGATTTGTTATTAAGTTTAAAATATAACAAAAATGGTTATTTAATTAAATTTATCAATCAAAAAACATTTTTAACGAATATTTCCTATTCTATTCACAAATTATTTTATTTGTTTAAGTACAAAAAAGAATATTTACAATCACAAAACTAGATAGAAACTCAAAGAAGGCAGATGTACCTTATTAAAATGCTGTAGGTGGGCAGCCCTATCGCATGTTTATGTACCGCGCGGCTGTAGGCATTTATTTCAAGAACACGGCCGAGTTAGAATACTGTTAGATAGTATTACCGTGGCTATAGATACTTGAGTTTTTAAATTGTAAGAAATATTTGTCTACAAGAGATAAGACCATTTAAAAAAACCGGCCAAGTGCGAGTCGGACTCGCGCACCGAGGGTTCCGTACAAACCTGCAAGGTTTACAAAGTTCGTTCACCGTCTTTAGGTTTTAATTCCCTTGCGTGTAGTTGCGAGTTTCAAAATATGCGGTATCAATGGTTGTACTTTTGCGTTTTCCTTTTTCGCGTTGACTTGTAATTTTTTTTTTTCACGGGTTAAAGGCAATTAGATCTAAGTATTTGATATGAATTTCAACTTGATAGCTCTACGCGTTCATGAGGAAAAAAGTAATAAGTTTATATTTATTAAAAAATATATATTTTGTAATGTAACTAAAAATTTAAGGTTTTCGGAATTTTTCCTTTATGTGTGCTATAAAACGTTGCTTCATGCCAAATTTCAAGATTCTAGGTCGACTGGAAGTACCCTTTAGGTTTTGATTCCCTTGCGAGTACTTGCGAGTTTCAAAATATGCAGCTTAAATTGCTGTTTCTTTTGATTGCGTTGACATAGAAGTTTGATTTTGCTACAGCTTAAAGGTATTATAGACCTGAGTATTTGGTATGAATTTCAATTTAATACCTCTACGCGTTTATGAGGAAATGGGTAGTAAGTTTAAAATTGTTAAAAAAAAAAATATTATGTGATGTAACTAAAAATTTATGGTTTTCGTAATTTTTCCTTTATCTATGCTATAAGACGTTGCTTCGTACCAAATTTCAAGATTCTGAGTTCACGGGAAGCACCCTGTAGGTTTTGATTCCCTTGCAAGTGTCGAAAATTTGCGGCATAAACGGCTGTATCTTTTGATTGCGTTGGCTTAGAAGTTTGATTTTTTCACAGCTTCAAGGGACAGTAGACCTGAGTAATTGATATAAATTTCAGCTTCATACCTCCACGCGTTCCTGAGAAAAAGGATCTTGACAGACGGACGGACGGACGGACGGACAGACGGACAACAAAGTGATCCTATAAGGGTTCCGTTTTTTCCTTTTGAGGTACGGAACCCTAAAAAGGATAAAATGAATGATAGTCAACAGATACTATTTTAAGTATTGGTATAAGATCAAATATAGTTAGTTTTTGCAAGCATTCTGCAAAGTGCAAAAATATTTTCTTGTGAAAATTGAAGCTTGAGCGACAAGAATTTGCAATTAGCTTTAAAAGCATCCGAGCAGAGTTTTGTAAAAAAAAAAGTGTTGTATTTAAATCTGTTTATTAGCTGTTTCTCAGTGTTTCACTTATATATGGTCTCATCTTCTTCTCTTCTTCGTCCGAGCGTGTTTCCCGGTTGCATCTTCAGCTTACGCTTCAGAGTCCCGGGTACGCTATTAATCATGGTCCTGAAGTAGCGGAACTGGTATACAGTGGAGCGGGAGCGACTGCCGTCTGACCTCTGTAACCCTTTTTACAAGGAAAACAGACCCAGTTAACCAGATCACAGGTTCCGCCAAATCAGGACCATGATTAATAGCGTACCCTGGGCTCTGAAGCGTAAGCTGAAGATATAACCGGGAAACACGCTCGGACGAAGAAGAGTGATTCAAGGGGAAGGTTTTTATGTGTAGTAAAATAATAATTGGCTGAAGTTTACACATTCAGCAGTGTCAATAAGCATGTTAACCTGTGATTGGTGGTCTAGCAAATAGATTATAGTTCACGTTTGTTAATATCGGCGCCAATCATGCAAATGAAATGTTACATCACTATATCAAACGAGCTGATAATAATATTTCAAGGAGCTATACAGCTTGTTCATTCGTTTCGTTAAGTTGTCATTCATGGTCAGGCAACCATGCACAACCTGTTTTCAAAGTTTTTCGGTGCCGCCTTTCGGATTTTGACGTGGTTCCTCTAACGACTACCAGTAGGCATTCGGGATCAACGGTTTAACGTGCCTTCCGCAGCACGAACTTGGCTTTATTTGATTATATTACATGCTTGGTGTTTATCCCTACGAGATCGAATCAGAAATAAGGAGATCCGTAGGAGAACAAAGGTTTCTGTCATAGGCCAGCGGATTAGCTCTTTGAAGTGGCAGTGGGCAGGGCACATAGCGCGACGAACCGATGGCCGATGGGGCAGAAAGGTTCTCGAATGGCGACCACGTACCGGTAAGCGCAGCATCGGACACCCACCGACCAGATGGTCAGGTGACCTAAGAAAGGTCGCAGGCAGGCGCTGGATGCAGGCCGCTTCAAACCGGTCATTTTGGAAATTCTTGGGGGAGGCCTATGTCCAGCTGTGGACAGCTTGCGGCTGAAATGTTGATGATGATGATGATGACATGACAAAGCTTGTACTGACCTGGAAGAAAGAAAGAATCTTGGCTTTGGAACATGCGAGAGTGAAAGAAAAAGGACTATAACAAACTAATCTCTAACCTTCACTAGTCGAAGAGGCAACTTAGAAGAAGAGGAAAGCCTTTTCTACCGGAATGAAGATATCTACCGGTGAACCTAATTGAATCAGATATGGGTAAGATAGAACTATATCTATGGACTTAGAGGGGCATGCGTGTTCTAAACGTTATCGCCAGATGGCAGTTTTAGGCTGTGTTAGATGCCTTAAGGCAGACTGAAAACTCTGGTTACAAAAATGGAAACAATTTAGTCTACGAAAGTGGAAAAATAATTCTCCTGTCACAACTAGTTACCAAAAAGCGAAACAAAAATCATCTCTTGTAGTTAGGTTAGTTGCTTAGGTAAATTTAGTTACCAAAGTGGACGAAGGGAAATCTGATAGTGTTGGCCAGTAACACAATTGAATCATGTTCTTGTTAATCGGTTTTTCTTTTAAAAAGGGTTACGGAATCAGATGACAGTTGCTGAAATCTGTCTGTGTGTTACGCGTTATACTTAGTGCCAAATTTCGTAAAAATCGGTTTAGCTGTCTAGCCGCGAAAGAGTAACGGACAGACAGAGACACTTTCGTATTAATAATATAAGTAAGGATATGCCACGTTGCCGAAATACATCCTTAGTTAAATTTAAACATAAATCGTCTACTTCAAGGCCATTTCATCTATCAACACTGAAATATTTATTGTTGCCAATGGAGACCGAACAGCGAAAAGTTAAATTGAATATAAATCCATTCCAGAGACATCTACCAACTTAAGATGATACTATGCCAGGGGATTTTAGATCCTAAAGTAAAGCTTTAAGGGTTAGAGGATGTGTATGCGGTGTTGTTATTAGTTAACAGTAAAACACATCAATATGGGAAAGGTCGTTTTGTGTTTAAATAAATAAAGTTAAAATTTGTGATTCTATTTTTGTATTTGAATAAATTAGATCTTTGTTCGAATTCAAAGTTCACACCTTGGCTTAAGTCTTATACTATGGCACAGTCGTTTTTGGTAACTCATCAGCAAATATGTCGGCATTCTAAGCCTTATTGTTATGGAGCTTAAGGTTCAATTAGACAGGTTTTATTTTAGTTTCGCTCCATACAATTCTCAGACCATATAATTTGACGTTAGATAGCGCTCAAAACTAACTAACCTAACTGAAGGTCAATTGGGTAACCTACACAATATAAATGAACGATGGTCGTCTAAAGCAATTATTTTACTTAAAAAATACTTAAGCAATTGGCCGTCTAAATGCTAAGTGAATTTTCTGCTAGTTAACCGTTGGGAGAAACCAAAAAATAACTTATCAGTGGGCTTAGCTAAAGTCACAATCGCAAAACGTTAACGACGTATGAAAAGAACAAAATGTATGGGATTGACATAAGATTGACCACGCGATTCACCGCAGTTTATGTCAATCCCATACATTTTAGTTCTTGTCGACATACCTTAGCGTTTTGAAATTGTCACTTGGCTACGGGTGCAGATGTCATGTCACTAAATCGGAAAATAAGTCACAATGTCAATTTTCATTGTTGATCGCTAGCTATCTGTCACTATATAGGCTAAGATCTTAGAAACTACGCACCGAATTTTGATGCGATTTTTTTAATAGATAGTGTTTTAAGAGAAACGTTTTTATGTATATACGTGAAGTCAGGGCGGGTTTATTCAAAATAATAATAACATTACAAAAAAAAACCTAATGACTTCAAATCCCATACTTTTGGATCAGTAGGCAAACGCCCATAACGAGACTATAGAGGTTAGTTAGTTTAAATAAATAACTAACTCATTAGCATCTCAAAATTAAACAATCAATATTGGTGTTTACCTCATTCGACGATCATTAATAAAATAATGAGTAATTAACAGTTACATACGCATATGAATAAATTTTGGGAGGCAAATTGTTTTATAAGTAATTAAGTATAAAGGTGATTTGAAGTGTTAAAATAACAGGATTATTTGCGTATTATATCTACATACATCCGAATTTTTAAACGTATCACAACTTATCTGGTTTTTCACTATATCCGTGCCAAATTTCATCAAAATAACTTGAGCCGTCAAAGCATAACAAACAGACTAGCATTAATAATATTAAATAAATAAATACATAGGTACAAATCACACAGATTGAGTTAGCCCCAAAGTAAGTTAGAGACTTGTTATGGGATACTAACTCAACGATACTATATTTTATAACAAATACATATGATATATATATATAGATACAAATCCAAAACCCAGGCCAATCAGAAAAATATCACTTTTCATCTTGACCTGACCGGGGTTCGAACCCGGGACCTACTGTGTAACGGTCAGGCATGCCATTACACCACAAAGGTCGTTATTAGCTAGTATTATGTAGTATACAATACGTAGTATTTTTCTCCATTAAGTAAGAAGAGACTTATCGTTTGGTTTCTTAAATTTGAAGTATTTATGCGTCTAGAATGTGAGTAGTTCAACTTCATTCCCAGTTGGTTCGCCGCCAAAGCCTTAAGTAGGTATAGTAATTAAGAAATATTAGTTAAAATGTGGCGTCGAGTCGTCGGTGGTTTAATTTTATTTACGTATCGTTTCGATAACTATTATCTTATCTTTGTAAGGAATAGAGATTCTAAAATTTAAATTTAATAGAATGATGAAGTTCTGAGAAGCATACAATGAGTTATTACACAAATAGTCCTCGCCTCAAATCGTTTTTTTAACACACATAAAAAAAAAAAACATTCCGACGAATTGAGAACCTCCTCCTTTTTTTGAAGTCGGTTAAAAATTAATTGCCATATTTACTTACAAATAAGTAGATTTATCTGTATGTTGGGTAAATATCGTTTCACTTTTCACTAACTCAATTTTGAGTCATTGTGTTACTGATATATAATCTGGAGGCAACTACTATTAGATGCCAATTTTTTGGTTAATAATTTGTAGTTTTTCCGAAATTTCCACGGGAATAGGAAGAGTCTTGGTGGTCGGGCGGCCGTACTTTTATATTCACAACATAATAACTACTGCGAATGAAGTTAAAAACTACAGCTTTTAAACGCCCATTCCTATTAAAATGTAATGGGTGCGGAAACGGTTATTGCCCTATTGTGTGCATTCCATTCCATTCCGTATAAGCATTCGCGTTTCCAATAGCTTTGCAAATGATATTCAATGCCTTTGAAAAATATAACTACCGAGGATATACATATAAAAACGTGACTAATATTATAAACGCGAAAATTTGTATAGATGTTTTTTACTATTTCACGGGAAAACGGCTGAAATTTGGAACAGGGATTACATAGACCCTGGAACAATACATTTCCACGGGATCTGCCAAAGGAAACGGATAAAAAAAATGTTCTTTATTGCCAATCAATTTTTCTATACCCTACATAGGCATTTATCGATATAAATATTTTTACAGAGAAATAAATATGTATAGGCAAAATAATGCCTCAGCTTCTGTTACCCTGAACCAGGTGTGACTACAAAATAGAAGCCTTCAAGCGACAAAATAAATTACTTTTGATATAACACTCCTGCTGTTGCAAGCGTTCATAGGCTATGGTAACCGCTTTACATAACGTGAACAATAGGCCTGTTTGCCTACTCAATAGACAAACACATAGAATCTTCTTACTAGCCTGTCTACTATATGTTTTTATTGCCAAGCGAGCGAAGCGAGTGAAGGTCTCTAAATCTAGTTGCGTCATCATCAACTGCCTCTGTGGTTAAGGCGTTTGCCTGTAGACCCCGTAGTCGTGAGTTCGTTTCCCATAGGAAGGATACTTTGTTTAGTTGTTTCCATTTAAGTTAGAACATTGCAGGCTTGAATCACCTGATTGTTTGATAAGAAGATGGTTTTTATGATCCCGTGCTTCGGAAGGCACGTTAAGCCGTTGGTCCCGGCTGTTCCGACTGAATAGACTCCGATCAGACCACGGGAAAACTTACCATCACCTCCATAAATAGGGATTAAGGGAATCACCACAGTGCGATTGCGGAGCACCTGACCAGACCCTATCCCATGTGGTGAACGAATGCCCACTTCGCCGTTTTCCAGGTGGAATGAGGGAGCTTCACGATTTTACGCCTGCCGCTGTCAACTAGCTGAGGAATTTGAATATAGACATCTGATCCATGCAGGACGAATGCCATACGCAATGATGATAGTAGCTTGGACTAACGAAACAACAAAACAAAGTACCTATTTTTTCCGTGGGAATCGAACCCGCCAGCGACGTTCTTCTAAAGGTATCCTCAATTCTGTCGAAATGTGTTCTTGTAAAGAAATATGAGGACTCATCCATATTAAATACATAGCCTTCATTTAATATCTCTACTCTTCGTGACAACTTTTATCCGGAAAAGATTTACAGATCCTAAACACACTTACGCGTCCAGTACGTCGACTGAAGCTTAAATGATAAAGTTCCTAATCTGAAATAGATTACGAAGTTTTGCGGCTAAAAATGTAACATACAAGTTTGGCGTGGAGCCAAACTAAGTCCAAAAGTTTACACTGAACACACGCTCTTTTTTCCCGGAAATGGGATATGAACTTACAATCCCGTAGTTTGAGACAGTTAAAATACAAGTTTTGAGGGAATAGCCGCAGAGAATAACAAAATTGCAAGGCCATGCTATGATTTCCTAAATTAATGATCTAATTAGGTCATCAGAATTCTTCTAAACTGCCATTTGTTCTCTTGATTCGGAGAACTAAACCAGTAAAATATCTGGGCTATATAAATAAACAAGTTAAAAGTCATTTCATAATTTCTTGTTGGTATCACGGTCAATTGACCCACACCTTGGTGTCAGAGTTCTTCAAAACCGCCTCTTGGCATCTGACGTGGTTCCTTTAACGACTACCAGATAGCAGCCGGGACCAACGGCTTAACGTGCCTTCCGAAACACGGAATCATCTTTATTATAGACAATCAGGTGATTAAACTAAAAAAGTTTTCAACTAAACTGAATTACTCGGTATTTCCCTTCGAGACCGCATCAGAAATGAGAAGATCCATAGGAGAACAAAGGTTGCCGACATAGCCTAGCGGATTAGCTCTTTGAAGTCCCAGTGGGTAGGGCACATAGCGCGACGAACCGATGGCCGATGGGGCAGAAAGGTTCTCGAATGGTGACCACGCACCGGCAAGCGCACCGTCGGACATCCACCGACCAGATGGTCAGATGACCTAAAGAAGGTCGCAGGCAGGCGCTGGATGCAGGTCTTCAGACTTCCAACCGGTCGTTCTGGAAATCCTTGGGGGAGGCCTACGTCCGGCAGTGGACGACCTACGGCTGAAATGATGGTGATGATGATGACACTTTTCAAAAGTTATCTTTTTTGTTCGTCTTTGCTTTAATAAGCGTTGAATATACGCCAACACAAACCATCCTTGAGTATTAGTAGTAAGACTGACTGGCAGACAATGTTATAGCATTAAGTTTACCTATGTTACTCTTGCCTCAAAAAAGTTTTAAATAAATAAATTACCTCATACATCCTATGCCACTTTAAACGAAAATTAGTAAAGTAAAAAAATAATTTTTTCCCGTTCTATTGCTAAGGCCTGTCCAATTTACGCCAACACGAAACATCCTTCATTAACCTGCCTTACCTCAGATTTGTACAACACCATAAGTCCCACTAAATATCGGGATGTAGTACAGTGATCCGGAAAGCAATATGTGTCCGAGTGAAGAGGGTCGCGGCGGCTGATTTCATTACTGTCCTGTCTCTGGCGAAGGAAACGAACGGAAATTAGGATTTTCCAAGGTTGGTTTCATGTAACTTACAACTAGTTTTAAGACCGGACATATAAATATATCTTGTTCATCTTAGCGCTTTCTCAGCTGGCTGCTTCGAACAATCCAAAGTACGTATACTGCTAAAAATCAATTATGCCATAAAAACTATGCCAAATTCATTGTACCGAACCATTTTAGGAATAAATACATTATGCTAAGTAAAGGGAGCCCTCGGAGAATTCATCGGCTCGCGTAAAAAGAGCCGCTTCTCGGCCTCCTCCAACGATTTTGGGACTTTGTATGGCGTTTTCAAAACCTCAAAAAACACATTCTCTTATTGAACTTTAAAAAATTCCGCCGATTTTTTTCGTAGTCCTTAGACACCACATTTGTGCGAATCAGCCGCGTAAAAATAAAAAAAATTCCCAACACGGTTTTTATATCGAGGCCGTGTTGCTTGAAGTGATATTAGTTAGTATTTAAACAAATAAACAATCTTTTCCGCTTCATTTATTTCTGTATAGATTTTATTATTCAGAAAATAGGAAATTGCAATCATTGCTACCTATGCTATGCTATGCAATCTATAATAACAGGTTATTAAATTTACGATTTAATTCATCGATATTGGAAACTGGTTCATTGGAGTGCATACCTCTAAAATTAATTTGCAATATAGGTTTGTACAAATTATTTAAATTATATCATCAAAATCTTGATACCGATAATACTGTGATAAATTTTTTTTTTTAATTATAGAGGCAAGCTCAAGATAGAAATGCCGCTAGTGGCGACCAATCCAAGTCAGGCCGCGTTCGCTATTGCTTAACATGCATGATTGTTACGAAAACGCAGACTGTATTTATAAGTTTATGTGATTTGAACGGGTACAAAAAAAATCCGACAACACCTAAAATATTTTTATATTTTTACGTTAATTTTTCAATTAACATTGTCTAAAAATATCAATAATGAAAAATTCTACCTTTTATAATTACAAATATTGTTGCTAGCACCAAGCCAAAGACAACAAGAATCGAAAAGATATTCTAACTCAATGCTAAAAATGTCAAAGAGGACTGGCTCAGAAAGTTTCGGTTTGAATTCTAGTCTCCATAGAATAAGCCTAGTTTTAGAGGCTTTGTCTACAAAGGCAGACTCACACGATCTGATTTTTGGCAACATGGTTTTACCATCCACTGGGTTGTGACGCTACTACCTACTCCTGCAGCCCAAGCCCGGACCAGCCCCTCATCACGACTTCCCGAGCGTCCTATAAATGGCTCGACTGGTGGTTGATCGTTCTCTTCTGCTTGACACCTGTGCCACCCTAGTATGAGTTTTTCTTAACGCAGACGCTAGCGACAGCGTTAGGATTTTGTATGGAATTTCTTAGTTGCCTTACAATCCGCCAGAGGCGCTGTACAAATTTGCCATACTTAATCGCTAACGCAGTAGTAAGCTAGTATGATATAAATAAAAGATGTCAAATAGAAACATAACACTGGTACATATTTATTTCAAGAGTGATTCATTTAAAGTTAGAGGTCGTAGATAGTTCAAGCACAAAGTTGGGGACAGAAGAAGATATTAAAGTACTCATTTGGCAGTGCCCCTAGATGAGTTTTTCTTAACGCAGACGCTAGCGACTGCGTTAGCGATTTAGTACGGCAAACCTGTGCAGCGCCTCTGGCGGATAGTAAGACAACTAAGAAATTCCATACAAAATCCTAACGCAGTCGCTAGCGTCCGCGTTAAGAAAAACTCATACTAGGGGCACATGTGTGCTCTGTTGACAAATTTTACGTCATACTATGTCCTGCGGGTTCAATATAATAACAACTTTGGCGTTCTATTAAAGCTGCCTAGATTCTTAGAGAAGGTTGTACTTATAGGCGTACATACCCAACAAAGGCGAGTGAAACTGCTAAAAAAGCTAGTTAGTACAATTAAATGTTTATCTATCAATCTATCAACAGGAGGAAAGCCGGCGAAGCTAAAAGAAACTGCTAGTAAATATTAAGTCACTGCAAAATAACCTCGTTTGTATGATCCAGCCTTAAAATTATGTCCTCAGGCAGCCAGATGTTTGCAAGATGGTATCCTAACTTCTATTACTATTATGAACTTTCCAGTTGGCAACTCCGTAACCCCTTAACGACTTTCACAACAACTGTCTTTCAAAATCGGGTTAAGAAAACTCGATTTTAAACTGAATTCGAAATTCCATCTTGCTATATTGAAACATTTTCTGTCGCAGATATTGAAAGAGTTTTGGAAATTAAGCTGTGAATTAATGAGTAAATGAAAGAAGTAGACTTTTGTCCACAGTGCTCAGGGGGCTAAGGCCAAAGACACAATTTCAAAATGCTAACAAATGTCTACAACATAGATTAAAAAAAAAAATTGCCTCGCGCGCTTTCAATATACTATGGTCTACAAGAACAAAATTTATGGGATTGACATAATTTGACCACATGATTTAGCTCCACTTATGTCGATCCCATACTATATAAGGTTGGCTTGGCTAAGCCCCCAGGTCTGTTTGGGTGCCTAACTCCATAGAATTATGAAATCGCGATGGCAGGCAGCTATTTCCTAAATCTAACACCATCTTTCGTGTAAGTGACACGTTCACTCGGCCACACACACCCTGATGTTAGAGATCATCGGAACCGCCTCTCGGCCTTTGATGTGGTTCCTTTAACTACCCACCAGATGGTAGCCAAAACCAACGGTAAAACGTGCCTTCCGAAACACGGAATCATCTTTATTATCCGACAATCATTGATTTTAGCTTGTAAAGTAACCAATTTGTTAATAACTAAACAAGGAATGCTCGAGTAAAAATCGAACTAAACAAACATACCCGAAGATTCTTAAAAAAAAAATTTTACTCTTCATACATACATAACATCACGTCTATCTCCCGTAGGGGTAAGAAGAAAGTAGAGATTTCCATTGGCTTCGTATGGAAATCTCTTTTCTAGCTATGGCATGGCTAGCTAAATACCTCTCTCGCTTCCTCCACACTCATCCCTCGTCATATACGCTCGCAAATATCGAAAGCTTCATAATTTTCCAAAACTGATTCTGAAAATAAATTGTTAGGTTAGGTACCTCATTCAAAATCAACCTGTATCGACCTATATTACTAACGGAAATACACATAGTTTAGTTAAATTATATATGGACCGTCTTCAATCATACGTACAGGCCCTGCAGGCGATATCTCCTAAATACGTCCCTGTGATTTGGGTCTGCCTACCCTGTTCAGAGATTACACACATGGGATTGACATTCTAATGAGATATTTTAATAGAATTTATAATATTTTAGACAGATTGCCTTTATTACATTAAAAATGTAACATACCTGTAGTATTTTAAGATTCCTTTTCGCTTTTTATAGGAACAGTACTTTTTCAAATATAATTTTTCTTGGTCTTAAGCCGTGTATTTACTAGAAGCAGCCTTGGGTCAAGCGCTGTTTCTTTTTGAGGTACACGTTCATTCATTTATTTAGACAGCGTCGCCACTTTTTACAATAAAGAAGTAACTTGCCTGTAGTGTTTTAGGGTTTCTCTTAGCTTATCACAAAAATGGAATTTTTTAACTTTAAACTTCCTTTGATTAATCAAAGGAAGTTTAAAGTTAAAAAATGCCATGTATCCACTTGAGGCACCCTCTGTGGATAGGCAGCTTAACATAACTTATTAGTTCTCCTTTACGCTTGTAGACGGCGCTACAACAATCGAATTAAATAATTTTTTTTTGATAATAACCTTGCATTATATTAGTGAATTCAGGGCCTCAACTTTAATGTTTTGTTATTCTACCACATACTGTTTAAGTAATTTATATAATATTTAGCGGCTCCACCCCTGTGGGACTCGGTTATATCGCCGCCAAAAGCAACATATACTTTAATACCAAATTGCATTAAAATCGGTCGAGTGGTTTGGAAAAACTGACAGATAGACAGAAGTTTTAATTTTTTTTATAATTCATTCACAATATTTAAGTAAAATAAGACCATAAATAGCCGCGTATCCATACTAATATTATAAATGCGAAAGTCTGTCTGTCTGTCTGTCTATCTGTCTGTCTGTCTGTCTGTCTGTCACCTCTTCACGGCTAAACTGCTGGACCGATTGTGATGAAATTTGGTAGGGATGTAGTTAACGACCTGAGGTCAAACATAGGCTACTTTTGGGCGCGATATAACCGAGTCCCACGCGGGCGGAGCCGCGGGCAACAGCTAGTTTCTTCATATATGAAGTTTTAATAGTGTACTATTCTTCAAAGCATTTGGAATCTTTTTTTTTTATCTATGCTATTCTGTGATCTGTGCCTTTAGTAAACTGAGAAGCAAATGGAAAGGCTTTGATTTTCGAGGCTTTGGAAACCCGTTTGTTTTCATTCAATATGTAATTTAATCTGTAGTTCAGTAGTTAAGGAGATTGCCCGAAAATCCAGAGGTTAGGTTTGATTCCGAGAAGAATACTTTGTTTTCCAGTCTGGTTAGGGCATCGCAGACTTTTAAATCAATTGATTGTCTGTTAATAAGAAGATTCTGTGATTCCAAAGGCATGTTAAGCAGCTGGACGTCTCGTCGTGGTTTAAAAAAATAAAAACGTCATAACCTGAGAGGCGGTTTCGGTGACACCAAAGTGTGCAAGGTCAATTGGCATTTCTCACTTATGATTTTGCTCCTTGGCAACCATAGATTTCAAAAAAAATTGCGTCACTTAAAGAGACAGCGCGATTCGAACTTCTTTGTTGGCAACAAAATCTTACTTTCTCTACGGCCACTGGAACATAATCCATACTAATCCATACTAATATCATAAATGCGAAAGTCTGTCTGTCTGTCTGTCTTCACAGCTAAACTGCTGGACCGATTGTGATGAAATTTGATAGGGATGTAGTTAACGACCTGAGGTCAAACATAGGCTACTTTTGGGCACGATATAACCGAGTCCCACGCGGGGCGAAGACGCGGGGAACAGCTAGTTTATCTATAAACAATCAAAACAGGTGCCATGAACAATGACGTTAATCTGAAAAACCAGCCAAGTGTGAGTATGACTCGATCACGACGGTTCCGTACCATTTAAAAGCGAATATTTTACATATTGGAATTCAAAAAACTATTTTAAAAATCTAATTAGGAATCTAAATTATATCATTTACAAATACCTATCCCAAGATACAATACAAGGCTCTGTTTAAAAAAAAACATCCCTCAGTTACATGTAAACTTAATAATTATATTTTTCATAATCACACTTTACAGTTTTGTAACGGTTCATTGAATACACCTTCCTTCCAGTTTTCAACCTTATAATATCACGCAAAGTCTCTGAATAAAATGACTGTGAAATACGGACAGTCGGACATAACGAATCTATAAGGTGGACACATATCACTACATAGTACAAAACAAAGTCGCTTTCTCTGTCCCTATGTCCCTTTGTATCTTTAAAACTACGCAACGGATTTTGATGCGGTTTTTTTAATAGATAGAGTGATTCAAGTGGAAGGGGAAAAGTTGTTTACTATAATGATATGAATTTGCCCTTAAAATATTTACAGTTGATTTGTGTCCACCTTCTATAAGGGTTTCGTTTTTGCCATTTGGCTACGGAACCCTAAAAACTTGATTGCGCGATGTAAAAGCTACTCCGATAATCCGGCCCGGACTTCACTGGCTAATCCCTAAATCCGTATTCGGTCACCTCTTAATCCGTTACGAGAATAGACGAGGGTAGTGATGCTTCGAACTCAGCTGAACTGATTGCCTAATTAGATTTCTAACGCGCAACTAAGTAATTTACCAATTAATTTCTCTGAGTAACTATAATATGTTCACTACAAGACACAAATCCTCTGTCATACATTTTTATGAAGAGGTTTTAAAGAAATTATATGTTTGGATTGATCGTCATCATTTCGTTTGTTAGTTTGTAATAACTTTATTGTACTAAAAAATAGAAAGTAAATACAATAGCATACAATTAAAAACAGAAGTACAATTTCGGACTTATCCCAGAATTGGATCTCTTACAGTCAACCAGCAAGTGATTCGAGTAGGTGATACGGTCAATCGACTATGCACACCTTGATGTCAGAGTTCTTGAGGACCATCTTTTGGCCTCTGACGTGGTTCCTTCCTCCATATGGCTTGACGTGCCTTTCAAAATAACTTAATCACTATCACTTCATAGTAAAATAAAGTCGCTTTATCTGTCCCTATGTCCCTTTGTATGCTTAAATCTTTAAAACTACGCAACGGATTATGATGCGGTTTTTCAAAAAGATAGAGTTGTGGCGACACTAGCGCGCCCACAACAAACAAAAAAAAAAAAACTACCAAAGACGCACAAGAGATGGCGTTAAGAGCAAGAAAAATCGCAACTGCATACAAAATAGCAAAATTACTATGAAAGTCTAAATCGCGCTTTCAAAGTTTCTACGGATTGGAGCATATATACAACCTCCGACAAGACATCATTGGAGCCGCGGTTCCCCAGGCATAACACCCTAGCCTGGCGGGAAGATCTTCCCGATCTTAGCGCGCCCACAGAGTGTTCCAAGAGGAAGGTTTCCATTCCCATGCGAAGCCGGGGTGGGTCGCTAGTAAAGTATACTGAAACTCCTTACGCTTTTCCCGCATTTTACTTAAAAGAACAATTCACTTACCTAATTAATAATTCCAAAAGCGTATCGCTACCCAGGCAAGTGTTCCGAAATCCTTTATAAAATATAACCAAATGTATTCAAGAGATCTCCCTTTATCTGACGCCCGTTAAATGATTTATATAGAGTTTTCTGAACAACAGTTCGATTCAGATGCAAATTATCCGGTAAGTGTCCGTTCACATGAACCAGCTATTGAGGTAGACTTTATATTTATTTTTACCTCCGTGGCGTAATGGTTAACATGCCTGACCGCTACTCAGGAGGTCCCGGGTTCGATCCCCGGTCAGGTCAAGATGGAAAATGAAAACACAAGTCTCGAACTTACTTTGGGGCTAACTCAATCTGTGTGATTTGTCCCTATATATTTATATTTATTTATATTTGTGCCATTTTGTAGGCAAAACCTACTCTAGGAACTTAACTATTATATTTTGATGGTCTAAAGCATAAATCAATACAACTTTCCTTCCTTTCTGTGTTGCTCTATTAGTCAAAACTAAATTAAAACGCAACTAAAGTCTATCGCGCCGGTTTATGTGAACAAGGACTCGAACGAAGAACGATTGGCGGCGAGTGCGCGGCCATGCTTGGGTTGGTTTCAACCATAGTTTCCACTAGTGGCTTTTCTACCTTGAGCTCCTCCGTACTGGAGGTACCTTAAGCCGTTGGTCCCGGATATCATCGATAGATGGCAGTCAGGCTATGTAAAATGCTTTTAGGCAGTTTGAAAAATCTTTCAGTGTTGGCCACTAACACATCCACGTTCCTATTGGTCCGGTATCCCTTTATAAAAAAAGTTACGAAGGTCAGAAGGCAGTTGCTCTATTGTAATAACCAGTACATCAAAATCAGGACCATAATTAATAGCGTACTCTAGGCTCTGAAGCGTATGCGACCGGGAAACATGATCCGACGAAGAAGAACTACAGTGAGTTAAACTCTATCATCATTGGAGCCCTAAATGGGGGGCCATTATACCTCAAGAACTACATTCGTCTTTCTATTAAAAGGAGCTAACACAGCGCAGCAAAAACTACCTCCAGTTCCCTTCAAATGGACCGTCAAAAGACAAATAGCCCTAATTAGGCCAACGATTGGTACATCCACTATAACGTACTGGTTCTTAAGACCCTGGTACAAAATGATCTTTTTTGTTTTACTTTGTAAAATTTTGTAAATTGACGTGTTTGGCGAAAATGCTGCAGTGTTTGAGGCGCCGGGTTTTCTTCACTTGCGCTTTGGTAGTTATTGTGAACTTAATACGTAATAATTGACATAAATAAGTGATAAGAATATTCTATATTAATAATAAACAATTTCATTTTATTTAGAGTTTATGCCTTTGAAGGATTACTTTCGCAAAATATCGAAAGGAATTTCAGGGTTTGTATAATTAAATAAATTAGACAAACCATAAACTGTGCAGTGTAAAAAAAATTATGACAAATAAAGTTAGCTAACTTTAAGTTATATTTTAACCACAGAATACCTAATAGTAAGTTTAACTAGCTCCACCCGCGTGGTACTCGGTTATATTGCGCCAAAAGTAGAATGTTTGACCCGATCTTTAATCATATCCATACAAAATTTTATCAAAATCGGTCCAACGTTTTAACAGACAGACATATTGACAGACAGTGAGACTTTCTCATTTATAATATCAATCAGCATGGAAGTCTTAAAAAGTTAATTTAATCTCGACACCTAGAGGTGCTTCGAAGAACTTTGGCAAAAGGGAGAATCGCCAATTGACCCTGTACCTACACTATATAATTATGATGAAAAGACACTGTACTTTGTACATTATTTCACTATTTTTTTTCTTTGATTTAATCTAAATCAAAAATATTGGGTGTGTTTTGTTTACATATTATTATTTTAATATCTGTAAGTTTATCTTATTATGCATTTATAGTATCTACTTCAAGTAAGTTTATATACCTCGTACTGCCGTCAATTCAGTTTTATTATTTACCACCATTTCTAAAGATTGCCTGGAAGAATTTGCTATTACCGATGAGGCCGCCTTTTGCGTTTTATATTTTGTTCTTTTTAAACCTATTTTCTATATTCTATGTGCAATAAAAGGTTTTGTATTGTATTGTATAACTAATTTAATATGAACAAACATTGTCTGAATAAAAGATTTATATTTATTTTATATATTTAACCTGACTGCATGTCTACTCATCGTGTAGAGGGTCCCTAAATACTATGCCAGCATTTTTTATGCCCAAATGCGCGAATAAATTACCTACTCCTTGTTATATTGAGGCAATCCATTCGAAATCGATGAGAACAAAATCTTTTTAATGCCAGCACTCTGGCGGTACGCAAATGGAGAGATAATTTGGGAATGCATGAAGATTTACGTTCCTTTGTACGATCGAGAATAAAATGAGAAAATTGTTTTAATAATAAATCCTTTGCTTATTAAATAGCTTTCTCCTTTATACGGATGATATATTTATGATTTACGGAAACACTTTCAGACGATATCTTGGTGAACACTAGTGCCACCATCATTTAAAAATATTTTTTCACTGAAAACACAAGTTATCTAAAATTCGTGTAATGTAATAAAGGTTCTGATCTGAAGTGAATTATAATCATATTAAATTATTAAATTATAGTCCCATATACTTACAAATTGCAAAACTGCTAAAAGTAGCCGTTATAAGCAATATTACAATTTGCAACTAACTATAAGAAACTATAATTAAATAATTCAATATGTTTAAAATTAACTTCAGAGCCAGAACCTTAATTACATAACACGGATTTTTGATAACTTGTCTTTTAAGAGAATAATAATTTTTAAATGATGATGGCGCTAGTGTTCACCAAGGTATCATCTTAAAAGTTGTGGCGTTGTCCCCAGTGGGGGCCAATGGCACAAATTTTAGAAATCATTCCCGTTGGCTATCACTTAACGGTGGTTCAGTCGTAGGACATAGGACTCTAATCACGATGATCGATTTATCTCTCTTTATCTGGCTCTTATACTTACAACTAGATTTACTTATTAGTATTTCTATTGAAAATAAATAAATATGCAATCAATTGTTTGTTACATTTACTTTTGAGCATCAGAAGTGAACACATCAAAACCATTCGTTATCCTTATGAGTAGTGCTCATTACGCTTATCGATAATATGTGTTTTTCCAAGAAAACCTTGTTTTTTAATATATTGTTTTGCAATGGATATTAAAGTTAAAGGTATGAACTATTATTATTATGTATTTATTATTCCGTTAAAAGAAACATATTTTGCTTAATGAGGTTCTACGCCAAAGCATTATTTAGTTGTTTTTTTTAAATATATATATTTTTTACTGAAACTTTTTACTTTGTCGCCGTCCTATGCCGAATTTCAGTTATATATCAAAATAATAGTCTGTAATTGTACTTTTTAATTAATTCAAATTTACCTGCGTCCATTTGCGTCTTCGTATGATATCGAGGGTCTACTCCTCTACGACCTACGAGATCCGTAGCACTTGCTACGAGATTTTTTTTTGTGACTTTATGCGATACTAATACAAATGAAATCACATAACATGTGAATTACGTCGTGGGTTGCATATACACTATAGTGTAAAATATATGATGTTTATATAACTGTTTTTTGTTCCTTATTAAATAAAATAAAATAAAAAATACAAAAAAAAAAACAAGAATTAAAAATAAACACAGTTCGAAAACATTTCGTGAAAACGTTAGTTAGACGGATTGCCTCCAGGGGGCGTCTCGAGCGGTCATACACGTGAACTAATTAGTACTGACCCAACGAAATTCTATCAATTTATATTTCAAAGTTGTTTGTACACTGTATCTATCTGCAGCTTTCTGCATCGCGAGAAAATAATTAATTAATTAATAAATAAATTAATTAATTATTGATTATTTTCTTTTCTATTCCTCTCTACCCTAAGGTTGGCTGGAAGAAATTGAAGGCGTATAATGTGTCATAAGAGTGAAAACCACGTTGATTAATTAAGATATTTTATTGCTCACCACAAAACAATACAGAGGAGAACCGGCGTCAATAGCAGAGAGCGCGGGCAGAGATTGCACAGATAAAAGAAAGTCCCGCGTTTGACAGTGACATTAGCTTGTGTTTATACAAAGACAACTTTACTTCTTTCTTTTTCAACACCTGCCCTTAAACTCAAGCTACATGAATTTTATACAATATTTAAACTACAATTGTTAACTTTTAATTGTACAACATAAAGCTTACATGTATGTATATGGTTAACTATATAATTATCAATAATTAATAGTTCCAAATACCCTTCAATGAAATTATAATCATAATGGCGCACAACACTACATTACTTTTGTACACCAACAGCACATATCACAGTATCAAACAAATTATAAGCAACAGTAGTACTAGTTAAAAACTTATTTAAACTTATGTTAAACATAACATGAGAAACAATGTATTTATTACACTAAATATAACATTTTATTAACAAAATTGTCATATTTTTCTTTACATAAAGGTTTTGTTAGAATGTCTGCTAACATTACTAAAGTTGACAAATATTTAATTTCAACAATGTTATTATTTACTATTTGTCTTATAAAATGATGGCGAATATCAATATGCTTTGTTCTCGAATGAAACATGAAAGATTTACACAACTTAATAGCAGATTGGTTATCATTGTAAATAGTTATTTTTGGCACACAACCTAATATTTCCAAAATAAATTGTTTTATAAATAATGCTTCTTTACATGTATCAGACAACGCCATGTACTCTGCTTCTGTGCTAGATAACGCAACTGTGCGTTGCTTACGGCTTTCCCAGCTAACTACACTTTTTCCAAAGAGAAAAACAAAGCCAGTGTAAGACCGGCGATCTATATTATTTGATGCCCAATCAGCATCGGCATAAGCAGATACATCTAATCCACCTTTTGAAAATGAAAGGTTTAAGTCAGCTGTTCCTTTTAAATATCTTAAAACTCTTTTGCCTGCTTTCCAATGTGTCTCACCAAAACAATTGTTAAATTGACTAAGGTAACTTACCGCATGACTAATATCTGGCCGAGTACAGACTGCAATGTACATTAATGATCCAATCAAACCTCTGTAATCGTATGTAGGATCTGACTGGGTTTCCTTGGCCAGCTTTAGACCAGTTTCCATCGGCGTTCCTGCAGGTTTACATTCCTCCATTCTAAACTTCTGTAACAACTTACGAATATAGTTGGATTGATTAAGGAAAATTTTGTTATCTTCTCTGATTAGTTTCATGCCAAGTATATGTTGGGCTGGTCCCAAATCAGTGATTTCAAATTCATCCTTCAATGAATCCTTTATTTGTTCTTTTCCTAGAAAATCCCGAGATGTAAAAACAATCAGGTCATCGACATAGAGTGCTATTATCATCATAGACTGATTTTCACACTTAAAAAACACACAAGGTTCCGATGTAAGGTGCCTAAATTTAAGTTTATTACATAATACATTAGTAATTTTATCATACCATGACTTGGAAGCCTGTTTAAGTCCATACACCGCTTTGTTAAGCTTGTATACCATATCCTCCTTTCCCTCGGCTTTGAAACATTCAGGTTGCTCCATATACACTGTTTCTTGAAGATCGCCATTAAGAAATGCAGTTTTAACATCTAGATGCTCAATATCTAAGTCATATTCTGCAGCCAACGCTAGTAACATTCTAATAGTGGAGTACCTTACCACAGGTGAAAATGTCTCCTTGTAGTCTACACCATTCTTCTGAGTGTAACCTTTAGCTACCAGGCGTGCCTTAAATTTTAACAACTCACCATCAGCACCATACTTTCGTTTAAATATCCACTTACATTTGACCGGTTTATGACCAACTTCAGGTTTGGTCAGAGTCCAACAGTTGTTTTTAATAAATGAGTTATACTCATCCATCATTGCTTTCCGCCAACTGTCCGAGTCTGGTCCACTCAGGGCCTCTGTTGTCGTCTGGGGGTCATCCAGATTGTCAATGATCCTCACAAAGTTTGCCCTCGGCGGAGACTCGTTGAGGTCCATGTATGACTCATCTGACTCTTCTGCATCGGCAAGCGAATCTTCTCCTGGAATGTAAGTGGGATCGGAGGAATTCTCTGTTTCATTGTCTGTTTGTTCACCATCAGAATCATCCAGTGTGATTGTGCTGATTCTCTGTACTGTTCTCTGTTTGTTCTGTGATAATCTTATGTCATCAGAAACATCAGTACCCACAGTGGATAATTCTGACTCATGAGTATCATTTGTGTTCAAACACACATCAACAAACATATGTTGATTTACTTTCTCATTCTCATCATGTGACACATTTTTGTTATAAAACATATTTTCAGTGAAGATAACATTGCGTGCAAATATACAATTTTTGGGATCATCAGGATTAATAAGTCTATATCCCTTAGATTCTTCACTATAGCCAACAAATATGTATGGTCTGCTTTTTACATCTAATTTCTTTCTGTTCTTCACCATAGCATAAGCAGTGCATCCAAAAATTCTTAAATGATGCAGATTTACCTTTTTACCGGACCACTTCTCATATGGAGTCATCCCCAGCACAGCTTTTGTTGGACTACGGTTCTAAGATAGATCGCAGTGTTGACTGCTTCAGCCCAAAATCTCATTCCGAGTCCAGCATCACTCAGCATGCTTCTGACTTTTTCCATGACTGTCCTATTGGCTCGTTCTGCAACACCATTTTGCTGGGGTGAGTCTGGAATGGTCTTCTGATGCTGGATTCCACAGCTCTTCAAAAATTCCTGAAACTTATGAGACATATATTCTCCACCCCTGTCACTCCTAAGCACTTTTAATTTCCTACCAGTTTCATTTTCATTCTACTAAAGCTTTAAATTGTTTGAAATTTTCAAAAGTTTCATGTTTAGATTTCAAAAAATAAACATATTGTTTTCTCGAGTAGTCATCTATAAAACTTAAGAAGTATCTAGCACCACTAAAAGAAGGGACTTGCATAGGACCACATAGATCTGTATGCACAAGGCCTAATATATCTTTAGCCCTACTACATGACTTTTTAGGAAAGGGAAGTTTGCTTTGTTTTCCTTCTATGCATGAAATACACTGTTTATAGTCAGAATTATAAGAAATACCATTTGCCATACCCTTATGAAGCAGTTGCATACTCCTGAAGTTCAAGTGACCAAGCCGCCTGTGCCACACATCCTGGGATATTGAGTTAGACCCTTCAGATGCAATTAGGATAGACTCCCTAGTCGAAGTCAAAGCACAGTCGCTGCCTGATACAGTATCGAGCTGGTAAACTCCATTTATAAGTGTGCCAGTAGCTAAAATGTCTTTACCATCATACACAGTACAAGATTTGTTATTAAAAGTTACAATATAACCTTTCTTTGTCATTGCACTGACAGACAATAAATTAGTACTTAAGTTAGGGACAAAATGAACATTATTTATCGCTCGTACACAATTTTTTAACTGTATTTTCACATTTCCTTTTTCAGTGGAATGTAGCTTCTCACCGTTAGCAATACTCACAGCAACGTTGTCCGGAACACAGTCCACCATACGCTGTTTGTAGTTGCACATGTGATTAGTCGCACCAGAGTCAATGTACCACACATCTCTGCTAACTGCTGAATGTGCTGCAAACAGTGCCTTGTCCTTTGGGGAAAAACGCTTCACTGTATTCTTTCCTTGGAATTTGGGCTTGTCCTGGTTTTTGTTACTACTGCTGACCGTAGGCTCCTTAGTGGTATTTTTACTTGGGCAATCCCGGGAAATGTGGCCCATATTTCTGCACTTGAAGCATCTAGGTTGTTTTCGTGTAACCAGAGCAGTGACATTGTCCTGTTTTTCCTCACGCCTCTGGTGTTCCGCCAAGAGTTTTGCTGAGACAGTATCTGAAGTTAGTTTTGTGTTGCTGTTCTCTATAGCCATAATAAGTGGGTCGAAATCCTCTGTAAGTCCACTCAACATAATAACGGCGATAAACTCGTCGTCCAAAGAAGCATCTATCTCAGTTAGTTGATGTGAGATTTCTTTTATATTATTGATATACGTCTCCATGGAATTTTCGGATAATTTAGTACCAAACAAACTCCTAAGGAGGGCTAATCTCCTGCTTAATCCGCGTCCTTCGTACGCCTTCTTTAGTGCACTCCACGCATCGTGGGCTGTTTTAGCTGTACGAATATACGGTATTACCGCAGGCTGCACTGATAGGGCAATCCTCGCCAGCGCCTTCTCGCTCCTCTTTATGTTTTCGACCTCGGGCTTCGGATCTTCCACAGATTCCCATAATTCTTCATGTACAAGTAACATTTTCATGGAAAACTTCCATGTGGAATAGTTATCTGACCCACGAAGTTTTTCGACAGCTTGGTGATGCAACGTGGAAGTCATCTTCGAAATTATAGGCTAAATAATGTGGTTTACTCTTCATAAACTACAATCCGCTACCACTGAAGGCGTATAATGTGTCATAAGAGTGAAAACCACGTTGATTAATTAAGATATTTTATTGCTCACCATAAAACAATACATATACACATACACAAACATACATACGTCTATAATACCCCTCTGTTTTTGCGTCGGGGGTTAAAAATACAAAGCAGAAATCGTTCTTCCTAATGACGTCTGTTGAACAAATTGCCGCCAGTGGGCGCACCGAGCAGCTAGATACACGTGGGCTAATTAGAAATGCTTGGACGAGATTAGAATTAGATTTCTATTCAGAAAATACACAGCTTCTGTCCCATGGGCAATCAGTTTTTTTCTTCTCTTGGGCGTTTTCTCATTAACTAAGTATTGGCCGACTCAACCGTTTCTCAGAGCGTAATTTATATAATTTTTAACTATTATTGACACGATTTATTTATTTTAATTTTATTTTTGTGAAAAAAAAATGTACTGTAATTTCTGTGATTTTTTGGTTGATTGAATTACAATGTCGATTGATCCACCACACCCATGGTATCAAAGTTTTTAGAAACCGCATTTTGACCTCTGACAAAGAACCTACTTATCAAGTTGTGTGCTTTCGCAACCAGTTAGTTCATGCAAACTACTGCCGGCCGACGCCCACCGACTACTGTTAGTCCAGGCATGCCCGCCACCACTACTCTGCATATCTAAGGCAGTGCGCAAGCCAAGTTCCAGCAACAGGCCGCGCGCATACCGAGCACTATTTACAACTTTTGATCCTTCTGTAGCTCAGTGCCTATTAGCTGATAGTAACTTGGCCCATTTTTACCAGGTATGTTTTTAGTGGGATACATCCGTTAAGCGTTAAGACACATGTTTCACCTCTACATGAGGCATTATTTGGCACTATGTCAAGCTGTTGATTTTTTTTTTTTATTTTAATTTGTAGGGCAGTTCTTGCGTCAGTGACCCAAAGAGAATCTTGGCCACCGACATCAGAAATCAAAGGCCAAAATAAGATAAGATAATCCTTTATTTGCATTAAATAGGGTACAATGTACAACCTAGAATACTACTACTAGAATAATAGGCGAAAAACAATTATTTCGACACAAAATGCAAAATTTCTACCATTTAACTCAACATAGATAAAAGGTTTATCTACATTTGAAGCGTTCAAAATACAAAATCCTATTGGAAGTTTAGAATATTACGTGCCAAAAATTTAATGGCCAGTCAAAACGTGGCCGGGGAACTAGCATCTGGCATCGGATTAGTATCGAATGGATACAGTATATTGTCTTATGTATTAGTGTTTCAAAAGTCAAAAGTATATGTAAAACATTTATTCGGGGTTTGGATACATTTTTAGTGTTTTTTGGCGGCAAAAATAGGTGAGAGTGAAGTAGAATATATATGTAGTATATCGTTAACGGTAGCGATCGCAGATGGCAAATCAGAGATAGTAGCGTGGAAATAAATTTGTAGATCATCTGCATACAGGTGGTAGGATGACTGAAGGTTATCGGTGATGTGATTAATGAAAAGAGCAAACAATAATGGAGAGAGGACACCGCCTTGAGGTACCCCAGCTGAGATGTAGCTCCACGAAGATAGGTTATCTTCTATGCGTACACACTGCCGACGGCCGCCAAGGTACGAACCAAACCAATTAATAGCCGATGGAGATATATTCAGGGTGCGCATAAGACTCAAGAGAACGTCATGATCGACAGAATTAAACGCATTGGTGAAATCTAACAATGAGAGGATAGTTAATTGTGAATTGTCCATGGCAAGACGAATATCATCTGTTATAGTGATAAGAGCAGAGGTTGTACTATGTCCAGTACGAAACCCTAGATAGAGATTAATAATACTGTTTTCAAGAAGGAAAGAATTTAGCTGGGACTGAACAATACGTTCAAGGATTTTAGACAGAAATGGGAGAATGGAAATAGGGCGATAATCTGAAAATGAAGAAGGATTGGACTTTTTAGGTAATGGAGTGACAAAAGCATTTTTTCCAAATCGAAGGGAAAATACCATAGGAAAGGGAGTTGTTAAATATTTGAGTTATAACTGGAAGGATTATATCAAGGATGGGAATTATCATTTTACGACCGATTTCATCAGCCCCTACTGCGTTAGAAGTCACGGCGAGGACACACTCCTGAACACCACATTCGGTAATTGGGCTAAACGAAAAGGGAGAGTGGTCGGGAGTCGAAGTACTTAAGCAGAAAACCGAAATAATACAATATTCTCTATAACAGTATATTCTACTTCTACCCTCCTTATACCTAAGCATCCCCTCTCACTCTTCGTAGCGCTGATAGCGCGACGAACTGATGGCTGATGGGGCAGAAAGGCTCTCGAATGGTGACCACGCATAGGCAAGCTCAGCGTCGGAGACCCACTGACCAGATGGTCGGACAACCTGAAGAAGGTCGCAGGCAGGCGTTGGATGCAGGCCGCTTCTAACCGGTCGTTCTGGAACTCCTTGGGGAGGCCTATGTACAGCACTCGGTTATACGAGCCGAATCTCGGGAGAGTGCGCTGTACTAGCATTTCATCTCTTTCCAGTCGCACCTGCTTGATCTTCCTACAAGTTCTCTATAGTGTCGCCTATCTATGCATACGTTCACACGCCTATGTACAGCAATGGACAGGCTGCTGCTGAGATGATGATAATAAATCACGTCTTTGTCCATACGGGGCAGACAGAGCCTAAGACTATAAGCTGACCCGCCGAATTCCCTACCACCTGAACCAATATATTATCCAATTCTGTGGCCTGAACGCACATTTCTCACCTTTTCAACCTTCCTTAAACTTCCACAAATATTTCAATACCAAAATTTACAAATTTTGTTCAAATTTAAATCGATCCAGCCATTCTCGAAGCCAGACTAACGAACAGCAATTGATTTTATATATATAGATTTAATAACATTTCACTAACACTCCATTCGACATCAGTAACTACTAATGCACGCCAAAATCAGATATGTCACGTCACGCGCAGATCTGAGTTCTGACATGGTGAAGTGCACATTACCGCGATATTCAAATGAATTAACTGCCGTCATTCACCACTAATTAATTATCTGTGCTCGGCGGCTGATGAGCGGAATGTTTCTAAATAGATTTGCAAATTACTTTACACTGTTTGATTCCTGCGGTTTTACTTTAAGCTGTTAGTGCTGGCGGTTATAAAATGGCAGTCGTTACGCTGTATCATATACCCTCTCAGGCAGCTTGAGATCTGTCAAGACAACTGCCATAACTTGATTTATTTATGGCAGTTGTTCAATATTTATAAATATTTTCAATATGTTTAATATTTTGTCCTCAAGTTGACATATTTTATATTAATTTAAATTCTTTTGTTTGTGCATGTATAAGTTTTTTGTCAAAAACAACCTAATTATATATGGTACATACTCACTACACGTTTTGGGAAACTAAGTGTAGTGAGTAGTTGAAAAAATAAATAAATGTTCCTATTGGTCATAATTTGGAGGTTAGATAACAGTCGCTTTATAGTAAAAAAAACTTAAATCAAAAGCTAAAATAAATCAAGCTGACGATAAAACTGGGAAATACACTCAGATATAATAACTAAATTGTTTATTACTTTCAGAACAAAAAAGGGTAAAAATTAAATCAGGTATACTTTTATGACATAAATAGGAAGGGGTAATATTAAAAAAAAAGCTTTATCAACTTTATTACGTCACAAAATTTAATTGAGCCCCCTAAACGTCCAAGTTCGTCATAATCTCAGTAGAATAACACTAAATGCCAAATGTAAGGATTATCAAAATTTCTACCACCTTCAAGGTGAAACCGACAAGAAAAAGGGTCGCAAAGCGATAAACTTTAAGGCAACTCATTAAAACTTTTTCAAGGGAATTAAATAACGAACTGAAACCAAAGAGCCACGGATTTCCCAAAGGACGTGTTTTTCGAAAAAGGGGAAAAAATATTTTTTAGTGATCGGCAACGGGTTCATGATACCCCTGGTATTGCAAGCGTTTATAAGCTTCTTATGATGATAATGATGTCGCTGATTTGTGTATGTAAAGATCGGTAAGGTAACTCGATACAATTTAAAAAAGATTGGAATAAAATATCAACCTTTTGATATGAACTTTAAGAGATCCCTTTCTGGGATAAGTCCGCCATTGTACTTCTGTTCTATTTCTATGCTTTTGTATTTACTTTTGTTTAGTACAATAAAGTTATTACATACAAACAAACAAACTTTATAGAAAGGACAAGGGTCTGTAAAAAACATAGTTTTTTTTTTAATCTATAGTCAAAGATCACCCGTCTTTTGTTAAAACTGGCAACAAGGCTATGGCATTTTTAAAATATAATTTGGGGCCTACTACGAAGCTCTTAATAAGCGAGCTTCGTTAAGAGTTGCTCGACTGAAGTTTAATTGTTTTTCTGCTCATTATCCCTTGCTGTTTTATGTATCGGGCTCTCCATAGACTATATGGTATAGGGTATACCTTACAGAGCAAGGAATTTGTCACCAACAAAATTCTTTCTTTCTTTGCGGAATTTTTGTAAATCGATATATTTCGTCTAACTATAACGTCCGATAAAACGCCATGTCTTAATTTTTCCTTTTTTTTTTTCAATTAATGCTTAGATACTAGCTGTTGCCAGTGGCTCTGCTCGCTTGGTACTTGATTATATCAAGCCTAAAAGTAGCCCGTATATTTGATCCCGATCTTCAACTAGATCCAAACATTTAAATTTAATTTAAACTCGATCCAGCACGCAGCGGTTTAGTCATGAAAGCGTAGCATACAGACAGACAGACCGACTTTTGCATTTATAATATAAATATGAAAGTATGAAAGAAAGAATGGAAGTATAGATTTCTATATACTATTGATTAAGACAAGGTATAAAGTACTTTAGAGAAATACATATAAAGTTATGAAAATAGGGAAAGGGGAAAAACGAAGGAGCGTCGCGAGGTCTACTGTTCACAGAACCACAATTTTTTTTTAGTTTAGTGGTTATTACGTCCGATTATTTTCCTTAATAATAAAAAACATGCCAAAGAACAGAAATACGACTGAAGTTAATAAAAGCATGTTAAAAAGTACTAGTTTATTTTAACATGCATCCCCCAGCGGCCGGGTAAGGCGTGTTGCACATAAATCCAATTTAGCACTAATAGGGCTCAAGTTGCTGTGTTGTGGGTTATAGGCGGGTACAGTCCACAATATAAGTCGATCAAATTTATCCGAAGATTCTAAAATGTACCCTAACGTAGTTATGATAGAGCTAAATTTTCGATGATGTAGTTGACAGTTGAAAAAATCAAATGATTCATATCTTTATGGATTACAAGATCAATTGACTCTGCCTACACTGGTTTCAGTTTTTTTTGTAAACCGCCTCTCGGTTTATAAATTGTTTCAAAAAGACCGCCAGAAGGCAGCCGGCACCAATGACTTGACGTGCCATCTGAAGCTCGGAATTATACTTTTTAGCTTTAGATTTAAAACAAAATGTCTGGCCCCGCTATTTCTTGAAATCAGGAGGCTTAGACAGTTCCAATTTTAAAAACGTTGAGGAATGTCGACAAGAACAAAATGTATGGGATTGACATAAGCTGAGGTAAATCACGTGGTCAATCTTATGTTAATCCCATACATTTTCTTCTTGACGACATTCGATAGTGTTTTAAAATTGTGACGTATTTTCTTAAATGCGGCCAGTTACATTTTTTTAAACTTTTAAAATAATAAGTTATCTGTGCAATACATCGACATCGATAAAGCTAGAAAGCTGCACAGAAAGGAGTCGAGCTAAAAAGGCGTCCACTATGGAACTACGTTGCTAGTTAACTAAACAATTAAAGAACTTTCAAAGCCGGCCTGACTTTTCTCTGATGAAATTCCTTAATAAAGAATAAATGACCAGCTTATTTTCATCTACAAATTTTTAAATACCTACTTATTTAATAAAAAAAGAGAGACTGCCTCCGTGGTTCAGTGGTTAAGACGTTTGCCTGTAGACCCGGGGGTCGTGGGTTTGATACTTTGAACCACGGGAATCATACTTTGTTATTATTTAGTTCTTTTCAGTTTCGTTAATATATTGCAGGCTTGATTAAACGTCCAGATGACAACCGGAATTAACGGCTTAACTTTTGTAGTGACAATGTTTTTCCTTTTGCAAAACTTCAAACAAGAGCAATAGAAAGTAGAATTTATATCTACCCACAGTTACTTCTAATTCATTCGGTAAACTAGCTTATGTAAGACCATTGTAAACTCTTCGAGAGACGATGTTCTCTGTTGAAATCTATTGGGTTTTTCAATGACTGAGCGAAGAAGGTTTTTATCGAGTTGAGTGGACGTTATTTATTAAAGAGTTCTTTTAACAATTGGTTTAACTCACAGAACAGAGAAATTATCCGAATAGCATTGTTTAGACGCGGATTTAGTTCCAGGATCAGTGTGGCAGTGTATTCTCTCCTTTTATCTTCAATGAATACATGTAAACCCATGCAAACATGCCAAACATTAAACACACCACACCTTATTAGAAATGTATTACATAGTTTACAACAAAGCCACCTAATATTATCGACCAATAACAGTTGCAACAAATGACGCAATCAAATTCCCCGCCCATTTTTTCTGCGCGAAACGTTGGCTTGCAAGCCAAACTAGTGACACGTTTTTCGTGCGCTATGCCATTTTTAAATTTTGTGGTTAACTATTAGTTGCGTACTGTGATGAAATTTTGCAACATAAGTCATATTTTTTGATGGCGTTCATGTATAAATTTGATTTTTTATAGCCGAAAGAAATCGTAGGGCTGAGTGTTTGTCAAATTGAAACGTTTTTCAGAATAAAAAGTTTGACAAACTGACAAATAGACAAACAGACGGACAACTAAGTGATCTTACAATGGTTTTCAAGGAAATGCTTATTTCTTTTTAGGGTTCCGTAATTTTCCGAGAAATTACAGAACCCTAAAAAGGAATAAACATTTCCTTGAAGAAACTTAACCAATAAATTATATTCATTGCGTAATACCAACAAATCACTATATCATCTAAACTACGACATCTTACCCGACTATTATTCGCGTCATAAAATTGTATGCATCCCATCTATTTATAAGCGGTCACTTTGACGCAACCTATAATCTTAGAACCACCATTTAATGGACATACGAGCTTAATATTGCCAATAAATATTAGTTTGTTAGCCAATACTTGTTTCTTATACTACACTAGCGACCCGTCCCGGCTTCGCATGGGCATAAAAACCTTTTGAATCACTCTATCTATTTAAAAACCGCATCAAATTCCGTTGCGTTGTTTTAAAGATTTAAGCATACAAAGGGATATAGGGACAGAGAAGACGACTTTGTTTTATGCTATGTAGTGATGTAGTGATTTATTCCATCTTAATCTACATTATCGGAATAAACAACATGTATATTGCTATAACCCAACCTTTTTCTAAAAACTAGGCTAAATTTGTTAACTCCAGTCTACGGATTATTTATTTCTTATTTCCTCCGTAAAGCTGTTGAAAGGAATTTGTAAGTAGGGTAGAATTTAAACAGCTACAGGCGAAGGTATGATAATCCGTGTAATTTAACGCTAGGTTAGCTGAAATGTTATTAAAAAATACACACACAAAGCCAGCTATGCAATTTTGTAGCGAAAGGACAATAAAATATGAATATTGCTTTGTCGGTGTTTCCTTCCGTTCATGTTTGGCATAATTCATAAGAGGTGGACACAAATGAACTGCAAATATTTTAAGGGCAGATTCAGACCACCATACTGAACAACTTGTCCAAACAAACATATCGAAATACGATTTCTTTTTCACTCACCTTTAATCTAGATCAGATGATTCTCAATTTGTATGGGAGGTCAAAAATTTTTTTTCCTATATCTGCGATATGTTTGATTGGATTTTTTTTATATAAATCTTAGTCTGCACTATGTGTCCACTTTATATAATATAAGACTTCATATTGAACTTATCAGAAATGTGGTTCTGCTTTAAAAATGAACCTCTCTTTCTTCTAGTGGATTTTATAGTTCTCATTGTAAAACTCAAGCAAATGTATTAGAAAGTACCCACCACGCCATGGCCAGTATGCCGTTTTGAACCTTTTCTTGGTAGTTGAGGAGGTTTCTCTTTCACCTTAGCACTTTCCCAGTTGTTATCTTAGTTTGCTTGCTGTGAGGACAAGGGTTCGCTTTCAAATAGCAAAAGTTCAGTATGGTCGAGGTGTTGATAGAAAATAAACACTCGATTAGATTTATTGCAGGGAAAACATGTATAGCTTAAAGATAATATACCTGCCAATGTGCTGTCTCTCCCCTAACCATTGCAAATCTTGTACCCTTGCATAACCTATTTTCAAACTCATTGATCTGTACAAGCCTACTGATGATGCCTTATTAGTGGTGGAGTATTGGTCTCACCAATATAATTTCTCATCTCACTACTGAGTGTGCACTAGTCATGATGACAGAGCTATCGTATAACGTTTGAGCTATACGTGAGTAAAGAAACAAATAAAAAATATAAAATAAAAATTGAACATTGATATTTATTTCTAGACTATAGTGACAGAATCAGGGCCGTGAGAAGTTCAAGCGCAAAAGTCAGTGTTAAGCATTAAGAGAGGTACTCAACAGGCAGATGTCGGGGAAAGAATAATCATATGCCAGTCGAGCTATTTTTATAAAGGGTTCAAGGCAGGAGGGACGTGGCTGCAGGTGGTGTCGCGGCGTCACATCATACCTTCTAAATCGCTTCAGCCCATGAGTTGCGCCAACGTATCCCCGGCGGATTTATTAGGCGGGGATCAGGTAAAAAAGGTAAAAAATAAATAAGTCCCAACCTTTTCGGGGCTTTAATTGTTTTGCTGATTGCGGATCATTCCACAGAAGCATCCGGGGTTAAATATTCATATTGCCATTGAGTTTTCTAAAACGGACTTTGATGGTAATTATTAGAATTTCTTTTGTGTTCCTTTTATTTTCGTGATTACAAAGTGGTAATTATTCTTGAGAAAAGCGAGCGGCAAACAATTAACGCCATTGCTATAGGGAAGTTATGAGATATTACTAATTTAATGCAATAAATATTTTTATTTCAATTATCTTTACGGTAGGCTATACGTGTGTAGAGTTTAGAGAATTAAACCAACCGAAGTAGCAATTGACAGGCGACCCCCTCTACTAAAAGTTTATGACCACGTCTTGCGTGTGCTTGTATTTGTGTGCGTGTATTTTTTGCTTGTGTTGGACAATTTTGTCGTGTGTGTGCGTAGCGACTTGATTGAATAAAATGCTTGCGTAATATGTGGCAGACTTTTTCACGTAGAAATAAGTGCAAGTGGCCTATCTGGTTGGTTTAAGGCTTTATGGTATAGAGAGATAAATAAAAGTATATGATAGATAATTAACTTTGATGATTATTACTAGAAAATTTGAGGAGCTCGATAGCCTAGCGCGGCGCGCATGTTCGTAACGATAGTGCGCGTCAAGCGAAGGCGACGGCGAGTGCGCCATGTTTGGATTGGTCGCCTTTAGTGGCATTTGCGTCTTTGGGTGATTGCGTCGTCGCGTCGGGACATCACAAATCATATAAAAGAAGATAACGCAAAACCACGTGAGCGAAGCCGCGCGCAGAAGCTAGTTAATTTAAAAAATACAAGTAGGCTCACGTTTACCACATTTTTTGTGGATTTAATAAGAGCAACAAAATACCTTCACCTTCCTACAAACTTTCCGAAAAATTAATTAAAAACGTTCATTTTATAGCAAGAGGCGAAGTTTTAAGTGAAAAAAATATATATTTACCCCAAAACAAAATAACGCGAATAATATTTTAATAAATCCGTTGTAAAAGCTCATCGAGGCACAAAGAGTCTTAATTGTGAAAGTTTAGAAGAGACTCGACTTATGTCGAAAAATTTGCGGGGAAATTTTGTAAAGCACTCTAAAGAGGGGGAGAAATTAGCACAGATTACAGAATACTATACTAGTACAAAAATTTAATCATCATACAAAGTATTATGTTTCTTCTTCTTCGTCCGAGCGTGTTTCCTGGTTACATCTTCAGCTTACGTTTCAAAACCCTGGGTACGCTATTAAACAATCATCCTGATTTGGCGGTACTGGTTATTACAATGGAGCGACTGCCGTCTGACCTCCGTAACCCTTTTTACAGGGAAACCAGACCAACAGGCACATGACCCGGGTGTGTTAGCGGCCAACACTGTCAGATTTTTCAGGCTGCCTAAAGGCATCTGACAACTATATGATAACAGCCGGGACCAACGGCTTAACGTGCCTTCCGAAGCACGGAGGAGCTCAAGATAGAAATGCCCCTGATGGCGACCAATCAAAAAATGTACGCGCACTTGCCGTGGTTGAAATTGAATCCAAGACCCCGAGTCTACATGAAATCGCCTTTACAGTTCGCAATCACTATATCACTCATCATACAAGCTTAATGTTTTTGTCCGTAATTTGTTGGTTGTGATTTGGTCACAATGTGTTTTTGTCTCATTAATAAAGACCAAAAGATAATTTAATATCCAATATATCAACGAATTAATTCGAGTATATGTAATGACACGACATCTTTATTCATTTGCCTGAATAAAGATTGCCACAAAATGAGGAAAGCTTTGTACCAAATGAGATTACTCTTCTTAGTAATCGACTGATTCAGAAAAAACTGCCTTCGTGGTCCTGTGGTTAAGGCGCTTGCCTTGACCCGAGGGTCGTGAGTTCAATTCTCACGGGAAGCATACTTTGTTAATATGTTTCCAGTTTGATTAGGACATTGCAGTCTTGATTCACCTGGGCGTCGATTCTGCTAATGTTAAGTCAAAATCGTATCAAAATAGTGTTTCAATAGTAGTGCTTTTTACACACTATTTACAAGAGTTATGCCTGTATGATGTGATATGAATGTAGTGTGTGGTGTGATCATCAGAAGTGATATAAAAAAAATATAAATTTCTTGTAACTAGTGTGTAAAAAAGCACTACCATTGAAACACTATTTTGACAAGATTGTGACTTAACGTTAGCAGAATCGACGCCCTGATTGTCTGATAAGAAAGATGATTTGGATGAAGGCGTTGGCTCCGGTTGTCACGTGGTCGTTAAAGGAACCTTGTCCGAAGCCGAGAGGTGGTTCTGAAGACTCAGACACCAGGGTGTGTATGGTCGATTGATCGTATCACCTACACTAATTGATGATGAGTCCAAAACACGATGTCTTTGTATACTAGTGTAATTTGAAAACTTAGAAAAACTCCCGACATTAATTGGTCGAAAAAACTATACGGAGGTTATACTCATTTAATATAAATAATTATACTAGAACCATGATTTCAGCGTACCTTGGGTTTTTAATGCTAAGATAGGATGTATTTAAGTGGAAAATTTGCTTAGATAAGACAAAACAAGGCAAAAATTTTAGTAAATAAATAAAATAGGCTTAGATGAAAAAGCGGTAATTTCCTATTCTTAATTTCCTTAATACTGATTCCTGCAAAATAAGGGAAAGTGGGATTGCCCTTTTTCAGAACAAATCAGCCCTTAATTCAACTCGGTAATGAGACATCTATATAGAGCCTTCTGCCGAATGCCGCAGTATGTAATCTAACTTTTGCAATAAGTTCGCTTCCATTTTAGGGGAATAAAAGCTTCTTAATTTTGCTTATGTTAGTTTATTTATTTATTTATCGGTGCTCAAAACAGTTTTACCACTAATACATTTCACAAGTTGCACAATAAATCTTACAATGGATGGTTTAAGAACGAAACAGAACAGAAACATATTTGTTTTACAATATGACTTTTATAAAATACAAACATATAACAAAAAACAACAAACAAATTTAACGTTGGTAGGAAAAAACACAATATGACATTAGTAGTCAATTGTATAAATATTTAGACAATTTGGAATAAAACGAAGAAACATAAAAAAAAATAACTACATACTCACGTAAGCCTCACGTAAGTCAGATGACCTGAAGAAGGTCGCAGGCAGATGCTGGATGCAGGCCGCTTCCAACCGGTCGTTCTGGAAGTCCTTAGGGCAGACCTATGTCCAGTAGTGGACAGCCTGCGGCTGAAATGATGATTATACATAATGAAAAAAATACAATTAAATAGATGGCTTGAAAAGCTGTGAATTAACCTGTGAAATTAACACTATCTCTTTCTTAACTAACCGTAAATAATTCATAATTTCTAACAAAGTCCTTCTAAATCGTCGGTGTAAGGGAAGCGTGACACGACTGCGTAAATTCTAGTATAAGAGCCCACATTAAATTGTTCTTGAATGTTTTATTCAGTTAATAAAATTGTTTTGAATGAGTTGCAGTTCCTATGCAATTATATAAACAAATTTGGTAGATTATTTTTTATCTAAGTATGTATATTGTATACTAATGAAATAAAGATGAAGAGTTTGTTTGTTTGCTTATACACGTATAACTATAGAACTGCTGTTCAGATTGGCTTAAAATTTTTTTTACTTCATAGATCTACTACTACATTATAGATTTCCTGGCTCTTATGAATGAATGAATGAATTTTATTGCTGCTATAAACATGGTTTTAAAAAGTTATTAAATATAAATTAAACATATGTATCACACGTTTAGTCAATAACTGACATCTTAGGGAAGGTTAGACTATATACATGCACAACAATAGTATATTAGAAAAACATTCATGTAATATGCTTTTTAGGGACCCAATTGTATTGTAAACATTATTTATTTTTACCATTTGTTGTATAACAATAAATTCAAAATATTATTGTGTAAATTTTAAGTCCACTAAACAGACATTACTCAGCCAACAGCGTAAGCTCAGAGATAGAGTTATGTATTTCCACTTTTGTACGGAATCATATTTTTTTCTATTTCAAGCAGCTACAAGCTCCCGGTCTATTTCCTTCGTCTTCATCTTAGCGCCATTAATCTGGCTGTATGTGTAATATTTCTAGCTAACAGATGCTTTGTTCGCAGGATATATTGTTTGCCTAATATTACGGTGATTTTATCTGACCCATTCTTTTTTTTAACCCCCGAAGCAAAAAAAACGGGGTGTTATAAGTTAAGTTTGACGTGTCTGTTTGTGTATTTTTCAGGCTGCCTAAAGGCATCTGACGTAGCTTAACGACTGCCATCTAACGATAACAGCCGGGACCAACAGCTTAACGTGCCTTCCGAAGCACGGAGGAGCTCAAGATAGAAATGCCACTAATGGCGACCAATCCAAACATGGCCGCGCACTCGCCGTCGCTTGGCGCGCACTATCGTTACAAACACGTGCGCCGCGCTGAGCTTCTCTGTAGTTTGTGGCATCGTAGCTCCCGAACGGTTGAACCGATTTTTTTTTATTTAAAAGGTGTTAGTCGGGATTGTTCATAGCTTAACTTTTCCAAAATTCAACCCTATTCGACTCAAACATGTAATAGGTCCCTTGAGTTATTAGTGGCGTGTATCTAACTAACTCAGTCTATTAAAACTTGTTCCGAAGCCCACTACCACAAAACACAGAATATAATGTGTACAGAAATATACCAAGAGAGCTTAGGCATCAAACTCGGGCCAAATTCAATTATTCAGCTACATTGCAACCGTCGTCATTATCATCATTATTTCAGCCGCTGGATGTCCACAGCTAGACAGAGGCCTCTACCAAGGATCACCAGAATGACCGGTTGGAAGCGGCGTGCATCCATCTCCTGCCTACGACGTTCTTCAGGTCATCTGACCGTCTAGTCGGTGGTTGACCGACGCTCCGGTTGCCGGTGCGTGGTCGCCATTCGAGAACATTTCTTCGCCAACTCATCAACCATCGGCGCAAGCTTTATCCCGTCCACTGCCACTTCAAAGAGGACCACTACACTTCAAAGAAGGCCAGTTCCACTGGGCTATGTCGGCAACTTTTGTTCCTTTGTCTATTTTAGAAGTTTTACTTTTCAATCGCCTGTCCATTTTTATAAATGTTATGCGAGTCATATCTACGCTTTATTTAATTTGTGACAACAGCTTCTGTTGCGATTGCAAGGGAGAATATAAACGTAAAATAAATATAAACGAAAAATAGCTAGGACAAACGGCTTAACTTGCCTTCCAAAGCATTAAGGAGCTCATTCAATTCATAACCTTATGAGGAGCTTGATATCCAAGCGGGCCGCGTGTTTATAACGATAGCGCGCGTCAAGCTATTACGAGTGTGCGGCCATGTTTGAATTGGTCGCCATTAGAGGCATTTCTATCTTGAACTCCTCCATTCTTCAGAAGGCAAGTTAAGCCCTTGGTCCTGCATGTTATCGGTAGAAAGCAGATGATTGATAACGTACCCTGGGCTCTGAATCGTAAGCTTAAAATGCAACCAGAAAATACACGCTAAAATTATAACTCATTTTGCTGAAAACCCTGAGAAATGCGACTATTGGTGACCAATCCAAGCTAGTCTGCACTTGTCGTCACTTGACGCACAATCGTTACAAACAAACACCGCTATCGAGCTCCTCATACCATGGCGAATGGAAATTTTTATCAATCTAGCGACCCGCCCGTCTTCGCATGGGCATAAAAACCTTCCTCTTAAACCATATTAAAAAACACCGCATCAAAATCCGTTGCGTAGTTTTAAAAATTTAAGCATACAAAGGGACATAGGGACAGAGAAAGCGACTTTGTTTTATACTATGTAGTGATAGTGATTTTTAAATAATACCTACAGTTCAAAATACATTAAAGATTATGCACTATAAGGTACTCTAAATGCAATGTCTGTCGTAGTAAATAGTCTAGAATTGGCACTTAATTTGAGTCTCAGTTTCATTGCGCTTGTGAGGGCGAGATAACTCATGAATAGTTTCTCGTTTGCATATAATTTGCTGTGAATGTGTTTGACATTGCATATTACTTATTATTTGAAATAAGCTGCTCTTTTCCAGTTCATAAGACTAATAAACCTAGAAATAAATATATAGGGACAAGTCACACAGATTGAGTTAGCCTCAAAGTAAGTTCGAGAGTATAATTACTCAATAATACTAGATGTATACTCAAATTCAAATTTATTCAATTATTTTTTAACAAACAACCGGACTAGGTGAGCTCTTTACCGCCTGAACGCACTTTTTTCACCGTTTAAATTTTCCCTGAACTTACAATAATATTTCAAGACCAAACTTAACCAAATTGATTCAACCATTCTCGAGTTTTAGCCAGACTAACGAACATCAATTGATTTTTATATATAAGTTTATAGATACATACATAGATAAACATCTAAGAGTCAGGCCAGTCAGATGATCATTTTTCATCTTGACCTGATCGGGTACCGAACCCAGGACTTCGGTCCTGTATGTTAACCGTTACGCCACGGAGGTATTCAAAATTATATTTACGCATGCTTAACCAATTCTTAAAATTCTATTAAAATCAAGACTAGTAGTTCTAGAGATGTTTTCTTATTCTTCCTAGTACTTTCCCAATCGCGTCCTTAGTTTATCAATTACTTTATCATTTGAGAAAAATAATCCTAACCCTCCTTTTGGCTTCGCGGTAGTCGGTTAAAAAGTAAGTTATCTTTCCACGCCCATGCACTTTAAAGATTCCCTAACGTAAACTTCTTTTTACGATTGCTAGTGAGAAACAAAATAAACTCGTGAATTTTATTAGTCTGACTGAAGGAAATATTCGAGGTTGCAACGAGGAATACGTTAAAATAAGAGATATATCTATAATAATAATAATAATAATATATATACATATATATATATATATATATATATATATATATATATATATATTATGTGAAAAAGAAGGATGTTGGTTACATAAGTGAAATATACAACTACTATCTTTACCACAACTTAATTGATTATTATTATTTTAATTATTAAGTAACTTAATTGATTATTATTTTTCTCTATGTACTTCTTCACTAATCCATATTTCCAAAAATTCGAAAGTATGTCTGTCCATCTTTATCTTTTACGCTTTCATGGTTAAAGCGCTGAACCGATATTGATGAAATATGGTATGGATAATTATACATAACTAGCTTTCTTCCACGGATTTACCCGCGTGAAACCGCGGATGCAGTGCTTTTTACCGCGATGCAAGGTACCCTATGTCCTTCTCAGTACTCTTAACTTTGTGTATGCGAAGTTTCAAGCAGATTGGTTTAGTAGATAAAGCGTGAAGAGGTAACAAACAAACAAATGTACAAACTCACTTTCGCATTTGTAATATTAGTTGGGATTAAAAAGGCTACTTTTTGGCGCAATACAACCGAATACCACGAGCCGCGGGCAAAAGCTAGTAAAGAATAATATAACAAAAGGTCTACAAAGATTCTCAGTCAATGATCCTAAGCACAAGTTACATAAAGTAATATTCGAAGCTTTATCTCGCCACCAGGTGTCACCTGCGAGAATCACTCTTATTAATTCCGCGAAATAGAAATTGGATTCCTTTATTGAAAAGCGATTATTCCAGTTTTCATTCTCACTTTCCCATCTAATTTATTCGAGTAATTGAAGTGAGAATCGATAATCAGTGTTCGGGCAAATCGAATTGTATGGATTTGGTGATTGCGAGTGAATTTTGGTTTCAAATTATGGAGACGATATGCTTTTAGGGTTCCGTAACTATAAAGGCAAAAACGTAACCCTTGTAACATCATTTTAAGAGATGTGTGGAGAAGAATTGTAAGAGCCGCGGTCATGGAGAAACCCAATCTATAATCACGACCACTCTGCCAAGAGTTTACGACTAAGAAGAAAAATAAGATCGTTTTATTGTCCGTCTTTCTGTCTTTTTCTAACTTTCTTTCTGAGAAACTCATGAACGTATCAAGTTGGAATATATAAGTTTAGAGTTAATACTAATTATTGTGTGTGTTTATCTCATGCGCAGAAAGTGGCAGAATTTTTCACGTAGAAATAAGTGCGCGTGGCGTCTCTAGTTAGTCTAATGCTCTAATATTTAACTCGGAACACCTTCACCTCAAAATACACACAGGTATTTGTTTAAGTGTTCACTTCTCTCAGTGCTCCTTGAATGCCACAATTATTTTTCTTATATTCAATCAGTTCTACCACCAAAGAGTTAAGAACCACTATAAATTAATATTTATGACATCTCTGTCTTAAAAAATATATTAATAAATTTAAATAAATTAACAAGTTAGACTGGGAGGTTAAAATAAATTATTTTTCTTATATTCAATCGGTTCTACCAACAAATAGTTAAGAACTACTATAAATTAATACTTAAGATATCTCTGTCTTAAAGCATATATTAATAAATTTAAATAAATTAACAAATTAGACTGGGAGGTTAAAATAAATTATTTTTCTTATATTCAATCAGTTCTACCACCAAAGAGTTAAGAACCACTATAATATAATACTTAAGACATCTCTGACTTAAAGCATACATTATCAAAATTAAATAAATTAACAAGTTGGACTAGGGGGTTAAAATAAAAACGTTAATAAAAACAATATAGCTCAAAACAATTCGTTTCGCACACCCTAAAATGCGCATTACGAGTTTACAAACCCTACACAGGCTTCCATTCATATTAAGTCGGCAGTGAAAAAGTTGTGGGGTCGTGTAGACCCCACATAAACGTTAACCCGCAACCTACCTTTTTATACCCTCAAACGCGTAGAAAACATCGCGTTCTCGCTGTCGTTGAGTTTGAGAAATAAATATTGAGACGATTTTTCTTTGTTTCAAATTTTTTTCTGGTTTTGTCTCATTCATTAGCAAAAATTTAACAATAATAAAAAGATATGTGTGATGCTTTCATAGCTCTCCCTATCATCTTTAGCGTTTTCCCAGTTCACAGTCCCAGTCACACAATACGCGATGCCTTGCTGTTTACTCTATGGTACCTAAGATAAAATCTAAGATATGGCATTACGTCTGCCTGACGTTAAACAATTTTATAGAGATGTCAACTGATGTGAAACTTTGTTTTTTTTTAGGTAAACGATATGCGTGTAATGGTCTCACAACTAAGAATGCAGGAAAAAGATAAGATGAGAGAAAGAGAACTAAGAATGTTTTTTTTTTTTTAATTCTTACGGGAATGGCATCAGTTCCCTGGGCGGATACTATACTAGTATACGCATACTAACATCAAATTATTCATGTTGTTATAATATACAAGGTTATTTTTGAAATAGTACCTACAATAAAGAAAATGGGGCATTGCGTACTCGTTACTTTTCATATTATGTACTAGCAACCCGCCCCAGCTTCGATTGGGCATAAAAACCTTCCTCTTGAATCTTTCCATCTTATAAAAACCGCATCAAAATCCGTTGCGTAGTTTTAAAAATTTAAGCATACATAGGGATATAGGGACAGAGAAAGCGACTTTGTTTTACACTATGTAGTGATAGTGATGATACGGGACAAAATTGGAATTGAAAAAACACCAATTTTGTCCCGAATAAAGTAAGAAATGGTAAAATCATTGAAAGCCAACTACGAAATCTAGCCACGAAATTAGAAAAAGGGGAATTCAAATATCAATTCATTTACATCTTATATTTTTGTTTTTACGCAAAATGTGTCCAAAATTTGAGTAATATTTAAGGATGAAACCAACAATAACCACGTAGTAACCGTAAGTAATATTAAATAACAATTACCCATATATAATAAAAAAGTCTTCTTTTATCTTGGTCTCGAAGTCTTTGTATTAACTATTTCAAAAATAATCCCATCCTAACTAATATTACGAGTATAAATGCGAAAGTGAGTTTGTATATTTGTTTGTTACCTCTTCACGCTTTATCTACTGAACCAATCTGCTTGAAACTTCACATGCACATAATTAGGAGTACTGAGAAGGACATAGGGTACCTTTCATTCCAGGAAGAAGCACTGTTCGCGAGGCGGGAAATTCTCATAGCTAGTAGTATATATTAACGAACATATATGAAACTAGCTGTTCCCCGCGGCTTCGCCCCGCGTGGGACTCGGTTATATCGCGCCCAAAAGTAGCCTATGTTTGACCTCAGGTCGTTAACTACATCCCTACCAAAATTCATGACAATCTGTCCAGCAGTTTAGCCGTGAAGAGGTGACAGACAGACAGACAGACAGACAGACAGACTTTCTCTCTTTATAATATTAGTATGGATTTACTGAAATAAAGAACCAAGGCCTTTATTCCAACATTTTGAGTAATATATTTTAATTTTAATTCTTTATTATTATTATTTTTTTATTAAAAGAATACATTTTACATTTATGAATATCTATATATATTGCTTTTTCTTTGTGTTATATCCAGGTGCTCAGAGTAGGTACGTAAATAATAAATTAAATTGTTATAAATAGTCATAAATTATAAAAAAAACTTTGCCTGGCGCGCGCGATTCCAAATTCTAAGGGCATAAAGTATCATTAAATTAAACTATTTTATACGGTTTTCTATCGCGTTTATTGCTTACTTATTTATACCTAACGTTTCAAGCACTTTACAGAGCTCATGGTCGCAGGCAGACTGATGAGTTTATATATGAGCTCTGTAAAGTGCTTGAAACGTTAGGTATAAATAAGTAAGCAATAAACGCGATAGAAAACCGTATAAAATAGTTTAATTTAATGTGTAACAATCGCGAAAACATAAGAAATCATTATGGCATAAAGTATATTTTTTTGTTCGATTTTTATACGATTAAAGAAAAAAATAATATATATTTATTTGCATAGAGTGTAAATAAGTTCTCACAATCAACCTGTTAAGGTATCCAAAATAAAATACAAGTTAAATCTTTGATTATCCAATGTTTATGTATTATGTACCTAATCATTTATTTGCACTTAACTTACTTTGGGGCTAACTTAATATGTGTGATTTGTCTCTACATGTATATTTATTTATTTTTATCACTCCAGGCAGGGGTGTCTTGTACGACCAACTGGTCGTTTTTCACTTTTCGTCTTGCGTACGCTCTCTTACTGCCCGAATCTCTCCCATCTTCTTCGCGTAAATAAAAAGAAAAATGCAAATTTAAACTTGTAGGTATTAAGGGATACTTACTTATAATAACAAACAATACTCGATTAATTATTTTATTTGAAAAAAAAGACATTTTCCAACGTGCCATTTCACATTTATACAAGATCAAACATAGATTAAAAAAATAATTGCCCGAGACCGCGCGTGCTTTCATATTTCTATGATTTCAATTATAAAACTAGTATGATAAAGCCTTACTTACAATTGGTGTATCACAACACAACTATGACGAAGTTTCCTGTGACGTCACATCCGGACGTGTCGCTGTCCGGCGGCGGCCTGTGTACAAGTGAATACTCAACAAGGCGAATGCAAAATGGAATTTTGAAATTTCACTATGAAACTAGCTGGTACCAAAAATTATAGTTAAATCGGTCATATTGGAAATATGGGGAATGCCTATGTCTAACTATGATTGGTCGCCGTTAGTGGCATTTGACGACCTCCGTGGCGTAATGGTTAACATGCCAGTTCACTACACTGGAGGTCCTGGTCGATCCCCGGTCAGGTCAAGATGAAAAATTATCTTTTGTGATTAGCCTGGATTTTAGATGTTTATCTGTATGTATGTATATTTTATATATAGTATCGTTGAGGTAGTCCATAACACAATCTCGAACTTACTTTGGGGCTAGCTTAATCTGTGTGATTTGTCCGTATATCCATACTAATATTATAAATGCGAAAGTCTGTCTGTCTGTCTGTCTGTCACCTCTTCACGGCTAAACTGCTGGACCGATTGTGATGAAATTTGGTAGGGATGTAGTTAACGACCTGAGGTCAAACATAGGCTACTTTTGGGCGCGATATAACCGAGTCCCACGCGGGCGGAGCCGCGGGGAACAGCTAGTAAGTATATATATTTATTTATTTTCTATCATGAACTCCTAAGTGCTAATGCACTTAAGTTGCTGGCTCTTCGTATTTTCCCATTTTTAAACTTGCCGGTATGTTCCGATAACACTAACAAGGTCAGTGACCTAAAGTCTATGTGTCTCTAATGCAAATTGATACTCACAAACTCACAACGTGTTGTCAAAAAGTATTGTAAGTACAGAAAAATAGCTCTATAAAAAAAAAACAATCTTGTTTGCAACAATACCAATTGGAATCAATCTTCAGAAAATGTCAGATTTGAAAAACTTTCAGTTGTTAAACTGGCTGATACAAGATGTAACCATAAGCTAAGATCTTTTTCTCACTCTGTCCGCGATAAGCCCTCAAGTGCACGCATGGTATGCCTGTTTTAATGTATCTTTCTCGGCACTATAAAGTTTTCTGTTTTGTTTATTGACTAATATGCTAACGTGGTGACCCTAAATTATTAATTCAGGCTCAGCACGTTAGCACATTGCACATTTGATTATGAAACCAATAGGTTTTCTGATGGATGATATATTATTATTGAAGATCTCATATTTACAAATCGCATTGAGATAATTAATTTTAAGAAGAAATCCCACCAAATGGCCGCATACACGTTTAAATCAATTTATTTAAAAAACGAAACAAAATTTCTGATTTGTATGTCACTAAAACAAACTTTGTACGTAGCTTTACCTCTCTACTCTAAGTAATTTACAACAAGCTGTGGGAGTCTTGTGGTCATCGGGTTGTGTTAGTGGAAATGGAAATGTATGGTAGCACAATAATGAAATGAATCTTAGTGCTCTTGGTGGAAAGCTTGTTTTTATTTAACTTACTACTTTACTATAAATAATGTGCGTGTGTATGTAAATAGTGTACGTACGTGAACGTGCTAAGAAAATGATCATATCTATACATGTGTGTATTTGTTATACAATATAATAACGTTGAGTTAGTATCCCATATAACACAAGTCGCGAACTTACTTTGGGGCTAACTCAATCTGTGTCTACTATCACTACATAGTATACCCTTTGTATGCTTAAATTTTTAAAACTACGCAACGAATTTTGATGCGGTTTTTTTTTTAATAGAAAGAGATTCAAGAGTTAGAATTTTATGCCCATGCGAAGCCGGGGCGGGTCGCTCATTTATTATAATAGTGACCAACACTGCCTAAAGGCATCTAACAACTGTCATCTAGGGATACCAACCGAAACCAACGACTTAACTTGCTTTCCAAAGCACAGAGGATCTCACGATAGAAATGCCACTGTGACCAATCCAAACTAGGTAACGCTTAACACGCGCTATCGATACGAACACGTCGAACACGCATGCTCCGCTAGTTTGAGCCATTAAACCAAAATAATGATCAAGCCTGTCATAAAGATAGATAATTTATTATACATACATACATACATATAATCACGTCTTTATCCCATGCGGGGTAGACAGAGCCTAGGGTCATAAGATCTTAGGCCACGTTTAGCATAATGGTAGTTGAAATAGGAAATCAATAGTGATGGGTTGCTAGCCGCGCCTATGTCATGATTTCCCCAATCGGCGATTCCCTCAGACGACTTTTACGGCATGCGCGGGAAGAGAAGCAGCTGGTACATTCTATGTTTTTCTTTTTCTCCCAGACCAGCATGGAAGAATTATTATTATTATTATTATTATTTCGAGTAGGCGTCACGGTCACCGCCTCTCGGTCTCTGACGTGGATCCTTTAACGACTACCAGATGGCAGCCGGGACCAACGGCTCAACGTGCCTTCCGAAGCACGAAATCACCTTTATTATCAGACAATCAGGTGATTCAAGCCTGCAATGTCCTAACCAAACTGGAAACAACTAAACAAAGTATGCTTCCCGTGGGAATCGAACCCACGACCCCCGGGTCTAAAGGAAAACGTCTTAACCACTGGACCACGGAGGCAGTTATATAGATAGATGATGATATTGAACCGAAATGTTGATCAATTCTGCTCTATTGCACGAGAGATTAACTAATAAAGCTAATTGCAAAATTGAATCCAAAGCGCACTCGAGACAGATTGGCTAGGAAATAATTATCCAGAGTTAATAACATTACCCACCCTCCACGAAGTTGGCTGACTCCGTCCGGAACAATTTAAACTTTGGGTTATGAATTGCCAATCTTAGAATTGAAAGAAAGTTGATTTTGTTTTTATTTTTTACGCTTTAAGGCTAACGTCACTTCCCAAAAAAAAATCTCTTTCTGTAAGTGAAACATGAAGAGAAACCTTTACAAAAAGTGTCAAAAGTGGCCGTTTTAGTAGTTTTTTTTTTTGGGAAGGGACTCTAGTGAGACCGAAGGAACAGTCTTAAAAGTGAGACTGGTCAAAGTGGTTAGAAGCTGTTTAGATTTTTCGATATGCGTATATCGAAAAATCTAAACAGCTTCTTGAAATCATTGAGAACCTTGATAGCCTAGCAAAGAATGTGTGTTTGTAACAATCGTGCAGTTTAACCATCATAATTTTTTTATTTTCTTTTTTGTATTGATTGTACCAAGCGATTATACAATGACGACCTCCGTGGCGTAATGGTTAACATGCCTTACCGTTACTCAGGAGGTCCCGGGTTCGATCCCCGGTCAGGTCAAGATAATCTTTTTTTGATTGGCCTGGGTCTCGGATGTTATCTATACATGTATTTGTTAAAAAATATAGTATCGTTGAGTTAGTATCCCATAACACAAGTCTCGAACTTACTTAGGGGCTAACTCAACCTATGTGATTTGTCCTTATAATATATGTAATTGTCTTCTTCAACCGAGCGTTTTTTATAGTTGCATCTTCGTCTCACGGTCCTAGATTTAGCGGTACTGATTATTACAATGGAGGAACTGCCTTCTAATCTAACACAAACTGAGACGTGTCACTTTATAAAGGGAAATCAGACCAAAAGGAAAATGCCTAACGACTGCCATCTAGTGATAATAGTCGGGACCAACGGCTAAACGTGCCTTCCGAAGCATGAAGGAGCTCAAGATAAAAGTCAGTAGTGGTGACCAATCCAATCTAGGCCGCGCTTGCTATCGCATGACACGCGCTATCCTAAGATACGCTGAGCTATTGAGCTCCCCAAAAGCGGTTATACTTATACTACGCTGAGCTATCGAGCTCAAAAGCGGTTATGCTATCAACGAACACGAGTTACTTAGATCAAAAATTCAAAGACGTACTAATATAGTCATGAATCCTTTACAATATCACCAACTCGTGAAATAATCCGCTAACTTTCTCTCATTAGCCGGGCGTCTGTCATTCCCTCACTGAAACTTTGAAAGACGGCTTGAAATTCTGTACAATTAGATTTTAATCACTTTATTGTATTAGTTGCGTATTGTTGAATGACGAGAACTTATAATGAGCCTACTGATTGTGGAGTTATGGCTGTTGAATTGAAATGAATAATACTGGGCCAACGTCGGGCAATTTTGGCGGTAATGTGTTTTATTTTTCTGATCCACCAAAGGAAAAAAAAATGAAAAGTAAAAATACTAGGAAGTTATTTACTAGCAATGTGCTGTCTTAGATTTTTACAATTTGACCTGATTATAGAATAAAAGAAATAAAAATATTGGTGGTAATAGTTGGCTGATGTAACCGCCTTAACAAAAAAGACACTTTTCAGCGACATAAAAACAAAATCTATTGAAATTATCCCTTACTAGCTCTTGCCCGCGGCTTCGCCGGCGAGTATTTCCCACGGGAACAGTGCTTTCTCCCAGGACGAAAGGTATGTCCTTCTCAATATACTCTTAGTTATGTGTATGCGAAATTTCAGGAAGATTGGTTCAGTAGATAGGAAGTGAAGAGGTAACAAACAAACAAATATACTAACTCACTTTCGCATTAATAATATTAAGTTAGGATAGGATTACCATGTCTATATATAAATGGGATTTTGAATGGACAAAACCTTTAAGCATTAAAATTTAAACCAACAGCCATGGTTAACGACAAACGACCTCTTCTGCCAAGTGTCCTAATTTTTTTATCTGTATCCTAAGGCAGAGCCTGTCAGACGCCTTATGACATTTAATTCACCTGTTGTATTTTTTCAAGTGCATAAAGTTAAAAAAGGATATCAAGAAGGTTCTCCAAAACAATTGCCCGCGATCAAATCAGGAATAACTGTACCATATAAAATAATATAAAATACAAAATTCCTTTGTTTGTTTATTCAAAAACTATTATCAACTCTCTGAATTGAATCAGAGAGCACTTCGTGAATCATGACACGCTGCTATAGAAAATACAACTTCATTTTCAAAAGAAAGTTTTGTTTCTTCAATGCATAGTCTGAAGTTAAGTTATTATCTTCATCTGATTTGTAATGTAATAAGTATTTAACTGGACTTAAAGTTACTTCGCGTATTTCCGCCATCTTCTATACTTCGATTGTACGTAGCATTGTTTATTGTATTATTTATTATTTTATATAAGAACCGCGGTCATAGAGCAACCCAATCTATAATCACGACCACTTTGCCAAGAGTTTACGACTAAGAAGAAGATTATTTTTTTTGTAGTAGTGTTTATTTTTTGTGAGGGAATCACCGAATGGGGAAATCATGACAGGCGATGCGGCTAGCAACCCATCACTATTGATTTCCTGTTTCAACTACCATTATGCTAAACGTGGCCTAAGGTCTTATGGCGCTAGGCTCTGTCTACCCCGTATGGGATAAAGACGTGATCATGTGTATGTATGTATTGTTTATTGTTTTATTTGGAAACGCTTGCCGTTGCTTAACATGCACGATCTTAACAAACACGCAAGCCGTGCTTGGCTCTGGAGCACCTCTTAAAGCTCCTCCTTCAGTCTCACTAGCGCCAATTACAAAAAAAAATATTTCTCGTTCTGGTGGCCTACTATCATCTCTAAAAACCATGCAAGTTCCAGTGAGTAAGCGAGACAGCGCAATACATGATGTAAGGCGACATCTCCCTTACTTAATCGGTCTTGCATGGTTTTAAGAGATGGTGGTAAGCCACCTGTAAGTGAGCTTATCAGAAATCCTCGCGCAACTTTTTTGATAGTATCCTTAACTTACATTAGAACCTCGAAAGTCATTAAAATACTATCCCTTTAGAAACCGTTACAAAAAGTGTCAAAGTGGCTGTATTTAGTAATTTTTATTAAGGAAACTAAAGCTGTGTTCAAATATTTATACCAATTTTGTAAAAATTAAAAGATACCTAATGCTCAGTTATGGACAAAAATAGAGCTGTTGAATGAGTGAGTGAGAGAGAATGTTGAATAAAATATGAATTAAGTAATAAGTTAACCCTCACTACATATATTTATTAATTTATTTTGTAATCCAATTGTGAGGTACTGGGTACATGCGCGCGCGTATGTCCCGAGATCGCACAATTGGCCAGGAAAATATTTAGGTTAATAAAATAATAAAATACTATATTAACACAAAATGTAAGATTGCATTTACCCACAATTTATGGACACGGTCCAAAATAAATGGTTTTTATTAAGTTATTTATTTGGTAAAATATTTTCATTCATACAAAAAATCCGCAGTGTGATTGACTCAAAATCATAAAAGGTATGACAAAAGAAAGGATTCCCGTTGCTTTGCAGAGATTGTGGCAATATATCGCGACAGTAAAACAAAATGGCCGTTCGGTTTGAGCGATGGAGTGAGCTGCCGACATGTGGATTGATTGGTTTTTGTTCGACTGTGTTGGCATTTTGTATCGAGTCGTACTATCGCTTGTTCACCGGATTAAATGTTTGGTCCGTCTATAGATTAACTAGCTGTTGCCCGCGGCTTCGTCCATGTAGGTCAAGCTTATATCACACCCAAATGTAGCCTGAAGAAACAAGGCTGCTACAAAACTGCGTAGCACATCTGCTACGAAACTGCGTAGCACTTCTGCTACGAAATTACGTGACACGCTTTGACAAGACTGGGATGCTACAGAATTGCTAAGGAATTCGTAATATGAATCGATTCGATGAATTGCTCAGTGACGTTTTTAGACCCACAGATTTCTGCGAAGTGCGTAGCAAATCTGCTACGAAATTACGTAGCAGCCTAGGACAAGACGACTACTCTGACACGTCGTAGCATGTCAGCTACGAGCTTGGTGCAAGCTACAAACTTGTGTAGCAACTGCATAAGAAAATACGAGACCATCTAATGTTTCAGATTGTGGCCCACGGTAGCCTTGAGGGGTATGCAAGTTTGCAACGATTATGCGTATCAAGTAACAAGAGCCCGGTTTTAAATGGACATCACTAGATGGCAGTCGTTAGGTTGTGTCAGATACATTACAGTTACTTATCAAAATTTAAGTTCGAGCGCACTTATGAGGAGTGTTTGTTTTAAACCAGCAACCACACGGCTCAAATTTAATCTTCTATATATTCTGTTACACAATTTATAACTCAAGAACGGCTAAACTGACTTGGCTGAAAATTGGTGGGGAGGTAGCTTAGAACCAGAAGAAGGGCATAGGGTACCTTTCATCCCGGGAAAAAGTTCCCGAGGGAAGATCACGCGGGCGAAGCCGCGGGTAAAATCTAGAAAAATATATAAAGAAACTGACCCTTTACCACTTTTTATTCTACTATTTCAAGTCTTACAACTTCATACGACGCTAACACAAGAGACCACATTCAATTTCCCGTATCCCGTCGATCAAAACTATATGTAGGGGAACTTTACAGGGCATTGTGACGCGAAATTGTTCCAGAACTTTCCCAACACTTCGGGGGATGCACGCGAGACGTGCCAATATCGAATTCGCGACAAAATACAATACATTTTACCTGACTACACTTGAAGGGTAATTTTTAACCCCCGACACAAAAAGAGGAGTGTCAGCAGTTTGACGTGTCTGTCTGTCTGTCTCTGACATCATAGCTCCCGAACGGATGGAGCGATTTCAATTTAGTTTTTTTCGTATTAAAGGTAACTTTGATGAAAATCGGTTGAACCGTTTAGAAGTTGTGGGGGTAAAAGTGGGGAAAAACAACCGAATGTGCAAATATACTCGAGTGGTGTCTCAAATGAAAGCGCATCACGTGCACATTACAAAATAATATGTTTAATAAAAATCGGTTAAGCTGTTACAAAGCTCTGGGGGTGTGAGTGGGGAAAATACCTAATGTCTGCAAATTATATGTGGGGGGGGTTCTACTAATAAGAAAATGTGTAATGGGTTTATTTTTATTTTAAATTTAATGTTATTAAATACATACATATCATCACGCCTGTCTCCCGTAGGGGTAGGCAGAGACTAGAGATTTCTAATGGCTACGATCCTTACAGACCTCTTTCGCTTCCTCCACACTCATCACTATCGTCATACACGCTCGCCGATTTCGGGTACTACTCACTCAGAAATGTTTTGATGCGGATTTAGTTTCAGGATCAGTGTGGCAGCGTATTTTCTCTTCTTATCTTCAATTAATTACATGTCTAATGTAAACCCATGTACACCACACCACACCTTTTTAGAATTGTATTACGTAGTCAACAAAGCCACCTAATATTATCGACCAATAACAGTGGCAGTAAATGACGCAATCGAATTCCCCGCCCATTTTTTCTGCCAAGCTAGTGACACGTTTTTGTGCGCTATGCCACTTCTAGTTAATATTTCTAAACTCTGTGCAAAAACTGGTGATTAAAATGTGCTTGGCGTATCTAAACTATTTGCAGACTTGTAATCATACCTTTAATCAAACAGTCAAGGAAGCAGTCAAACCTTACGAGGAGGAGCTTCACGATCTTACGCCTGCCGCTGTCAACTTGCTGAGTAATTTGAATATAGACATCTGATCCATGCTGGACGAATGCCATACGCAATGATAATGACGTCAAACTTTCGGATTCTATTATACTTATAGGCACAATTATTAATTTGCAAATTCTCGCATTTAGTTCCCGTTCTGTCTATTTTACGAGGACGCGTTGATGAATTTTTATACATTTGCATACATATTGGGGCGCGGTCTGCGACAAACATTCGGGACCTATAACGACTGCGGGAAGATTGGACCGTGTCACCAAAACTATTGTTTTAGAAGTGAGGTTCTTTTTTGTTATTCTACTTTAAACATAGAGATATAGGACTTACGCCCGAATACTCAAACGCTACTCAATTTTGAGAACTGCTCAAGTATCATGCTGTCGCGCTGTACGTCAACGATATGACAGTGACAGCATGATACTTAAAATTGAGTAGCGTTTGAGTATTCGGGCATAAGTCTTTGTCTTTGATGTATGTCCGTCAGTCTATCACTGAGCTGTATCTTGTGAACCGTTATAGAGAGACTTGGGGCCTGATATTTCGACAATCACAACACCAAATATAAAAAAAATCTTCCTGTATAATCCTATTCATGGCAGAGATTAATGGCGTGTAAACTACTGGGAACAACTAGTAATATTATCAAGTGTTTGTGAGTTTGTGTGTAAATGGTATTCAGAACTACTAAACCAATTTAAAAAAATCATTTAGCTTATAATAGCTTGATTATATTGAATCGTTAGAGTACATACACACCAATAGCAGGCAAACCCGCGGAGTTGCCGGCTTCGCCCGTGGTACATACTTAATCTTCGTCACTCGATAGCTTTCCAACAGTAAAATAATTTTCCAAATCTTTTCAGTAGTTTTTGAGTTTATTCATTACAATCATACATACAAAAATACAATTCTTTCCTCTTTATAATATAAGTGTAGATAGAACAGCTTGTTATATAAATTTGTTCCATAACAAACAATATAAATTTTCGACACAGAATAATCCAATTATTTACGGAAAGTTCGACGGAGATTTACAATTCGCAAATTAATATTGCAAGGTGGACGTCCACTCGCCATCGGGAAATTTGTTTGTGTTTTGAAATTATTTGGTTAAAACTTCAACTACTATTTAACAATTGCATTCTTCACTAGCGATCTGCCCCGGCTTCGCATGGGCAAAAAAACCTACCCCTTGAATCACTCTATCTATTAAAAACCGCATCAAAATCCGTTGCGTAGTTTTAAAGATTTAAGCATACATAGGGATATAGGGACAGAGATAGCAACTTTGTTTTATACATTGTAGTGATCTCCCTCCACCTCCCACGGCTCTACCAACCTCTCGGTTATACGAGCCGAATCTCGGGAGAGTGCGCTGTACTAGCATTTCTCTTGCACATCTCTTTCCAGTCGCACCTGCTTGATCTCCCTACAAGTTCTCTATAGTGTCGCCTATCTATGCAATCATTGCATTTGTTATGTAGTAATGTAGTGATCTAGTGATAGTGATCAATACACCCGGGTTCTGATCCTATTGGTCTGGTTTCCCTTTATAAAGTACTTGCTGTAACCCGCGACTCCGCCACGTGGGACTTAATTATATTGCGCTAAAAATGGCCTAGTTTGACCCCTGTTTCTCAACTATATCCATATCAAATTTCATCAAAATCGGTAAAGCGGTTTTGTTGTTAAAGCGCAACATACAGACTTTCGCATTTATAATATTAAAATGGATGGATTACGGATCCGTTGATAAAAACAGTGCTGCCATATCCAAGACCATTAGCAAAGCAAACCCTGGACTATAAAGAGTAAGCTCAGTATGTGACTGAAAAACACGCTCAGATGAAGTAGTATAATAAAGGGAAAAACTTGGGAATAATTAAGACATCGCATTTTAACTAATCCCAGGTTTTAATTACATAATGGCCTACTTAGCTTGGAATGCAACCGGGATAACGCTTAGATAAGGACAATCCGCAATAACACTAAGACTGCTCCACAACATGATAATGTTGGTATACTTATGCAAATAATACTGGTGCTCCAAGAACCTTAGGAACAGTCAGGAACGTGGATGGCATACATACAATCCAGACTCGATTTAAATCCTTTATGTACGGTAGCTCTCAATTCACTTGAGACTTCTACACGACTGAATAGTTAAGAGAACAGAGAAAAAGCTTCATGCAACAACGCTCTTCATAATTTTTGATGCGGTCTATAGATCATGCACATCCTGGTGTCAGAGTACTTCGGAGCCAGTTATCGGTCTCTGATGTGATCCATTTAGCAACTACCAGATGGCAGCCGGGACTAAAGGCTTAACGTGCCTCCAAAGCACGCAATCATCTTTGTTATCAGACGATCAGGTGATTCACGCCTGCAATATCCTAACCACACTAGAAACAACTAAACATAGTATGCTTCCCGTGAGAATCAACCCACTACTTCCGGGTCTACAGACAAACGCCTTAACCACTTGACCAACGAGAAAGTTAAACAGCGCTGAGATAAGTGCACACACAAATGCGAGAACACGAGCGCTGCTCACTGGAGTCGTTTGTGCCCCTAGTAAGAGTTTTTCTTAACGCAGTCGCTAGCGTCTGCGTTAGGATTTTGTATGGATATTTCTTAGTTGCCTTACTATCTGCCAGAGGCGCTGTACAAGTTTGCCATACTAAATCGATAACGCAGTCACTAGCGTCTGCGTTAAGAAAAACTCATACTAGGGGCACTGGAATCGGTTTGCTCGTACCGAACTTGTATCGAACGTCGTAATGCGAAATCGCTAAGAGTTGCCAACAAATAATGGTATCAGCCAAACCTCCCGATTTATCGGGAGATCTACTGATTTCGAAATATCCCGATCTAATGACAAGCGATAACATTCTCCGTTTTTTGTATCATTCCAAATAATATTAAAATACATAGGCCAAATTTCCCCAGTCGAAGGTTACGAAATTTTAATTTTCGCAATTGTTGGACCACGTTTTCATGAACCTTTCTCTCTATTCTGTTATCTATTCATGTGTCTACATGGAACACAACACAATAGACCACAAACAGGAGGGACCAGCATATTTTATTCTTCTGCATACATACTGAATATGTACTATATGCGCGATTACAAATTTACTAACTGTTTCCTGTAGCTCCGTCCGCATGAGACTCTGCTAATATCATCATCAGTATGTTTGACTCTCCTTAAATACATCCATATCAAATTTCATCAAAATCGGTCTAGTGGTTTATCTGACTTTCGGATTTTTTAATTTTGGAATAGAATTTCCAAAAATATTATATTGAGTTAATTTTTTTTTTTCTTATGGTAACTGAGCTGTGTCTCCTGTTAATATTGTAAAAGATGACTAAAGAATAGACAAAGTTTTAACTTTTATAAATATTGTCTCAATTTTATTGACAGGGAGGGGTAACACTTTCAGTACTATATTTTTTCACAAATTAGCTTTTTCCGCGGCCTCGCTCGCGTAATCTTCCCTCGGGAACAGGATGAAAGGTACCCTATTTCCTTCACAATACGTCTATCTATGTGTATGCAAAATTTCAGTGATTGGTTGAGAAGATCTTGAGTTATAAGTATTGTAACTAACACGACTTATTAAGATTATATACATAAATCGATAAAATTAGAAAACTAACAAATTAAATGTAACTAAAATAATTATTAAATAAATAAGGTACTATATTTACAAATTGTACAGTCCCGCCAATGTGTCACACTTTGGTAGTATGCCCTAAGGCTGGCAGCATTGCCGAGTTGTATGGCAAGTTATATAAATAGATGGATGACAAATTTTATTCCAATGCGTACAAAGTTATGACCAAGAGCTTTATAGGCAGCAAACCTTAAATTTGAAAGAGAAAAAGCCTGGAAGTACGCACGCGTATTGAATACATTATGCGGCCATTATATTAAAACTTTAAATTAATACATCTCGACCAATCACGTCGCGCAATGACAGCCAAATTTATTTTCCTCGATATTTAATGATGGTTTGCGTTGATGTTTGTTTGTAAATAAATTATTGACACCCATATTACAAAAAAAAATGTCGTACTTGCGTTATTTGCGCTTACGTCGAACTCCAGTTATTCGAGCTTGAATGGTGTCGCTCTTTAGTAATTCGCAGTTTCGTGTGTTGCTCTTGCGTGATTCGTACTTTAGTGATATAGCAATAATGAATCATTCACACTAGTTCTATTGGCAAATAGTTCCATTGTGGTAAAATCTAATTTATAAGTTTCTTAGGATTGAAAACGAGACTATGACAAATACTTTATTTTTTTTACCACCTCTCCGTCCATTTATATCAGACTATCTATTGCCCGGGGCTCCGCTCCCGTGCGAATTCCGGGATAAAATATAGCCTATGCGTTGTTCCAGGGTCTAAGTAATCTTAGCTAAGCTACATAACCTAACCACAAGCTCACCGTCTTTTACCGGTCAAAACCACAACTATGTGGCTCTCTCCACTGCAGTAAGGTTAAAAAAATTTTGCTGAGAAACCCATATGCGAAAACTAGTTAACATCTCTTTCCAGTTCACATGTAAAAGCCCTGTTGGACGGAATGAAAAGAGTATAATAATGTGTTTGCGCTCAAATTGCGAATTCCCTTTGCATTCATATTTGTCATAATATGACTTAAAATCATTTTCATGTACTCCGAACGGGTCGTAACACAATTACCGGGAAACATTTCATATTCGCTCTTTAAAATTGAATTCAGAGACAATTATTTGGGATTCTGTATTACTGCAAAGAATTTATATAGCCTAGTGAGGCATGCCACGTACAACGGGGATCCCAGTTTAAATTTCTGAGACTAATGCCCGAATACTCAAACGCTACTCAATTTTGAGAGCTGTTCAAGTATCATGCTGTCACTGTCATATCTTTGACGTTCAGTGGGATATAGTATGAGTTTTTCTTTAGAGAGAGAGATTCAGTATGGCAAACATGTACAGCGCCTCCGGCGGATAGTAAGGCAGCTAAGAAATTCCATACAAAATCCTAACGCAGTCGCTAGCGTCTGCGTTAAGAAAAACTCATACTAGGGGCACAGCGCGACAGCATGATACTTGAGCAGCTCTCAAAATTGAGTAGCGTTTGAGTATTCGGGCGTAATTCTTGAAGGCATAATTCCTGGCAAAAGATCTCCTGGCCGTCTTTGACAACAGTGGCTTGATGACATAAAGATAGCGGCCCATAGACACGAGAGCTTCCGTTTGCTGACCTCCAAACTTCAATTCGAAGATGGCACCCCATGATGATAATGAGTGGGGCATGCGTGTTCGTGCATGTCAAGCGACTGTGAGTACGCCCTAAGTTTAATTGGTGGCCATTTTTATTTTGAGCTCATCTGTGCTTCGGATAGTACGTTTAACTGTTGGTCCCGGCCGTTATCACTAGATGGCAGTCTGAGGGCAGCCGTGTCACATTTAGATTATGTTGGCCACTGTCGTGATCCTATTGGCCTGGTTTCCCTGTAAAATTGGTTTCGAAAATCGGACGGCAGTTAATTCACTGGTGATGGAACCTATCACCAGCGGAAAGACTTATTTCAATTACTATATATTCTGTGCCTCTATATTTCTTTCTCTTACTCTCCATTTACTTTTAGTAAGTCATATGTTTCAGTCTAATTTCAATAAGCTTAAGTTGGGGTCTGGCTGAATAGATTCGTTTTGATCCAATGTATTGTAGAGACATTTTTCAAATCACTTTTCCGCTCAAGATCCGAAACATATCATTTTAATCCGCTCATTAGAATAAATATGTAAAATTCGCATTTTTTAAAACATGCAGCCCTCTGTACTCATTGTAAAGCATTGGGTCTCATCGTGTACTCCAAAATGGAAAACATAAATATGTTATTTTACACTCATATGACCAAAGTAATATTTATTTCCATCCTCTCTTTCAGTTCCAACTTTGTATGAATCTTTATTGATTTTCTTATGTATTATATTTAACTGAGTTTGTTGGAGCAAGTCTAATGACCTACTTATTCATTGTCAACATGAAATAAGTTTGTCAAAGTGTTCAGCGCCTCGCAAAGTCGCTCAAACAACTTCGAATATTCGTTATGCCTATAGAAATTTAATTATAGATGTAGGAGTAATTAATTTCTGAATCAGAGGAAAAGACGATTGGGTAAGATTTAAAAGGAATTTTCTCCCACGTCAGTTAAGGTATTTAAATAATGTTTTCGACTTAACCAAAAATTTATTCATTCATTCATGACTTTTTTGGTTGATGGATCTTTATCTCTGTCACACGCTGTTGCGATTCCAGCCATTAAATATGACAAGTACCGCCACCAGTTAGTTCATGCAAACTACTGCCGGCCGGCGCCTACTCACTACTGTTAGTCCCAGCATGCCCGCCACCATTAGTTTGCACACATTATTAGTTTGCATTGTTGTTGTTTTTTTAAATATTTCCTTATTAACACACTCACTTTTAAAAAAATCCCTATTTAAGACACCCACACAGTACTAATGAACATGAAGATTCCCAACGAATCTCATTACAGACGATTCAACGCCCAAAACACTTACACACAGAACAGTGAAATTATCCAAATAGAATTTTTTTGACGCGGATTTAGTTTCAGGATCAGTGTGGCTAGCGTATTCTCTCTTCTCACCTTCAATTCATACATTTAAACCACACACCTTATTAGAAATGTATTACGTAGTTTACAACAAAGCCACCTAATATTATCGACCAATAACAGTGGCAATAAATGACGCAATCAAATTCCCCGCCCATTTTTAGGGTTCCGTACCTCAAAAGGAAAAAACGGAACCCTTATAGGATCACTTTGTTGTCCGTCTGTCCGTCCGTCCGTCCGTCCGTCTGTCAAGACCCTTTTTCTCAGGAACGCGTGGAGGTATGAAGCTGAAATTTATATCAATTACTCAGGTCTACTGTCCCTTGAAGCTGTGAAAAAATCAAACTTCTAAGCCAACGCAATCAAAATATACAGCCGTTTATGCCGCAAATTTTCGACACTTGCAAGGGAATCAAAACCTACAGGGTGCTTCCCGTGAACTCAGAATCTTAAAATTTGGTACGAAGCAACGTCTTATAGCATAGATAAAGGAAAAATTACGAAAACCATAAATTTTTAGTTACATCACATAATATATATTTTTTTAATAATTTTAAACTTACTATCCATTTCCTCATAAACGCGTAGAGGTATTAAATTGAAATTCATACCAAATACTCAGGTCTATAATACCTTTAAGCTGTAGTAAAATCAAACTTCTATGTCAACGCAATCAAAAGAAACAGCAATTTAAGCTGCATATTTTGAAACTCGCAAGTACTCGCAAGGGAATCAAAACCTAAAGGGTACTTCCAGTCGACCTAGAATCTTGAAATTTGGCATGAAGCAACGTTTTATAGCACACATAAAGGAAAAATTCCGAAAACCTTAAATTTTTAGTTACTTAAAATAAAGGATTACTTAAACGATAAAGAGATCTTTGTCTTAAATTTATGCTCCTCCATCTTTCCCCATTGTAATGTTATGAATTTCATTTTGCAATAAAAATACCATAGTTATGACTCGATTGTCGTAATGAACGAACTTTGTAAACCTTGCAGGTTTGTACGGAACCCTCGGTGCGCGAGTCCGACTCGCACTTGGCCGGTTTTTTATTTCTGAATGAATCGTTGGCTTGCCAAACCAGTGACACGCTTTTCGTGCGCTATGCCACTTCATTGCCCCTAGTATGAGTTTTAGTTTTAGTTTGAGCAGACGCTAGCGACTGCGTTAGCGATTTAGTATGGCAAACCTGTACAGCGCCTCTGGCGGATAGTAAGGCAACTAAGAAATTCCATACAAAATCCTAACGCAGTCGCTAGCGTCTGCGTTAAGAAAAACTCATACTAGTTAATATTTATAAATTCTGTGCACCTACATATCCAATTTAAAAACCAGAATACAAACTCCTTGAGATAATAAAGAACATATTATGTACCACGTTAGGCACACAACGATTTATCTGGAGTTCTTCACATTCGTCTTGCGCATCCCCACGTTTAATCATACGAGGCAATTTGGGGAGGGCCGTGACGTCACACGTTCTATTAATTTACGGACCTCCGACAGGGAAAGGTTGTAAAGGAGGAACGGTGCGTGAGTGCCCTGATTCTACTCTGTGCGTAGGGTTGGGAAATGCACGAAAAAAAAATATGTTACTTATAGTCAGACAACTTTCTACGCGACCATTCTCCAAAGTAAAGTTAGTAAAGTTAGTTTAAAAGTTAAAAATAAAGTTCCAAATTGCAATATTGCTTAAAATTGTCAGTTTTAACAGTTTTGCAATTTGTAACTGTATGGAACTGTATAATGAATATATAGTCTTAAATAAAAGAATAAAGAATAAAAACCAAATTCCAAGTAAGTATAACAGTATAATAGTAAATAATATTTATTAAGTTAATTTATCAAGTTATTTCCTTCTCATATTGTCCATCACTATACAAGGTGTTCTGAGAATGTAGCGTTGCATGTCAGAGTATAACGTTGGATTTGTAAGTCATTTATAACGTCTGAAATATTTTATAGCGCGAATATTATTCCATCATTTTGAAGTCTATTCGTGAGGTGTATAGAGTCCTCGATATTGCTTTGAATGAGGTGAGGCTATTTTGTGTTTATTATTTTTATTGAATTAGAAACGTACATTTAAGGTATATTTTCACGTGGTAAGTATTTTAAATTTATCAGTGGAGAATGAATTTCCCGAGAGAAGAGAATGTAGCCTATCGCGATATATAATTGTTTCCTTTAGATAGATATACTCTTTATTGTGCCATTATCATACAAATTATACATGTTGATACAAATACAAACAACAAAGTGTACAAAGGCGGACTTATCGCTAATTCAATTTCTTCTAGCCAACCTTAGGGTGAATAGGAACAACGTGGAAAAAATCCTATATTGATTTACTGCCAAGACAGTTGAAACATTCGGCATGTTTTATCCCTATATTACGCATCATCATCATATCGTGTAGACGTCACGGTCAATCGATCATGCACACACTAGTGTCAGAGTTCTTTAAACAGTCGAGATGGCCGGGACTAACGGCTTAAAGTGCCTTGATGCCTTCCGAAGCACGGAATCATCTTTATTATCAGATTTAAGGTGATTTAAGCCTGCAATGTCCTAACCAAACTGAAAACAACTTAACAGAGTATGCTTCTCGTGGTAATCGAACTCGAGAAACCTAGGTCTACAAGCAAACGCCTTCACCACTGGATCAAGAAAGTATTGGCAGCTTAACTGATTATTATACCCTCTTATAATGTGCGAAAATTTTTGTAATTGGAATTCTTGTAAACAAGCATAAGGCCGCCGAAATATAACAAAATACCTGAAACATACTTATGTAATCTAAGCTATTATACTCTTCCTACGTAAAACGCTTTTCCTCGCACACTTGACACCCATAATACATTCTGATGTGGGTGGAACGTCTCAGGTCGGTATTATTAAGTAAAATTTAATGCCCCTGAGTTCCTTTGGGCTCGGATGTGCCGGGGCAATTAAACCTTAGTTATGACGTCACGGACTGAGAAGGTAACATACATACGGACAGAATTTACGTCGTGATTCATTTTGAATATGAGAATTCAATGATTTATTTATATTTATCACTAGCTGTTGCCCGGGGCTCCGCCCGCGTGTTGTACGCCCAAAAGTATCTTTGGTTGACTCCTGTACCCCGAATTTCATAAAAATCGGTTCTGTGGTTTAGTCCTAAAAGCGTAACAGATAGACGGACAGAGATACTGTTATTAAGAATGGATTTAGTTTGTTAAGTCGCTTTTTTCCGCCATTGCACCTCGTTGTGGAATCAACTCCCTGCCCTGCCACGTCTTTATAAAAAACGCTAACATGGGGTTTTTCCAAAAGGATGTGATTTTTTTTCATAGTCGGCAATTCAAACGTGACAATCGTGGTTTTACACGCGTCCATATGCTAACGGTAACCTCTTTCCATGAGATGAGCAGTTTACCTGATGGCCTACTATTGAATTAACTCATTTATATTGGGTTAACTCATACTGTATCCTTATTTAGTACTAGCTTTTGCCCGCTGCTTCACCCTCGTGAACTTCCCTCGGGAACAGTGCTTTTATCCGGGATAAAAAGTACCCTATGTCCTTCTGATTTCAAGCCATGTCTCAACCAATTTTCAGCCAAATCAGTTCAGCCGTTCTTCAGTTATATATACTATAACTAACACAACTTTTATTTTCTTTTATATAAATAAAAAGATGTATATATTCGTAAGAATAGATACTCGTAAATCATATAACACTCATGTCAATTTTCATCTCCAATAAATAATATTATATACATATAAATATTCTTACAATCAAATACATACAATCCATCCTTCAACGCTTCAACCATCGAATCACAGAACAGAGATAAACACGTGCACAAAATAAACCGAGTTTAGAAACAAAGCTACGTTAAGACTAGGCTCTCAAAATTTGGTATGTTTCAAGCAGAAACCGAGAATGAAATACAAACTTCAAGGATGACAAATTCAGACACATGATTGTCTGAACCTTTATCTATCTTTGCACCAATCAGTTACATGATTTGTTAAGTTTTGCTCGATCCTTTTTTTTTTTAGAAACTTGTTCTTTGTTTCTGATTTATCTTATATTTCTAATATATTATACTTTATTCCATTACAAAAATTTATCGATTACTAGCTGTTCCCCACGGCTTCGCCCCGCGTGGGACTCGGTTATATCGCGCTCAAAAGTAGCCTATGTTTGACCTCATGTCGTTAACTACATCCCTACCAAATTTCATCACAATCGGTCCAGCAGTTTAGCCGTGAAGAGGTGACAGACAGACAGACAGACAGACTTTCGCATTTATAATATTAGTATGGATAATATAAATAGCATAAACTAAGGAGACACCAAAGGATATTTATCTATGTGATTTATTTTTTCAGTTATAAGTGAAAACAGTTTTGAGACTTACGTCTTTTACTTCCGTGATAAAATGCGCGCGAGTGAAGCAAGCGATAAACGGCTTTATTGCGTCTAAATAAAATCTACGAAAGCGAGCGCGGCCGCGATCCCCGCACCCTCCTCATTCCCCTTCATTACGTTTGACTGCTTAGTTTTAAGTTTAAATATTAGACCCCTGCTAATCGTCTGCTTGGCTACCTTCCTAACGGAATTTGGAGAGTGTGACGGGAGCGATAGTGTTATGCTCGACCGCCACAAAGGGATGATCTTCCCGCCAGGCTAGGGTGTTATGCCTGGGGAACCGCGGCTCCGACGATGTCTTATCGGAGGTTGTATATATGCTCCAATCCGTAGAAACTTTGATAGCGCGATTTAGACTTTCATCTCTTGTGCGTCTTTGGTAGTTTTTGTTTGTTGTGGCGCTAGTGTCGCCACAGGAACAACACAATCAAATAAATTGATAATAAATTAAATTGGACCTAATGACCATTTGGACATTCGGACCAAATGATCCATGATGCCATCTGGTAGTCGTCAAAGAAACCACGTCAGAGGCGGTTCCGTTTTTTTAATCTACATTTTAATTGACCGTTTTACCTACACGAAATGATGATTACCAAATGAATAAAAAATACTATTAGCAGCACAGCAATCATATATTTAAAAATTATTTTGATTAAAAGAATAATTAATAAAGTTTTACAACAAATAGATTTAACAAAATAGTCTTTGAAAACCTAATTTCTGTATTCTCTCTACTTTGTGACGTGAATGTCGTGCTAACAGAGTTGCTCTTCAGATAGGTACAGTCTTGCGTTGCGCCCATTGTTCCACAGTCTTTTGTTTTCATTTGTTGAAGTATCGTCTCTTTTAGTACAGAACTGAAATCTCAATGTTGAACTGCTTGTTTGTACGATTGTCTCGAGGCACTGTTTTGAGACTATCTCAGCGTTAATCAATTTGGCTTTATCTTTGCCGATTTGACAGTTGCACTTATTTAATTTTGTCTTTTGTCTTACTAAAGATCTCATTAGCAAGTCGATTCTGTGAAGTATATTAATACCACTGATAAGGTGGTTGAGTGAGTGTCTTAGGCACGTAAGCACAGAAATAGTAATAGTACTACGTAACGTAAGACAATATAGCAATGTACCATGATCTTAGGACAGTTTTTCAACAACTGTAGGTATCATCGTTATCAACTTTCAACATTTTTGTTCTTAACTTAGATTGTTCAATTTCTTTTTTTATTTTATGTGCCTTTTGATGCACGGAATCGTCTTTACTATCAGACAATCAGGGATTCACCCAGGCGTTCTCTAGTTTTGGGTGGTCCGGGGGTCAATCCCCCTTGAGGTCGATGAACCATCAGAGTATGTAAGTACGTTGGTATTGAATTTTTTGATTTATTTATTTTCTCATTTTTATCATTTCAATCGTATCAGGAGGTGAAATGGCTAGCGGAATATAATAACACCATGAAAGAGACTCCGCCGACAAGAGCACAGCTCTTAAATTTTAGATAGATAAACAGTCATAAAAAGTTTTACAAAGTACAAAAATGTTATAGACCAAACAGTGTCGAAAAATTACTCTTTAACAATATAATTCTGCCCAATGTGAGCTTTAAACCTATTAAAAACATCATTCACTAATATTTAATACATAAAGGCTATTAAATAGGACACAACTCTTTTCTCTATGTTTACACGACTTGGTCAAGCCTAGGCAAGTTGGTGTCATGGCAAACTTTCACGTATGGTACTTGGAAACAAAACTTTAACTACACAAAGACATTTAAGGGTGCCATTTATGTATATTTGTACATAATATCTTTAAAGTTAAGTATGTGGAATAAAAAATATTTAATCTCTAACTTAGAAAACCGTGCTAGATTTACCAAGTACCACTTATTTTTTGAGAAAGTTATTTAATTGTATTTTAACTGCTCTATTCCAAAATCATCATTATCGTCTTCTAGGACGAAACAACATCCCCAGATCCAGACTGAGGAGCTTGATATCCTGGCTGCACGCGTCAAGCGACGGCCATGTTTGGTTTGGTCGCCATTATTAATGGCATTTATATCCTGAGCTCCTCCGTGCTTCGGAAGGCATGTTAAGCCGTTGGTCCCGGCTGTTATCAATAGATAGCAGTCGTTAGGCTATGTCAGATGTCTTTAGGACACGCCTGGATCATGTTCCTATTGGTCAGGATTCCATGTATAAATGTTTAGTTTCTCCGTGCTTTGAAAGGCGGCTGTTATCGATAGATGGCAGTCGTTAGGCTATGTCAGATGCCTTTAAGCAGCCTGAAAAACATGACAGTGGAGTCCAAAAGCCGGGTAGTTTATTAGTTAAGTTGACTGTACTTGTATTTAGATCGGTCAGCTAACAGTAGGAACTATGGCATATCCTCTTCATAATGAACGCTGAAGACTTTCGTTTGCATAAACTGGCTGTCAACACGGCAATCCCTTGATACTAACTATCATTCATTCCCCTTCGACAATTATCACTAAATGTATATACATTGCTTCTTAAATTTTACTGAAGTTTTGAAATCAAAGTTTGGAACAAGCAATGGAATATGTAGTTTGAAATCTTGCTCGTGTGTTGTTCAAAATTATTATGCCGTGGTAGGGATATTGAAGTGTTTGCGAAACATACTAAGGCTGTGTACAGAATTAGGATTCTCCAGTATTTCTTACCTTGAGGGTTGAATGAACGAGGTCTATTATCAGACTTTTTTTAATAAAAAGGCGGGCATAAACGTTATTACTGGTATTAGGTGTAAAAGTATGCTAATTTTGTTGGAAAATAAAATGATAAAGTCCGGATTTGAGCGTAGAAAATATAATAGGCCAAGTAAGAGTCGGATTCATGCACCAGGAGTTCAGTACTTGCGACAATATTAAAAATCTTTGGATTATAATAACATCAAGACTGGGACCTTTTGCTTTTTTTTGTCAAAATGAGTCAATTAGAAGTAAATCACACAATAAAGCTAGCTCAAAAAATGTTTAATATGTATTATGGGACTACTGACAACGGTGATAAATCATATAACAAATTGATACATAATAATTATTTCTTTAATCTTATGACTCTATAAATAAAAAAGAGCAGGAATTAAAAAAAAAAAGAAATGTTATATTCAGGGCTTTCATCCACGAGACACAGCTAATAACGATAGCTTCTATCAAAAATTTAAAAAAAAAATTGCGTCCGCGCGCAATTCGAACTTCTTTGGCTTATATAGACAATCATTCTTCTATTTCTTCGAGTGCCTCTCTATTAATATGGGCACAGATTATAGAATGCTATACAGTGTTGGCTGTCTACTAATATTATAAATGCGAGAGTCTGTTCGTCTGTGTGTCTCTATGTTACGGCTAAACCGCTGGACCAATTTTGATGAAATCTGGTATGGATATAGTTAAGGACTGGTCAAACATATGTACATATATAGGCAGGTAATGGATGCAGGCCACTTCCAACCGGTCAATTTGGAAGTCTTTGGGGGAAGCCTATGTCCAGCAGTAGACAACCTGCTGCTAAAATAATGATGTCAGACAAAGGCTACGTTTGGGTGCGATATAACAGAGACCCACGCGGGCGAAGCCGCGGGCAATAGCTAGTACTAGATTAAACAGAATTTGTTACGGAACCCTAAAAATCTTCAGTTGCTAATACAACGGAATCTAAATGCATGTACCCTAAATAAACTCAATAACTTCAATCATCGAGTCTTAAAGAAAATCTTGCATGTTTTCTTTAATCTGTCCCGAATTTCGTGCGGACCGTAGGGATTTCACAAATCATAGACTCTAAATCTTAAAGAGTAGGCAAACTAAACTTTTTAAAACGATAATGTGACAGTTGATTTTCTGTCTGCTGTGTGCATGGAAACACCATGGATAAAAATTAATGAGTAATTAAATATTACACAAGGCTTATATCATCTGATGTACAGATCTGATGGTTTAGAATCAGAAAGGAAACTGTATCTGTGGTCCAGTAGTTTAGGCGTTAGCCTGAAGACCCGAAGGTCATGTATTCGATTTTCACAGGAAACATACTTTGTTTATTTTTTTCAGTTCGGTTAGAACAATAAATAGGCTTTAATCACCTTACTGTCAATAAGAAAGTTGATTCCATGCTTGCCGTTGGTCCTCCCGGCTGCCACCTGGTAGTCTTTAAAGAATCTACTTCAGAGAGAGGCGGTTTTGTAGAACTCTGACACCAGGGTGAACATGGTCGATTGACCTTGTAATCCATACGATATGTTGATAACCTGAACATCAGGATGTGGTATGTGAATAGTTGAATGCCAAAAAACTTTTATTATTTTACCAAAATGAAAATGCCAGATCCATTCACGTATCTAAATCTGTCTGAATTGCAAACCCACTTATTACTTTAAATACAAATATCCCTCGTCCGAGAAATATGATATTTTCTCTGGGGATGTTTGTGAATCCCCATTCGGACCATATCTTCTATAAACATATCGAATTTACCCTAAAATAAAGCCGAGTACCCTTTGTGAATCAAACTTGAGTATTGCTACTTTTGTTTTTGCCAAATGTTTGTCTCTCCCCAGGCCATGGCAAGCCGTATGTTATGCGCTAGTGGCCTAGCCACTTGCACACTTTACAACTTACAAGCGACCCGTTGTTTAGTTTTAAAGATTTAAGCATACAAAGGGATATAAAGACAGAGAAAGCGACTTTGTTTTATAGTATGTAGTGATAGTGATGGGAAGTCACTGACAATGTATTGTATCTTTTATTGTATCTTTTAACCGTGAAATAAGTTCGAGTTTTTAAAGTGAAAATGGAAAATAAACAGTGGCAGTCGTGTCGTATCAGGATGTGATGAGGTTAGCGGAAGATAGAAGCGCCGAGAAGAGACTCCTATTTTTATTCATGTCTTCAGTTAATGCTAGCTTATAGAGTATTTTTCAAAGACAGTAGATTCTGTATGCATATTCGGTGTAATTGAACCTTCTCACCTCACGGCTAATGCCGAGATTCATTTGAAGTCCATTTTCTTTGAAATTTATTCAATTGAGTACATTATAATCAATCGAACCTACACAGCCTGTTTTCGGTTTTACAAAAACATTAAAAACTGGTTTACAGAGGCCAGAGCAAATCTGGAAACGAAAGACGGATTTTCTTTTAATAAAAAAAAACAAAACATTTTTCAAACTAATTATATACTTATTTGTTATTTTAGAATAACAAAGAGGACTGGATGAATTTGTTGAAGACAAAACCTAAATCAAAGCTCATTTTGCCCTTTCTCCAACGTAAAAATCATGTTTCTTCCTATCCTTGTGACAACCTTAATAAGAGGGGTGACCCAAAAACTAATACAATAAGGCCTTTTTTAAATTCAACAATCGTCCTGAGTTTCCTTTGTATGTGGAAAATCGACCAAGATTTATAAATTCTAGATGTATTAATCATAGAATTTGGTAAGATGACATTTACCAGAAGTTTTAATTCATACCTGCGTGGTAAGAAATAAAATTTACAGTCATATGCTAAAATTTTCTCTTTATTTGGCGCTTTCTGTTTGTCACATTATTCCTTAGGCACACATTACATGCTCATGCACGCATGATGGTTTTCCATCAATCAAAAGGATGGTACTCGAAAGGTGAATTGAATCGACTGATTTCCAAACAAATCAATTTATTCTTTTTAATTTATATCATGAATTTTGCGATGATTTGTTTGAAAATCAGTTGATTTAATTGTTCCATTGTAAATCATCGCAAAATTCTTGATTTAAACTAAAAAAATTAGGATTTTTTATTTGGAAATTAGTCCATTCAATTCAACTTTCGAGTACCATCCCTTTGATTGATGGAAAACCATAATGCGTGCATGAGCATGTAATGTGTGCCTTACACTAGCTGTTGCCTGGGGCTCCACTCCCGTAGAAATTCCCGGAGAAAGTTTTGCCTATACATATGTTGTTCCACGGTCTAAGGAATCTGTATTCCAAATTTCAGCCAAATCTGTTCAGCCGTTTTCCTGTTAATTTCGAAATGTTGTCATCATTTATTGAACCAGCTTTTTCAGCGGCAATCGTTTGTCTATTATTAATTTATATAGACACCAATTGATCTATTTATACAACCAACAGCTGCATTAGGTTTCCTCAAAGATTACCATAAACAATCTAGCAGCACCTGCATCCAAAGTTAGGATTTGAACAAAGTTTCGGCAATAGACGTAAGTTTTCCTCCTAAACTTGCATCAAATGCAAAGGAAGGCTGTATAGCTTGCGATATATAGCCGTTTGTAGTAGTTTGGTTTAAGTTAGATTGTTATTTTTGGTGTTAAGGCTGTTCATTCGGTCTCACTAGCGCCACTTCCCAAAAAAATATTTCTCATTCTGTAAGTAAGCTATCAGAAACCCTCGTACAACTTTTTAGCTAGTATTCTTAACTACATTAGAACCTCGAAAGTTATTGAAATACTATCTGCCTTAGTTTCCTAGTAAAAGTTGCTATAAACAGTCACTTTTGACACGTTTCCAGAGTGGCATTATTGGGTAATTTCCATAGATTAAAAAAAATTGCTAGGTAGAGATCGCGCGCGATTTCTTAATTAAGTATATGCTAGCTATCGAATTTGTACCAATTTGGTACACATAAAGAGAGGCATGGAACGCTCGATGCTCAGTATCTCTCTGCGGAACAGAATTCGCAACGACGGGCCGGACATATCTGTCGCAGAGTCTGATAATGAGAGATGGAGCCAAAAAGTCATCAACTGGTGTCCCCGAACAGGAAAGCAGAGCGTGGGCAAACCAGCAGCCAGGTGGTCGGACGGTATTAAAAAGACGGCAGGGCCGACCTGGACCAGAACCGCAGCATTAAGAACAGAATGGAGAGCCATGGAAGAGGCATATGTCCATCAGTGGATGCAAACTGAAACGAAGAAGAAGAAAGGGAGGCCCAATGCTCAATAGTGGACAAAAATAGGGTTGTTACGATATGATACAGAATAACTTATCTAGACGCGCATCATCTATGTAGGGTTTTCTACAGCGACCATTAATGGGCATCCTTTCCAATAAATTAGGCAGATAAAGAACATATTGCGAATGAGTATCCAGCCTTTGGTACATTGGATTTCTGAGGAATGGTTTACTGAAGGGAATCTAAAGGCATTTGAAGATAGGGTTATCTCGATATTTAAAATTTTTTCGCAAATTAATGAAAAGTGCTTGTTGGAATTCTGAACCAAATAAAAAAGGAAAACATTAGTCCGCCATTGTTCTATAATTATGTTTTAATTCTGTACTTCTGTATTCACTTTTGATTTACAAAAAAAAAAAACCATTTTGACGAATTGAGAACCTCCTCCTGTTTTGAAGTCGGTTAAAAAAGTTATTACAAACAATTATTTTTAAGTCTCTGGGGGCCTACTATCTCTCTAAAAACCATGCAGAAACGATTGAGTAAGGTAGATGTCGCCTTACATCATGTATTGCGCTGTCTCGCTCACTCACTTTTTTGGATCGTTTTTAGTCTCAAATTTTCTTGAAATCACAGATAGTATAGGCTTTACCTTAATTATAACGGAAAGGCCTATAAGTACAACTTTTCATAGAAAGTATGAGGGGTTAAATTTATCAGTACCCGACGGAACCCTCTAACGAGTTCAACTCTTACATGACCGCTTCTTAAAAGATATTCCTATTTTCATTTGAAGATCTTGAGTAAATAGCAGCCCTACCACAGAACAGAGAAATTATGCGAATAGAAATGTTTTGACGCGGATTTAGTTCCAGGATCGGTGTGGCAGCGTATATATTCTCTCTTCTTATCTTCAATGTCTTCTTAATTAAAACCACACCACACCTTATTAGAAATATATAACGTAGTTTACAACAAAGCCACCTATTATCGACCAATAACAGTGGAAATAAATGACGCAATCAAATTCCGCGCCCATTTATTATGTGTGAAACGTTGGCTTGCAAGCCAAACTAGTGACACGTTTTTCGTGCGCTATGCCACTTCTTGTTAATATTTCTAAATTCTGTGAGCCCTACCCATACTCTCGTGTAATAACATTTTTTTATTTTTACTCTTCTTCAAATATGAAGATTTATCTGGAATTCCTTGGGAGATAATAATAAGGCGGACGCCCGTCCACATGTCTAAGAATCCTTTGATTTCTTTGACCCTTTTCAATCTAGCCGGGTGTAGTTTTACCTTTACAACATTTTTATTTCATTGAATTTGATGACCATCAGAGGTCTAAAAAGGTGAGTTACGTGGTTTTCGGATACCGACTTTATTGTATACCCAGTTAGAACTATTATAGTACAATGTGAAACGCAATAAAATTGAAACCGACATTCCGTATGATTTGTAGGTCTGTTGGTGTCTTATTTATTTATCTTCATTATAAATATAGATGGCAGCATAGGCTCTTTCTACCAGTCAAGTAACCTGTGGCACAGTAGGGAACAATTATATTTACAAGCTTTATTACTGGGACAATTTAGATGAAATTTGGTATGGATATAGGTAAAGACCGGGGGTTTAAAAAAGGCCACTTTTTGGCGCGATATAACCAAGTACCACGTGGGGGGAGCCGCGCGCAACTGCTAGTTAATATCTAATGGAAGGCCAAAGCTAATTAGGCGCATGGCTTAATAATTAGCCTCCGTATAGTTAGATCCTAATAATTAATCCGGATTTACTAGCTCCGAAACGGAGGGATTATACATTATACTGACAGCGTACATAATGTTATTACATCTCATTATCGTCATCTGAGCGTTTATACTGTTGCATCCAAAGATAACTGCTATACTAAGTTGTAGAAGCCAGGGATGCACTTTTCTTTCTACATAATTTTTGCATAAATTTAGAATCTCGCGCGGTCTCACGCAATTTTTTTTTTTATCTATGGTACAGTGGGCTGCAGAGAAATCTGACCCCCTTTTAATAGCTAGCCCCTTATAATACTTGTGGCAAAAATTGCGTGAGACCGGGCGAGATTCTAACTTCTTTGTTATGTACATAATTAAAAATATAGCTTGATATTTGTGACAACTGTCAAATCGTATACATTTTCTTGTTGGTCTCTGTCGCACTTCTATACTATCCATATTTCTATCCTGCTCTTGACAGCTGACACAGAGGTCAAGCTATATATTTTACAGACTGTAAATTTAAATCTGAATAACTTTAGCGTTTTGTTATTTGCATGACAAGACGTAGAGTTTCGGAGCCCGTTGTCGTTTTTACGACATCCTTGAAAAAAAAAGGCAACTCTAGCTCAATAAAATTATCATCTATGGAAAATTTTCAATACTTTTTTTATACTACTAAATAGGCGCATGCGCCCAATATGAAGGGAAACGATACTTTGCGGATGTTTCTACTATTTCAAGGAATGCGTTGCACTGCATTTTACGAGTCTAAGTCAGTAGTTCATTATCTCTTTCAAAACCATTAACTCATAGAGCAGATGTGAATTGACTACAACTTATATCTTGATTTTTACGCTTTAGAAAACTATAAGTAAACCAAAACGCAAAAATTTTGGTTGTTTGGTAAAGCACCGCAGATATTTAACAAACTACCAAAATGTTTGCGTACTGTTAATTAACCTACTTAAACATATTTAAAACAACCCTATATAAATTACTTATTGATAAATGTTATTACAATTTAAATGAATTTATGAATATCGATATTGAAAATCAGATTTGTTTTCAACCTCAATAAACTATTGTTATTTTATTATTTTAATTTAGGAATAAACAACTATTATATCATTGTAAACCCTTACTTAGGACTTAGAGAACTCATTATTTAATGGTAAGTACTATTTTCTGTAACTTATGTTCCACAATGAAAAAAATCATTTGATTTGAAGAGAGGTATGATTTTCGGTTAAAAATCACCGAAACTAAAACAATGTTTAAACTCCTAACACAAAGCACATAATGAGTAAACAAACAAACATTCATACAATAGTCCATTATAATACAATATTCGGGCGGCAACCCGCGTCATTAGAGCGCGCTCGGCTCAGCCGCATCTGTAAAAAGTTTTACTTCAACCAGCAGATCTATGGAGATGAGTTCATCATTTCTGACATATAAAGATTGACTGGCTATATATATATATATAGGTAGAATTTTTGAACATTACTTTATCCCAACTAATATCATAAATGCGAAAGTGAGTTTGTATATTTGTTACCTCTTAATGATATATCTACTGAACCAATCTGCTTGAAATTTTGCATACACACACAATATACTTCTATTTGCAAATTGCAATATTGCTTAAACGGCCAATTGTAGCAGTTTAGTAACTATAATTTAATATGATTAAAATTAACTTTCAGATCCAGAACCTTAATTACATAACACAGATTTTTGATAACTTATGTTTTCAGTGAATAATGATTTTTAGTTGATGGTGGCGCTAGTGTTCACCGAGGTCTCGTCTTAACGATGACCGACACGACTCACAAGGCAAGTGGAGGAGAAAAAACAAGAATATGGACTGGATTTCGAAGCAATCGGGCGATTTATTTTTCTGATTCTTATGGGTCTTAGACATTTTAGTTTTTTCTGTATTTGAGTCAGTTTAGTGGAAAGTAAAACAGTGAATAATTTTTTTTTTCTGGATTTGAGTCAGTTAGGTCGACCTCCGTGGCATAATGGTTAACATGCCTGACCGTTACTCAGGAGGTCCCGGGTTCGACCCCCGGTCAGGTCATGATGAAAAATGATCTTTTTTTGATTAACTTGGGTCTTTGATGTTATAAAATATAGTATCGTTGAGTTGGTATCCCATAGCACAAGTCTCGATCTTACTTTGAAGCTAACTCAATCTGTGTGATTTGTCCCTATATATTTATTTATTTTGGTTTAGTGGAAAATAAAACAGTCAATAAAAATTAATTGAAAACAAAACAGCTCCACAGCACCTTTAGTCTACGGAACAAACGCTTTCATTTCAGCAGGTTTTCGCTCGCTGTCGAAACTTATTTGCATAAGTAAAACTGGGAAATGGACCGAAAAATATACGGATTCCAACTGATTCATTCGTAGCGCCCACCGGCGTCGGCCTTAATCCTATTGTAATTTTTCCCTCATTAATTCTATTCTGATCAGATGTAGAATTTGCACTCACTTAAACACCTAGGGCTTTACAATTCGGCCTTTGTTTCGGCTCATTCGTGTATTTTGTTTCACTAAATGGGTTCTCTTTTTTTTAATTTTAAGGGATTTTATCATCATCACCATCCTATTGGTCCTATCGGTTTTATCCAAATGGCTTCGGAACCCGAGACAGTTTAAAAGATTATATATCGTACTAGCAACCCGCCCGGGCTTCGCATGGGCATAAAAACCTTCCCCTTGAATCACTGTATCTATTAAAAAAACCGCACCAAAATCCGTTGCGTAGTTTTAATGATATAAACATACAAGGGGATATAGAGACAGAGAAAGCGACTTTGTTTTATACTATGTAGTGATGTAGTGATTCTTTTATTTTCCTCTTAACAACCGCAACCAGTCGGTCAAAAGAATAAATAAATTGAAACTTGTGTTAAATATGGGGGGAGGGGACAGTTTGTCTTATCACGATAATTTTTTAATGTGCTTTTCTGTTCCCGAGTCAAGGACTTTTGTTATTTAGAGTTTAATAGTCCTTTAAGGGTTAGCATAACCGCATATACTTCGAGTAGAAATACCAAATAAAAGTGAGGTAAAAGGTATTTTTATCACTCAAGTACATGTTCAAAAGAATTTCAATATAATACCGCGGCGTCCGAGAAACTATTTGAATAAAATCTCTTTTGTTGCAGCAAAGTGTCCTGAACATTATAGTCTAAGAAGCGAAAGGCTAAAATATCTACAAATTAAAATATAATAATATTTAGTATCTTAAAAAAATCTAAAAATAATTAATCTAATATTATCTTAAAAAAATCTAAAAGATTTACTCACGCTCATTGAATTTAAAACCCTCAATGCAAGATAAAGCGAGTATTCTTCAGTGTCTTACGTTTGGATGATAGGCTGAAAAGAGTGATAAAGCTCCATTATTTAATTATTTCTTTGTTAAAATATACTCGAAGTCAAACCCTCGTATTAAGAATCGTTTGTTAAGCCCATATTAGCTAAAATGTGTTGCGTCTCGTTCTTTCGCATGAAGTGTCAGGTAAGGGAAAAAGAGACAAAACATATTTCTTTAATCTATGCTCGAAGATTTACAGTTTCCCAACGCGTGCAGAGTCGTTTCTTTTTGGGCAACAGTCTTGTCTTAAAATAACCAAAGTTCATTGGATTTATACTCGAAGGTCAAATAGGCCTTGTCGCAAAACCTACGCTGTTACTTCAATATTTGCAGCTACCAGTACATGGGATACTGTAATATAGACAGTCTTAAATTTTTTACCTATTTCTTTGGCTAATTATCAACATCCACCGTTTTCTTGGTGTCTTGCCAAGTCAGCTTTGGAACCTGAGAATTTTTCAGTACTTTCAGGAATCAAAATCTATTCTAATCCAACTAATATTATAAGTGCGAAAGTGAGTTTGTATATTTGTTTGTTTGTTACCTCTTCACGCCCTATTTACTGAACCAATCTTCCTGATATTTCGCATACACATAGCTAGGAGTATTGAAAATGAAAATTGACATAGGGTACCTTTTATCCCGAGAAAAAACACTGTTTCCGTGGGAAATTTACGCGAGCAAAGACGCGGACGAAAGCTAGTGGTAAATAAAATCAACAACTATTTTGTGTCTCATCTCCCGGACTATACCATAAGACTAGTATTCCACTGTTCCACAGAGTCCCTGGAATTACGTTTATTACGGAAACGGCTGGAATTTATCACTTAGTTTCAACACTTTGAGTGTAATAGTATGTTCAACAATAGACATTAATTAGATAAAGAATCAATTGTGCAGATTGCGGGAAACTTAGTCAGTTTAGTTGTTAGAAAATGCAGACGCCAGCGACTGCGTTGTTTTATATGACAATCTTGTACTGTATAGCCCTCCTGAGTAATAAGTAAAGCAACTAAGAAATTCCATAAAAATCGTAGTTGCGTTTATGAAATCTCGTGGTAAACGCAACGACACAAAAAAAAACTATTTATAACCTAGGTTGAGAGGAACCGCAATGCTATCGGACTCACTCAATGTTGATAAATGTCCCAATCCCTATAAAAAGGATTTACTTCTTTTTCTTGCCAATAGGTAAATAATAAATATTAAGGGACAAATCACACAGATTGAGTTAGCTCCAAAGTATTAGTTAGTAATATTTTTAGCTAACTTAATCTGTGTGATCCCATAACACAAGTCTCGAACTTATAAGTTACTAATATAATAACAATACTTATAAGATACTATAAAATACTTATAAGATACTAACTCAACGATACTGCAGCATTCAAGACCCAGGTCAATCAGAAAAAGACCATTTTTCAACTTGACCTGACCGGGGATCGAACCCGGGACCTACTGAGTAGCGGTCAAGCATTTTAACCATTATGCTACGGAGATCGTCAAATAATAAGTCATTAAGTGACGCAACAAGTATTAAAAAAAATAATTTAGTTACGATCCCACTTTGGCGAAAAAAGAATGTGAATTATTAAAACGATTAATTATTATTAACAATTGATTTTAAAAGTATCGTCATCTTACCACAAACTTATTTAGTGCTGTTATTTAACAAGTTATCGGATTTAGAAGCACAGTGTCTCAAGTGATCGATAGATGGCGTTAATATACCTACATGTATGGGGAGACTATTAGTACACAAAAAATCGACGCCTTTCTTTGTATGACGGTTGAATATCTGTATTAGTACTCTGTAATCTGTAATACAATAAAGATTCATAGATAAATAACAGTTTTAATCGTAAGGAAGTTTTAAGTTCTTGGTTGTAGGTGTCGTTAAAGTTTGATAGCTCATAAATGGGATTATATGTCAGCGATATAACTATGCCCATAAATCGCCGCTTCTTGTAATGTGCGACCGTTGAGCTAAAAATTAATTAAAAAACTAAATAATATTTTATTCTCGAAAATTAATAAATTGCTTGCTTGCGCTAGCGAAGTGGTGGTCTCTGAAGCGTCAGCTGAAGATGCAACCGGGAAACACGCTCGGACGAAGAAGAAGATCTACATGCAAATTTCTGTGTTCTTATCGGCAGTGTTATATCCAAGTCCGTCGATTTTCCGCAATTCTTTTCAAATCCGGACAGGACTCGTCTTCTACTTTTTGTTTTACATTAAAAACAAAAAAAAAAAAACAAACAAGAATACAGCCAAAGAGTTCTTCTCCGTTTTCCCTCTATTATTTTTCCATAATGGTTTCAAGTAGTCGTCGTGCCGTATCAATCACCAAGAAATAATATTTTTTTATTATCCCATCCCAAAGGGCCAATCAATCCCTTTATGTGGGCTACTAAACGTCTCGATCCGGAATCACGGACGCCTAGGAATGTCTTCCCGAATTTTTCAATCAACCCGAACACAGCTCGCATGCCAGTCTAATCGCGCGGGAAAACGGCGACTCATGGACGTTCTTAATTCAAATCGGAATTCGCCCCCGGACGCTGAGCGATGAGATTTGAAATTGGAACGGTGCATCATTTTCTATGAATTTAATTTTCTTCTTAAAGCGAGCAAATTGATTTTTCTGCATAAAAAATCAGCCAGTTTTATATTCAGTAATTTAAAACTGTTTTGAATTTCTCAATTTGTCTCTGTGGTTTATTAAAATGTATCAAATCAGATTTTTTAAAACATTTTTTGTAAAATGTTAAATATAAATACGGCCGAATTGAGAAACCTCATTTTTTAAAGTCGTTTAAAAATGGCCTTGGTATATATGGGTAACAATCTGAGGTAACATATATTTGAATAGGTAGATATGAGTTCAAGAGTTGGTTTTTTCGTTGAATTCAGATATTATGTTATGATATCATTTTCGTGAAGAAACATACGAAGAAAATTATCATATTTGTAAAGAGATAATAAAACTGAATTACATAAACTGAAAAGTATAAGAACATTAAGAGTGTAATAAAAAGCTTTGTATACAATTACGAGGCTTGTTTCCCGCCGCGAAGCATAAAACCTTTTTAATTGAAAAACTTTTTTGTTAGTAGACGCTTTAAGCTCCTTCACTGGACACGGTTGTGGACGATGCAAGGCTTCAAGCTTCTTTTTTGTTTTTAAACACTGAAAAAACAAAACTTTTGTATTGTTATAAATAAAAAAACAACAAAAATTCATTCCAGCCAGCTACTTTTTTCAACACATTCTATTGTCTATACTTACTGAAGTCGTGCCATATAATTCTTCAGTGTTTTATGTTTTTCTCTTAGATCATTAATTGTTCTTCTATTTTAACGACTATTAAAGGACATTCTAATTTAAATAAAAATCTCCAAAAATACAGGGTGATGACAGATTCATTTTCAAAGATCAAATTTTGTTGATAGGTAAGTAGATTGTAGATTGGTGAGACGTCAGCTAAATCCAGATTTTTCTAAATTCTATAGTTCTAAGTTGGTGTATTGGTGTGAGTGAATATAATTTTATGTTACACTCATAGAATGTCTTTCGTAACTTCCAAATAGTAGTCTACTTATTTGATAATCAATTTAAACCTGAAAACCCTGCCTGTTATCGCTAGATTACAGTCGTAAGGGAATATCATATGCATCTCGACAGCCTGAAAAATCTGACAAAGTTGGTCACTAACACACCCGGATCATGTTCCTATTGGACTGGTATTCCAGTAAAAAGGATAACGTAGGTCAAACAGCACTCGCTTCATTGTAATAACCAGTACCTACTGCCAAATCAGGGTCATGATCAAAAGCGAATGGGCTCTGAACTGTAAGCATTGATGCAACTAGGAAAAAACGCTATGACGAAGAAAAAGTCTACTAATTTGATACTAGCTGTTCGTGGCTTCACGCGCCCATGGAGTGTATGTATTTATAGCCTATAACCTTCCCAAAGAATCAGGCTATCATATGCAGAAAGAATTTTCATATCCGACTAGTGGATCTAAAGTTATAAGCGTTCAAACAAACAAACTCTTCAGCTTTATAATATTACTAGCGACCCGTCCCGGCTTTGCATGGGCATAAAAACCTTCCTCTTGAATCACTCTATCTATTAAAAAAACCGCATCAAAATCCGTTGCGTAGTTTTAAAGATTTAAGCATACAAAGGGACATAGGGACAGAGAAAGCGACTTTGTTTTATACTATGTAGTCATAGTGATAGTGATAGTAAAGTATAGATATAAAAAAAATGTTTATTTTTACTGCTCAATAAGTTTTTTTTTGTTTCGAATAGTGGACATTCTGAAACTTCTCCGTACTTTGCTAAATTGACCCTTACAACCAAACCGTACCCTCCTCTTCCAAAGTTAAGTAACGAACGTCTGTAATCTTGTATTCACAAAGGGTCTTAATTCCGCCATTAGACATACGCGTGGGGGCGTTGTCTTAACATTTGCATAACACAACAACTTCTCTGCTTAGTTTGCCTACTCTTTGTTTGTGGCCTTTTGGAACTACTTACCGAATAAGCATAAGTATAAGGCTTGAATAATTGAATTAGTTTTTTGAAGAGGCAGTGGGCTGAAGAGCCGATGGCCGATGAGGCAGAACGATGATCCCTGGGCGAGACTTATTGTGACGTCGCGCATTCTCCTACGGCGGTCCTTCCTCGCTGCCCCGCACCGCATCACCCCCGAGGGCCATATATAAGGCTGCGCGCGTCCACTGGAAGACCTCTTTCGGCTGATCTCACCATCTCAAGTTAAGTGGCTGGCTATTTCATAGCGGCTGCCTGACTGGATCTCGTGCCTACTTAGATCTCACGACCCCTATAATCTCTCATTAACGGTTATCCTTAAGAGTCTAACCTGTTGTAAAGTACAAATAATAAATATTGTGCGATTCGCTGAAACCTGGATTTATCTTCTCTCCTCACACATACCTTAAGTAATTAGTAAATTCTACCTACGTTATATTATTATGAAATTAGAAGAGAGATCTGACAGGCTCTATCATCTCATCTTAGTTTTTGCACTAAGTCGAATTTGCCCGTTCGAGTCTAAGGTTTAGTTACGTCAGGTAGGAGCACCAACCCCGCTCCTATCACTGAGATCCAGCCTTAAGCGACTCCTTCGTACTTATGTCATGTACAGTTATACTTCTTCATCCGAGGCTGACACTTCAGAGCTCAGTACCCCTAATATGAGTTTTTCTTAACGCAGACGCTAGCGACTGCGTTAGGATTTTGTATGGAATTTCTTAGTTGCCTTACTATCCGCCAGAGGCGCTGTACAGGTCTGCCTTACAAAATCACTTACGCAGTCGCTAGCGTCTGCGTTAAGAAAAACTCATACTAGGGGCACAGGGTACGCTTTCGTGGTCCTGATTATTACAATATAATCACAGTGAAGCGACTGCCCTCTGGCAATTGTTACGCTTTCTTTTTACAGGGAAACCAGACCAACAGAAACATGATCTGGTGTGTTAGTGGCCAACATTGTCAGATTTTTCATGCTGCCTAAAGGCATCTGACAAAGCCTAACGATTTCCATCTACCTATAGCAGCCGGGACCAACGGTTTAACGTGCCTTACGAAGCACGGAGGAGCTTAAGACAGAAAATGCCATTAATGGCGACCAATCCAAACATTGCCCCGCACTTGTCGTCAAGGTCGCTTGACGTGCGCTATCGTTACGAACACGCGCGCCGCGCTAGGCTATCGAGCTCCTCAGTTTTCTTTCCTACTGTACATTTAAAATCTTTGTACAACGTTCTCCATGCCATGATTTACAATGTCGACATTCTGACTTAGAAAAACCGTCGACACTCGCGGCCGCCGGCTGAAGAATTGCTTTAATTTCGAGACGATTCCAGCTGACGTGTCCAAAACGCTTGCAATTCTAGAGCGAAAATTGAAATACATTTATCATTGTTCGTTTTTTTACAGCGGTTAGGCTATACGGCATACGGCCCACCTGATGGGAACCGGACCGGACCGTAGCAGATGATGCAGGCGTCCATAGATTAAAAAGAAAAAAAAAATTGCGGCGCTTTTCGAAATTCTTTGCAGGCGTCCATAGGCAAGCGCGTTGCCGACTACTTAACACTTTCGCTGACAGTAATCGAGAGGCGTTACTGTCATCGAAAGTATTAATATTCATGATATCGACATAGCCAAAATGGTAGCGGAAAGAAAGTGGCGATGGACGGACCGTGTATGTTTAAAACTGGACTAATAAATAAAGTGAACTAAGAATAATAAGAAAATCTCATCAATTTATGATGAAATTTTTAATAACATTGACGGGAATATTGCATTTACCTTAGCAATCCAAATAAAGAAAAATATTTATATTATATTACAATAATAAAAGATGTTTTGTCATCGACTATGGTTTTTCACTTAATTTGCCAAAATTGTGACATTATTGGCCACTAACACATCCAATAAAAAAAGGTAAAAGAAAAAAAATAAATTGGTCCGTGTGGGCAAGTGTGGGTCAGTGATATTTTTTTTCTTAATCTGCTAATTCCAGCCAGTCCCAACTACACTTAAACCACCACTTTTTTTTTCAGTTGATCAAAAGTTGATCAAAGAATTCAAGGATACAACTACTTACTTGATATTATTCAGTGCATGCATATAAAAAAAAGTTTCAATTCCTACGAGCTCGGTGGCGGTCGGCAGCTTGTGATAATGTCTTCATGGCACAACTATCTCCGAAAATTTATGGCAGCTTCGAGCCTGAAACAGCCAGTAATGACTTCATTTATGACTGTGTGCGCTCCTGATAAAGACATCTTTGTCTGCGTGTTTATTTCACCTTAAATTTATTTATTGCTCAAAAGACATTGAAAACATTCCAGCTCTCTGCTTTACCCAAAGGTTAATTGTTAGATAATGCTTTTAGCATTAAGTCCGCCTATTGTGCTTCATATTAAATAAATTAATATAAGTGCTTTTATTTGTTATCCAAAATTAGCACTTTGTGGCGACACTAGCGCCACAACAATATCTACAAAGACGCACCACAGATGGCGTTAAAAGCAACAATCTCAGAATTGCATACAAGATGGCAAATTACTATGAAAGTCTAAATCGCGCTTGCAAAGTTTCTACGGATTGGAGCATAAATACAACCTCCGACAAGACATCGTCGGAGCCGCGGTTCCCCAGGCATAACACCCTAGCCTGGCGGGAAGATCTTCCCTTTGTGGCGGTCGAGCATATAAACACTATCGCTCCCGTCACTCTCTCCAAACTGGTGACCCCGACGTGATTGGAAGCAGCCTTCTCCATCAATATTCTCCGATCCATCATCTCGCTACCTCTCAAGCTTCAGCAGCCAGCAGTCTCACAGCAAGCCAACTACGATGGGGTATCTACAGGTCCAACGCAGCCGACGCACCGAGCTTCCTGGTCCTGCAACCACCCTCACTTCAAAGACTTCAGCGACCGGCACATCCACCGCAGCCCACGCCTGGTACTCATCGGCCGGCCACCGCACCAGCGTGGCAGTTCTGCAGGACATCTACCGGCGCCAACAAGTCATCGCTCACTACAGTCTCGACTCACCGCAGACTACGAGCAAGCAGCAACAACGTACTCGACTCACTGGGACGTCAAGCAACTGGCACTTGCAAGCTAACATCATAAGCACAGACTGCACATGAAAATTTATCAGACCTTCGGTCTTGGAAGGGAGTCCTGTGGCGACACTAGCGCCACAACAATATCTACAAAGACGCACCACAGATGGCGTTAAAAGCAACAATCTCAGAATTGCATACAAGATGGCAAATTACTATGAAAGTCTAAATCGCGCTTGCAAAGTTTCTACGGATTGGAGCATAAATACAACCTCCGACAAGACATCGTCGGAGCCGCGGTTCCCCAGGCATAACACCCTAGCCTGGCGGGAAGATCTTCCCTTTGTGGCGGTCGAGCATATAAACACTATCGCTCCCGTCACTCTCTCCAAAACTTCAATTGATATTTTATTTTAATACATTAAATTTCTCTGCTTTACTTAAAGATATATAAGGTTCCTCATCACCATTATCATCAATAGCTTCCATTCAGCTTCAGAGCCTTTCAGAGCAGCAGACAATCAAGTGGAAACACTTAACAAGTTATGTTTTCCATAGTTATGGAACCCACGTTTCTTTAAGAAAGCGCCTTAAGCACTGGTCCACAGAGGCAGATATGATACTCTGAGATGATAAAAAAAATCTTTCCTGAACGTTCAAAATCTCATAATAAAACCTTGTCCATTAATTGTTCACAGAACGACTTTTCAAAAATTTGGAATAAAATCTGTTTACGTAACCAGTCGAAACCAGCAGCGACCGGATCAGACCGGTTCAATCCAGTTAGAGGCAGCCGACACTGGCTCATTAGCGGGCAGTCACGTCGGGACCGAACGCAGATTGCGCTAATGCCTCTATCGTGTATTGATAGTTTGCAATGGCAATCGAATTTAAACCGATTTAGCTTGATTCTTGTATTTTAACCCCCAACTATAAGGGGGTTAGTAAAAAGTTTATTTGAAACCTTATTTACACCTAAACCTTTTGACCAAACCAAAATATTTGATGATTTAGGCGTTACTTTGCATCAACATTGCAATACTTCAAACAAAAATCTCAAAATTTGTGTTTTGAACCCCTGACTAAAAAGCGGGGGCAAAAAAAGCTTTCCCTATTTGAAACTTTATTTTGTTTGACGCACAGACAGACAGACACGTCTCATTTATAACACTCCTCTGTTTTCGTCGGGGGTTAAAAAATAGTACTCCTAAGCCATAACGGACTGACCGTCACACCATTTTGACGCTGTTATTTCCACAAGAAACTTATTTTCTTTATAGTAACACTATATAGTTACGAGAAATCCAAATCTTAACCCAAAATCGGTTAATCGAATCGATACCAACATTTTGTTCTTGAAGATTTAAAAACTTTCAGCTCAATCAGGGTCTCGCCTTCAATCGATTTAAATTGATTGATTATCGCCTTTTTTACAACTTCGCCTCTTCAAAGCTTTTAAACTTTCACCCGGCGAAAGCTATGAATAAAAGAATCGCTAACAAAATTTATTTGCAAATTTTTATAGTGCCCTTTTAAGATATGTCTTATTATTCTAATGAAATTTTAGTTTGTGCTCTGAGTTTTAACATGAAGATTTTAACATAATATTAAAGTAGTATAAATAAAAATTTGTAGTAAATTTGGTGGAAGTAAAATCTTCTTCTTTCTTCTTTCTTTTTTTTATCATAATAATCTCTACATATATTACATATCATCATGCCTCAGTAGGAAGAGACTCGAGATTTCTATTGGCTACGATCCTAACATACCTCCCTATCTTCCTCCACACTCATCATTCTCGTCAAACACTCTCGCCGATTTCGGGTACTCCTAATGTCTCCCTTTTTCTAAAGGTCTGCGATTTGATAATCTCTGTTACTATTTAAGACAGAGATTTAATTAAAAAGAGAGGGAGGTCTATTCTTATAATGTATCTGGGCTTTCATTGGCTGTAGATCGGGAGGTCATGGTTTCGATACACCCGGAAAGCATACTTTGTTGCGTTGCTTCCAGTTTGGTTGTATGGTATGTTAGGACATAAGCGTGATTCACCTATTTGTCTGATAATAAAGAAGATTTCGTGGTTCGGCAGACACGTAAAGCCGTTGGTCCCGGCTGCCATCTGGTAGTCGTCAAAGTAACCACATCAAAGGCTTTGTTGATGATGATAAAAGGCCTTGATTTGAAGAAAGCTGACACCAGTGGTTCGTCATCAATTAACTCTATAACCCACACGATATAATCTGATTGTACCAGCATTCTCCGACAGTTGTTTCTCCTTTGGACAAACTAATATGATAATGCTGAAGAGTTTGTTTGTTTGAACGTTTATAACTTGAAAACTACTGGTCAGATTTGCAAAATTCTTTTTGTATATGAAAGCCTGATTCTTGGAGAAGGTTATAGGCTATAGTACATACACACTAATGGCGAGTGAAACCGCGGGGAACAGCTAGTAATAAATAAGTACCTATATGTAATTTCACTGAATAATGCTTCTAGTTTCGTATTAGAGCAGTATGCAGCTATTTGCAAGTCTGCATCAGCTAATTAACTCATCAGCAAGTGCAGTCTAAGTGTTTGCTACCTGTCTAGGTTTCAAATACAGTCTTGTGTTTGATCTACGTGTTTACGTTTAATATAATTGTGTCCCGTTGCTTAAATACGAGAAGGAAATCTGAGCAGGTAATCTTGGAAAGTTCTATCTGATTTGTCCTTAACTATTATTTAATTAAGTAGGATTAGTTATTTTTTATTAAAAACTTTTTTGTTCCATTAGTACAAAATAGTTATACAAATGGAGGACTTAATGCTAAAAGTATTCTCTACCAGTCAACAATTTGTAGAAACAGCAATTGTTTGCGGCGCAAAATGTTTTATAGATTATTTCTCTTTAAAAAAAGAAATAAGCAAAACCCATAATCATAGATAGATTAAAAAAAAACTACAATACACGGCTTTATACGTCTTTTCTATCGTTTCTGTCTATCTGACCGTCGTCTGTCTGTTACACTTTCTTGGTTAAACCGCCTGACCGATTTTTTATGAAACTTGGTATGAATATAGGTTAAACCACAAACATAGACTACTTTTTGGCGCTATATAACCGAGTACTACGCAAGCTAGTTTTTCATTAAACTATTTCTGATAGATATTTTCTATGTATATACCTAACCGACGAAATCACTAAAGAGTTCTTCACTACAGATAAATTAACATGTTATTAAGATAAACATAGGTTACTTTTATGCTGTGATAACATAATTATTCAGTTGAATAATATTTACATGCAGCCTCATAGCTTAGCTAAAACTGCGCTGTTTATTTCTTATCAAAAGCCGATTATGCCACAGGGCACAGATTATGTATTAAAATAAATATGCGAGCGAATTCAATGAGATTAAGCTAACATTAATGAAATTCATTTAGAAATTCTCATACTGGTTCTAGAAATGGAGTTTGTTCATAAATAGTTGTTGTTGTATGCGGCTCTATATGCAAGGTACAGTCGGGACTTTGATCACTAGTCATTACGGTAAGTTTGTATGGTAAGGGGGTCAGTTTATTTAACGCAGACTGTACTCCGTTTTAGTGATAAAAAATACTTTTAGCGTAGCCTCCTTGTTCATAAAAATTTTCAAACGTTCGTTAAGCCTATTTTTAACAAAAAAATGAGTTTTGGCCCTTTTTCCCTTCGATTAATTTTAATCGAAATTAAGCGTAAAAGAGCCAAAACAAACACGTTTGTTAATTTTTATCAATAAGGGGGGTATGTCTTTTCATCTATGCACTTAAACAATATACAATAATTTATTTTTAGTGTACCAATAGGGTTCTGCCTTACTGAGGCTTACTAACGCCATCTATTGAGCGCTTGAGAAACTGTGTCTTTAAATAAATAAATGTGTGCCTATAATTTGATAGATAAATCACTAAATTAATTTGTGGTAGGATGTTGTTACTTTAAATTACAAAAAAATATGTCCTTGTAGCGCCAACTAGTAACAAGAAAAGGAACTTAATCTTTTTCTGAGACAATGGGAATGGATAGATGGTAGTAGTAATGTGTATACTGAACTCCTCCATACTTCGGAAGGCACACACAGTCGTTGACACTGTTATCGCTAGATGGCAGTAGCTAGGCTTGTTTCAAATACCTTAGTCAACCTGAAAATGGACATTTTGGCCAGAAAATGAAATTCATTAATTCCAGTAGAACACCCGTTTTATGTTCCTATATGGTCTGAAGCTGAGACTGTGAAACACGCTCAAATTAAGGGACGTTTTATTCATACAAAAGGTTCAAAGTATACATAACCAATGATTTGTGAGTCTCAAGTATTCGAAACTAGTTATTTTCTTGAGATAGTTCAAATTTATTGCTTCGGTAATGGCTATGTGGTAATTATGTAAAGCGATACAGCGAATATTGCACTTGTACGAACTCCGGTATAAACTATGGAATGTATAGAACTGACACCTTATTTTTATACACTAGGTAGACAATGTACAGTGGACCACATGGAAAAGTAAATCACTTAAGATTTAGGTAAGTGTAATACTTATCTGTGTGGCCCAGTGTACTTAACTGAATTTGAACTTGGCATCCGCGAAAGACCAGCGTCATGGTTCTCACTACAATATTTTTCTTTATCTGACACGTATACTATTACTAGTTTTTGATATTTTTTTAAGTATCAAATAAATACATTTTCTTTGATTCTTTTTTTCTTGAAATAAGTTATGATATAATAACGATGAAGGGCTGGGAATGTTGGGAATGTTTCTGGAATGGCGACTCCGTACTAGTGCAGTGTAACTCTTTACTAAAAAGTTACTCGGTTATATCAGACCGAAAATCGCGTAGCCTATGTTCTTTAACTATATATCATACCGAATTTCATCAAAATCGGCTTAACCGTGAAAGCGTAACAGACAGAAAGACACAGACTTTCGCCATTATTATTATATAAGTATAGATTTGGATCCCTTGGCTCTTTTCCTAAAAATAAAAATCAAATAATTCAGCGGAGGAATTAATTTCTAAGTAAGAACTACCTACGCTTCACAAATAAACTATTTAACTGATTGTACTATTGAAGTCATCGTCGCTAAAAGACATTATTCTGTACACTTTTTATTTTGTTAGCTGACGTTAATGTTCGCTGGCGCTCGCTTAGTGTCTGTTCTCACCTCAACAAAGAATTAATCTTCATTTTTCTATGAATTGTTAAAAATTTTCAGCTCTTTGGACCGAGTTTACTTTTACTGTGACCAAGTAAGTTCAATATCATAAAACAACAAGATTTAGAAATTTAAAAACATTATTTATACCGGAGGATGTCACTTGCCTGCTACCAACCTTGTGAGGAGGTTTATGGATAAAATTTTTAGGGTATTCGTTAAAGCACCCTGTAATTTCCCAATGGTGGACTGGTAGAGAATGTTTTTAGCATTAAGTCCGCCAATTGTATAAGGTATTTAATACTTATGGAACAACTAGCCGCCTAATTCGGACCCCTGGTCCTTAAAAATACAAGGTGGACACAAATCAACTGCAAATATTTTAAGGGCAGATACAGACCACTATATTGAACAACTTTTCCAAATAAACTTATTTCGAAATATGAAATTTTATTTTTCACTCTCCATACTAAACTAGATCAGCTGATTCTCTATTTGTATGGGAGGTCAAAAAATTTTTTTCGTATATCGACATAAGTTTATTTAGGAAAGTTATTCAGTTTAGTGGTCTGAATCTGCCCTTAAAATATTTGCAGTTTTTTTGAATGAATTAATAATTTCTTTGCCTCTTTAATATTAGAAAAACTGCTATTTTGCTGCTATTGCAAAAATGTAGTTTCATGCAGCAAAGAAGTATCACCTCTATTTTGGTTCCAAACACAAGTATCAATGCCTCCCGGTTTACCTTTTAGATTAATTAGAGTTCTGTTCATCCCAAAGGCTTTCTTGTAAACTCTAATAAATCTTCCGCATGAGCATGTCGATTCTGTAAATTTCAAACAACAACTCGCTGCTCACGTCGCCTATCACTCACACTACGCATAAGGTTCAAAATGACAAGTGAGAAGTGAGCTTCAAAGTGACGGGGAAATTACCCTACAGAATGCCACATCTTACATAATCTCATACAAAATCTCACATCCTAGTTCGTCTCGCTAAACACGCTCGCCAGGGTAGTAGTACTAGTATTTATTCGAATTATTAACCGAGTTTTTAGAATCCAATCAAGAAACTCACAGCGGATTCAGATTCGAAGTTTAAAATGAAAGCTAACAGAATCAAGGCCCAGAAATAACATTCATATCAGATCTGCCGATTTTATATCACCTTAGAGACCAATAAATATATTTAAAGCTTCAGATCGAAACCTAATATCAACAATCTAATTTTCTCTGAAATAAAAACGTAATGGATTTTTTATAGCCTTAATCTCCGCAGGCGTATGTAGAGAATTTAATTAATACTCGGCCTTTGAATCTTTATAGATCTTTGGAAATTATTTTTCTATATGAGGGAAGCGGTTATACTTACTACTAATATTGAAATGCGAAATTTTAACGGTTCGGTCATTGTGATAGTTATTATTGAGGTAGGTACTATTTGAGACACACAAGATTTGGTAAGAAAAGAGCATTAAATTTTCGTCTTACCTATATAGGTAGTTTAAATAAAAAAAAACTAAAAACAAAAAAAAAACGTAAGTATTTATTTTCATAAAGACAATACTTAGTTTGAACAAATTATTTCACAATAACCTATCATCTTGTGTTTATTTCATCTTAACGCTTTTTTTGGTTGCTTCCTCAGCTGGTTGCTTCGAAGCCCAGGGTGTCTTAAAACGCCACTTTGAGCAATTCATCGAATCGAATTCATATTACGAATTCCCTAGCATTTCTGTAGCAATTCCTCTATTTTTTGTAAAATGGCCAACTAAACTTTGCAATTTCTCTTCAAAAAAATTTAAAGAAATAGGTATTGCTAAAAAAATTGCTAAGGAATTCGTAATATGAATTCGATTCGATGAATTGCTCAAAGTGGCGTCTTTAGACCCACAGGTCCACGTTCCTAACCTAACATCCTATGACTATTTGGTGGCGAAAATCAGCAGAGTTATATGGAAGTTGGATATTTCCTACTAAAAGATAATGAGTCATAATGAGGTCATCCGCCGGGCAGAGGGATAATCTAACATGGCTATGAAATCTTATGACACTTAATGACCCAGTTTATATCCCATCATACATTGATGACTTAATACTTAGATCATATATTGTTGACAACAAAAAAGGCAAGACAAGTCAAAATTAAAACAATTAAAGCACAGCCTTTATTTGACATCTTGTTACAACCATCAATGCCAAAAACAAAAGACTAAAGTATATCAAAATTTAAAAATTATTAAAACATTAATAAAATATCAAAGGAGGCTGATTGAGCCCTCGGTGCTCAACGTGTTAGTTATCGTTTTATAAGCTAGATGGACTTAATTTTGTTCGCATCCAAAGTTTTTAGTTCTGGCCACAATAAAGATAGGAGCTCCAACCCCGCTACTATCACTGGGACCCAGCCTTAAGCGTACCAGTCCCTCGCCCGTGTCTAACTGTGTTATCAAATGTATTAAATACGAGAATATTAAGCTATCACGTCACATTTATGTACAAATTGGTGTATTGAAGAAAATGTGCGTTATATTGATACAGACCGACCACCCTGACGTGACAGGTAGCGTCATACCTGGCGCTAACAGTTCGTGTCACAGAATTTAGAAATATTAACAAGAAGTGGCATAGCGCATGAAAAACGTGTCTCTAGTTTGGCTTGCAAGCCAACGTTTCAAACAGAAAAATGGGCGGGGAATTTGATTGCGTCATTTATTGCCACTGTTATTGGTCGATAATATTAGGTGGCTTTATTGTAAACTACGTAATACATTTCTAATGAGGTGTGATGTGATTTACATAGGTTTACATGTATTAATTGAAGATAAAAAGAGAGAATACGCTGCCACACTGATCCTGGAACTAAATCCGCGTCAAAACATATATATATATATATATATCTTTCGCCACTCTTCGTTAGTCAATTTAAGTCTATTTCTAAGTTTATCAATATTGAACTGCGTTGGCCGGCATTAACGAAAGGCTTTGATGCTTTTCCTAAGCGAACCAGATGTCGGCTATTATTATCAATATTCGGAATCGAGGTACAGCTTTCTAATTATTGAGACTGCGAAGTAGTCGTTTATATATTTTATACCTAAGTAGGTTTAAAGGCCGAAAATGATTTCTACATGCGGCCTTCTCTCAGCTATTGTAAGCCTGCATCCATAGATGCCGAAAAAAAACATTATTTTGCAAGGGATCTTGCTCCGGGATTTATACTTACTCACTCAACGTTCTGCAGAAAACTAAATCGTCAGCACAACAAACAAGGTGCGCTGTCGTAGAATTAGCAAAACTAATTCTGGTGCGTAAATGAAAATAGTGATATGAAATAGGTAAGTAAATATTGAATTTGAAGGGTGAGGCAGAGGCAGCGAAATTATGATTTTTTTTTGGTGTACCAACACGAGTTGGCTGCGCACTAACGATGAGTATCATGTGTCGCGTATAGGTACTTGAAAACACACCGGAAATTAGAGAATCACAGACTTCTTATTTCTTCTTTTAAAAGACGAGTGAAAGTCCATTTCCTTTCGCAATCATCATAGATATACGTATATATGTAGTATATCGATAATAGTATATGTATCTAAGTATATATTTAAAATATTTGTATTTATGTTTATTAACATAATATCTAATAATCATTCCTGTCACAATTTTATGCACACGCCAGTCTACCTCTATTAATCACCTCTACTCTCACGGGTCTACTGGAAGAGATATCTATTGAAATAAGTAGTACCTTTGTTCTTATTGTGTTTTATATTGTATCCTATATTTGTATTTTTGTGTACATAAAGAAATAAATAAATAAATACTTGACTGCCAACATAACTGTTCCTTAATAATGGGGAAGATTAATTAATGCTAGATAGCCTTAGAGCATTAAACTTCAGCATGTAATCAACCTGAGTGGCAACCGTCAGACGATCCTCTCAACCAAATATGAATGTGACAATGAATATGACCAGTAGTTAGACTGCTTGTGTGCGTGTACTTTTTGCTTGTGTTGGACAATTTTGTCAAGTGTGTGGGTAGCGACATGTGTTATAAGTACGCACTACCAACTAAGGATGCTAAGAACGGGTGAAGTGGAGGGGAAAAGCAAGAAAGTGGACCCTGAGATCCAAAGTAAATCAGCTGAGGAAGCAACCGGGAAAACGCTTAGATGAGTGAGACGTATATACAAATTCTCATGATTAAGATTTACTTTAATCTTAGTTATCAATTATTATAAGTACGCATAATCATGACATTTGTTATTTATAGATGTGCACCCAATAATGATAAAGCAATATTTGTTTTATCTATGTAAAAGTTGCAAGTCATAATAAATAATAATTATGATACGTACAATGGACAAGATGACAAGAAATATTGTTGCTATTTTTGTTTTACTTGAATATCTTCTTCAGCCCACCGGCACGTTAAGATGTTGGTGCTTACTGCCATCTGGTGGTCGTTAAAGGAACTACGTCTGAGGCCACAAGCGCTTCCGATGAGCTCTGACAACAGGGTGTGCATGGTCTATTGACCGTGTCACCTACAAGAAATGACGATTTTTAGCAATACACACCATTCATTTTGGTATTAAGCTTTCCTGGTCCAACGATTTCCAGCAACTTTGACGATGACTTTAGATTAGCAGTTTTATTATTTAGACAATAAATCCTACTTCCAACTAATATAATATCCATATCCATATCCATACTTCCATACTAATATTATAAATGCGAAAGTCTGTCTGTCTGTCTGTCTGTCTGTCTGTCTGTCACCTCTTCACGGCTAAACGGCTGATCCGATTGTGATGAAATTTGGTAGGGATGTAGTTAATGACCTGAGGTCAAACATAGGCTACTTTTGGGCGCGATATAACCGAGTCCCACGCGGGGCGGAGCCGCGGGGAACAGCTAGTTATATTAAAAACGCGAAAGTTTGTATGGATGTTTGTTACTCTTTCACAGGAAAACGGCTGAACCGATTTGGCTGAGGAATGGAGATTGCTTAGACCTTGAAACAACACATAGTCTATATTTCATCCCGGCATTCCCACGTGGGCAGAGATACGGGCAAAAGCTTGTGTAATAATATCATTTTGTCATATTACATTAACAGTTTATAAAGATAATTTATAAGTTTTGTTGTAATTATATGGTTTATTTGTTTTAAAAACAAAGACCCGAGATAAGGAGCGGTCATTAAGATTGATTTGACGTGACATGTTGTTGATAAAAAAGGTTGTTTCATGATTTCTATGACTATTAATAAAATATTTGAATGATTTTTTTTTGTAGAATGTACTGTACAAATGTTCCACTACTGGGCAAAGGCCTCTCTTTTTTTCTTTCATTGTTTCCTGTTTATTTTATTTTACACTAGTGACCCGCCGCGGCTTCGCATGCACATAAAACCCTTCCTCTTGAATCACTCTATCTATTAAAAAACCTCATCAAAATCCTTTGCGTAGTTTTAAAGATTTAAGCACACAAAGGGACATAGGGACAGAGAAAGCTACTTTGTTTTATACTATGCAGTGATAGTGATAACGATAACAAGATTTTGGAATAGGTAGATTTTTTAATCTATGTAAAATAATTAAAAATTGAGGAAGGTAACCCGTGGGGTAGAACTAGTGTAATACGATTGATTTATATCTCACTACAAGTATTAATCTTTGATGTTAAATACACACTCTTCCAAGTACATACAAAATATGACTTGGAAGAATTGATTTGATCGTGAGCTGTCATTAAAACAGCTTAGTCATTATTTACATCTGTTATCAGATAACTAACTATATATAATAACGGGGATAATATTTGTGCTCAATACTCAAAAGAAACATTTTTCGGAGAACAGTCGACTGATAACAATGTTACTATTAACGGTACTGATAGTTTCTTTAATATTTTTGCTGTACGTATATGTGACGGGCAAAAATAATGAACTCTATTGGAAGAAACGTGGAGTCAAATTTCACAACAAAAATAAGGCTGCCGGTGTGTTTTGGGATTATCTGACCACGAAGAAACCATTTTTTAGAGTTGTTGCTGATGTTTACAAGGATCATCCCGAGGAACCTGCTGTTGGTTTTGGCAGCTTACTCAGCCCATCACTGTTAGTCAGTGATGCAACGAATGTTCAGCACATTTTCCAAACAGACTTCCAGTCATTCAGCCATCGGGGATTCGAGGTCAATGAAGGTGACCATCTGGCTGATAATATTTTGTTCATGAACGGGAACAAATGGAAACTAGTGCGGCAAAGTATGACACCTATATTCACCAGCGCGAAACTCAAGAAGATGTTTTACATAATGGACAAGAGCGGAAAGGATTTCATCACCTATTTGAAAAGTAATCCAGATAAACTTAAAGGTCAAGCTTTTGATACTATATCGACATATTGCTGCGCTGCTATCGGAGCAGCAGTGTTTGGAGTGTTTCCAGAATCGGTTTTTGATTCGCCTTTTTTGGAAATTGCTAGAAAATCATTCAAATCCACACCGACAATTGATTTAAAATTCACAATCATGTCTTTAAGCCCATGGTTAACAAAGAAATTAAACATAAAACTATTTTCGGAATACGAAGAATTTTTCATTGACGCTGTAAAGAGGATTATTCGTCAACGTGAACAAGAACACGGTCAGAAACATGGCTTCGCTGACATTTGTGTTGGTTTACAAAGAAGTGGGACTTTAAAAGATCGGGAGACAGGACTCGAGTTGGAACCAACAGATGAGCTGCTATCAGGGCAAGCTTTCTTCTTCTTTTCGGCTGGAGTGGAGCCAAGCGCTTTATGCATTTTCGCCTGTCTATTAGAATTAGGTAGACATCCAGAACATCTCAAAAAAGTTCATGAAGAAATAGACATGACCTTTGAGAAACTAAATGGTGAACTGACTTATGAATCTGTTATGGATATGGAATATTTAGAAAAGGTGTTGTGTGAAAGTATAAGGATATGGCCACCTGTTGGAGTTTTAAGTAGACAATGTGTTGAAGATAGTGTGCTGCCTGTAGGAAATATAAAAGTAGAGAAAGGAACTAAAGTATTTGCGGCTGTATACGAATTGCACCACAACCCTAAATATTTTCCAAATCCAGAAGTATTTGATCCAGAGAGATTTGCATCGGAATCGGCGAAAGACAGCAGTGTGTACATGCCTTTTGGTAAAGGGAACAGGTTGTGTATTGGTATGAGGTTTGCTCGACTGCAAGTGAAAACTGGATTGATATACTTCCTACGCCATTTCACTGTCAAAACTAAGATTGAGGGGGATAAGTTTATATTTAAAAAAGATATTGTTCAAGTTAGGCCTCTAAATGTTGATATTGAATTTATACCAAGAGAGATATAGTTACTTTAAACGTTGATATTGAATATATACCAAGAAAGATATAGTTACTGTGATGTGTGGGTATCAACAAAGCTATGCAAATTTTAATGTATGTAATGTTGTGCTTAATAACATTGTCATCATCATCATCATTTGCTGTAGGTGACACCCTGGTGTCAGAGTTCTTCGGAACCGCCTCTCGTCCCCTGACGTGGTTTCTCTTAATGACTACCAGATGGCAGCCGGGACTAACATAACATTGTGCTTAGTCGTTTTAGATTAGTTAAAAAATAACAACTAAATAAATGACTGTGGTGGTTTGTCTGGCAGAGAATCATCATTTCAATCATCTGACCGTCTGTAGGTCGACCGCCGATCTCGATTCTCTCCCCTCGTAATGGCTACTTGTATCGCTGGGCCACATTTCGCTTCGCCTAACACACAAAACGCTTTAAAAAAAATTTTTTTGTTAGTGAACGCAATCGACAATGTAAACAAAAAAAAAATTTTGAAAGCTTTTTGTGTGTAAGGCTTAGCGAAATGTGGCTCAGCGATACAAGTAGCCATTACGAGAGGAGAGAATCGAGATCGGCGGTCTACCTACTGGTCGGTGGGTGTCCGACGCTGTGCTTGCTGGTGCTGGCTCGCCATTCGAGAACCTTTCTGCCCCAGCCATCGGTTCGTCGCGCTATATGCCCTGCCCACTGCCACTGCAAAGAGCTAATCCGCAGGGCTATGTCAGCAACCTTTGTTCTCCTACATATCTTCTGAGTACTTATTCGTGGAGAAACGCCGAGCATAGAATGCCTTTCTATTGTATTTTGTTGTGCAGTGCAATAAAGTTTAAGTAAATAAACAAATTCATTAGCTACATAAAACTAATCTTAATAAATAAAAAACTCTTTTAGATACATACTTTATTAATTATATATAGGATACTAGTAGTACGCTAAGATATTGTGGTCTAATTTTTTTTTCAGTTCAGGCCATTAATACAATAAATAGTTATATAAATATATTATCTGTGTTAATCTAAGTTGTATATATATAGCTGTAAATGTTATAATTTTACTCTAACTATAAGTTATCTTGCGCCGCTCAATACATTTCTGTTTTTCCTTCTGGGAGAGAATGCTTTTAGCATTAAGCCAGCCAATTGTACCTAAAATTATTTTATTACTTGTAGTACAATAAAGATTCATGTAATAAATAAATAGAAAACATTTTTTTTTACAAATTCCTGCTTAGTTTTAATTAGTAATAACATAACTTTTGAGAAACGATAAAATAACGCCTTGATAAATATTTTTATCCTTTTATTATTATTTTTTCTATTTATACTCGTAAATTCAATTCTCATCCCCTCGTTAAAGCGCCTCGTCATCTATTTGCGCATACTTAACTAACTGAACTGAGTGCAAAAGGAAAACATATGCACTAAATAGATATTAATATCAGAGGCCATAGGTTATCAAACAGCCGTTACTAATGACATCCTCTTCTCTCAGTAGTTTCAAGATGTCACAAACCCTTGAGCTCTATTTTTGTTCTGTTATCTTTAATACCCTTAATGGTCTTATGAGACCGCGAAACGTTATAGGTTCTTCTGTTCGCTAGAAATTGCATAAAATCGGCGAATCCGATGATTTTTAATTAATTTCTAAAATTTCGCATCTTTTCAAAAGCACTTGTGGGTTGCAAAACTCATGGCACAGCCATTGAATGACTGAATCGGCGCTTTATATGACTAAACTAGTCAACTTTATATTATTACTAGCTGATCCGGCGAACCCCGTACCGCCTGAACGCACTTTTCTCACCGTGTAAACCTTCCTTGAACATCAACAAATGTTTCAAGACCAAAACTAACCAATCCGGTCCAGCGATTTTCGAGTTTTAGCGAGACTAACAACAGCAATTGATTTTTTTATAAAGATTATATATTATATATTTGTCTTAAACATGTGATCAGTTCTACAGCTACGGGCACTCGCTTACTGACACAAACAACTTATCAAATAAAAATAAAATAAGACAGAAACGTGTACAAGACTTCACCACAGAGTAGACAAAAATCATTTTTATCATATTTTTTTTCGTAATAGACTAAAATTTCCAGAAAGCGTGGTCATAAAGTCCCGGGTCCATCGTCACTGTTATCGGACGATAAGTAAACACTACTAGATTTATCTATACTTTAAATTATTTGAATATAATAAACTGAGCAGAGCAGTCGACAGATAAAATGTTAGTGGCGATTGTGTTACTAATTTTAATATTTTTTGTGTTAATTTATTTAACGGGCCAACACAATGAAAACTATTGGAGGAAACGTGGAATCAAATTTCACAACGAACATAAAGTCGTGGGTGTGCTGTGGGATTTATTCTTGACCGACAAACCAATGTTTCAAATAGTCGGAAAACTTTACAAGCAATACCGCGATGAACCAGTGGTCGGGTTTGGCGGTTTGCTGACTCCAACACTCTTAATCACTGATGCAACTAATATTCAACACGTTTTCCAAACAGACTTCCAGTCATTTAATCATCGAGGATTCGAGGTCAATGAAGGAGACCATCTTGCTGATAATATTATGTTCATGAAAGGTAACAGATGGAAACTAGTGCGGCAATGTATGACACCCATCTTCACCAGCGCAAAACTTAAGAAGATGTTCTATATAATTGACAAGAGTGGAAAGGATTTCGTTACCTTCCTTAAAAATAACCCTGAAAGGTTGAAGGGGAATGCATTTGAGTCCATAGCAACGTTTTGTTGCGCCGCCATCGGAGCTGCAGTATTTGGAGTAGTTTCAGAATCGGTTTTTGACTCTCCTTTTTTGGAAGTTGCTAGAAAAGCTTTAAAATTTACGAACAAAGCTAATTTAAAGCTAACAATTATGAGTTTAAGCCCGTGGTTGTCAAAGAAGTTGAATATCAAACTGTTTTCGGAGTACGAAGGCTTCTTCATTGATGCTGTTAAGAGAATCATTCGTCAACGTGAACAAGAACATGGACAGAAACACGATTTTGCCGACACTTGTGTCAGTTTACAAAAAAGTGGAACTTTGAAAGATCGGGAGACAGGACTCGAGTTAGAACCAACAGATGAGCTATTAGCAGGACAGGCTTTCTTCTTCTTCTTAGCCGGAGTTGATCCAAGTGCTGCAGCTATATTTACTTGCTTATTGGAATTGGGTAGACATCCTGAACACCTCAAAAAAGTCCATGATGAAATAGACGAGACCTTTGAAACACTTGACGGTGATCTGACTTTTGAATCTGTTATGGAAATGGAATATTTAGATAAAGTGTTGTGTGAGAGTTTAAGGTTATGGCCGCCGCTTGGATTTTTATCTAGACAATGCGTTGAAGATACAGTGTTACCAGTAGGTAATATCAAAATCGAGAAAGGAACTAAATTGTTTACGGCAGTGTATGATTTGCATCATGATCCTCAATATTATCCAAATCCAGAAGTATTTGATCCTGAGAGATTTGCATCAGAGACAGAAAAAGAGAGCAATGTATACATGCCTTTTGGTAAAGGGAACAGAATGTGTGTCGGTATGAGGTACGCCCGACTGCAAGTGAAAACTGGATTGATACACATCCTTCGGAACTTTACTGTTAAGACGAAGATGGATGGTAATAATTATCGATTCAGAAACAAAGTGCAAGTGATTCCTTCTAATGTAGATATTGAGTTTATACCAAGGAATGTAAAATAGTCAATAACAGTTGATATAATGAGTACAATATTGAGATTTCATATATTTTATTCCATGGAAGATACAAATTTGTGTAATAAATAGTAATTTGTAACCTACTTATAAAGGAATGAGAGTTTACAAATTTTAATTGATATCTAATTAAAGTGTAATCTTTATTAGGTTACTAACTGTTTCCCGTGGTTTCACTTATCCATAGTGTTTATGTACTTTTATAGATTACAGCCAGTCTCAAGTATAAGGCTATCTCAGATATAATTTTTTAAATCTAACCAGTAGTTCTAAAGTTACAAGCGTTCAAACAAACAAACTTCAATTATATTACTTAGCTTATTCGTTTATAGATTTTATCAGTGTACAATGTGAAGTAAGTAGGTTATCAATTCAAATTATCATTTATTATCGGTATTTATACGCATAACATTTATTAGTAAACCTGCACCCGTAGCCAAATGAAAATTTCAAAACGAATGTCGACAGAACAAAATGTATGGGATTGACATAAGCTGCGGCAAATCACGTGGTAAATCTTATGTCACTCCCATACATTTTGGTTTTGTCGTACCTCAACATTTTGCGCATAGATTAAAAAAAAATTGCCTTGAGACCGCGCGCGATTCGAAATTCTTTGATTTTGCGATTGTGACTTTGGTTATATATATATATATATATATATATCTTCTTATGTTAGTGGTTACGAATTGGGATGTAAATAAAGTCTGCTGAAGGAAATTTCTATAGAAAGAAGTAGGACCCTTGTACTAAATTACCTAATTTTAAGTTTTCTATGTTTGTATTTGAGTGTACAAGAATTTAGTAAATAAATTAAATAAAGACCAATGTTATTTTAAGCCTAGTGGTATTTTGAACTTTTGCTTCTTGTGCTGCGTGAAATGTAACATTATTTATTGCATTTATAAAGCCCTTTTCTTCGTCTGCTTGGATTTTAAGCCTCAAAAAATGGGACAATCACAGAACAGAGAAATTATCTAAATAGAAATGTTTTGACGCGGATTTAGTTCCAAGATCAGTGTGGCAGCGAATTCTCTTTTCTAATCTTTAATTAATATATATGAAAACCACATCACAACTTATTAGAAATGTATTACGTAGTTTACAACAAAACCACCTAATGTTATCGACAAATAACAGTGGCAATAAATGAAGCAATCAAATTCCCCGCTCATTTTTTCTGTGTGATACCTTGGCTTGCAAGCCAAACTAGTGACACGCTTTTCGTGCGCTATGCCACTTCTTGTTAATATTTCTAAATTCTGTGGGGACAATATTGGACCACCCAAAGAAAATCACTAAACTAGAACAGCCGCCAAGAGTTATATTCGTAACAGAAATCTAATTCATTATAAAGATAATTAAACTTTGGGGCGAAGTCATTAAAACCCATTGTCTGTTTTATCGCAATCGTGTTTGCGAAGGCAGGATGTTTGGTATTGTTTACAGAATTTTTGAACGTTGTCCAAGAATTACACAACATGAAATAGTTGAAGAGCTAAGTGCTGAAATATTCTTCAAAATCGTTCTTAACATGACTTGATATGTCACACTTTAATTAGTCATTTCTTTAAATTTTATCGTGTGTACCTGTCTGTGTGTATGTTTGCCTGCAAATCCTGAAGGCAGTCTCCTGTACGACTGAGGATTTGGGGGAGGCAAACGGCAGGGCGGTGGACGTGGCCATGTACTGGTCGAAACATATTTAAAATATATATTTATATATAGCACAGCCATTTCGACTCTCGATGTATATATTTGTAAGTACCTATGTGTAAAAATTTTATACAAATTCTTGAAATTATATTTTTGCTACCATCACCTACCACTTTAAGCTGTTATCTCTAAGACTACAAAGAAAATTCAAGTAACAGGGTACACCGACAAATGCTGCTATCGATTTCTTACTTAGCAGTCATATCTTGTGATCAATTTTTTTTTATAAAAAGAAAAGCACTAAATATTTTTGATGTTTTATATGTAATATATGTAATCAAGACTAAATAGACCTAAAAATCATGAGTTTGTGAAATCCGCAATGTAAAAGAATATAATTGTATAGTTATACATAAGAAATTTCCTATATGAGATTTAGGAAGATGAAATACCAATTAGTTTTTATTACTTATTGGTTGTGCTATTATTTTACATGTAAGTATTTAACTAAATTTCTTTCAGAAAAGTGGGGTTTAGTCTCAGAGAATGTAGTTATTAAGTGGATAGGCAGGTTTAAAAGTTACAATATTATACTCAATAGCGTTTCTGTTATCATTATGGGAATACAAAAAAATCAAGGCAAAAGTTTGTTAGTGTGTGAGTGTATGTTTGTTACTCCTTCACACGAAAACGGCCAAACTGATATGACTGAAATTTTGAATGGAGATTGATTAGACCCTAAAACAACACATAGGCTTTATCCCAAAATTTCCGCGGGAGGGGAGCCCCGGGTTATAAATAAAGGCGAAAATTTATATGTTTGTTACTTCTTCACGCTCAAAAAGCTAAGCCGTTTTTTATGAAATTTGGTATAGAAGTAGCTGATACCTTGTTTTAACACTTAGGGTACTTTTTCATCCAGAAAAGTACGTGATTCCCATAGGTTTGATCAAAAGTCTGCTAGATAAACCCCGGGTAACACCACGGGGTGCATCTAATGATAAATAATATCTACTACTAATTGTCGTAATTTCAGCTTGCCAGTTGCAATTCCCACCACCGTCGTACAGAAAAGTTATACCTAATTCATGCTATACCGACGGGGCAGCATTAGTAGAGCATTTCTTCTCAATTATATTCTCAGAGTTTCGAAATCCGCCACCAGTATGCGTTTGCGTGCAAATGTGCGCCAATCAGGCCACGTACTGTTATCCGAATGGATGTCTGAAAAGATCGGAAGTTAATAAGAATGTTGCTCAACAAAACCGACTAGGAGAGACGCAATTCCTGAGAGTTGAAAATAAAAAACCTATGTTTCTGGTTGACTATACTGATAATCAACCAGAAGTAATAGATGAAGTCGCTGATACTACACAATCAGGTAAGTTTTTACTTAATAAATCACAGAATAGTATAAAAATTATAAAGATAGAGAGCTTTGTGACTTAATTTAATACTTTGTGGTTTTTCCTTTGGTCAATTCAGAAAAAAACTGACAGAAAAAAAAGTGGCCACTTTTGGCGGTCATAAGATTTTTTTCTGAATTAACCGAAGGAAAAATAATGAAAACTAATACCAAAAATATTAAACGTTATTTACTAGAGACCTTCCTAGCCTACTTAGATTTTTTCAATTTGACCTGATTTTAAAGTATAAGAAATAAAATGATTGGTGGCGCTAGTTGGCTTCCGATACCCCCTTAAGAATAGACCACTATAATATTCTTAATCCGCTGTTAAAGGAATAATCGGAGTATAAATTCAATTTTATTTTTGTTATCCACCTGGTGACGAATCTCTCCAATCCAATCGATCATAAATTATTATTGTGCAATGAATACCTTTATTTATTAGGATCTAAAAAATAAATTTGCAGCAACTTAATATTTTTTATTTTTGCTTACCGAATTTATGAAAATAAAAATCTATCTTATGAAAGGGAGATAACCTTCGAGCAACACGCATAAGGCCGCATTGCTCTATTATCGTCTATGGTTTGTGTTGTTCTTTTTTATTAATTATTGTATTAATTACGTTCGTTGTCAAGCTTATGGCCCTCGAAAGATAGGAGAGCAGTTATAGTACAACCCTATTAACACTCATGACACTTTGAGAGTGTAGGGTACAAAGAGGGAAAACAAAGGACACAGCTAGTCAATGGATAAAGACAGTGGAAGTTCAGACCACAATTAACTTATTAATTAACAACATACATATATACATATAATCACGTCTTTATCCCATGCGGGGTAGACAGAGCCTAGAGCCATAAGACCTTAGGCCACGTTTAGCATAATAGTAGTTGAAACAGGAAATCAATAGTGATGGGTTGCTAGCCGCATCGCCTATGTCATGATTCCCCCATTCGGCGATTCCCTTAGACGACTTTTACAGCTTGCGCGGGAAGAGAAGCAGCTGTACATTCTATGTTTTTCTTTTTCTCCCAGACCAGCAAGTAATTAATATTAATATTAGTAATTAATTAACAATATACTTTTAATTTAAGTAATGTTTCTGTTTATTTCACAGCTACCAGTGAACCCACTTTTAGCGCAAATAAACATAAATATGCAATTGATAACTATAAAACAATATTTAAATATCGACGACTACCTAAGGTACAAATGCAGTACAATCTTAGAGAACAGGTTAAAAATACAAAGTCAAATATATACTCAGATGTAGCTAATAATAGATGGCCCTTAAATAGGATGAAACAAGTCACTATTGGGAGAGCGTACCAACCAGATGTGTTCATCGACAGGACAGCAATAAGCTCAAAACATTTCAAATCCATACCATCAATTTTGCCTAGATTCTTTAAGCGTGACTTACGGCCGTCTGGAAATGATGATAAAAATATAGAAGACTCCGTAAAAAATCAAACAACAGAAGAACCCGATAAGTTTTCTTTGGAAAAATTGATTAATGATCTGATTGAGACTAGCCTAGATAACAATAAAAATATTAGCAGCGTTATTGAATCAGAGGCTATTTTACAAGATTTTAATAATGACCCGAAGTATAATCTGGAAATAACAACTCCGAGTGAAAACTTGACATCATATGTAGATGCTTTAGATAGATCAAGTGATGTTGTATTTGCTAAAGATAATATAACTAAATATAAGACTGCTCTTGTAGATGTAAATAATGATACAAATACCAATGTATTAAGTTCTAATAGTGGAAACTTACCATTATACGACGAAAGTTTCAGCGCATCGAGTGACATTATTTATAACTACAATAATAGCGGCATTCAGCCAAATACTACTACAACTGATTTAAATACAAACTCAACCATCAATTTAGTAATTTCTAGTGATATTAAATTGCCAATTATTAAGGAAGCATTGGATATATGGAGTGACATGAGTGATAATAATAACTTTAATATTCTGGATCCGGAGACTGATTTAAATGCAGAAGCGAAGGTCAATAATATATATAATAATGGAACCGCATCATTAACCAAACAAGGATCATCAAATGATATTATATATGATAATACTACAGTAAATGCAATTAATGACTCTTATTATGTATTGAACTATAAAAGTATAGACTATGAAGATGATGTGTTACAGTATTCACCCAAAGAAATGTTTAAAAATATATACGATGAAGATACCATAGAATCCTTGTCGAAACGCATTGATAAACTTAATAATACAAGTTATGAGTTAATAAATGTAACAAATGATATAGTGACTAATCAAGACAACTCAACTATTACCAATGTTACTGAATGGTCATTGATGTTTAATAGAACTAGTGCAGCAGAGGAAAGATCAAATAAAGATGACCATAAAATTAAGAATTCAACATCAGTACTTAAGAATTAGTTAGATATGAATAAATGTTATTTATAAGTTATGAAACAGTAATTACTCTCTTTTATTATTTCGTATTTTTTATTTATTTATTTACCCTACTTTGTGTATAACTCTTCCCGGTGTAAGTCAAACTGCGCGACTTTTATTTAAATCATTTTATAAAGAACTAGCAACCCGACCCGGATTCACATGGGCCATACATAAATACCTTCCTCTTAAATCACCTCATCTATTAAAAAAAACCGCATCAAAATCCGTTGCGTAGTTTTAAAAATTTAAGCATACAAAGGGACATAGGGACAGAGAAAGCGACTTTGTTTTATACTAGTAGTGATGAGTAATATGATTTTTAAAAATTTAATCAAACTTTTATTCCAGATTAAGACAATTTTTTTACAAAATATATAAAAAATTAAGAAACACAAAACATTATGTATTCATTTTAAAGTAATAGTACATAACTAGAGTCTATGTATACTCTTTTTATACTTTCTTGACTTTTCTTGGTATAAATTTTATATCAACATTATTAGGCCTAACTTGTATTTGGTCTTTTCGAAATCGAAGTTCATCTCCGTCTATAATCGTTTTTACTGAGAAATTACGAAGAAAATGTATCAATCCAGTCTTAACTTGAAGTCGTGCAAACCTATTACCAATACAAAGCCGGTTTCCTTTACCAAAAGGCATGTACACATTGTTGTCTTGCGCTGACTTTGATGCGAATCTTTCGGGATCAAATGTTTCTGGATTTGGATAATATTTAGGGTCATGATGCATTTCATATACAGCGGCAAATACTTTAGTTCCTTTCTCTATTTTGATATTTCCTACAGGTAGCACAGTATCTTTTACACATTGTCTAGCCAAAAATCCAATAGGTGGAAAAAGCCTTAAACTCTCACATAACACCTTTTCTAAATGCTCCATGTCCATAACAGATTCATAAGTCAATTCGCCATTATTAATGTCAAATACCTTATCTATTTCATTATGAACTTTTTCAAGGTGCTCAGGATGTCTACCCAACTCCAATAAACAGGCAAAAATAGCTGCAGCGCTTGGATCAACTCCAGCTATGAAAAAGAAGAAAGCCTGACCAGCTAACAGCTCATCTGTAGGTTCCAACTCGAGTCCAGTTTCCCGATCTTTCAAAGTCCCACTTCTTTGTAAACTTACACAAATATCAGCGAAGTCATGTTTCTGTCCATTGTCTTGTTCTCTTTGGCGAATAATGTTTTTAACAGCACCAATAAAGAAATCTTCGTATTCCGAAAACAGTTTAATATTCAGTTTTTTTGTCAGCCAAGGACTTAAATTCATGATAGTGGCTTTGACGTTAGTTTTAAACGTGGGTTGAAGCGCTCTTCTGGCTACGTCCAAAAAAGGAGAATCAAAAACTGATTCTGAAACCACGCCAAAAACTGCAGCTCCAATAGCGGCACAGCAAAATGTTGCTATAGAATCAAAAGCATTCCCATTCAATCTTTCAGGGCTATTTTTAAGAAAAGCAACAAAATCTTTTCCACTTTTGTCCATTATATAAAACATCTTCTTAAGTTTTGCACTGGTGAAAATGGGTGTCATACTTTGTCGCACTAGCTTCCATCTGTTACCATTCATAAACAAAATATTATCAGCCAAATGATCTCCTTCATTGATTTCAAACCCTCGATGGCTGAAAGACTGGAAGTCAGTTTGGAAAATGTGCTGAATGTTTGTTTCATCATTCACTAATAGTGACGGAGTCAGGAATCCACCAAATCCAACAGCTGGTTCTTCACGATATTGCTTATAAAGATCACCGACAATTCGAAACATTGGTTTGTTCAGAATCATAAAATCCCAAAAAATACCTGTCACTTTGTTTTTTCCATGAAATTTAATTCCTCGCTTCTTCCAATAGTGTTCATTATATTTGCCTGTTAAATAAATGATCACCAATAATATTATACAAATCAGAAGAATTATCTGAATTAACATTGTTATCAATTGACTGTTCTCTCAAGGTTATTACAAACAAGTGTCGAGGAATACACAGATGCTCCGGTAATATATAGTCAGTGATAGTAGGTTATATAAATAATTATTAATATATGCCTACTATATTACAATTAGTAAATTTATTTTTATGCAATTTTATTATATTGTAGAGAATTAGGAAGTCTTTGAAAATCACTACATAGTATAAAACAAAGTCGCTTTCTCTGTCCTTATATCCGTATGTATGCTTAAATCTTTAAAACTACGCAACGGATTTTGAAGTAGTTTTTTTAATAGAAAGAGTGATTTAAGAGGAATGTTTTTATGCCCATGTGGAACGGGTCGCTAGTTCAAGATAAAATATTTTTTTATGAGAATTTTAGGAACAAAAAGTTGGTTATTTCATAAATCGTACATTTGCGGTACATTCAGTGAAATGCTGCGCTAGATGTGTGGAGTGATATAGGAAAGGTCGCGTAAGTAACACCCTCATTAGCGACAGCTTTCAGGCAATATTTAGAGGGTAGAAATATTTGCTACGTAAATAACCTTTAATTATTTGAGAAAAAAATTATCAAAGGCGGACTTTGATATTTTTTTCTCAAATAATTGAAGGCCTTCACCACCGCTAAAACCCAGACCAAGAACAACCAAAAATTCCTAATTCTTCATTTGCTTTAGATGCAGAAGATTATGCGAAGAAAAGGAAAAAAAGAAGAAACGCGAAAAATCGTGCAACGTACGGGAGATACCACTGAAAATGTCTTTGATTATAATATATTTATATAGAAATGGGGAGCTTATTTCTTCGGACCCTGGGCTCCGAAGAAATAAGCTAAGGAAGCAACCGGGAAGGCGCTAAGATGAGAGAGGGGAGAGGTTACATCCCATTGATTAAAAAATTAGCATGTCCAGCGATTTAGTAATTCAATGGACATCCCTTTTTTATGAAAACATCTGTATTCATTTTAATAACTGTCAACTTATTTACATATTACTTAAAGTCTCTTTACACATGTTATTTAAACTCTCAAGTACAGTTTGATAGTACGATAAGTATTCGTAGCATAAACAACGCAATTGCATCATGCAAAGCTAATTATATTCGAAAATTTGTAAATATTATCACTAAGCAAAATATAATGTTTACGAAAATTTTCAAAACGGTCATATTTAAGAAAATATCGAAAAATGTTCAATAAGACTAAGAATTCATCATGTAGCCACTATTAGATAAAATGCTAGTCATCGACATCGTTACAAAGCATGATTAGGATGTTTACAATGATATTGGAGCAATAATTATCGTTATGAATATTAACCAAGTACTTCTTACTTAAATTGTAAATTACACAAATAAGGCAGTAATCTAATAAAACGATGTGACGAGACATATTTGTGGCTAGTAAGTGATTGCGAGACGTGCCAAGATGATTGTATTTTTGTTGTTGATAATATTCCTTATTTTAGTATACGTTTATGTGAATGGAAAATATAATGAGAACTATTGGAAGAAACGAGGTGTTACGTTTTATGATGAGCACAAAGTTCTTGGACCTTTCTGGAGCTTTTTGATTGGAGATCGTGGATTGTTCCAAATATTTCACCAAATTTACAAGAAGTATCCTAACGAACCAGCTATCGGTATTGGTACGTTTTTCACGCCTTCTCTCTATGTGACAGATGCTAAAAATATACATGCTGTTATGCAGACAGACTTTGCATCTTTCAGCGACAGAGGATTTGAGATGAACAAAGGTGATCTGTTAGCTGATAATATATTGTTCATGAATGGTAAACGATGGAAATTGATGAGACAAAATATGACACCACTTTTTACTGCTGCGAAATTGAAGAATATGTACTATATTATTGACAAAAGTGCGCTTGACTTCGTGGAGTATTTGAAAAACAATCCAGATAAATGGAACAAAAATACCTACGATACACTAACCACCTTTTGTTGCGCAGCGATCGGAGGTGCTGTTTTTGGAATCAGTTCGGAATCAACCTACAATTCCCCATTTCTTAAAATGACCAGAGCTGCTTTCTATCCGTCTTTGTGGAGCAACATAAGGTTTACAATATCGAATTTGTCTACACCTCTCTTTAAGTTATTAGGACTAAAATTGTTCTCAGAACATGAAGATTTTTTTATCGGCGCTATTAAACAGGTATTACGACAAAGAGAACAAGAGAATGCTAAGAGACATGACTTTGCAGACATATGCATACAAATACAAAAGAATGGAGTCATGAAAGATGGTGAAACAGGTTTTGAGTTGAAGCCAACAGATGAACTACTGGCTGCTCAAGCATTCTTCTTTTTCACAGCTGGTGTTGAACCTACAGCGACTTCAATATTCGCCGTTCTTATTGAACTAGGCAAACATCCAGAAATACTCAATCGTGTGCAAACCGAAATTGAAGACGTGTATAATAAATATGATAAACAGTTATCATACGATGCAATTTCTGAGATGGAATATTTAGACAAAGTGTTTAACGAATCTTTAAGAATCTTTCCACCAATAGGGTTCTTGACGAGAAGATGTGTTCGTGACACTGTGTTGCCAGTTGGAAATATTAAAGTTTCAAAAGGAACGAAGATGTATACAGCAGTTTATGAGCTGCACCACGACCCTCGCTACCATGAAAATCCTGAAGTGTTTGATCCAGATAGAAATTTAAGTGATCAAAAAAGTGAAACATACTTACCTTTTGGAAAAGGAGGGAGAGTATGTATTGGGGCAAGATATGCAAAACTTCAAGCTAAAGCCGCAATTGCCCATGTTTTACGTTGCTTTGATTTGAAAACAGTGGAATATAAAGGTGGATTAAGATTTGGCAAGGACCAAGTACAGCTTAGGATGAAAAACGTGGATATTGAATTTACGCCTAGAAAATAAAGAGTGTAACGGTGGACATATTCTTATGATGTGACCGAGTTTAGTTATGAAACTTGTACATAGTACCTAAGCTCTTAAATAAAAATATTGTACCTAGTGTAGCTAAATAATATAATACGATTTATAACAACAATTCTTTTTTATTTTCAACCGACTTCCAAAAAAAGAGGAGGTTCTCAATTCGACTGAATATTTTTTTTTTTGTGGTTGTTGTTACCTCATATCTCAGTTATTATTGGACCGATGTTAAAAAATCTTTTTTTATTCGAATGGATATTGTTTTGATTAGGTCCCATATAGATTTTATCAACACGCGGTAGTTGGAAAACGCAAATCGACTATGTCAAATATAATGAGCATTTTTTGATTTTCCGAATGTTTCCATGTAGCTTGTTGAGTAAATTGCAAGGTCAATCGACCCTGAATGCCCCGGTATTAGCTATGTCAAACTCCCGTACGGCCGCTGTAAAAGTTTATACTTAAGTTCGATTTCTCTTGGTATATTTTCACTTGGTAATAACAAGCTCAGTTGACCCTGCACACTGTGGTGTCAGAGTGGTCAATCGACCCTGTATGCCTGTGGTCTATTGGAGTACTAGGTCAATTGACCCTGCACACCTAGATGTCGTAAGTTATTTTAATTTGACGAAGTTCAAGTTGGCCCAAGTATACAAATGGAAGTCGGTTTTTGTTTTTTGGCAAAAAAAGTTATATTTATTTATCTTTTTGTGTTGGGTTGAACCTAGTCAGTCTAAACGTTTTTCCGGTTGGTATTGACAGCTCAATCTTAACTTGCTTTCGAACGAACGATCTCAGATCAGCCTCTGTAGCCAAAATCACAATTTCAAAACGCTAACAAAGTTTGACAAGAATAAAATGTATGGGATTGACATACGATTGACCACGTGATTTACCACAGCTTACGTCAATCCCATACATTTTGGTCTTGTCAACATTCCTTAAGACAAGACCTTGGTGAACACTAGCGCCACCATCAACTAAAAATCATTATTCACTGAAAACACAAGTTATCAAAAATCCCAGTTATGTAATTAAGGTTCTGGATCTGAAGTTAATTTTAATCATATTAAATTATTTCGTTCAGGCGGTACGGAGTTCGCCGGGTTAGCTAGTATACATATAAATATATACCTACCTAGGTATAAATCACAGATTCAGTTAGCCCCAAAGTAAGTTCGAGACTTGTTTTATGAGATACTATATTTTATAACAAATACTATATATGTAGATAAACATCCAAGACCCAGGCCAATTAGAAAAAGATCATTCTTCATTTTGAATTGACCGGGGATCGAATCCGGGCCCTCCTGAGAAGGCATGTCAACCATAACGCCACGGAGGTCGTCAAACACACACACATTCACATTTATAATATTCATTATTATGAAGTTGGGAAGTTAGGATTTGTTTAAATTTTGATCATTTAAGACGCCGTTAGATAGTACATTCATGTATAATAATAGTAGGTATATAACTAATGAGTTAAAAAGGTTATAATGCGTTAGTGACGTCTTGCTTTTATGACATTTTTAATTAGTGACAATTTAGTTTAATTGCTATTAAATTTGATGACAATTGGTTGCTTGGCCCTTTTAAATTGCGAACGTTTTACTTACTCCCATCATCATCATTTCGAGTAGGCGTCACGGTCAATCGACCATGCACACCCTGGTGTCAGAGTTCTTCGGAACCGCCTCTCGGCCTCTGACGTGGTTCCTTTAACGACTACCAGATGGCAGCCGGGACCAAAGGCTTAACGTGCCTTCTGTTGTGGAATGGACTGTATATATATTAACTGTGTGATAAATAAAAAGATTATACTGATAAAAGGTTTTTTACTTAAAAAAAAATTGGATATAACTTACCTACGGGACAGGTGAAAGACAAAATATAATGCAAAAACAACTAAAAAACGTGACAATTAGAATTTCTTTTAAAATATATAAAAAAAGGTTAATCTGAAATGAGTTTATAACACCTTCCGAAGCACATAATCATCTTTACTATCAGATTCATGCCCGCAATGTCCTAACCAAACTGGAAACAACAAAACAAAGTATGCTTTCCGTGGGAATCGAACCCACGACCCCCGGGTCTACAGGCAAACACCTTAACCACTGGACCACGGAGGCAGTTCTCATCCCTCCCATGACTTACAACGTTACGGTCGTTTTATCATCATGGATATTTTACTTTAAGAACCACCCACTCTTAATTCGTAAGAACCGAATAACTTAATGAGTGTTACTGCTAACAAGCATTATAATATACCATGATTTCGCGAAATAAATAGTTCTATTTCTATACGTAACAAGCATATTAAATCGGTTCTTAAGGTGATACCTCGGTGAACACTAGCGCCACCGTCATTTAAAAATCATTGCTCACTGAAAACACAAGTTATGAAAAATCCCTCTACTGTTATTATGGTTCTGGATCTGAAGTTAATTTTAAACATTAAATTATTAAATTATAATTCCCTATAGTTACAAATTGCATTATTGCTTAAAACGGCCACTTTTAGCAGTTTTGCAATTTGTAACTATATGGAACTATAATTTAATAATTGAATATGATTTAATATAACTTTAGATCCAGAACCATAATTACAGCAGAGGGATTTTTGACAACTTGTGTTTTCAGTGAGTAATGATTTTTAAATGACGAAGGCGCTAGTGTTCACCGAGGTATCACCTTAAGTCAATGTAATAAGGTCTAAAATTAAATACGTAGGTATTAATGCTCGTTGATACACATCTACAATTCTGTCAGTTCTCACTATACTAGACTTATTGTTCTATTAGTAGTAATACAGACGAGTACCGTTAACAAGTGTGGTTATGTGTACGGAAAAGTGCTAAAAATACACAAGGGAGGTAAGTACTTAATTATTCTTTATTAAATTTTGTAAGACATTTCTTTTAGTAATTAATTAATTTATTAAGGTATTAATTTTATAGTTTTTGGTTTATAAGTTCAAAATACTTAAACAGTTAGCGGACTTAATGCTGTGACACTTTAAAGTACTTAAGTACTAGGTGTTATTATGTACCTGCTTATTACCTTTCCGATGAATCAGGATATAGTCACAGTTACGGTCGCTTTATCATTGTGGACGTTTTGCTCTGAGAACCACCAACTCTTAATTCATTTAAACGGCTATCATGTGCTTAGAAGGCTAAATTATTATATTTATAAGCGTTCAAACAAACAAACAACCTCTTTAGTGAATATAGAAAATACTAGCTTTCGCCGCGGCTCCGCCTGCGTTAATTTCCCTCTAAAACAATGATTTTTCCCGGGATAAAAGGTAACTTATGTTCTTCTCAATATTCCCAGCTATGTGTATGCGAAATTTCAGGAAGATTGGTAACTATTAGTTGGGATAGAATAGACAGTATAGATGTTTGTTTGTGTTTGTAAAGGCAGGCATATCGTCTCGGACACCCACCGACCAGATGGTCAGATGACCTGAAGAAGGTCACAGGCAGGCGCTGGATTGAGGCCGCTTCTAACCGATCATTCTGGAAATCCTTGTAGGAGGCCTATGTCCAGCAGTGGACAGCCTGCAGCTCAAATAATAATTATATTTGGTTTGTTCGTGTTATACTGACATTACTCAGGCAAGCCATTTTTTCACCCACAAATTTGCAATACCTGTAAAAGGTTACTAAGTATAAAGTTCACTATCTACCTACTAGTTTTAAGACCAAAATGTTACACTCGTTACACTTATTTAGCACATAACTATTATTCCAATTATTATTATAAAAATATTATTATTATTATAATCATTTAACAATGCACACATTCCGTGGGATTCAAGATATGTTCTGGTTATCTAATAAGATAAACGCCACTATCTTCTAACATTACCTATAAGTACCAATCTAATCTACTAATTGTTTTTAAACTAGTCCCAAGTCAGGGCCATAGGCCTGGCATTGGATCAATCAAGACAAGTAACCTTTAATTATTCAAATAATCAAAGGTTCACAGGGCTATGCTATGAGACCTTGAAATGAGTTATTCAAACTGTATATCTAAACCATAGATTTTAGAGTTCTTTAGTCCACAAGGAAAGGAACCCTTATAGTTTCTGTCTGTCCGTTCGTCCGACCCCTCTCTAGCTCAGAGACTTTTAGTACTAGAATGATGTAATTTGGCAAGAACATATATTTAACATATATTAGTCACGCCAACAAAACATTAGAATAAAATTTAAAAATATATTTTTTTAGGGTACCTCCCTTACATGTAAAGTAATAGTAATATTATTTTCTCATCTTTCTTATAGCGTGGGTATCATTGAATAACCCTTACAAAAAATTAAGAGTGTCCAAAGACCCTTTTTTGGATTCACGAATATATTTAGGTGTAAAGTGCAAAATTTTGTAAGAGGCAAGTGGACAACCCCCTCGGGTAAACGTTTGTACCGATGCGTTTACCTTAAGTTAACTGGAATGACTTTGCAGTACTTTTACAGTGTACTGTGATGAAAAATTTTAGACTAGTACTACCGACTTTGCAACCATGTTACAAAAGATTGGTCATGGGACGACTGGCGCAGGAAGTCTTCTGTAACTTTTATTTTATAAACTAGCTGTTATCCGCGGTTTCGCTCGCCCATTGTGCCTAAGTGCCTATAATCTCCAAGAATCAGGTTTATATATGCAGAAATATTTTTTCAAATCCGACCAGTAGTTATAAAGTTATAAGCGTTTAAACAAGCTCTTTAGTCTTATTATACTCGTATTATAATAGTATTAACTTTATTAATATAATAATAATTTTTATTTCGGATTATTTGATCCATATTGTGTTAGTAAACCTTTACCTATATTACACACAAGAAGTAAAAACAAAAATTAAGTAAATTTGATGTACTCGTTTGTAGTTGAATATTGCAAAAAAGCATCCATTAATTCATTAAATTTACAGATTTTAAGACAAACATGACTTTTGAAAGGCTGTGGGACGAAACGTGCCCTCGTGTGTGGGATCAATGGGAATCCGAGGGCACGAAGTACACCGTGCAAGACTTACCACCTGAAGATGATGACGAAGCTGTTAAGATCTTGTTGGAACATTTTGTACCTGATGAAATACTCTGCAAAGCCTCAGGTTAGTTTGAGATATTATTTTTGGTGCCGTCTTCAATCATCATCAATTCAACCAGGGTGTGCATGGTCGATCGACCGTGACGCCTACTCGAAATGAATGAATGATCATTTCAACCTCCGTGGTTCTATGGTTAAGATGTTTACCTGATTCTATTCTTTATTCTATTCTGAAGACCCGGAGGTCGTGGGTTCGACTCCCACGTCAAGCCTACTTATTTTCAGTATGGTAAGAACATTGCAAGCTTGAATCACCTGTCCCCCTAGTATGAGATTTTATAAGCGCAGACGCTAGCGACTGCGTTGGCGATTTTGTATGACAAACCTGGTGGCTTACCATCTCTTAAAACTATGCAAGAACGATTGAGTGAGGGAGATGTCACCTTACATCATGTATAGCGCTGTCTCGCTTACTTACTGTATCTTGCATGGTTTTAAGAGACGGTAGTAACCCCCTTGTACACTGTACAGTGTTATAGCACAAGCGCCCCTGAATAGTAAGGCAAATAAGAAATCCCATATAAAATCCTAACGCAGTCGCTAGCGCCTGTTTATAAAATATCATACTAGGTGTACTGATTGCCTGATAATAAAAATGATTCCGTGCTTCGGAAGGCGCGTAACGACGAAACTAAGACATCGCTTTTAAATTGTAACATGTTTTATGTAAATGATATAAGATAATGGACCTCGGGCTTCGAAGATAGCGACCGAAATAACATTGATGATGATGATGTAAATTCTCATAAGCCAAAATCTTTATTTTCAGATGTTGTTAATGACCCGGCCAGCATGCGTGGTATTGCTAAATTGTGGAAGGATTGTCTTGGTTTGCGCATGAGTTTAGCTTGCTATGCGGAAAAAGATGGTATTAGAAAGCTGGTGGCGTTAAACGTATGCATCGTGAAAGAGAAAGGAGTTGATAAGGAATATTCGGTATGAAAAAAATTTTTATAACCTCATCATTTCAGCCGCAGACTATCCACTACTGGACGTAGGCCTTCGCCAAGAATTTCCAAAATGACTAGTTGTCGCGGCCTGCATCCACATCCAGCGCCTGCCTGCGATCGTCTTCAGGTCATCTGTGCGAGGTCTACCGGTGCGAGGTCGCCATTCAAGAACCTTTCTGCCCCTCTGTTTCGTCTTCTGTTTTATAACATCCTTATTACCTGAGCGTTTATATCAGTTTTATCTTCAGCTTACGCTTCAGAGCCCAGGGTACGATTTTAAACATGGTCCTGATTTGGCGGTACATCAGTTTCATACGCTGGTTATTACAGTGGAGCGACTGCCGCTTTTATGCTCTAAAGGTCTGGCTGACCGAAGTTTTTATGGGAAGTTAATTTTAAAAACGGTAAATATGCCTGACCGCTACTCGGGAGGTCAACGGTTCGATCCCCGGTCAGGTCAAGATGAAAAGTGTTCTTTTTCTAATTGGCCTGGGTTTTGGATGTTTATCTATGCAGGTATGTATTTGTTATAAAATATAGTATAGTTAAGTTAGTATCCCATAACATAACTCTTGAAGTTATTTTGGGGCTAACTCAAGTCCCTATATATTTATTTTATTTATTGACCGTGACCGCGAACCACCCCGGCTTCGCATGGGCATAAAAACCTTCCTCTTAAATCACTCTATCTATTAAATAAACCGCATCAAAATCCGTTGCGTAGTTTTAAAGATTTAAGCATACAAAGGGATATAGGGACAGAGAAAGCGACTTTGTTTTATACTATGTAGTGATTCTCTAAATAGCACATTTGATCGCAGGCCGAAGGTGAAAGATGGCGAAACGTACTGGGGGCCGTTCATTATTCTGATGAAAAAGCGAAGATTCTGGAACATCTTGGCTTGGACAGAGTTCTTACAGCTATGGGGCTGGTGGTGATGAGGGAATACAGAGGGGCCAGGTTAGGCGCTAAGGTTTTAGCTGCCAGGTGAGCCGCTAATTAAACATACATTCTTTGATTATTCCAAAGTAGAAAAAATACAGACAGGGCTAGAAGGCATGGCCCTAGATTTGACGGTACTCTGTGGGCAGTAGTTTATTACAATAGCCTGTTTCGACAATCTGATTACGAACACTTGATTGAACCGACAAAGTAAAATTCTTCGTAACAGAAAAGCACTATTTCGATAAATCGTTATTCAATATAGATCGTCGAAATCATAGATTTTCTCGAAGGTTCCACACTCTTAATGCAATGGTCGAAATCAAAGAATTTCTTCGAATCGCGCGCGGTTTGACGCTAGGCATTTTTTTTTTTAATCTTTGGTCGAAATAGTGTTTTTCTAAAGTCTATGTTATCGAAGCATGTTCTGTCGGACTTGTGTTCCTCGAATCAATACATATAATAAAATCGTAAGTGGGTGGTGTCTGTACATGGAAGATAAATATGAAAAACTAATATAAGGGGTGTCTAATAACGTAACAAAACCCAAATCTATAGTTTTTAGAATTTTTGTCTGTTTCTCTGTTTGTCTGTCTAGTACAGTATATTTGGATGCCGAAAACCGGGCGAAGTGGAGTAGAAAAGGTAGGAAAGTGGACCCTGGGCTCCGAGGCAACCGGCTGAGGAGGCAACCGGGAAAACGTAGTGATGTAGTTAGTGTATAGTAAAATAATATATATAACACAGTAACAGCTATGGAACATAAGCGGGTAGGCTTTTGCCCAGCTTTTCCTCAGCTGTGACATCCAGTGCTAATAAAAAACTTAACAAACGTTTGACTCAAATGTTTTGTCTCGTTCTTTCACGCTGAATATCGTTAAGAGTGAAAAGGACAAAACATTTTCTTTTAATTGGCTTTATTTACAGTTTTTAAGAATAAGGCAAGTGTATCTTTGCATAAGATGTCATATGTAAAAAAACTGAAATCGATAATTACCTATATTATAGTTAAGTAGGTAGGTAAAGTACAGTTTAGTACTGTCTACCTATTTGTCGTGCTATTATGCATTCTATGCTAGATTTTAGGTACAATTGATGCAATAAGTAATCAATGAAGTCATTAAAAAGTTTCTTTGCTACGTATTTGTAACAGGTAGGCATCATATCTACATATACATACTTCCTTATCATACTTCCTCATCATACTTCCTCGTTTTGCTGTACTTTGAAAAAACAATACTTACGATATATGATACAATATGGACTGTGCAAGCAATTATGTTTGAAGAAGGTCAGTTATGATTGCGACTAGACTGACTATGTCAGATCATCGTGAATCGCTTGTAAATTATATATACTTACCTATTTCACGAATCATTCTCAAGGCACATAAGCCCTTGGTCTCGGTTCATCATTTCGTGCACACCCTGGTTTCAGAGTTCTTCGGAACTGCCTCTCGGCTTATGACGTCTTTAATTAATAGGCCAGATGGCAGCCGGATAATCTCAAGGCTTGACGTGCCTTCCGAAGCACGGAATCATCTTTATTATCAGACAATCAGGTGGTTCAAGCCTGCAATCTTCTTCTCCTTCGTCCGAGCGTGTTTTCCGGTTGCATCTTTAGTTTACGCTTCAGAGCGCCGGGTACGCTTTTATGGTCCTAATTTGGCGGAACTGATTATAACAAAGTAACGACTGCTGTCTGACCTCCTTAACCCTTTTTACAGGGAAACCAGACCCATAGGAACATGCCTCGGGTGTGTTAGTGGCCAAAACTGTCTATTTTTTCAGGCTACCTAAAGGCATCTGACATAACTTAACGACTGCCATCTACCGATAACAGCCGGGACCAACGGCGGAACGTGCCTTCCGAAGCACGGAGGAGCTCAAGATAGAAATGGCACTAATGGTGACCAACCCAAAGATGGCCGCGCATCGTCGTCGCCGTCGCTTGACGCGTGATAACGTTGCCGCGCTAGGCTATCAAGCTCCTTAAGATTCAAGCCTGCAAAATCCTAACCAAACTGGAAACAACAAAGTATGTTTCTCGTGGGAATCGAACTCACGACCCGTTATTTTATGATCTGTTGCAGAGAACCATTGTGTCGCGCGCTAGGAATCCACGGTTCGGCGAACATCTTCACCGGCATCGCGCCGCAGAAACTTGCAGCTCGGTGTGGTTTCCACACCATATTCGAGAACCCGATGAAAGAGTATGCCCAAAATGGCTTGGATTATTCTGAAGATGATGAACGTGTGGTCAAGATCATGGGCAAGAAGTACCAATGATGAATGAAGCTAGCTATTTGCAATTTGTTTAGGTACTAAAGAATAAGCTATAGTGTATATACTTACATACCTATGCATTTCAAACTTTATTTTCACTTGCTAACACAATCGTACATGGTACAAAAGATGATATAATGCAAAAGTAAACATGTTATTTTATCAGTGATGTATATATCACCCCTAGATGAGATTTTATAAACGCAGACGCTAGCGACTGCGGTAAGACTTTGTATGGAATTTCTTAGTTGCCTTACTATCCGCCAGGGGCGCTGTACAGGTTTGTCATACAAAATCGCTAGCGCAGACGCTAGCGTCTACGTTTATTAAATCTCATAATAGTAGTGATACAGTAAGTTACAAATTGAAAAACTATTGTCTGCGTTTGCGGCGTTCAAAGTGTGAATTATAGTTTTACTAGCGACCCGCCCCGGCTTCGCATGGGCATAAAAACCTTCCTCTTGAATCACTCTATCTATTAAAAAAAATCGCATCAAAATCCGTTGTGTAGTTTTAAAGATTTAAGCATACAAAGGGACATAGGGACAGAGAAAGCGACTTTGTTTAATACTATGTAGTGATTAAGTTTAGTTTAATGTTTGCTGTCATAGGGTGATTGTAACATGAACCCTAAAAATGGCGTCGATATGTTTTTTTGTTTAAAAAGTACAATATTAGGACTACAAGTTGGAGGTTTTTCTTTGTATCTGTTCTAATACACTTGTGCTTGTACAGTGAGCCTCAGAGAAAAATGTATACCGCCTTAGATGTGGTTTAGGGTAGTGTTATACTTTTCTCTGGCCCACCCTATTCTTTGGTACCGACTATATAGTAAGGTTATTTGGAGTCTAAATTTGGTGCGCGAATTCGACAACTGGTTATGTAAGTTTAGTAACTAAAGTGGACGTTGGGTTTTAATATGCCCTACGGCCATGTTAGTGAAATCAAATAAAAAACAAATGACAAAAATTAGATTCTTTAATCAGACTCAAATTCAAGTAACAACTAAATTATTTACAATAATACAGAGATATTGTGGAAAGCAAAGCTTCCCGTAGCACAAAATAATACAGTTATCGTTGTATGATTGATATGTATTTAAAAAAAAGTGAAGTCACAAAGCGGTTCTTATAAAATAAGGGTTTTTTTAAAAAACACACGCTAGATGGCAGCACTGTGATAGTACAATACATTGTTCTGATTGGTTAACAATTTCACAGCTAATTGTCCAATTAGAATGACTATTTCTGCTTTTACTAGCGCCATCTGGACACCAAAAACCCTCATTTTATGAGTAAACTACAAAGAATGTCGATATAATGAAATTTTAAGAATTAAACTGATTTGTTACAAAAATTGTGGTGTAAATTCATACTTCTATACTAATATTATAAATGCGAAAGTCTGTCTGTCTGTCTGTCTGTCTGTCTGTCTGTCACGTCTTCACGGCTAAACTGCTGGACCGATTGTGATGAAATTTGGTATGGATATAGTTATGCACTAGGAGTCAAACATCGCCTACTTTCGGGCGCGATATAACCGAGGCGAATGCGGGCGGACCCGCAGGCAACAGCTAGTTATTTATAAAAGTATTAAATAATTTCAATATTTATCAGATAATTAAATGTCTATAGTATAAATAGCGCAATAGCCTGTGATTTTTGCGTTTTGGTATACACATTTAGGGGGTATCGTACGCCAACTAGCGCCACCAATCATTTCATTTACTCTAAAATAAGGGCAAATTGAAAAAAATCTAAGAAGGCAGGCCACTAGTAAATAACGTTTAGTATTATTACTTTTCATTATTTTTCCTTTGGTTGATTCAGAAAACAACTCATAACCAAAAAGTGGCCACTTTTTTTTTTCTGTCATTTTTTTTCTTAATTGACCAAAGGAAAAATAATGAAGAGTAATACCAAAAACACAAAACGTTATTTACTAGTGACTTGCCTTATTAGATTTTTTAAATTTGACATGATTTTTGAGCAAAAGAAATAAAATGATTGGTGGCGCTAGTTGGCTTAAAACTATTGGTGTTATCAAAAGCTCATCTATGCTTCTGATGGCACTTAAAACAGTCGTTCCTAATCTATACCTAGGCATAACATGGCAACAAACTAAACAATAATTTAGCCACAAAAAGTTAATGCAGCCTAGAACCCTATCTTCCGTAAGAACGGTATTCTTCAAGAGATAAGTTATAGCGCTGTTCCAAATTAGGCTTTATTGAGTCCTAGCAGAGTCCTTACAAATCACTTTGAGAATAAACAATACTTGTAAATTTATGTTTTAATTGCTAGTCATTTGGGTCTAAAGTCCGGTAAGGAATAATCTTCCGGTTATGGTGGAGTATCGCCAGTAAGAAACGAACTATGAAGTACGAGAACACACATGGGTATTCTTCAGAAGATAAGTTATAGCACGGTTTTAAATTAGGCTTTATTGTATCCTAGCAGAGTCGCTAATTACAAATCACTTTGAGAATGAACAATACTTGTAATTTTATGTTTTAATTGCTAGTCATTTTGGTCTAAAGTCCGGTAAGCAATGATCTTCCGGTTTAGGCGGTGTATCGTCGGTAAGATACGAACTGAGTAGTACGGGAGCACAAACTGGTATCCCTCGGGATATGAGCCAAGCGGTATCCCGGTCCGATAGGGGATATCGTTTGACGTCGGCGAAACAAACCGTTATGGACTCGTCGCTGTAAGGCGGCCTGTCAAAGGAAACACAACTTTATTAGTACATTCATAAGAGTCATGACTATCATCAAATATATAAAAAAATTACAGCCTTAAAAATATTGCTGATTTCGTGATTGTTATTATTAATTACTAGCTTTCGCCCGCGGCTTCGCCCGCATGAATTTCCCTCGGGAACACTGCTTTTTCCTGGGATGAAAAAATCCTATGTCCTTATCAATACTACTAGCTATGTGTATGTGAAATTTCAGGACGATTGGTTCAGTAGATAGGGCGTGAAGAGGTAACAAATAAACTTTAGGATGCTCAAGGGTTCACATAGGTATTCATTTCGCAACCAATAGGGTAGGAGTGAAAATTTTTAAAACGCTTGAATTTTTTTCTGTCGTTAGGAATAAGGTTCCTTGATACCAGAAATAAATCTCAGATTTTTTGATTTTGGTTTTGGTTGTCATGAATGTCATTTATAATGACACTAATTTATGACAACCAAAACCAACATGACAATGACATTGTTTTTTTTTTACCGAACGAAGCAAAGGAATAGACCGCAAAAGCCATAGCGACGCCATTAAAATATAATATTTTATTTTAAATAATTGGCTGATTCTAAAAATCTGAGGTTTACTTCTGGTATCAAGGACCTTATTTCTACCTAGAGACTACGAGTATTTGTCATAAATTTCAATTTGATAGGTTCAGGCGCTTTTCAGAAAAAAATATGATTTATAAGGGTTCTGTTTTTGCCTGTGTGAAGAACATCTAAAGCTTATTCCATCAAAATCGGTCCATAAAAAAAAGGAATCGTCATTTGAATGAACTCAAGGTATGTTTGATTTCGAAAGAATGCGCCAAATTGGATAATTCTTTTTTTGTATCGGTTATTGTCATGACAAACTTTGTAAGTATATAAGAAAAGGGGGATTCCTGGGCAATTTCCGAAAACGGGATAATGGGAACGAAGCCCACGAAGTAAGCTACAACAGCTAGTAAAATTTAAAATCCTCACGAACACTATGCACAATCAATTCAAAATTCCATAAACATAAGTTATTACAAAGTATATTTATCGGGAACAAAGGCTAGTTTTCTCCCTGCTATATACTCACTCTAATTCCGGAGCTCGTCCGCCGCCCGCGGTCACCAATCTCTGCAGCAGCCGCCTCCTGGCCGGCGGCACATGGAGGAGCGCTACGACCCCCGCGAACGGGCCGGGCTCGCCCGCCGCGCGGCTCGCCCGCCAACGAAACGCCGCGCGAGCTAGGATATGTTCCGAGCCCGTTAGAGATGGTAGGCATGTGGCGAGAGGGTTACCCCATTCGTATTCTTCTTCCTAGATATAGATTTAAGTTTAACTTGAGACAGATAAAGACAGAGACAAGACAACACAAGACAAGACAAAAATTCTTTATTGCACCAGTAAAAATATACAGTAGAAATTACAAACATAGATAATACAATAGGCCTTATCGCTAATACAATCTCTTTTATACAACTTAAATATAAAGTAACTAGCTGTTTCCCGCGGCTTCGCCCCGCGAGGGACTTGGTTATATCGCGCCCAAAAGTAGCCTATGTTTGACCTCAGGTCTTTACCTACATCCCTACCAAATTTCATCACAATCGGTCCAGCAGTTTAGCCGTGAAGAGGTGACAGACAGACAGACAGACTTTCGCATTTATAATATTAGTATGGAAGTATGGATTTTTGCCAGTATCAAGTTTTAGTAAAAGTTCTTCATTTTGTCGAGTCACAGTCAAGTCAAGACATAGTCATGTCTAGTCAAGATAGTCAAGGGTTAAGTGAAGCGGTGGAAGTTTCACTTAACTTTATTTTGGGAGATTTTGGTGACAAGGATTAAAGTCACTTATACGGCATTGTACCACTTCCCAACACTCACGCTTGTTCACGAACACTTAGCGAATAATAATCCACCTTTACACCGTGTCAAAAACCCGATGACGTAGTTACCGATACAAACTTGCCGTTCGCACGACTCCTAAGTATATAAGCGGGGTGGAGCACCCACCAATAGTTCACTACTAAACCTAACATTTTTTTGGGATCTATAATTAAAAGTAAAAACTTTTCGGGTATTTTATATTATGGATTTATATATACATGTTATTACCTACAAAATCGACGTATTTAGGAAACTTACCGATACAAACTTGCCGTTCGTCCGACTCCTAGGTATATAAGCGGGGTGGAGCACCCACCAACAGATCACTACTAAACCTAACGTTTTTTTCGGATCTATAATTAAAAGTAACCACTTATCGGGTATTATATATACATGTAATTACTTAGAAAATCGACTTATTTAGCCACTTACCGATACAAATTTCCCGTTCGCCCGACTCCTAGGTATATAAGCGGGGTGGAGCACCCACCGGCCGGCCGCTACGGAACCCAACATTTTCTCGGAGCGTCCCGGAGCCGCGCATAGTAAATGTGTAGCTTCGGGATCCAATTCGGCGCCTTCGCACACCTCACCGCCCAGGTATTGGATCATTTCGATTATTTCTTCGCGGTTCTGTAAAAAAAAAAAAAAAACATTATTTACAAAATATAGCTAAAAATTGATCATATGTACATTCGGTACATTATTATTATTTTTATTATATCATGACATCTTTTATTACTGGACAATTTTTATTAAACTATTTCAATAATCTTCAATATTTTATGACTTAATAATAAACTTATTGATTGACTAACAATTGATGTCAATAAGTGATAAGTATATCCTTTATTGAAAATAAACAATTTGAATACCCTCGATCGGTTCGTGACTGCGAGCAACACAGCTTCCGTACCGAAAGGGAGTAGCCTTAGTTATATTTTACTACTAGCTGTTGCCCGCGACTCCGCCCGCGTTCGCCTCCGCGCCCGAAAGTAGGCTATGTTTGACTCCTAGTGCATAACTATATCCATACCAAATTTCATTACAATCGGTCCAGCAGTTTAGCTGTGAAGAGGTGACAGACAGACTTTCGCATTTATAATATTAGTATGGATTGCTATACTAGGCAGGGGGGAAATACAAACAAGTACAGTTCTGCATACTTACCTACATACAACACTTACAATTTCATCTGACTGTCTTTATCACACTAACACATTAAAATAACAAAAAATTGTATTGTACTCACATCAACGTTGGGAGAGATCATAAACTTCTTGATAATAGGTGTTGGTGGTAACTCAGGCTCCGATGGTTCAAATTTTATTTTGTGACTACAATATGTTATCTATATGTGCAATAAAGTGTATTGTATTGTACCCATCACTATTGATTTCCTGTTTCAACTACCATTATGCTAAACGTGGCCTAAGGTCTTATGGCTCTAGGCTCTGTCTACTCCGTATGGGATAAAGACGTGATTATATGTATGCATGTATGTATTGTACTCACATCGACATTGGAAGAGAGCATAAACTTCTTGATAACAGATTGATGGTAACTCGGGCTCCGCTGCTTCAAATTTTATTTTGTGACTACAATATGTTATCTATATCACTACATAGTATAAAACAAAGTCGCTTTCTCTGTCCCTATGTCCCTTTGTATGCTTGAATCTTTAAAACTACGTAACGGATTTTGATGCGGTTTTTTTTAATAGAGTGATTCAAGAGGAAGGTTTTTATGCCCATGCGAAGCCGGGGCGGGTCGGTAGTGTGCAATAAAGTGTATTGTATTGTACTCACATCGACATTGGAAGAGAGCATGAACTTCTTGATAATAGGTGTCGATGGTAATTCAGGCTCCGCTGGTTCAGTTTTGTTTCGAACAGGCGTTGTATCGTCCCAACCGACTGTATTTGGCTGAGATTCGGGACCAGATTCATGTTCTACACCTATAAGATAAAATAACGATATTTTATTTTCAGTAACATGGTAGGTTTACATGATGTTAAATATAGATTGACAAACAAAGGACAGTTTTACCATTTATGGCATGCAATTTTTTTTGGTATGTGTGTTTAATGTATATGTATTATAACGAAAAATAAATATATTAGTTAAAAAAAAAATTGGTTGCCTGTAAAGTCGGTATACGGGCGAAAGTTTTACGTGACAACGACTTTGAGTCTGTCTCTCTCGCTCTTAGGGGACGCGTGCCTCTCACTCGCTCTCATTGTGAGCGCATCGTAACGTTACCGAGCGTTACACTTTTTCATAAGTGACTCCCAGCCGCAACCTAATTTAAGACGTTGTCACGTCAAAAAACTAAAAAAACACGCTTTGATGAGCAATCGAACTAAAAAACGAAAAATAAATTAAACCAAAAAGCGTGTGGGGTGCTTGGGCCATATTTTTCATTTGTCGAGCACCCCACACGCTTTTTAGTTACTAGTTTTTGGCGGGAAAGTTAACTGTCACTTTGCGCTGTATTTAATTTCCAAAATTTAGGTTTTACCGAGTATTGTTTATAACAGTAGTGGATATTATTCGCAGTGTTCGTGAATAAGCGTGAGTGTTGGAAAGTGGTACAGTGTCGATTATGTGACTTTTATTTTTGTCACCAAAATCTCCAAGTTATTGCTAAGTGTAAATTTTCCACCGATTCACTTAGCCATTCAACTCTGACTAGACTTACTTGACTGGACAAGACAACTGACTTAACGTTTTTGCTAGACTTGACTAAAGTTGGACTGAAGAAGATTAATAAATTCAGGAAAGGTCTTAAATGACTCGTTTTCCAGAGCCGTACAAATATTTAAAAAAAAAAACAATACCAGTAGTAGGAGGCGGTGCCAGAGTCAAAGAATCCCTCGTCCGTCGAACTCGCTGCGAACTAAGCCGCGAACTCAGCGCTGCACTCAGCCGCTGTAACTGAGCGTCTACTGCTAACGGTAAAGCGCTTGATGCGCTTGAGGTGCTCGATTTGGAAGAGTTCGTCGCGTTCTTCGCCGTTTCGTCTATTTCGCTTGTTGGAATACCGCCACCTACGCTCTGTAATATTAAAAACATATTTGAGAATTAAAAATATATATTTGTTTGTATAATTCCCTTGATTTTTTTGATATGTATAATTATTTATATATATATAATCAACTTACCTGATCCATTGATGTCTTTGCTACTTTAGCGGGCGGCGTTTCAGCCTGTTCCTATAAAAACGTAAAGAAACTTTCAAAAAAAATATAGTATTTGGTTTAATAAATTGTATGATATAAATGAATTAATAAAAAGACCTTTATTTATTAGACGTATTTTTTTTAAATAGTGAAATAGGCTTATATTCATTTTTCAGTAATATGTTTCTGTTAATATCAGTCTTAAATAGTTGCTATTGTTTTTTTTATTGTTTGAACACATAACTTTAGAACTACTGGTCGGATTTGACAAATTCTTTCTGCATATAAAAGCCTAATTCTTGAGGAAGTTTAAAAGCAGTGCATACACGCCACGAACGGGCGAAACCGTGGGGAACAGCTAGTTATTATGTACCAACTGACCTGCAAATGTAGTTTCCTTGGTGCCATTGGGTGTTCAGAAGGCGGCGTTGGCGCGTCACCGTTGAACTGAGCCAGGAATCTGTTCCGAATCTCCGAAAGCGGCTATCACATACAAACAATAGTACATTACTGTCGAGGCCGGAAATGAAGCAATTTGCGGCCGAGTTATATTAGACGAGGCGAAGCCGAAGCCTTTTAAACATACGATGACGTAAATTGAAATTTCGGTCGAGGCTTGTACAGTACTTTTCTTCCTCAGAAATCCTCTTGAGACGAAACAGCGAATCAAATTTTACAAATGGCGTCAACAACAAGCCAGCTTTCAGCATCGCTTTGTTCTTACTTTCAAATTTTTGAAATAGTCATTCATATTTTTATACAATAAAAGAACTAATGGTTGGTACCAACCTAACAAAAGTGACCAGCAGTTTCCATTTACAACAGCTAGAATAAGATTTTTTTTGGTAAGCTGGCCAGAGTGAAATTTAAAAAATTATATTGTTACCGTTAATGGAGGTTATTAAATTAAAAACCTCCACTAACGGCTGTCAATGCAATCTATTTTTAAATAACATTGTTGACCTAGGCCAGCAATGAGTCTATTGACGTATTGTTTTTTTTAACCGTCTTCAAGAAAAGGAGGCTGTTTCGCAATTCGACTGTACCTATATGTTTTTTTTAATAATGAAACTATTCCCGAGCAAGTGAAAGAAATCATATTTAAAAGCGTAACTTGAGCTTTAAAACGTAAGCTTAAGGCTGGAAATGCAACTAGAAAACGCAATCGGACAAAGAACACATTAGTTCTTAAATTAAAGATTTGTTTGCACTATATAAAAAGACACTTACCGTGTGTTTGTCTTTAACAGGATGCGACTCCTTCGACGGCAGGTCTTGTACGACTTTCCAAAGCCTTTTACGGGCCTCGGGGGACAGCCTGCCCGAGCCCGGCCTTAAGGCGGCGCCGAACGCGCTATCTGGAGTATCCAGGTTTTTGTCGACTGTAAGGAATAACGACCTCATCATCATTTCGTAGGTTTCACGGTCAATCGACCAAGCACACCCTGGTGTCAGAGTACTTCTGAACCGCCTCTCGGCCTCTGACGTGGTTTCTTTATCGACTACCAGATGACAGCCGGAACCAACGGCTTAAGGTCGAGTACATGTGATTTATCGTAATCGAATCAGAAAAAAAGCAGTTGAAAAAAAAATTACTTCGCTGACCTCAAATTCACAAAAAACTTACATCTTAAAGGGTGTTTCAGGAAAGCACGTAAGATTTCCTGAAAAAGATACCTCGGTGAACACTAGCGCCACCATTATTTAAAAATCATTATTCACTGAAAGCACAAGTTATCAAAAATCCGTGTTATGTAATTAAGGTTCGGGATCTGAATTTAATTTTATATATTATAGTTATTAAATTATAGTTCCCTATAGTTACAAATTGCAATATTGCTTAAAACGGCCGCTTTTAACCTGTAGTCTTCGACGAGTGGTGGGACTTAAGCCGCGAAAGTTGGGGTCGATAGCGCGTCGTCTAAAGGCGATTATACCTGTTTTTCCTAAGATTTTGATCTGAATTTAATTGAGAAAGTAACCTTACAAGGATCCACAGGTGTCCGAATAGAATCTGAAGTTATTTCCCCTCGTTTTACTGCCTAAAGTCTTCGAAAGTGGTTAGATTTATAACCCTCAATGTGGGGTCGATAGCGCGTCGTTTAAAGGCGATTCTAGCTGTTTTTCCTAAGATTTCGATCAGAATTTAAATAACAATGTAACTTACAAGGATCCACAGGTGTTCGTATAGGATCTGATGGCATTTCCCCTCGTTTCACTGCCTGTAGTCTTCGACGAGTGGTGGGGCTTAAGCCGCGCAAGTTGGGAGTCGATAGCGCGTCGTCTAAAGGCGGCGTGCGTACTCCAGATTCGGCATCTATAAAATTTTATGCATTTTATTTATATATAAGAACTAGCTGTTCCCCGCGGCTTCGCCCCGCGTGGGACTCGGTTATATCGCGCCCAAAAGTAGCCTATGTTTGACCTCAGGTCTTTAACTACATCCCTACCAAATTTCATCACTATCGGTCCAGCAGTTTAGCCATGAAGAGGTGACAGACAGACAGAAAGACAGACAGACAGACAGACTTTCGCATTTATAATATTAGTATGGATTAATCCGCATTACACTTCGACCAATGTACAAAAATGAAGCACCGTCAATATAAAGATACATTATTTAATCAGCAACAAGCTTCGTAAAAAAAATAATAATATATATATATAAATATATATATATATATATATATATATATATATATATATATATATAACAAACACGACTGCGACCAAATCTCAGACCTTTTGAATAAGGGAGACATTAGGAATACCCGAAATCGGCGAGCGTGTATGACGAGTGATGAGTGTGGAGGAGGCGAGAGAGGTATGTAAGGATCGTAGCCAATGGAAATTTCTAGTCTCTGCCTTTTATGGTGCATGTAGTATACGCTACAAAATCAGCGTATTTTCTTTATATGGGATGAAACTTGCAATCTGAGGTATTTAACTTACCTTGACGAGCATCGTCCTTTAAATCCTGAATCCTTTTCGGTGTTTCTTGCGAATCGCCCCCAAGCAAGCCCTGTCGCGCCATTGCAATGTATCGCGATGCAGGTGACATGTCATCTACAGCTGATAAATACATTAGTCATGGTCATTATCTAAGCATGTTTCTAAATAGTGAAGCGAGACTAACGCCCAGCAAAAACCTACAAATATTTGACGCTGCAACGTGATTAAGGATTATACCGTAAAACGTCTATTTTTTCGTCGCGCAGTTATCCTTTTTTCATGGAATACAAGCATGAAAAAAATATGAATTATAGTTCAAAGATCAAAATAAATGATTACATCAAAATACTTGAAAAAAAAAAATTAATACCTATAGCTAAATACAATAGCAAAAAAACTATATCCAGAAAAAGTTTCGTCGCGAATTACTTGATATTTTCAGCGACAACTACCAATTTTTTTACGTCTATAAAAAGTATAATTTAATGACCCAGAGGGATACCTAAAAAAATACAATATTTAGTCATAATTAGTGAATTATTAAATTAAAACTGAAAAATATCACCCGAAATGGCATTGAACAGAGACTGGTGACAGGCCAACCCAGTATCGCCACTTTCAACCATATTTCATTACGAGTATGTACTATAATCGCACTTCCCCCTCTCAAATACCGAAAGGTTGGGGATACAGCGCCTTATTAACCCTAAATCTATCTAAATAAGTCATCAATCACCCTTGGTAAAATGCTTCTGTGCAGCCGGACTGAGATTTTTTTTTTTTTTATTTATTTAACTTCATTACATACAAATGTAAATGGCGGACTTAAAGCCATAGGCTTTTTCTACCAGTCAACCAACCAGTGGTGCAGAGAAGAACATCTTTTTGGGGTAAGTCAAATGAGAGAACCAAAAAACAGTATATAAATATAAATCTAAAAATAAATAACTACATAAATATAATACCACATATAATATATTTGTATATATACATAAATACTTAATATATTCCAAAAACCAATACATATACTACACATATAGGTAACTTTTAAGTCTTATTGCAATCTGTCTGATTGTTCTCGAAGAAAATGTATATTGTAATGTATAATGTACAAGTATATTGCGACTTCTTTTATTCCCTTACGCCCGAATACTCAAACGCTACTCAATATTGAGAGCTGCTCAAGTGTCACTATCTCACACATGCTTTCGCGCTGAACGTCAACGATATAAAAGTGACAGCATGATACTTGAACAGCTCTCAAAATTGAGTAGCGTTTGAGTATTCGGGCAATAGACGCCTATTGCTGCACCTATTCGATAAATGGGAGAAATGTTTCAATGCACGGCTTACCTTACCTATAGAACACTTATAAGAAACTTATAAGTATCAGCAAAAACCAAACCAACTATAGAAACAGTAAATTAAGAATTTTATTGTTCCTATTAGAAAGGAAGTGGCCTATTCCAAAACACAACTAACCTAACCTATAGAAAGTTACCTGTAGCCCCTTTAGGTGTTTCCCTTCCAGGCACTGACCCGCGTTTCGTTGTAGCGGCGGGCGGCAACATCGCGTTCTCTTTGTCTGTCCGCGTGTCTGTTTGTTCGTTTGCTTGTTCCATTGGCTCGTCTGTTTGTTTGTCGGGTGACGGTGGAGCTGTTAACAAAGTGTAACCTCCGTATCAAAAAGGTTTGTTAAAAGCCCATTTTAACTTAAACACGTTTTGTCTATTTCTCTCTTACTAATATTTCACGTGAAAGAACGAGATGAAACACATTTTGGCTAATATGGGCTTAACAAACGTTTCTTAATACAGGGGTAAGTCGTAAGACGACCTCCGTGGCGTAATGGTTAACATGCCTGACCGCTACTCAGGAGGTCCCGGGTTCGATCCCCGGTCAGGTCAAGATGAAAAATGATCTTTTTCTGATTGACCTGGGTCTTGGATGTTTATCTACGTATATATGTATTTGTTATAAAATATAGTATCGTTGAGTTAGTATCCCATAACACAAGTCTCGAACTTACTTTGGGGCTAACTCAATCTGTGTGATTTGAAAAAAAAAAAAAAGAGAAAAAGAAAAAAAGAAAAAAAAGAAGTGTAACCCGACTATGCGTTCAAGAAAAGTATAAATTAATTAGATATGTGTATTTTTTATTCTTAAGTAGATAAGGAGGGGGCAAATAGCGCGCAGAACCGATGGCCGATGAGGCATAAAGACATTCTTAAAATATTGCTACAGGAAGGAAGTATAATTTATTAAGCTATATTTCTATCCTTGTCTAACAACACGTTACCTTTAGTATCTCCTACTAAATGCTCACTCTGCGTATCTCTCTCGCACATTCCAGCAGCCAACTGGCCCTAACAACAAGCATGCCCCATTTCACGGCCCCAAGATATTTACCTCAAATTTCATGATTATGTTTTGCACTTTCTAGAAATATATCTGTAGGAATTGTTCTAGCCTAGTCTAGCGAATACCATACCTTTAGTATCTCCCACTAAATGCTCCCTCTCGCTCACTCTGCGTCCCTCTCTCGCACACGCCAGCAGCCAACTGGCCCTAACAGCGGGTAGACCCCATTTTACGGCCCCAAGATATTTGTCCCCAGTGGGTGTGGGGCAAATTAGGTGAGTCGATGCTTGGGCGTTGGCTGTGTTACGACGGCAGAAACGAAGTTGTGTTCTGTGAATAAATACTTCATGACAATATCATCATCATTTCAGCCGCAAGCTGTCCAATGCTGGACATAGGCCTCCCCCAAGGATTCCCAGAATGACCGGTTGGAAGAGGCTTTCTTCAGATCATCCGGCCAACTGATCAATACTAAATAATAATAAATTTATTGCAGGTTACTTTTTGACACATACAAGGTGGACTCAAATCAACTGCAAATATTTTAAGGGCGGATTCAGACCACTTAACTGAACAACTTTTCCAAATATATCGAAATACGAAAAAAAAATTTTGACCTCCCATACAAATTGAGAATCAGCTGATTTGTTTAAGTATGAAGAGTGAAAAATTAAATTTCATATTTCGATATAAGTTTATTTGGAAAAGTTGTTCAGTTTAGTGGTATGAATCTGCCCTTAAAATATTTGCAATTGATTTAAATTAAGCATGTATACTCGTAAGAATATCCTATATTGAGAATGAACAGTTCAATCCATTTCACCGGTTGGAAGCGGCCTGCATCCAGCGCTTGCCTGCGGCCTTCTTCAGATCATCTGACCATATGATCATGATCGAACTGACAGATTATTTATTTACAAAATTCATGAACACAGTAACTACTACACAGTTTTACAAGTATATTTATTTGTAAATCTGAATACAATCTTATAATATACACAGGGATTTTTTGAGCCAAAATGACGTGACAAAATTGACTGGAGCACCGCAGACACAAACAAGTTCCAAAAGGATATAAAACCTATATATATATATATAAATAAATTGCTGTTCGTTAGTTTGGTTAAAACTCGAGAATGGCTGGACCGAATAATAAAATATCATCATAAAAAGAAAGGTTAAATGGAAAGCATCGTGTCGTGACAAACAAACAAAAGAACTCGCAAATGATAAACAAATAACAAATTTAAAATTAAAAAGAAACACGACACATTTTCTTCTTAGTGGTGACCGGTCGACTGATTTACCCCCCACATATTATTTGCAGACTTCGGGTATTTTCCCCACATACACCTCCAGAGCTTTGTAACAGCTCAACCGATTTTTATCAAACATGTCTAAGAACACTCACCCGTAAGTCACCTTTAATACGAAAAGAAAACGCTTCATCCGTTCGGGAGCCATTATGCCAGAGACAGACAGACAGACAGACAGACACGTCAAACTTATAACACCCCTCTTTTTGCGTCGGGGGTTAAAATGGACTTCACCGGCAAGAGCTTAGCTTTTATTAATTAAAATGATGTACACCTGAAGTCTTAAGCTAAAAATGTAATTGCAATACATTCTCGAACAAAGAAAAAGAATAATATTAACTTACGTAGCACCGAGCAATTTCGCCAACTCGTCCAAGAATGCCCGTTCAACTCCGCTGTAAGTGCTCAAACTAGCGACAACGCCCTCTAGCGGCAATGCCGTACCAGAGTTCCACTGAGGCAATTTCACGGGACGATGGTAGTATTGTATTGGAAGCAACTCTTGTTGGGAGAGGCAGTCTTTCTGTAACAAAATGATTTTTATATCTAAAGTTCCATGCCAATATTACAAATGAGAAAGTCTGTCTGTCTATATGTCTGTTACGCATTCACGGCTAAACCAATGGACCAATTTTGATGAACGTTGGTATGGATATAGTTAAGGACCATGTGACCGAGTACCGAGCGGAGTCGCGGGCAAGAGCTAGTATATTTTAATTTGTTAAGTAAACTAACAGCGCATCAAGTATTATCACTTCATAGTATAAAACAAAGTAGCTTTTTCTGTTCCTATGTCTTATTGTATGCTTAAATATTTAAAACTACGCAACAGATTTTGATGCGATTTTTTTCAATAGATAGAGTGATTCAAGAGGAAGATTTTTATGCCTATGCCAAGCCGGGGCGGGTCGCTGGCATGATATGAATGAATGTTATAGTCTGGTAAATGAGTACTCAAAAGGGGTGTGCGTTTTTGGGAGCTCATAGCTATGCAACGATTGGAGATAGATAAAAAGTGTAAAAGGCAAAGTTGTAGAGAATTTCATCAAGTTTCATTATGTGGTACAACAAAATTTCGTACGATGCACCGTTTTCGAGATATAAGCCAAAAATCCAAAAAATGGGACCTTCTCCCCCTCGGGCTCTTCTCGGAGGGTTCAGGACTTTTAGTATGTTTATCACCTAACTAGTCTTTACAAAGTTCATAAGTAAAATTTTCTGCTTTCGACTTTTCCATCCACAATCATTCATTGCCTAGGCTATTATATTATTATTATTACACTTTAAATTTAACAATCAAGTGCACTGATATATATATATATATATATATATATATATATATATATATATATATATACACGCATCAGCTATGCTGCTAGTGTATAATTAAATAATAATAATAAAGGGTTTTAACAGGAGCACCACATAACATCAACTTCTCCAAAGGGCCTCTACGCGTTGGATCAATATCCCCGCGCAAGCCTCTCAAAAAACCGGGGTGAATAGACCCGTGATTCTCAAAGGAGATACAAATAATCTATATATATAAAAGAAAGTCGTGTTAGTTACTCCACTTATAACTCAAGAACGGCTGAACCGATTTAGCTGAAAATTGTCAGGGAGGTAGTTTAGAGCCAGGAGAAGGACATAGGGTACATTTCATCCCGCTTAACTGTTCCCGAGGGAAGTTCACGCTGGCGAAGCCGCGGGCAAAAAGCTAGTGATAATATATAATAATAAGAAAGTTGCTTTCATTTGGCCACAAGCCCGCGTAAGCAGACAAATTTCCAAAGTCCATATTTGGGAGAAATTAAACAAAAGAAATATCCATACTAATATTATAAATGCGAAAGTCTGTCTGTCTATCTGTCTGTCTGTCACCTCTTCACGGCTATACTGCTGAACCGATTGTAATGAAATTTGGTATGGATATAGTTATGCACTAGGTGTCAAACATAGCTTACTTTCGGGCGCGATATAACCGAGGCGCACGCGGGCGGAGCCTCGGGCAACAGCTAGTATATAATAATAATGTTATCAAGTAACCACTTACCACCCAAAACACGGTGACAGCTTCAGCGCCACCTAGCGAGTCCCCGTCGAAGTCGAGCGGCACGAGCGCGCGCGCGCCGCCCGCGCCGCTCGCTAGCAGCGCGCCCCCGGCTGCGGCTATCTCCGCGCCGATCTCACATACTGCCTCCTCGTCCAAACCTTGCACTTCTATTTTTATGCCTGGAAATAACTTATGTTTTATCTACTAGCTGTTCCCCGCGGCTTTATTATATCGCGCCCATAAGTAGCCTATGTTTGACCTCAGGTCGTTAACTACATCCCTACCAAATTTCATCACAATCGGTCCAGCAGTTTAGCCGTGAAGTGGTGACAGACAGACAGACAGATAGACAGACAGACTTTCGCATTTATGATATTAGTATGGACTAGCTTTTGATCGCGGCTTCGCCCGCGTTTCATTCTGGAACAGTGCTTTTTCCCGGGATGAAAGGTTATGTCCTTCTCAATATTTCTAGCTATGTGTATGCGAAATTTCAGAATAATTGGTTCAGTAGGATAGGCCGTGAAGGCGTAACAAACAAACAAACTCACTTTCGCATTTATAAAATTAATTAATTAATATAAGTATATTATAAGTATGATTATAATATTAGTATGATGAGTAGTATATTGATATAGTTCCTAAATATATTTATTACTAGCTGTTTCCCGCGGCTCCGCCCCGCGTGGGACTCGGTTATATCGCGCCCAAAAGTAGCCTATGTTTGACCTCAGGTCGTTAACTACATCCCTACCAAATTTCATAACAATCGGTCCAGCAGTTGAGCCGTGAAGAGGTGACTGACAGACAGACAGACTTTCGCATTTATAATATTAGTATGGAAGTATGGAAGTATGGATTAACAAAAAAATTATATATTATTATGCATATAAAAAGCTAGCTTTACCAGCAAATATTTGTTCGACCTCGTCCGTAGGCTCGTCGACGTCATCAGTGACATCTGTCGGCTGCTGTAAGGAAACGCTTGGCGCGGGACGTTCTGGAGTTTTCTCTCTCACTGGTTCCGGCTCAATGACTTCTACACAACATTGAAAATATATTTTTTTATTTATTTAACTTGACACATATTTGCGCAAGATAATAATTATAAAGAACATGCAATTTTAATAAAAGGTTTTTTTATTACATACTAGCTGTTCCCCGCGGCTCCACCCGCGTGGGACTCGGTTATATCGCGCCCAAAAGAAGCCTATGTTTGACCTCAGGTCGTTAACTACATCCCTACCAAATTTCATCACAATCGGTCCAGCAGTTTAGCCGTGAAGAGATGACAGACAGACAGACAGACTTTCGCATTTATAATATTAGTATGGATATAAGGTTGAAGACAAAAACTAATCATGTGTCCTATACTATTAAACGAGCAATATTTTTATATATATAATTTTATTTTCGAAAACGGCTCTAATGATTTCATTCAAATTTTAAACATAAGTTCTTACATAGTCAAAAAGATAATCTAGCTAGGTAATTTTTCAAATCTGGAAAAATTAATTTTACCTATATTTTCACGCATACATTTTCTGCATAAAATGTATAATGATTAAGTTCTGGTGCAAAAATGTGGTAAGAAAACAGTAATTGTTTTTGCCAAAAAAAACGAAACCGCCTCCAATTCCTGAACTAAAAGGGATGAAATAATTAATTTCATACCAAACATTTTAATAAATCTGAAATCATGCCCACCAGCTAAAAAAAAAAAGTATGTTTACCCTGTTTAGACTCATGATTATCATTTCGGCCGCAGGCTATCCACTGCTGAACATAAATCTCCCCCAAGGATTTCCAAAATGACGGATTGGAAGCGGCAAGTAAAAATAACACTTACGACTTAAGAGGACTCGGAAAAATATGGAAAAAATGGTTTCAATCTAAACCAAATAGAGAATAATTATTTTAAACAAAAATAAAATACAAATCAACTAGCCTATTATCAAAATAACACTTACGACTGAGATAATGGTTGACAATCTCGTTGTTCGCCGGTTCCGGTAGTTCGGGTGTGGGAGGGGGCAAGTCAAGCGGCCCGCGGCGCAGAAGTTGTATGTTGCGCTTGCTCATCGGAGATGCGGGTTCGATGCGCGGCTTGCGTGCCGACTTTACAGGCGTGACGGGCTTTGCGTCTATTAGATACTACGAATCAAAGAAAAATTGCAAAAAAAAATAAAAAAATTTTTGAAACAACATTTTTTTTTCCTAAACATTTCGTTCATATAAAATATCCATTATTTATGGACTATGTTCGGCAATGGCTGTCTTTTAACAATGATCTATCTGCTACGATGTTGCTACAATTTAAGTGATCTGCTACGAACAATCTTACTCTTATATTTTAACAGGTTTAAAATCAGAGTTCTCCAACATATGTTTAAAACAATCGTTTACACTTAAAATGGCCGTTTATTCATATTTTACTGCCATTTAAGTTTAAACAGTTGTTTTATGCTGGTGAACTCGGGCCTTTTTTATTCTTGACAGTCCTAGCTGCTACGACGCTTACGATCTGCTACGAATACTCGTAGCCGCTACGATATACTCAGCTGCTGTAAATTTAGCGCGCGAGTTTCCTGTGTAAATAAATAAATAAATATATAGGGACAAATCACACAGATTGAGTTAGCCCCAAAGTAAGTTCGAGACTTGTGTTATGGGATACTAACTCAACGCTAATATATTTTTTAACAAACACATATATAGATAAACATCCAAGACCCAGGTCCATCAGAAAAAGATCATTTTTCATCTTGACCTGACCGGGGATCGAACACCCGAGACCTCCTGAGTAGCGGTCAGGCATGTTAACCATTACGCCACGGAGGTCGTCATAAATGAGCGCATATTTACAAAAAAATTTTTTTTAAACAGGTACTCACATCCGCTTCATCCAACGCTCGACCTTCAATAACACTCTTCAACAACCACATAGGAGTTAAAACAGGTACATTAGGGCAGGTGTGTACCACATTAGCAGCAGCTGCTTTAGTTCCAGCCACGGCATGTGTTACTCTCTCATGAGGACAGTCGTATCTGACGCCTCCACATCGAGACACCATTGCTGCGGCTCGCTCGCGGCATACTCCTTCTAGTCCTGTCACCCATATCTAGAGAGTCATAAAACATTTTAAAAATTTTGACGACAATTTACAATTTGCCTTCGGCAATTTGTATATCGATTTATGTTTATAAAATGCCGAAGCAGTTTATAAACGGACAAATCATACAAATTGTCTGCGACACTAATATTATATATTAATGTGGTATTTTCCTAGTTTTAATTAACAATTAATTTACAACTAACACAGGTTTTGAAGAAAATTAAATGAGATGTTTCCAAAATAAGGAGAGCACTTTTGAAAAAAAAATGTAACGCAATTCTGAAACATAGTAACATTTTTGTAACGTTTTTCGTTACAAAAAAAGCTGCAGCAACATTTATAGCTGTAAACCTATAAGTACTTCATTCAACTTACGTAAGATGGTTCCGTACCTTAAATAAATCAATTTTTTTTAAAAAAAACCTATCAATTTAATAAACCAAAGCGGAGCCCCGGGCAACAGCTAGTTACTAATAAAAGAAAAAATAACACTTACACAGAACCCATCAAATACAGGACCAGCCTTTTTGATGACGCTCATGTCGAAATTCTCAAATGCAGTTTGTAATTCTTTGTCAATAACGGACGAGTCGTTTGACTTTTTCGAGTCTTGTGATATCTGTAACGGATTAAAAAAAATAGAGTATAAAAATTAAAAATATTTTTTGTACTTTTAATTTAATATAATACTTTCATACGTTCGATACTTTTTTTAGAAGAAATACCTACATCATTAATTTATATTTTCTTTAAGTGATAAGTTAACCAATAAACAACAATAAAGCCAATATTATTATAAATTCAAGCAATAAAACAATGGCGATGCAAAATTTTTTTCTTTTAATCTTTGACTCATACTTCACTCATTAGAAGAAAATAAAAATCAACCTTATTTTTATATTTGGTTTCTTTTTCGACAATCTCAACTTTATTTACCTTTCAGAACAGATATTTGTTTTTTTTTTAATATTTACCTTCATCCTCCCAGATAAAGTTGACATGTCCGCCGCCCTGGTTTCGTCCACGAAGTTACTGGGCGGCCTCAAATTAGTTATTCGAGAGAAGTTTAAGCCTGTATTTATTAAAAAAAAGAAATAAACAATTAGTAAAGTAGAAACTATATAACACCAGCTTTCGACCGCGGATGCGCCCGCGTGAATTTCCCACGGGTACAGTGCTTTTTCCCAGGATGAAAGGTATCTTTGTCCTTCTCAGTACTTCTATCTATGTGTATGCGAAATTTCAGAAATATTGGGGCAGTAGATAGAGTGTGAAAGCGTAACAAATAAACTCACTTTCGCATTTATAATATTAGTTAGGAAGTTAGGATTAGGATAGCTAGGATGTCATCAACATTCCAACTAAAAATGTGTTTTGTCCCTTATTTTCTTATCAATATTCAAACGTGAAAGAACGAGACAAAGCACATTTAAATTTAAGTGAGCTTAAAAAGAAGTATTAAAACGTGTAGAAGAGAAAAGAGCTTTAATAAATGACAATGAGAACACAAGTAACTAATATTAGTTACTAGATGTTGCCCGCGGCTCCGCCCGCGTGCGATTCGGTTATATCGCGCCCGAAAGTAGGCTATGTTTGACTCCTAGTGCATATATATACCAAATTTAATCACAATCGGTCCAGCAGTTTAGCCGTAAAGAGGTGACAGACAGACAGACTTTCGCATTTATAATATTAGTATGAAAGTATGGAAGTATAGATAAGGATTTTTATGAATAAGTGGTAACATTGTATTTTTAAACTCTTTTAGCAGGGAGTACAGGGTCGATTGACCTTCCAAACATACTCATATCAGGCAGCCGATGCTCTGCCAAAGGCGACGAAGTGGAAGCACCAGCAACGCGGTACTTTGCGAGTGGCAGTGCAACCCCGCGCGCCGCCGAGTCCTTGACCCAGCTGGGTATCACGCAAGCCTTGCCGTACTCTATAGCCGCTTTGTACTTCTCGCTGCCCACACCATCCCTGTAAATGAACAACTTACACCCCTTATTCATATAAAATTTACAAATGGCCGACTTTATCTTCACTATCACTATCACTAAATAGTATAAAACAAAGTCGCTTTCTCTGTCCCTAATGTATGTATGCTTAAATCTTTAAAACTACGCGACGGATTTTGATGCGGTTTTTTTTAATAGATAGAGTGATTCAAGAGGTTGGTTTGTATATTTATAAAGTGGAATAATTTGTATTTTTGTGTGTATGTTTTTAAGAATAAAGCCAAAAACTACAGAGGTGATTTCAAAAATTCTTTCTCCATTGGAAATCTACATGCGCCTGAGTTGACAGTGATGGCGAAGCCGGGGTGGACTGCTAGTTAAAGATAAAGACATTATATAATTACATAAAAGACATTACATACATAAGACATACATATATACATACATTAAGACATATTACATTAAAGACATTATAAACAAATAATACTAACTTTGTCAATATAACAACATCCGTAGTCTCGCTCTGGAAGGCACCGGAGAACGTTCCACCAAACTCGTTCACCAGTTTCATGATCATCTGTTTGTCTTTCTTCGTAATCCCTGAAGTTGTCACCTGAAGGTTGGCGAAGGGAGGCAACTTGTGACAGTCGAAGTCTGATGACGAGCCTCGAACGTTGAGACTTAATGAAGCCTCCCATACTGAGTGGACCCAGGATTCGCTCATTACCGGAATACCTTTTTCTACTGATTTCTGCAATGTAGAGAAAGCAAGGGAGATCTATTAGATTTGTACATACACACATACATACATATAATCACGTCTTTATCACATACGGGGTAGACAAAGCCTAGAGCCATAAGACCTTAGGCCACGTTTAGCATAATGGTAGTTGAAAACTTGAAACAGGAAATCAATAGTGATGGGTTGCTAGCCGCATCGCCTATGTCATGATATCCCCATTCGGCGATTCCCTCAGACGACTTTTACGGCTTGCGCGGGAAGAGAAGCAGCTGGTACATTCTATGTTTTTCTTTTTCTCCCAAGTCTTTCTATTGCATCCCCAGCTGATTGCTTTGAAACCAAAACACTGCTATCCAGCTTTCTCTTCTCCACTTGGCCCAGTCAAATTTATTTAAATACCAGTGTTCTTTACTTACAATATACTTGTCAGATAATACTGTGTCGGAAACCAGATGTGTTGTCTCATCTGTCAACACTGTGCTATATATCCCTCCCATCCAGTGCACTTTCTTCTTTATCGTTTCCTGAAACAAAAAGCGAAATAAGTTGCAAAATGGTTGGTTAGTGTTAGTATGTGACTGTTAGCTTTAATCTAGCATTAGACTCAAAATGTTTATAAAGAAAAATGGTGACTACTATGTTGCTTATCAAATAGATAGATATTTTTTTTTTTTTCCAAAAATATTTTTTTTAAAGAGAAATTTGAGAAATTTTATTATCTTTGTCATACAAAAAAAAAACAAAAAAAAAATGTTTCTTCAAAACCTTGAACATAAATATGCATCATGCTTTGTAAAAAAAAAATTATCACACACACAGGTTCTAATATTTGTTGTATTGAATTTAATGGTGTTAACCCAAAATGAAATACTAACCTTCTGTTGTTTTGATAACCCGCTAGCAGTAACAAAAAGGCCCCTCATAGCTACAGTAAATACTGGTTCAGGGCCGGATGGTATTGGCACTCCCTCCATAAGACAGCATGACAAGCAACGTGGGCCGACTAGTCTGTGAAAAAGATGCTTCTTAACAGTTTCGCTGACAGAGGCGTCTCTCGACGTAGATAACAATTAACTGTTATTGTTATCTCGTTTACTGTCCGCGAAAGTGTTAATCCTTGACATGTTTCCAGTTTTATAAATTGCTTTCTTATCCTTGTTTCCTCTGCCCAACTGCACAACTGCAACTCCATGGTCCAGTGGTTAAGGCCATTAGACCCGAGGGTCGTGGTTTCGATTCCCACGGGAAGCATAATTTGTTTAGTAATTTCTAGTTTGCTTAGAATGTTGCTGGCGTGGATCACCTGATTGTCTGATAATAAAGATAATTCTGTGCTTCAGAAGGCACATTAAGCCATTGGTCCTGACTGCCATCTGGTAGTCTTTAAAGGAACTACGTCAGAGGTCGAGAGACAGGCCCAAAGAACTCTAACACCAGGATGTGCATGGTCGATTGACCGTGTCAACTACACGAAATGATTATTTATTTATTTTCCCAAACGACTAGAACATGGGGTTATTCAAAAATTCACATTCAATTCTTATGCTTAATGATTTCTTAATGGTGTTTCAGGTGTCCACTTGTAGCGGTGACCACTTACCATCAGGTAGGCTGCATACCTGTTTGCCTACTATCAATCAATATATATAAAAATCAATGCCACCTTTGTTGTAATAACTCAAGAACGGGCTCACCTATCCAAACCAAATGTTTAGGCTTTGTTCAGACTATTTAGCAGATGGTTTATGTCAAGTTTACATAAAATTGGTCATGCGGTCTTTATTTTTTTTATTATTTCACTTTATATGTAGTGTATCATGTACAGGGCCGCTAGTATTGTATAAACAAAAACTTCATGAACTTATTGGCCTGAGAGACTGAATTGTTAAAAAAAATGATACTAAAAAAAAAGAAACTTACAGGCATTTAGTACTTCTCAGTTTCTCATATAGTTCTCCTTGAAACTCATTCAAAACAAAAACATCTTTCTTGGTAAGGCCTTCAAACTTGTTGTAATTGCTCTCATGGATGAATTGGGCCTTAAGGCCTCCTCCACTATGCTGCTCACAGGCCTAGAAATAAAATAAATAATAATAATTAAATTTCTTCACAGGTAATTGGCAGATATAAGCTACCCTGGGAAGTATCGAGAATGGTTGTACCCATACAACCATTCTCTTCTTCATTCTGGCGAACTGATAGGCATCCACATGATTCCCAAATCATGTGTATGCCTATCAGTTTCCCTGATCAGTAGACTAAGAATCTTATTTTACTTTATGACCAGCCAGCAACAAAGAAATTTGGAGTTCTTTATCAAACATTGGCAAGATAGTTCAACTCTGTAAGGTTTTTAAATCTGGAAAAACTTAATAAAACTTCGGGGGAGATCCACCTGGTCCTATACCCTAAGACCTACCTACATGGCACAGGATAATAACCTAATCATTTCATAATTTCATAACAAGCAATATAGTAGTCATTTAGGACAGACATGATACGCTTTGTAAAAAAGATAAACTTACAGTAAAAGCAAGCTGCATCTCTTCAGAACATTCATTTTCGTTTCGGCAGTTTCTCGGAATGATAAACGTAACTTTTATATCTTCGGTCATCTTGAATTACACTGTAAAATATTATTATAATTAATGTAGATGTTCGATCACAACGTACAGTTTTATGAAACAATCAAGCAAATATTTAAATTGGATTAAAATTAAATAAATAACAACCTTTCATTATGTACCTTTTTGCAACTTTTTGTTTACCATATTTTTTTAATTCCCTCCTCAACGAAGATTCTGACAAATGACAACCAAATATAAATGTCAAAGTCAGTGTCAGTGTTACATGGGAAAAGGCAAATAACTTCGAACAACAACACATACAGCCACACAGGCAGCAGCCGCAGCAGCCATGCAACAAAGGTAAGGTTTTTTATCTATATCTCAATCAGATGTCTGTCAAAGATCTGTCAAAATAATTGATCATTTTTCATATTGAGGTTATGAAAATGTGAGATCTTCGCTTCGGAACTAAATATTTATCACACAAAAATTCTTCGATCTTCAATCATGTTATACGACGATTTCAAACCTATAGTTGATCTGGTCTTGAACAACTGGACAGCATTACAACTCGCTGTCGAACATGGGATGGGAGCTCCAGGAGGAGAAAAGGTTGAATTGAAACAGAAGTGTCGATGTTTGTTTTTACTGTTCATTCTGTGAAATATGACTAACATTAGGGATATTTTTCAGACCGCACAATTGATGTCGGTGTACATAGCTCGATATTGCGTGGAGAACATTGCGGACAGGGATGAGCTTACTGAAGTAATTGAAGATTTGATGGATGAAGAATTCGACACTGTCTGCCATGATAATTCGCCTAAAGGTATGTTAGTGTATCAATCATCAAATGGGCAAGCATAAAAGAATGCTTATGCTACTAGAAAAATGCCTAGATAAGAGGGTCTACTGCAGGCAAGGGTTGAAAAATTGATTATTTATTTCATTGTTGCATGTCTGACGACCTCTGTGGCATGATGGTTAACACGCTTGCCCACAGGAGGTCCCGGGTTCGATGCCTCTAATCTATATATTTGTTATAAAATATAGTATAGTATAGTTGAATTATTATCCTATAACACTAGTTAAATAGTGTGTGAGTTTGATGAAATAAACATGTTTGTTTGTTTGTTATAACTTTATTGTACTAAAACACAAGTGAATACATAAGCATAGATAATAAAACAAAAGTACAATGGCGGACTTATCCCAAAAAGGGATCACTAACAGTCAACCAGCGAGTGACAGAACATATTTTAATAATGTTTTTATTATTTTATCATTGCAAAATTTTTAGTAAAACACTGCTAGTGGTATCCGGACAAAAAATATAATTTTTTTCGTTATGTGACAATTTTGTTTGCATGAGAGTATAAAAGTAAATATTCACATTTTCTTATTAGAAACAAAGATAATATTTAAGCCTTCACATTCCTGGATTATAGGAAGCATGCCGAACCTTTGGCTCCTTTCGTACAGGCCTTCACATTAGTATGCACTCTGTAGCCATGATTTAATTATATGATAACATGACTTCATTTACATTTTTTTTAGAAATAGCAACACTGCTTCTATTATTTCTGGGCATGCTGAAGGAAGGCAGGCATGACGAGCTCCGAGCTAGAATAGAGGAGATGCCAAAATGCCAGAAGTGGCTTAGCCAACCTGTACATGAGTCCATACCTCCTCAGGTAAGAATAGATATAAACTTAAATTCATAGGCATGTGCATATATTGTATATTTATTTTTTAGGGTTCCGTACATAAATGTAAAAACGGAGCCCTTATAGGATCACTCGTCCGTCTGTCTGTCCGTCTGTCACAGCTTATTTTCTCCGAACCTACTGGACTAAAACAGATAAAATTTGGTAGGATGGCGTGATCCTTTGACCCAAACACAGATGTGCAAAGTAAATATTTATTTTTTATAAAATAAGTACCATTTTCGGGGGACAAAATAGGAATTAAAAAAAAAAAGTTTAGCAAACCTTACCGTGTAATATACCAAAAGAAAGGGCTTGTTATGAGGATTTCAAATATATTTTTGTTATTATTGTAACATAAATAATCTTGATTTTATTTGTGAAAGAATACAATAATTGACCATTCCTGATCTCCGAAACTACTGGGTCTAAAGTTCATTGCATTACAGGAAAACCTACAAGAACTCTGTCAATTGACAATTAAGTGGTAAATTCAATATAAAAAGTTTTAGTTGGCTAAAACAACACCAGATGGCGATAGTAGTAGTTAGTTGAAATACCACAATTGAATTTAAAAACTAACATGGGCATTGTACGAAACCCCCTCCATGCGAGTTCAACTCGCACTTGACCGGTTTTAATTTAAACTTTATGGCACTTTATAAAAAAATAGGTGCTTAATTAAAAATTGAAATTTTACAAGGTAGTGCAATGAAAAAAAGGAAAATGAGATTGATGGAAAAGATTCTGTCCAAAGAGGAAGTCCCTTTTCATAAAAAAAAGAACATATTTTTTATTCAGACGAAAAAGAAATCTGTCGAATATATCTTAAATCCTAAAAAATACTATTATACTTTATTTATTTTCAGTGCCATGGAAACCCTGATGATGACACAACAAGCAGTAGTGGTGAAGATGAAGCCCCAGAAGAAACAAATGGAGTGGCCTCATCATCACACCAGAGTCAGGAACCGGAGCCAATGGACGAGGATATCGAGCCTGGCTGGACAGTAGTACGAACTAGGAGGAAGAAATAAATTTTGACATAGTTTTTACATGTTTCGTACAGATACTGGTAACGATCTTAAGAGGATAGTCTAGATCAGATTGAATTGAGACATATAAGTATTTGGAGACAATATCGCCGTCTCACATTCATCTAATATCACCCTTGAAGATATGTTAGTGACTGCCGTTCAGACCAATTATACCTACAAAAATCTTCACCCTGTTTTCTCCTCGAAAGATTAACCAATTTTATAATTTTTGGTATTAAAATTTAAAGAAAGAGTAGATCTTTGCCCGTACAATTTCATTTTGTTTAAATTTTTACATTAAGTATAAATGTGTGGTAGTCGTCTGAGCACGGCGGCACAAACAGGGTTTTTTTTTAAGTATTTATGTAAGTTAATTTGTATTATTAGTTATTAAAAAAAAACGTAGTGTCATGCCTACAATAGTTCGAGAATTTTTTTAAACGAAAACCTACTCTAGGGACTTCATCCAGAGGGAAAACAGGGTAATACGCTTGAAAACGTAGGTAGTCTATCCTCTTAAGTGGTGAAAGAGTTTGGAGGTTAAAGTGGAAATATTTGCTGATGGTAAATTAAAAAAAAAGTCATATAAGACATCAGATAGATTGTTTGATGTGGCTTTTGTTGTTGTGCATAGTTGTTTTTGGGCTGTTAAAGTTTAATAGTATTTTCAAGACATGCGAGGTCCCAAGGGAGATCTTTGTTTACTTCTGTACAACACTCAAGATTTAAGCTGTTTGTTGTACTAAGTTTCAAGTTTCTTTATTTGCATAAATGTAGGTACAATTCAGTTACAATAACATTTAAAAAAATTACATTTTACCTTATCAAGATGTGGAAATATAGGCTAATTCTCATATAAATCAATCAGTAAAACTACATAGTATAAAACAAACGCTTTCTCTCTCCTTTTGTATACTTAAATCTTTAAAACTACGCAACGGATTTTGATGCGGTTTTTTTTATAGATAGAGTGTTCCAGAGGATGGTTTTTATGCCCATGAGAAGCCGGGGCGGCTTAAATCTTTAAAACTACGCAACGGATTTTGATGCGGTTTTTTTTATAGATAGAGTGATTCAAGAGGAAGGTTTTTATGCCCATGCGAAGCCGGGGCGGGTCGCTAGTTTATATATAAATTTCAAAATTAAAATAAATGAAAAATTAAGTTTATTCTAATCATCTTCCTTTTATATTCAATAGTAGTTTATTTATTTATACTATTTATAAATTAGTTAAAAAGTATACGGTACGGCCTACACGATTGTATGTGGTTACCACAGTATGGACGTCTGCAAAGCCACATGTGAAATCTTATCACTCTTTTCCCCATAATTTGAAACAGCACGCGGCAAAGCGGCAAATTTCTTCTTTAATCTATGCTTTTCCCCTTGATTATAAGAATAAATTTTGATATACGAATTTGAAGTGTACATGAATAAATAAAAAAAGTTACCGTCTCTTAAAACCATGCAAGATTCAGTGAGTAAGCGAGACAGCGCAATACATGATGTAAGGCGATTAGGCGACATCTCCCTTACTCAATCGTTTATTGCATGGTTTCAAGAGATGGTGGTAAGCCACATTTTATCAAACACTCGGAGAAAATGTTCTTTATTGTTTTGTTTCTTACGTTTAAGATTGAACAGTAACAAAGGCTCTAATTTATGTACATTATCATAAAGTCGATTTTACTGCGAAAATATAATGTTTATTATTAACGGATGTTGTAGATACTTGGACCTGAGGTCCCTCTCTTATGTTGTATATGATAGGTATGAATGTGTACATTGTGTATGTATTGTATCGTTAATTTATATTATAACGAATAAATATTACTTAATGTTATCTTATAAAGTGTTTCATTCATAGTCGGAAATCCATTATTTCCACTTCTCAACGCATACGGCCCGCCAGAGATGGGTGCGCCTGCGCCGTCACCATAGCATATTTATCACTTGTGATTGTGACACCTCGAGGGTATCACGAGGACACTGCCAACTCAGGGCCTAGGACGTTTCGCCACTGTATCCATATCTAAGATGTGATATGTAAGATGTCGAATTACATCATGTATCGCGCTGTCTCGCTTACTCACTGGATCTTGCATGGTTTTAAGAGACAGTGGTAAGCCACCTGGCTGCCAAATGCCTTGTATTTAGTTAAAAAAAACAACAACAAAATATCACTGTCAATAACTGTCATAATAGCTCTCGCCATACCTTCTTTGTTGCCAGGGTTTTAAAAATAGGGCCTTTTTCTCAATTTTGGGGAAAAAAATCAGTCTTGGGAATTTTCAGGGAAAATAATACATACATACATATCATCACGCCTGTCTCCCGTAGGGGTAAGCAGAGACTAGAGAAAAAAAGAAAAAAATGCTTGCTTGGTTGTAGTGTAGTACAGCTCCGTTATGTATTTTTTATGTGTATATTTATTTTTTATACGAGTCAGATGTTTATTTCTTATAAAAATAAAACTTCATTAATCAAAATTATTAGGTATTCTTAAGATTTCAATAATTATGTTTATATCTCATTATAATAATATAATTTACTTTAATCATGTAGTTTTACCTCTTTTATTATACATCAAATATTTTTTTTGAATTATTTAATTTCCACTGTTAATGAAATATTATGATATTCTGAGATGCAAATAAAATAAGCAAGAATTTACGGGAAATTCAAATTTTAATTCTACCAACCCTGTTTATTGTAGGTAAAGTAATAAAGTTACTACGGTTGTCTTGGAAAGAAAATTGTGATTTTTCGCATATTTATAAATTTCAGTAAATTATTCAATTGATGTAAAGTCAATTACATTTCATAAAAATGCCACTGACGGCTCGTCAAAGAAGCATACACAATAAAAACGGTGCTAAAAGAAGTGCGAGTTTCACTAAGGGAAAAAGAAAAGCTAGCGAAGGGTAAAAAATTGTATTTTCTATACTTTCCAACGCTGTTTATCTACTTAATATGAATTATTTATCTTATTTAACAGGCTATGCATTATGCTATGTATTGAAATAATGCCTTCTATTTATGTTACTTTTATCAAATGCTTCGAACCATTGTCTTTCGCCGTTGGCGGGGCTTGGCGCTTTTCCAGGTGTTGTCACGCACTTACGAAGGTAAAAACAAGCTTATGACGTTAGTTGTTCGCTAATTGAACTAACATTATGATAAAAGTTCAGATATGTGCAAAGATAAATTATGCCATGCAAAATAAAACATACCGACGATTGAGAACCTCCTCCTTTTTTTTGAAGTCGGTTAAAAACTTAATATCTTGTTAATAAAAATCACTTAACAATGTACTTAATAACTTCATCGTACGACCGTCTCAGAACCTCCACTGTTCTTTAGATAACATGTCACTTTATTCATGTTCAGCCAACTGGAACCTATTATTCAATATACAGCCTTATATGCTGATATCAGCATGTCCTTGTGTCTCATAGGCCTCTTTCAGATTTTTCCATGTTTCCCTATCTCTAGCCTGTCTTGCCCACAAAGGTCATGCAGCATTTCCAAATCATTGTAGCAGCTGCCGAAAGGGTCCAACCATCTCTTTATTTGTCAGCCTTTTTTCTTTTGTCTTTCTACCTATTATTATTAGCTTTTGTTTGTGTCACTTAATCCAACCCTCTGCCTGCATTATTTGTGTGTTACTGTTCTGTGTTCCTAAATATATATTTGTTTGTTTGTTTGTAATATCTTTATTGCTTTAAAATACATAGTAAAATATACATAGTATTTTTTGTATCTACCGTTATTACATGTATATTGACTGATGACTCATCTTGCAGACAATCTAAATATAGATAGTGATTTTCTTTTATGTTCAAAAGTCTTTCCTAATTGCATCTCAGCTTACACTTCAGAGCCCAAGGTGCATTTTTAATTAAATTTAAGGCCTTGACTCATAGAGGACATATGGAGTGGAGTTGCCCTTTTGATCTTTTCCTTAGAAACTCAGTGTCCTCATGTCGAGGGGGGTCGGGAGGCTAAGCACCATCTATAGATGAGTAGAGAAGTTTAAAAGAAATAGGTCAAGCATGTTCTCAGATACCATCTAGTGATAAAGTTGCATTTTGCTGGCAGAAATGGCATACCACTATCATTATTTAATAATTTAAAGCATAAAATAAATAAGTTGCAAATTAAAGGTTGCAATTTAATATATGTATTTAAATAATTAAAATGTATTGTAATGTAAACTTAGTTTAGTAAATGGAACTAGTCAAAAGCTGACCTCTTCTATGTAATTTTTCTGTGGCTTTACTGGCTATTACAAAAGAGTGGCTGCTGTCTAACCTCTGTAACCCTTTTACAGTGAATGTATTGTAGAATAATATTTCTTAAAAATATTTTCCAGTGAATTTCTAGTCACAAATGCACCGTCAGATCTTCGCAGCATCAATTACCCTGGAGGTGCCATAGCCCTGACTTTACTGGTTGCCGCACGGCTCATATCTGCATACTACGGACACATATCAGATTGTGACGAAACATACAATTATTGGGAGCCTTTGCATTATTTAGGTAAGGTGTGATGCTTAACTTTTTTTTGGTGCGTCTAAATCTTAGAGTATTGAATCAACCAGAGACGGCACGCGCTATATACCAGTTTGTATTTCACCTGAGTCTTACTACAAGACTTTTTTTCGCGAGGGGGGATGAAAATGTTTGTCGGATATATCTGCCGTTCATGGTAAAAGGATTAAAGTTGTAGACTGAGTGGACATGATGAGTGTTGCATTCAAAGCTATAATGAGAGGGTCAGTCCAGCAAGTTGGTGGTTTGCCCCTGGACTCTGTTAAATCACTACATAGTATAAAACAAAGTCGCTTTTTCTGTCCCTATATCCCTTTGTATGCTTAAATCTTTGAAACTACGCAACGAATTTTGATGCGGTTTTTTTTAATAGACAGAGTGATTCAAGATGAAGGTTTTTATGCCCATGCGAAGCCAGGGCGGATCGCTAGTTAGATAATAAAGATAAAAATTCAAATTCATTTCTTATCTGTATTTTTTTTCAGTGTACGGCAATGGTCTCCAAACGTGGGAATATAGTCCTGTGTACGCTATCCGCTCATACATGCCACTATGGCTGTTTGCGGTGCCGGCCAAGATGCTATCCATCTTCATGACTCCTGTGTCAGTGTTCTACGCTCTCCGAGGACTGTTGGCGGTGTTGACTGCGTGTGCGGAACTCATGTTTTATAAGTATGTATGACAAGCCGTCCACCCCGGCTTCGCCCGTGGTACATACATAGCCATTGGCAATCCGGGATACGTACTTATCGGTGATGATTTTTTTTAAAAATATTGTTCCAGTTTTGAGTTTATTTATTACAAACATACACAAATACAAAAAAAAATAGATATCTTTATAATATTAGTGTAGAAGTGTATATTTTGAAAGATTTTATCATTCATGTTCATTCACGAGAAATTGGCCCTAATCACTTCACTGTAGCCTTGAATCGTACACCCATACTAATATCCATATTCATAGTAATATTATAAATGCGAAAGTCTGTTTGTCTGTCTGTCACCTCTTCATGGCTAAACTGCTGGACCGATTGTGATGAAATTTGGTAGGGATGCAGTTAACAACCTGAGGTCAAACCACGAAGCAAATACACAGAGCTGATGAATTAAGCAATCAGGTTGAGTATGTATCACAGGGGCCTCTGACGTCACGTTAAAAGTTTCAGCTTCTCGCCACCAGTGTCGCCAAAATCAGTACAAAACTTTTCGACGTATATAATAAATCAAAAATAATACATTGGTTGTCAAAATGAAGTGTTGTGTTATCGGGTGTAAAAGCTATACGTGTAAACCTAAACTGACTGAAGCTAAAAGATTATTTTTTCATTTGTAAGTAATTAATAATTTGCATTTTATAATTTTATGTTACTGTGGCATGGAGTGACAGCTAAAATTTCGTAATGCGCTATCTAGCGGCGAGTAGAAACATTTTTGACACTGTTTGATTGTCATTGATAAATTTGGTCGGGATGTAGTTAACGACCTGAGGTCAAACATAGGCTTCTTTTGGGCGCGATATAACCGAGTCCCACGCGGGGCGGAGCCGCGGGGAACAGCTAGTTATAAATAAATGTGAAAGTGTGTTTGTTTGTCCTTCCTTCACGCCGTAGCTAAGCAACCAATCGACCTGATTTTTGGCATATAGTTAGTTGAAAGGATGGAGAGTAACATAGGCTACTTTTGGTCCTGAAAAAGCATCAAGTTCCCAAGGGAGATTACTAGAATATTTGTATGTGTACACCAAAAATTTTCTAATTGCACACGAGCGAAGCCGCGGGTAAAAGCTAGTTATTTTATATTTCTACTCCAATCTTCCATGGACGACTTCGTTTGACTTCGTTTCATTGACGACCTCCGTGGCGTAATGGTTAACATGCCTGACCGCTACTCAGGAGGTCCTGGGTTCGATCCCCGGTCAGGTCAAGATGAAAAATGATCTTTTTCTGATTGACCTGGGTCTTGGATGTTTATCTATTATATGTATTTGTTATAAATTATAGTATCGTTGAGTTAGTATCCCATAACACAAGTCTCGAACTTACTTTGGGGCTAACTCAATCTGTGTGATTTGTCCCTGTATATTTATTTATTTAATTATATATTTATTTATTTTTATCTACAAATATCTTACAGTTATAAAATAACCTTTATAATAATAATGAAAAGGGTTTTTTATTCTAGAGCTGTGTGCCATGAATTTGGCGTTCATGTCGGTCGCGTGTGGCTCTGCCTCACGCTGCCTGCGGCCGGCGTCTTCGCATCCAGCGCGGCCATGCTTCCCTCAGGTATTTATTTATAGTATACATACATACATACACACTTAGATCATATACCTATAGATTTACCTATAGCGGGGCCGCATATGAGACAGAAAATCAAATCTTATTTCGTGAATATTTCCCTCACGGCGCCGTCCTAATATAACAATCAACAAGTGCATGAATACTAATTTAACTATTTAAAACGTGTCTTTGTCTTTAAAACACACATATTACAATAAAAATTAAGTTAAAAAGACTATTACCCGACTACGTGGTGTCTAAAAAGGATGAAACAAGGACATAATTGAGATAGAAATCCAGAAATGCATAGGTACATAAATGGTCATGGTAAAGCCGTGGTCGCACCCATTGACCAATAATAGTGGCAATAAATGACGCATTCAAATACCCCGCCCATTTTTTCTGTGTGAAACGTTGGCTTGCAAGCCAAACTATTGACACGTTTTTCGTGCGCTATGCCACTTCTTGTTAATATTTCTAAATTTTGTGGTATATCTCCCTGCGACACTAATGTCTTGTGCTAAAAATGATTCATTTTTTGAAAACTTATTTGATGTTTTTTTTTTATCTCATCCTGACATTATAATTTTGTAATAATTTACTAGTTTTTGACATTGAATTGAACAATTCTGATATCAAAAATTCCTGTGTTACATGCAATCTCTTTTGTAAAATATGTTGACCATCAATTATTTATGTACCATCTTTGTAACGATATTTTATGCAAATAAATGTTCTATTCTATTCTTTATTTAGCATGGAGCAGTGCACTGTGTTCGGGCGCTTTGGCGTGTTGGTGGCGACATCGATATCCGCAAGCCATATTCCTCACTGCTGCCACGACATTACTCAGTAAGTTATAATTTCATATATGCTTCTAGTTGAAATCGAACCCACGACCTCCGGGTTCTTTCAGTCAAGCAACCGGTGGCGCTTTTATTAATCTATACCTTTTATTTCAGGTTGGCCATTTACAGCCATAATTGGTCTACCTATAGCAATAGACATGGTCATACTAAAACGACGGATAGTCGACTTCCTCAAATGGTCAATCCTATCATTCCTTCTCATTATGATACCGACTATCGCCGTGGACACCTGGCATTATGGGAGATTGGCAATTGCCTCGTGGAATGTCGTCGCTTATAATATATTCACTGAACATGGACCGAATTTGTATGGAGTGGAGCCCTGGACTTATTATTTTGTGAATGGTTTTCTCAATTTCAATATTGTTTGGGTAAGTTTTGAGTGCGAAAGCGGGCGATTGATGTAGTTTTGAATAAATTGGGGCAAAAAATTAACAGCTTTTATATTCTAAATTGAAATAATCGCTATCACGTCTGTTTGGATAATCTTTAGTTCGTAGTCATACGACGTTTTTGAACACTCTTGAGTTGAAAAAAAAAACATTTGTTATTAACTTTTAATAAAAAAAACACTAGTGCGTTATAACCTCAACTATCGACCCGCCCCGGCTTCGCATGGGCATAGAAACCTTCCTCTTTAATCACTCTATCTATTTAAAAAAAAAACGCATCGAAATCCGTTGCGTAATTTAAAAGATTTAAGCATACATAGGGATATAGGGATAGAGAAAGCGACTTTGTTTTATACTATGTAGTGATTATAGACCTTAATACAAGTCACTAAGAGTCACATTTAATTATGAGCAAGAGTGTAAAAAAAAAGAACCCAATCACCTTCATAACAAGGACCATTTTCCTACAGGTACTAGCACTATCGTGCCCCCTTTTACTAATAGCTTGCACGGCAATAACATCGCGATCAACGGCTAGAGCCTCGTTTTGTGCTCCGTACTGGTTGGACCTGATGCCGTTGGCTCTATGGCTAGTTGTGTTTATGGTACAGCCGCATAAGGAAGAGAGGTAATTATTAAACAATAATATATATTTCATTCGTTCACTCATTAGCTCATTCACTTTTTCATTCATACCTTTATCCGTTCATTCATATGTTCATTCGTTTGATCATCTGTTCACTCGTTCATCCGTTCATTCAGTATAAATTCGTGTGTAAATAACGTGGCGTTCAACAACGAGATCCTAGTTTTGTGCTCCGTACTGATTGGACTTGATGCCGTTGGCTCTATGGCTTGTTGTGTTTATGGTACAACCGCATAAGGAAGAGGTAATTATTTAAAAAAATATTACTACGTTAGTTCACTCATTCGTTTGTTCATACCTTCATCCGATCATACGTCTGTTTTTCATTCGTTCATTAATCATCTGTTCATTCAGCACAAACAGCTGGACCGATTTTGATGAAATTTGGTATGGATATAGTTAAAAACCGGGGATCAAATATAGGCTAGTTCTGGCTTGCTCTGTTTATGATACAGCCGTAAAAGGAGGAGAGTTAAATAAAAAAATACTTCAGTCGCTCATTCATCCGTTCATTAATCATCTGTTCATTCAGTACAAACAGCTGGACTAAATTTTGATGAAATTTGGTATAGTTAAAGACCTGGGGTCAAACATAGGCTAGTTTTTGGCGTGATAAACCGATTACCACGCGGGCAGAGCCGCGGGCAACAGCTGCTACTTTATAAAAGGGTATAATTAGAAATCTGTCATCATGACCTTTTTGCCACAGGTTTCTCTACCCAATCTATAGTATGATCGTGCTAGCCGGGGCTATAGCTCTCGATTGCTTGCAAAAGATGACTTTCGCGGTCGGCACTGAGCTGTTCAGATGGAGGAAAGAGAGGGAACGACGCCACTATCTCGCTTACACTGGCCCTCTGATGGTCATGTGTGTTATTCTGGCCGGTGCTTTAGGTAAGTTTTCTATATTGTTTATCCAACTAATATTATAAATGCGAAAGTGAGTTTATTTTATTTGTTTACTAGCTTTCGCCCGCGGCTTCGCCCGCATGTATTTCTTTCGAGAACAGTGCTTTATCCTGGGATGAAAGGTATCCTATGTCCTTAAGGGTCGATTTCACCAAATAAGAGTAAATTTTACTCGAGAGTATACGAGCAGTTACCCCTAGGATAACATATTTTTACGTTTCACCATAGACTTTGTGGCGACACTAGCGCCACAACAATATCTACAAAGACGCACCACAGATGGCGTTAAAAGCAACAATCTTAGAATTGCATACAAGATGGCAAATTACTATGAAAGTCTAAATCGCGCTTGCAAAGTTTCTACGGATTGGAGCATAAATACAACCTCCGACAAGACATCGTCGGAGCCGCGGTTCCCCAGGCATAACACCCTAGCCTGGCGGGAAAATCTTCCCTTTGTGGCGGTCGAGCATATAAACACTATCGCTCCCGTCACATACTCCAAACTGGTGACCCCGACGTGATTGGAAGCAGCCTTCTTCATCAATATTCTCCGATCCATCATCTCGCTACCTCTCAAGCCTCAGCAGCCAGCAGTCTCACAGCAAGCCAACAACGATGGGGTATCTACAGGTCCAACGCAGCCGACGCACCGAGCTTCCTGGTCCTGCAACCACCCTCACTTCAAGACTTCAGCGACCGGCCATCCACCGCAGCCCACGTCTGGTATTCATCGGCCGGCCAACCGCACCAGCGTGGCAGTTCTGCAGGACATCTACCGGCGCCAACAGGTCTACATCGCTCACTACAGTCTCGACTCACCGCAGACTATACGAGCAAGCAGCAACAACGTACCCGACTCACTGGGACGTCAAGTCAAGCAACTGGCACTTGCAAGCTAACATCATAAGCACAGACTGCACATGAAGATTGATCAGACCTTCGGTCTTGGAAGGGAGTCCTGTGGCGACACTAGCGCCACAACAATATCTACAAAGACGCACCACAGATGGCGTTAAAAGCAACAATCTTAGAATTGCATACAAGATGGCTAATTACTATGAAAGTCTAAATCGCGCTTGCAAAGTTTCTACGGATTGGAGCATAAATACAACCTCCGACAAGACATCGTCGGAGCCGCGGTTCCCCAGGCATAACACCCTAGCCTGGCGGGAAAATCTTCCCTTTGTGGCGGTCGAGCATATAAACACTCGCTCCCGTCACATACTCCAAAACTTGATCCAAGAGTAAACGATTATGCTGGAGTAAATCTCTACTCCGCCAATTTTCAACGAGCAGCGAGCTTATACTAAGGATAAGTTCAATATGGCGTCCAAGTGTCATTGTTTCAACAGCTGATTCTCTGGCGCGCTGGCATAAAAAAAATTATAAGTATTTTTTTTTTAAATAGTTTTTACGGCCATGGAATCTAGTCCTTTAAGGCCTTTCTTGAATTTATTAATCTTCTTCAGTCCTACTTAAGTCAATCGAGTCAAAAATTCAAGTCAATAGTCAAGTCCAGTCAAGTAAGTAAGTCTAGTCTGAGTCAGATGGCTAAGTGAAGCGGTGGAAAAATTTCACTTAGCTATATCATAGAGATTTTGGTGACAAAGATAAAAAGTCACGTAATCGACACTGTACGCGCTCACTCACGCTTGTTCACGAACACTTTGCGAATAATAATCCACCAATATTATGCACAAACACTCGAAAAAACCTAAGTTTTGGAAATTAAATACAGCGCGGACATAACGACAGTTTACTTTCCCTCCAAAAACCCTATAATATTTATATATTTTACCCATAGATTAAAAAGAAAATTGCGTCACTTAAAAAGACCGCACGCGAATCGAACTTCTTTGATTTTACTTTGTAAGAATATCTCATTTTGACACTTTTGACATAGGTATAACCCTATCGAATATAATAATACGAAATACACTTTATTTATTAGAGGAGAAACGAGCAATTACATTTGGGCGATTTATACAGTCATTCATTTCAATCATTCGGATTCACTCCCTGTCAGAGAGTAACTATCAGAGAGTAAATTTAATCTGGTGTAAAGTGGTGAAACGTGGACGAAGTTATCCAAGAGTTAAATGGAAGAATAAATATATTCCGTGGATAACTGTTCTCAAGTTAAGTCATGTTTGGTGAAATCGACCCTAATACTCCTAGCTATGTGTATGCGTAATTTCAGAAAGATTGGTTTAGTAGATAGGGCTTGAATAGGTAACAAACAAATATATAAACTCACTTTCGCATTTATAATATAAGTTGGGATGGGATTTATATCTTTGTATGATTGTTTGTTAAGTTTACACGCCCTATCTACTGATATACTACATACACATAGTTAGAAAGTATTGATGAGGACATAGGGTACCTTTCTTCCCGGGAAAGAAGGAAAAATGAAAAAGGAAGGAAAGTTGTTAGTTGTAAGCCGTGCGGCGTGTGCGTGTTTCTCTCTCTTCTCTCTCTCTCTCTCGTGTATGAACGAGTAAAAATAAAACATAATTGTGTAAAAGAGACAGTATGAAAGGTGAAATTAGCAAGTGTGAAAGAGCAAATACGAAATTATGACAAAGTGCGAGCGATATAGCATATAGAAAATGTAATGTGAGGAAACGAGATGGAAAATAAATAGATTGGATGTTATTTTGAGATGTTACAGTTTTTAATTTTATATACAATGTTTATCACTTGTACGGTGTTTTCAAAAACGAAATTAATTCTTTATCTAGGTATATCCCGTACTGCAGCCCTTTACACAAACTACCACGGGCCAATGCGACTACTCCGCTCACTACCGCCATCTAGCGGTCAAGAGTACCTCTGCTTCGGCAAAGAGTGGTTCCGATCGCCGTCACAATTCCACGCCACTCAACATATACGGTTTATAGAGAGCGAGTTCGATGGACAGATGCCTGCGCCGTATGCTGATAGCAGTAATGGTAAGTCTTTATGCGTATTTCTTGGCACATCTTAATCGGAGCGTGTTTTACAGTTTTATTTTCAGTTACTACACCCCATCCCAACTATCCTAACTTTCTAATTAGTTAGGAAGTTAGGATAGTTGGGATGGATATTGTAAATGCGAAAGTGAGTTTGTTTGTTTGTTACGCTTTCACGCCTTATCTACTGAACCAATCTTCCTTAAATTTCGCTTACACATAGGTAGTTAGAAGGACATAGGGTACCTTTCATCCCGGGAAAAAGCACTGTTCACGAGGGAGGTTCACGCAGGTGAAGCTGCGGGCGAACGCTAGTATTATATATTTTAAACCGCCATACCAAGTCCTCCCCATACTGAGACATATTAAAGCCATCTATCGATCACTTGAGACACTGTTATTCTAAATGCGATAATAACCAATGAAATCGGAGGGCCATTGAGGTTGCCTCGCGCTGGGCTAACCATATTTAGTAATTTGTCATAGACACAAAAAGAAGAAAAAGACATTAATAGACGATATTTAAAAAAATCGGGATTTTATGATTCACTCTTTTTAGCAAACAAAAGCGAGATCGTAGTTAAATGATTTTTTAAAACCTCTGTCGCGCCACCTATTAGCTTAAAAATGAACTAAATGTTTTCTTATGTAAAGGAAGCACATGATAAACACGATCTGATGATGTATAAAAAGAATTAATAAAGGTGTGGGAACATAGCGGTTGTATTGTCGAACATTTTATAACAAATTATAACAAAAGTTTTAAAATGTTAGTGATGTTATATAACTTCATACAACAAAAAGTAATACTATTGTTATAGAATGTTATCGTGTTACACAATGTTTTATAACGTTAAGAGCACCTTAATAATCAACATTTATAATTACAGCTACCCGCCTCATCCATCCATACTTGAACGATCAAAACAAAGGCGACAATCGAACCTATATCCACCCATATCAATGCCACTACCTCGTCGACTCCGACATAGGGAACCCAACTACCAAACAACCTCACTACCATAAAGATAGTAGCAACTGGGAAGTGGTAGCTGCTGTCCCGATTTTGGACGCTGAGAAATCGCACAGGATTTTTCGCGCGTTCTATGTTCCAGTACTGTTGAATAGAAATAAATTTGGCAGTCTTTATTTGCTTAAAAATAAATTAATTTGAATTAGGAAATTTTGGAAGTCTCAATGTTGATTTTTTAAAGTAATTTAAATTACGATCACTAGCTATTTTGAACTTTACCAGTAGTGTTTTAGTGGTCAATATGGTTTGACATCGGATATCGTTTGCCAGACATGGACAAGGAGTATGTGAAATGACGACGTCAAGCGAAATTGAATTTTACACATTTTGACACTTACGACTGTTTTAATTCGGCGGTAAAGCCCTATTTGTAGGAATAAATTAAATAATTACTTGACACTGCCCGATTTAGTCTTTCATGTGTACATACTGTACTTTATTATTAGTTTCATAGAGTCGATTTTATTCTAAACAAAAGCAATGCACTTTTGTTTTTAGACAAAACTCAGTGTATGTCGTTATAATTCAGTACAAGCATGTATTTTCTTTGGTACAATCGTAAAAATTTGAATCGAACCCTTTACCTTTTGAATGACTTAATTTAGCCTTGAATTGTACTTGATTGTACAAAATACAAATTGAAATACATAATTAGCGGACTTCATTGATTTAAATACATTTACAGGGTTTAAATAATCGCTATCGAAAATTATCGAAGAGAATTTGTATTTAATTTAAAAAAAAAACACTCTTGCCCACATGAAGTGTAGCGCTGTGTCTACCACAAGATTTTATAAACACATTAGTTGTCGACTGCGTTAGGATATGGTATGGAAATTATTAAGGTATTTAACTACCTTAGGGAGTCCCCCCACACTTATCGACTTACCCCCGTATTAAGCAACGTTTGTTAAGCCTATTTTAGCTAAAATGTGTTTCGTCTCGTTCTTTCACGTGAAGTGTCGGGTAAGAGAGAAAGAGCCAATACATATTTTAGCTAAAAATGGGCTTATCAAACGTCAAATCGGCTTCAGCCGGTAAGAAAAACCTTTATGTCAACGCATTAAGGGTGAGGCTAATGACATTCGCATCGGCTTGGCTATGACGACGCGAAGCGACACCGGCCGAGGGAGAAATTACCTTATGACGTTGACATAAAGGTTTTTTCTGACGGATAAGTGTGGTTACTCTCTTACTTTCTTCTATAAAGATTTATCATATAAAAATGCTACTACGTTTATAGAATTTCATAGTAGAGACACGGGGCGTATCTGTGTTTGCTGAAATATCTTGAACTTTAGTATACAAACTACTTGTATACTAAAAATAAAAAAATAAAATAAAAATAAATCCATACTAATATTATAAATGCGAAAGTCTGTCTGTCTGTCTGTCTGTCTGTCTGTCTGTCACCTCTTCACGGCTAAACTGCTGGACCGATTGTGATGAAATTTGGTAGGGATGTAGTTAAAGACCTAAGGTCAAACATAGGCTACTTTTGGGCGCGATATAACCGAGTCCCACGCGGGGTGAAGCCGCGGGGAACAGCTAGTAATTAATATAAAGGTTTTACCGTTCAAAATCTCGTAACGTTACCTACAAATGGGATCGTTACTTCGTTTAACGTTAATTTTAATCCGAATTAAAGAAATAACGTTATCTGCATACTAAATAAGTCATATCTTAAAAAAATTGTTACCACTATATTTTAACAATACCAGTTTTTACATTCTGGAATCAACGTTATTTATCGCTCCTTATAGTGTTTATTCAATAACGGTATCAAGCTTTGATACAAAGAACTAAATTTTATTACAACAAGTGTATATAAATGATAAAATAAATCTTAATATTAAAATAATTTACGAACTAATGTTTTGCAACTAAACTAGTCAATGTTTTCAAAAATAAATTTAGCAATCACTTAGTCGTTAAGTATTAATAGTACGATTTTTAACCTACATATCCACTTGTAAGATTGACTTTTTAACATTACATAGAAAAGTTTTTAAAAAGATAAGTTAAGCTGTTACTTGTTCCCATATATATATAATATAGTATCGTTGAGTTAGTATCCCATAACACAAGTCTCGAACTTACTTTGGGGCTAACTCAATCTGTGTGATTTGTCCCTATATATTTATATTTATTTATATATGAATGCGCTGCGGGCGAATGAAACCGCGAAGAAAAGCTTGTGAATGATGCTTACTGTAGTCATTCTGGTCAAAATCTATTTTCAACCGAAAAAGTTAATACTAAGCAGTGGATATGTAACTTAAAAAATACTTAAAGCATTAAACTAACCCGTGACGCAGGCGTACTTATTGCTACGTGAAAAATTCTGCCACATTCTGCGTGGGGAGGTAACACACAATAAGTATTTAAGACGAGATCTTGGTGAACACTAGCGCCTATATCAATAAAAAATATTGTTCACTGAAAACACAAGTTTACAAAAATCCCTGATGTTAATAAGCTTCTGGATCTGAAGTTAATTTTAATCATATTAAATTATTTAATTATAGTTCCATGTAGTTACAAATTGCAATACTGCTAAAAGTGGCCGTTTTAAGCAATATTGCAATTTGTGACTATAAAGAACTATAATTTAATATGTTCAAAATTAACTTCAGATCCAGAACCTTAATTACATAACACGGATTTTTGATAACTTGTGTTATCAGTGAATAATTATTTTTAAACGATGGTCGCGCTAGTGTTCCCCTAGGTATCACCTTAACACTGATGCATTATTCGATCACGTCGCTACGCACACACTTGACAAAATAATCCAACACAAGTAAATAATACACTCACACAAGTATAAGTAGTATGAACGGCGGCGTTCTTATACTTTTGGCAAAGAGGGGTCGCCTGTAAGTCGCCACTCCGGTTGGTTTGATGATTTAAAAAAAACACGTTTGCATTTTTATAAATAGAATTCACAGTGGGCCACATGAAAAAGATATGAAACTTTACCCTTTAGTTGTAAACTCTTTTATGTGGATCACTGTACTTGTACAGACTGCTGCAGAGAAATCTGACCGCCATACTATAGAATAGATAATGGTACTAATAATTGGATGAATCACTGTGACAGAAGAAGTTTAGTTATACATTTTTTACCTACAATAACGTTTGTCACGTGCGTGCACGCGAAATGTAAAGCACTTGAATCGAGAATGTCTACACTACTTGCTATTTTTAAAATATATGACATACTCAAAAACAGTGACTCGAACGATATGACATACTCAAAAACAGTGACTCGAACGATATTACATACTCAAAAACAGTGACTCGAACGATAATCATCGGACTCACTGGTTATATTAGATGAAAATCATTCGTAAACGAACGATAATTGACGACCTCCGTGGCGTAATGGTTAACATGCTTGACCGCTACTCAGGAGGTCTCGGGTTCGATCTCCGGTCAGGTCAAGATGAAAAATGATCTTTTTCTGATTGAACTGGGTCTTGGATGTTTATATCTATATATGTATTTGTTATAAAATTTATTATCGTTGGTTAGTATCCCATAACACAAGTCTCCAACTTACTTTGGGGCTAACTTAATTTGTGTGATTTGTTCCTATATATTTATATTTATTTATTTATAATGATTCGAGTCACCGATTTTGCGTATGTTATACATTTCAAAAATAGTATTCCGTCGTTCCACTAGAGTCGCTACTGAGATTCATATTTCTCTGCAGCCGTGGATATTGTTAATATATTTCGAATCATTTTATTAATTTTATTATTAAAATTATTTTAACGATAATGCTGTTTTATTTTTTCGACAGTAATTTTACATATTGTGATTTTAGTTACTAAGTAGAAAATAAATTTATTTTTAAGTAAATCAAACATCATAATACTCACAAAAAAATTTGCGCGAGGCGAGTAATGTAAAGGCACAAGCACAGTCTGGAAAATATTTGACAAGACAAAAGAAAATTAGCACCAAAACGTAACAAAAGTACTGCATCGTATTGGATTTGTTCGTAGTACATCTACGGCGTAGCATTTTTTGTAGCAGTTACAGCAGTGTAGACGATTGTTGTAGCATTGCTACGCCATTAACTTTGGCGCTTTCTTGAAGCAGCTACAGCAATGTCGATTGTCGTAGTAAGTATACACCTAGCAATGCTACAACAATCGTCTACACTGCTGTAGTTGCTACAAGAAATGCTACGCTGTTGTTGTAGCCATCCATCGTAGTAGCAATGCTACAATCTCCAACAACGAAGTGCTACGCCATTAGTATGATTACGATTCCATACTAGAAGCAGCCTGCGATACTCCGCTCGGTAGTACTTTGTTATGTTGCGGTAATAAGCCATAAAGAATATGTGGTACAATAAACGTGATAACAATATTTTTTTTTTAGTTTAGAAACTAGCATTACTTGAAGTCTGTTCTGATTTTTTATGTATCATTTAACTCCCTAATTACCTTTAATGTACGTCTTTGAGAATGCACTGATAAGAAATTTAAAATACCAATATCCTAGTGAATTTAATTAACCATTTTTAAAAATGTTAACATGATCAAATGGATTCGGGTATTCAAGGAATTTGGGTTCTCAAAATAGGTATTTGTTAATTACTACGAATTTGGTGTTATTATTTGGATGTAGTAATTAATGAGTAGATAATTGATGACGTGTCCTACGTATTTTATGTTTGTTTTGATATTAACAATTTATGTGCAAATTTTTTATTTAATGTCTTCAGATCGAAGTAATCTTTGGAATACCTTACCCGAAGAAACTAAGCAATATCTTCCTAGATAAAAATATATTCTTAGATAAAAATAAACTTTATATTTTACTACTGTGTGTATGATTTAACACTTTCACTGACAGTAACGCCTCTCGACGTAGATAACATTTAACTGTTATTGTTATCTCGTTTACTGTCCGCGAAAGTGTTAATATATGGTTTTTATTTAATTTTATTAACTAAATTAAGGATAACAAAAATTGCTTCTTCTGCTATAGTCACCACACTGCTGTGCGGGGGACCGAATGGCGCATTTGGTTTAAGGGTGGCCTCAGACAGGTTTTCAAAATCGAATGCGAGAAATTAGTTAGTGTAAAAATTTGTTATGGATAAAAAACAGAAATGACTTCAAATAAATACGATTAACAAGTTTATTGTGTGTATAATTATGCTATATTATAAATTGTGATAAGTTTCAAATTCAGAATTATTTGAAGTGAGTTCTGTATTTTTTTTTTTGTAAATTTTTTTTTCGTGATATAATATGATATTCAATTTTTGTTAAGTGAAATCACAATAAAGGAAAAAAAAGAATAACAACTTCAAAAATATTGATTAACATAAGTTTTTATTTTCGCATAGTGCAAGTCCAGGCTTCTATTTAATAATTAATATTTTAAGTGTACAAAATTTATGCATTAGCCAACTTATCATATATAGCTGTATTCTACAAAATATATTTACACACATATTCTAAACATATAATTTACAGTGTCATTTAAATGTTGCAGTTATTATAAAATTTAAATATGAGGTAAAAACTAACTAAGAAACAAGACAATGATAAAATTAAACTAAACAATAAAAAGATGAGAACCTCTTGAGGGGGGGAACCTTCGCTAACCAAAAATACTACATTGAATATAACATAGATTTAAAAAAAAAATGCGTTACGTCAAAGAGAGACCGCGCGTGATTCGAAACTCTTTGGAATAATACAACTATATCTAACATGTTAACATAAGAATATACAATATAATATAATACATAACATAATACAATAAACTTTCAAATACAATGTACTTAATAAACAAATAAATTATACTTATATACAATGGTCATTTACAAAGATATACATAATATACATAAATATAAATGATAATAAAATAATATTTGAAAAAATTAAGTCTTCATCGAGAAGTTGTTGATAAAAATCGTCCAACTCAAGGAATTTTTTCTCCAATATAGCAACATTTTGCTCCATTGGTCTGCTCGGTCCGGGCTCAGCTGGCACTGGGCTGTTTGTGGTTTGCACTGTATGCGAAAGACGTTCTTCTTCTTTCGCCTCGAACTCTATGGACAAGTCCTCCAAGTCCACAAAGAATTCTTCCCATTGAGCTTCCTCCGCCACCGATCGCGACCGCTCCAAGCACTCTCGCTGTTGTTAAGAGAGTTCTCTCTCAGCGCGAAGTTTTGAGTTTTTGAGTGTTGCGATTACTCTATAACTGCGCCTTTTGTTGAGGTTTTCACTAAGCGCTTTTCTTTTAAATTTTTGAACCCACTTCTGTAGGGATTCAATTTTAGTTTTTGAGTCGTCAACAACAGTTTTATTGTACTGTTTGTAACCCAAAAGCTACAAATGTCTAAGTTACCACGTACATTGTGATAACTTAGACATATTTGGAAAATAATAAAACGAACAGGTTCCTCTTGGCTTCCCCGCGGTGAGCTATTCGCAGGTACTAAGCCCCCCCATCGCGACAAGATGAGAACCTTTCGGGGGGGAACCTACCCTAAAACAATTCATTGAATTATACAACAATATTATCTAACAATTGACTTATGAATACAACTAAACAGTAAACCTAAGATATAAATATAATACAATAAACTGTTACATACAAAGTACTAAATAAATAAATAATAAATAAGTTATTCCTATTTTACAATGGTCTTGTTTGATTGTAGTGCAATAAACAGTAAATACATTTACAAAAATATACATAATATACACAATAATAAATAACAAGAAACTGATATATAAAAAAACTAGTCTTCATCGAGAAGTTGTTGATAAAAATCGTCCAACTCGAGGAAATTTTTCTCTAATATAGCAGCATCTTGCTCCATTTGTCTGCTCGGTCCGGGCTCAGCTGGCACTGGGCTGTTTGTGGTTTGCACTGTATGCGAAAGACGTTCTTCTTTCGCCTCGAACTCTATAGACAAGTCCTCCAAGTCCATAAAAAATTCTTCCCACTGAGCTTCCTCCGCCACCGATCGCGACCGTTCCAAGCACTCTCGCTGTTGTTCAGAGAGTTCTCTCTCAGCGCGAAGTTTTGAGTTTTTGAGTATTGCGATTACTCTATAGCTCCGCCTTTTGTTCAGCTTTTCACTACGCGCTTTACTTTTAAATTTTTGAACCCAGTTAAGAAGGGATTCAATTTTCGTTTTAGAGTCGTCAACAACAGTTTTGTTGTACTGTTTGTAACCCATTTTTATTACTTTTAAAATCACGAGCACGTCTGCACTGTACGAATGATAGAAAAGTTATGATGGTACTGACTTATTTTTTTATTTTTTTATTTTTTTTTTTGACTGGACCTACAATATTAGCTTCTAAGAGCTTTAATATTTACAGCGGGACGGTTTGAGGCGAGGGCTTGACGCCACTCAGCCTTTTCGGCAAAAGCGCAAGGGGCTCCCAGTTGGGACGAACCTCGGCCATGGGCTTTGCCTTTGAGCAATGGCGAGCGATGCAAACTCGCGAGCGATGCAAACGCTCATTGCCTTCAGGGCCGACACTAGGGTGCCTTAAGGGCCTAAGAAGAGCCTACTGGTGGCGAGAAGCGCCCTGGTACATTTTGGTACCTGGAAAACGAGCTACTGTTCCTACTTCGTCGCACTCGCCGGCGAGTGCGGTGTGTCGGTGTGCCTAAGGAAAATCCCCGTCTCCTTTGAGACTGGAGATTTTCGTATGGCCGATTAGCTACCGTAAGATAGTACTGACGTCATAGCAGCTTATATATAGGGGTACCGTCGCAGGACGAAAGCGGGTGAACAGGGAAGGGTTTTTGAAAATGTGTGTAATATAGTAAATATAATGATTAAAATTAAAATAATAATAATTTGGCTCCTAAAAATATAAATCAAAGATTTATACATATTAGTACAAAATAAAGGAATCAGCTTACTACAAAGTAGTTTCAACAACAATTCCAATTAATAAAATTCTCCAATTTGATTAATTATTTTATTAATTTCAAGGCACACGAGAATAAAATTTTCTTCTGCATATTCAAATAAAAGTGAAATTAAAAAAAAAAACTTCAATAATACGAAACAGATTTGTTGGAAGCTGTCAAAAATATGTTACTATGTTTGTTGTTAGCAAGCGTTAAGTGATTTGAATTTTTGACGGTCGTCTAATTAGATTTATAGAAAAATTTGATTTTTCCGCATAGCTAAACAAGTTTTTTCGAAGCGAATATAGGTAAGCTATTTGAGCTGCAGATTTAAAAAAAAAAACATTCTTGTATATCAGCATTAAATAATTATGAATTCAGCTATCTACAATTTGTTTCACTGTGCGCATGCGCAGTATCATCATCGTACACAAGAACAGAGAAACCGATAATAGCATTTAAAAAAAAATATAAAAAACAACAAACTATTCACAATATATTTGATTAAAATATGGTTAAATTTTGTTATTTATTCTAAAAATCATAATTGCAAAACAAACATTTACATTTACAAAATCCTCAATTACATTTTGTAAATATTAATGTAAAGCACAATAGGCGGAGTTAAGTCTAAAGGCATTACCTAACAGTCAACCTTTGGGTACGTAGTTAGGTAAAAGGAATGCCTTTCTTTTGACTTTATTGTACAATATAAAAACATAAAAGCGAACACAATGCAAAAAAAACTTATGGAAATATTGTTGCAAAATGGTAATTTTAAAGGAATTTATCACCCTAATCACTTTTGGCTTTATCATACCGACCACCTTGTGAACGGAAAGATAAGACATTGAAAATCCCAACTTATATTATTAACACGATAATGGGTTAGTTTGTTAATTTGTTTGTTTGTTGCGCTTTCACGTCCATCTACTGAATCTATCTTTCTTAAATTTCGCATGCACTTAAATAGAAGTATTGACAAGGACATAGGGTACCTTTCATTTCACAAAAAAGCGCTGTTCCTGAGGGAAATTCACGCGGGAAAAGCCGTGGGCTTAAAAGCTATTATTAATTTACTATTAATGTTATCAAACATTTCTTAGTTTGCTTGGTGTTTACTGTTTAATTAACAAAACGTGCACTGCCTATTATATATTATGTAGCACAGCGTAGCTTTCAAGACGTCGTTGGCGTAGCAATGCTACAATAGTGTACACTGCTGGTGTTGTTTGAGTGTAGCTGCTACAAGGAAACTAACTACGCCGTAGTCGTACTACGACCAGTCTTCGTCATAGCAGTGCTACAGTCTCCAACATCGCAGTAGCTGTGCTACGCAATTAGTATGATTGTAAACACCATTCTCTTGTCATATTGCTGTAAATAGCTAGTCTGTTTGAACAATAAAAAATATTTTAAACCAGTTTGTTCAACCGTTAAATGAACAATCAGTAATAAACATACATAGCTATTTCGCGAACCGAAATTCCTTGAATACCTGAATCCATTTGAGCAGGTAAATATTTCTAAATCTAAAAATGTTAAATTAAATTAACTAAAATATTAGTATTTTAAATTTCTTATCAGTTCGTTAACAAAAGCAGCGCGCGGCGGTACAATAAAGCCAAACGTAATTAGGGGGTTAAATTCCTTACAAATGACTCATGAAAAACAAAAACAAAACCGACTCTTAGTAATTTACTAAATAAATAAATCGAAGTAGCTAAAAATTCAAACAAAAAATAAAACAAGAAACATAAGATATTAAACATATGAAACTAAAAAATATTTTTTTTAACTAAATATATATATTTTCTACTTTTTGTTTAGAAATAAAATAGAAAAATTACATGCGTAAATAAAAAAAGCACAAAGCAAAAAAAACGAAATGCAGTAATCGACTTATTAAACATACATAATATGTCTAAGTTATCACGTACATTGTGATAACTTAGACATATTTGGAAAATAATAAAACGAACAGGTTCCTCTTGGCTTCCCCGCGGTGAACTATTCGCAGGTACTAAGCCCCCCCATCGCGACAAGATGAGAACCTTTCGGGGGGGAACCTACCCTAAAACATTACATTAAATAATACAACAATATTATCTAACAGAACTTATGAATACAACTTAACAATAAACCTTAGATATAAATATAATACAATAAACTGTTACATACAAAGTAATAAATAAATAAATAAAAAATTAGTTATTCCTATTTTACGATGGTCTTGTTTGATTGTAGTGCAATGAACAGTAAATACATTTACAAAAATATACATAATATACACAAATATAAATAACAAGAAACTGATATATAAAAAAACTAGTCTTCATCGAGAAGTTGTTGATAAAAATCGTCCAACTCGAGGAAATTTTTCTCTAATATAGCAGCATTTTGCTCCATTGGTCTGCTCGGTCCGGGCTCAGCTGGCACTGGGCTGTTTGTGGTTTGCACTGTATGCGAAAGACGTTCTTCTTCTTTCACCTCGAACTCTATGGACAAGTCCTCCAAGGCCACAAAGAATTCTTCCCACTGAGCTTCCTCCGCCACCGATCGCGACCGTTCCAAGCACTCTCGCTGTTGTTCAGAGAGTTCTCTCTCAGCGCGAAGTTTTGAGTTTTTGAGTATTGCGATTACTCTATAGCTCCGCCTTTTGTTCAGCTTTTCACTACGCGCTTTACTTTTAAATTTTTGAACCCAGTTCTGTAGGGATTCAATTTTAGTTTTTGAGTCGTCAACAACAGTTCTGTTGTACTGTCTGTAACCCATTTCTATTGCTTTTAAAATCACGAGCACGTCTGCACTGTACGAGTGATAGAAAAGTTGTGATAGTACTGACGTCATAGCAGCTTATATATAGGGGTACCGTCGCAGGACGAAAGCGGGTGAACAGGGAAGGGTTTTTGAAAATGTGTGTAATATAGTAAATATAATGATTAAAATTAAAATAATAATAATTTGGCTCCTAAAAATATAAATCAAAGATTTATACATATTAGTACAAAATAAAGGAATCAGCTTACTACAAAGTAGTTTCAACAACAATTCCAATTAATAAAATTCTCCAATTTGATTAATTATTTTATTAATTTCAAGGCACACGAGAATAAAATTTTCTTCTGCATATTCAAATAAAAGTGAAATTAAAAAAAAAAACTTCAATAATACGAAACAGATTTGTTGGAAGCTGTCAAAAATATGTTACTATGTTTGTTGTTAGCAAGCGTTAAGTGATTTGAATTTTTGACGGTCGTCTAATTAGATTTATAGAAAAATTTGATTTTTCCGCATAGCTAAACAAGTTTTTTCGAAGCGAATATAGGTAAGCTATTTGAGCTGCAGATTTAAAAAAAAAACATTCTTGTATATCAGCATTAAATAATTATGAATTCAGCTATCTACAATTTGTTTCACTGTGCGCATGCGCAGTATCATCATCGTACACAAGAACAGAGAAACCGATAATAGCATTTAAAAAAAAATATAAAAAACAACAAACTATTCACAATATATTTGATTAAAATATGGTTAAATTTTGTTATTTATTCTAAAAATCATAATTGCAAAACAAACATTTACATTTACAAAATCCTCAATTACATTTTGTAAATATTAATGTAAAGCACAATAGGCGGAGTTAAGTCTAAAGGCATTACCTAACAGTCAACCTTTGGGTACGTAGTTAGGTAAAAGGAATGCCTTTCTTTTGACTTTATTGTACAATATAAAAACATAAAAGCGAACACAATGCAAAAAAAACTTATGGAAATATTGTTGCAAAATGGTAATTTTAAAGGAATTTATCACCCTAATCACTTTTGGCTTTATCATACCGACCACCTTGTGAACGGAAAGATAAGACATTGAAAATCCCAACTTATATTATTAACACGATAATGGGTTAGTTTGTTAATTTGTTTGTTTGTTGCGCTTTCACGTCCATCTACTGAACCTATCTTTCTTAAATTTCGCATGCACTTAAATAGAAGTATTGACAAGGACATAGGGTACCTTTCATTTCACAAAAAAGCGCTGTTCCTGAGGGAAATTCACGCGGGAAAAGCCGTGGGCTTAAAAGCTATTATTAATTTACTATTAATGTTATCAAACATTTCTTAGTTTGCTTGGTGTTTACTGTTTAATTAACAAAACGTGCACTGCCTATTATATATTATGTAGCACAGCGTAGCTTTCAAGACGTCGTTGGCGTAGCAATGCTACAATAGTGTACACTGCTGGTGTTGTTTGAGTGTAGCTGCTACAAGGAAACTAACTACGCCGTAGTCGTACTACGACCAGTCTTCGTCATAGCAGTGCTACAGTCTCCAACATCGCAGTAGCTGTGCTACGCAATTAGTATGATTGTAAACACCATTCTCTTGTCATATTGCTGTAAATAGCTAGTCTGTTTGAACAATAAAAAATATTTTAAACCAGTTTGTTCAACCGTTAAATGAACAATCAGTAATAAACATACATAGCTATTTCGCGAACCGAAATTCCTTGAATACCTGAATCCATTTGAGCAGGTAAATATTTCTAAATCTAAAAATGTTAAATTAAATTAACTAAAATATTAGTATTTTAAATTTCTTATCAGTTCGTTAACAAAAGCAGCGCGCGGCGGTACAATAAAGCCAAACGTAATTAGGGGGTTAAATTCCTTACAAATGACTCATGAAAAACAAAAACAAAACCGACTCTTAGTAATTTACTAAATAAATAAATCGAAGTAGCTAAAAATTCAAACAAAAAATAAAACAAGAAACAAGATATTAAACATATGAAACTAAAAAATATTTTTTTTAACTAAATATATATATTTTCTACTTTTTGTTTAGAAATAAAATAGAAAAATTACATGCGTAAATAAAAAAAGCACAAAGCAAAAAAAACGAAATGCAGTAATCGACTTATTAAACATACATAATATGTCTAAGTTATCACGTACATTGTGATAACTTAGACATATTTGGAAAATAATAAAACGAACAGGTTCCTCTTGGCTTCCCCGCGGTGAACTATTCGCAGGTACTAAGCCCCCCCATCGCGACAAGATGAGAACCTTTCGGGGGGGAACCTACCCTAAAACATTACATTAAATAATACAACAATATTATCTAACAGAACTTATGAATACAACTTAACAATAAACCTTAGATATAAATATAATACAATAAACTGTTACATACAAAGTAATAAATAAATAAATAAAAAATTAGTTATTCCTATTTTACGATGGTCTTGTTTGATTGTAGTGCAATGAACAGTAAATACATTTACAAAAATATACATAATATACACAAATATAAATAACAAGAAACTGATATATAAAAAAACTAGTCTTCATCGAGAAGTTGTTGATAAAAATCGTCCAACTCGAGGAAATTTTTCTCTAATATAGCAGCATCTTGCTCCATTGGTCTGCTCGGTCCGGGCTCAGCTGGCACTGGGCTGTTTGTGGTTTGCACTGTATGCGAAAGACGTTCTTCTTCTTTCACCTCGAACTCTATGGACAAGTCCTCCAAGGCCACAAAGAATTCTTCCCACTGAGCTTCCTCCGCCACCGATCGCGACCGTTCCAAGCACTCTCGCTGTTGTTCAGAGAGTTCTCTCTCAGCGCGAAGTTTTGAGTTTTTGAGTATTGCGATTACTCTATAGCTCCGCCTTTTGTTCAGCTTTTCACTACGCGCTTTACTTTTAAATTTTTGAACCCAGTTATGTAGGGATTCAATTTTAGTTTTAGAGTCGTCAAAAACAGTTTTGTTGTACTGTCTGTAACCCATTTTTATTACTTTTAAAATCACGAGCACGTCTGCACTGTACGAATGATAGAAAAGTTGTGATAGTACTGACGTCACAGTGGCTTATATATAGGGGTGCCGTCGCAGGGCGAACGCGGGTGAACTAGCAAGAGGCACGGGGGAGGGTTTTTTTTTTTTTTAAATGTGTGTATAATATAATAAATATAATGATTAAAATTAAAATAATAATAATTTGGCTTTTAAAAATCTAAATTATGCGAAATTAGTTTTACCAAAAATTTATTCTTGTACATAAGCATTAAATGAATATGAATTCAGCGATCTAAAATTTGTTTCACTGTGCGCACGCGCAGTGTCATCATCGTGCATAAGAACAGAGCCTTAAAAAAATTAAAATACAAGAAATCTTTTACAATATTTTTGATTAAAATATGGTTAAATTTTGTTATTTATTCTAAGGGTCGATTTCACCAAATAAGAGGAAATTTTACCCGAGAGTATACGAGCAGTTACCCCTAGGATAACATATTTTTACGTTTCACCATAGACTTGATCCAAGAATAAACGATTATGCTGGAGTAAATCTCCACTCCGCCAATTTTCAACGAACAACGTGCTTATACTAAGGATAAGTTCAATATGGCGTCCAAGTGTCATTGTTTTAACAGCTGATTCTCTGGCGCGCTTACATAAAAATAATATTAGGTATAATATTTATATATTTTATCCATAGATTAAAAAAAAAACGCGTCACTAAAAAGACCGCACGCGAAACGAACTTTTTCGATTTTACTTTGTAAGAATATCTCGTTTTGACACTTTTGACATAGGTATAACCCTATCGAATATAATAATACGAAATACACTTTATTTATTAGAGGAGAAACGAGCAATTGCATTTGGGCGACTTATACAGTCATTCATTTCAATCATTCGGATTCACTCCTTGTCACAAAGTAACTATCCGAGAGTAAATTTAATCTGGTGTAAAGTGGTGGAACGTGGACGAAGCTATCCAAGAGTTAAATGGAAGAATAAATATATTCCGTGGATAGCTATTCTCTAGTTAAGTCATGTTTGGTGAAATCGACCCTAAAAATCATAATTGTTTCGAGACTTATAAACATCTTGGTGAATATTTGAATAAGCTAATTATTGAATTTATTATTATGTATAGTATAACAATTTTTTCGTTCAAATATACACATTAACATATGGTTATATGTATTTATGAAATCGCTTTCAAAAGCTTTAATTTTGATTTATTTTTATTGGGTCTTTAATTTTTGAGTATACAATCTGCCATTTTGTTTTTGTTAACGTCACGTAACCTATTCGCTCGAAAGAATGGAAGGAATTTAACCCGTTCAAGAATAACAAACTTACTGAAAACAAAACTCTCCTTTTGGATCGGTTGTGTGAAGAAGCATTGTAACGAAAAAGCACTAGTGTTTAAAACACAGGTGCGAAATAATATCAAGGATGAAGTAATAATAATATCACACAGGTTGAGTTAGCCCCAAAGTGAATCAGAAAAGATCACTATTCATCTTGACCTGCCCGGGGATCGAACCCGGGACCTAAAATCCGGGAAAAGCATGTGTGCAATGATACATGACATTAAGTGAAACTTTACGAGCAGAAATGTTAAGAAAATTTCATAGCTTAATTTTTTAATCATTTAACCTTCATTGTACAAACTAATAAAGCACAATAGGCGGACCTAATGCTAAAAGCATTAACTAACAGTCAACCATTGGGTAGGTAGTTGTAAAATGCATTTCTTTTGTCTTTATTGTACTACATAAAAACATGTAAAGCTTAAAAGGCGGACACAATGGAAAAATAACTAATAGAACCATTGTCGCAAAAAGGTAATTTCAAAGGAATTTATCACCCTAATCACTTTTGGCTTTACCATACCGACCACCTTGTGAACGGAAAGATAAGACATTGAAAATCCCAACTAATACTATAAATGCGAAAATGAGTTAATTTGTTTGTTTGTTACGCTTTTACGTCCATCTACTGAACCTATCTTTTTAAAATTGCGCATACACATAATTAGAAGTATTGAGAAGGACATATTCATCCCAGAATAAAGCACTGTTCTAAAAAAGCTATTATTAATATACTATTAATGTTATCAAAAATTTCTTAGTTTGCTCTGTGTTTACTCTTTAAGTTACAAAAAGTGCACAGCCTATTATAGATTCTGTAGCACAGCGTAGCTTTCAAGGTGTCATTGGCGTAGCAATGCTACAATAATGTACACTGCTGGTGCTGGTTGAGTGTAGCCGCTACAAGGAAACTAACTACGCCGTAGTCATACTACGACCATCCATCGTCGTAACGATGCTACAATCTCCAACATTGCAATAGCTCGTCTGCTTAACTATAAAAAATTTTTTAAACCATTTCGTTCAACCGTTAAATTATCAAACGACATATAAAAATGACTAGTCCCTTCGGATAAGGTATTCAAATTCAAATGTTTACTTGCATAATATGGTTACATACATTTAGTTGTAAAAAAATAATAGCGAAGGCCATCACATTAACCTCCTTAAGGCATGCAAAATATATATGTCAAATATTTAAATTTAAATAAGTATACTATTCAATTTTTTTTTTACAATGTCAGATCTTTTTGGGTTATTTCTTTCAAGAAACTCTTCCTTAAATAATTTGGAATGGCGCGCGGTGAGGCAATTTTTTTAATCTATGCTCTTCCTATTCCAAATTCAGATTAAAACGAACTGAAGATATTCAAAAGAAAATTTGTACATAAATTGTGATTATCGAAACAAACATAAAATATGTAGGAGTCACAGTCTTCATTAAATATCTACTCATTGAAATTACTGCACCCATACTGTAACCCGAAATTCGCAGTGATTAACAAACACTTATTTTGCCAACCGAAATTCCTTGAATATTTTGAAAGCAGATAAATAGTTCTAAAATTTTCAATTTCTTATCAGTTCGTTAACAGGGCGGCGGTACAATGAAGCAAAACGTAATTAGGGGGTTAAATTCCTTACAAATGACTCATGAAAAACAAAAACAAAACCGACTCTTAGTAATTTACTAAATAAATAAATCGAAGTAGCTAAAAATTCAAACAAAAAATAAAACAAGAAACATAAGATATTAAACATATGAAACTAAAAAATATTTTTTTTAACTAAATATATATATTTTCTACTTTTTGTTTAGAAATAAAATAGAAAAATTACATGCGTAAATAAAAAAAGCACAAAGCAAAAAAAACGAAATGCAGTAATCGACTTATTAAACATACATAATATGTCTTAAGTTATCACGTACATTGTGATAACTTAGACATATTTGGAAAATAATAAAACGAACAGGTTCCTCTTGGCTTCCCCGCGGTGAGCTATTCGCAGGTACTAAGCCCCCCCATCGCGACAAGATGAGAACCTTTCGGGGGGGAACCTACCCTAAAACATTACATTAAATAATACAACAATATTATCTAACAGAACTTATGAATACAACTTAACAATAAACCTTAGATATAAATATAATACAATAAACTGTTACATACAAAGTAATAAATAAATAAATAAAAAATTAGTTATTCCTATTTTACGATGGTCTTGTTTGATTGTAGTGCAATGAACAGTAAATACATTTACAAAAATATACATAATATACACAGATATAAATAACAAGAAACTGATATATAAAAAAACTAGTCTTCATCGAGAAGTTGTTGATAAAAATCGTCCAACTCGAGGAAATTTTTCTCTAATATTGCAGCATCTTGCTCCATTGGTCTGCTCGGTCCGGGCTCAGCTGGCACTGGGCTGTTTGTGGTTTGCACTGTATGCGAAAGACGTTCTTCTTCTTTCACCTCGAACTCTATGGACAAGTCCTCCAAGGCCACAAAGAATTCTTCCCACTGAGCTTCCTCCGCCACCGATCGCGACCGTTCCAAGCACTCTTGCTGTTGTTTAGAGAGTTCTCTCTCAGCGCGAAGTTTTGAGTTTTTGAGTATTGCGATTACTCTATATCTGTGCCTTTTGTTCAGCTTTTCACTTCGCGCTTTACTTTTAAATTTTTCAACCCAGTTCTGTAGGGATTCAATTTTAGTTTTTGAGTCGTCAACAACAGTTCTTTTGTACTGTCTGTAACCCATTTCTATTGCTTTTAATATCACGAGCACGTCTGCACTGTACGAGTGATAGAAAAGTTGTGATAGTACTGACGTCATAGCAGCTTATATATAGGGGTACCGTCGCATGACGAAAGCGGGTGAACTAGCAAGAGGCACGGGGAAGGGTTTTTGAAAATGTGTGTAATATAGTAAATATAATGATTAAAATTAAAATAATAATAATTTGGCTCCTAAAAATATAAATTAAAGATTTATACATATTAATACAAAATAAAGGAATCAGCTTACTACAAAGTAGTTTCAACAACAATTCCAATTAATAAAATTCTTCAATTTGATTAATTATTTTATTAATTTCAAGGCACACGAGAATAAAATTTTCTTCTGCATATTCAAATACAAAGTGAATTAAAAAAAAAAAAAACTACAATAATACGAAACATATTTGTTGGAAGCTGTCAAAAATATTACTATGTTAGCAAGCGTTAAGTGATTTGAATTTTTAACGGTCGTCTAATTAGATTTACAGAAAAATTTGATTTTTCCGCATAGCTAAATAAGTTTTTTCGAAGCGAATATAGGTAACCTATTTGAGCTGCAGATTTCAAAAATAAATCATTCTTGTATATCAGCATTAAATAATTATGAATTCAGCGATCTACAATTTGTTTCACTGTGCGCATGCGCAGTATAATCATCGTTCACAAAAACAGAAAAACCGATAATAGCATTTAAAAAATAAATGAAAAACAACAAACTATTCACAATATATTTGATTAAAATATAGTTAAATTTTGTTATTTATTCTAAAAATCATAATTGCTAAACAAATATTTACATTTACAAAATCCTCAATTACATTTTGTAAATATAAATGTAAAGCACAATAGGCGGAGTTAAGTCTAAAGGCATTACCTAACAGTCAACCTTTGGGTACGTAGTTAGGTAAAAGGAATGCCTTTCTTTTGACTTTATTGTACAATATAAAAACATAAAAGCGAACACAATGCAAAAAAAACTTATGGAAATATTGTTGCAAAATGGTAATTTTAAAGGAATTTATCACCCTAATCACTTTTGGCTTTATCATACCGACCACCTTGTGAACGGAAAGATAAGACATTGAAAATCCCAACTTATATTATTAACACGATAATGGGTTAGTTTGTTAATTTGTTTGTTTGTTGCGCTTTCACGTCCATCTACTGAACCTATCTTTCTTAAATTTCGCATGCACTTAAATAGAAGTATTGACAAGGACATAGGGTACCTTTCATTTCACAAAAAAGCGCTGTTCCTGAGGGAAATTCACGCGGGAAAAGCCGTGGGCTTAAAAGCTATTATTAATTTACTATTAATGTTATCAAACATTTCTTAGTTTGCTTGGTGTTTACTGTTTAATTAACAAAACGTGCACTGCCTATTATATATTATGTAGCACAGCGTAGCTTTCAAGACGTCGTTGGCGTAGCAATGCTACAATAGTGTACACTGCTGGTGTTGTTTGAGTGTAGCTGCTACAAGGAAACTAACTACGCCGTAGTCGTACTACGACCAGTCTTCGTCATAGCAGTGCTACAGTCTCCAACATCGCAGTAGCTGTGCTACGCAATTAGTATGATTGTAAACACCATTCTCTTGTCATATTGCTGTAAATAGCTAGTCTGTTTGAACAATAAAAAATATTTTAAACCAGTTTGTTCAACCGTTAAATGAACAATCAGTAATAAACATACATAGCTATTTCGCGAACCGAATTTCCTTGAATACCTGAATCCATTTGAGCAGGTAAATATTTCTAAATCTAAAAATGTTAAATTAAATTAACTAAAATATTAGTATTTTAAATTTCTTATCAGTTCGTTAACAAAAGCAGCGCGCGGCGGTACAATAAAGCCAAACGTAATTAGGGGGTTAAATTCCTTACAAATGACTCATGAAAAACAAAAACAAAACCGACTCTTAGTAATTTACTAAATAAATAAATCGAAGTAGCTAAAAATTCAAACAAAAAATAAAACAAGAAACATAAGATATTAAACATATGAAACTAAAAAATATTTTTTTTAACTAAATATATATATTTTCTACTTTTTGTTTAGAAATAAAATAGAAAAATTACATGCGTAAATAAAAAAAGCACAAAGCAAAAAAAACGAAATGCAGTAATCGACTTATTAAACATACATAATATGTCTAAGTTATCACGTACATTGTGATAACTTAGACATATTTGGAAAATAATAAAACGAACAGGTTCCTCTTGGCTTCCCCGCGGTGAACTATTCGCAGGTACTAAGCCCCCCCATCGCGACAAGATGAGAACCTTTCGGGGGGGAACCTACCCTAAAACATTACATTAAATAATACAACAATATTATCTAACAGAACTTATGAATACAACTTAACAATAAACCTTAGATATAAATATAATACAATAAACTGTTACATACAAAGTAATAAATAAATAAATAAAAAATTAGTTATTCCTATTTTACGATGGTCTTGTTTGATTGTAGTGCAATGAACAGTAAATACATTTACAAAAATATACATAATATACACAAATATAAATAACAAGAAACTGATATATAAAAAAACTAGTCTTCATCGAGAAGTTGTTGATAAAAATCGTCCAACTCGAGGAAATTTTTCTCTAATATAGCAGCATCTTGCTCCATTGGTCTGCTCGGTCCGGGCTCAGCTGGCACTGGGCTGTTTGTGGTTTGCACTGTATGCGAAAGACGTTCTTCTTCTTTCACCTCGAACTCTATGGACAAGTCCTCCAAGGCCACAAAGAATTCTTCCCACTGAGCTTCCTCCGCCACCGATCGCGACCGTTCCAAGCACTCTCGCTGTTGTTCAGAGAGTTCTCTCTCAGCGCGAAGTTTTGAGTTTTTGAGTATTGCGATTACTCTATAGCTCCGCCTTTTGTTCAGCTTTTCACTACGCGCTTTACTTTTAAATTTTTGAACCCAGTTATGTAGGGATTCAATTTTAGTTTTAGAGTCGTCAAAAACAGTTTTGTTGTACTGTCTGTAACCCATTTTTATTACTTTTAAAATCACGAGCACGTCTGCACTGTACGAATGATAGAAAAGTTGTGATAGTACTGACGTCACAGTGGCTTATATATAGGGGTGCCGTCGCAGGGCGAACGCGGGTGAACTAGCAAGAGGCACGGGGGAGGGTTTTTTTTTTTTTTAAATGTGTGTATAATATAATAAATATAATGATTAAAATTAAAATAATAATAATTTGGCTTTTAAAAATCTAAATTATGCGAAATTAGTTTTACCAAAAATTTATTCTTGTACATAAGCATTAAATGAATATGAATTCAGCGATCTAAAATTTGTTTCACTGTGCGCACGCGCAGTGTCATCATCGTGCATAAGAACAGAGCCTTAAAAAAATTAAAATACAAGAAATCTTTTACAATATTTTTGATTAAAATATGGTTAAATTTTGTTATTTATTCTAAGGGTCGATTTCACCAAATGTGCAGATCTTGGAGATAAATTAAAAACAGGAATTTCAAGGATGAAATATAATAAGTACCACTCAGTACAATTGTAAGGAAAGAGTAATTAAAGTAAAAAACTATTAACAAAAAGATTAAATAGCGAGACTTGTTGCTCCTTAATTCCAGCAGGCGCATGAACTTAAACATGCCCCCGGGCGTTGAAAGCCTCGCTTTCAACCAGACTCAGGTGATATCGGCAACGGGCATATCTTGGAAAACGCTCTTCGTATGGTTCCAGTAGAGGTCCTGATATCAGCCACACGAGCGACGCCATCCTGTCCTGGATATAAGGCAATAACTCTGCCCAGCTTCCATTTTAATGGGGGAAGATTGTCCTCCTTGACCACGACTAAGGAATGTAATTTAAGGTCATCAGTGCAAGAACGCCATTTAACACGTTGCTGCAATTCTGCAACGTACTCTTTGCTCCAACGAGCCCAAAAGTGTTGACGCATTTGTTCGATTCGATCATATCGAGGCAAAGAACTAGTAGAATGCTGCTGAAGATCTCGATGTGGCAATGACGTAATTGGACGACCGATAAGAAAATGTCCGGGCGTTAGTGGGTTACAATCTGCAGGATCAGAGGAGAGCGGTGTCAGCGGCCTGGAGTTCAATATAGCTTCAATTTGTGTGAGAGTCGTGTTAAGTTCCTCGAACGTGAAGTTACAATTCCCCAACACTCGCCTTAAATGGTATTTGGCTGACTTTACACCCGCCTCCCAAAGACCACCAAAATGAGGACTATACGCCGGTATAAAATGCGCGCGAATGCCATCACTTGCTAAGCTCTCACTCAGAGAGTTGCAGTTATCCTTTAAAAATTTTGAAAGATCGTTGTAAGCACCAACAAATGATGTACCATTATCCGAGAAAATATCACTCGGTTTACCTCTCCGTGATATAAAACGCCGTAAAGCCAATAGATAACAATTACTCGTCAAATCGCCCACCAACTCTAAGTGAACGGCTTTTGTCGAAAAGCAAATAAAAACCGCAATATAAACCTTGACAAGCCTACAACCACGTCCCTGACGACTAGCGCTCATGATGGGGCCAGCGTAATCAACACCCACATTCTGAAATGGGTAGCCGCCTGGATTAATCCGTTGTTGAGGAAGGTTTCCCATTATAGGGCTGACAATTTTGCCTTTCATACGAGTGCAAAGTATACATTTATGATAACAAGCTTTAGCCAAGTTGCGACCACCTATAGGCCAATAAGTCTCCCTTATAGACGCTAATAATAGTTGAGGGCCGGCATGCATCAGTTTCTTATGCTCAAAGTCAAAAAGTAATTTTGTAAAAACATGAGTGGACTGTATAATGATTGGGTGTTTTTTATCAAATGAGAATAATTCTGAGTTTTTAAGACGACCTCCAACACGCATTATATTATTTGCATCTAAAAACACATTAAATTTTGACAGGGAACTTTTCTTAGGTAAGTCTTGTTTATTTAAAAGTAATTTATATTCTTGAAATGACTCTTCTTGACAGAGTCTAATAATCACATCTAACGCATTCCGTAATTCAGGTTCTTCTATAAATTTAACCGCAAAATGATGCCCCTTACATGATCTAATAAATCGGAAAACATAGGCTACGGTGCGAATAAGACGTAAGTAATTAGAAAACCGACTAAAATTAATGAGACGAACATGATCAGGTGTTTTGCTTAAGACAGCATTTAAGGTAACGTCAAGTCGAGTTTCAGGTAAGGGTTCAATGTGTTCCGGTTGAGTCGGCCATTGAATTGGTTCATGAGCTAAATAATCTGGTCCAAAACCACCACAAATCCAACGTCTGCAGAGAACTAATATCCACACCGCGGGATATTAGGTCTGCAGGATTCTGGTCTGTTGGGACATGTTTCCATGTAAAGTTGCCGGCCTTATCTAAAATTTCAGCAACGCGATTGCGAACAAAAGGCTGAAGTTTTGAAGGCAACATTCGCAACCATCCCAAAACTATGGTGGAGTCGGTCCAGAAGTTAATACTATCAATATTTGCACGAAGAGAGCTCATAACCTTCTCATAAAGACGAGCTGCCATTAGGGCACCACATAATTCCAACCTTGGAATTGTTAGGGTTTTAATTGGTGCCACTCGACTTTTTGCCAACAGTAAACGAACAATGACCACTCCTGACTCATTAATACTACGGACGTAAACACACGCACCATAGGCACGTTCAGAAGCGTCCATGAAAAAATGTAATTCCAGCCTTACATGCGAATCACAGATGACACGTCTTGGAATGCGAAGATTATTAAGGAGGGGTAAATTTTTAATTACATCACTCCAACATTTATAGATCTCGGGAATCAAGGGTTCATCCCATCCGAGTTTATGCAGCCACAGCCTTTGCAACAGCATCTTCATGACAATGACACACGGCGATAGTAGCCCTAAAGGGTCAAAAATACGTGCTATAGCTGAAAGTAAATCACGTTTAGTATCAGCTTTAGGTAGCAATAAACCTATCGGAAAGCATAATTCGTCCGTGCTTGCTTGCCAACCAAGACCTAACAATTTGTTAGGTTCATCAGAGCCTATATTTAAATTGACAGACAAATTGACGGAATCTGAAACCAATTGAGCTTCATTTGATATCCATTTTCTTAATGGCATACCAGCCGAAGATAATGCTTCAGTGATTGCTTTGCGGATATCTTGTACTTCAGCTAAATCATCACCTCCAGTGAGCAAGTCATCCACGTAAAAGTCATGATTAATTATTTCTGAAACCATTTTATTCGTGCAGTCAAGACCTATTTGCTTAAGACAACGAGTTGCAAGATATGGTGCACTAGCAGTACCGTAGGTGACTGTATTAAGCTGAAATACTTTTACCGGTTCACATGAAGTGTTACGCCAGAGTATCTGTTGCAAGTGTCTGTCAGATGGATGCATTATAATTTGTCTATACATCTTCTCAACATCGGCAGACAAAATATACTTGTGTTGTCTGAATCGGAGAAGTATAGACAATAAATCATCTTGGACTGTAGGTCCAACCATCTGGATGTCATTCGACGATAAACCCGATGACGTAGGACTACTACCATTGAAATCTACCCTCAGTTTTGTAGTAGTGCTACCCTCGCGAAGAACGCTATGATGAGGCATAAAATAAGCAGGGCTTTCTAAAAGTGGAGCCTCAATTTCAGTCATGTGACCTAATGATTGATATTCCGTCATAAAATCATGATACATATTATTGATGTCCGGTTTATTGTTTAACCTGCGTTCCAAAGAAATTAAACACCGTTCAGCTTTACGAAATGAATCGCCTAACAAAGAAGGATTCTGTTTGAGCGGTATACGGACGCAGAATCGGCCATCATCAAGACGGGTTGTGTTTTTAATAAAATGTTCCTCACAGAGTTTCTGGTCTGGTGTATAATGAGGTAAGTTTGTGTTGATTTCTTCTAACTGCCAAAAACGCGTTAAATCGGTTTGGATGTCGTCTGATACATCATTAGATCTTGTACTAATGTTACTTAAATTGCACATGACATTATTGGACAGCAGAGGAATATTTTTAATAGGCATAGGACCTGAAATAATCCATCCTAACCTGGTTTTACAGAGAACAGGCTTTCTGTTACCTAACTTAATTTGTTGTGACCCTAACAAATCCCAAAAGAGATCAGCTCCTATCAGTAAGTCTACTTCAGAAGGTTTATACAATGTAGGGTCAGCTAAACAAATATTGGGAGGAATTTGTAAGTTAGATATATCAATCTCACGGCCTGGAACATTATTTGTAATTGATGGTAAAACATAACAATGAAAATTAATTGAATAACTGTCATCTAATGACTTCATTGAGACATGACATGTTTTACCTACGTGCGAAATGACGTTATTAATGCCCAGTATAGATCCTTCAACTGTATTTGTCGGTAAGTTTAATTTATTACACATATTTGAAGTCAGTAGACATGATGTACTACCACAGTCTAATACGGCACGTATGACGTGCTCGCGATTATTTTCATCATTTACCTTAACTAATGCAGTGGAGAGTAGCACATCACCAGACTGTACTTTGTTCTGAGAGGTGCCGACGTTAGCCGATAAAGCAACACTATTATTTTGAACCACCGAGGAAGAAGTAGGCATTGCTGTTGATGGCGAGACTACTATTTTATCCAACCCACCATTATTGTAGGAGCATATGTCAGACTTAGGCTCGGCTACGTGTACCAACGTATTATGACGGCGCTTACATATTTTGCAACCGGGCTTCCTACATGTGTTCGCATAGTGACCTGACTTAAAGCAATTGAAACAAACTTTAAAACTTGGAAGTGCCTTTAACCTCGCTTCGTTACTTAATGCAAGAAATTGTGGACAATTATTCAAAGCGTGCTCACCCTTACATTTACGACAAACCTTTGGAGAATTTTCTGAGCTTGAGTTAACGGAATTCTGAGCTACCATAGATTTGAGCTTTGGAGTAGACCTATTTTGACAATTGGACTGGTTACGTGATAATTCTAAGGTTTCAATTAAATCAGCACGACTACGTAAGAATTGTAAGAATTTATCAAAACTAATTGAAACCTTCTGATCCAAATTACCTTTAAATTCTTCCCACTCACGATAGGTTACCTGATCCAATTTTTGTGTGACGATATAAATCAGGAGCGTGTCCCAATGTGTAACAGGTTCACCCAAAGATTCTAGAGCTCGTAGGTTTTTATTTAATTGGTCGATTAAACGTTTCAGAACACTAGAAGACTCCTTCGTTATGACCTCAAGGTTAAATAAAGATGACACATGATTTTGTATAAGCAATCTTTTATTGTCATACCTTTCGCAAAGAAGCTTCCAGGCAACATCATAATTATTAGATGAAAATTCAATAGATTGAATGACGATGGCAGCGGACCCCTCTAGTGACGCTCTTAAGTAGTGAAATTTATTTATTTGATCAATTTCTCTATTTTGATGAATCAGGCTTGTGAAGGTGTCACGAAACTCAAGCCAGTTATCATACAAGCCGCTAAACTTTGGCAACTGTATAGTGGGCAGTTTGACGAGTCGATTGTTATTGGCGTGCGAACAGTTAGCGATTTGTTGAGTGCTTACTGACTTTTTATTAAATTCGTGTACTATTCCCTGAGCATTAGATAAAGATTTATAGTATAATTTTTCAAATTCTGAACGCTCGATTAATTGAGTTTGTATATTGTCCACCAAACATTCCAACTGTATTTGTACCTCGTCGTATTGTTCGTACAACGATTCTAGCTTACCTATACGCAACTGCAACTCCCTGGCCACAGACTCAGTGATAGGTTCAACAAGTGATTGCAAGTGATTTATAAACACAGTCAACTTTCCTTTGAAGCTAGCTCGCCGTTTAATTAATTCTTTTTCCTCACTCATTTTATTAGTTTAAGAGAAACGGGTGTGTCAACCTGGAATTTATACAGTAGAAAACTATGTAGACTTTGTTATTTTTAACTATACAATAACTCCACTACCAGTGTAAGAAATGAACCCTAAGCAATTTTATAGAAATTAAAGAACTGATTGTAGTTTGTATACAAATTTAAATGTATAATTTCACAACTTTAGTCTCGATCCTCTCTAATTAATTTAATAATGTAATAAATTTTACTTCAAATTATCCAATAATACCTATTGAGTGATACTTTAAATGATTATAACAAGTATATTTAAAAAACTTAGCACTTTTTAGGTGCACTATACAAGTACTTATCAAGTTCAAGTTACTACTTAATAATCATAAATTATGAGGAATTAAGTTATAAAAATGTAGCTATTATGCCTACAGTACTGTATTTTAAGTACATTTAAAACTCAATCACACTCAAAATAACAAAACTGTGATAAATTAAGTTATTACAAATGTATGTAATAAATGTAACTAAGTACCCACAAAGTACATGCAAATATGTAGTATTTACTGACCTGGATAAATAGTAATCCTTATTAAACACTAAATACTACCTGTTCGAGTGCTGGGCTATTCAATAAATAACAATAATAAACTTAACACCGCTTGCTATAAGTATTTTCATTTATTCCTTATCCCTTGCTAAGTAACCTCCAATCCTCAATTTAATAATCTTGATCTTATTTCCACTAGTTATTAATATTTCTTGATGATTATTATTAATCCTTCAAGTATTCAAATCCGGCTCGAAGGACCATGTGCAGATCTTGGAGATAAATTAAAAACAGGAATTTCAAGGATGAAATATAATAAGTACCACTCAGTACAATTGTAAGGAAAGAGTAATTAAAGTAAAAAACTATTAACAAAAAGATTAAATAGCGAGACTTGTTGCTCCTTAATTCCAGCAGGCGCATGAACTTAAACACCAAATAAGAGGAAATTTTACCCGAGAGTATACGAGCAGTTACCCCTAGGATAACATATTTTTACGTTTCACCATAGACTTGATCCAAGAATAAACGATTATGCTGGAGTAAATCTCCACTCCGCCAATTTTCAACGAACAACGTGCTTATACTAAGGATAAGTTCAATATGGCGTCCAAGTGTCATTGTTTTAACAGCTGATTCTCTGGCGCGCTTACATAAAAATAATATTAGGTATAATATTTATATATTTTATCCATAGATTAAAAAAAAACGCGTCACTAAAAAGACCGCACGCGAAACGAACTTTTTCGATTTTACTTTGTAAGAATATCTCGTTTTGACACTTTTGACATAGGTATAACCCTATCGAATATAATAATACGAAATACACTTTATTTATTAGAGGAGAAACGAGCAATTGCATTTGGGCGACTTATACAGTCATTCATTTCAATCATTCGGATTCACTCCTTGTCACAAAGTAACTATCCGAGAGTAAATTTAATCTGGTGTAAAGTGGTGGAACGTGGACGAAGCTATCCAAGAGTTAAATGGAAGAATAAATATATTCCGTGGATAGCTATTCTCTAGTTAAGTCATGTTTGGTGAAATCGACCCTAAAAATCATAATTGTTTCGAGACTTATAAACATCTTGGTGAATATTTGAATAAGCTAATTATTGAATTTATTATTATGTATAGTATAACAATTTTTTCGTTCAAATATACACATTAACATATGGTTATATGTATTTATGAAATCGCTTTCAAAAGCTTTAATTTTGATTTATTTTTATTGGGTCTTTAATTTTTGAGTATACAATCTGCCATTTTGTTTTTGTTAACGTCACGTAACCTATTCGCTCGAAAGAATGGAAGGAATTTAACCCGTTCAAGAATAACAAACTTACTGAAAACAAAACTCTCCTTTTGGATCGGTTGTGTGAAGAAGCATTGTAACGAAAAAGCACTAGTGTTTAAAACACAGGTGCGAAATAATATCAAGGATGAAGTAATAATAATATCACACAGGTTGAGTTAGCCCCAAAGTGAATCAGAAAAGATCACTATTCATCTTGACCTGCCCGGGGATCGAACCCGGGACCTAAAATCCGGGAAAAGCATGTGTGCAATGATACATGACATTAAGTGAAACTTTACGAGCAGAAATGTTAAGAAAATTTCATAGCTTAATTTTTTAATCATTTAACCTTCATTGTACAAACTAATAAAGCACAATAGGCGGACCTAATGCTAAAAGCATTAACTAACAGTCAACCATTGGGTAGGTAGTTGTAAAATGCATTTCTTTTGTCTTTATTGTACTACATAAAAACATGTAAAGCTTAAAAGGCGGACACAATGGAAAAATAACTAATAGAACCATTGTCGCAAAAAGGTAATTTCAAAGGAATTTATCACCCTAATCACTTTTGGCTTTACCATACCGACCACCTTGTGAACGGAAAGATAAGACATTGAAAATCCCAACTAATACTACAAATGCGAAAATGAGTTAATTTGTTTGTTTGTTACGCTTTTACGTCCATCTACTGAACCTATCTTTTTAAAATTGCGCATACACATAATTAGAAGTATTGAGAAGGACATATTCATCCCAGAATAAAGCACTGTTCTAAAAAAGCTATTATTAATATACTATTAATGTTATCAAAAATTTCTTAGTTTGCTCTGTGTTTACTCTTTAAGTTACAAAAAGTGCACAGCCTATTATAGATTCTGTAGCACAGCGTAGCTTTCAAGGTGTCATTGGCGTAGCAATGCTACAATAATGTACACTGCTGGTGCTGGTTGAGTGTAGCCGCTACAAGGAAACTAACTACGCCGTAGTCATACTACGACCATCCATCGTCGTAACGATGCTACAATCTCCAACATTGCAATAGCTCGTCTGCTTAACTATAAAAAATTTTTTAAACCATTTCGTTCAACCGTTAAATTATCAAACGACATATAAAAATGACTAGTCCCTTCGGATAAGGTATTCAAATTCAAATGTTTACTTGCATAATATGGTTACATACATTTAGTTGTAAAAAAATAATAGCGAAGGCCATCACATTAACCTCCTTAAGGCATGCAAAATATATATGTCAAATATTTAAATTTAAATTAGTATACTATTCAATTTTTTTTTACAATGTCAGATCTTTTTGGGTTATTTCTTTCAAGAAACTCTTCCTTAAATAATTTGGAATGGCGCGCGGTGAGGCAATTTTTTTAATCTATGCTCTTCCTATTCCAAATTCAGATTAAAACGAACTGAAGATATTCAAAAGAAAATTTGTACATAAATTGTGATTATCGAAACAAACATAAAATATGTAGGAGTCACAGTCTTCATTAAATATCTACTCATTGAAATTACTGCACCCATACTGTAACCCGAAATTCGCAGTGATTAACAAACACTTATTTTGCCAACCGAAATTCCTTGAATATTTTGAAAGCAGATAAATAGTTCTAAATATGTTATATTAAATTGACTATGATATTGGTATTTTCAATTTCTTATCAGTTCGTTAACAGGGCGGCGGTACAATGAAGCAAAACGTAATTAGGGGGTTAAATTCCTTACAAATGACTCATGAAAAACAAAAACAAAACCGACTCTTAGTAATTTACTAAATAAATAAATCGAAGTAGCTAAAAATTCAAACAAAAAATAAAACAAGAAACATAAGATATTAAACATATGAAACTAAAAAATATTTTTTTTAACTAAATATATATATTTTCTACTTTTTGTTTAGAAATAAAATAGAAAAATTACATGCGTAAATAAAAAAAGCACAAAGCAAAAAAAACGAAATGCAGTAATCGACTTATTAAACATACATAATATGTCTTAAGTTATCACGTACATTGTGATAACTTAGACATATTTGGAAAATAATAAAACGAACAGGTTCCTCTTGGCTTCCCCGCGGTGAGCTATTCGCAGGTACTAAGCCCCCCCATCGCGACAAGATGAGAACCTTTCGGGGGGGAACCTACCCTAAAACATTACATTAAATAATACAACAATATTATCTAACAGAACTTATGAATACAACTTAACAATAAACCTTAGATATAAATATAATACAATAAACTGTTACATACAAAGTAATAAATAAATAAATAAAAAATTAGTTATTCCTATTTTACGATGGTCTTGTTTGATTGTAGTGCAATGAACAGTAAATACATTTACAAAAATATACATAATATACACAGATATAAATAACAAGAAACTGATATATAAAAAAACTAGTCTTCATCGAGAAGTTGTTGATAAAAATCGTCCAACTCGAGGAAATTTTTCTCTAATATTGCAGCATCTTGCTCCATTGGTCTGCTCGGTCCGGGCTCAGCTGGCACTGGGCTGTTTGTGGTTTGCACTGTATGCGAAAGACGTTCTTCTTCTTTCACCTCGAACTCTATGGACAAGTCCTCCAAGGCCACAAAGAATTCTTCCCACTGAGCTTCCTCCGCCACCGATCGCGACCGTTCCAAGCACTCTTGCTGTTGTTTAGAGAGTTCTCTCTCAGCGCGAAGTTTTGAGTTTTTGAGTATTGCGATTACTCTATAGCTCCGCCTTTTGTTCAGCTTTTCACTTCGCGCTTTACTTTTAAATTTTTCAACCCAGTTCTGTAGGGATTCAATTTTAGTTTTTGAGTCGTCAACAACAGTTCTTTTGTACTGTCTGTAACCCATTTCTATCGCTTTTAATATCACGAGCACGTCTGCACTGTACGAGTGATAGAAAAGTTGTGATAGTACTGACGTCATAGCAGCTTATATATAGGGGTACCGTCGCATGACGAAAGCGGGTGAACTAGCAAGAGGCACGGGGAAGGGTTTTTGAAAATGTGTGTAATATAGTAAATATAATGATTAAAATTAAAATAATAATAATTTGGCTCCTAAAAATATAAATTAAAGATTTATACATATTAATACAAAATAAAGGAATCAGCTTACTACAAAGTAGTTTCAACAACAATTCCAATTAATAAAATTCTTCAATTTGATTAATTATTTTATTAATTTCAAGGCACACGAGAATAAAATTTTCTTCTGCATATTCAAATACAAAGTGAATTAAAAAAAAAAAAACTACAATAATACGAAACATATTTGTTGGAAGCTGTCAAAAATATTACTATGTTAGCAAGCGTTAAGTGATTTGAATTTTTATCGGTCGTCTAATTAGATTTATAGAAAAATTTGATTTTTCCGCATAGCTAAATAAGTTTTTTCGAAGCGAATATAGGTAACCTATTTGAGCTGCAGATTTCAAAAATAAATCATTCTTGTATATCAGCATTAAATAATTATGAATTCAGCGATCTACAATTTGTTTCACTGTGCGCATGCGCAGTATAATCATCGTTCACAAAAACAGAAAAACCGATAATAGCATTTAAAAAATAAATGAAAAACAACAAACTATTCACAATATATTTGATTAAAATATAGTTAAATTTTGTTATTTATTCTAAAAATCATAATTGCTAAACAAACATTTACATTTACAAAATCCTCAATTACATTTTGTAAATATTAATGTAAAGCACAATAGGCGGAGTTAAGTCTAAAGGCATTACCTAACAGTCAACCTTTGGGTACGTAGTTAGGTAAAAGGAATGCCTTTCTTTTGACTTTATTGTACAATATAAAAACATGAAAGCGAACACAATGCAAAAAAAACTTATAGAACTATTGTTGCAAAAAGGTAATTTTAAAGGAATTTATCACCCTAATCACTTTTGGCTTTATCATACCGACCACCTTGTGAACGGAAAGATAAGACATTGAAAATCCCAACTTATATTATTAACACGATAATGGGTTAGTTTGTTAATTTGTTTGTTTGTAGCGCTTTCACGTCCATCTACTGAATCTATCTTTCTTAAATTTCGCATGCATTTAATAAGAAGTATTGACAAGGATATAGGGTACCTTTCATCTCAGAAAAAAACACTGTTGCCGAGTGAAATTCACGCGGGCAAAGCCGCGGGCTTAAAAGCTATTATAAATTTACTATTAATGTTTATTTATTTATTTATTTATTCACTTACATCTACCTTTACAGAGCGAGTCTATTGCGATAGAGAAGCCTACATACCTAGTTAGTAACAAATTATCATTAATGATATACGTGTGAATTCACTCAAAGTGCAACAAAACAGTTATCAAACATTTCTTAGTTTGCTTGGTGTTTACTGTTTAATTTACAAAACGTGCACTGCCTATTATATATTATGTAGCACAGCGTAGCTTTCAAGACATCATTGGCGTAGCAATGCTACAATAGTGTACACTGCTGGTGTTGTTTGATAGTAGCTGCTACAAGGAAACTAACTACGCCGTAGTCGTACTACGACCAGTCATCGTCATAGCAATTTTACAGTCTCCAACATCACAGTAGCTGTGCTACGCAATAGGTATGATTATTAAAACCATACTCTTGTCATATTGCAGTAAATAGCTAGTCTGTTTGAACAATAAAAAAAATTTAAACCATTTCGTTCAACCGTTAAATTATCAATCAGTAATAAACATACATAGCTATTTCGCGAACCGAAATTCCTTAAATACCTGAATCCATTCGAGCAGGTAAATATTTCTAAAAATGTTAAATTAAATTAACTAAGATTTAAATTTTTATATATCTTATCAGTTCGTTAACATGAGCGGCGCGCGGCGGTACAATAAAGCCAAACGTAATTAGGGGGGTTATATTCCTTACAAATGACACATGAAAAACAAAACAAAACCGACTCTAAGTAATTTACTAAATAAATAAATCTAAGTAGCTAAAAATTCAAACAAAAAATAAAACAAGAAACATAAGATATTAAACATATGAAACTAAAAAATATTTTTTAACTAAATATATAAGGGGGTCCAAATCAATATTAGCGTAATTTTTGGATTTGGCCGCAACGCAACCGCACAGCCTGGCGGGTAAGCGAGCTCAAGCGGACTGGCGTCTCGCGACGCGTTCGGATCGGGCGAGCTGCGGGGGCGCCGCTAGGTGAGGTAGGGTCGGGGTATGAGGTACGGCTCATGATGCGTGCGACGGCTACTGCCGTACGCCACCTATCGGAGATGCGCTGATACTACGTGCCCGCCTGCTATATCCTCCCCCTCTATCCCAAATTAGACGTCCCCGCGTTTGGGATAGGATTCTTACGCGGTCGACCACGCCTACGTTTTTCCCTTATAGGTGACTGAACGCGGCCAACGAATGGAGTAAGAAGCGACGCGTGGTATTTACCTATGAAGGTGCCATCATTAATACCTTCCAGCTCATAAGAAGACGCACTTACAACTTTTTTTATCTTATATGGTCCATCCCTTCTAGGAATGAACTTAGGCGACTGACCTTTGTCAGTATCATTGAGACCTTGAGTCTTGAGAAGTACTAAATCTCCAACTTTATAATCAGGTGCTGGGCGGCGATGTTCATCTGCATATTTCTTTTGCGATGCTTGGTTTTTCTCGTGCACATCTCTTGCGTTTGCCATAGTTTCGGCCATTCGCTTAAGGTAAGGAGTGATATTTGGAACAACATTATCACTTTCCAAGATATTGCGCATGTCATTAACCGCGTCTGCTGGTGCACGAAGCTCCCTACCGAAGGTGAGATAAGCCGGTGAAAAACCTGTACTTGACGTTATCGCTGAGTTCATTGCAAACCTGATAGATGCCAGATGCAAATCCCACGTTCCGTGATCTTGACCAACTAGGATTGCGAGTTGGGGTTTTAAATCCCTATTTTTTCGCTCGATTGGATTTGCTTCCGGATGATACAGAGGTGTTAAAGCTTGATCTATACCCATTACAAAGCAAGCCTGCTGCATTATTTCGCTAACGAACTGTACGCCATTATCACTTAGTAGGCGACGTGGCACACCAAACCTGAAAAAGACCTCAATTATAAGGACTTTGGCACATTCGAGACTAGTTGCGCTTTCGAGTGGAAATAGCTCTACCCATCGCGAACACACGTCTTCAACAATTAGGATCCAACGGTTATTTTGTGTGGTAACTGGTAGCGGGCCAAATAAGTCCACTGATAAAACCTCGAAGCGTCTAGTCATTGCAGGTGTTTGTAGAAGTCCGGTGGGCTTTCTGTTATCCGATTTGTATCTTTGACATGGTACACATTGTTTGATATAATCAGCTACATACTTTCGCATGTTTGGCCAGTAAAAACGAGATCGTAGGCGAGCCAAAGTGCGTTCTATGCCAAAATGACCCGTGGGTCGACCGCCTATCTCGATTTTGTACTCTCGTAATGGCTACTTGTATCGCTGAGCTACATTTCGTACCGCCTAACACACAAAAAGCTTTCAATTTTTTTTTTTTTTTGTTTACGATGTTGATTACGATGTCACGAAAAATCGAATGAAAATCATATGAAAGTGACAGTTAATTCACTCCGCCTAAGTGATCTAGCTTTTAAAAAAATGGCGCCGATCTCTATACTCTAGCAAGACATACTTCACACAAACTAAATAGAGATACTACGTATATACTTCATTGAAAACATGGGCAGCGAGCTCACTGTTCTTTTTGTCTCTCAAATGGCTAATTATCGTCTTTTTATATAATAAAGTACCTCGATTTTACGCATCTATTACATTTTATAAGTTTTACAATCACTAGAATAGTGAAAACTGCGTATAATCGTGTTAAAATCCAAAACATTTTGCAATGTGGAATCACATGAGATACTAAAACATTTTCACAGCTGTAAGATAATAAATAATATTAAATGAAGTGGCGAAGGAGGAAACACCAAGAAGACAACAAGCCAATGCTATTACGAAGCGGATTTTTACCGATATTTATCTTCGCGTCAGTGTTATACTAGATATTGCATCCCTCAAAGTATAGCTATTATTGAACCGAAACCAAGGTATTTATTACACTGTAGGTACAGCTGCATTGTTTGTTTATCAACCCCCTTAGTTCTACAATATATATATATATATGCTACTTTTCATATATCTAACATCTTACCTACAAAATGTACACAAACATTTCGAATGAACTATGTTTTGGCAATATTTTTTTGCTATGCATCGCGCAGATGCCTAGGTTTCTTTTATTAAGTTTGATTCGTTGAGGTAAAGATGCACTCAATCAACTACAAATCTTGAGGAAGTAAGAATATCACCTTCCAAAAATCTAGGTTCCAATGGCTGCAAGCCGTAATGTAGTTTATATGTATGTTTCACGTGCTATGCACCTATTTACTTGCTTGCTTATGTAAATACTAGGAGCCAGAGATATTAATGATAGTTATAAGAGGTACTTACTTAAAATCTATGGTCAAATAACCATGTGTTATGTGTGTGTGAAAATCAATTCCATATAAACTGACATATTATGATTAAATATGAAATTTTGTTCTAGATTATATGATATATTTGGATTTCCTTGAGTTCCAGTATTAACAAACACCTATACTAGTATTTTTCATCCAATGATTCTTAAGGACGCATGTTACAATGGGAGGTCATATCACTCGCTAACTTAATCTTTACAAATTCGGAAAACAAAATAAGCTCTATGAGCTGGGAGAAGGTAAGTGGTTGTACTTGTATATCTATGTTTTATTAAATAAATAATGTATAATGAACATTAACTCACACAGCATTTTTCATAATGCTTTGGAACAAAATGCTATGGCTTAAAAATGGGGAATCTATTACTTGTCGACAAAGGTACAAAACCCAGTCAAGCGAGAGTTAAATTACTACACCAAGAGTTCTGTACCAGCTAACTTCATTGACTAATTGAAATATCTAGATAAAAGAACAGACAACAGAGGCTTTGTATTGTATGAAACCCTAAAAAAGTAGTGTCAATTTTTTTTTTACATCCAGAGAAAAAGGTAGTAGTATTATTTATTCTTTTTAGTAATCCAACAAGCATAAGGCCCACCTAATGAAAAGCTGTACCACAGTTTATAGACATGTGTCTGATGATAACAACATGATTGTTTACGATGACATACTTACTTTTTATTGCACCAAGAAATAATATATACAGATATTATGTCTTTCTTAAAGATGTGTGTTCTATTAACTAGGAACCATGCCATAGTATAGTCCATTATCCTGTGGTGTCTTTTGAAGATGAGAATGCTAATTGAATATAATGAATATTTATATTACAGAAGCTTCTAGTTCTGCACCAAGATCATTGATGATGATGTTCATTATTAATACATATTCAGGCAGTCAGGAAGAGCATTTTACAAATGATGAATAAGAAAAAAGAATGTGATGGAGAAACCTGAGACGACTGGGAAAGGTGTAAATATATGTGGTGTTAATGTTTATAATTTAAAAAGAAAACATTTTCTAATTTGTAAATTGTATATAATTTACTACTACAATATTGTTAATATTAACATGTAGTTAATAATAAACCACTTTAAATGTATATGAAGTAAACATCTACACACATATCTAAGTAATAACAATCAGTTAAAGTCCCATTTGTATTTTATTTAAACCGAATACTCCCTCTATTATAAATCTGTATTTATAAAGTACATGTTGCTATAAATATACTGTAGGAAGTGAAATACAGGCTTCATTTTTTTTAATTATTATTTTTATGAGTATCAGAGAAATAAGTACATACATTGTACTTATTTTATTGGAACTTTGAGTATGTTTTCACTTGCAGTTTCCAATATGCTGCCTGCAGATTTAAGAACAGACTTTCTTAAGTCATTGACACATTTTTATTTAATATCTCAAAAACTACCAAATCGATTTAGATGAAACTTGGAACAGACCCTCTATACACATACAATCATGTACAAAAACTGTGCAATTCTGACTATACCTAAGGATAATAAAAACTTGGAACTAATTTCATTTAAAATCTTTTATTGACAAACACTACATTCATGTCATTGTTACTCCATATACTTGTATGTTTCATAGGTACAGAATATACATATGGTGATTCTGGCATGTAAATATTATTTTCATTTAAACATTTTTCTCTCTCTACGAGGACAACAAGATGATGGATAAGGGTGCTTGCTTAATCCTCTTCCAGGAGTACATTTGGGTCCCTCACGCTGCTGTTCTGTGAAGGCTTATAGCAGGTGCCTCCTTCTCTCCTAAGCTTAAAAAAAATAAGTATCATGACATTATCAATAATAATATGTATAATGAATATGAAGCTGTGTTTGTTAGTAACATAATTAAAATAATTATAAATGCAAATGACTATGTACTACTTTTTCTTTGTTTATTTTTTCTGTCTAAATATATAATAAGAGAAAGTATATCTTGGATAGATTGGGACTTTGAAAATTACTGTGCATTAAACATTGAACCACAGCCACAGGCAGGACATAGTATGTATCTCTCATTAGTCACTACACATATTTACTTTATCACTAATGAAATATATTTTAGGAATAAGTATGTAGCAAAATTGTTAAATAATATTTATAAGTAAAATGGCAAATAAATGAGCTTAACAAACTCATCTGCTTTAAATTTATAAACTATGAAATAGCCCACTCTTTCTCTTCCTTCTTTTATTCATGATGAGCTTTTAGCATTTCCCACTATTACATACAATATGTATAGTATCTGTACATATGGTATATTTACAGATATAGGTATCTGAATACATAAGGTTTCACCTTATGTGCAATCAACATGGACAGTAAGGATTTTAGTTTGGATATCAGCGTAGACAACTGATATAATGGTATACTCCTACATAATGGTTTAAACTGCAAAACAGGAATATAACTTACTATATTTACTTACTTATATCTATAACACAAAGTAAAAAACACTCACTTTAGAACTACTTAGCGGTATTTGCTACAATCATCCACTGCATCTGTGAAGCAAGGCAATTCAACCCACACAGTTTGGTTCATTATGATCCAATAATTTTTTTCTGTGTTCAGCAATAGATGGGACTCCATCAACTCTTTATCTGCCTTTATGATAAAACTGCATGGAGCGGGAATCCTGAGTCCTGACACATATTAAGAAAATCTTGAAAAACACAAAGTGGTGAAATGTTTATGATCTTTCATTTACAATCGACAAATTTTTGTTATAAGTGTTTAACCAAAAACAACTTAGCGGTGCTTTAAAGACACACAATCACAGTTATTCAAGATAATTCTTTTATAAACGCTCAAATACTCAATTCTAAAAACGATCAATTTGTTTACAACAAAACAATTGGTGTGGGTTTTTAGACTAATTTCTGAATTTCCCAAAAAGTAGTGAATAAAAAAGAAATTCGCTATTTAATTTTAATTAAATTAATAATTGCTAATTACTTTACGTAAAAAGACATTACGTACAAATAGAGCTTAATTGTTTGATTAAGCTACTTGATTATTTAATGAGATTTGTTTTAAAATATGCATCAATTTTCTTAATCTAAATAAAAATATACTATAACTGAGATTTAATTGTTAGATTGTTGCCCTAAAATTACGAAATGTAATATATAATGGCAATCCTTCCATAAACAAAAAAAAAAAAACATAAAACAAACGTCCATCGTTGACGTTGACATTTACTAATGTCAATGTCTTTTTTTCATTTTCAGATCATTTAGTTCACTTGTTGTTCACTTACCAAAGTGAAGCACGAGATGCGATAGCGTATACAATTTCCAGATGTCAAATTAGTTAGGCGGTTGCTTTTTTTGACAACAGAAACTAGAGCATCGCCTGGAGATTGGATACGCTTACGGCAAAGTATTGAAGTTAGGCGGTCGACCCACCGCAGTGTGCGCGTCATGGTAATCGGCTAGGACTTTTGTGCGCTCATGCTCGGGCACTACCAGACATGCCTCATCGCTTTCGTCACCCTCTGGGCCATATCGATACAGTATACCGTCCGACGTGATGTAGCCTTTGTCCGTCCAGGCTCTCCCCCTGAATGGATCGTCGGATTCGATGTCTACTAAAATCTTTTGGATTTCCGGATCTTTCATTTGGTTCTCCCTTATGTCACTAGCTCTTCTTGCGGGAATGTCCACTGATGTAAGGCATACATCGCATCGGACGTCATCAGTACAAACTGGCCGCGAGAGTGTGTCAGCGACAACATTGGCTCGTCCAGGCGTATATTCAATTCTTAAATTATATTCCTGGAGAGTCAAAGCCCATCTGGCTAGTCGTCCGCTGGGAGACTTAAGGCTCATCAGCCAACGCAACGGCTGATGGTCAGACTTTACAATGATCTCCGATCCTTCTATATATCCACGAAATTTGCCTACCGCCCACACTACGGCTAAGGCCTCACGCTCCGTGGTTGTGTAGTTCCGTTCGGCGTCGGTAAGCAGGCGACTTGCATATTCTATGGGGCGCTCATCAAAACCCTCCCCCTGCATTAAAGCTGCTCCCAAACAGTATCCACTACTATCCGTTCTAAGAACAAATGGCTTCGTTTCATCCGCTTGTCGAAGTATCGGTGCGGAGATGAGCAGCGCTTTAATCCGGTCGAATGCAGCCTGTTGATCTGGCTTCCATTGCCATGTACTTCCCTTCTTCAACAACGAGGTTAAAGGTTTGGCAATATTGGCATAGTCAGGGATAAACCGACGAAACCAACTAGATGTTTGAAGAAAACATTTCAAATGTTTGAGATTTTGTGGAATGGCCATGTCTGCTATGGCTGCAGTTTTGTTAGGGTCAACGTGGATTCCTCCTGGAACAATGATGTGGCCCAAAAATCTGACAGAGTCTCTCGCGAAGCGGCTTTTTTCGCGATTGACGCGAAGATTAAACATTTCCAGCCTTACGAAGACAACTTCCAGGTCAGCCAGGTGTTGTTTCAGGGATCCCTCTGACAAAACCAGCAGGTCATCTAAATACGCAATAAGCGTAACACCAGGTAAGTTTGACTTGAATCTATCGATCAGACGTTGGAATGTAGACCCGGAATTTCGTAACCCCATCGGCATCCGCTTAAAACGGTAGGTTCCGAGCGGAGTTGTGAACGCTGACTTGTCACGGTCGTCTGGATGGAGGTTCACTTGAAAAAAACCAGATCTAAGATCGAGTGTAGTCATGTACTTAGTCGATTTTGCGGCATGCAGCACATCTTCGATTCGCGGTAACGGGTACCGGTCAGGTTCGGTGACTGCGTTCAATTTCCGGTAATCGACGCAAAACCTGAAACTTCCGTCTTTCTTAGGCACTAAGACTACATTCGATGCCCATGCTGACTCGCATTCTTCAATGATATCAGCGTGTAGTAATTTATCTAACTCCTCCTTAAGCGCCTTTTTACGTGTTTCTGACATACGATAAGGGGGTGAAGCTATGGGCTCTTGGGACTCATTCACCTTAATGCGGTGCGTGGCAAAGTCCGTGGCAGGCCCCTCAGACCTAAACTGATCCGACTTACTTCTGATAAAATCACTTAACTTAATCTTCTCCTCTGACGTCAGCTGATTTCCTTCATCAACGAGTAGCACAGATTCATTGCAATTGTTCATATCCGCAATTGGGGCAGAATCAGACAGGAAATACGATTTAACAAAATCAAAAGTGTGTTCAGGATTATCCCGAAAATACCATAAATCATGTGGAATATCTAAAATAATATTAGCTTTTTTTACAAATTTACGCCCTAATAGCGTCTTAGTGGAAGCTCCTGGTAAAACCAGCAGGTCTTCGATGACTACCTCGCGATTTCCAATTGTGACCTTTACGTCGGCGGTAAGTAATCTTCTTTGCCTATGCGTTCCATCCGCTAGTCCTATTGTTCTTTCCGTTTCCTTAAATATGGTACCTTGTTCTACTAAGACAGCATAGAACATAGGGCTAGCTATGGAGTGCGTTGCGCCGGTATCAATGATGGCCACTCCTTTTCGGTTTGACACGTATATATCCACTGTAGGGAGTGAAGTCGCGTCAATATTCGGTATTCTAGGTTCTATCAAATTTATGGCATTATCACTCGTTACACCCTGTATATCCGAAATTTCCTCAAAAACATCCTGTATATCAAAATTTTGGTCACACTCGTCTTGTACGTCGGAAATATTAAAAAAAACAGGATTGTCGTTTAAATCAAAATTATGATTAATAACCACGCGAGATGGCTGAATACAATTTTTAACCGACATAATATTGGATGAGTTCGAACTCACCATATTCTCGCTCGAATACATACAAGACGTATGTGTGCAATATGAGGATGAAAACATGCCACAAGAAATACTATTAAAATCCGCTGGTTTCGAACCAGTTGTATTTGCACTTAAACAATGTTTACATTTTGATTTTATTACTCCTTGTTGGCCACATCCATAACACCTTAAGGTACTAGATATATTAGTATCTGACTTACCAGTATTCTCGCTTTTACCTTGCAGGTTCCGGCAATTTTCCACACTGTGCCCGTACACTTTACAATAAGAGCAGCGAGCGCGATTTCGTTTCGATTGCATGTTCGAGTTTGAAGTGAGAACCGAACTGGTGGTAGGGGCGGAACACGTAGTAAGGGATTTTTCAACCGCGTGATTTTTCGGTGCGTCGCGATCGCTCGCGGGTTTGTTTACATTTTTATGTACTGTTGAAGAACTAGAAGTAGGCAAAAGAGACAATTTATTAGTTTCCGCGATGGCATCCTCCGTAGCTCGCACTTTTTCTACAAATCCGTCCATCGAATTAAATATATCCCGTGACAATCTTTTACGAATCCGCCTATGTAACAACCCGTAAATCATGTCGATCTGCATATTGTCCGGCACTATGTACGGCAATTTCACTATAAGGGCGCGCACTCGCGATATGTATACATCGGCACGTTCACTTTCGGATTGTTCTGTAGCGAATATTTCACGGAAAATCTTGTAGGGTGGCAGCTGGACTCCATACATCGCCCGCATACGCGCGACCGCATCTGTCCAGGTCGAGACGCCACCTTTGACGCCGCGCCACCATATAGCAGCATCGTCTTCTAATAACATCGGCAACCCACGCAGCGCGTGTTGGTCGCTTACGTCTGCGCACTCTTTATATATTTCCACAGCGTCTAGGAAAGCTTCCAGCTTCTCGGCGTCGCGTGACTTCCCGTTGAACCGCGCGGTACATTTTGCAAAGTTTCCCGGCGGGGCGGCGGCTGTGGTAGAGGCCGAGCCTCTCTGCATCATAGTCGCCGAAGGGGTTGACGTTCTAAAATCGCCTGAGGAGGGTTCATGCCGTGGCAGAGTACGAAGTGTCTCGATAAGAGTCCTGTTGGTTTGCTCCTGCATCCGCTGTGCGTTTAGCATCATTTCCATCATGGTGTGCATCGCTCGGTCCGTCGAGATAACAGATTGTCCAACAGCCGCGGGTTGGGAAGACGGGGATGGTTGCGGGTCGGCGAACTGGATCGTCTCGTTCCCGGATCCGCCGCCGTCGCTGGCTGAGGCTGCTTCATCTTCAGTCTCGTAGTTGTTCCGGCGAGTGTTTCGTTTTGGGGGCATTTTGTGTCGGCTAGTTCACAGTTCACTTTGGGTTCTTTAGGTAGGTATTTAAAAAAAAAAAATTGCCACAAGTTGGCGCCAGTATAAGGAGGTCCAAATCAATATTAGCGTAATTTTTGGATTTGGCCGCAACGCAACCGCACAGCCTGGCGGGTAAGCAAGCTCGAGCGGACTGGCGTCTCGCGACGCGTTCGGATCGGGCGAGCTGCGGGGGCGCCGCTAGGTGAGGTAGGGTCGGGGTATGAGGTACGGCTCATGATGCGTGCGACGGCTACTGCCGTACGCCACCTATCGGAGATGCGCTGATACTACGTGCCCGCCTGTTATAAATATATATATTTCCTACTTTTTGTTTAGAAATTAAATAGAAAAATTACATGCGTGAATAAAAAAAGCACAAAGCAAAAAAAACGAAATGCAGTAATCGACTTATTAAACATACATAATATGTCTTAAGTTATCACGTACATTGTGATAACTTAGACATATTTGGAAAATAATAAAACGAACAGGTTCCTCTTGGCTTCCCCGCGGTGAACAATTCGCAGGTACTAAGCCCCCCCATCGCGACAAGATGAGAACCTTTCGGGGGGGAACCTACCCTAAAACATTACATTAAATAATACAACAATATTATCTAACAGAACTTATGAATACAACTTAACAATAAACCTTAGATATAAATATAATACAATAAACTGTTACATACAAAGTAATAAATAAATAAATAAAAAATTAGTTATTCCTATTTTACGATGGTCTTGTTTGATTGTAGTGCAATGAACAGTAAATACATTTACAAAAATATACATAATATACACAAATATAAATAACAAGAAACTGATATATAAAAAAACTAGTCTTCATCGAGAAGTTGTTGATAAAAATCGTCCAACTCGAGGAATTTTTTCTCTAATATAGCAGCATCTTGCTCCATTGGTCTGCTCGGTCCGGGCTCAGCTGGCACTGGGCTGTTTGTGGTTTGCACTGTATGCGAAAGACGTTCTTCTTCTTTCGCCTCGAACTCTATAGACAAGTCCTCCAAGTCCATAAAAAATTCTTCCCACTGAGCTTCCTCCGCCACCGATCGCGACCGTTCCAAGCACTCTCGCTGTTGTTCAGAGAGTTCTCTCTCAGCGCGAAGTTTTGAGTTTTTGAGTATTGCGATTACTCTATAGCTCTGCCTTTTGTTCAGCTTTTCACTACGCGCTTTACTTTTAAATTTTTGAACCCAGTTATGTAGGGATTCAATTTTAGTTTTAGAGTCGTCAACAACAGTTTTGTTGTACTGTTTGTAACCCATTTTTATTACTTTTAAAATCACGAGCACGTCTGCACTGTACGAATGATAGAAAAGTTGTGATAGTACTGACGTCACAGTGGCTTATATATAGGGGTGCCGTCGCAGGGCGAACGCGGGTGAACTAGCAAGAGGCACGGGGGAGGGTTTATTTAAAAAAATGTGTGTAATATATAATAAATATAATGATTAAAATTAAAATAATAATAATTTGGCTTTTAAAAATCTAAATTATGCGAAATTAGTTTCACCAAAAATTTCAATATAGGCTTAGAAATTTTCTTCTGCAGTTTAAAAATTTTAAGAGTAAAACTCCAATATTAAGAAACAAATTTATTTGAAGATGTCAAAAATATTACTGAGTTTGTTGTTAGCAAGTGTAAAGTAATTTGAATATCAAACGGACTCGACCACGTATAGATTTATAGAAAAACTCGTTTTTCCGCATAGCGTAACGAGTTTTTACAAAGAAAATATAGGTAAGTTCGAACTGTAGATTTCAAAAATATTTATTTTTGTACATAAGCATTAAATGAATATGAATCCAGCGATCTAAAATTTGTTTCACTGTGCGCACGCGCAGTGTCATCATCGTGCATAAGAACAGAGCCTTAAAAAAAATTAAAATACAAGAAATCTTTTACAATATTTTTGATTAAAATATGGTTAAATTTTGTTATTTATTCTAAGGGTCGATTTCACCAAATAAGAGGAAATTTTACTCGAGAGTATACGAGCAGTTACCCCTAGGATAACATATTTTTACGTTTCACCATAGACTTGATCCAAGAATAAACGATTATGCTGGAGTAAATCTCCACTCCGCCAATTTTCAACGAACAACGTGCTTATACTAAGGATAAGTTCAATATGGCGTCCAAGTGTCATTGTTTCAACAGCTGATTCTCTGGCGCGCCTTCATAAAAATAATATTAGGTATAATATTTATATATTTTATCCAAAGATTTAAAAAAAATCGCGTCACTAAAAAGACCGCACGCGAAACGAACTTTTTCGATTTTACCTTGTAAGAATATCTCGTTTTGACACTTTGACATAGGTATAACCCTATCGAATATAATAATACGAAATACACTTTATTTATTAGAGGAGAAACGAGCAATTGCATTTGGGCGACTTATACAGTCATTCATTTCAATCATTCGGATTCACTCCTTGTCACAGAGTAACTATCCGAGAGTAAATTTAATCTGGTGTAAAGTGGTGGAACGTGGACGAAGCTATCCAAGAGCTAAATGGAAGAATAAATATATTCCGTGGATAGCTATTCTCTAGTTAAGTCATGTTTGGTGAAATCGACCCTAAAAATCATAATTGTTTCGAGACTTATAAACATCTTGGTGAATATTTGAATAAGCTAATTATTGAATTTATTATTATGTATAGTATAACAATTTTTTCGTTCAAATATACACATTAACATATGGTTATATGTATTTATGAAATCGCTTTCTAAAGCTTTAATTTTGATTTATTTTTATTAGGTCTTTAATTTTTGAGTATACAATCTGCCATTTTGTTTTTGTTAACGTCACGTAACCTATTCGCTCGAAATAATGGAAGGAATTTAACCCGTTCAAGAATAACAAACTTACTGAAAACAAAACTCTCCTTTTGGATCGGTTGTGTGAAAAAGCATTGTAACGAAAAAGCACTAGTGTTTAAATCACAGGTGCGAAATAATATCAAGGATGAAGTAATAATAATATCACACAGGTTGAGTTAGCCCCATAGTGAATCAGAAAAGATCACTATTCATCTTGACCTGCCCGGGGATCGAACCCGGGACCTAAAATCCGGGAAAGGCATGTGTGCAATGATACATGACATTAAGTGAAACTTTACGAGCAGAAATGTTAAGAAAATCTCATAGCTTAATTTTTTAATCATTTAACCTTCATTGTACAAACTAATAAAGCACAATAGGCGGACCTAATGCTAAAAGCATTAACTAACAGTCAACCATTGGGTAGGTAGTTGTAAAATGCATTTCTTTTGTCTTTATTGTACTACATAAAAACATGTAAAGCTTAAAAGGCGGACACAATGGAAAAATAACTAATAGAACCATTGTCGCAAAAAGGTAATTTCAAAGGAATTTATCACCCTAATCACTTTTGGCTTTACCATACCTACCACCTTGTGAACGGAAAGATAAGACATTGAAAATCCCAACTAATACTATAAATGCGAAAATGAGTTAATTTGTTTGTTTGTTACGCTTTTACGTCCATCTACTGAACCTATCTTTTTAAAATTGCGCATACACATAATTAGAAGTATTGAGAAGGACATATTCATCCCAGAATAAAGCACTGTTCTAAAAAAGCTATTATTAATATACTATTAATGTTATCAAAAATTTCTTAGTTTGCTCTGTGTTTACTCTTTAAGTTACAAAAAGTGCACAGCCTATTATAGATTCTGTAGCACAGCGTAGCTTTCAAGGTGTCATTGGCGTAGCAATGCTACAATAATGTACACTGCTGGTGCTGGTTGAGTGTAGCCGCTACAAGGAAACTAACTACGCCGTAGTCATACTACGACCATCCATCGTCGTAACGATGCTACAATCTCCAACATTGCAATAGCTCGTCTGCTTAACTATAAAAAATTTTTTAAACCATTTCGTTCAACCGTTAAATTATCAAACGACATATAAAAATGACTAGTCCCTTCGGATAAGGTATTCAAATTCAAATGTTTACTTGCATAATATGGTTACATACATTTAGTTGTAAAAAAATAATAGCGAAGGCCATCACATTAACCTCCTTAAGGCATGCAAAATATATATGTCAAATATTTAAATTTAAATTAGTATACTATTCAATTTTTTTTTACAATGTCAGATCTTTTTGGGTTATTTCTTTCAAGAAACTCTTCCTTAAATAATTTGGAATGGCGCGCGGTGAGGCAATTTTTTTAATCTATGCTCTTCCTATTCCAAATTCAGATTAAAACGAACTGAAGATATTCAAAAGAAAATTTGTACATAAATTGTGATTATCGAAACAAACATAAAATATGTAGGAGTCACAGTCTTCATTAAATATCTACTCATTGAAATTACTGCACCCATACTGTAACCCGAAATTCGCAGTGATTAACAAACACTTATTTTGCCAACCGAAATTCCTTGAATATTTTGAAAGCAGATAAATAGTTCTAAATATGTTATATTAAATTGACTATGATATTGGTATTTTCAATTTCTTATCAGTTCGTTAACAGGGCGGCGGACAATGAAGCAAAACGTAATTAGGGGGTTAAATTCCTTACTCATGAAAAACAAAAACAAAACCGACTCTTAGTAATTTACTAAATAAATAAATCGAAGTAGCTAAAAATTCAAACAAAAAATAAAACAAGAAACATAAGATATTAAACATATGAAACTAAAAAATATTTTTTTTAACTAAATATATATATTTTCTACTTTTTGTTTAGAAATAAAATAGAAAAATTACATGCGTATATAAAAAAAGCACAAAGCAAAAAAAAACGAAATGCAGTAATCGACTTATAAAACATACATAATATGTCTAAGTTATCACGTACATTGTGATAACTTAGACATATTTGGAAAATAATAAAACGAACAGGTTCCTCTTGGCTTCCCCGCGGTGAACTATTCGCAGGTACTAAGCCCCCCCATCGCGACAAGATGAGAACCTTTCGGGGGGGAACCTACCCTAAAACATTACATTAAATAATACAACAATATTATCTAACAAAACTTATGAATACAACTTAACAATAAACCTAAGATATAAATATAATACAATAAACTGTTACATACAAAGTAATAAATAAATAAATAAAAAATTAGTTATTCCTATTTTACGATGGTCTTGTTTGATTGTAGTGCAATGAACAGTAAACACATTTACAAAAATATACATAATATACACAAATATAAATAACAAGAAACTGATATATAAAAAAACTAGTCTTCATCGAGAAGTTGTTGATAAAAATCGTCCAACTCGAGGAAATTTTTCTCTAATATAGCAGCATCTTGCTCCATTGGTCTGCTCGGTCCGGGCTCAGCTGGCACTGGGCTGTTTGTGGTTTGCACTGTATGCGAAAGACGTTCTTCTTCTTTCACCTCGAACTCTATGGACAAGTCCTCCAAGGCCACAAAGAATTCTTCCCACTGAGCTTCCTCCGCCACCGATCGCGACCGTTCCAAGCACTCTCGCTGTTGTTCAGAGAGTTCTCTCTCAGCGCGAAGTTTTGAGTTTTTGAGTATTGCGATTACTCTATAACTGTGCCTTTTGTTCAGCTTTTCACTTCGCGCTTTACTTTTAAATTTTTGAACCCAGTTCTGTAGGGATTCAATTTTAGTTTTTGAGTCGTCAACAACAGTTCTGTTGTACTGTCTGTAACCCATTTCTATTGCTTTTGAAATCACGAGCACGTCTGCACTGTACGAGTGATAGAAAAGTTGTGATAGTACTCGGTTTTGGTCTTCCCATTCGCCCTTGGAGGGCGACGGAGAGGTCGGTCAGGGCGCTAGCCCTCTTCGACGGCTTTCATCGCTGCCTATAACGATAGGCAGGTCGTTGGGGTGGCCATGGCGGCCAGGCTTTCCTCTTCTAGTCCTGGGAGTCTCTATTTTTGGGTCGACGGCGGCGCCTGATCGGCGGCGTCGGCGACGAGGCAACGTGGCGAGGGTTTGGTGCGGTCGTCTGGAGGGCGCGCGTGCAGCGGCGCGATCCCTCTTAGGTGAGGGTGGCGCGATGTGTCCGCGCGCCTGAACATGTTGGTGGCCAGGCGGGCGACGAAGGCGTCTAGGCCCTCCCACATCAGGTCCCTGAAGATCGTCGCGTTCCTCACGTATCGTGGGGCCCCGACGACTGCCCGGAGACACTGGTTTTCTTGAGATTTTAACTTCTTCTTGCTTGACTCCGAGCAGTACGCGTACCACGCCGGGGCTGCATACGTGAGGAGGGATCTAATATAGGTCTTATAGATCCCTAGCTTCGTCCTCAGGGGCAGGCGGGAGGACAGTACGCCTCGCAGCTTCCCCCTAGCCATTTTCACTCTCGCCATGACCTCGCCGACGTGTTTGTTCATAGTCAGGCGCCGGTCTATGTTGACTCCCAGGTACTTCAGCTGGTGCCGCCATGTCACAGGTTCGTGTGATAGTACTGACGTCATAGCAGCTTATATATAGGGGTACCGTCGCATGACGAAAGCGGTTGAACTAGCAAGGGGCACGGGGTAGGGTTTTTGAAAATGTGTGTAATATAGTAAATATAATGATTAAAATTAAAATAATAATAATTTGGCTCCTAAAAATATAAATTAAAGATTTATACATATTAATATAAAATAAAGGAATCAGCTTACTACAAAGTAGTTTCAACAACAATTCCAATTAATAAAATTCTTCAATTTGATTAATTATTTTATTAATTTCAAGGCACACGAGAATAAAATTTTCTTCTGCATATTCAAATACAAAGTGAATTTAAAAAAAAAAACTACAATAATACGAAACAGATTTGTTGGAAGCTGTCAAAAATATTACTATGTTAGCAAGCGTTAAGTGATTTGAATTTTTAACGGTCGTCTAATTAGATTTATAGAAAAATTTGATTTTTCCGCATAGCTAAACAAGTTTTTTCGAAGCGAATATAGGTAAGCTATTTGAGCTGCAGATTTCAAAAATAAATCATTCTTGTATATCAGCATTAAATAATTATGAATTCAGCGATCTACAATTTGTTCACTGTGCGCATGCGCAGTATCATCATAGTACACAAGAACAGAGAAACCGATAATAGCATTTAAAAAATAAATGAAAAACAACAAACTATTCACAATATATTTGATTAAAATAAAGTTAAATTTTGTTATTTATTCTAAAAATCATAATTGCTAAACAAACATTTACATTTACAAAATCCTCAATTACATTTTGTAAATATTAATGTAAAGCACAATAGGCGGAGTTAAGTCTAAAGGCATTACCTAACAGTCAACCTTTGGGTACGTAGTTAGGTAAAAGGAATGCCTTTCTTTTGACTTTATTGTACAATATAAAAACATAAAAGCGAACACATTTATCACCCTAATCACTTTTGGCTTTATCATACCGACCACCTTGTGAACGGAAAGATAAGATATTGAAAATCCCAACTTATATTATTAACACGATAATGGGTTAGTTTGTTAATTTGTTTGTTTGTTGCGCTTTCACGTCCATCTACTGAACCTATCTTTCTTAAATTTCGCATGCACTTAAATAGAAGTATTGACAAGGACATAGGGTACCTTTCATTTCAGAAAAAAGCACTGTTCCTGAGGGAAACTCACGCGGGCTTAAAAGCTAGTATTAATTTACTATTAATGTTATCAAACATTTCTTAGTTTGCTTGGTGTTTACTGTTTAATTTACAAAACGTGCACTGCCTATTATATATTATGTAGCACAGCGTGGCTTTCAAGACATCATTGGCGTAGCAATGCTACAATAGTGCACACTGCTGGTGTTGTTTGAGTGTAGCTGCTACAAGGAAACTAACTCATAGTCATCGTCATAGCAATGCTACAGTCTTTAACATCGCAGTAGCTGTGCTACGCAATAAGTATGATTGTAAAAACCATTCTCTTGTCATATTGCTGTAAATATATGCATATCATAGTCTGTTTGAACAATAATTTTTTTTTAAACCATTTTGTTCAACCGTTAAATTATCAATCAGTAATAAACATACATAGCTATTTCGCGAACCGAAATTCCTTGAATACCTGAATCCATTTGAGCATGTAAATATTTCTAAAAATGTTTAATTAAATTAACTAAGATATTAGTATTTTTAATTTCTTATCAGTTCGTTAACAAAAGCGGCGTGCGGCGGTACAATAAAGCCAAACGTAATTAGGGGGGTTAAATTCCTTACAAATTACACATGAAAAACAAAAACAGAATCGACTCCAAGGAATTTAGTCTACTAATTAAGCAAATTAGTTATAAATTTAAACAAAAAAAAATTACCAATGTAAGGTAAAAATTAAACAAGAAACATAACATATTAATGACATGAAACTAAACTAAAAAAATATTTATTAACTATATATATATATATATTTTCTAATTTTATTCAGAAATAAAATAGAAAGTTTACATTCGACGTTTACGAAATGCAGTAAGCGACGTATTTAAGATATATATGTCTATGTTATTGTAATGTACAGTTTGATAAATAATAGAATGAACAGGTTCCTCTTGGCTTCCCCGCGGTCAGCTATCCGCAGGTACTAAGCCCCCCCATCGCGACAAGATGAGAACCTTTCGGGGGGGAACCTACCCTAACCTAAAACATTACATTGAACAATACATCTTTATCATCTAACAGTTAACTTATGAATACAACTAAACAATAAACCTAAGATATAAATATAATACAATAAACTGTTACATTCAAAGTACTACATAAAAAAATGATAAATAAGTTATTCCTATTTTACAATGGTCTTGTTTGATTGTAGTGCAATAAACAGTAAATACATTTACGAAAATACACATATTATACACAAAGATAAATAACAGATATATAAAAAAAAATAGTCTTCATCGAGAAGTTGTTGATAGAAATCGTCCAACTCAAGGAAATTTTTCTCCAATATAGCAACATCTTGCTCCATTGGTCTGCTCGGTCCGGGTTCAGCTGGCACTGTGCTGTTTGTGGTTTGCACTGTATGCGAAAGACGTTCTTCTTCTTTCGCCTCGAACTCTATAGACAAGTCCTCCAAATCCATAAAAAATTCTTCCCACTGAGCTTCCTCCGCCACCGATTGCGACCGTTCCAAGCACTCTCGCTGTTGTTCAGAGAGTTCTCTCTCAGCGCGAAGTTTTGAGTTTTTGAGTATTGCGATTACTCTATAGCTCCGCCTTTTGTTCAGCTTTTCACAACGCGCTTAACTTATAAATTTTTGAACCCAGTTATGTAAGGATTCAATTTTAGTTTTAGAGTCGTCAACAACAGTTTTGTTGTACTGTTTGTAACCCATTTTTATTACTTTTAAAATCACGAGCACGTCTGCACTGTACGAATGATAGAAAAGTTGTAATAGTATCAATCGATCAATCGTGGCTCTTCTCTACCTCCTCTGTAAGAGGGGGTGAGGGAACTGGTCAGGACTTTTGGTCCTCTACAGTGGTGGGCGACCGCCGCCTGCGACAACAGGCGGGTCACTGGGTTTTGGCCGTGTACGGCCAAGTCTTGCTATTTAAACTCTGGGTGTCCGTGCAGGCGCCGCTTGTTGCGGCATCTCCTCCTCTCTTGGCGTCGATGATGTAGCGGCATTTCTGGGCGAAGGTTTGGTCTGGAGTCAGGCGGGCGCGCGTGCAGGGGGGCTATTCCTCTCAGGTGGGGGAACGCCGATCTGTCCGCCTTTCCGTACATGGCTTTGGCCAGGCGGGAAATGAATTGGTCTAGGCCTTCCCATCTAAGCTCCCTGAGGATCACCGCGTTCCTCACATAGCGTGGGGCCCCGATGATCACTCGGAGACATCTGGTCTCTTGCGCTCGGAGTCTCTTCCTGTTGGTCTCCGCGTGCCAGGCTGGGGCCGCGTATGTGAGGTGGGATCTAACATAAGTTTTGTAGATCCCAAGCTTCGTCCTCAGGGGCAACTTGGAGTTCGAAATTGCGTGGAGTTTCCCTCTGGCCACCTTCGCACGTGCCACCACTCCGTCGACGTGTTGTTTCATGGAGAGGCGCCTGTCCACGGTCACTCCCAGGTACTTGACTTGTGCCTGCCACGGCACAGTCTTGCCTAGAAGTTGAACATCGCCTGCGTCTTCGCGACGTTCACCGACAATCTCCATTTGGAGAGCCAGTCAGGCAGGGCGTCTAAGGCTTGCTGCAGCTTCTTCGCGGCGTGATTCGCGTTCATACTTGGTGCGTAGAACGCCGCGTCATCAGCATACAGGGCGAGCTGGGCCTGACCGGCGACTGGGATATCGTCGGTGAACCAGGCGTACAGGACGGGGGATAGGCAGCTGCCTTGGGGAACGCCCGCTCGCACGGGTCGCTCGGTGGATTCCTTGTCTTTTTTTTTTTTATTTTTTTTTTTTATTTTTTTTTTAATTTTATTTATTTAGGAATAACAAACAGTTACAAAAAGAAAGCACATGATAATAAGTTTACATAAAAAAAATTAGTAACTTTGTAACCCACTACGTCATTCACAGCTTAATTCACATTTTTTGTAAAAAGTTACTACTAGAGAGAAACAACAATTATAACAAAATAGTTAAAAATAAACAAGCTGTTGAGGAACAAGAGCCAAATAAGGTAATTATGTTATAAATTAGTTATGAATAATAGACAATACACGTTTGTTCCAGTGACTCAGATAATATAGGTACGAGATATACAAAGACTTTTTATTACATCGTCATTAGATGAGGAATGCATAATTTAAATAATTTAACTATAATTTTAACAAGCCAAGTCAGCAGTGAGTAACAATTTGAGAAGGTTTTTATATTTATTTATGGAACAAGCGAAAATATCAATTTCTTCAAATTGTTTATTGTAAGATTCAGCCATACGACGCATAGGAGAACGATGACCCGAGTTGGTTTGACAAATATCCAGTGCAAAGAGAGGCCGGCGCCGTGCGGCACGTCGGTTGCTAGATCTTGGGACAATGTTACGAAGTTTATTAACAAGGTAAATAGAATCTATTTTGTTGTGAATAATTTTGTAAAGAAAAACAGCCTCCAGATAACTCCGTGTTGCCTCAAGTGTTAGAAGATTGTATTCAGTGAGTAGTTTTGAGTACGTAAGATATTGACGATGACATTTAAAATGCATGGCACGGAGAAACTTGCGTTGGACTTTCTCGATTGCGAGTGTATATTTTTTGTAAAATGGATTCCAGACAGGTACGGCATATTCCAGCTGTGACCGCACTAAAGATTTAAATAAATGTAGAAAAGTAGTAGGACGCTTAAAATCTGCAGAGGACCTAAGGACAAATCCAAACATTCTGAACGCCTTGTTTGTTATGATTTCGACATGGTTATCCAAACAAAGCTTACTGTCAAGAACAACACCAAGGTCCCTTACAGAGGTTACTGTAGATAAAGGAGAACGGTGAAGTTGGTAGTTGAAAGTGTGGATTATTATATTTTTTGTAAATCGTATAAAATGACATTTGGGTAGGCTTAGGTGTAATTTATTTATCTCACAATAGTCTGAAAGTCTATCTAAATCTCTTTGAAAAGAGATAAAATCATTAAGGGACTTAATTGTTTTATAAGCCTTCAGATCGTCAGCGTACATGAGAAATTTGGAGTTTTCAAAGCATGATTTGATATCATTAATGAAAATTGTGAACAAAAGAGGTCCCAAAATAGAACCCTGAGGCACACCAGACGTAACCTGCACCACATCAGAGTGAAAACCATTGACCACCACTATCTGTGTTCTGTTGCGCATATATGATTGTAACCAGCGCAATAAATTACCACGTATGCCGTTGTACGCAATTTTGTTAAGAAGAAGTTCGTGATCCACTTTATCAAAGGCCTTTTCATAATCTGTATACACAACATCGACCTGCACTCGGTTGTCCATATTCACAAAGAGGTCGCTAGCAAATTCTACTAAGTTAGATAGGGTGGAACGTGATTTTACAAACCCATGCTGCTCCTGGATTAAGATGTTTTGTAAGACAGGGTATATTTCATTGTGTATAAGGCGTTCAAAAAGTTTTGCTAGTGCTGAAAGGATTGAAATTGGGCGATACTGCTCGACATTCTGTTTAGCTCCGTTTTTATGGACAGGAGTGATGTAGGCGCATTTCCATACGTCAAACAATGCACAGAGGCTCACATATACTGCCAGCAGTCTGCTTTAAAAAATAAGGGGGGATTCCGTCGGGGCCAGCACCCTTATTTGTATTAAGTGACTTGAGTTCATTAAGAATTTTCTCCTGAGTCAAAACTATTTCAGATATTAACACATTGTTGTCACATGTATCAGGGGGTGGTTGCCAGCTATCAATAGTAGGAGAAACAGGCTCAAAGACAAATTTAAAGTAGTCAGAGACCATGTTACATATAACCTCTAGATTGGTTGATTTGTTATCCTTGTATTTCATACTAGAAGGTATACTCGATTTGCCCTTTCGGTTGGCCAGGTATGTCCAAAAGTACTTTACATCCGTTGAAATGTTACTTTCAACAGATTGCATGTAGTTTCGGTAGCAGGCATCAGATTTACTTTTAAAAATTCGTCTATAGTAGGAGAAGTTCTCATAGTCTGACATATTTTGAAATTTTTTCCATTTTACCCACGCTTTTTGTTTCTTTTTAAATATATTTATTAGAGAGTGAGTAAACCAAATAGGAAACTTAGTAAATTTAGGACGTGTTAAAGGTGTATGTTTTTTTATTAAACTATTGATTTGGTTATAAAAATAATCTAAAGCATCCGAGGCAGTGAGGTTGCTAAGTTCTGATTCCCAGTTAATGTTAGATATATCTCTGTTTATGATATCATAGTCGGCCTTATAAAAATTATGTTTAACAGCGGGTTTTTTAGACATGGTATTCTCAGGCAAAAGAGCAGACACATAAGAAACAAAAGGAGGATGGTGATGATTGGGACTGACCAAAGCGAGGGGCTGAGCCTGAACCACACATGGTCCGTTACTTATGACCAAATCAAGTATTCGACTGTTTGAGTTTGTTAAGCTGTTATATTGTGTGCAGTTAAGGGTTGACATGCATCTATTTAAATGAAGGGCACAGGAGGATGTATTCGCGTGCGTCATACCGTTGGTGGAATCAATGTTGTTTCTATAAGTCCATACTATTTGAGTGAGATTATAATCCAATTATGTAAATGTTGTCTATGTTTGTAGATGTTAAAGTTTCATGAAGATACTCAAAATGTTTTTCGTATGCATCTACCCTAACCCATGGTGGTATATAAGCGGCACTTATGACATGACGAGAACCCGTGTTTAAGCCTGGTATTTCTACGAGAATGTGCTCTATACAAGAAGGTGGAGCGGTATCGTTAGCGATGTGAGATATATCGAAATCCACTGGGTTTAACCCACGTAAAATAGCAACCAAGACACCCCCTCCGTCCTTTTTCCGCGTTAAACGGCGATCTCTGTCCTGCCTAAAAATAACATACCGCTGGTCTATAAATTCGCTATTATATATTTCTGGTGTCAACCAAGTCTCAGTCAACACGATAATATCGTAGGTAGATGAAAGAATATTCATATATAATGTCTGCAGTTTTGTTCTGATACCGCCACAGTTTTGATAATAAATTGACAGTTTGTTATCCATTAATACTAGTAAGATCAATGTATCCGTGTTTACAAAATAGTTTTGTGTAATATGTTTTTTTAAACCATGCTTTACGTCAACTGAATGTATGAAAATTGGAACCAGAATCAAAATTACATAATAAATAACATCGCAAAAATGCAAACCGATAGTGTAGTCAAATGCAACCCAACTTATTATGATGATGTAGTATATTTGAAACAAGAACAGAGTCTGGAAACTGTATTATATAAGTTTGGTAAGTAGAGAAGTCGTGTATGGCTGAATAGTAGAATTTGTACATATTAGTATAGTATTTGACAAGATTATCAACATGCACATTTGTATAGCATTTACATTTAACATAAAAAATAAAATTAGAAGTAAGTATAATTGAATAATCATTGAGACCAATCACAGAGACAAAGAAACAAAACAAATCACATAACGGTTGGAACAATTTTGTCCAGATCGGACTCCGACCGAATAACCAAGGCTGCCGTGTCATCCCGTTCCCGTACAAGGATGGCCGAGTTCTTGATCCAGGCGTATTTAAAGTTATTTTTCTTGGCGACATCACGACATAAGCGAAATAACTGCTTCCTTTTCAGTGTGAGGTGTTCATTTAAATAGATTTTAACGGGTGTACCAGGTATACCAATTTGGTTAGATTTTAGCCCTTTTGCTTTTCTGTAGGCGCTGAGTAAGTTGTCCCTCAGTGTGCGTGTGGTGAACTTAACAATTATATTTTTAGGGTGCTGGTTGCCGGCACCCTGAGCATGAGGGACTCTGTGTATGTGGACAATATCACTGAGAGGTAAAGGAATGTTTAGAGTGGAGCTTATGCTTTCAATAAGGGCAGGTAAGCACTCATTTCGTTTTTCGGGCATGTTACATATTTCCAAGTTGCACTGACGTGCCTGCTGCTCTAGCAAATCCATCTTTTGTTCAAGACTAATTATAGCCGGGTCGACGCCATCATTCCGGTTAGAAATATCTTCTAGACGTTTTTTGATATAGTCGTGTTCCTCGCTGCAAAACTCCACAGAAGACTTCAGCCCAGACACGTCTCGGGCCAGCAGAGTCATGTTATTATTAATTTTGTTTTGTTCTGCCTTGAGCGATATAATTTCATTACGAAATTTAGACAAGGAACTCTTAATTTCGCTCCTTAGGTTGTGGACGTTGTCATTTAATTTATTCTGCCAATCTTGAAGTTTAGCAAACAGTGAATTGGAGAAAGACTCAAAGTCAGCTTCGTTTACAGGTCTTGACGAAGCAAGTGCGGAATCCCTGTTAGAGAATGATACATCCATGTTATCTAGAGATGAATCATGATGATAGATTTGTGTACTGCGTACCGGGGTATTCCAATTAGATCCAGCACGTCTCGTGACGTTACTACAGGCAGGACAACTCCAAGACGCAACAAAGTCAGTAGTAAGTACGGAAAATTGCTCTTTTTTTATGTTGAGACATTCGCCGTGATAATAGTCCTTACAGGAGCGACATTTTAAGCGATTAAATGTATTAGTTGTTATTACTTCTTTACAAGCACTACAAGTAAGGAGTGATTCCTTATTTCCTACAATTTGATTTAGCGACATCTTTCGGCTAGAAGTGTAAATATGGAGTTGTATAGAAAGCAAAAAGGGTAGTTTGCCTACGAAAGAAGCAGAAGCGCCCGCGCAGGCAGGTATGTGCTTGCGGTAAAATATGAACCAATTATTGCTGAGAAATGATTTAAGAGTTGGACAACAGATGGCGTTTTGAATAAATTGCGTCCGTGGGTAGTGACAAAGCAATATTGATCATGTATATGGATAAATTTATGAATTTAACTTTACTATAAGTTGACGATTGCACTTGTAAGAAACAGGTTTTCACTTATTTAATCACTTGATAATGGATAATTAGCGCAGTTGTATTCTGTAAGCGGCACTTGAACAGCTGATGAGAACTATCTTCACAACCACGGTCACTTTACAAGAGGCAAGTAAATAACTGAATTTTAACTCGAATTAAACTTCACTTGTTATACTATTATTATATGCACAAAGATACTTGAAATAATGCGATTAACTATTTTAATATAAATAAATTAACGGACCAACGTAAACAAAGAATATCTAAGTTGCGCCCTCTAGCGGTAACTCTTCTACCGCCACCCGTATTCTTCGGTTTTCTAGGAACGAGGCCACAATCCTGACCAGTTTCCTCGGGGTCTTAGACGTCGACAGTTTGTATAGCAACCCCTCATGCCATACCCTGTCGAATGCCTTCTCCATGTCTAGGAGTGCGACAGCCACGTACTCCTTTTTGTTGGCGCATTCTGAGATCTTGTGGAGTAATCTTGCGATCTGGAGCGTCGTTGAGTGCTCCGGTCTAAAGCCAAACTGCTCCGCACGTGGCGTGATGTGCGGGAGCAGTAGCTGGAGCAACAGTTTCTCGAACACCTTCGAGAGGGCGCTGAGTAAGGTGATTGGCCTATAACTCTCGGGCTTTTTGAGGTCCTTCCCCGGCTTGGGCAACATGATTACCCGGCCGATCTTCCAGGCTTCTGGGTAGTGTCCCGAGCGCAGGATCCCGTTGAATAAACGCGTAACCGCAGCTATGATAGGCTGCGGAAGGTGGCGTAGCGCTTCATTGGTTATGCCATCTGCGCCCGGGGCCTTCTTCAGTTTCAGTTTCCGGATAACCCGCCGCACTTGGCCGGGGGTGAAGAATAGAGGCTCCTCTTCTTCCGGGTCCGGGTTGGCGAAGTACTCTCGAAGGTGTTCTTGGACCATCTTCGTGTGGTCCGGGTCTTGCTGATCGTTGGGTGTAAATTGACGCTCCAGATGTTCCACGAAGATCTCTGCGCGGTCTTCTGCGCGAAATCGTGGGAGACCGTCTGATGCCAGCAGCGGCCGGACAGGTTGGGGCTCTGCCGACAGCTGCCGACATAGGCGGTGAATGGAGGGGATATCACCGCCCATTGAGAGTATATGGTTCTCCCACGATCTGGCTGCGCGCTCTGCCATGCGGTCCTTGATAGTCTGCACCAGTGAGTTTAGCTTCATTGTTGGGCAGCGGGACTGTTGCCACTGCCGCCGCAGTCGCCTCTTCCTCTCCAGCAGCTGCCTGATGTCAGCGGGAAGCGGGTCAGGCCTGTCTCTCGCCGAGGTCGGGCACCGGGCCGAGTCGAGGGCGCCGCGGATGCTGTTGGTGATGTCGCGCGCTGCCTATTCAACTTCCTCACTGGTGGAGACCGATGTCGCTACTCGCACTCCTTCAAGGGCGAGTACGAAGTTGGCCCATCTTATTTTGTTGGTTCTTGTGGGCAGCGAGACTCTCGCTGGCTGTCCTTGAAGTTCCAGTAGTATTGGGCGGTGGTCCGAGGGGAGGTCCATGAGGACTTCTTGGGTAGGCGGTGCTTGCAGGCCTCTGTAGGCCACGATGTCGATGACGTCCGCACTGCCAGTCTGGTTGCTGTAGTGGGTCGGTTCTTCGGGACCCGCTATCTCGTACTCGTGGTCCACAGAGTCCCGCAGGAGACGTCGGCCACGCGGGCATACTCTGGAGGAGTTCCAAAGTGTGTGTTTGGCGTTGAGGTCGCCGGCCACTAAGGTCGGCGTGGAATGCATGAGTAGTCCGCGCAGCTCTTTGGGGTCAAAGATACTGCACGGAGGGCGTACGCTGCGAAAATCCTGAGTTCGCGGCCGGCGACGTTAACTAGCACGCCAAGGGCGTACATGGTTCGGAACTCCTCGTGCTGTATAGGCTGATGGACGACACTTCTCTTTACGAGCACCGCCAGCCCTCTATAGGCGATGCCAGAGGTGGGACTCCTCTCGTCCTTCCGATAGATTATGTAATTTGGAACCTCAAATTTATCAGCGACATTTAGGTGAGTCTCGCTGGCCAGCAAGATATCGATCTGGTGCTCCCGGAGGAAGTGAGTGACCAGCTTCTTCTTCCCCCGGAGCGTTTCGGCGTTCCAGCTTACTATCCTCAGAGGCTTACTATCTGTTTAATGTTGTCATATTAATAAAATAATAATGGTAACACGGGTTGTCCATTTTTTCGATAAGTAGTATGGCAACCCCGTGTTCGATCATTCTAGAAGTTGAGAGAATCGTTGTTGGCGGTCGTCGCGCGCGCACGCTGAAACTCTCGGATTTGTCGGGTCTCAGGCACTTTTATCAAGTTACCAAGTCATTTATTATTATTTTGCCATTAAATCAAAAATAAAGATTGCTGTTCGGCTTTAAACTGTGTGTGCGTCATAATAGTGGTTGAAGGTAACGCTCATCTGGTCCAGCTCTGAGTCCGCCCAAGACCGCAACTCGACGCAGAGCATCGGAACGCCAGGCTCCAGGTAAGCTGATTAGCAATCAAATAAAATTTAGTTTTGTATCTTGTAAGATTGCGAAATTACGCTTCGTTTTGTTTTCGAGATACAGTCCACTTTTTTTCGTTCAAAATTCATATAAAACCCTATTTGGTTCATTATTTTTGGTCCATCGGCCGGAATTTATCGTATTTTTGGCCCATCGGCATTTAAAAAATGCGTATTGTCGTTTGTTTTTTTGCGTAATTTTTCGTAATTTTGCAAGATCATTTCATTTTTATTTTTCTTGTGAGGTACTTGATAATTTGCCTTGACCATTTTGTCGTTTTTGTTGGTACTTACGTTAGTTGTACGTTGTACGCCATTTTTCATTTGTCGTTTTCGTTATCGTTAAGTTGGCAGTACAACTCGCTTAAAGTCACCATAGTAATTATAGTAGTTGGCTAAATTTACTTGTATCCAATAACGTTAAACTCATCTGTCAAAGTCAAAACGTCGACGTCAATTCGAGTGACGTATTGTTGGGTTTCAAATTATTGTAATATTGTTGTTTACATTCTCGGTTTTCTTATCGCTGTTTTGTTTTGTATGTTAAATTTAGTATTTTAAAGCAAAATGAGTGAACACAATAATAGTGACCTTGAACCCGTTACTGTAGATGCTTTTCGTGTCGCGCGGGATTATTGTATTATGCGTTTAGAACATATCGAAAATTCAGAATTGCTAGGCTATACTGAGTCCGATTTTAAAGATATTGAAAAGGACTTTCATGAAGCGCAAATACGAATCTTGCGACCACTTCAAAAGGCACAACGTCTTGAGGAATATGAAGTCACAAGAGAATTCGAAAATCGTTTGAGTTCTGTGAAAAGTAGGTTAAGACAGGGTACCAGTAGTAAACAAACTGAAAATAAACTTTTAATTTCAGAAAATAACATAGCTAAACTACCTAAAATATCCATTAAACCGTTCGATGGGAAATTGGAGAATTGGGTATCCTTCAAGGAACTTTTTGACTCGTTGATTCATAATCGGAACACTATCAGTGATGTAGAAAAACTACATTACCTTTTGTCGAGTGTTCAGGGTTCCGCATATGAATTAATTAAAAGCTTTCCTTTGTCTAGTGATAACTATGTTCATGCATATGATACCTTGTCTAACTACTATAATAGGAAGAGACAAATTGCAGTTATGTACTATGAAAAGATGTTGAATTGTGAACCAGTCAAAAATAAAAATGACTTAGAAAGAGTATTCCGGACATTCAATGAGAATTTAAGTATTTTGTTAAAATTTAATCTTCCTGATCAGAATTTCATGCTGTATTATTTATTATGGTCGAAATTAGATATAGCTACTCGTGAAGCATTTGAGTTACAACTTACTTCGAATGTTGATGTTCCGAAGTTTGATGATTTGAAAAACTTTATCGATAAACGAAGCAAAGCTTTAGAAAATTCAAGCATTAAGCCATCTTATATTAAACCACTGACTAAAAATAAAACAGCATTTGTCGTTTCGAATCTTTCTTGTGTATTTTGTACTGAACGACATGATCTTACCAGTTGTACAAAATTTTTGAAACTTGATAGTTTTGATCGGTTTAAATTTGTTAAAGAAAAGGGTCTGTGTATTTTATGTTTTTCAAATGCCCATCGAGTGAAAGTTTGTCGTGCTTCTCATTGTAGTGTGTGTAATCGTTCACATCACACTTTATTACATTTCACTAAGAACATGCAATCACCTGTACCCAAGGAGACTGGTAACTCTCCGCCTAGTGGTAATATAAGTACCTGCAATAGTAACACGGTGTTAACTTCAGTGAACAGAGAAAACACTACTTTATTTTCTACTGTTAAAGTTTTGATTAAGGATAGTTCCGGTAACTTCCAACCTGTGAGGGCACTTCTTGATTGTGCAAGTACATGTAATTTTATTTCTAAATCCTGCGCAAAAAGGCTAGGGTTAAATATTTGTCGTGGCCAACATGCTGTCTATGGTATTGGCAGTTCTGTCGCTCAACCACTCGGCTCACTTTTATGTGAAATTAAGCCGCTTGGTAATATAACTTTGTCGTCGAATATTAAATTCGAAGCTCTCGTTTTGTCGTCGATATGTGCTGATCAGCCTACCCAACCTATCGATTCGTCGAGGTGGTCACACATAAATAATTTGTCGCTTGCGGATCCTGACTTTGTTCGCTCGGCGCCAGTGGACATGCTGCTCAATGCAGATATTTTCGCTTCGTCATTGTTACCTGGCCTTCGGCGAGGAAAGCCTGGACAACCTACCGCTTTGAATACCGTCTTCGGATGGATCGTTATGGGTGAGTGTGACGGAAGTCAACTCACATCAAACGCTGTCATCTCTTGTCGTAACAATAATAAACATTGTTTTTTCGTATCGGATCTTTCACCGACATTGTCACTCGATAATTCTATTAAGAAATTTTGGGAATTAGAGAGTGTTAGTTCTCCGACTAAACCTTTCGTATCGAAGGAGGACCAATGTTGCGAAGATTATTATCGTTCAAATTATTATCGCAATGAAGAGGGTAGATTCGTGGTACCTTTACCTTTTGTTGATCCTGCGAATAAACCTACGTTCTTCAATTCTCGTGAAATTGCTCTTAAGAGATTTTTATCGTTGGAACGCAAATTAAATTGCAATCCTGAGTTCAAAAGGTCTTATGTTGAATTTATGGAAGATTATGAGTCTCGTAACCACTTAGAAGAAGTGGACCCTCCCGCTACAAGTGAAGGTCAATTTTATTACATCCCTCATCATGGTATACTGCGTGATTCAGTGACTACACCTTTGCGCGTTGTCTTCGACGCCAGCGCCAAAGATAGCAAAGGGATTTCGTTAAATTGCACTCTTCTAGCTGGTCCTAAACTCCAAACCAACATTTTCGATCTGCTTATGCGCTTTCGTTGGCATGCCATCGTCTTTACGGGCGATGTCAAGCAAATGTATAGGCAGATTCTAGTTCCCAGTGAAGACGCTAACTATCAGCGCATCCTGTGGCGGCCCTCAGCCTCGAGTCCAGTTCGAGACTATTGCCTTAAGACGGTGACGTATGGTGTCTCTTCTGCACCGTTCCAAGCCCTTCGTACCATAGCTCAGCTTGCCATAGACGCTACAAGCGCTTATCCAAATGGTGCTGCTGTTCTCACTCGCGACATTTACGTTGATGACGTCGTCACAGGAGCAGCCTCTGTCGAAGAAGCTCGCTCGATTCAGGAGGAACTCACAAAAATATTGTCGTCAGGTGGTTTTCATCTGAGAAAGTGGACTTCCAATAGCAGTGATTTTCTGGAAAATCTTCCATCTTCAGACCTCTACTCACAGGATTTTATAAATTTCGATGAGATGTCTGACATCTCACTTAAAATATTGGGATTGCTTTGGCAACCTCAATCAGATTCTTTTCGTTTTCTCGTATCGAGTATTCATCACGGGCGTTGCACAAAGCGCACCATTCTTTCGGAAATAGCCCGGATCTTCGATCCGTTGGGTTTTCTTTCTCCCGTCACTTTTCTCGCTAAGTACCTAATGCAATTACTCTGGATTTCCGGTGTTTCATGGGATGACGACGTTCCGGAAAATATTAGGTTAGAATGGCAGGAACTTAAGGCCCAACTTTCATCATTGAGCTCTGTGGCTATTCCTCGCCGTATGGTCGAGGAATTTGACGTACTACAACTTCATGGATTTTGTGATGCGTCAGAGCGTGGGTTTTGTGCTGTAGTCTATTTTCGTATGATGAGCAAAAAAGAAGATATCGCTGTCCAATTGGTTTGTGCCAAGTCCAAAGTTGCACCACTACGTAAAGTGTCGATACCGCGTCTTGAATTGGTTGCAGCAGTTCTATTATCGGATTTGATAGCGTCAGTCGTGGAGGCTCTGAAGCCCTTTCACTTGATAAATGAGATCTTCGCATGGTCGGACTCAACGGTGGCGTTGACCTGGATTCAGTCGTGTCCGTCGAAATGGAAGACGTTCGTGGCCAATCGTGTGAATCACATTCAAGAGCTTGTTCCTCCCGACTCCTGGCATCATGTAAGAACTGCTGACAACCCAGCAGACTGTGGGTCTCGAGGGCTACTACCTAGTAACTTAGTTAATCTAAGTTGCTGGTGGAACGGACCTTCGTGGCTAAAAAACCGTAGTGAAACTTGGCCCAAGTCAGCGTTGATAGCAAATGAAGATATTGTTCACGATGAACAAAAAATTGTCGTTCTCGTTTCGTCTAACAATGACGATTTTGTCGAAAACCTTTTAAAAAGATTCTCATCGTTGAAGACACTCCAACGTGTCTTAGCTTATTGCTTTCGGTTTACACAGAATTGTAAATGCAAAATTATTGAAAATCGTGTCGAAGGGTCTTTACAACCGTTTGAGGTTCAAAGAGCGCTTAAATTTTTGGTTAAGTATGTGCAAGAGAGTGTATTTTCGTCGGAGTTGGAACTTTTAAAAAAGGATTCTTCCAACTCACTCCCTAAGAGTCTTCGCAAATTATCACCTTTCGTTGACGAGGCGGGTCTTCTCAGGGTGGGCGGTCGCCTTGCTAATGCAAAAATTTGCTTTGAAGCAAAACACCCGCTTTTATTGCCCCGTTGTCATCGCCTCACTTCTCTGATAATTCAGGAATATCATCTTCGCTTTATGCATCCTGGTGCTCAAACTCTTCAAAATCTCCTTGCACAGAATTTTTGGATACTATCGTGTAAGCGCGCTATTCGTTCGGTAATCTCGGGTTGTATTAAATGTTTTCGAGTTCGTCCCCAACTTGCTCCTGCTCCGCTTATGGGAAACTTTCCTTCATACCGTGTTAACCAACTTAAATGTTTTTCAAATTCAGTTGTCGATTATGGTGGACCGTTCAGTATAGCTCTTGGTCATGGTCGTGGTGTCAAAACCTTTAAAGGGTACATCTGTGTTTTCGTGTGCGCCGCTACCAAAGCTTTACACATTGAACTCGCATCGGAATTGTCAACAGAGGCTTTCCTCGCCGTTTTGCGTAGATTTATCGCTCGTCGTGGTCGATGCAGCCATCTCGTCTCCGATCAGGGCAGAAATTTTATCGGTGCTAGTAACTATCTTGGTTCTCTGATGCAAAAAGCCGCTGAGTCCCAGGAGATTAAGTTCTCGTTCAGTCCTCCTGGGAGTCCGCATTTCAATGGATTGGCAGAGGCGGGAATCAAGTCAGTGAAGACACATCTCGCTCGGTCTATCGGTACACAACGTTTGACTTTCGAGGAATTTTATACTGTATTGACACAGGTAGAGGCTATGCTAAATTCGCGACCTTTGACACCTCTTAGTTCGGATGCTAATGATCTCTCAGCTTTAACCCCGGGACATTTCCTAACATTGGAACCTCTTTCGATTATGCCCGAGGAAAGCCTCACACATTTAAATGTTAGCGTTCAACAGCGGTGGAAATTAATTCAGAGAATCCATCAGTCATTTTGGTACCGATGGCAAAGTGAATACATACACACGCTACAGCAAAGAGCAAAATGGGACAAAACTTATCCTAACCTTATTGTAGGTACAATGGTGCTTATAGTTAATGAAACATTAGATCCTCTAAAATGGCCATTAGGTCGTATCATTGCCCTGCACCCTGGTGCAGATGGAATTTGTCGAGTAGTAACGGTAAAAACTGCCGTCGGTCAGTACAAAAGACCAATCGTTAAAATTTGTCCTTTGCCCATGGCAATTGACTCTTAGTTTCCTAAAATATTAAGTTATCGGTCACCTAGCCCTTGTTAGCACAAGGCTAAGTGTAAATTTAGTTGTCGTTAATCGTTAAGTTTTAATTAATGTACTGTTTTCAACAGCATCTTTTCGTAGTTTTAAAAGTATTTGTCGTTATTGTTATCGTAAATATCGCGGCATCTATGAGCATGCCGTCACATTTAGGTGGGCGGAATGTTTAATGTTGTCATATTAATAAAATAATAATGGTAACACGGGTTGTCCATTTTTTCGATAAGTAGTATGGCAACCCCGTGTTCGATCATTCTAGAAGTTGAGAGAATCGTTGTTGGCGGTCGTCGCGCGCGCACGCTGAAACTCTCGGATTTGTCGGGTCTCAGGCACTTTTATCAAGTTACCAAGTCATTTATTATTATTTTGCCATTAAATCAAAAATAAAGATTGCTGTTCGGCTTTAAACTGTGTGTGCGTCATAATAGTGGTTGAAGGTAACGCTCATCTGGTCCAGCTCTGAGTCCGCCCAAGACCGCAACTCGACGCAGAGCATCGGAACGCCAGGCTCCAGGTAAGCTGATTAGCAATCAAATAAAATTTAGTTTTGTATCTTGTAAGATTGCGAAATTACGCTTCGTTTTGTTTTCGAGATACAGTCCACTTTTTTTCGTTCAAAATTCATATAAAACCCTATTTGGTTCACTATCCATAGTGGGCGATGGTAGTAAGTCCTCTGAGGATCTCCGGAGTGATTGTTCCACCGGAGGCCACTATGGTATTCACCATTCGGGATAGTTTGTCCAGATCTTTATTCTCGATGATGGGTTGTGGGGCTGTCTGGGGCTGGGGGGCTGCCTGGGGCTGAGGTACTGCCTGGGGCTGCGGGGCCACTTCAGGGGCGCCGCTCGGGGCTGCTTTCTTCTTCTTCTTTCTCTTCTTTTTGGGGAGTGGAGCTCCTCTTTCAGTCGGGGCATTTGCTGGGGCCATCAGGGAGGCCTCTGTCGCCTCTGTAGTGTCCCGACGATTGTTGGAGGAAGTCTGGCCGCTGCGGGCCACCGTGCCGGCTCGCTTGTTCCTGGCCTCTTGTTTGAAAACTGGGCAAGTAACTCTACTCGCGGGGTGGTCGCCCCCGCAATTGACGCATGTGGCCGGTTCTTCTCTAGGTCGGTCACATTCGGCCGCTCTGTGGGGGCCGCCGCATCGGACGCATGCGGCCGGCCGGTGGCAGTTATGCGATGAATGCCTGAATTTTTGGCATTTGTGGGATTGCGCAGGGCCCTTTTGCCCCCTCCATGCTTCTATTTTGATGCCCGGCATGTAGAGGAGCTCCTGGACGTTATATATTTGTGCGGCGTTCTCCGTGCGCTTGACAAGACAGAAGAAGATGCAGCCCATACGGCCGCCTCTGGCGCGGATGCCCTTTACGGCTTCCACCTCAAAGCCCTTTTCTTGTAGCGGCTCTTGGATTTCCGACTCTTCGGTGTTAGTGTCCCTAAGGAGTATGAAAACCAGCTGATCTGCTGTCCTGTCTCCTCGAGGCGATACAGATATTTCTGGATCGTGCGGTACTCCTGTTCGTCCGCCGGCGAGAAGCGGACGCCGACCATGTAGGGGCGGGCTGCGGGGGGCCGTCCGAGAAGGCGGGCGAGCTCACGGAAGTGAGCCGACCAATTTGGCAGCCGCTCCACCACTACAGGCGGGTATCTTGGTCGCGCCGGAGGGGTCCTCTGAGACGCAGCGGCTTGCGCGGGGGCAGTGGTTGGCGGCGTCGTTGCCTGCCCTTGTGGTTGGGCCGTCTGGGGAGGTTGTCCCAGGTTCAACGGGACGGTCCAGGCTGACGGTGGGGCTGTACTGGTACTCGGGGCCGGTTGTGGTGGCCGTGCAGCCGGCTGTTGCTGGGTTGTCGGCTGCTGAGGGCGTACGGGCCCGGCCACAACACCGGGTTGCGGCGCGCGGCGCTGGTCGACCCCTGCGGGGGGGGGGGGGGGCGACGCTGGTCGACCCCTATTAATGAAACTAAATTAAACCCCAATTATGCGGCTGAGCGTGAGTATGTCACGCTCATTACTCGCCGTCGGCGATAAGTCGTCGGCAATTGGTGCCGCCGCTTCCTGATCTCCACGTGCGGGGTGCGGCGTCTGATACGCCCGTCGGGGCGTCTCCTCCTGTTCCGGCTCGGCGGGCGTCGCAGTGGGCGTCGTGGGGCGAGAGGAGCATGAAGCCACCACCTCGTCGCTGTTGTCGTGGTCCTCGGGAGGGGGCGCGTCGTGGTCGGTGCTATGGGGGTCACTCATTGCAGCCCGTTTGAGGGCTGCGAGCCGACAAAACCCCGCCGCCTTTTCACCGGTGAGACCCGCTTGTGGGAGGCCGGCTACTAGGGCGGACGGAAATTAAGTCAGCCACGCAGTCCTGGAGAGCGCAACCGACGCTACAATGGCAATCCCCGCCTCCACTGATTCAGCGGAGGGCGCTTGTCACTGGGGCTTCGCTATGGAAGCCGGTGACAACGCAGATGAACGTCAGTCGCAGTAGGGCTCGAGCAGTATACGTGTAAACACCACGGCGAGTAGACCTTGTAATAGTACTGACGTCACAGTGGCTTATATATAGGGGTGCCGTCGCAGGGCGAACGCGGGTGAACTAGCAAAAGGCACGGGGGAGGGTTTTTTTTTTTTTTAAATGTGTGTATAATATAATAAATATAATGATTAAAATTAAAATAATAATAATTTGGCTTTTAAAAATGTAAATTATAGATCTATACATATTAATGCGAAATAAGTTTCACCAAAAATTTCAATATAGGCTTAGAAATATTCTCCTGCAGTTTGAAAATTTTGAGAGTAAATCTCCAATATAAAGAAACAAATTTGTTTGAAGATGTCAAAAATATTACTGAGTTTGTTGTTAGCAAGTGTAAAGTAATTTGAATATCAAACGGACTCGACCACCTATAGATTTATAGAAAAAATCGAATTTCCGCATAGCGTAACGAATTTTTACAAAGAAAATATAGGTAAGTTCGAATTGCAGATTTCAAAAATAATTATTCTTGTACATTAGCATTAAATAAATATGAATTCAGCGAGCTAAAATTTGTTTCATTGTGCGCACGCGCAGTGTCATCATCGTGCATAAGAACAGAGCCTTTTAAAAAAATTTAAAACACAAGAAATCTTTTACAATATTTTTGATTAAAATATGGTTAAATTTTGTTATTTATTCTAGAAATCATAATTGTTTCGAGACTTATAAACATCTTGGTGAATATTTGAACAAGCTTATTATTGAATTTATTATTATGCATAGTATAAATAAAAGCATAAAAATACAAATATACAATTTTTTCGTTCAAATATACACATTAACATATGGTTATATGTATTTATGAAATCGCTTTCTAAAGCTTATATTTGATTTATTTTTATTGGGTCTTTATTTTTTTAGTATACAATCTGCCATTTTGTTTTTGTTAACGTCACGTAACCTATTCGCTCGAAAGAATGGAAGGAATTTAACCCGTTCAAGAATAACAAACTTACTGAAAACAAAACTCTCCTTTTGGATCGGTTGTGTGAAAAAGCATTGTAACGAAAAAGCACTAGTGTTTAAAACATAGGTGCGAAATAATATCAATGATGAAATAATAATAATATCACACAGGTTGAGTTAGCCCCAAAGTGAATCAGAAAAAGATCACTATTCATCTTGACCTGCCCGGGGATCGAACCCGGGACCTAAAATCCGGGAAAGGCATGTTTGCAAGGATATATGACACTAAGTGAAACTTTAGCAGAAATGTTTAGAAAATCTCATAGCTCAATTTTAATTTTTTAATCATTTAACCTTCATTGCACAAACTACAACTATACAAATACAAATATAAAGCACAATAGGCGGACCTAATGCTAAAAGCTTTAACTAACAGTCAACCATTGGGTAGGTAGTAGTAAAATGCATTTCTTTTGTCTTTATTGTACAACATAAAAACATGTAAAGCATAAAAGGCGGACACAATGGAAAAATAACTAATAGAACCATTGTTGAAAAAGGTAATTTCAAAGATAAGATAGGTTCAGTAGATGATCTTTTTAAAATTGCGCATACACATAATTAGAAGTATTGAGAAGGACATATTCATCCCAGAAAAAAGCACTGTTCTAAAAAAAGCTATTATTAATATACTATTAATGTTATCAAAAATTTCTTAGTTTGCTCTGTGTTTACTGTTTCAGTTACAAAAAGTGCACAGCCTATTATACAATCTGTAGCACAGCGTAGCTTTCTAGACATCGTTGGCGTAGCAATGCTACAATAGTGTACACTGCTGGGCGTCGATTCTGCTAACGGTAAGTCAAAATCTTGTCAAAATAGTATTTCAATTGTAGTGCTTTTTACACACTATTTACAAGAATTATGACAGTATGATGTGATGTGAATGTAGTGTGGGTTGTGGCTATCAGAAGTGATGCAAAACATATATACATTTCTTGTAACTAGTGTGTAAAAAAGCAGAACAATTGAAACACTATTTTCACACGATTTTGACTTACCGTTAGCAGAATCGACGCCCTGGTGTTGTTTGAGTGTAGCTGGTACAAGGAAACTAACTACGCCTTAATCGTACTACGACCAGTCATCGTCATAGCAATGCTACAGTCTCCAACATCGCTGCACAGCTACGCTTATTGCGTAGCTGTGCTACGCAATAAGTATGATTGTAAAAACCATTCTCTTGTCATATTGCTGTAAATAGCTAGTCTGTTTGAACAATAAAAAATATTTTAAACCATTTTGTTCAACCGTTAAATTATCAATCAGTAATAAACATACATAGCTATATCGCGGACCGAAATTCCTTGAATACCTGAATCCATTTGAGCATGTAAATATTTCTAAAAATGTTTAATTAAGGCCCAATTTTTATAACCTCAGATAAACTGTCAGATAGGATTTATTCTATAGATAACAAAAAAAAAAGCAATTGTTCAATAGACAGATAAGCTTTATTCGACAAATAACTCACTTATCCGGGGAATAAAGTTATCTGACCCTCTAACTGACTAATAAACCCTTATTCTTTCGGTAACCAACCAAACAGTACGTTTAAATAGCTAAATTTGAGGTTAGTTTTCGTGTTTTGCAAGTGTACCTACTTAGAATGGACATTTTCGATAGTATTGACGACATTGCGATTGAGGAAGAAATCATATTAAAAGAGTACATACATCCTCGTTTCAGAAAAGAAAGAGTTGTAAGAGCGATATATATAGTCTATCACTAGCATTTGGAGCTCAACAGAATTCCATCGTCGATTCAGACTTACGAAAGAATCAGTGCAATATTTAATTTGCTGTGTTTAATAAAAGAAAGACAAAATCGAGAACAAAACACAAATAAATTAATGTATTCCGCCCATGTTACTACTCATTACATTGAGACTCTGCCACCGAGAATTTCTACATCCCTGTGTCGGTGATTTTGGAGTTATTCACAATTCCACTGCATGCCGTGTCATAAAAAATGCGCTGATGCTATCGCATATTTGAGGCAAACCTTTGTCAATTTAACAAAAAGCGAAGAAGACATAAAATTGTCTTTTTTTGGTTTCCATTTCAATAAAACAAGATTTTAATTAAAAATAACACGTAAAACAACAAATCATCACAGCATTTAAAGCGCGTACACAGTCAGTGGAATAACCTCGAAATAAATCTAAAATAACATGACGCTTGTTTCTTTGACATTGGCAGCAAGCAAAATAGTCCGTCCTGTTCTAACATACGTCTATTCTGTATACTTTATTTCACCTACCTGATGTTAGCTGTAACACAGACAAGATATCAGATAGATAGTTGTTGGAGAATAAATGTGAATTGAAAAATGCACAACAACATAACCGAAGAATAAAGAGTCTAATAACTTTATTCTTTGAATAACTATTGCTTTGTTTATCTGAGGTTTGAAAAATCGGCCCTAAATTAACTAAGATATTAGTATTTTAAATTTCTTATCAGTTCGTTAACAAAAGCGGCGTGCGGCGGTACAATTAAGCCAAACGTAATTAGGGGGTTTAAATTCCTTACAAATGACACATGAAAAACAAAAACAAAACCGACTCTAAGTAATTTACTAAATAAATAAATCGAAGTAGCTAAAAATTCAAACAAAAATAAAACAAGAAACATAAGATATTAAACATATGAAACTAAAAAATATTTTTTTAACTAAATATATATATATATTCTACTTTTTGTTTAGTAATAAAATAGAAAATTTACATGCGTAAATAAAAAAGCACAAAGAAAAAAAATACGAAATGCAGTAATCGACTTATTAAACATACATAATATGTCTAAGTTATCACAATGTACATTTGGAAAATAATAAAACGAACAGGTTCCTCTTGGCTTCCCCGCGGTGAGCTATCCGCTGGTACTAAGCCCCCCCATCGCGACAAGATGAGAACCTTTCGGGGGGGAACCTACCCTAACCTAAAACATTACATTGAATAATACAACTATATTATCTAACAGAACTTATGAATACAACTTAACAATAAACCTTAGATATAAATATAATACAATAAACTGTTACATACAAAGTAATAAATAAATAAAAAATAAGTTATTCCTATTTTACAATGGTCTTGTTTGATTGTAGTGCAATAAACAGTAAATACATTTACAAAAATATATATAATATACACAAATATAAATAACAAGAAACTGATATATAAAAAAAATTAGTCTTCATCATGGAGAAGTTGTTGATAGAAATCGTCCAGCTCGAGAAAATTTTTCTCCAATATAGCTACATCTTGCTCCATTAGTCTGCTCGGTCCGGGCTCGGCTGGCACTGGGCTGTTTGTGGTTTGCACTTTATGCGAAAGACGTTCTTCTTCTTTCGCCTCGAACTCTATAGACAAGTCCTCCAAGTCCATAAAAAATTCTTCCCACTGAGCTTCCTCCGCCACCGATCGCGACCGCTCCAAGCACTCTCGCTGTTGTTAAGAGAGTTCTCTCTCAGCGCGAAGTTTTAAGTTTTTAAGTTATTGCGATTACTCTATAACTGCGCCTTTTGTTCAGCTTTTCACTACGCGCTTTACTTTTAAATTTTTGAACCCAGTTATTTAGGGATTCGATTTTAGTTTTAGAGTCGTCATTAACAGTTTTGTTGTACGGTTTGTAACCCATTTTTAGTGCTTGTAAAATCACGAGCACGTCTGTACTGTACGAGTGATAGATTTTTTTAGGCGTGATTAATATGTATATGTTCTTGCCAAATTACACTATTCTTGTAATAAGGGTCCGAGTTAGAGAAGGGTCGGACGGACGGACGGACCGGAACTATAAGGGTTCCTTAACTTGTGGACTACGGAACCCTAAAAATTCACTGAAACAAAAATTAAACAAGAAACATGAAAAATTAATGACATAAAACTGAACACGAAAATATTTTTTTTACTAAATATATATATTTTCTACTTTTAATTTAAAAATAAAATGATAAACTTACGTGCGTAAATAAAAAAAGCACAAAGAAAAAATACGAAATGAAGTAATCGACTTATTTAACATACATATACTCGTATGTCTATGTTATCATAATGTACAGTTTGATAAATAATAGAATGAACAGGTTCCTCTTGGCTTCCTCGCGGTGAGCTATCCGCAGGTACTAAGCCCCCCCATCGCGACAAGATGAGAACCTTTCGGGGGGGAACCTACCCTAACCTAAAACATTACATTGAATAAAACAACTATATTATCTAACAGTTAACTTATGAATTCAACTAAACAATAAACCTAAGATATAAATATAATACAGTAAACTGTTATATACAAAGTACAAATTAAATAAATAAGTTATTCCTATTTTACAATGGTCTTGTTTGATTGTAGTGCAATAAACAGTAAATACATTTACGAAAATATACATAATATACACAAATATAAATAACAATAATCTGATAAAAAAAAAAATTAGTCTTCATCGAGAAGTTGTTGATAAAAATCGTCCAACTCGAGGAAATTTTTCTCCAATATAGCAGCATCTTGCTCAATGGAGCAAGATGCTGCTATATTGGAGAAAAATTTCCTCGAGTTGGACGATTTTTATCAACAACTTCTCGATGAAGACTAATTTTTTTTTTTATCAGATTATTGTTATTTATATTTGTGTATATTATGTATATTTTCGTAAATGTATTTACTGTTTATTGCACTACAATCAAACAAGACCATTGTAAAATAGGAATAACTTATTTATTTAATTTGTACTTTGTATATAACAGTTTACTGTATTATATTTATATCTTAGGTTTATTGTTTAGTTGAATTCATAAGTTAACTGTTAGATAATATAGTTGTTTTATTCAATGTAATGTTTTAGGTTAGGGTAGGTTCCCCCCCGAAAGGTTCTCATCTTGTCGCGATGGGGGGGCTTAGTACCTGCGGATAGCTCACCGCGAGGAAGCCAAGAGGAACCTGTTCATTCTATTATTTATCAAACTGTACATTATGATAACATAGACATACGAGTATATGTATGTTAAATAAGTCGATTACTTCATTTCGTATTTTTTCTTTGTGCTTTTTTTATTTACGCACGTAAGTTTATCATTTTATTTTTAAATTAAAAGTAGAAAATATATATATTTAGTAAAAAAAATATTTTCGTGTTCAGTTTTATGTCATTAATTTTTCATGTTTCTTGTTTAATTTTTGTTTCAAAGTACAAATTAAATAAATAAGTTATTCCTATTTTACAATGGTCTTGTTTGATTGTAGTGCAATAAACAGTAAATACATTTACGAAAATATACATAATATACACAAATATAAATAACAATAATCTGATAAAAAAAAAAATTAGTCTTCATCGAGAAGTTGTTGATAAAAATCGTCCAACTCGAGGAAATTTTTCTCCAATATAGCAGCATCTTGCTCAATGGAGCAAGATGCTGCTATATTGGAGAAACCCGGACCGAGCAGACCAATGGGTCTGCTCGGTCCGGGCTCAGCTGGCACTGGGCTGTTTGTGGTTTGCACTGTATGCGAAAGACGTTCTTCTTCTTTCGCCTCGAACTCTATGGACAAGTCCTCCAAATCCATAAAAAATTCTTCCCACTGAGCTTCTTCCGCCACCGATCGCGACCGCTCCAAGCACTCTCGCTGTTGTTCAGAGAGTTCTCGCTCAGCGCGAAGTTTTGAATTTTTGAGTATTGCGATTACTCTATAGCTCCGCCTTTTGTTCAGCTTTTCACTACGCGCTTTACTTTTAAATTTTTGAACCCAGTTATGTAGGGATTCAATTTTAGTTTTAGAGTCGTCAACAACAGTTTTGTTGTACTGTTTGTAACCCATTTTTATTACTTTTAAAACCACGAGCACGTCTGCACTGTACGAATGATAGAAAAGTTGTGATAGTACTGACGTCACAGTGGCTTATATATAGGGGTGCCGTCGCAGGGTGAACTAGCAAGAGGCACGAGGGAGGGTTTATTTAAAAAAATGTGTGTATAATATAAAAAATATAATGATTAAAATTAAAATAATAATAATTTGGCTTTTAAAAATGTGAATTATAGATCTATACATATTAATGCAAAATTAGTTTCACCAAAAATTCCAATATAGGCTTAGAAATTTTCTCCTGCAGTTTGAAAATCTTAAGTGTAAAACTCCTATATAAAGAAAAAAATTGTTTGAAGATGTCAAAAATATTACTGAGTTTGTTGTTAGCAAGTGTAAAGTAATTTGAATCAAACGGACTCGACCGCCTATAGATTTATAGAAAAACTCGAATTTTCCGCATAGCATAACGAGTTTTTGACGTGACAACGTCTTAAATTAGGTTGCGGCTGGGAGTCACTTATGAAAAAGTGTAACGCTCGGTAACGTTACGATGAGTCACCGAACGAGAGAGAGGCCCGCCGAATGTCTTGCGTCTCTCTCCCACTCAACTATGATCGGTCTGCCGCGCGCGGCAGATTATATTCATATCAATAATTATTCTACCGAGAAAAAGACGTCACGTAAAATCTTCGCCCGTAAAACCGACTTTACAGGCAACCATTTTTACAAAGAAATTATAGGTAAGTTCGAACTGCAGATTTCAAAAATAATTATTATTGTACAATAATTATTCTTGTATAAGCATTAAATAAATAAGAATTCAGCGATCTACAATTTGTTTCACTGTGCGCATGCGCAGTATCATCATCGTGCATAAGAACAGAGAAACAGAAAATAGCATTAATAAAAATTCAAAACAACAAACTATTCACAATATTTTTTAGGTATAACCCTATCGAATATAATAATACGAAATACACTTTATTTATTAGAGGAGAAACGAGCAATTGCATTTGGGCGACTTATACAGTCATTCATTTCAATCATTCGGATTCACTCCTTGTCACAGAGTAACTATCCGAGGGTAAATTTAATCTGGTGTAAAGTGGTGGAACGTGGACGAAGCTATCCAAGAGTTAAATGGAATAATAAATATATTCCGTGAATAGCTATTCTCTAGTTAAGTAATGTTTGGTGAAATCGATCCTAAAAATCATAATTGTTTCGAGACTTATAAACATCTTGGTGAATATTTGAACAAGCTTATTATTGAATTTATTATTATGCATAGTATAAATAAAAGCATAAAAATACAAATATACAATTTTTTCGTTCAAATATACACATTAACATATGGTTATATGTATTTATGAAATCGCTTTCTAAAGCTTTAATTTTGATTTATTTTTATTAGGTCTTTAATTTTTGAGTATACAATCTGCCATTTTGTTTTATTTACGTCACGTAACCTATTCGCTCAAAAGAATGGAAGGAATTTAACCCGTTCAAGAATAACAAACTTACTGAAAACAAAACTCTCCTTTTGGATCGGTTGTGTGAAAAAGCATTGTAACGAAAAAGCACTAGTGTTTAAAACACAGGTGCGAAATAATTAATATCAATGATGAAATAATAATAATATCACACAGGTTGAGTTAGCCCCAAAGTGAATCAGAAAAAGATCACTATTCATCTTGACCTGCCCGGGGATCGAACCCGGGACCTAAAATCCGTGAAAGGCATGTGTGCAATGATACATGACATTAAGTGAAACTTTACGAGCAGAAATGTTAAGAAAATCTCATAGCTTAATTTTAACTTTTTAATCATTTAACCTTTTTTGTACAAACTACAAATGTAAAGCACAATAGGCGGACCCAATGCTAAAAGCTTTAACTAACAGTCAACCATTGGGTAGGTAGTTGTAAAATGCATTTCTTTTGTCTTTATTGTACAACATAAAAAGATGTAAAGCATAAAAGGCGGACACAATGGAAAAATAACTAATAGAACCATTGTCGCAAAAAGGTAATTTATCACCCTAATCACTTTTGGCTTTACCATACCGACCACCTTGTGAACGGAAAGATAAGACATTGAAAATCCCAACAAATATTATAAATGCGATAATGAGTTAATTTGTTTGTATGTTACGCTTTTACGTCCATCTACTGAACCTATCTTTCTAAAATTGCGCATACACATAATTAAAAGAAATGAGAAGGACATATTCATCCCAGAAAAAGCACTGTTCTAAAAAAAGCTTTTATTAACATACTATTAATGTTATCAAAAAATTCTTAGTTTGCTCTGTGTTTACTGTTTAAGTTACAAAAAGTGCACAACCTATTATACATTCTGTAGCACAACGTAGCTTTCAAAGTGTCATTGGCGTAGCAATGCTACAATAATGTACACTGCTGGTGCTGGTTGAGTGTAGCCTAACTGCGCCGTAGTCGTACTACGACCATCCATCGTCGTAGCAATGCTACAATCTCCAACATTGCAGTAGCAGTGCTAAGCAATAAATATGGTTGTAAAAACCATTCTCTGGTCATATTGTAAAAAGGTCGTCTGTTTAACTATAAAAAATATTTTAAACCATTTCGTTCAACCGTTAAATTATCAAACAACATATAAAAAATGACTAGTCTCTTCGGATAAGGTATTCAAATTCAAATGTTTATTTGCAAAATTTGGTAACATTTAGTTGTAAAAAATAATAGCGAAGGCCATCACATTAACCTCCTTAAGGCATGCAAAATATATATGTAATATGGAATTAAACAAATTAATTTTTCAGCAAGCTTCTTTCAAATTCATACTAAAAATATATTGTTAATAGTCTCCGCTATAAAAAAAATATAATAATTTATACCTAAATCATTACAAAATAAATAAATGTCAAATGGTTAAAATGAAATAAGTATACTATTCAAATTTTTTTACAATGTCAGATCATTTTGGGTTATTTCTTTCAAGAAACTCTTCCTCAAAGAATTTGGAATCGCGCGCGGTGAGGCAATTTTTTTAATCTATGCTCTTCCTATTCCAAATTCAGATTAAAACGAACTGAAGATATTCAAAAGAAAATTTGTACATAAATTGTGATTATCGAAACAAACATAAAATATGTAGGAGTCACAGTCTTCATTAAATATCTACTCATTGAAATTACTGCACCCATACTGTAACACGAAATTCGCAGTGATTAACAAACACTTATTTTGCGAACCGAAATTCCTTGAATACTTTGAAAGCAGATAAATAGTTCTAAATATGTTATAATTAATTGACTATGATATTGGTATTTTCAATTTCTTATCAGTTCGTTAACAGGGCGGCGGTACAATGAAGCAAAACGTTATTAGGGGGTTAAATTCCTTACAAATGACACATGAAAAACAAAAACAAAACCGACTCTAAGTAATTTACTTAATAAATAAATCGAAGTAGCTAAAAATTCAAACAAAATATAAAACAAGAAACATAATATATTAAACATATGAAACTAAAAAATATTTTTTTTACTAAATATATATATTTTCTACTTTTTGTTTAGAAATAGAATAGGAAATTTACATGCGTAAATAAAAAAGCACAAAGAAAAAAAATACGAAATGCAGTAATCGACTTATTAAACATACATGATATGTCTAAGTTATCACAATGTACATTTGGAAAATAATAAAACGAACAGGTTCCTCTTGGCTTGCCCGCGGTGAACTATTCGCAGGTACTAAGCCCCCCCATCGCGACAAGATGAGAACCTTTCGGGAGGGAACCTACCCTAAAACATTACATTGAATTATACAACAATATTATCTAACAGTTGACTTATGAATACAACTAAACAGTAAACTTAAGATATAAATATAATACAATAAACTGTTACATACAAAGTACTAAATAAATAAATAAATAATAAATAAGTTATTCCTATTTCACAATGGTCTTGTTTGATTGTAGTGCAATAAACAGTAAATACATTTACAAAAATATACATAATATACACAAATATAAATAACAAGAAACTGATATATAAAAAAATTAGTCTTCATCGAGAAGTTGTTGATAGAAATCGTCCAACTCGAGGAAATTTTTCTCCAATATAGCTACATCTTGCTCCATTGGTCTGCTCGGTCCGGGCTCGGCTGGCACTGGGCTGTTTGTGGTTTGCACTGTATGCGAAAGACGTTCTTCTTCTTTCACCTCGAACTCTATGGACAAGTCCTCCAAGGCGACAAAGAATACTTCCCACTGAGCTTCCTCCGCCACCGATCGCGACTGTTCCAAGCATTCTTGCTGTTGTTTAGAGAGTTCTCTCTCAGCGCGAAGCTTTGAGTTTTTGAGTATTGTGTAGTGGAGTTAAGATTACCTATGTAACCTATTTATATGACGATGGTATTGAATATAACTCAGTATTAACTCAATACTCGTTGTATCAATTACCACCCTACATCCGAACCTCACATGGCGACCTTGCCAGGCGCGAGCGTGTTTACATTCCTTTAACCATATAGAGACTGAAAATGAACATTACATTCAAAATGTGTATTCGTGGACTTTGCCTATCCCAGTGCGGTGTTCTAATTGTACCGAATTATCCACAATTTTTTTTAAATTTACCTCATCATGGGCTCTACAAACACTAAGGAAGAGGTCATCCTTGCCCAAAACGCAGCAGCAGGCGCAAATAATGCAGATGTTCGACTATTGGCATTCGGTTTTGGTCTTCCCATTCGCCCTTGGGGGGCGACGGAGAGGTCGGTCAGGGCGCTAGCCCTCTTCGACGGCTTTCATCGCTGCCTATAACGATAGGCAGGTCGTTGGGGTGGCCATGGCGGCCAGGCTTTCTTCTTCTAGTCCTGGGAGTCTCTATTCTTGGGTCGACGGCGGCGCCTGATCGGCGGCGTCGGCGACGAGGCAACGTGGCGAGGGCTTGGTGCGGTCATCTGGGGGGCGCGCGTGTAGCGGCGCGATCCCTCTCAGGTGAGGGTGGCGCGATGTGTCCGCGCGCCTGAACATGTTGGTGACCAGGCGGGCGACGAAGGCGTCTAGGCCCTCCCATTTCAGGTCCCTGAAGATCGTCGCGTTCTTACGTATCGTGGGGCCCCGACGACTGCCCGGAGACATTGGTTCTCTTGGGATTTTAACTTCTTCTTGCTTGACTCCGAGCAGTACGCGTACCACGCCGGGGCTGCATACGTGAGGAGGGATCTAATATAGGTCTTATAGATCCCTAGCTTCGTCCTCAGGGGCAGGCGGGAGGACAGTACGCCTCGCAGCTTCCCCCTAGCCATCTTCACTCTCGCCACGACCTCGCCGACGTGTTTGTTCATAGTCAGGCGCCGGTCTATGTTGACTCCCAGGTACTTCAGCTGGTGCCGCCATGTCACAGGTTCGCTGAAGAGTTTGAGATGTGGTGGTAGAGCACGCTGTCCCGTCATGAGGGCCTGCGTTTTCCCGATGTTCACCGTTAATCTCCATTTGGACAGCCAGTCGGGCAAGGCGTCCAAGTTGCGCTGCAGCTTCCTAGCGGCGTGCAGCGGGCTGATCGATTTCGCGTAGTACGCCGCGTCGTCAGCGTACAGCGCGAGTTGCACCTGCTCAGCGACTGGGATGTCGTTGGTGAACTCGGAGTAGCAGGCCGGCGAGAGGCAGCTCCCCTGCGGTACTCCTGCGTTGACGGGAACCACCTTGGAGACAGCGTTTTCTACCGCCACATGTAGTTGGCGATCCTCAAGGAAGGAGGCCAGCACCCTGACCAACCTTTTGGGCAGTTTTGACGTTGACAGCTTGAATAGCAACCCCTCATGCCAGACTCTGTCAAACGCCTTCTCCATGTCCAGGGAGACGATGGCGACGCATTCCTTTTTGTTATGTGCTTCGGACATCTTGTGGAGCAGTTTGGTGACCTGCAGCGTCGTAGAGTGATCCGACCTGAATCCGAACTGCTCCTCCCTCGGGGTGAGGTATTGGAGCATCAGTTGCAGGACCAGCCTCTCGAACACCTGCGAGAGCTTGCTCAGCAGCGCGATTGGCCTATGGTTCTCGGGCCGTCTTAAATCCTTGCCCGGCTTGGGCAGCATGACGACCTTCGCGTTCTTCCAGATGGTTGGGAAGTGGCCCGAGCGTAGTATCCCGTTGAAGAGGCGCGTGATTGCCACGATTGCTTGTGGTGGTAGGTGGCGTAACGCCTCATTCGTGATACGGTCCGCGCCCGGGGCTTTCCTTGGTTTCAGCTTGGCCGTCGTGCGTCGCACTTGGCCGGGCGAAAAGAAAAGGGGTGTGTCCTCTGTGTCGCTGCTGCTAGGCGTCGCGAGGTACTCCCTCACATGATCGGAGACCATCCTGGTATGCTCCGGGTCGGTCACTGGGTTCGGTTGGAACTGTAGCTGCAGGTGCTCCGCCAGGATGTCCGCACGGTCCTGGGCTGTGAATCTTGGGAGGCCATCCGCCCCGAACAGCGGTCTGACGGGTTGGGGCTCGCGAGACAGCCGTCGGCACAGGCGATGAACGGAGGGGGCGTCATCGCCTATTGTAAGCAGATGGTTCTCCCAAGATTTGGCTGCGTCTTCGTTGATGGCGTCCTTCACTTTTTCCACCATCCTGTTGAGGTCGCGGCGCAAGAGGGGGCAGCGGGTCCTTTGCCATTGCCGCCGCAGCTTCCGCTTCTCTTCCACGAGTTGTTTGATTGCGGCCGGTAGCGGGTCTGGTCTCGCATTTACCGGCGTTTCGCTCGAGGAAGAGTCCAGGGCACCGCGGATGCAGCGGGTGATGGCGTCCGCCGCCTCCTCTACCTCTTCGGTGGTGGAGACGGGTCTGTTGGGGCATTTTTGTGATAATATGTCCTGGAACGCCTCCCAGTCGACTTTCACACGTTGTCTGGTCAGCGAGACTCGGGCCGGTGTCTCGTGAAGGACGAGCAGAACCGGTCGGTGATCGGAGGGCAAGTCGGACAATACGGTCTGGCTCGGTGGCGTCGTCAGTCCTTTGTACACCACTATGTCAAGGACGTCGGAGTTTGTTGTCCCGGGGTCGTGCCGTGTGGGCTCATCCGGACCCGCGATGTCATAGTGGTGTTCGATGGCGTCTTGGAGGAGGCGTCGTCCCTCCGCGCTGTCCCTGGAGGAGTTCCAGCTGGTGTGCTTGGTGTTCAGGTCGCCGGCTATTAGGGTCGGCGTGGGTGTGTCCAGCAGCTTGCGGATGTCCCTCGGGCTCAATTTGTTCGGGCCGGGAGGTGCGTACGCCGCGAACAGACGCAGTTCACGGCCGGCGACGCTGACCAGGACCCCCAGCGCGTACATTGATGGAAGCTCCTCGTACGGTATGGCTTGGTGGACGACGCTCCTCTTGACGAACACCGCCAGGCCCCGATAGGCCGCTCCGGTGCTTGTCCTCTCGTCCTTCCGGTAAGTGAAGTAGTTTGGGATGGTGAAAGTTTCACCCTCCCGGAGGTGAGTCTCGCTGACGAGCATGATGTCGATCTTTCGCTCTCGGAGGAAGTGCGCCAGCATCCTTCTTTTCCCCGAGAGCGTGGAGGCGTTCCAGTGAACGACTCTGAGAGGGCTATGATCACCCGCGAAGAGGATTGCTGAGTTGAAGCCCTCTCAGAATAGCCGCCATCTGTTCCATCTGTTGCCCCAACATGTTGAGTTGGAGAGTGTAGGCGTCGGCGGTGGAAGTCATGGTTGGTGGGACGGCCATTGCTGGTGCGGCTCCGGTGGCTTGGTGTTGTTGTTGGGTGGCGTTCTCTCCCGCTGTCTCGGCGGCGGGGGTTTCAGTGGCGTTCTTCTTCTTCTTCCTCTTTCTTTTTGGCGCCTCCCCTCGCTCTGTGGGAGGGTTTGCAGGCGCCATCAGGGAGGCTGCTGCTGTCTCCTGGACCGCTGGGGCCGGCGGGAGTGCGGTTCCGAGCGTAGTGCTGGCCACTGTACCGGCGCGCTTGTTGCGGGCTTCCCTGCGAAATACGGGGCACCCTGCGTTGTTCGCTGGGTGGGGCCCGCCGCAGTTTGCACAGGTTGCCGCTTCTTCCAGTGGGCGTGGGCAGTCGTGGGCAGCGTGGGACTCCCCGCATCGTACGCAAGCCTGTGGCCGGTGGCAGTTATGGCTGCTATGCCGGAACTGCTGGCATCTGTGGCACTGTGCAGGGCCTTGTTTTCCTCGCCAGGCCCGGATCTGGATGCCCGGCATGAGGAGGAGTTCATTTATATTATAGACTTCTTGGAAGCCTTCAGTCTTCTTTAGCAGGCAGTAGAAGATGCAGCCGGGCCGTCCACCGCGGGCTCGGATGCCCTTCACTGCCTCCACCTCGAAGCCTTTTTCTCCCAGGGCTTCCGCGATGTCTTCCTCTGGAGTGTCTGCCGGTAGGCCCCTAATGGCCACTTTGAGGCTCCTGTCCGCCGGTAGCGAGTAGGAGAACCAAGGGACGTTGTTGCCCTGGCTCTCCAGCTCTCCCAGGTATCGCTGGATTGTCCGGTACTCCTTTTCATCTTTGGGTGTGAATTTGACGCCTACACCAAAGGGGCGCGCGGTAGGTGGTCCACCAAGTCGGTGGGCCAGCTCTTTGAAGTGGGTGGTCCAGTTTGGCAGCCGCTCCACAATGATCGGGGGGTATTTGGGGCCCGCCGAACGAGGCTGTTGTTGCGGTTTGGCGGCTGCGGTGGGTGTTTCTGCCTCTGCATCGGACGTATCCTCTTCGTTTATATCTTGGGCGAACCAAGACGAGGCGGGCGCTCTGCTGGTGGTGGCTTGGGGCGCCTTGCTGGCTGTGCGCCGCGTCGCCGCCGTCGCGGGGGTCGGAGCGGGCGGTGCGGCAGTACTCCCAGTGACGCTGGCGAAGGACGGCGGGGCAAGCGTGCGCGGGGTAGCAGTTGGTTGCGGGGGGCGGGCGGGGCCCGTGGCCGCTTCCGGCTGCTTCGCGTATTGTTGCGGCTGTGTTGGGCGAGTCCGCGGTTGCATGGTCGGCTGAGTCCGGGCAATTACTGCTGCTGCTGTGGACTGTGGCGCGCGGCGCGGCTCAACCTCAACGGGAGGGATCGCGCGTCGCGGGGCGGCCGTGGGGAGCGGGGGGGCCGCGGGTTGCGGGGAGAGCGCGCGGTGCGGGGCGCCCCTCGCGGGGGGAGCCGCAGGCAGCAAGCGGCGAGCACCGTCGCGACCGAGGCCGCTGCGGGGTACGCGCGGCGCGGTGACCCTCTGCGGGAGCGGGATGCTCGACCGCGAAGGGCCCGCGGGTGGCGAACGGGGCGCGCCAACGGGGCGCGACGCGGGGCCCACCGGGGCCGGCGCCGCCGGCGGCGCACTTAACTTAGATGGCGGCACACTTAGGTTGGACGGCGGCGCACTTAAGTTGGACGGCGGGCTTGATGTCCATGATTTTGAGCGCGTCCTTAAGCGCTTGCTTTCCTCGGGTGATTCCGATTCGCTGCGCAGCCTCTTCGCTGGCTGCGGTTTCGGCGGCAGGGAGGAGGGAAGGGCCAAAATTCCTCTTCCGGCCATCTCAAGCGCGGCCTTATCTTCTAGGTCGGGCTCGGCCGCGGTGTGCTCGGCGTCTTTGATACGGAGATAGAGCGCCATCCATCTTTGCATCTCCAAGGACAGTAACCCGCATTCTATGATGCGGGCGAGCGTGCAAATGTCACGCTCGTAGCTGGCCCCTGGAGAAAGCGTTTCCGAAGGCGGTGTAGGCGCTCGGTCGTCTTCCTGTACTGGCGCGGGCGTCACTAACGTCCACACGGCAGGATCGCTAGTTTCGGGTGGGGTATGAAAACCCGGGGGCGTCAAGGGGCGGGAGGGGCGAAAGGTAGCTTCGCCACCTCCTTCTAGGACCTGCTCCTCCATTACAGAGGGCGAGGAACGGCTCTTCTTTGGGGAGTCACCCATAGTAGCCCGTAGAGGGCCACGGGTCGACGGACCCCGCCGCCTTTTCACCGGTGAGACCCGCTGGTGGGAGGCCGGTTACTAGGGCAACGGAAATCACGTCAACACCGCAGTCCTGGAAGCTAGTGTACCACTAAGGTGAGTCCCCTCCTACACCGATAAATCGGTGCAGGGTGTTTGTCGAAATTACTTCGAAGAAGTTGTCAACAAGACGAGTGGCTGTATACTCCGGGCTCGAACAGTCGATGCACTTGGAACGTCGACGGGCGACTGGCTGATCCGACTATTGGCATTCCATATGAGCGCAACGAATATTATACTGCTCATTTTGTTATCTCTAGCTGCCCTGACTTTTATTTACTGCATTTTCAAAATATATCGAAGATACCACAAGAGATTGATTTTCAATGAGTTAAATCGAGATGCTGTGAGAAGATCATTATTGCGGCAGAGAACGAGACTAGCTGATAGACGTAGCCAACCAGGCCAGAGGAAGGAAGAAGTCGAGATGGTATAAAAGTGGTGAAACAAGTGAAAAAAAAGTGCGCGTATTCGTGTTTGCATGCGTAATGTATCTACTCTTATATCCAATATATAATCGCGGTATAGTTATAAGCAGTCAAGGGTATGTATTGTAATATTTCTTATGGCAGAATAAGATAACATGTGAAAGTAAAATACTTATATACGTATCACAAGAAAATATCATTTTTATAAATCCAGCTTCTCGAACACAAGTTACGCGAGACGAATTTGTGCGAGAGCTGTGTAATTTCGCAAAACAAATAAATATAAGCGAAATATATTTTATTAAGAATAAATATACTCAAGAATTTGTAAATAAATTAAGAAGTGAAATAAAAATAAATAAAAACTATAAAGGGCCCAGGTTATGTATATTAAAAGACGTCGAAAGAATAGATGACAAAGACGACAAAAGGGTCATACTTAACGATTTCCATCTATTGCCCACGAGTGGCCACGCGGGCATTAGAAGAATGTTAAATAATATTAAACGTTACTATTTCTGGCCCTCCATGGAGACTGACGTCAGAAACTTTGTACTGAAATGTCCAAAGTGCCAGAAACAAAAATACACAGTCCAGCCTTGCAATTCTGTAAGAACTCATACTGAACTTCGAATGTGAATTCGCTGTGAGTTGTTTGATTGGCATTCTGAAAACTCGGTTGATAATTCGAATCTATACTAGCGCTGCCCTTGCGAGCGTGTCAGCGAGTTAGAACTAGATGGCCGTGAGATTTTGTATGGGATGACATAAGATTTTGCATTCTGTAAGGATATTTCCCCGTCACTTCGAAGCTAACATCTCATTTGAACCCGGTTCAAAGTGTCAAATGAAAAGCGTCATTTTGACGAGTGAAATTAGAGAAATTCTATATAAACGTAGTGATTATATACTCTTGTAATAGGGCTAAAATAATATTTTTATGTCGCAAAGTAATATATTTTTATGTTAAAAATTAGTAAATAACTATAATTAGTGATTTATGTTTAAAAACAACTTTTTACGAGTTTGGGTAAAATAATTTTTTTAGTAATAACGATGGCAAGAATGTTTGTATTAAAATCTTTATTAGAAGAGGCTCATGCTTTGGATAAGCTAGAAAAGTGTCGACAAGCTAACCAAATTAGAAGTTTATCTCTATTAACTCGAGATGACGACTATATTAGCGTATATAGATTGTCAAAGGAACTGATTGACCAACTAGAGTGTGAGTTGTTGCCTCTGATAAAGACCACAAAACGTCGAGGCAAAGGACTTTCAACTCGTGTAAAAGTAAGTGTTTCATAATGAGCAGTATTATTCCCATTAGGTTGTTTTCCTGCTAACTATGTTTTTTCGAGAATTTTTTTCCACAGTTCTACACGTGTTTTTTTTTCTTTGTGGGGGGAGCTAAGGGCAGATGTTGATCCCATGAAGCTGTTACGACTTTTCAGCCTAGGTTTATCCCTTTCTGGGTAATTAAACAGTAAGTGATGTTTGTCAGTTTCCTGTTTAAATTTCTCCAATCGGCAGGCTACCTCCCTACGGATGGAAGGCGGGGCTATTCCAGCTAGAGGTAGATCTTCCTGATAGGCGTTGGTTTCAGGCACCCGGTTATTGCTCTGCAAGTGTCATTAAGAGCTACGTCAACCTGTTTGGCATGAGAGGACCGGTGCCAAACAGGACATCCATACTCCCCCGCCGAAAAGCACAAAGATAAGCCTGTCGTCCTCATGACGTCCGGAGCGGCACCCCACGAGACCGTGGTTAGTCTGCACAGTATGTTATTTCTGGCAGACACTTTAGATTTCGTGTTTTGACAGTGGTCTCTGTAGGTAAGGGTACGATCCAAAGTGACACCAAGATACTTTGGGTTGCTGCAAGGTTGGATGTCTATACCTCGCTAGTTTAAGTGGAGGGTTGGATGTCTATATTACTTAATATATTAATTGATTTATTGTTTCAAAGATATTATGCACCTTGTCATTCTTGGCTAATGGTAGCTATCAGAAAATAATAAAAGAAAATATAAGAACATATTTATCGCAACCATCTGCATCTCGCTGCATAAATGAAATAGTGGAAGCCCTAAATAATCCTGAAATAGTAAAAAAATATATAAGGTTCCCTCAAAACATACAAGAAAGACAAGTGTTAAAAGAAAGGTTATAAGTATATTATATCTTAAAATGACCCTTATAAGATTTTTTCGATAATAATCAATCATGTAAGTGGTTACTTTAAATTACAGGTTCTATAGAAAGTTCGGCGTTCCAGGAGTAATAGGGTGTATTGATGGCACATTGGTGGCATTGAAAAAACCAGTAGAGAACGAAGAACGTTTCTACTGCCGAAAAGGTTATCTTGCAAGAAATGTGCAGTTGGTAAAATAAATTTCAATTTTGTAAACTACTACTAGGTATTTAAGTAATTTCTCAATCATCTCAATATTTATTGTAATTTTTTTCAGATAACAGATGCAGATCTTAACATTTTAAATGTGGATCCAACATATGGTGGAGCTACTCACGATAGCTTCATTTTTAACTATGGTGTTATAAAAGCCCACTTAGAAGCACTAACAAATGCTGGCGAAGAAGTTGTTTTGCTTGGTTAGTTAATCCTTCCCTATACCCCTTCAAAATTTGATCCTTATTAGGTATAATAATTGCTACATAATTATTTGATACTTGTTCATTGTTTCAGGTGATTCAGGATATGCTCAGCGCGCCTACCTTATGACGCCAATTAGTAATGCTGAAGATGGTTCCCCAGAAGCTTTCTACAATGACCGTCATTCGACTGCTCGCAATTCAGTAGAAAGAACAATTGGTCTCCTAAAAGGGCGATTTAGGTGCTTGTTAGTTCACAGAGTGCTCAATTACAATCCAGACGTAGTTGCAAAAATAGTTATTGCATGTTGCGTTTTGCACAACATGTGCAATCGCACAGGAATGCCGGCATTGACTATTTCAGAAGAAGAGAGACTAGAAGAGGTACGAACAAGTGCTGAAGTTCAAAGGAGGCAATTTAGAGATTTCCCATCTAACTCAGATTTAGCTTTAGGGCAAATACGTAGGCGAAACTTTGTAAATTGTCTATGGCGTTCACGTCATAATTAATTTATCGGTGTCCTTTAAACTTTTAATAAAACTGCGTAAATATCCATTAAGTGTTTTATTTCAATATTTCACTCTTAATGAAACTTAAAAAAAATATTCAAACAAAGAAGATTACTTAGGTCCTAATTACAACAACAAATACAAATTACTATACCCTATCTCTATTTATAGCCTCTGCCAATGCTTGCAGCCCTTTCCCAAGTGCAGTCAAAGCTTCAGCTAACATCCTATCTCTCTCTGCACTTCTTTCATACATGGCCCTTTCGCTTTCCGCTGTCCTCTCCAAAAAGGACTGCAGAGTTTGTGCATGTAACCTTTGTATCTCCAACTGCTGTTCTTCCACCCTTAAAAATCTCTCCGTAGTGGTGGCGAACTCCGACCGCCGTTGAGATGGTGGAGGAGCAACAAGTGAAGACGTGTGACGTGATGCTGAAAAAAAAACACAGATTACTTCGATGTGTAAATAGAAAATCATAAATTTCAGTTTGTAGAAGGTGGCGTGTGGGTTTCCACTAAACCAACTTCTAACAAGATCGGCATTCAGTCGCACACGATGTGTAGTTAAGTATAGCAGTAGGAAGCAGGCGAAGCGGTAGTGGGTAGAAAGCGGAGAAGGTATAGAGAGGAACTTGATAGCAAAAGAGGATAGTATATACAGATAGATATATTACAATTTTACAACACAGTTTACAATATAAGAATATCGACACCAGAGACGCGTGTGTTGTGGTAGAGAACCGACGAATGAAGAACGCCGCGATCCGTCGATGTTTTTCATTGCGCGCGCAGCCGTTGCCAAACGATAGGTTGAGGTTTGTTATGAGTGGCGAGTGTCTCGCTACACCACTCCCCCAACCAGACCGTAACTACGGTCGATAGTAATTCGGAAACCTTACTCGTCTGCCGCTCCGGGTTGTTTTAACCTCTTGTTGTCCCTCTGTTTGAGATGTTGTCGTCGTCGTCGGTGGCATCGTTATAGGACTATGTACATCTTTTGTCAAATAAGCTGGCTTCAGTCTGTCAATAGTGACGTTGGATGGTTTACCTCGGACATCTATCTTGAAAAATTTCTCCTGCCTCTCAAGGACTTTGAAAGGTCCGGCATAGGGTGGTTCGAGTGATGCCCTTACGTGATCTTGCCGAAGAAAGACATGGGATGCGGTATGAAGATCGCGTGGAATGTAAAATGGAGAAGTACCATGCCATGAAGCAGGTTTTGGAGAAAGCTTAGCCATATTCGTTCGAAGTCGGGTTACATACTGGGTGATATCTGCTGTCGTGTAGTCATCTTTGGGAGATAGAAATTGACCAGGTAGCTGGAGTGGCTCACCATAGACGAGCTCAGCTGGACTGGCTTGTAGATCTTCTTTCCAGGTATTTCGGATCCCCAGTAACACCAGTGGAAGCGATTCGGTCCACTGTGAAGAGTCATGGCACATTATGGCAGCCTTGAGCTGGCGATGGAGACGTTCTACCATGCCATTGGCAGCTGGATGGTACGCTGTAGTACGAAGATGTCGCGCGCCGATCATAGACGTGAGTGCATTGAAAAGGTGGCTCTCGAATTGACGACCACGGTCCGTAGTCACGCGAGCGGGACAGCCGAATCTAGCTATCCAGCCAGACACGAGGGCAGCTGCGCAGGTCTCTGCCGTGATGTCCTGTAGGGGGATAGCCTCAGGCCATCGAGTAAATCTGTCGATGACAGTGAGGCAGTATCTGTAACCACAAGACAATGGTAAAGGTCCTACGAGGTCAATATGAATATGAGAAAACCTCGCAGAAGGAGTAATGAAAGATGAGAGATGAGAATGAGTATGACGGGTGACTTTGTTTTTCTGGCAATTTAAACATTGCCTAGACCACTCTCTACAGTCCTTACGAATCCCTGGCCATACGAATCTTTGTGTAACCAGTCGTACTGTAGCTGTATTCCCTGGGTGATTCCAGTTATGCACCATATTGAAGACTTGCCTTCTTAAGTTCGGAGTGATGTATGGTCGAGGTGGCTGAACAGAAGTGTCGCAGAATATTGGTAAGTTAATGTGTGCTGTTCGTATCTTCCTTAGCTTCAGAGCGGTACCATGTTTAAGAAGGCCTTGCAGCTCAGGATCAGCTTCCTGGGATCGTGCAAGTTCTTGGTAGTCGATGGCCACGGAGATCTCATCTAGGCGCGAGAGAGCATCAGCAACCACATTCTCGGGTCCAGGTATGTATCGAACGTCTGTTGTAAATTGAGCTATGTAGTCTAGATATCTGAACTGGCGAGGTGAACATTGGTCTCTATTCTTTGTGAAGGCAAAGGTGAGTGGTTTATGATCAGTTAGTATGGCAAACGTCCTCGCCTCGACCATGTGGCGGAAGTACTTAATGGCCTCGTAAACAGCTAACAGCTCCCGGTCGTATGGGCTATACTTTTTTTGAGATGGGCTCAGTTTATGCGAATAAAAGGCCAAAGGTTGCCACTCCTTTCCTTTTCGCTGTTGCAAGACTGCACCAATACCCAAATCTGATGCATCAGTCACGATGGCTAAATCTGCAGTTGGGTTTGGATGGGCAAGTAGTGTGGCATTTGACAATGAGGTCTTACAATCTTCAAACGCTTTAAGCATATCAGGTGTCATATTCACTGGATGTGAACCTTTAACTTTAGGGCCAGATAGTACTGCGTGCAGCGGTGCTTGAAGTTGAGCAGCGTTTCGTACGAAGCGACGGTAAAAGTTCAGCATGCCCAAGAATCTTCGAAGCTCTTTAACAGTTTTGGGAACAGTGTACTCCTGAAGCGCTTGGACTTTAGTAGCGAGGGGTTTAGTACCGGCAGCTGAAACTGAGTATCCTAGAAAGGTTACCTCTTCTTTTCCAAGGAAACATTTTGATGTGTTCACCCATATGCCATATTGTTTGAGGCGCCCGAAGAGTATGCGAAGATGAGCTTTGTGTTGTTCCACGGAATTTGAGAAAATCAAGATATCGTCGATGTACCCATAGCAGAAATCAAGGCCCAGGAGCACTTCATCAAGGAACCTTTGAAAAGTTTGGGCAGCGTTTCTTAAGCCAAAAGTCATGAACGGAAATTCAAAGAGTCCGAACGGTGTAGTAATCGCTGTTTTGGGAATATCAGCAGGATTTACAGCTATTTGATGGTAGGCCTTAACTAAATCGATGGTGGAGAAGATGGAACATCCAGAAAGTTGATGTGAGAAGTCATGAATGTGACGTATAGGGTAGCGATCAGGTGTAGTGCGGGAATTCAGAGCTCGGTAGTCCCCACAAGGTCGCCATGAATTGTCCTTCTTTCTCACCATGTGCAAAGCCGAAGACCATGGACTCTCCGAACGGCGAGCAATGCCACTGGCAAGCATGAACTCAAACTCCTTCTTGGCAGTCTGAAGTCGAGCTGGATCTAGACGTCGTGGTTTACAAGATACTGGAGGTCCTGGCGTAGTCTTAATATAGTGTAGTGTGCTGTGCTTTGGCGGTGAATGCACACCAGCAGGCCTTGTAATCTCCGGAAACTCTCGAAGTATTTGATGGAATTCTGACTCACCATTAACAGATTTCACAGAGGCGATATCGTCAGTGGTTCCTGTTCTTTCTGAAATGGCGGCGACATGTAAAGTTGTAGTACCGTCAACCAGACGTTGATTCCTGCAATCAACTAGTAAGTTGTAGTGGCTAAGCAGATCAACACCAATGATGGGTTTTGACACGTCGGCTATTGTGAAGCTCCAAGAAAATATGCGTCTGAGTCCTAAATTGAGATGAAGCTGTATAGGCCCGTAAGTATGGATGATACTGCCGTTTGCCGCTATTAGATCATACTTGGAACGAGCGCAGGACGTCTTGACTACTGACCGTGGGAAAACGCACAAGTCTGAGCCAGTATCCACAAGGAATTGCATTTTCGTGGCGCGGTCGGTGACAAAAAGACGGCCTGTAGATGGAGGGCAGTCGTTGGCCGCTACTTCCGACCGCCCTGGGCGTTTCCCGACTCGAATGTGCAGGGCTGCCTACACTTCTTCGCCTGAGCTCCAAAAGTATAGTGGTAGAAACAGTGCGGGTGGTCTGGCGGTGGCTGTGTGTAATTCGAGCGACTGCTTGAGCGGTTTCTCTGAAAACTAGGCTTGGAACGTGAGTGACTTCTGTTATTCCTGTCATTAGTAAGGGCTGCTACTTGCCTGGTTAGCTCATTGACCTGCCTTGTTAGCTCTTCCATAGGCGAAGATGGTGCGATGACAGTAGAAGTGCTAGCCATGGAGACCTGAGGTGAAGCATGAGCAATTTCGTACACTTTATCAGCCAATTCTCCCAGTTTATCTAAAGTAAGATCCATCTGTGAAGCAATAACAGTCTGAATATTCTGTGGCAGTCGACTAGTCCATAAAGTGGCCAAAAAATCACTGGGTATTGAAGGACCCGCTAAACTCTCCAAGTGACGCAGGAATTGCGAGGGCTTTCGGTCGCCAAGCTCCTCGTGCATAAGTAATTGTTTCACGCGCTTTTCCTGTGAAGCGGACAGACGCCTTATAAGCTCGGTCTTCAATTTCAAATATTTGTCCTTTTCAGGAGGCCTAGTAATGATATCTTTCACTTCGATGGCGTATTGGTGATCAAGCTGTGCTACGAGATAATTGAATTTTGTATCATCAGTAGTAATTCGGGAAAGATCAAATTGACACTCTAATTGGGCAAACCATAAAGCCGGTTCTTCTGGCCAAAATGGTGGTACTTTTACACCAACTCTCAATACTTCATCAATTTTAATCACTTTTTCGGACTCGCACATTTTAAAAACAAAAGTCGCTCACCACTCGTGTAAGTAAGGCCACGGCCAACCTCTTTGTTGCTATTGGCAACGAAGTTTGTTTGACAGGAAAAATTTTTTATTCAAAATTATTTTTATTTTATGCTCACGATTTCCAGGTCACAAATCGGCGCAAAAGGTGCTTCTTGTTCGTAGTCGGTGGTCACCAGTGTAGAAGGTGGCGTGTGGGTTTCCACTAAACCAACTTCTAACAAGATCGGCATTCAGTCGCAAACGATGTGTAGTTAAGTATAGCAGTAGGAAGCAGGCGAAGCGGTAGTGGGTAGAAAGCGGAGAAGGTATAGAGAGGAACTTGATAGCAAAAGAGGATAGTATATACAGATAGATATATTACAATTTTACAACACAGTTTACAATATAAGAATATCGACACCAGAGACGCGTGTGTTGTGGTAGAGAACCGACGAATGAAGAACGCCGCGATCCGTCGATGTTTTTCATTGCGCGCGCAGCCGTTGCCAAACGATAGGTTGAGGTTTGTTATGAGTGGCGAGTGTCTCGCTACAAGTTTTTTAGGGCACACCATGCCTACCTATTAATTCATTTATAATGGTAATAATTATAGAGAATGATACGGAACCTTTCGTGTGCGAGTGCGAATCGCACTTGCCGGTTTTTATTCTATACTTACACACAGATCTAGCACCTCTACTAGCACGAACCATATTCGTTCTGGGGCGGCGGCGGGAAGGGGAAGCAATTGGCGTTGCGTGAGGTTGAGCTAAAAAAAAATTACATACTTACATGAAGGTTCTTAAACTCAATCACTACTATTCACTTAATACTATTTAATTAATTGAAAATTCACTTGAAAGTTGTTTAAAAATATTGGTCACTTACATGACGAAGCAGCAGTTCGACGACGAATCACTGGGGAGGCTACTTGGGTGGAACCGCGGCGTGAAGAAGGTGTGAATGGTGTGGGTGTGTGTGAAAGTGTTATAGGTGGAGGAGACAGACTAGGATGATATGTATGAGGATTGGGAGGAGGAGTTTGTACTGTCTGGTTATTCTGGAACAATAGAAACAAACATAATAATATACCACTTACCTATATTATAATTAAATATAGACAACTCAATAAGCCTTTACCCAGACACATACCTGCAAAATGCTCTGGCTTCTTTCAACAGTTGAGCTGGATGAGGATGCAAATAACTCTCTCGCAACTGCAGGAGCAGATTGTCTATAATCGCGAGTACTATAGTCAACCAGCTCAAAATCCTAAAAAGTTAAAAAATCTTATTATCTTGTAGAATAAAATTAGGCAAAAATAAAAACATCAAAGACCCAGCCTTATCAGAAAAACAGGCTGACTGAATCCTGACGGGGATCACCACGGGACCTCCTGATTAGCGGACTGGCGTGGTCAGGGAGGATTTTATTTATTTATTTAACTTTATTGTAAAAATACAATAGGCGGACTTAATGCTAAAAGCATTATCTAACAGTCAACCTTTGGGTCAAGCAGAGAACAGTTTGTGGGTGCAAAAATAACATTTACTTAAATAACAAATATAATAAACATACATAACATACATAATAAATAGTTAATATATACATATATATATACATACATACATACATATTAATACATATATACCTATCATAAAATATATTAGCCATAGTAAAAAAAATATATTAAAAGCAAAATAAACAATAGGAGGATGTCTAACAACAACTAATTTATCACATACAATTATCAATGAAATATAAATTAAATATCATACATTGTCAGTAACAGCATCTTGTATTTGTTGCGCTTCTTGTGATGTTGGCGATGGAGTATTATTTTCCTGAAACAGGAAACAATTTGTCAAAATTAATATTATATTAAAGAGTATTTTTATTGAATCATTAAATAATTTAAACAAAATACACTTTACATAATATGTATTTTTAACAGATAGATTGCACAGTTCTGTTTGAGGACAGACCTTATTCATCCTGAATACAAAAAAATCCAATTGTATTTCCAAATTTCTTACCGGAAATGCCTGTATGTCTAAATGTGCATCTCCTGTCGAATAGCTTTCACCACCACACAAAGCCACAATTCTTTCTTCGAGCTCTGAAAACTCCACTTCATCCTCCACCCCACCACCAGTCCTACGCCGAGCGGCAGAGCGTGCTGCTACTTTTTTTTTTATGGCGCTTTTTTTGTCAGACCAATACTACAAACAGGCATATAATTTATTTTTGTTGTTATAAATGACATATAAGTATGAATTTTTCAAGATATATTTAAAAACTACATTTGTCTATCATATTAAGTAAAATAACAATAATATAAAATTTATAAAATAACTTTATGCCAACATTCTACGATTATTTAAAAATAAAAGACACTAACCCTGGTCCACTGTTTATAATTTTTAATAGTGCCACCCATAGATTTAAAAAAAAATTAGAGCCGCGTTCTTAGTTCTATGGTGCCACCTAAACAATTTAGGCGCACTGTTAGTTCCTCCCACTGTCGTCGACTTCGCTCTCTGGCATTTTGAGTTTTTAAGAAACCCTTCGCCATGCCAGGGTTTTTTTCCATATACTCTACTAGGGTTTCAACCTGAATCAACGACGAGTGAGAGGAACGTGTCTCATTTTGACTGAAACATAACGAGTATTGTTGGATTAGCAAACAATATAAAAGATAGTACTTATCGTTTTTAAATTTCACAATTACAAATTAATATGAACTTACTTCATGATGATTCCACAATTATTTTCGCCACTGAATAAACCAAAACAAACAAAATAACCGCAATTTTGTAATTCTTTCTGACATAACTCACATTACTTTTTTTTTCGTTAGGAAAGCATACATTATACCTAGTTTTCGTTATTTTTTACTTATTATCTGTCTCAAATTTCTTGAAATAAGAAATTTTAATTTAAAAATCACATATTAGCTAAAGTTCTGTGCAAAAAACTACACATTGTATCAAAAAACCTGGAATCGAGAAAACTCAACTAACATTTTGTAGAGCGTGGAAGTCACTAGTAACGTATGATCGCATCGGGACTCGCTTCACTTCGCAAGAGAATAGTTTTAGCTTACAGAATGCAAAATCAAGGTCACTTTGAACCTTATGCGAAGGGTGAGTGAACAGCGACGCGAGAAGCGAGTTGTTGTTTGAACTTTACAGAATCGCAAGGCAGGTGAAAGAGCCGATGGCTATCACCTCGAGTGCACACTCGGCATTCGAAAAAATATTCTTAGACCTTGTGGGACCCTTGGATAGAGACAGCTATGACTATTCGTATGTTCTGACACTTCAATGCGAACTAACAAAATATGTATGTGCATTTCCATTACACACTAAATCATCAACAGAAGTGGCGCGCAGCTTTGTAAATAATTTTATTTTACAGCATGGCATTCCTACAGAGATAGCTACTGATAGGGGTACAGAGTTTATGTCCGACATTTTCAAACAGGTATGTGTATTGCTAAATATAAGTAAGTTAAACTCCACAGCCTATCATCACCAGAGCGTAGGCGCCCTAGAGAACTCCCATAAGCATCTAGGAGCATTTCTACGCATCCAAGCTGAAGGTAAGCCTGAACTGTGGAGCACATGGCTTCCATATTGGTGCTTTGCATACAACACTTCAGTACATAGATCGACAAAATTTTCCCCCTTCGAACTTGTTTACGGTAGAAAATGTAATTTGCCAAATAACTTAACTAAAACTGTTCAACCCTTGTATAATCACGATAGCTACCCCCATGAATTAAAATACAGACTCCAGGTATCCCAAGCTGAAGCGCGTAAAAACTTATTAGAAAGTAAATTATTAAGAAAAAATAAATACGATAGTCATATTAACCCAGTGTGTTACAAGCCTAATGATCTAATTCTTATCAAAAATGAAACTGGTAATAAGCTGTCAGATTTATATTCAGGTCCATACTTAGTTATAAGAGATGTATCACCGAATGTAGAAGTAAATATTAATGGTAAGACAGATATAATACATAAAAATAGAACTAAGTTATACCATAAGCCAAATGAGTAACATTACATGATGCTAACTATAAAGAATAGATAGATAAACAGATTAAGTGGCTATAATCTTATTGTAATGTGAATACAAGTACGGTGCATGTATGATGTCATCGCAATGTAATGCACTTTGACCTAGATTTATCTTTATCAAATAATGAAATCTTTTAAAGTTAGTTGAGAACTTTTTATGCCAAATTGTATCGCATTATTTGGTGTATGTTATTAACAATAAACAAATATTATAAATAAATAAAAAATCTTTAATGTACTACTTGACTGTTATGTGTATCAAATATTACTTATATGTAACTTTAATCGAATTAAATCTTTATGTAAACTTTAAATTAAAATAAATCTTATTTTTTTAATTTTAATTTCTCCGTGGGAAGGAGATGTAGTGGAGTTAAGATTACCTATGTAACCTATTTATATGACGATGGTATTGAATATAACTCAGTATTAACTCAACACTCGTTGTATCAATTACCACCCTACACCCGAACCTCACAATTGCTATTACTCTATAACTGCGCCTTTTGTTCAGCTTTTCACTACGCGCTTTACTTTTAAATTTTTGAACCCAGTTCTGATTTATAGAAAAATTTCATTTTTCCGCATAGCTAAACGAGTTTTTTCGAAGCGAATATAGGTAAGCTATTTGAGCTACAGATTTCAAAAATAAATCATTCTTGTATATCAGCATTAAATAATTACGAATTCAGCGTACTACAATTTGTTTCACTGTGCGCATGCGCAGTATCATCATCGTGCACACGAACAGAGGAACCGATAATAGCATTTAAAAAAATATATTAAACACAACAAACTATTTACAATATATTTGATTAAAATATGGTTAAATTTTGTTATTTATTCTAAAAATCATAATTGCAAAACATTTACATTTACGAAATGTAAATGTAAAGCATAATAGGCGAAGTTATGTCTAAAAGCATTATCTAACAGTCAACCTTTGGGTACGTAGTTAGGTAAAAGAAATGCCTTTCATTTGTATATATTGTTCAATATAAAAACATAAAAGCGAACACAATGCAAAAAAAAACTTATGGAGCCATTGTTGCAAAAAGGTAATTTTAAAGGGATTTATCACCCTAATCACTTTTGGCTTTGTCATACCGAGCACCTTGTGAACGGAAAGATAAGACATTGAAAATCCCAACTTATATTATTAACACGATAATGGGTTAGTTTGTTAATTTGTTTCTTTGTAGCGCTTTCACGTCCATCTACTGAACCTATCTTTCTTAAATTTCGCATGCACTCAAATAGAAGTATTGACAAGGACATAAGGTACCTTTCATTTCATTATTATTTCAGAAAAAGCACTTGTGGCGTGATGTACCTATTTTTATTTTCTTGTACATATTATTGATTTTATGTGTAAATATTTTAATTTTATTAGTTTGTAAGTACGGACAAGCAAACCGTTTTTTATGTATATATTATGTCTATTATTTTTGTTGTCATATGACATATTTCAATAGTTTGCTAGAGGGCGCAGACTCGTCGCTTTGCCATGGCAACTGCGCCCCTAGCGGCTGTTATTGTAAACTACTTCTTTTCTCTATGATTTTCGGTTAGCATGTTAAAATTTTCATTGCCGTTTTCTATTTATTATTTTCTGTTAATTAAGTATAATTTCTTTTTTCTTCATTCGCTTAGTCATCCAGGTGCGAATGCTTTTGTCAAATTAGTTTCGGAAAGATTTGTTTGGCCCGGTATTAAGAAAGACTGTCGTGAGTGGTCTAAGACCTGTCTAGCTTGTCAGCGTTCTAAGGTCACACGACATGTCTCTTCACCATTAGGATCATTCAAAATTCCAAATTCTAGATTTACTAACATTCATATAGATTTAATAGGTCCCTTACCTATTTCACAAGGTTTTAGGTATTGCCTCACTGCAATCGATAGGTTCACGCGATGGCCTGAGGTGATACCACTACAAGAAATCACTGCCGAAGCAGTAGCTAAGGCACTAATTTATGGATGGATTTCCAGATTTGGATGTCCTATCAGTATCGTTACATATAGGGGTAAGCAGTTTGAGTCAGCACTGTTCAAGCAATTATCTAAGCTTATAGGATTTCAGCATAGACGGACTACTGCGTACCATCCAGCCTGTAACGGTATTGTGGAAAGGTTCCATCGGCAGCTAAAAGCTGCTATCACATGTCACTCTGGTCCTAATTGGATAGATATACTTCCCTTCGTTTTATTAGGTATCAGAAGTTCTTTCAAGGAAGATTTATCATCTTCTTCAGCTGAGCTCACCAATGGCGAACCGCTAAGGCTCCCAGGTGAATTCTTTAATTTTAAAGAAGAAGAAGAAGTTGTCACTGATGTGACAGAATATTTAGCACGCCTCAGGTCATTTGTGAGTAAGATTAAGCCTTTACCTGCTTCTCGTCATGGTAAGCATTCTATCTTCATCTTCAAGGATCTGGCTACTGCTACACACGTTTTTCTACGTGACGATAAAGTTCGTGGGTCTCTTACACCTGTTTATTCTGGACCACACGAAGTATTAGAGAGAGGTGACAAAATATTTAAATTATTTTAAGAGGTAATCCTGTCACAGTATCGATAGACCGCATCAAGCCGGCTTACATATTGCTTGACACACACACTTCACACAACATTCCCTCACACTCTAGCAATAAAACTAATATTAACACACCGACACCAGTTACATCTACTGATCACAGTAGGCTCACTGAACGAGGAGATGATGTTCGACGGACACGTTCAGGCCGTATTGTACATTTTCCTAACAGATTGTAAATATTTAATCTATTATCGCCCTTGTCGGTCTCTGGAGGGGGGTGATGTGGCGTGATGTACCTATTTTTATTTTCTTGTACATATTATTGATTTTATGTGTAAATATTTTAATTTTATTAGTTTGTAAGTACGGACAAGCAAACCGTTTTTTATGTATATATTATGTCTATTATTTTTGTTGTCATATGACATATTTCAATAGTTTGCTAGAGGGCGCAGACTCGTCGCTTTGCCATGGCAACTGCGCCCCTAGCGGCTGTTATTGTAAACTACTTCTTTTCTCTATGATTTTCGGTTAGCATGTTAAAATTTTCATTGCCGTTTTCTATTTATTATTTTCTGTTAATTAAGTATAATTTCTTTCTTGTGCTCATCCTACCCTTCTGATTTCTTATTCTTGGACTGTTCTTTGTTAAGTTTCTTTGTGCTGTGAATAAACTTTCCTTCACTATTTCTACTTTTCAATCCTATCTCCCTACCTAGTCCACACACTGTTCCTGAGGGAAATTCACGCGGGCAAAGCCGCGGGCTTAAAAGCTAGTATTAATTTACTATTAATGTTATCAAACATTTCTTAGTTTGCTTGGTGTTTACTGTTTAATTTACAAAAAGTGCACTGCCTATTATATATTATGTAGCACAGCGTAGCTTTCAAGACATCATTGGCGTAGCAATGCTACAATAGTGTACACTGCTGGTGTTGTTTGAGTGTAGCTGCTACAAGGAAACTAACTACGCCGTAGTCGTACTACGACCAGTCATCGTCATAGCAATGCTACAGTCTCCAACATCGCAGTAGCTGTGCTACGCAATAAGTATGATTGTAAAAACCATTCTCTTGTCATATTGCTGTAAATAGCTAGTCTGTTTGAATTGAACAATAAAAAATATTTTAAACCATTTTGTTCAACCGTTAAATTATCAATCAGTAATAAACATACATAGCTATTTCGCGAACCGAAATTCCTTGAATACCTGAATCCATTTGAGCATGTAAATATTTCTAAAAATGTTTAATTAACTAAGATATTAGTATTTTAAATTTCTTATCAGTTCGTTAACAAAAGCGGCGCGCGGCGGTACAATAAAGCCAAACGTAATTAGGGGGGTTAAATTCCTTACAAATGACACATGAAAAACAAAAACAAAACCGACTTAAGTAATTTACTAAATAAATAAATCAAAGTAGCTAAAAATTCAAACAAAAAACATAAGATATTAAACATATGAAACTAAAAAATATTTTTTTAACTAAATATATATATTCTTCTTTTTGTTTAGAAATAAAATAGAAAATGTATATGCGTAAATAAAAAAATCACAAAGAAAAAATACAAAATGCAGTAATCGACTTATTAAACATACATAATATGTCTAAGTTATCACAATGTACATTTGGAAAATAATAAAACGAACAGGTTCCTCTTGGCTTCCCCGCGGTGAGCTATCCGCAGGTACTAAGCCCCCCCATCGCGACAAGATGAGAACCTTTCGGGGGGGAACCTACCCTAACCTAAAACATTACATTGAATAATACAACTATATTATCTAACAGAACTTATGAATACAACTTAACAATAAACCTTAGATATAAATATAATAAAATAAACTGTTACATACAAAGTAATAAATAAATAAAAAATAAGTTATTCCTATTTTACAATGGTCTTGTTTGATTGTAGTGCAATAAACAGTTAATACATTTACAAAAATATACATAATATACACAAATATAAATAACAAGAAACTGATATATAAAAAAAATTAGTCTTCATGGAGAAGTTGTTGATAGAAATCGTCCAACTCGAGGAAATTTTTCTCCAATATAGCTACATCTTGCTCCATTGGTCTGCTCGGTCCGGGCTCTGCTGGCACTGGGCTGTTTGTGGTTTGCACTGTATGCGAAAGACGTTCTTCTTCTTTCGCCTCGAACTCTATGGACAAGTCCTCCAAGTCCATAAAAAATTCTTCCCACTGAGCTTCCTCCGCCACCGATCGCGACCGTTCCAAGCACTCTCGCTGTTGTTCAGAGAGTTCTCTCTCAGCGCGAAGTTTTGAGTTTTTGAGTATTGCGATTATTTTATAGCTCCGCCTTTTGTTCAGCTTTTCACTATGCGCTTTACTTTTAAATTTTTGAACCCAGTTATGTAGGGATTCAATTTTAGTTTTAGAGTCGTCAACAACAGTTTTGTTGTACTGTTTGTAACCCATTTTTATTACTTTTAAAATCACGAGCACGTCTGCACTGTACGAATGATAGAAAAGTTGTGATAGTACTGGTTTTGGTCTTCCCATTCGCCCTTGGGGGGCGACGGAGAGGTCGGTCAGGGCACTAGCCCTCTTCGACGGCTTTCATCGCTGCCTATAACGATAGGCAGGTCGTTGGGGTGGCCATGGCGGCCAGGCTTTCTTCTTCTAGTCCTGGGAGTCTCTATTCTTGGGTCGACGGCGGCGCCTGATCGGCGGCGTCGGCGACGAGGCAACGTGGCGAGGGCTTGGTGCGGTCATCTGGGGGGCGCGCGTGTAGCGGCGCGATCCCTCTCAGGTGAGGGTGGCGCGATGTGTCCGCGCGCCTGAACATGTTGGTGGCCAGGCGGGCGACGAAGGCGTCTAGGCCCTCCCATTTCAGGTCCCTGAAGATCGTCGCGTTCCTCACGTATCGTGGGGCCCCGACGACTGCCCGGAGACATTGGTTCTCTTGGGATTTTAACTTCTTCTTGCTTGACTCCGAGCAGTACGCGTACCACGCCGGGGCTGCATACGTGAGGAGGGATCTAATATAGGTCTTATAGATCCCTAGCTTCGTCCTCAGGGGCAGGCGGGAGGACAGTACGCCTCGCAGCTTCCCCCTAGCCATCTTCACTCTCGCCACGACCTCGCCGACGTGTTTGTTCATAGTCAGGCGCCGGTCTATGTTGACTCCCAGGTACTTCAGCTGGTGCCGCCATGTCACAGGTTCGCCGAAGAGTTTGAGATGTGGTGGTAGAGCACGCTGTCCCGTCATGAGGGCCTGCGTTTTCCCGATGTTCACCGTTAATCTCCATTTGGACAGCCAGTCGGGCAAGGCGTCCAAGTTGCGCTGCAGCTTCCTAGCGGCGTGCAGCGGGCTGATCGATTTCGCGTAGTACGCCGCGTCGTCAGCGTACAGCGCGAGTTGCACCTGCTCAACGACTGGGATGTCGTTGGTGAACTCGGAGTAGCAGGCCGGCGAGAGGCAGCTCCCCTGCGGTACTCCTGCGTTGACGGGAACCACCTTGGAGACAGCGTTTTCTACCGCCACATGTAGTTGGCGATCCTCAAGGAAGGAGGCCAGCACCCTGACCAACCTTTTGGGCAGTTTTGACGTTGACAGCTTGAATAGCAACCCCTCATGCCAGACTCTGTCAAACGCCTTCTCCATGTCCAGGGAGACGATGGCGACGCATTCCTTTTTGTTATGTGCTTCGGACATCTTGTGGAGCAGTTTGGTGACCTGCAGCGTCGTAGAGTGATCCGACCTGAATCCGAACTGCTCCTCCCTCGGGGTGAGGTATTGGAGCATCAGTTGCAGGACCAGCCTCTCGAACACCTGCGAGAGCTTGCTCAGCAGCGCGATTGGCCTATGGTTCTCGGGCCGTCTTAAATCCTTGCCCGGCTTGGGCAGCATGACGACCTTCGCGTTCTTCCAGATGGTTGGGAAGTGGCCCGAGCGTAGTATCCCGTTGAAGAGGCGCGTGATTGCCACGATTGCTTGTGGTGGTAGGTGGCGTAGCGCCTCATTCGTGATACGGTCCGCGCCCGGGGCTTTCCTTGGTTTCAGCTTGGCCGTCGTGCGTCGCACTTGGCCGGGCAAAAAGAAAAGGGGTGTGTCCTCTGTGTCGCTGCTGCTAGGCGTCGCGAGGTACTCCCTCACATGATCGGAGACCATCCTGGTATGCTCCGGGTCGGTCACTGGGTTCGGTTGGAACTGTAGCTGCAGGTGCTCCGCCAAGATGTCCGCACGGTCCTGGGCTGTGAATCTTGGGAGGCCATCCGCCCCGAACAGCGGTCTGACGGGTTGGGGCTCGCGAGACAGCCGTCGGCACAGGCGATGATCGGAGGGGGCGTCATCGCCTATTGTAAGCAGATGGTTCTCCCGAGATTTGGCTGCATCTTCGTTGATGGCGTCCTTCACTTTTTCCACCATCCTGTTGAGGTCGCGGCGCAAGAGGGGGCAGCGGGTCCTTTGCCATTGCCGCCGCAGCTTCCGCTTCTCTTCCACGAGTTGTTTGATTGCGGCCGGTAGCGGGTCTGGTCTCGCATTTACCGGCGTTTCGCTCGAGGAAGAGTCCAGGGCACCGCGGATGCAGCGGGTGATGGCGTCCGCCGCCTCCTCTACCTCTTCGGTGGTGGAGACGGGTCTGTTGGGGCATTTTTGTGATAATATGTCCTGGAACGCCTCCCAGTCGACTTTCACACGTTGTCTGGTCAGCGAGACTCGGGCCGGTGTCTCGTGAAGGACGAGCAGAACCGGTCGGTGATCGGAGGGCAAGTCGGACAATACGGTCTGGCTCGGTGGCGTCGTCAGTCCTTTGTACACCACTATGTCAAGGACGTCGGAGTTTGTTGTCCCGGGGTCGTGCCGTGTGGGCTCATCCGGACCCGCGATGTCATAGTGGTGTTCGATGGCGTCTTGGAGGAGGCGTCGTCCCTCCGCGCTGTCCCTGGAGGAGTTCCAGCTGGTGTGCTTGGTGTTCAGGTCGCCGGCTATTAGGGTCGGCGTGGGTGTGTCCAGCAGCTTGCGGATGTCCCTCGGGCTCAATTTGTTCGGGCCGGGAGGTGCGTACGCCGCGAACAGACGCAGTTCACGGCCGGCGACGCTGACCAGGACCCCCAGCGCGTACATTGATGGAAGCTCCTCGTACGGTATGGCTTGGTGGACGACGCTCCTCTTGACGAACACCGCCAGGCCCCGATAGGCCGCTCCGGTGCTTGTCCTCTCGTCCTTCCGGTAAGTGAAGTAGTTTGGGATGGTGAAAGTTTCACCCTCCCGGAGGTGAGTCTCGCTGACGAGCATGATGTCGATCTTTCGCTCTCGGAGGAAGTGCGCCAGCATCCTTCTTTTCCCCGAGAGCGTGGAGGCGTTCCAGTGAACGACTCTGAGAGGGCTATGATCACCCGCGAAGAGGATTGCTGAGTTGAAGCCCTCTCAGAATAGCCGCCATCTGTTCCATCTGTTGCCCCAACATGTTGAGTTGGAGAGTGTAGGCGTCGGCGGTGGAAGTCATGGTTGGTGGGACGGCCATTGCTGGCGCGGCTCCGGTGGCTTGGTGTTGTTGTTGGGTGGCGTTCTCTCCCGCTGTCTCGGCGGCGGGGGTTTCAGTGGCGTTCTTCTTCTTCTTCTTCTTCTTCCTCTTTCTTTTTGGCGCCTCCCCTCGCTCTGTGGGAGGGTTTGCAGGCGCCATCAGGGAGGCTGCTGCTGTCTCCTGGACCGCTGGGGCCGGCGGGAGTGCGGTTCCGGGCGTAGTGCTGGCCACTGTACCGGCGCGCTTGTTGCGGGCTTCCCTGCGAAATACGGGGCACCCTGCGTTGTTCGCTGGGTGGGGCCCGCCGCAGTTTGCACAGGTTGCCGCTTCTTCCAGTGGGCGTGGGCAGTCGTGGGCAGCGTGGGACTCCCCGCATCGTACGCAAGCCTGTGGCCGGTGGCAGTTATGGCTGCTGTGCCGGAACTGCTGGCATCTGTGGCACTGTGCAGGGCCTTGTTTTCCTCGCCAGGCCCGGATCTGGATGCCCGGCATGAGGAGGAGTTCATTTATATTATAGACTTCTTGGAAGCCTTCAGTCTTCTTTAGCAGGCAGTAGAAGATGCAGCCGGGCCGTCCACCGCGGGCTCGGATGCCCTTCACTGCCTCCACCTCGAAGCCTTTTTCTCCCAGGGCTTCCGCGATGTCTTCCTCTGGAGTGTCTGCCGGTAGGCCCCTAATGACCACTTTGAGGCTCCTGTCCGCCGGTAGCGAGTAGGAGAACCAGGGGACGTTGTTGCCCTGGCTCTCCAGCTCTCCCAGGTATCGCTGGATTGTCCGGTACTCCTTTTCATCTTTGGGTGTGAATTTGACGCCTACACCAAAGGGGCGCGCGGTAGGTGGTCCACCAAGTCGGTGGGCCAGCTCTTTGAAGTGGGTGGTCCAGTTTGGCAGCCGCTCCACAATGATCGGGGGGTATTTGGGGCCCGCCGAACGAGGTTGTTGTTGCGGTTTGGCGGCTGCGGTGGGTGTTTCTGCCTCTGCATCGGACGTATCCTCTTCGTTTATATCTTGGGCGAACCAAGACGAGGCGGGCGCTCTGCTGGTGGTGGCTTGGGGCGCCTTGCTGGCTGTGCGCCGCGTCGCCGCCGTCGCGGGGATCGGAGCGGGCGGTGCGGCAGTACTCCCAGTGACGCTGGCGAAGGACGGCGGGGCAAGCGTGCGCGGGGTGGCATTTGGTTGCGGGGGGCGGGCTGGGCCCGTGGCCGCTTCCGGCTGCTTCGCGTATTGTTGCGGCTGTGTTGGGCGAGTCGGCGGTTGCAAGGTCGGCTGAGTCCGGGCAATTACTGCTGCTGCTGTGGACTGTGGCGCGCGGCGCGGCTCAACCTCAACGGGAGGGATCGCGCGTCGCGGGGCGGCCGCGGGGAGCGGGGGGGCCGCGGGTTGCGGGGAGAGCGCGCGGTGCGGGGCGCCCCTCGCGGGGGGAGCCGCAGGCAGCAAGCGGCGAGCACCGTCGCGACCGAGGCCGCTGCGGGGTACGCGCGGCGCGGTGACCCTCTGCGGGAGCGGGATGCTCGACCGCGAAGGGCCCGCGGGTGGCGAACGGGGCGCGCCAACGGGGCGCGACGCGGGGCCCATCGGGGCCGGCGCCGCCGGCGGCGCACTTAACTTAGATGGCGGCACACTTAGGTTGGACGGCGGCGCACTTAAGTTGGACGGCGGGCTTGATGTCCATGATTTTGAGCGCGTCCTTAAGCGCTTGCTTTCCTCGGGTGATTCCGATTCGCTGCGCAGCCTCTTCGCTGGCTGCGGTTTCGGCGGCAGGGAGGGGGGAAGGGCCAAAATTCCTCTTCCGGCCATCTCAAGCGCGGCCTTATCTTCTAGGTCGGGCTCGGCCGCGGTGTGCTCGGCGTCTTTGATACGGAGATAGAGCGCCATCCATCTTTGCATCTCCAAGGACAGTAACCCGCATTCTATGATGCGGGCGAGCGTGCAAATGTCACGCTCATAGCTGGCCCCTGGAGAAAGCGTTTCCGAAGGCGGTGTAGGCGCTCGGTCGTCTTCCTGTACTGGCGCGGGCGTCACTAACGTCCACACGGCAGGATCGCTGGTTTCGGGTGGGGTATGAAAACCCGGGGGCGTCAAGGGGCGGGAGGGGCGAAAGGTAGCTTCGCCACCTCCTTCTAGGACCTGCTCCTCCATTACAGAGGGCGAGGAACGGCTCTTCTTTGGGGAGTCACCCATAGTAGCCCGTAGAGGGCCACGGGTCGACGGACCCCGCCGCCTTTTCACCGGTGAGACCCGCTGGTGGGAGGCCGGTTACTAGGGCAACGGAAATCACGTCAACACCGCAGTCCTGGAAGCTAGTGTACCACTAAGGTGAGTCCCCTCCTACACCGATAAATCGGTGCAGGGTGTTTGTCGAAATTACTTCGAAGAAGTTGTCAACAAGACGAGTGGCTGTATACTCCGGGCTCGAACAGTCGATGCACTTGGAACGTCGACGGGCGACTGGCTGATCCTGTGATAGTACTGACGTCACAGTGGCTTATATATAGGGGTGCCGTCGCAGGGCGAACGCGGGTGAACTAGCAAGAGGCACGGGGGAGGGTTTTTTTTTTTTTTAAATGTGTGTAATATATAATAAATATAATGATTAAAATTAAAATAATAATAATTTGGCTTTTAAAAATCTAAATTATGCGAAATTAGTTTCACCAAAAATTTCAATATAGGCTTAGAAATTTTCTCCTGCAGTTTGAAAATTTTTAAGAGTAAAACTCCAATATAAAGAAACAAATTTATTTGAAGATGTCAAAAATATTACTGAGTTTGTTGTTAGCAAGTGTAAAGTAATTTGAATATCAAACGGACTCGACCACGTATAGATTTATACAAAAACTCGTATTTCCGCATAGCGTAACGAGTTTTTACAAAGAAAATATAGGTAAGTTCGAACTGTAGATTTCAAAAATATTTATTTTTGTACATAAGCATTAAATGAATATGAATTCAGCGATCTAAAATTTGTTTCACTGTGCGCACGCGCAGTGTCATCATCGTGCATAAGAACAGAGCCTTAAAAAAAAATTAAAATACAAGAAATCTTTTACAATATTACTAATACAATATTATTAATACTAGTTAAGTCATGTTTGGTGAAATCGACCCTAAAAATCATAATTGTTTCGAGACTTATAAACATCTTGGTGAATATTTGAATAAGCTAATTATTGAATTTATTATTATGTATAGTATAACAATTTTTTCGTTCAAATATACACATTACCATATGTATTTATAAAATCGCTTTCAAAAGCTTTAATTTTGATTTATTTTTATTGGGTCTTTAATTTTTGAGTATACAATCTGCCATTTTGTTTTTGTTAACGTCACGTAACCTATTCGCTCGAAAGAATGGAAGGAATTTAACCCGTTCAAGAATAACAAACTTACTGAAAACAAAACTCTCCTTTTGGATCGGTTGTGTGAAAAAGCATTGTAACGAAAAAGCACTAGTGTTTAAAACACAGGTGCGAAATAATATCAAGGATGAAGTAATAATAATATCACACAGGTTGAGTTAGCCCCAAAGTGAATCAGAAAAGATCACTATTCATCTTGACCTGCCCGGGGATCGAACCCGGGACCTAAAATCCGGGAAAGGCATGTGTGCAATGATACATGACATTAAGTGAAACTTTACGAGCAGAAATGTTAAGAAAATCTCATAGCTTAATTTTAATTTTTTAATCATTTAACCTTCATTGTACAAACTACAAATATAAAGCACAATAGGCGGACCTAATGCTAAAAGCATTAACTAACAGTCAACCATTGGGTAGGTAGTTGTAAAATGCATTTCTTTTGTCTTTATTGTACTACATAAAAACATGTAAAGCTTAAAAGGCGGACACAATGGAAAAATAACTAATAGAACCATTGTCGCAAAAAGGTAATTTCAAAGGAATTTATCACCCTAATCACTTTTGGCTTTACCATACCGACCACCTTGTGAACGGAAAGATAAGACATTGAAAATCCCAACTAATACTATAAATGCGAAAATGAGTTAATTTGTTTGTTTGTTACGCTTTTACGTCCATCTACTGAACCTATCTTTTTAAAATTGCGCATACACATAATTAGAAGTATTGAGAAGGACATATTCATCCCAGAATAAAGCACTGTTCTAAAAAAAGCTATTATTAATATACTATTAATGTTATCAAAAATTTCTTAGTTTGCTCTGGGTTTACTCTTTAAGTTACAAAAAGTGCACAGCCTATTATAGATTCTGTAGCACAGCGTAGCTTTCAAGGTGTCATTGGCGTAGCAATGCTACAATAATGTACACTGCTGGTGCTGGTTGAGTGTAGCCGCTACAAGGAAACTAACTACGCCGTAGTCATACTACGACCATCCATCGTCGTAACGATGCTACAATCTCCAACATTGCAATAGCTCGTCTGCTTAACTATAAAAAAAAATTTAAACCATTTCGTTCAACCGTTAAATTATCAAACGACATATAAAAAATGACTAGTCCCTTCGGATAAGGTATTCAAATTCAAATGTTTACTTGCAAAATATGGTTACATACATTTAGTTGTAAAAAAATAATAGCGAAGGCCATCACATTAACCTCCTTAAGGCATGCAAAATATATATGTAATATGGAATTAAACAAGTTAATTTTTCAGCAAGCTTATTTTAAATTCATACTAAAAATATATTGTTCATAGTCTTTCAAGAAACTCTTCCTTAAATAATTTGGAATGGCGCGCGGTGAGGCAATTTTTTTAATCTATGCTCTTCCTATTCCAAATTCAGATTAAAACGAACTGAAGATATTCAAAAGAAAATTTGTACATAAATTGTGATTATCGAAACAAACATAAAATATGTAGGAGTCACAGTCTTCATTAAATATCTACTCATTGAAATTACTGCACCCATACTGTAACCCGAAATTCGCAGTGATTAACAAACACTTATTTTGCCAACCGAAATTCCTTGAATATTTTGAAAGCAGATAAATAGTTCTAAATATGTTATATTAAATTGACTATGATATTGGTATTTTCAATTTCTTATCAGTTCGTTAACAGGGCGGCGGTACAATGAAGCAAAACGTAATTAGGGGGTTAAATTCCTTACAAATGACTCATGAAAAACAAAAACAAAACCGACATTAAGTAATTTACTAAATAAATAAATCGAAGTAGCTAAAAATTCAAACAAAAAATAAAACAAGAAACATAAGATATTAAACACATGAAACTAAAAAATATTTTTTTTAACTAAATATATATATTCTACTTTTTGTTTACAAATAAAATAGAAAAATTACATGCGTAAATAAAAAAAGCACAAAGCAAAAAAAACGAAATGCAGTAATCGACTTATTAAACATACATAATATGTCTTAAGTTATCACGTACATTGTGATAACTTAGACATATTTGGAAAATAATAAAACGAACAGGTTCCTCTTGGCTTCCCCGCGGTGAACTATTCGCAGGTACTAAGCCCCCCTATCGCGACAAGATGAGAACCTTTCGGGGGGGAACCTACCCTAAAACATTACATTAAATAATACAACAATATTATCTAACAGAACTTATGAATACAACTTAACAATAAACCTTAGATATAAATATAATACAATAAACTGTTACATACAAAGTAATAAATAAATAAATAAAAAATTAGTTATTCCTATTTTACGATGGTCTTGTTTGATTGTAGTGCAATGAACAGTAAATACATTTACAAAAATATACATAATATACACAAATATAAATAACAAGAAACTGATATTTAAAAAAACTAGTCTTCATCGAGAAGTTGTTGATAAAAATCGTCCAACTCGAGGAAATTTTTCTCTAATATAGCAGCATCTTGCTCCATTGGTCTGCTCGGTCCGGGCTCAGCTGGCACTGGGCTGTTTGTGGTTTGCACTGTATGCGAAAGACGTTCTTCTTCTTTCGCCTCGAACTCTATAGACAAGTCCTCCAAGTCCATAAAAAATTCTTCCCACTGAGCTTCCTCCGCCACCGATCGCGACCGTTCCAAGCACTCTCGCTGTTGTTCAGAGAGTTCTCTCTCAGCGCGAAGTTTTGAGTTTTTGAGTATTGCGATTACTCTATAGCTCTGCCTTTTGTTCAGCTTTTCACTACGCGCTTTACTTTTAAATTTTTGAACCCAGTTATGTAGGGATTCAATTTTAGTTTTAGAGTCGTCAACAACAGTTTTGTTGTACTGTTTGTAACCCATTTTTATTACTTTTAAAATCACGAGCATGTCTGCACTGTACGAATGATAGAAAAGTTGTGATAGTACTGACGTCACAGTGGCTTATATATAGGGGTGCCGTCGCAGGGCGAACGCGGGTGAACTAGCAAGAGGCACGGGGGAGGGTTTTTTTAAAGAAATGTGTGTAATATATAATAAATATAATGATTAAAATTAAAATAATAATAATTTGGCTTTTAAAAATCTAAATTATGCGAAATTAGTTTCACCAAAAATTTCAATATAGGCTTAGAAATTTTCTCCTGCAGTTTGAAAATTTTAAGAGTAAAACTCCAATATAAAGAAACAAATTTATTTGAAGATGTCAAAAATATTACTGAGTTTGTTGTTAGCAAGTGTAAAGTAATTTGAATATCAAACGGACTCGACCACGTATAGATTTATAGAAAAACTCGTATTTCCGCATAGCGTAACGAGTTTTTACAAAGAAAATATAGGTAAGTTCGAACTGTAGATTTCAAAAATATTTATTCTTGTACATAAGCATTAAATGAATATGAATTCAGCGATCTAAAATTTGTTTCACTGTGCGCACGCGCAGTGTCATCATCGTGCATAAGAACAGAGCCTTAAAAAAAAATTAAAATACAAGAAATCTTTTACAATATTTTTGATTAAAATATGGTTAAATTTTGTTATTTATTCTAAGGGTCGATTTCACCAAATAAGAGGAAATTTTACTCGAGAGTATACGAGCAGTTACCCCTAGGATAACATATTTTTACGTTTCACCATAGACTTGATCCAAGAATAAACGATTATGCTGGAGTAAATCTCCACTCCGCCAATTTTCAACGAACAACGTGCTTATACTAAGGGATGTCCGCAGGGGGGAGTACTATCTCCGACCCTGTGGAGCCTGGTTGTGAATTCTCTGATAGCTATTCTAAATAAAGGACCAGTAGTAGCGGTTGGTTATGCAGATGACATTGCCATCCTTATTAATGGTAAAGTTCCTAATACGGTAAAGGATATAATGAATAAAGCTTTGGTGGATGTACAGAAATGGTGCTTAGAAAATCACCTGAGTATAAACCCGAGCAAAACAACAGTTATACCCTTTACAAGGCTCCGGAATCTGACGGGACTAAACAACCTCAGGATGAATGGTACGGAGATCACATTGACCAAGGAGGTTAAGTATCTAGGTGTAACACTGGACAAAGAACTGACTTGGAACACACATGTTAACAATATTATAACAAAGGCCACAAGAGTATTTGGCATGTGTAGAAGTACATATGGTAAAACATGGGGACTTAAACCGTATATTGTACGATGGCTGTACGATATGATGGTGAGGCCTATTCTGACCTACGGAGCACTAGTATGGTGGCCGAAGGTCCAACAGGTGACATGTATAAATGCCCTTAGAAAGCTACAGCGGATGGCCTGCTGTGCTATCTCTGGTGCGTTTACTACTACACCAACGGTATCCATGGAAATTATCCTAGGAATACCGCCACTACATCTATATATAGAAGGCGAAGCCTGTAAAGCACTCTACCGGCTGTCTACAGCTGGCGTGTGGAACAGGAACGCACCAAGGACAAGGCATTTGCAAATGGAGACCACACAAGAACTCGACAGGATGTTAAACATGGGAAGCGACAAGATACTACCCGTGTATAACTTCAAAAGGAACTACAAAACATATGTCCCATCAAGGGAAGAATGGAAGGGAGAATTTAAACCTTTAGAGAAAGACTGCCTTACTTGGTACACGGACGGGTCAAAAACCAACCATGGAACAGGAGCAGGCATCTTTTCCAAGGACAGGCAACTGTATCAGAGCATGGGACGGTTATCCACCGTTTTTCAATCAGAAACGTATGCGATTACTGTATGTGCGAAATTGAATCTAGAGAAAGGCCTAAAAAACCAGTCTATCTACATTCTTACCGATAGCCAGTCGGCTCTTGCTGCTCTCAGCTCAGACAGGATTGATTCTGGACTAGTCTTGGACTGTGTGAATTCCCTTAATAAATTGGGAAGACACAACAGGCTGAGACTGGTTTGGGTGCCCGGTCACGTTGGGGTTGAGGGGAACGAGAAAGCCGATAAACTGGCAAGGGAAGGATCCAGTAATCCTTTAATAGGACCTGAGCCCTTCGTAGGGCTGGCATATGGAACGGCAATTACAGCTGTCAAAGAAAATGTCGAGAGGAGACAAAAGGCCGAATGGAATACACTGAGTGGACTCGCACACTCGAAGGCGACGATTGGTGCCAATGGCACCTGGTGGCATAGGAAGGTCTGTAGGTATAACAGAACACAGACAAGAACAATAATAGGAGCTCTGACCGGACATTTTGAAAACCGCAGTCACCTCTTTAAACTGAAACTTGTCGAAAGCCCCGAATGTAGGGCATGTGCAAAAGCAGAGGAGTCCATGAGCCACATTTTGTGTTGCTGTGACTCACTGGCCAGCAAGCGAATGGACCTCTTTGGAGCAGCGTACCCTGACCTGGAGGACTATAGGCACTTCGCACCAGGTGATGTTCTGAAGCTCATGCAGTCCTTCTTCAGAAATCCCTGTGTGGGTGAGTAAGGGATGGGGTAAGTACAAAAGGACCCAAAGGTTCGACGTGCTTCCTTTAATTTAGGACCCATATTTAAGATAAGATAAGATAAGGATAAGTTCAATATGGCGTCCAAGTGTCATTGTTTCAACAGCTGATTCTCTGGCGCGCTTACATAAAAATAATATTAGGTATAATATTTATATATTTTATCCATAGATTAAAAAAAAATCGCGTCACTAAAAAGACCGCACGCGAAACGAACTTTTTCGATTTTACTTTGTAAGAATATCTCGTTTTGACATTTTTGACATAGGTATAACCCTATCGAATATAATAATACGAAATACACTTTATTTATTAGAGGAGAAACGAGCAATTGCATTTGGGCGACTTATACAGTCATTCATTTCAATCATTCGGATTCACTCCTTGTCACAGAGTAACTATCCGAGAGTAAATTTAATCTGGTGTAAAGTGGTGGAACGTGGACGAAGCTATCCAAGAGTTAAATGGAAGAATAAATATATTCCGTGGATAGCTATTCTCTAGTTAAGTCATGTTTGGTGAAATCGACCCTAAAAATCATAATTGTTTCGAGACTTATAAACATCTTGGTGAATATTTGAATAAGCTAATTATTGAATTTATTATTATGTATAGTATAACAATTTTTTCGTTCAAATATACACATTACCATATGTATTTATAAAATCGCTTTCAAAAGCTTTAATTTTGATTTATTTTTATTGGGTCTTTAATTTTTGAGTATACAATCTGCCATTTTGTTTTTGTTAACGTCACGTAACCTATTCGCTCGAAAGTATGGAAGGAATTTAACCCGTTCAAGAATAACAAACTTACTGAAAACAAAACTCTCCTTTTGGATCGGTTGTGTGAAAAAGCATTGTAACGAAAAAGCACTAGTGTTTAAAACACAGGTGCGAAATAATATCAAGGATGAAGTAATAATAATATCACACAGGTTGAGTTAGCCCCAAAGTGAATCAGAAAAGATCACTATTCATCTTGACCTGCCCGGGGATCGAACCCGGGACCTAAAATCCGGGAAAGGCATGTGTGCAATGATACATGACATTAAGTGAAACTTTACGAGCAGAAATGTTAAGAAAATCTCATAGCTTAATTTTAATTTTTTAATCATTTAACCTTCATTGTACAAACTTTTTTTTTTTTTTTTTATTTATTTACTTAAACACAATATTTACAAATACAATTTTGTTCATTCTACAATGCAATCACAATCTCTTTCGAGATTAACCGTGCATCGGTAGTTGCCTTATTGTTGATTACATGAAATATTTATCAATTAGATCGAATTTACAACTGCTAGAAAAAATTTAAATATAATAATCAGGTGTGTAAACATTCATCATAAGTTGCACTTTTACCCTCCTATGTCGTATAAATTATTGTCGCTGCGTCGTCGCGCCGTCGGGATCGGCCTCCGCGTGTGTAGTGAATTCGGATCGTAGTGGAACAAGTGCGAATCGTGTGCAGTGCAGTGCGGTTTTTCGTGTACGCGAGCGCGTCCTCGTGAGTGCTAGGAGAATCGTAGTGATTGTGCGCGGTTCGGAGGGGAGTACCTTTCCTTGTTCTCGGCCGTCTGGCCTCTCAGTTGCCCGGGAGTTTTGCGGTGTCTCTGGCACGGCCCCCTAGCGGTTTCAAGCGAAGGGTTTACCGTGCATTGTCAATCCGTACATTCTAGCCGCCGTCTGTGAGGTCACTCGATCGTTCCCACGCGGACAGTGCACCCTCATTTCCGTCGCTGCCGGCGGGCCCCTGTTTCCATTTCCGTCCTCTTTGGGGTTTAGATCTCGGAGGGCGGAAGTGCTAGGGGGTAACGTATGCTACCCCACGCTATTTATAGTGTAGGGTAGGATGCCGCCGCCGGTGAAGCCTTCGAGGGGCACCTCGAGCGCCGCTTCACCCCGACGTGCCCCGGCTAGGAAGCCGATTTCATTTAGGACTCCTCGGGTTCATAACCCGATGGAGTTCCTCAAGAACCCAGGGGCTGCGTCCCTCATCAAGCAGGCGATCGCCGCTGGACGTACCCCCTCCGCATACCCGCCGTCACCTTCCCCTGTCCAGTCGGGCGGGGAAGAATTCTTTAGTGCTGAGGACGCCGCTCCAGTACAGCCTAAGACCGCCGCCGGCCGAGACCCTCGCCTCGGAGCGCGTGCCGAGCGTGCCGCATCCGTTGCGGCCGCCACGCCGCTTGCGTCCGTGTTCGCTGCGTCCGCGTCCGCTCCCGCGTCTGCCGCGCGTGCCGCCGTGTACGAGTCCGCCTACAAGGTGGCTCGCGTAACGTCGCCGCCGCGCATGCCGACCCCGAATTGGGCGAGAATGCCGCCAACCCCCGCCCCGCGTTCCCCGCCATCGCAGGCCTCGCCCGCGTCTCCACCGGTGCCCGCCCCGCGCACGCCGCCTCGCTCTATAGCGCGCTCCATGCCGTCGCTCGAGGAGATGGACGTAGTCGCGACGTCACCGGTGGCCAGCTACGCTGCAGCCGCAGCCGCGAGTGCTCCGCGCAGGACGCCCCCCGCTTCCCCGCCGCCGCGCAGGCCCCCGCCGCCCCGCTGTCCGCCGCACCCCCTGCGGCCGGGCAACAGTCGCAGCAGCCGGCGCCGCAGGCAAAGCAGCCCCCCCGCCCCCGCTACCCGCCGCTCATCGTCGAGCACCTCCCCGACTGGGCTCACCACTTCCGTGAGCTCAAGAAGAGGATGGGACACGCTCCGAATGCGCGCCCGTTTGGCAAAGGGGTACGCTTCATGCCGCGCGAGGAAGATGAGTACCGCGCAGTGCAGAGGTACCTCACGCAACTGGAAAAGGAGTCAGGTATATCCTGGTTTTCGTATTCCCTCCCCGCAGAGCGCAGCCTTAAGGTTGCGATCAGAGGCCTGCCTGCCGACACACTGCCGGCTGACATTGAGCGTGATCTCCGCGACCTCGGGTTCACTCCTGAGTACGTGCGATCTATCCGCGCGCGCCAGGGCCGCCCGGGCTGCATTTTCTACGCGCAGCTTGAGAGGACCGCTGACACCATCCCGGCCATCTATGAAGTTTCTGAGCTTCTATGCATGCCCGGGGTCACCATTGAGGCCTGGCGCGGGAAGAAGGGTCCCGCTCAATGTCACCGCTGCCAGCAGTTTAGGCACAGCTCCCACAATTGCCACCGCCGCGCGGCCTGTGTCCGCTGCGGCGAGGAGCACTTCGCTCGCGAGTGCCCGCGCCCGCGTGAGGAGCCGCCTACCTGCGCCAACTGCAAGGGCCCGCACGCAGCCAACAACGCGTCCTGCCCCGTGTTTCGCAAGGAGATTCGAAACAAAAAAGCAGGTACGGTGTTGCTGACAGCCGCCCCTAGCCGACCAGCCCCAGTCACCACCACTACCCCAGCCCCTGCAAGGGAGGAGAGGCCCACGACCTTGATGCCAGACGCCAACGACCCTACCGAGCGCCCCAAAAAGCGTAGGCGCCGTAGGAAGCGTGGCGGTAGGCCTAAGGACGACAAGCCGCAACCTGCCAAGCAGCAGCCGCAGCCCCAGGATGAGCAGCCCGTGGCCAAGCCACGCCCTGCCCCTGTGGGAGGCAAGCCGACCCCCGCGCCCAGAGACGCCGCTCCTCAGACCGCTCCTAAGGTAAAGGACCCGATCTCGACAGGTAGGATGAACGTACAGCCCGTCATCGACCTCTTGATTGAGATCCTGGTTGCGTACCAGTCCAACCAGGATATAGTCCCTATAGTGCTCAGAGGAATGTCGTCATTGCTGCCTAAAGGTGTGTGATAAGGCACTCCGACTCATCCACTGGAATGCATGTGGCCTGAACAAGGCCAGACGCAGCCTTCTGAAATCGTTGGTGGCCGAATACAATGCGGACATCGTACTGATCTCGGAAACGCACTTACGTGCCCACGACCCACTGAAGTTCTCAGGTTTTCATGTCTATCGACTTGATGCAGTCTCAGACACCGGCCGAGCGTATAGAGGTCTCGCTGTCTTGGTGAAGAGAAGGATCGTGCATCAACCGATACCCCAGTCGCAGCTTCAGTCGCTCTATGCACTAGGCGTTGAGATATGTACTGACTCAGCCCCACTCCGCGTGTTTGCACTCTACAAGCCGCCGCATAATGAGTTGAAAGTAGCCGATGTACACACTCTCCTGGACTCGGCTGTACCGACCATCATAGCAGGTGATTTTAATTGCAAACACACCGCCTGGAATTCCAACCGCATATGCCCCAACGGTCGCCGTCTCTTTGACGACTCTGAAAGGAAGGGTTACGAGGTAAGAGGAACGGAAGTACCGACCCACTATCCTGGGCCCGCCTCCTACTTACCGGACGTAATAGACCTCACGCTATTCAAAGGCATTTCAGCGTCAAAGATCATCACAGAAGTCCTGTCTGACAACATGGACTCCGACCACCACCCTGTCCTCGTTACAGTGGATGAGTCCCATACCTCCAAGCCTCCCCCCACCCCCCGCCCCCGGATTGAATGGGCTAGGTTCAGCACGTATGTAGAGCAGCACCTCACCTCTCTCCCGGTCAACAACGCGGCTGACGTTGAACAGCTAGCCTCCCACATCTGTGAAATAACACAAGAGGCCTTAACACAAGCTACAATTGATACTGTGAGTACCCCTAAGAGACGCTCTACCCCAGCCTATATCCTGGAGATGATAGCCGAAAAGAGAACCCTGCGTAAACGCTGGCAACAATCTAGATGCCCGTCCCTCAAGACTCAGTTGAACTCTATGTCAGCAAAAATAGCGAAGGCCCTGGAAACAGAGGCTACCGACTCATGGCTGCAGACTATAGAGTCAGCGAGTGATGACTGGACGTCTATTCATAGGCTTTGCAGGCAAGTATCCAAAAAGCCGCAGCCCATCCGCCCCCTCCGCGCCTCTGACGGTACCCCCCGTTATAGAGCGGAAGATAGAGCCGAAATTTTCGCAGACAATCTTGAGCAGCGATTCAAGCCGAACCCCTCTGATGACACTCAACATGCCGAGGACATCCAGAAGTTCCTAGACGAGTACTTCCGCCGTCCCATTCCCCCAGAAGAAGACCCCATAGTCTTTACCCCGGGTCAAGTCCTAAGGATGATTAAGAAAACGAAGCTCCGAAAGGCCCCTGGCCCCGACGGCATCCCCAACGAAGCCCTGCGTCACTTTCCACCGCGAGCAATCGCGGTACTGACGCGACTCTATAATGGGGTTATGCGTACGGGTCACTACCCCTCCTTATGGAAACTCGGCCGAGTCATCATGCTTCCCAAGCCCCAAAAGAACGTTCTGGACCCAGGTAATTACCGTCCCATAACGCTTCTAGCTACCATCTCCAAAGTGTTCGAGAAACTATTATTAGTACATCTCACACCCCACCTGACTCCTAGAGACGAGCAATTCGGCTTTCGAGCCGAACACTCTACCACGCTCCAACTCACAAGGGTACTACACCACATGACGACAGCCTACAACAAAGGGGAAAAAACTGTAGGTGTATTCCTCGACATGGAAGGGGCGTTCGACCGTGTCTGGCATCCAGGTCTAGTTTATAAGTTATCCACCTCTACGACTCCCCGTCGAGTCGTTAAGACCGTGGCCAACTTTCTCTCTAACAGACAATTCCAAGTTGCAGTCGAAAGCGCTATCTCTACCGTTCGCACGGTAGAGGCAGGCGTACCCCAAGGCAGTTGCCTCTCTCCCGTATTATACTCGAGGTATACAGATGACATCCCACTACAAGAAGGGTCTCACCTGGCCCTGTACGCTGACGACGCCGCGTACTACGCGTCGTCGATGAGCGCTCTACAGGCCGCCAAGGTAATACAGAGAACCCTAGATGCCCTTCCCGAATGGTTAGCCCGTTGGAGGCTGTCGATCAATGTAGCTAAAACACAAGCCATTACCGTCAGTCACCAGATCCCCCCGCCTCCCCTTCGTCTTCAGGCCCAGGACATCGCTTGGACCAGCTCGGTGAAATACCTGGGCGTCCATATCGATCGGCGCCTCACGATGAAAGACCAAGTGAAAGCTGCCATCAACTCTACACGTGCTGCCCGAGCTCTCTTGCGCCCAGTGCTCGACTCTGTCCTCCCCTTAAAAGTGAAACTCGGTGTGTATAAGACATACATACGGCCCCGACTTACATACGCCTCCCCGGCTTGGTACGCGCTCCTTTCAGAGTCGCGTAAGACCCAGCTGGAAGTACAACAGTCGAAGTCACTTAGAGTTATCACGAAGGCCCCTCGCTACGTGAGGAACACTACAATCCGTAGCGGACTGAAGACAGAGACCCTGGACGCCTTCATAAGGCGCCTAACGAGGAGGATGTTCCAGCGTGTAGGAGAGTCGACCCTGCCACACATACAGGAGTTGGCACCCTACCACGCACGACCTCCCGACCGTAAAAGGTACCCCCGAGACCTCGTCTAGATTCACAGTGACTCCAGTACACAGGTTTGCTCTACTAGTCGCACGCTGAGAGCGCTCGCTGGCACATAGCCGGCTCGAGTCGAACTCGCGACCCGCGACAGGTAATAGCAGACCAGCAGTCCAGTGGCAGGTACCACATCCCATGACCTGTTCGTCTTAACGGACAGCGTGTGCAACCTCAGTCAGGAGGCCGTCGCCTCGACACTGACTCCCCACACCTATACAGGTATGAGATGAAATCCTAGCGTCGCGCCGTCGCTAGCCGGTAAGTACCTATGCCTGCATCGAGCGCGAACGACAGAACCGGTTACACAATTCAAATATGGGATGATGCTTTTTTATCTACATTAATTTCAATGTTTTGGTTTTTACTTGGTAAGTAAGGCTTATAGTTGTGAATATATGATTTTTTATTATTAAGAATAAGCACAAAACTAACAATTGATAACGTTCTTACTTATTTAGGTATTTGATTTATTGTAGATGCTATTAGAACCTATTATTTTATAATTTATTATTATTTAATTGGTATACTTTGTATAAAGTATTTTTTAAGTTTGTATTTAATATTTTTAACGGTAATTTGTGCTTTAACCGTGTCCGGCAGATGGTTTATTAGGTCAGGTACTATATACTGTAGTCTTCTTTTTCCGTATAGATTATTATATAAATATAATATAACTACAAATATAAAGCACAATAGGCGGACCTAATGCTAAAAGCATTAACTAACAGTCAACCATTGGGTAGGTAGTTGTAAAATGCATTTCTTTTGTCTTTATTGTACAACATAAAAACATGTAAAGCTTAAAAGGCGGACACAATGGAAAAATAACTAATAGAACCATTGTCGCAAAAAGGTAATTTCAAAGGAATTTATCACCCTAATCACTTTTGGCTTTACCATACCGACCACCTTGTAAACGGAAAGATAAGACATTGAAAATCCCAACTAATACTATAAATGCGAAAATGAGTTAATTTGTTTGTTTGTTACGCTTTTACGTCCATCTACTGAACCTATCTTTTTAAAATTGCGCATACACATAATTAGAAGTGTTGAGAAGGACATATTCATCCCAGAATAAAGCACTGTTCTAAAAAAAGCTATTATTAATATACTATTAATGTTATCAAAAATTTCTTAGTTTGCTCTGTGTTTACTCTTTAAGTTACAAAAAGTGCACAGCCTATTATACATTCTGTAGCACAGCGTAGCTTTCAAGGTGTCATTGGCGTAGCAATGCTACAATAATGTATACTGCTGGTGCTGGTTGAGTGTAGCCGCTACAAGGAAACTAACTACGCCGTAGTCATACTACGACCATCCATCGTCGTAACGATGCTACAATCTCCAACATTGCAATAGCTCGTCTGTTTAACTATAAAAAATATTTTAAACCATTTCGTTCAACCGTTAAATTATCAAACGACATATGTTTACTTGCAAAATATGGTTACATTTAGTTGTAAAAAAATAATAGCGAAGGCCATCACATTAACCTCCTTAAGGCATGCAAAATATATATGTATTGTGGAATTAAACAAATAAATTTTTCAGCAAGCTTATTTTAAATTCATAATAAAAATATATTGTTAATAGTCTCCGCTATAAAAAAAATATAATAATATATACCTAAATCATTACAAAATAAATAAATGTCAAATATTTAAATTGAAATAAGTATACTATTCAAATTTTTGGAAGGGTGCGCGTTGAGGCAATTTTTTTAATCTATGCTCTTCCTATTTCAAATTCAGATTAAATCGAACTGAAGATATTCAAAAGAAAATTTGTACATAAATTGTGATTATCGAAACAAACATAAAATAAGTAGGAGTCATAGTCTTCATTAAATATCTACTCATTGAAATTACTGCACCCATACTGTAACCCGAAATTCGCAGTGATTAACAAACACTTATTTTGCGAACCGAAATTCCTTTAATATTTTGAAAGCAGATAAATAGTTCTAAATACATTATATTAAATTGACTATGATATTGGTATTTTCAATTTCTTATCAGTTCGTTAACAGGGCGGCGGCGGTACAATGAAGCAAAACGTAATGAGGGGGTTAAATTCCTTACAAATGACACATGAAAAACAAAAACAAAACCGACTCTTAAGTAATTTACTAAATAAATAAATCGAAGTAGCTAAAAATTCAAACAAAAAATAAAACGAGAAACATAAGATATTAAAGATATGAAACTAAAAAATATTTTTTTAACTAAATATATATTTTTTCTACTTTTTGTTTAGAAATAAAATAGAAAATTTACATGCGTAAATAAAAAAGCACAAAGAAAAAAAATACGAAATGCAGTAATCGACTTATTAAACATACATAATATGTCTAAGTTATCACAATGTACATTTGGAAAATAATAAAACGAACAGGTTCCTCTTGGCTTCCCCGCGGTGAACTATTCGCAGGTACTAAGCCCCCCCATCGCGACAAGATGAGAACCTTTCGGGGGGGAACCTACCCTAACCTAAAACATTACATTGAATAAAACAACTATATTATTTAACAGTTAACTTATGAATACAACTAAACAATAAACCTAAGATATAAATATAATACAGTAAACTGTTATATACAAAGTACAAATTAAATAAATAAGTTATTCCTATTTTACAATGGTCTTGTTTGATTGTAGTGCAATAAACAGTAAATACATTTACGAAAATATACATAATATACACAAATATAAATAACAATAATCTGATATAAAAAAAAATTAGTCTTCATCGAGAAGTTGTTGATAAAAATCGTCCAACTCGAGGAAATTTTTCTCCAATATAGCAGCATCTTGCTCCATTGAGCAAGATGCTGCTATTTTAACCCGGACCGAGCAGACCAATGGGTCTGCTCGGTCCGGGCTCAGCTGGCACTGGGCTGTTTGTGGTTTGCACTGTATGCGAAAGACGTTCTTCTTCTTTCGCCTCGAACTCTATGGACAAGTCCTCCAAGTCCATAAAAAATTCTTCCCACTGAGCTTCCTCCGCCACCGATCGCGACCGTTCCAAGCACTCTCGCTGTTGTTCAGAGAGTTCTCGCTCAGCGCGAAGTTTTGAGTTTTTGAGTATTGCGATTACTCTATAGCTCCGCCTTTTGTTCAGCTTTTCACTACGCGCTTTACTTTAAAATTTTTGAACCCAGTTATGTAGGGATTCAATTTTAGTTTTAGAGTCGTCAACAACAGTTTTGTTGTACTGTTTGTAACCCATTTTTATTACTTTTAAAACCACGAGCACGTCTGCACTGTACGAATGATAGAAAAGTTGTGATAGTACTGACGTCACAGTGGCTTATATATAGGGGTGCCGTCGCAGGGTGAACGCGGGTGAACTAGCAAGAGGCACGAGGGAGGGTTTATTTAAAAAAATGTGTGTATAATATAATAAATATAATGATTAAAATTAAAATAATAATAATTTGGCTTTTAAAAATGTGAATTATAGATCTATACATATTAATGCAAAATTAGTTTCACCAAAAATTCCAATATAGGCTTAGAAATTTTCTCCTGCAGTTTGAAAATCTTAAGTGTAAAACTCCTATATAAAGAAAAAAATTGTTTGAAGATGTCAAAAATATTACTGAGTTTGTTGTTAGCAAGTGTAAAGTAATTTGAATCAAACGGACTCGACCGCCTATAGATTTATAGAAAAACTCGAATTTTCCGCATAGCATAACGAGTTTTTACAAAGAAATTATAGGTAAGTTCGAAGTGCAGATTTCAAAAATAATTATTATTGTACAATAATTATTCTTGTATAAGCATTAAATAAATAAGAATTCAGCGATCTACAATTTGTTTCACTGTGCGCATGCGCAGTATCATCATCGTGCATAAGAACAGAGAAACAGATAATAGCATTAATAAAAATTCAAAACAACAAACTATTCACAATATTTTTGATTAAAATATGGTTAAATTTAGTTATTTATTCTCAAAATCATGATTGTATCGAGACTAAAACATGTTGTGGAATATTTTAATAAATATTAGGTATAATATTTATATATTTTACCGATAGATTAAAAAAAAACTGCGTCACTAAAAAGACCGCACGCGAATCGAACTTCTTTGATTTTACTTTGTAAGAATATCTCGTTTTGACACTTTTGACATAGGTATAACCCTATCGAATATAATAATACGAAATACACTTTATTTATTAGAGGAGAAACGAGCAATTGCATTTGGGCGACTTATACAGTCATTCATTTCAATCATTCGGATTCACTCCTTGTCACAGAGTAACTATCCGAGGGTAAATTTAATCTGGTGTAAAGTGGTGGAACGTGGACGAAGCTATCCAAGAGTTAAATGGAATAATAAATATATTCCGTGGATAGCTATTCTCTAGTTAAGTCATGTTTGGTGAAATCGATCCTAAAAATCATAATTGTTTCGAGACTTATAAACATCTTGGTGAATATTTGAACAAGCTTATTATTGAATTTATTATTATGCATAGTATAAATAAAAGCATAAAAATACAAATATACAATTTTTTCGTTCAAATATACACATTAACATATGGTTAAATGTATTTATGAAATCGCTTTCTAAAGCTTTAATTTTGATTTATTTTTATTGGGTCTTTAATTTTTGAGTATACAATCTGCCATTTTGTTTTATTTACGTCACGTAACCTATTCGCTCAAAAGAATGGAAGGAATTTAACCCGTTCAAGAATAACAAACTTACTGAAAACAAAACTCTCCTTTTGGATCGGTTGTGTGAAAAAGCATTGTAACGAAAAAGCACTAGTGTTTAAAACACAGGTGCGAAATAATATCAATGATGAAATAATAATAATATCACACAGGTTGAGTTAGCCCCAAAGTGAATCAGAAAAAGACCACTATTCATCTTGACCTGCCCGGGGATCGAACCCGGGACCTAAAATCCGTGAAAGGCATGTGTGCAATGATACATGACATTAAGTGAAACTTTACGAGCAGAAATGTTAAGAAAATCTCATAGCTTAATTTTAACTTTTTAATCATTTAACCTTCTTTGTACAAACTACAAATGTAAAGCACAATAGGCGGACCTAATGCTAAAAGCTTTAACTAACAGTCAACCATTGGGTAGGTAGTTGTAAAATGCATTTCTTTTGTCTTTATTGTACAACATAAAAAGATGTAAAGCATAAAAGGCGGACACAATGGAAAAATAACTAATAGAACCATTGTCGCAAAAAGGTAATTTATCACCCTAATCACTTTTGGCTTTACCATACCGACCACCTTGTGAACGGAAAGATAAGACATTGAAAATCCCAACAAATATTATAAATGCGATAATGAGTTAATTTGTTTGTATGTTACGCTTTTACGTCCATCTACTGAACCTATCTTTCTAAAATTGCACATACACATAATTAAAAGAAATGAGAAGGACATATTCCTCCCAGAAATAGCACTGTTCTAAAAAAAGCTATTATTAACATACTATTAATGTTATCAAAAAATTCTTAGTTTGCTCTGTGTTTACTGTTTAAGTTACAAAAAGTGCACAACCTATTATACATTCTGTAGCACAGCGTAGCTTTCAAAGTGTCATTGGCGTAGCAATGCTACAATAATGTACACTGCTGGTGCTGGTTGAGTGTAGCCGCTACAAGGAAACTAACTGCGCCGTAGTCGTACTACGACCATCCATCGTCGTAGCAATGCTACAATCTCCAACATTGCAGTAGCACTGCTAAGCAATAAGTATGATTGTAAAAACCATTCTCTGGTCATATTGCTGTAAAAACGTCGTCTGTTTAACTATAAAAAATATTTTAAACCATTTCGTTCAACCGTTAAATTATCAAACAACATATAAAAAATGACTAGTCTCTTCGGATAAGGTATTCAAATTCAAATGTTTATTTGCAAAATTTGGTAACATTTAGTTGTAAAAAATAATAGCGAAGGCCATCACATTAACCTCCTTAAGGCATGCAAAATATATATGTAATATGGAATTAAACAAATTAATTTTTCAGCAAGCTTCTTTCAAATTCATACTAAAAATATATTGTTAATAGTCTCCGCTATAAAAAAATATAATAATTTATACCTAAATCATTACAAAATAAATAAATGTCAAATGGTTAAAATGAAATAAGTATACTATTCAATTTTTTTTACAATGTCAGATCATTTTGGGTTATTTCTTTCAAGAAACTCTTCCTTAAAGAATTTGGAATCGCGCGCGGTGGGGCAATTTTTTTAATCTTTGCTCTTCCTATTCCAAATTCTGATTAAATCGAACTGAAGATATTCAAAAGAAAATTTGTACATATATTGTGATTATCGAAACAAACATAAAATAAGTAGGAGTCATAGTCTTCATTAAATATCTACTCATTGAAATTACTGCACCCATACTGTAACCCGAAATTCGCAGTGATTAACAAACACTTATTTTGCGAACCGAAATTCCTTTAATATTTTGAAAGCAGATAAATAGTTCTAAATACATTATATTAAATTGACTATGATATTGGTATTTTCAATTTCTTATCAGATCGTTAACAGGGCGGCGGTACAATGAAGCAAAACGTAATGAGGGGGTTAAATTCCTTACAAATGACACATGAAAAACAAAAACAAAACCGACTCTTAAGTAATTTACTAAATAAATAAATCGAAGTAGCTAAAAATTCAAACAAAAAATAAAACGAGAAACATAAGATATTAAAGATATGAAACTAAAAAATATTTTTTTAACTAAATATATATTTTTTCTACTTTTTGTTTAGAAATAGAATAGGAAATTTACATGCGTAAATAAAAAAAGCACAGAGAAAAATTACGAAATGCAGTAATCGACTCATTAAACATACATAATGTCTTTTAGTTATCACAATGTACATTTGGAAAATAATAAAACGAACAGGTTCCTCTTGGCTTCCCCGCGGTGAACTATTCGCAGGTACTAAGCCCCCCCATCGCGACAAGATGAGAACCTTTCGGGGGGGAACCTACCTTAAAACATTACATTGAATTATACAACTATATTATCTAACAGTTAACTTATGAATACAACTAAACAGTAAACTTAAGATATAAATATAATACAATAAACTGTTACATACAAAGTACTAAATAAATAAATTATAAATAAGTTATTCCTATTTCACAATGGTCTTGTTTGATTGTAGTGCAATAAACAGTAAATACATTTACAAAAATATACATAATATACACAAATATAAATAACAATAAACTGATATATAAAAAAAAATTAGTCTTCATCCAGAAGTTGTTGATAAAAATCGTCCAACTCGAGGAAATTTTTCTCCAATATAGCAGCATCTTGCTCCATTGGTCTGCTCGGTCCGGGCTCTGCTGGCACTGGGCTGTTTGTGGTTTGCACTTTTTGCGAAAGACGTTCTTCTTCTTTCGCCTCGAACTCTATGGACAAGTCCTCCAAGTCCATAAAAAATTCTTCCCACTGAGCTTCCTCCGCCACCGATCGCGACCGTTCCAAGCACTCTCGCTGTTGTTCAGAGAGTTCTCTCTCAGCGCGAAGTTTTGAGTTTTTGAGTATTGCGATTACTCTATAGCTCCGCCTTTTGTTCAGCTTTTCACTACGCGCTTTACTTTTAAATTTTTGAACCCAGTTATGAAGGGATTCAATTTTCGTTTTAGAGTCGTCAACAACAGTTTTGTTGTACTGTTTGTAACCCATTTTTATTACTTTTAAAATCACGAGCACGTCTGCACTGTACGAATGATAGAAAAGTTGTGATGGTACTGACGTCACAGTGGCTTATATATAGGGGTGCCGTCGCAGGGCGAACGCGGGTGAACTAGCAAGAGGCACGGGGGAGGGTTTATTTAATAAAATGTGTTTATAATATTATAAATATATTGATTAAAATTAAAATAATAATAATTTGGCTTTTAAAAATGAAAATTATAGGTTTATACATATTAATGCGAAATTAGTTTCACCAAATATTCCAATATAGACTTAGAAATTTTCTCCTGCAGTTTGAAAATTTTAAGAGTAAAACTTCAATAAAAAGAAACAGATGTGTTGGAAGATGTCAAAAATGTTACTGAGTTTGTTGTAAGCAAGTGTAAAGTAATTTAAATATCGAACGGACTCGACCACCTATAGATTTATAGAAAAACTCGAATTTTCCACATAGCATACGAGTTTTTACAAAGCAAATAAGTAATAAAGTAAGTTCGAACTGCAGATTTCAAAAATAATTATTATTGTACAATAATTATTCTTGTATAAGCATTAAAAAATAAGAATTCAGCGATCTACATTTTGTTTCACTGTGCGCATGCGCAGTATCATCATCGTGCATAAGAACAGAGAAACAGATAATAGCATTAAAAAAAATTCATAACATCAAACTATTTACAATATTTTTGATTAAAATATGGTTAAACTTAGTTATTTATTCTCAAAATCATGATTGTATAGAGACTAAAACATTTTGTGGAATATTTTAATAAGCTTATTATTAAAGTCATTATTATGTATAGTATAGATAAAAGTATATACAAATACAAATATACAATTTTTTCGTTCAAATATACACATTACTTAACATACAGCTACATGCATTTTTGGAATCTCTTTTTAAACTTTTAATTTTGATTTTTATTGGTTCTTTAATCATTGTGTCTTCAATATGCCATTTTGTTTTAGTAGACGTCACGTAGCCTATTCGCTTGAAAACTGAAAACATAACTCACCTTTTGGATCAGTCGTGTGAAAAAGCATTGTAACGAATAAGAACGAAAAAGCGTGTTTAAACACAGGTGAGAAATAATCTCAGTGATAGAATATTAATAATATCACACAGGTTGAGTTAGCCCCAAAGTAAGTTCGGGACTTGTATTATCGGATAGTAACTGAAAAATACTATAATATATAACAAACTAGCGACCCGCCCGGCTTCACTTGGCATAAAAACCTTCCTCTTGAATCACTCTATCTATTAAAAAAACCGCATCAAAAACCGTTGCGTAGTTGTAAAGATTTAAGCATACAAAGGGACATAGGGACAGAGAAAGCGACTTTGTTTCATATTATGTAGTGATTGATAGTGATGATACACATTAAATAGATAATCATCCAAGACCAATCAGAAAACGTTCATTATTCATCTTGACCTGACCGGAGATCGAACCCGAGACCTAAAATCCGGGAAATGCATTTGTGCAATGATACATGACATTATACACTTTACGAGCAGAAATGTTCAATGCATCATTGGAGTAGCAATGCCACAATAGTGTACACTGCTGGTGCTGGTTGAGTGTAGCCGCTACAAGGAAACTAACTACGTCGTAGACGTACTACGAACATCCATTGTCGTAGCAATGCTACAATCTCCAACATCGCAGTAGCTGTGTTATGTAATAAGTATGATTATAATAACAATACTCTTGTCATATTTCTGTAAATAGCTAGTCTGTTTTAATTATAATAAATATTTTAAACCATTTCGTTTAACCGTTGAATTGTCAATCAGTAACAAAGATTCATACATAAAAAATTGCCTACTCTCTTCGGTTAAGATATCCAAAAGTCAAACATAAAATACGAAAGACACGTCTTCACAAATTATCTACTCATTGAAATTACTTCATCCATACTAAGTACCACCTAATTCGCAGTAATTTACAAACACTTATTTTGAGAACCCAAATTCCTTGTATACCCGAATCAATTCGAGCAGGTAAAATTTTTTTAAGAAATGTTAAATTAAATAGACAATGATATAGGTATTTTAAATTTCTTATCAGTTCGTTAAAAAAGGCGGCGCACGGAGGTACAATAAATCCAAACGTAATTAGGGGGTTAAATTCCTTACAAATGATACATGAAAAACAAAAACAGAATCATTGTAAAGAAAGAATTCAAAAGATAACAAATACTATTGATACCTAACGGCCGGTCGTTAGCTCATAGAATAATGAACCTATTTGCGTGGGAACTAAGTTGCTAATGACGAATCATTTTAAATTGCGTACAACAATAATAATAAGCGCAGAACAATAACAATAGGCTATTTAACTGTTATCTTGTTTAGGTTTAAAACATATTTTTCATATTTTTTTTGAGCCTTAGAAAACAGCAAAACAAATGTTTATTTTAAAAAATTCTATGGAAAACTGTTTCCTCCATTTTGTTTGTTTGTGGTGTGTTGAGTGCTATTTTTTTAATACTGATTCTTACTAAAAGCCAAAAATAACATGCACCAGTTATGTGTAAATGAAATTAATTTGGATCAACAACATTGGTTCTAATCATAGAATTTATAAATAGGACACAATCGGACATAGATTAAAAAAAAATGCCTCTCACTCAGAATTGGATAGTAATGATAGCGAGTCTGAAAGCGTGAATGGAGACGTGTAAAAGTGGTATGGAACCCTTCGCCTGGCGATTACTGGCCGATATTTTTATAAAACAAAAAATTGTGACCAACTGGATTATAATTAAATTAAAAAATTATCACACATAGGCCATGCATTAATTTTGTTTATTAGTTGTTCCAATTTTTTTGTAGATAGATGTAGTGTTTAATTTATTTTTCCGTAATTTATTTTAGTTACTTTAGAATTTAAGTTGAGGAGTTAATTTGTTTATATTTTTGTTGTAAATTCCTGTGATTATTAGTAATATGAGGGAAATAGTTCACATTCAAGTGGGCCGTTGTGGAAATCAGATTGGAGGAAAGGTGAGATCAAATACCTATTCTCTTGTTCAAGTCTAGAGTAGAGAAACCTGGAAAGCCGTCTATCATTCAAATTCGATCGAATGATTTTTAAAACTGGTTAGTTCAATGGAAATCATTCGGTAAACAAAATCAAAAGCTCTTTTTTTGGAACCCGTGAATCACTCAAAATCACTGAGTAGAACAATTTCCATTTGTTTTCAAATGAAAATAATTCGACTCATTCTTGTAGTCGGTTTTGAGCTTCGAGCGTCACGGTTTCCGTACGAGGCCGTGTTGCTAGAAGGTTTTGAGTGAGACACAAAATTCTAAAATAGCTCTCCTTATTTTTAGGTTATCTGGTAAAACAGTATCAGATTTTTCAAGCATCGTTAATTAAAGAATGATGGCGGAATTTGTACGAATAAAAAAATTAAATATAGAGAACTTAAAATAAATCGCATTAGTAAGAATACTTCACTAGTAACATGTTTACCACCACAAAAAAAATTTAAACCCCGGGGTTATTTTAATATTCCATTTTATAAAAGTCGACCTTTAGTTTCGTTTTCATTCGCCATTTTTAACGCAACTGAAACATTATGTCACCCTGACAGTTGTTAGCATTGTCAAAGCGATATTGACAGTTCATTATGGTAGGTTAGATTCATCGATTTAGTACCTGGGGGGCTATACCATCTCTTAAAACCATGCAAGATCCAGTGAGTGAATGAGATGTCGCCTTACATGATGTATTGCGCTGTCCCGCTTTCTTACTGGATCTTGCATGGTTTTAAGAGATGATAGTAAGCCACCTGGGGGGGTTACCATCAACTTTTTAAGTAACAGGCTCACTATCAAATGGTTTACTACCATCTCTTAAAACCATACAAGAACGAGTGAGTAGGCGAGACAGAGTAACACAGTAAGACGTAACCCCCTTGGGGGCTTACTACCATCTCTTAAAACCATGCAAGAACGATTGAGTAAGAGAGATGTCACCTTACATCATGTATTACGCTGTCCAGATCCAATGAGTAAGTGAGACAGCGCAATACATGATGTAAGGTGACATCTCGCTTACTCACTGGATCTTGCATGGTTTTAAGAAATGGTGGTAGGCACCCTGGAATGTGTTCCTGAGCCACACAATTTATGTAACGAATGCCCTTATTTTTTATATATCTTTCTTACAAATTCTACTACTTAAAATGAATATTTTTCTTAATACAAAAAATAAATAATTTCACTCTTAGTTTTGTGTAAGAATTTGTTTGGCGTCGAATTGGCCAAACAAAGAAAAAATTGCCACGTTGACAGAGACAAAATATAAAAAATATCGTTGGTCTTTTTCTTACTCATGGACTTCCCTATTTCGCCCTCTCACATTTTCACCAAGTAAAAATTAATTGCTTGATCACAGGTACAACTACTTAATCTATGAACCTAACCTACCATAATGAACTGTCAATATCGCTTTGACAATGCTAACAACTGTCAGGATGACATAATGTTTCATTTGGGACAATAATGGCGAATGAAAACAAAGATAAAGGTCGACTTTAAAAAAATTAAATAATAAAAAAACCCCGGGGTTTAAAATTTTTTTGTGGTGGTAAACATGTTACTAGTTATGTATTCTTACTAATTCGATTTATTTTATGTTCTCTGTATTTCAATTTTTTATTCGTACAAACGATGTATGGAGTTTCGCCATGACTCTTTTGACTTAATTAATGAGGTTTCCCGATAGGTTATTATCACAGAGCATGGAAAATTTCACTCGCGCCTCATTAGAGAATTTCATGGTCTATGGTTATAACACTGAGGTTTTCCATGTGATCTATGACTTTCATAAAGCATATGCCTAAACCACTGAGCCACGTATGCAATTTCTCGTATTTTTTTTACCTAATTACAAGTTCTAATGGAACCATCTTTCAACAGTTCTGGGAGGTGATATCTGACGAACATGGCATCGACCCAGACGGCTGCTATCACGGAGACTCCGACCTTCAGCTGGAAAGAATCAACGTCTACTACAATGAAGGGTCTAGCTGCAAGTACGTTCCGCGAGCGGTTTTAGTAGACCTCGAACCTGGTACCATGGACTCTCTCCGTGCCGGACCGTTTGGGCAAATATTCAAGCCTGATGGTATAGTTTACGGGGTAACAGGCGCAGGCAATAACTGGGCTAAAGGACACTTCACTGAAGGTGCAGATTTGCTTGAATCGATCCTTGACGTTATAAGGAAAGAAGCTGAAGGTTGTGACTGCCTGCAAGGGTTCCAATTGGTCCATTCGCTTGGAGGTGGAACTGGGTCTGGACTGGGGACGTTGCTGTTAGGATCTCTCACAGAGGAGTACCCAGATAGGGTTTCCGTCACTTACTCCATCGTGCCGAGCCCTAAAGTATCGGACACTGTTGTCGAACCCTACAATTCCACATTGTCTTTGAACCAACTGATAGAGAACTCCAACCAGACTTTTTGCATTGACAACGAAGCTCTATACGACATCTGCTTCAGAACTTTAAAAATCACTACACCAACATACGGGGATCTGAATCATTTGGTATCAGCTGCTATGTCTGGAGTCACCACGTGTCTAAGATTCCCTGGACAATTGAACGCGGATTTAAGGAAGCTAGCAGTGAATATGGTGCCGTTTCCACGGTTGCACTTCTTCATGCCAGGGTTTGCGCCTCTGACGTCACGTGGGAGCCAGCAGTATCGCGCATTGACGGTACCTGAGCTGACGCAGCAGATGTTTGACGCTAAGAACATGATGGCGGCTTGTGATCCGCGACATGGAAGGTACTTGACTGTTGCTGTTGTGTTCCGAGGTCGCATGTCTATGAAGGAGGTTGATGAGCAAATGCTGAATATTCAGAAAAAGAACAAAGAGTATTTTATTGAATGGATACCTAATAATGTTAAGACCGCCGTGTGTGATATACCACCTAGAGGGTTGAAGATGTCAGGGACTTTTATTGGTAACACGACAGCAATCCAGGAGTTGTTCAAGAGGATATCTGAGCAGTTCTCGTCTATGTTTAGGAGAAAAGCGTTCTTACATTGGTATACGGGGGAAGGCATGGACGAGGCAGAATTCGCGGAGGCTGACAATAATCTGAGTGACCTCATATCGGAGTACCAACAATACCAAGATAGTACTGTTGACCAGGAGTTCGAGGACGAGGAGGAAGGAGAAAGCCCAGGAAACGATGATAGTGATGAATGAGTATAATGTATTTTTGTGTTTATTTATGTATTTATTATTGAATTAAAGTCGTGATCGTTTCATGTATGTGTTCCTGTATCTTGGTATCTACCAAATCTATCTTTATATAATATCTATCAAAAAAAGTATCTTACTAATCTTAGTTAGATACTTTTTTAAAATCATAGAGTGAAGGACGGCATCTATGGCAAAATTAGACATGGAATTCAGACTTTGGTTTTCGTTTACCGAAGTAGAAATAAAGATGAAGCAATAACGATCATAGACAGTCTACGACGTAGCATTCGTAGATTGTCTACGACGTAGCATGCGTAGATTATCTACGACGCAGCATGCGTAGATTGTCTAAAGTCGTCTATTAATATGGCTTGTTCCTGAATGGTCTATGGTGTTGGAAGTCTTTGAACTGCGATGAAAAAGATTGAAAAATGGTAGAGGGTCTACGGCGGCGTAGCGTCAATTATTACGACAGTATCATGGAAGAATCATGACATAAGCGATGCGGCTAGAAACCCGTCACTATTGACTTCCTGTTTCTAATATCATTATGCTAACCGTGGCCTAAGGTCTTATGGCCCTAGGCTCTGTCGATATGGGATAAAGACGTGATTATATAAATGATTTATCAAATAATTTCGAATCGCGCGCGGTCTCTCTATTTTTTTTTATCTATGATGATTTATACTTTCTACTATGCATCATAGATTTAAAGAAGTATAAAAAAATCTATGGTCTGCAATTATGTCTTTATAGAACTGGCAGTTAAGAAAATACTAGTTTTCGAAATTCAAATGAATCGTTTCAAAACTAGTGACAAAAGAATGTAGGGGACTCATTCATTTTCAAAATTTCGTAGGATGCACAATTAAAATTTATATTTTGTTTTTTTTTTCATAGTTTTTTTATGCTTATTTCACGGTAGTGAAATTCTAACTATCTAGCTTTTAGGTGCAAAATTCTTTGTGTTCCAACAAAATGAGGGAAATCGTCCACATCCAGGCCGGGCAATGCGGCAACCAGATCGGAGCTAAGGTCAGTACATATCCATATTAAACTAGCTATGCCGAATGCGATAAAGTCCTTACTTATTTATATTTATATTTGTAAGTGCAGAAAAAAAATATTTCGCTAACGTATGTATGTCTATGGCTGCAGACTTAATTTACCATGCTGGCCTGTACACCACGGAGAAATCTTTTTACTACTTGGTAGCTATAGACCAGGGATTTTTGACAGTGACAGTAGTGGCTATTAGTCCATTTGTCTTTGGAGTTGTTTCCATCTAGATACAATAGATGCTGGTAGCTAGAACAACCTATCTTGGGGGATTGACCGAAAATTGTTTTTTTAATGTTTAACATTTCTTTTTAAATTTGACAACGAGCAATATATCTACGGTCCGCCTTCAGCCGTTCAAAGACCCAAAGTTTCGGAATCAATAGGACAAAGTAGAACCAAGAGAAAACACCGGATACTACACTTCCTCCTTGTTGCACACATTCAATAATAATAATATCAATGTTCGGTTTCAGTTCTGGGAGGTGATCTCCGACGAGCACGGCATCGACCCCACGGGCGCCTACCAAGGAGACTCTGATCTGCAACTCGAACGCATCAACGTGTACTACAACGAGGCGTCCGGCGGCAAGTATGTCCCGCGAGCCGTCCTCGTCGACCTCGAGCCCGGCACCATGGACTCCGTCCGCTCCGGACCATTTGGACAGATCTTCAGACCAGACAACTTTGTCTTCGGCCAGTCTGGCGCCGGCAACAACTGGGCTAAAGGCCATTACACTGAAGGAGCAGAGCTAGTTGACTCTGTACTTGACGTCGTCAGGAAAGAAGCGGAAGGCTGCGATTGTCTCCAAGGCTTCCAGTTGACACATTCTCTTGGTGGAGGCACGGGATCTGGCATGGGTACTTTGTTGATTTCCAAGATTAGAGAGGAATACCCTGATCGCATAATGAACACATTCTCGGTAGTGCCCAGCCCGAAGGTGTCTGACACTGTGGTGGAACCTTACAATGCGACGTTATCCGTGCATCAATTGGTGGAAAATACAGATGAAACCTACTGTATTGACAATGAAGCGTTATACGACATCTGCTTTAGAACGTTGAAGCTGACGACGCCGACGTACGGCGATCTGAACCATCTAGTATCAGCGACGATGTCAGGCGTGACGACGTGTCTACGGTTTCCTGGGCAATTGAATGCGGATTTGCGCAAGTTGGCTGTGAATATGGTACCGTTCCCGCGTCTTCACTTCTTCATGCCAGGGTTTGCGCCGCTGACGTCACGCGGAAGCCAGCAGTACCGCGCGCTGTCTGTGCCGGAGCTTACGCAGCAGATGTTTGACGCTAAGAACATGATGGCTGCTTGCGACCCTCGTCACGGGCGCTACCTGACCGTCGCCGCTGTGTTCCGCGGTCGCATGTCCATGAAGGAAGTGGACGAGCAGATGCTCAACATTCAGAATAAGAATAGCAGTTACTTCGTCGAATGGATCCCGAATAATGTCAAGACGGCCGTGTGCGACATTCCACCGCGTGGTTTGAAGATGTCCGCCACATTTATCGGCAATACTACTGCTATCCAGGAGCTGTTCAAGAGGATATCTGAGCAGTTCACGGCTATGTTCAGACGGAAGGCTTTCCTTCACTGGTATACTGGTGAAGGTATGGATGAGATGGAGTTTACAGAAGCGGAGAGTAACATGAATGACCTGGTGTCAGAGTATCAACAATATCAAGATGCCACGGCCGATGATGAGGGAGATTTCGTGGAAGAAGTGGAAGAAGAGTGACGTTAGTGTTTGTCATGTCCAATGTATGTTTTGTAATTCTGTGTCGGTGTACAGTCTAATCAGTCTTTATCTGTTTAACATGTTTAAGAAATAAATATTTATTCGTTAATTTGTACTTTTCTTTTTTTCTACTACTACTATGTACTAATACTACTATTCGACTACTAATATAATACTGTAATATTGTCATTTATTTATTATCACTCAAACTAAACCGAATAATTAAAACGGTTACTTTTCTTTCTTTTTCACCGACCCGAAAGGGTAATGTGATTTTGGCAGTATGTATGTATGTATGTTCGTACATCATAGCGCCTATACTACTGGACCGATTTAAATGAATGAGGTGTTAAAAGATTCGTGAAAATAGCGCGGGTAAAATAGCCTATATAAGGATAAATTTTATTGTACCTCTAAAAATTTTAACAGACGGAATGTAAACCTCAAAAAAAAATTAACTGAGACAGGCATCACGTGTTTGGTATAAAAGGAAAGGTCTTGGCGAACACCATAGATTTAAAAAATAAATTGCCTCGCCGCGATTCCTAGTTCTATGGCGAGCACATTACAATCATATTGTTTGTTAAAATATAATTCGTAGTGGTATATTTCAGTGTCGTTTACTTTTCCGTTCGGAAAACGGAAAAGTATAAAATAAAAATTAAGTTAAAAAACTATAACCGACTACGTGGTGTCTAAAAAGGATGAAACAAGCAAATAATTTATATAGAAATCCAGAAATGCATATGTACAAATTGTTCATGGTAAAACCGTGGTCGGGTCGCACCTATTGTAAATGGATGATAAGAACCCCTTTAAACGAGCATTGTCGGTATACACTATTCAGTGCAACCACGGCTTTACCATGACCAATTAGTACTTATCCATATTCAAGATCCAGTGAGTAAGGGAGATGTCGCCTAACATGTATTGCGCTGTCTCGCTTACTCACTGGATCTTGTATGATTTTTAGAGATGGTAGTAGGCCACCTGTACGTTAAGGGAAGTCCAGTCTGTAGTCTGTTCATTCCCAATCTATCTATACAGATAGAATGACTTGACTATAATACTATATATATAATCATATATATAATCAAGTATAGTCAGTCGCATCTATAGGTCGCATCATCGCTTTAGCACACCGGACCGGTGTCCGACATCCATACTTCCATACTAATATTATAAATGCGAGTCTGTCTGTCTGTCTATCTGTCTGTCTGTCTGTCATCTCTTCACGGCTAAACTGCTGGGCCGATTGTGATGAAATTTGGTAGGGATGTAGTTAACGACCTGAGGTCAAACATAGGCTACTTTTGGGCGCGATATAACCGAGTCCCACGCGGGGCGAAGCCGCGGGGAACAGCTAGTGTATATATATTTTCTTTGACACCGGTGTGACTATAATCTTAAAATTTTCTACTGGCTGGAATTTTATAATTCTATAAAAAAATCTTTAAAAAAAATTAAACGAATTCGACTTTCTGTCACTTTTGAACCATTCTTCATAAATCCGACGTATAATGCGCATGGTGTGAGGCTAGGCGACATTTTTTTATATTTTTTTTTATTAGTTTTAAGCTAATGTTAAGCTACAACTTTATAAAAACGTTTTGATTATTTTTGAGTAAATTTACAAGTTTCCGTCTCGAATAAGTTAAATTTTCAAGATGAGGGAAATCGTTACCATTCAGGTTGGAGCTTGCGGTAACCAGATTGGCGGCAAGGTAAGTCATTTCATCATTTGTAATTTGCCTCTTGTGTGTCACAACTTCGGTCTTAGTTTTCAGTAGCGCTAACTTTAGGCAAAACTAATTTCCATTGGTATTTTCGCGCCACTGGTAGGTACTGCTTTGGTATTTTTAGCTTAGAAAAAAATATCCTATTTTTTTCTTTGGCAATCTATCGACGATAGCCCGGTTCTACACGAGATCTTGTAGCCTTATCACGTTAAGTAACCCTTTGCGTGGCTGTGACTTGATCGGTCGCCGCCACCCACTAGTGTCACTCATGTTATGAGCTTTTCCGTGGTTTGAGAAGCGCGCAAAACGTTATGACAGATGTCACATTTTCTTTTTAGTCTTTATCGCACTCCTGGAGCCTAAAATATATTTCTAATCAGCTGCTTTAAGTTTGTAAACCTTAATTGACCATCTGATACTGAAGAAAAGTTACCTTAGGATTTTTAAAAACCCATAATAATAAGCGCAACTTTTATTCTAAGCCTCATCATCATCATCAGCTGTTTACAACCCACTGCTGGGCATAAGCCTCTCTTTGTCTACGCCATCCATCTCTATTCTGAGCTACCACCATCCAGTTGTCGCCAGCAACTTTCCTAATACGATCGAATCTAAACCTATCTAATCCGAATAATATTTTCAGTTCTGGGAAGTGATATCCGACGAGCATGGGATCGACCCGAGCGGCGTCTACCACGGAGACTCCGACCTTCAGCTTGAAAGAATCAACGTGTACTACAACGAAGCATCCGGTGGCAAGTACGTGCCGCGGACGGTGTTGGTGGACCTGAAACCTGCCACCATGGATACGGTGCGTTCTGGACCATTTGGGTGCCTCTACAGACCAGACAACTTCGTGTATGGACAAAATTGTGCCGCAAACAACTGGGCCAGAGGACACTACACGGAAGGTGTCGAAATCCTTGAATCCGTATTGGACGTTATAAGAAGAGAGGCTGAAGGCTGTGACTGCCTACAGGGTTTCCAGGTATCCCATTCTCTCGGAGGAGGCACTGGCTCCGGACTGGGCACGTTGATTGTTAACCGCGTCAGAGAAGAATACCCTGACCGCATCATAATGTCATTTTCAGTATTTCCAAGCCCGAGAGTGTCTGACTGCGTCGTAGAGCCGTACAACACGACGCTAGCAGTGAATCAGTTGGTCGAGAATACAGATCACACGTTCTGCTTGGACAATGAGGCGCTATACGACATTTGTTTTAGAACATTGAAGCTAACGACACCTACATACGGCGATTTAAATCACTTAGTTTGCGCAACAATGTCTGGCATCACGACGTGCTTGAGGTTCCCTGGACAGCTGAATGCAGACTTGAGGAAGCTAGCCGTCAACATGGTCCCATTCCCACGTCTCCATTTCTACACACCTGGGTTTGCGCCTCTGACATCGAGAGGAGCTCAACAGTACAGAGCTCTCACAGTCCCAGAGTTAACGCTGCAAATGTTTGATGCGAAGAACATGATGGTGGCATGTGATCCACGACACGGAAGATATTTGACTGTAGCCACGATATTCAGAGGAAGAATGTCGATGAAAGAAGTCGACGAACAGATTCTTAATATTCAAAATAAGAACAGCACATACTTTGTGGAGTGGATCCCGAATAATGTGAAGATTGCAGTCTGTGATATTCCGCCGCGAGGATTGAAGATGGCGTCAACATTTATTGGAAACACGACAGCAATTCAGTCAATTTTCAAAAGAATGTCGGAACAGTTTGTGGCCATGTTTAGGCGGAAAGCATTCCTACACTGGTACACTGGTGAAGGTATGGATGAGATGGAGTTCTCGGAAGCAGAGAGCAACATGAACGACCTGGTGTCGGAATACCAGCAGTACCAGGACGCCACGGCAGACGACGAGGGAGAGTTCGATGAAGAGGCGGAAGGAGAAGGAATGGAGGAATAGAAGTCTGGATTCTACTTTTGTGTATGTCCTTGTTTTGTCCCTTAATAAAATCATATTTCGATACGTATCCATTTTTTTTTCCTTTGATCCTATCACTACAAAACAGTCGCATTATCTGTCCCTATGTCCCTTTGTATGCTTAAATCTTTAAAACTACACAACTGATTTTGATGCGGTTTTTTTAATAGAAAGTGAAAGTGGAAGGTTTTTATGCCCATGCGAAGCCGGTGCGGGTCGCAGTTACAAATAAAGTAAAAACAAAAAAAAAATGATTTCTTAAGCTATCGGCAATTTGCTCTCATGCCCGTGGTACAGTACCATAGATTGAGTATAGAGTCTATGTAGTGTGTTGCGCCACAGCACGACCGGCATTTAGTTGTTCTTTAGCTGTTCTTGCTGTACCTACTTATTAGATTAAATGTACCACGCAAGTACGTCTATTAAATAAATATGTATATATTTTTAAAAAAGAAAAAATAGGACATAATTTTTTTGATCCTATTACAAATAAAGTAAAAAAAAAATGACAAAGATTGCATAGAGCTGGTACAGTACCATAGAGGGTATAGATTCTAAGTTTATGTACAGTATTGTTGGTCCGGTCAACCGGACTACGGAAAAGTTCCTTGGTACAATTAACCGGATGAGCCGGACTAAAATATTTATTTTTTCCATAGTCCAGGTGACCCACTCTGCCGTAGTTCTCTTGTCCGTTTATGGTCAAGTGGTTTTTATTTATGCGTTTGCCTATAGACCCGGTAGCCGTCGGTTCAATTCCCACTGGAAGTATACTTTGTTTAGTTGTTTCCAGTTTGGTTAGGACATTGCAGGCTTGAATCACCTGACTGTCTGATAATAAAGATGATTCCGTGCTTCAGGAGGCACGTTAAGCCTACTGGTAGTCGTTAAAGGAACCACGTCAGAGGCACAGTGGCGGGTCCGAAGAACTCACATCAGGATGTGCATGGTCGATTGATCTTGATGACGCTCATGGTCGCAGGCAGACTGAGTTGACATTCGTCTGTGTCATTTGTTTCTGATGTCACAAGAATACAAAACCATAGCTCATAAATCATTGAAAACTATTTCGATACGATTTCGATTCACACAGTATTGGCTGACAGTATCAAAAACACAATAGAATAGAAAACCGTTTAAAATAGTTTAATTTAATATATATGTATTTGTTATATAGTATCGTTGAGTTAGTTATCCCATAACACAAGTCTCAAACTAGTAAGTTTGAGACTTGTGTTATGGGTTATCGGATACAGATTGAGTTAGCCCCAAAGTATTGGGGCAACTCAATCTGTGTGATTTCTCCCTATATATTTATTTATTTATTTATTTGATACCTATACGACCGGTAGTAACACGGGCAACAAGGGGGATTTTAATGATGATTGACATCGTAACGTCACATGGTAGTACAACATCGGAGTACAACGCTACTAGTACCAACCTACAATAAATGAACCCATAGAGCAAAAACAGACAGATTTCGAAAGAAGACATGTATTTTTTTTACAAGTACTATATTTTTTCTAATAGAAATTTAAACCGACTTACAAAAAAGGAGGAGGTTCTCAATTCAGCTGAATATGTTTGTTACCTCATATCTCTGTCATTTCTAGGCCAATTTTGGAAATTCTCCAAAGTATACACTTTCAATTGAAATTTTATCAAAATCCAAAACCATCCACCTTCGGTCCTGAAGGCTCCCGATGTATCCGTTCCTGATATGACCAAGTATTTGGTTTTATAAATCTAAATAATTGGAAAAAGTAATTTGGCTAAGTTTTGCATTTTTCGATTTTAGTTGGTCCGAGTGGCTGGTACAAGTTGCTTGCTTGAATAATTTGCAAGGTCAATCTACCATAGGCCCTGCTACCGTTCTCGTTTATTTGTAGTCAATTGAGCTTGCACACCTAGGTGCTTAAGTTTTTCTAATTTGTCAAAGCAACTTGGCTTCAGTAAATTTCTGTTTACCTAATTGGTTTTTGTTTTATGGGAAGAAAGATTTTAAATACATATTTGTTCGTGAAAAAACCGAAAGGATTTTATCCGCCACGGAAACTGTCAATTCTCAAGGTTGAATAACGCTTTTGGTCCAGGGGTCCTGACGCTTACGTACCTATGCCACCGTTTAGGCGGTCTGTGGCAACTTCTCACACCTAGACTATTATAAAAAATCTGTTGCTATATAGCTGCTTCCCGCGAATCTGTATTCCCTCTCACTAAACCGACCAACTTCACAGACAGCCATCGGTTCTTATGGTGATTTTGCTGATGACTACGGTCTATAAAATTGACAAGATATAGAAATTCGATTTATTTCGGGACAAAACAAGGACATTCACAAAAAGATAAACCAAACTTTTACTCCGCCATTCCTTCTCCTTCCGCCTCTTCATCGAACTCTCCCTCGTCGTCCGCCGTGGCGTCCTGGTACTGCTGGTATTCCGACACCAGGTCGTTCATGTTGCTCTCTGCTTCCGAGAACTCCATCTCATCCATACCTTCACCAGTGTACCAGTGAAGGAATGCTTTCCGCCTAAACATGGCCACGAACTGTTCCGACATTCTTTTGAAAATTGCCTGGATTGCTGTCGTGTTTCCAATAAATGTCGATGCCATCTTCAACCCTCGTGGTGGAATATCACAGACTGCAATCTTCACATTATTCGGGATCCACTCCACGAAGTATGTGCTGTTCTTATTCTGGATATTAAGTATCTGTTCATCGACCTCTTTCATCGACATTCTTCCTCTGAATATCGTGGATACCGTCAAGTATCTCCCGTGTCGTGGATCACAGGCCACCATCATGTTCTTCGCGTCGAACATTTGCAGCGTTAACTCTGGGACTGTAAGAGCTCTGTACTGTTGAGCTCCTCTCGATGTCAGAGGTGCAAACCCAGGTGTGTAGAAATGGAGACGGGGGAATGGCACCATATTGACGGCTAGCTTCCTCAAGTCTGCGTTCAGCTGCCCAGGAAACCTCAAACACGTCGTGATGCCAGACATAGTTGCGCAGACCAAGTGATTTAAATCGCCGTATGTAGGTGTCGTTAGCTTCAATGTTCTAAAACAAATGTCGTATAGCGCCTCATTGTCCAAACAGAACACGTGGTCTGTGTTCTCGACCAACTGATTCACTGCTAGCGTCGTGTTGTACGGTTCTACGACGCAGTCTGACACTCTTGGGCTTGGGAATACTGAAAATGTGAGAATGATTCGGTCAGGGTATTCTTCTCTGATGCGGTTAACGACCAGCGTGCCCAGTCCAGAGCCAGTGCCTCCTCCGAGAGAATGGGTTAGTTGAAATCCCTGAAGGCAGTCGCAGCCTTCAGCTTCTCTTCGAATAACGTCCAATACAGATTCTAGGATTTCGACACCTTCCGTGTAGTGTCCTCTGGCCCAGTTGTTGCCGGCGCAATTTTGTCCATACACGAAGTTGTCGGGTCTGAAGAGGCACCCAAATGGTCCAGAACGCACCGTATCCATGGTGGCAGGTTTCAGGTCCACCAACACCGTCCGCGGCACGTACTTGCCACCGGATGCTTCGTTGTAGTACACGTTGATTCTTTCAAGCTGAAGGTCGGAGTCTCCGTGGTAGACGCCGCTCGGGTCGATCCCATGCTCGTCGGATATCACCTCCCAGAACTGAAAACAACCGTAAAATTGAAGACAAGTGTCGCAGTTAAAGAATTCCTTACGAAATTATAATTAGTAATTAATCGAGCGAGTTCCATAGCATAAGTTTTCTTTGGGCGTTTTTAGGAGAAATACTTTACATGGCCTTCCTTTAGTTTGTAATACCTAAAGGTACCAAAGGGCTCAAAATTCATTTCGGCTGCCATGGTAACTATCTGTCAAAACACGAAGCTTCTAGAAAACTATTCGATTCCAACGTGATAGTTCGCAGGTTCTAATGCCAAACTTCTACCACAAGGCTACGCGATAGGAGTAAGATTTCAAAATGCATTACGTTTACTAATGTTGTGCTCATCCAATCCCAGAATCTGTCCTATAGCGAAAAAAGAAGGTGCTCTAACTCCAATACCCTAAATAACGAGTCAAGAGGCCGTGGTCTACCTGCCCAGCTCACCTGGGTGTACTGTACATAAGTATGTGACATCTGACAAAACCGTTGAGGTAGTTACTATGTGTTGCTAAGATTTCACACGTAAAGAAGTAGTAACTAATTTTAAATGGATGATTCTTACCTTTCCACCTATCTGGTTGCCGCAGGACCCTGCCATCACGGTTATTATCTCCCTCATCTTGAAAATTTAATTCTTCTGCGTAACAGATACTTGCAAATTTACCCAAAAATTATCAAAACGTCTTTGTAAAGTTGTAGCTTAACATTAGCTTAAAACTAATAAAAAAAATATATAAAAAAATCTCGCGTAACTTCACACCGTGTGCATTGTATGACGGGTTTACGGAAAATGAGCCGGATGAAAGTCATTTTTCTTTTGAGAATATTTGAAAAGAATTCCATAATTCTTTTCGGCCAGTAGTAGCAAAATACATTTGAAAATCATACATACTTTTGGTTTAAAAATGTAAATATTATCGTGGAAAACTAGTTTATTATTTTAATATAGTTCATTATAGTTACCAGTTTTCCATAAATTTAATAAGCGTTCAATATTTATTTATTTCTCGCTTACATGTACATAATATAACGATAATATTTAAGTTCTTTTTATTCTTAACAAACTCATATTAAAAAATAAAAAAGATACCTTCTTTATTATATAAACAGCACCATCTGTCTAAACTGCAGGAAGACGAAAAAACAAATCATGACACTTATTTATTTTAGCCTGTTTTTCTTCCTTACAAAAAAGATCCACTTGAAACTTACAGATGTCGCTACTATTTTTTCAGGACGAGAAACAAGTTCCACGTTTATCGAACAGATGTCTCTGGCCCGTTTTCAGGACAAAAGGCTTGTTTTGCTTCGAGGCGACGCGCTGTCATTGTGCGGCGGTCGCTTGTCATGTCGGTGAGGTAGCGAAATTAAACAATGTAAAATATTACCTAATTCTGTATGATGTAGTCATATTTGATGAGCGCCGAGTGCTTGAGTGATTGCCCGCGGAGTAATGTCAGTAGCGGACGCTGATACGAGCGCGCCTGACAAAGTTTTGTTCGGGGAAGATAGTACGGATAGTGATAATGAAACTGGAAGAAAAAGGCTCTTGCGGAGGATCTCCACCAGCAAATGCGTCGGTCGACTGGTGAGCGAATTTGTTTATGCCCCCAATTTGTATGAAAGCGCAGGGCGTGCCAGCTGCTGTGCGGGGAGGTAGGAGGGGGAAGTTGCCCGGGCAAAAGCCATTTAGTAAACATTAGTTTTAAAAATTAAAAATGATCATATTGGCTATAGATTATGTATAGGTAATAAGGAATGGGTGTTCGTTTGACCTATTTCGAAATAGGAACTCGGGGGAGAGAAGGGTGACAACGATTTCGGGCGGGCGCGGACACTGTTTTTGCCTCTCGTGTCAATATTGGCAACCATTGGGAAAACAATTAGTTAATTGAAATTTCATGATAATGACATAATGTTATTAGGCAAGTACGTAGTAAAAGCAAATGCGCGAGTAGCAACATAATTTGAGAGATTGCTAAACTTATTAATAAGTTTATAAAGCTAATTGAACTAGATGGTAGCCGGGATGGTAACGTGCCTTTCGAAGCACGTAATCATCTTTGTTATCAGACAGTCTGGTTATTCACGCCTGCAATGTCCTAAGCAAACTGGGCACAATTAAATAAAGTATGCTTCCCGGGGAATCGAACCCATTACCCCCGGGTCTACAGGCAAACGCCTTAACCACTGGACCACAGATACAGTAAAGCATTTTAGTTTCCGATTTAATAATAATAGAGTAAACACATTTCTCTTTCCGATCATGTCGTGAAGGCGACTAAGTGAAACACTTAGTTGCCCTGATAATCTAAATATATTATAATCTATTTCGAACTTCCTCAGTTGAAATTCAATAATTTGCGCAGTTATGATATCACCAAATTAATAAAGTAGGTAGTATAAGTTCTTCGTGCAAAAAAGAGATGACGAAATAGGAAAGTCTATGACAACAATAAACACAAAAAATATGTTTTTTGTCTTTTTTAGCATGGCTTTGTTTGGCCAACTCGACACCATACAAAAACTTAGGCCAAACATATAATGACATTTCTCGTTTTTAATAATGTGTGTTTTAAAGACAAAGACTTATTTTAAATAGTATGATTAGTATTAGTGCACTGATGGATTGTGATATTGGCCGGCGTAAGGGAAATATTCACTAAATTAGGTTTGTTTTTTTTCTCAAAAAGGAAAACCTCTATAGATTTTCCCTATATAGGTATTAAATTTATGATTCATTACTCTATATTACATTAAGTTCTTGATGTTTTATTCTGACTACCCCATTGCAAATGTCTATGCACGTCACTGATACATAAGAGCGATTGAGTGCGAGAGTAAGCAGCTAATAAATAAATAAATAATTAATTCGACGTATCAGTCCCACGGAATACATTAACATTGCCACCCTACAGTATTGTGTACGGGATATCCGCTGCCACATTCGCATTTCGTCCCATTCAGGGGTTGCTTGACGTGTGAAATGGGTCCACGTTCGTTCGTGTTGTATCAAATTATACGTGACGACATTATGTATCGATAGCACAGTATTCGAGGTGGCTGCCTGCCAGCCAAGTTTTGAACATACAAACATAACAGCTTTCTCTTACAGTTGTTTTTTGGACAACTCCTTTGGACTAACCAACGGGACGATACGTTCCTTTAGGCGACTAAGGACAATTAGAAAAAATTACTATAATAAATTTGTAAAAGTCAGAAACTTCTAGCAACACGGCTTCCGGTATTATTGCTAAGCCCAAAAAGCATTAGAATAGAAATTATAATATTTAAAAAAATAACCATTCGTTTTTTTATGGTTTATGGAACCATCACGCCTGTATTCCGCAGAGGTAGGCAGACTAGCGATTACCATTGGCTACGATCCTTACAGATCAAATATTGTAGTAATAAGTATCTGTACCTATACCCAGGGACGGAAACCGGTAATTTTAAGAGCCATAAATATCGGTCTTCAACCAGGTAAATTGAAATAGCGGTCGATTTTAGGATCTCAAATACCTGGGTATGAACGTTATTTTTGGGGAAATACCGGTGAAGCGGAACCGTAATTATGCTATCGGTCGCTGTAAAAATCTAACTGAGTTAGAGAGAGAAAAATGAGCAATTTTGTTTATTTTAACCAGGTTTTTGATACCTGTTTGGAATTAGCTCAATCTGTGTGAACTGTCCTGTTTCCGATTGGTTCGCGCACGAAATTGTTAAATAACAAAAGTTTTTCTATTCTATCTAGATTCTGCGTGCCACAGTATTGTTTGTTTGTTTATTTGTTTGTATAATTTTATTGTACTAAAACATAAGTTATCCTTTTCGTTATTCAAGCATCTAAGTATAAAAAATAAAGATATCTATGCAATTTTGTCTCAAACACTAAAGACAGATTTTTCTAAGAGATTGCCAAAAGTTTGGCTTCATTTTTCCTATGGCCCATTGCCAATACACCAATGGAGTGCTTGGCAAGCTTCTAGAATGCTTTATTGCAATTTCTTTATGCACTTCGAATTATGTAAGTAAAACTTCTAATTCCACGCAACCTTTAAATGAAAATATTCTATCAAATATAACACAAACATCAAAACTAATCAAGACTTGTATCAATACACATCGCGGTCGGAATCGCCATTCTTCACCCCCTGATCCATCTGCATCAATCATTTGCAGTATTACTGCCACCTCGGAACGCCAGCAGTTATGAAGTATTGCTAAAAAGAAATCGCGGGTATTATTAGTCGAGAAGGATTACCAACGTCGTATTTACAGACTTTGAAATATAACCCAAAACGTAGCACGGATCGGCGTCGAAAAGATTCTTTATGTATGAGAAAAAACAGATTAGCCGAGCAGGAGAACTATTTTTGAGATGAATTACTCATTTTCGAATGATTATCGTTCGAGTCAACAGTTATGTCTCATGAAAATCATTCGAAAACGAACGATAATCATTCGAATCATCGGTATTGCTATTTATATATTTGAAAATAGAACACCAGGAGTACTTTATTTAAGACGTATGACACACTCGAATGAAAACCATTAAACTAACGACATTCATTCAACTCACTAGGTAGATATGATGACGGCCGGCGGGTTTCAAAACATATTCTCATATTCTGCCGAAAGTAAATGGGACGAACCAAGAAATTGGATACAAACCTAACTATCTATACCGTGGGAATATACCGGGTGACCTCTTAATTGGCGTTGGACTGAGCTATCTCGGTAATTTGTATCAACGTCGGACGATTGGAGCAGATATGATGTAGAGTACAAGCTTTATCTATACTAACTCGTATAATTTTAATGATTCATACGTTTCACTAACGCGTTTGAAAAGCGTGGCCCAAGACAGATCAAAATGGTGCGCTACTGCACGGAGAAAAAATATTTTACAATATTAACATAATATATAGTAGCCATATTTTGGCCCCCAGGAGCGGCAGAGGGCGTCCACATGTGCGCCCTATGCCGCTCCTGGGAGCCTGGTACAGTGGGCCACATAAAAATTATACCACCTTAGGTGCATGTTAAATGATAGTGGTATACTTTTCTATGTGGCCCACTGTACTTGAATAACAAACTAAGATGGACTGATATAAAAAATCTCCAATTTTATCGTTTGTGCTCTCTTGCTAATTATTGCCGTGCAGATATCGTCAATCTATAGATATATCTAGGTCGGCCGACTGGACGCCATTCCTTCAACCTTTCCACATAGTTTTTTTTTCTCCAAACGACCGAGTAAAGTCTAATCCCCTAAGTCTTAAGTATTGAGAAACGTTTGTTAAGCCCGATTTAACTAAAATATGTTTTGTCTCTTTTTCTCTTACCTGAAACTAGAAAAAAGAGACGCAACATGCCTACGGGGGCATGAGTTTTGTCTCGCGGATGATATTTGGCTCTGCCAATAGTTCTTCCAGCTCTTTATTTTTCCACCGTCGTCCTTCCATACTCAGAAGTCACCAGCCTCAGAATGATGCTTCAGTTTGTCCTTTAGACCACAAAGAGTTTAGTTTTGCGCGTACTCAATTGTCTATAAGTATTATTTGTCATATGAAACATAATAAAATTAGAATGTTAGATCCCGATAAGAGGGGGGAGAGGCCTTTTTCCAGCAATGGAATACATTGACAGACGGCTAAAAATACTGTTAATAAATAGTTCTATTTCTTTGCATCTGTCTGGTAAAAGACAGCTTTTAACGAACTTGTGCTCTATATCATATCTACTCTGTGACTGTAATTCGAGAATCCATTTATTGATAGTAATAAGTAAGTGTTAATTAATTAACCAACTTCTTATTTAACGGTCAATGTAGGTATTTTAGTTAGAATTTGGCGTAGTTTAAAGTAGGGGACTTTAATAATAAAACCATACTAGATGGAACTCTAAGTGAGTTCCATCGAGTATGATTGAATTTTAGTACTAGCAGTTCACCTCGGCTACGCTCGTGGTACTAACATAGCCTATATTCCTCGGAGATAGTGTGTTTCCAACAGGGAAAGAATTTTGCAAATAGGTCTAGTACTTTCGAAGCCTAATGCAAATAAACGATCAAACCTTTCCTCTTTAATATGTTGGTATAGAAAACAAAAGACAACACGAGCGGAAACTGCGTAAAAAGCTTAGTTTATATAATAAATTTTGTTATAACAACAGCATGCTATTCCCGCGGGAGACGTACCGAGCTTTTAAACTGCAATATTTAGGTCGAGCTTAAACGCCTTCTTAAGTTAACTGGAGCTTAAACATCCTGAAATATAGCTCCCTGAAGGCAGCACTTTATAGCTTTATAAGCTAGTGCAGTAACCAGGGAGCTTTTTAATTTATGTACAAATATATATATATATATATTATTTACATTTAGTAGGCAAACAGGCATACGGCTTACGTGATGGGAAGCGGTTACCATTACCAATGGATGCTTTTTTCTAAATTGTTAAAACAAATATAACATTTGAATCTTGAAAGATTCTGTAATGTAATTCCATAAGAACCGTTTACAAAAAGAGCCCAGGGTACGCTATTAATCGTGGTCTTGATTTGGCGGAACTGGTTATTACAACGGAGCGACTGGCGTCTGACCTCCGTAACCCTTTTCACAGGGAAACCAGACCCACAGGAACATCACCCGGGTGTATTAGTGGCCAACACTATCAGATTTTTCAGGCTGCCTAAAGGCATCTGACATAGCCTTACGACTGCCATCTACCGATAACAGCCGGGAACAACGGCTTAACGTGGCTTCCGAAGCACGGAGGAGCTCAATATAGTAATGCTACTAATGGCGACCAATCCAAACATGGCCGCGCACTCGCCGTCGCCGTCGCTTGACGTGCATTATCGTTACAAACACGCGCGCCGCGCTAGGCTATCGAGCTTCTTAATCAGCTTAAGGTGATACCTCGGTGAACACTAGCGCCACCGTCATTTAAAAATCATTACTCACTGAAAACACAAGTTATCAAAAATCCGTCTGCTGTGATTATGGTTCTGGATCTTTTATGAATGAATATCAATTATTAAATTATAGTTCGATATAGTTACATATTGCAAAACTGCTAAAAGTGGCCGTTTTAAGCAACAATGCAATTTGTAACTATAGGGAATTATAATTTAATATGTTTAAAATTAACTTCAGATTCAGAACCTTAATTACAGCAGAGGGATTTTTGATAACTTGTGTTTTCAGTGAGTAATGATTTTTAAATGACGGTGGCGCTAGTGTTCACCGAGGTATCACCTTAATCAGGAGAGTCTATTGCGTTATATTAATGTTACAAACGTGAGTAGGTACTCAAAATATCGGTCAGCGTAAAATAATATTTACGTTATCAGATCAACGCCCTACAAACCGTTCACAACTTGGCAACATACCAAAAGCTTTAACACCTAAAAATATACCTGTTCAGCAATTTAGCACTTACAAGTATCGAAATAAAGCTTAACAAAATTGATAGTTTTAGACGTAGTTTGAGTGACAAACTGATTTACTACATATGTCTCATTTTAGAGTCAATTCTTCACATTGATATTATTTATTTATAAAAATGTGTTTTCCGAGAATCTAATTTGTTTTGTGGTATTTTTGTACGGGCAAATGATGATTTTTTATATTTAACCGCTAGGACCTCGCTTGATTTAAGCGTTACGATGTAATGATTTGAAATAGCGTTGGCATCGGTTGAAAAGAATAAGCTGGACGGAATAAATAAGATACGAAGAAGTTTAAATAGAGTAGAAGAGAGATCTATCTTTGAATTTGAAACTAAAGATAACATGTTAGGTTATTAAAAATCACATGATGGTTTTATAAAAATTTTGCGGCCCGGTATGTGCTTCGCTACGCATAAAGTGAAATTATAAAAAAATAAAGAACCCCTCGACCGATTTTGTGAAAACTTCACGTAAACCAGCTATTTACTAAATAGTCCGAACAAAGCCAGAACATTTGGTTTGAAAAGGTTTTAAAATTACAACGATAAGTGGCATTGATTTTAATATAATTTGATATATCGAAGAAAAGATTTAAGGAAACGAAATCAGGTGTCAAAAAAATAAAAGGTGGATAAAAATAAAAGCTAGAAACTTAACTGCCTCCTTGGTCCAGTGATTAAGGCATTTGCCTGTAGACTCAGGGATCGTGGGTTCAATTCTCATGGGAAGCATACTTTGTTTATAGTTTTTTCATTAGGTAAGGACATTGCAGGCTTGAATCACCTGATTGTCTGATAATAAAGATGAATCCGTGCTTCGGAAAGTAGTCCTTAAACGAAACCACGTCAAAGGCCGAGAGGCGGTTTCGAAGAACTCTGACATCAGGGTGTGTATGGTCGGTTGACTGTGACACTTACAAAAAATGATGATGATGAATTGATGAATGTGGTTTATTTTACGACCGCCAGGTGTCCTTTACCAGATGGTAAATTAAACTATACCCTTAAGATAATAAACACTTATTGGATCAGCCATTATAATTAACGTGACGTCATCGCTCACTATCCTGGTAATGGAGACTCGGGATCCATTAGGAGGCACTCAGTTGTAAGGCATGTTAGCCAGTGAGAGTCGAGCGATGGTTTTTAAAACGTAGCTCAAGAGACGTGCAAGTACAGAGTTGTTGATTTTTTAAAATTACGAACTTTTGAGAGGCTTGTGCGGGTTACCGTGAAACTCTAGTGGTGCTTATTGTCCAGAATTCTAAAGCTCTTAAAAGAAGATGTTGCTATATAGCACTCTTTTTATATCAACATATAATATTTCTTTTGATAGTTATTTACGATTGTACATTGCATCACCCAAAATTTACTGCGTAGAATTAATGCAGTTTCACCAATGTATTGTTAAAAAGCTTAGAACTTAAAATATTTTATTCCCTTTGTTTTAAGTCATGAATTCGCGTACGATGACTATATTTAAGTATATACACCTTTATCACTTCACTATCACTACATAGTATAAAATAAAGTCGCTTTCTCTGTCCCTATATCCCTATGTATGCTTAAATCTTTAAAACTACGCAACGGATTTTAATGCGTTTTTTTAATAGATAGATTGATTCAAGAGGAAGGTTTTTATGCCCATGCGAAGCCGGGTTGGGTGGCTAGTCATCTATTATCCTTAATTATAATTTATTACCTATAATCAAAGATATATATTATACCCAGCACATAAGTTGGACACAAACGTGCGGAGGGCTGCGCACGTCAAAATTTGTATGAAAAACAGCTACTGCGCATTAAAGGTCATTTCAGTTTATGGCCAACTTATATACCGCGAACTGTACAGTTGCGTGCGGGGAGGAGCACGGAACCTTGCCGTGGGTAGGTAGGGTTGTCCCTTCTTTTATTTCACGTTGACAAATTGAAACTGCAGATAATTATATTGCCATAGTTCCTATTTTGATTTATAAGGCCTGTTCCTATTACGCCTTCAAATATATTTTCATAGCATTCAGTACACCACCAGCCTTAACCTGAAGAGCTCGGCGCTAATTAAACATTTTTCTCTGAAGCACCACGTTTCCACACTGCGTAGTGTGTTAATATTTTCATATCTTTATGGTTTAGACGCATATTAATACGTAAATAAGTATCATGTTGCTTGTTAGTGTGGTTGTCGTTGACATTTATTGATATGAATTCAAGTTATCTCTGGAAAAATAGGTCAAAGAATACATAAATAGCAAGATCAAGAAGTTCCATTGCGTGACAAGCTTGTTCGTAACGATCGTACGTGTTAAGCGACTGCGAACAGGACCTTACTAGGATGGGCCGCTAGTATATATTATTTTGATGATTTAATAAAAATATTTAATTTATATCATAATGTTTGTAGATGTATATTGTTGAAAATTTGCATGCTTTAAGTTTATGGCTGTGTAAGAGATCATTTTTATCTGTTTGATCATCTTCTATAGATATACCATAAACAAACGCAAATAAAGTTATATTCTATTCTAGTGGTATAATGATAGTGTATAAAATCAAAAACATTTTCGTGGCAGACTCATAATCCATACTAATATTATAATGCGAAAGTCTGTCTGTCTGTCTGTCACCTCTTCACGGGTAAACTGATGGACCGATTGTAATGAAATTTGGTAGGGATGTAGTTAACGACCTGAGGTCAAACAAAGGCTACTTTTGGGCGCGATATAACCGAGTCCCACGCGGGGCGAAGCCGCGGGGAGCAGCTAGTGTACATATAAACTAAGGACATGATATCTCAAATATGTCCATGCAAGGACAAGCTTTGTTTACCAAGTACGAACATGGTTTTATCAGATGGCTGTGAGCCAACTCTTGGACATGTACAGAAGGTCCTTCGTATCGCTGGTTTATATTACTTACTCTAAAGTATCATAGTCTTCGTTAAGATATCGGCGTCCTTGATATTGTCAGATATATTATAAAACATTTCTCTTTTTTTCAACGGAGACTTTTTATCCCGTACTAGCATAGATAGACGCTTCACTCCCGTTTCCGTGAAAGTCAAGGAAATTCCTCACTTGCCATATTTCTCATAATGACCTCTCTCTCATCTTAGCGCTCTCCCGGTTGCTTCCTTAGCAGGTTGCTTAAGAGCCTAGTCCAAAGTTTACTCCTCCACTTAATCTGGTCTTTAGCATCCTTGGTTGTAAGATCATTTGCATGTATATCTCTTACTGTGACGTCAAACCAACAGTTTTAATAAAAACTATTAGAGAATTATTGCTTTCTACAACGAATATTTTTAAAATCTCATGTGTAATATTTTAAGAAAACGTAAATTTTGCCCAATCTTCAGACCACAATCGCATTATCATTCTTTATGATAATGATTTTATTTAAACTCGGGTTTAACTCCAGCGGAATATTTGGATTTTCTTCTATTTCACATGATATTCATTAACCGATGAGTCATACATTTCTTACTTGCCACTCCAGGTTAAATTGCTACACTCAATTGCTACAAGTATACTAACTGCCAGCTTGGATCAAGTTGGTCACGACCCTGAGCTATGAGGAACACGACTTGAAAGAATATGTCATAGCTCAGGGTCGTGACTACGTGCTATGTATGTACATAGCATACCCATTACAATTTGAAAAAGCTAGACGACTACCACAGTATACCAATCCATACAGTAGGCCGACCCTTTGAAGTCGGGAGATGCGACACCTGTACCTATAGGTATTTACGCAAATACGGAAAGGTTGTCACAAATTCTCCGTCGGACTACTGTATGGATTGGTATACTGTGCTACTACTATACTAAAGCGTGAGGCACACTGTCACAGCATAATTGTTTTTCTCGCCATGTGTTGCGTTCCGTTGAATGGACACACGTCGCGTTCATCCCATTTCAATGGTGGACGTTTAAAATAAAACAACAAAACGCTCTCACTCCGTATGCTATGTTGTTCAACAGTTTAAGTAATTTATTGTACGAGGCAAAAATTCAAAAGGGGCGAAAACATCATTGAATATCTAGGTATAGGCCTTATTTATATTATAGCTAGGATAGTGCTCCATACCCCCGCATACATCTGTCATCTCCACCAAGCCTAAGATATGTCATGTCCACCGTAACCGTACCTTAAAATAATGTTTACATTTGTTCGGTGCAATAAAGAGTTTTTCTATTCTTTTCTATTGTATTCTAACTAACCTTCATGGTCGTTTTATAGCTACGCCAGCTCAACAACAACTAATCATGAAATTAACTGACATAATTTTCACTAAGAACTATGCTTTCCCCTCGGCTGGCAAATAAAGACAGTTAGTCCCCACTTTTACTAATGGTTTATAGCTTTTTCTTGAACTACGTCCACTCCTTGTGATCAATATTATATTATTCTCAGTAAATTAATGGTTGTTACATTATATTTATCTAGTATGTGCTGTGCCTTTACAGAATTGTTAGAAATTAATATTACATTTGAAAAATGTTGTACAACTTAACATTAGTATGGAATTTTGTAAATCTTGAAATGGATGGATACATCACATGCCGGTCTCGATGTTGCCAGTATGTTTTATTAATGGATTATTTTTTAATCATTTAACTATGAACTTAGAAATGATTAAATATAAGAAAAAACAGAGCATAATTATTGTTCTCGTCAAATATTTCGACTCTGGATAAATGGCCGCTAGCGGGCTATTTCCTTAGAGCCTTAAACCAACCGGAGTGGCCACTGACAGGCGACCCCCTCTGCCAAAAGTATATGACCGCCGATAATACTGCACTTGACTTGTTTGAATAATGCATTAGTGTAAACTCTTACTTGTTTATGTGTGTTTTCTCACCACCGCTTACCGCAGATAGTTAGACATTTATATTGTGGCATTAATCCACAATATGGCAATTAAACTTATAGCCGATTTTCGCCAGTATCAAGTTTAATTTGAATGTTGAATGAAGAATTTCACTTGGCATTATCTTGAGAGGTTATTAAAGTCACTTATACATTGTAACACTTCCCAACACTCACGTTTGTTCACAGTTTGTAAGATAAATACATATACAACACCTTCATGTTGTGACTTTTACCTTCCCTCCAAAACTCCTGCAGATTTTTTACGTAAGCAGAAATAATTCCGCGTAGCGTCTCCAGTTGGTTTAGTGATCTAAGACTATTTCCGTGATTTTATCGCTCGTTCATACGATCTATCATCTCATATTACACCAACATCGCTTATGGAGTCCACAATATTATATAACTAAATACATATTGGAAGAAGTTATCATTATCCGTGTCGTACTTTGCGTGCAAATGAAACCACAACCTAATGACACAATTTTTTTTTGTAGTTTGTTTTTGAACCTAATTTAGTTTAGCTATCTACGAGTAGAACTAGGAAATGTCTATCTTTAGGAACTTGCTAAAGATAAACAAAAATGGAAGGAACTCCACCGACAAGAGCCTAGCTCTTAAATTTATGATGATGATCTACGAGTAGGTTAAGTAGAAATTGCTTTAATAGCGGCAACAATACATATTGAACTTCATATAGTTTAGCTAAATCTAGTAATAGGCTAGTTGACAAAATTTCAATAACTGCTTAATATTTTAGCTTATTAGGCATTTTATCGAAAAAAAAGGTTTATTTATTTTGAATCGAGCGTTTACATTATAAATTTCGCGTTTTAAAATACCATTTTTCAATTTGGTTCCAAAACGCACAAGACTGTCATGGCGTCTTGAATGACGTCACGCCGTGCGAAACAAACCAAAGAGCGATCGTGTCTTCGTACGTTATAGCTAGTTTTAATCGTTTAAAAATGAATTTCACGTATTATAAGTACTGTATAGTGCCCCAGTGTGATAGCACGACTATAAAAATGCCAAATAAGTTATTTATATATGTTTCAAACAATGGAGAAATACGGAAAAAGTGGCTAAAACTTGCAAGAAGAGATGATGCTCATACTTTAGAGATCATACTTTATGCTAAGAGATCCCTTCCTGGGATAAGTCCGCCATTGTCTTCTGATTTTAATAATGTTCTATTTACTATGTATTTTAAAGCAATAAAGATATTACAAACAAACAAACTTTATCAACAGGTTCAAGAATGTATTTTTGTGAAGATCATTTTGATTAAGTATTTCACACAATACAATCTATTACTTAATTCGAGCAAAATAGATGTGTTTTGTAGAATCCCTATTTTCTAAATAATAAATACATGAGTTCAGGTTAAGTGGTTTCACTTTTAGGAGTGAACGTTTCATTTTAGTTTTCTAATTAATGTTACAAACATACTCTTTTTATTATTCTAGTTGCCAAATGATATGACTAATTATATGGAGTATCATATGAAGGGAACAGTAAAATAGTAAACAGTATCTTGCAAAATGTACGTCACAACATTAAGTTCTTGTGTACCGAACTGAAATATCACATAGCATTTAAGCTTATAATAAATATTTTATACTTACAAGGAAGTTTTAACATTGCGAAATTCAGATGAGCAAAAGTTACTGTTCGACGCGAAAAAATTTCCAAGCATAACGGCATCGATTCTGGGCAAATTATTACTGTCTGCTTTGCTGAATCCAGATTCCATGGTTAATTCTTTCAAATTATAATTAGCAAAAACTGTATCAACTTGATATTAGTTGTTAAAAACCAAAATTTTATCAAGAACCGGTAGTGATACTCGAAACGTCAAAGACAAGATTGGAGTTTCGCACGGCGTGACGTAACGCTTTCTGATTGGTGTTCACTGTCACGTGACTAAAGGTTTCATTTTACGAAATTTATTTTTAAAAAATATTATTAATCTTTAACGCTTTTAATAATTAAAATTGTTTGTTATTTTCTCCATAATATAATTAATCATTATAAACCCCTATCCATTATATTTATTCTTAATGGACACAAGCCTATTGTTTTTATAACGTCAACAGAACTAAATAATCTGTGAATTTTCTTTAGAGTACAAGCCCCTTGACAGACAGGTGAATGAACGAACAGCGAAGGCTTAGTAAAAGGTTCCATTTTAACGGACTTCATAAAATGGAGGTTCTCATTTCGTCGGAATGTTTTATTTTTATAATCGTCTTCATTTATACAATTTTTGAACAAAACCCAAAAAAGCATGTGTGAAGTGTTAGTTACGGAGTGCAAAAACAGAAAAGTGCTTATAAGTATGTACGGAACTCGAAAAATTATGTTATTACATAATTTTAATGTTTTGTATTCAATAAAAAACATCTTTATTTTTTAACTAGCTTTAGCACGCGGCTTCGCCCGCGTGACGCGTGAATTTCCCACGCGAACAGTGCTTTTTCCCGGGATGAAAGGCATCCTATGTCCTTCTCAATACTTCTACCTACATGTATGCAAAATTTCAGGAAGATTGATGCAGTAGATAGATAGATAGATAGATTATCATTTATTTGTAGTAATACAACACACACACAAATTAGGACAATACAGCAAGATAAAGATAAAAAGTGCAAACAGATTTAGTTGTAAAAAACAAACAAACTCACTCGCATTTATAATATTAGGATGACAAAAACAACGTTATAATCAAAAACTTCATAAACATGTAGAGCAAAAGCGGACTTATTATTAATCCATTTGGAATATTTTCTAGTATTAAAAGAAAGAAAATGAGCTCAAAATTCTTTCTATTGTATAGCATTTCTCCCACAACATGAGGCCAGCGTTTCATAATTAAAAGCTCCCTTATTCCCCTTTGTCTGGTTTCAAAGGGATTCCAGAAAGCGGCGACACTGGGTTTGTTTAGCTAAGAAATCATATTTTTAAATGGGATTGCCAAAGTATATCTGAAATAGAACTGTATATAAATCCTTATATAATTGAAATCTATACTAATGTAATAAAGCTGAAGGTTTTTTTGTTTAAACGCTTATATTTTTGGAACTACTGGTAGGATTTAAAAAATCTGCATATAATAATAGTCTGATTTTTGAGGAATATTATAGGTAGTACATACACACACCAAATGCGGGAGTTTTTGGAGGGAAAGAAACCTGTCACTTTGTCCGCGCTATATTTAATTTCCAAAACATAGGTTTTTTTGAGTATTTGTGCATAATATTGGTGGATTATTATCCGCAAAGTGTTCGTGAACTAGCGTGAATGTTGGGATGTGGTACAGTGTCCGTGACTTTTATCTTTGTCACCAAAATGTCCAAGTTTTATCTAAGTGAAGTTATTCCACCGCTTCACTTAGCCATCTGACACTGACTAGACTTACTTCACTGGAGTAACCTACTGACTTGACTAAAGTAGTAATAAATTCAAGAGAGGCCTTAAAGGACTAGTTTCAATGGCCGAAAAAAGTATTGAAAAAAAACACCAAGTGCGTGTGAAACCGAGGGGAACAGCTAGTAAATTATAATCTTAATAATTTATTTAAGTAACATACTGGTGACGACAGTATTTATTCTTATACTAGCTTTAGCCCGCGGCTCGACCCGCGTGGGACTCGGTTATATCGCGCCCATAAGTAGCCTATGTTTCTGCCCTGGTCCTAAACTATATCCATACCAAATTTCATCAAAATCGGTTGTGCCGTTTAGCCGTGAATGCGTAACAGACAGACAGACTTTAACATTTATAACTAGAAATGGATATGCGAATTTTTAAATCCTACTGTCATAGCCTCTTATTTTATACAGTCTATTCGACTTCGTGCCCCTCTGCAGCTGTTTCCAGCTTAGCTCCTTTGGAAGTAATTTCAAGTTTAAGCTCGTTTGTGCACTTTAACTTAGTTCTTAAAAACTGGATGCACTTTGAAAGGCTTACGAGAAATAAAACTTTATATTTAACTAAGTTAACTACTCCAGATTAAAAATTTTCAAATTCAAATTCAAATTATTTACCTGTACAGCGCCTCTGGCGGATAGTAAGGCAACTAAGAAATTCCGTACAAAATCCTAACGCAGTCGCTAGCGTCTGCGTTAAGAAAAACTCATACTATTGGTACTGCATCAGAAAGCGCCTATGAACCACAGTTCAGTTCAGTCACGCATTTTTACCTTCTTCGGCCATATATCTCGTCGCGGTAATGACTCCATAGAGCGTCTCGTAGTACAGGGAATAGTTGAAGGCACCAGACCACGTGGTAGACACCAATGAGATGGACAGACCAGATCAAGGCCGCAACTAAGTGCTCAGTTAGCGAATGTACCCGGAAAGCTGCAGTCCGCGAATAATGGCGCCGAGTTACAAATAACATCACCGTAATTCACGACTACTCTGGCAAGAGAAGTTAACTACAGCCTTGGGTGTATACCGGTTGAACACAAACATAATGCTATCGGTCGTGGTTTTGCCGTATGTATAGACAGAAAAATGTACTGAGGGGTTACTACCATTTCTTAAAACCATGCAAGTTCCAGTGGGTAAGAGAAATGTCGCCTTACAACATGTATTGCGCTGTCTCGCTTACTCACTGGAACTTGCATGGTTTTTAGAGATGATATTAGGCCACCTGGTTTTTGATACTGGTAGTTCGCCCTGAACTTAGACCTCGCGATTATTATTCACGATGCGATGCGATTAGCTTTTTATTTATTTTTTTTAAAATTTATATGTCATACACAATTTTGTTGACGAACTATACGCTTTGTTGACGAACTATTCGCTTTGTTGACGAACTATTCGCTTGTCCTCAGCCCGTGGTCAAGGAGGGGTACTTGATGAAGCAGACGCGCAGCTTCCAGAGATGGCAGCGGCGCTATTTCCGCCTCCGAGGCAGGACGCTCTACTATGCGAAAGAGAGAGAGGTTAGTTTTTTTTTCACAGACCATGGCATTCTCATTTCGCTTGATTTTTTTTAATCTTACTTTTTACCATGTGGTTCTATTTCCTTAGAAAAAGATTTAGTTTCTTTTCTGGCTTATAGATGGCTTTCTACAAGAATTGAAAAAAAAAAAATACTTAAAATCCCACTTATTTGTGGCGGAAAAAGAGTGTGAATTATTAAAACACGTTTTTTGTAAGTTTCGTCATCCTGTCACAAACTGAATTAGCGCTTAAGTTAATAAGTTATCGGATTTATCGCAGTGTCTCAATAAATTGATAAAGGGCGCTAATGTGTCTCAGTATGAGGAAACTCTATTAATCAAGTACACTAAAAATCGGAGCGTTTCTTCGTATGACGGTTGAATATTTGTACTAGTATAAATTCTTTAATGGTATTAGGTCACCACAGCCCATTTATAAGTGATCGAAGATCTTTGAAGATGCCAAAACTTGAGGTTCTTCAGCTTTCAGTTTATTAATTGACATCATAGAAGGCAGTTTTTTTTTATATCTACGAGTATAATTGACATAATGTTATTTATTGACATTTTACGTGTCTAAATAACAATGTAGTATTGATAAACTTTTTTAAAATAAAAAGTTCTTGGCTTGTATGTGTTTTGAATTTTATTATACGACTAGCTGATAACTCGCGGCTTCGCCCGCGTTGTCGAAGGGCAGTTCTCAGTAGCACTTTGCAAGCAATTATCATAACGCTCGCGCGAGCAATATTAAAATTCCTTGTTCTGTGAAGTAAACATACATTCTACTTAATTTGCAGCCAACCTCAAAAAAAAACAAGAATCTTTGTTGCACATAATCTTGTAAATTTCATAGAAATTAAACACAATAATCTAATTTAAGATAATGCGCAAAAGGCTTTTATTCAAACGCCCTCGCCGGCTTCCCGAGGGCCTTCTCCGTCAAAAAACACATAAAACATTAAAACCCGATTAGATTGAAAATAAAACACGGAATTCTTGTTACAACACGACCCGCTTCTGTCAATCTGCGAAATTAGACTGTCTGCGGGGGAATTAAAATATAATTTTGAATTAACGTAAGCATTGCGCGCCAAAATATCAGAGATTCGTGAATCATAAGGTGACGGTAGGTGTGAGTCACTTCACTTGCGTAGATCTGTATATGACTGTAAGCTTGTTTATTATTTTTTAATGCTTACAACTTTAGAATTACTGGTCGGATTTGAAAGATTATTTTTGCATATGATAGCCTGATTCTTGGGGAAGATGAAAGGCTTACAGACCACTGGCTAGTGAAACCGCGGGAAACATCTAGTTAATAATAATCTGCTAGTACACGCCTGTTACCTTCTATCTTGCCCTCTCTTGTATCTCTTGTATAAATTTTGTAGAATATCTTTAACGAAATGTAGAGCAGATGCCGTTTATTTACTGAAGGTAATCTCGGTTAAACTTGAACTTTATATGCAAGGATGATATTCCGTTGAATTTTCATATCCTTGGAATAGGTACTTGGGAACTGAAGGTGAATTGTCATGGACATACCTACCTTCACCAATTCATACTTTCATACTAATATTATAAATGCGATAGTCTGTTTGTGTAACGTTTCCCTTGTACGGCTAAACCATCGGACCGATTTTAATGGGTTACCACAAGGCTCAAACATAGGCGACACTTGGTTGCGATAAAAAAGAGTCCCACGCGGGCAAAGCCGCGGGCAACAGTTGATATATGAGTATAGATTACTCTAAAAACTACTTAACAACTGAAACCAAATTTTACGTTTTGAGGTTACATTTTGCTTATAGCGTTGGATATATGAAAGTGACAACGTTTTTGATGTTGGCGTCTTATATTTATACTATTGGTCGGAGCGTTAGGCTTTTTTTTAAGGTCATACAAGAAAGGAAAAGAGGAAGAGGACACCCCTTCACACAACACATGACGCCGTTGGGAATGGGCGCTAGAAATGATGCTTAATCGCCAAATATGGCGAAAAAGTATTGGGGGGGGGGGGGGGGGGCGATCCCGTATAGGAATGAATTTTTGATATGACCAAATTCGGCATAAAATAATGGAGCATATGGGTGTTTACAATAAAATACAAAAAAAAAATCTCTTCCAGTGAACCTTTGGGTAGAGGAGTGGCGTTTCTCAAAAAGCACGCCGATTTCAATACACATAGAAACTAGTTTAATTTATTCGTAATCCTGATTAAGATAAATCAATTATACGCAAAAAGATTAATATCAACCATTAATTATCATCACTATCGTCTAATGAAGCTTGAATGACAAATTTCAATTAATCATCTGTTGTGGCATAATGAATCATTAATCTTTATGACATTGATCATAGCTATTGAATAATGTATTCCTGTATTCAGTATCTAATGCAGGATCAATATGAATTAAGGATTTTTTATAGCATATTCACACTGTCTCTCATTTTAGCATAATCATCATCATTTCGTGCGCGACACAGTCAATCGACCATGCACACCCTTGTGTCAATTTTTTTTTTAAAACCAAACAGATAACAATTAAATAAAGTATGCTTCCCGTGGGAGTCGAACCCACGAACCCCGGAGGCAGTTCTTATTTTAGCGTATTTCCGATATGCTTTTTACAGGGTTCTCTTTATCATGCAGATTGGGCTATTGCAAAGGATTTGGAATCGCGCGTGGGGCGTTTTTTTTAATCTATGACCTATTGTATATTGAACTAAAGCAAAAAACTTATGTTAAACAAAACACTAACTTGAGGGTACTATTTTTTATAACAAATACAATACATACAAACACCCATGAAAGGCTATTTTCCATTTTGCCCTGACTAGGGATCGAACTCAGAACCTCTAGATTAGCTTGCTATAACTATTACGCCACCATATGACTTTTGTTTTTTGTTTTGAATTGAAGCTATATACACAAAGAATTTCGAATAGCGCGCGATCGCGACACAATTTTTTTTTTTTTATTAATCTATGTATATACACCTATTCAGGTTGAAACATAGGTATGACAATATTATGTATTTTAAACGTCCGCTTTTATATGCATTAAGCAATCAATTGTGAATTTTGATATGTCCCATTTCCCCAAACAGTGTGGCTAACCACTTAATGGCGGAATATTATAAATTTGAATGCTCTTTTATTTTGGACAATAATAATTTTGATTCATAGCAAATAGGTTTAAATAATCCTCTTATCTGTCCTACTTTTATCTCCATTTAAATATAACCGTTTACCGATGAAGGTTTTATATGTGCTTGATTTTGAGCTGTTTCCCGCGGGTTCACTCACCTTAATCCCTTGGTATATATGTTCTATAGCTTTTAACCTTTCTCAAAAATTAGGCTGTCATATGCAGATATAATTTTTCAAATCCGACCATTAGTTCTCAAGTTATAAGCGTTCAAACAAACAAACTCCTCAGCTTTATTATATTTGTATAAAAGTATAGACTTGGTCTAATACTAGTTGTGCTATATGGCTTTGTTTACATTATATGTATGCACTATATATACACTATAATCTTTCCCGAAAAGTTAGGCTATTTTATACAAAAAATATTTTGAAAAAATGTTTAATGGTTCCAAAGTGAAAAGCGTCCAAAGTTTAAGTTAATTGCCTCTATAGTCCAGTAGCTTAAGCGGTAGCCAGAATACGCGGAGGACGCGGGTTCGATTCCCATGGGAAGCATACTTTGTTTAAATGGTTGCAGTTTAGTTGGGCCTTTCAAACTTTAACCACCGGGTTTATATCTGATAATAAAGATAATTTCGCGCTTCGGGCACGTTGAGCATTTGGTCGGGGCTGCCATCTAGTAGTTAAAGGAACCTCGTCAGTATAATGCTAATAAATGTTAAAACAAAAAAAAAAAACTTTATAGCGGTATTTTATCAGTATCAAAATGCAGCGGAAGTTTGAATTATGTAATAGACTAGCGACCCGCCCCAGTTTCGCATGGGCATAAAACCTTCCCCTTTAATCACTATCTATTAAAAATAACGCATCAAAATCCGTTGCGTAGTTTTAAAGAATTAAGCATAAAAAGAGACATAGGGACAGAGAAAGCCACTTTGTTTTATACTATGTAGTGATGGTGCCGATTCGGCATACTTTGACAGAGGCGAAGGCAGCATATGGGTACTCCCTTCCGGTATGGAGGCCGTGTTGCTCTAAGGTTGTAGGGACAGAAAAGGCGACTTTGTTTTATACTATGTAGTGATGACGCATCTAGGGAATCCCCTTAAAATTCTAAACTTTTGAAGACTTTGTTTTGTTTTGGGTAGTTTAGCCTGTAAATTGGTGATAGGCGGTGTTAAGGGGGCGGACTATACACCTGCTTTGCCCAGACTGCGCGGCGCCTGTAGACGCAGGCACCTTGATATTACTCAAACAATTTCAGCTTTAGTCGCGCTTCAGGCGCCGAACAGAAAGGGTGGGTGCACGCCGCTCTCTATCGCGCTCACCGATCATACAACACAAAAATCATTAATGAAACACTATTCGAAAACTTATACTTCGCAATAATACATGCTTTATGCACCCGTGTGCGCTTGCTATCGCCTTCTGTGTATATCTATATGATCTGTGCTCATCGTTGGTCGCTGACCCGGTTCTTATTTTGAAACTATTACTCAATTTTGTGAATTGGGACTCTTGTGATCAATGGTTTTAATATCGTAAGTATTTTTGAGTTGTATAAATTTGTTGAAAATATTGCCATTCTTGTTTGTTTGTATTTGTGAAATTAATTTGCATTTTAATTTTATAAACATAAGTTAATTCATTGTTTTCGCATGTTTATTAAATATATTTGGAACATATTATGGCCACTTTACCTTAAATTCATTTCTCAATGCGTTACAGAAAGCGTTTTGTTATTTAGTAATAAATTCACTACATTATATTCTAAACAATACAGCATAGATTAAAAAAAAAATGCGTCACTCAAAAGAGACAGCGCGATTCGAACTTCTTTGCAATACAGTGATAAAATTGAAGAAATTGTGATCTATATTTTTTTACCTTTTTCCTTACTTTTCCTTACGCATATAGAATCACTTTGTTGTCCGTCTTTCTGTCAAAAATATTATTCTAGGAAAGCATAAAAAAATCAAGTTAAAATTCATAAAAAATACTCAATTTTACAGTCTCGTAAAATACCTATTAAAATTTTACGTCAAGTCAAACGTTACAAATTTTCGAAGTACCTACCTAAATCAATTATATATTTTACTGATCTAGAGTTATGAAATTTGGTAAGAAGCAATAACCCACAGCAGATATTCAGAAATAAATCTAAAAACTGTAACGTATTGTTTATAAATAAGAATTAAAAAAAAATTACGATCATATTAAATGAAAGCTTATGAAGACCAAATCATAAAATAACCAGGTAAATCATTAAATTTTATCTAAATTTTTATCTTCTACTTGCTGTCCCGGCAAACTCCGTACCGCCTGAACCTGTACTTTACTCACCGTTTAAACCTTCCATGAACTTCCACAAATATTTCAAGACCAAAATTAGCCAAATCGGTCCAGCCATTCTCAAGTTTTAGCGAGACTAACGAACAGCAATTGACTTTTATATATATAGAAGAAGAAGATAGAAGATATAATATAAATCAATTGCTGTTCGTTATAACTCTGGCTGAGCCGATTTGCCTAATTTCGGTCTTGAAATGTTTGTGGAAGTTTAGAGAAGGTGAGAATAGTGCGCTTAGGTAGTGCGGAGTTCTCTGGGTCACCTAGATAAACTATTAATTATTAGTTATCGTGTGGTAGTACGGAACCCTCAGTACGCGAGTCCAACGCGCAACTAATACGCTTGTTCAGTAACAGTTACTTATAAAGATGACTGTATTATTCGATAGCAATATTGACAAAGGACTTTAACAAAAAATTTTTACTATTTCAATCAAGATTAAATTTCTAGGGTTTACCATAATCGGCTTTTCTTACCGCTGGCGTCTTAGCGGGGAACACTGTTAGCTAATCGGATTATGCTTGCGTTAAATGAATTCCAGCTTTATAACACAATCTTTATATAACATTTTGCAATAAAATGTATGTAATGTAATTGTATAACATACATTTCAAGCAAATAATTTGATTGAATGATATACTAGCTGTTCCCCGCGGTTTCACTCGCCATTAGTGTGTATGTACTAAAGCTTATAACCTTCCCCAAATGAGGCTTTCATATACAAGAAGAATTTTGCAAATCCGACCAGTAGTTTTTAAGTAATAAGCGTTCAAACAAACAAACTCTTCAGCTTTATTATATGTATAACTAGCGACCCGCCCCAGCTTCGCATGGGCATAAAAACCTTCCTCTTGAATCACTCTATCTAATAAAAAAACCGCATCAAAATCTGTTGCGTAGTTTTAAAGATTTAAGCATACATAGGGACATAGGGACAGAGAAAGCGACTTTGTTTTATACTGTGTAGTGATAGTGATAGTGATATGGATTATATCTGACGGAAGGATAAAACCAAATGTGCAGATGTCATCCCTTTTGCCGAGTTATCACGAACCTTTGTCAGATAATACTTTTTGACATCCTCTGGTGACACTCATCCTTTTTCATTGATGATATAGGTATAAGAATGTCAGGGGGCTTAGCCAAAGTTACAATCGCAAAACGATAACGAGGTACAACAAGAACAAAATGTATGGGATTGACATAAGATTGACCACGTGATTTAGCGCAGCTTATGTCAATCCCATACATTTTTGTTCTTGTCGAAATTCGTTGAAATTGTCACTTGGCTACGAGTGCTGACGTACCTTCGAAAAAGATACGTCAGAAGATAGTCAATTTATGTCAAAAAGTATACACAAAATATTTTAACCTTTACATTTTGACTAATTAATGTTACATTTTAAAGGTATATAGCCCGTTAACCTTAACGGGTCGTCGTTGACCCATATGCTAGAGAGGGTCGGAGATGACCCTATTGTTATTTATAAAGACTAACCATGAATTAACTATGACTGAAATAGTGCCTAAATATATAAATAGATCCGAAAATTAATATTTAGGTATCACTTTTACCATAGGTAGACTTTATGCTGATCATGCGGTCTACTCTCTCATGATTGCCCGATTCTCTCCTATCATCTTATTTATTTTTGTATCTTTGTTTTTACATAGTATAAAACAAAGTCACTTTCCACTGTCTGTCACTATGTATGCTTAACCCTTCAAAACTACGCAGCGAATTTTGATGCGGTTTTTTTTATAGATAGAGTGATTGAAGAGATGGTTTTTATGTAAGTAAAACCTATAATATTGCACACGTGCGAAGCCGGGGCGGGTCGCTAGTATTAATATAACATACGCTCATTTGGTTTTACTTTGTTGTCAACTTTTATTTGTGTCTTGTTTTTTATTGTAAAGTGTTGTGGTGTTTTTGGCAATAAATGTTTATTCTATACTAGCTGTTCCCCGCGGCTTCGCCCCGCGTGGGACTCGGTTATATCGCGCCCAAAAGCAGCCTATGTTTGACCTCAGGTCGTTAACTACATCCCTACCAAATTTCATCACAATCGGTCCAGCAGTTTAGCCGTGAAGAGGTGACAGACAGACAGACAGACAGACTTTCGCATTTATAATATTAGTATGGATTTGTTTTTGAAATATATTTTTTTACTTTAAATTAATTTGTATGTGGCTGGGACAGCAAAGTCTTGTCGCTTTGATTTCGTCCTGAAATATGTGTAACTTTATGGGAATTAAACGATTCAAGAGTATAAGAATTCAACATTTTATGGAACCAAAAATACCAAATTTTCTGGAAAAATCTACGTTTTGGAATAACACTATAGGAGTTAAACTTCTTAATCCTAAAGGAAATAAACTAAATCACTTTTCTTTCATGAAGGAAACAAAATACTATGTTTTTGGGCAAAAGAAAGGTACAAACAGAGTTGTCTATATATACATGAATATACATACATATCATCACGCCTATCCACCACAGGGGTAGGCAGAGACTTGAGATTATCATTGCCTACGATCCTTAAATACCTCCCGCCTCTTCCCCACTCATGAATTTGGTTAATAAATAAAGTTTTAAAAGTTTAGCGGTTAAATTTTAACCTATTTTCTTAATCATAGCCATAATTATCCCACTGTTGGGAAAAGACCTCCCCTCTGTCTTCCACGCGTTCCGGTCCCTCGCCGCTTGTTGACATCCAGTCTCGAATTTGTCCAGGTCATCCCGCCATCTCTTGCGTGGTCTGCCCCTCGGTCTACGGCCTTCTGGAACCCAGGATGTTGCTAGTCAGGTCCATCTATCTGGCGACATGCAGATAAACATGTCCAGCCCATTCCCACTTTAGCTTGGCCGTCTTAACGCCTCAAACCGATATCTATTAAATATTTTAACCGAAATTTCACTTAGTGTACCCACAAGCAGGTCAGCAGGCGTTTAAAAACACGTTTTATTTATAATTCATGAGTACATACTCGGAATCGATGGCTTCGAAATTAATCAAAAAGTACTTGCCAAAGGTTTAAAATATTCAAATCTATTGAACTTTCAAGTAACTCTTTGAGCAAAACTTTGGACTTTTACAATGTGAGTTTTGCCAAATTCGCTTGGAAAGATTTATTTTGTGGTGAATTGAATCGATGAATAAATGATGAAAAGTTTTTTGATTGTTGAAATGTGAAAATTACAATACCTTTTTTTTTTATCTACACAAAAGTTGGTTGGTAGAGATTGCAAGTACCGCTGTTTAGTAGCATGAGAGATACCTATAGTGTTGCAGTTGGACTTGCACAATTGGACTGGATAGTGTTTGGACTTGAGTCTTGGTCTAGTATAGACAACCTACGTTCTCTCCATACAAATGTATTACTCTGTTTTCCCTCAGGATTAGGTCTATAGAGTAATGGTTTTTATTTAAAAATTCAATTTACTGCAGTCATGCCCCTACGTTTTGATTTTTTTAATAACGAATTACCTATAAAATATCCTTCCAAAATCCTAAAAAAAACTTGTTTTCACCGACGTGAATAGACGAGTATCACACATATTTCACAGTTTTTAAACAAAAGGAATACGTACGAGCATACTCGTAGATCTATTCTATCTTTAAATTTCCATACCAAATTTTATAAAACCGTATTTTCGACGAAACAGGATAATACGAAACGACAATTTGGTCTAGATTTTGTAGGTATAATCGACCTGACCGACAGTGGTCCTCCTATTTCTTAATTCTTACTGATCTAGACTATCTTTAGTATATATTAAACCATTAAACTAATCAACTATTCAACTCGAGTCCTTAGACCAAATATCCAAGCGGAGCAGATGAACTTTAGAGCCTACAAATAGATAGGCTCGTAGCACTGGTAGAGGCTCTACGGCGTAGCAATTGTCGTAGCACTTTAACTATTATTCGTAGCACAATTATGTAATAATAATATCACTCTGTCTGTAGTGAAGAAAAAGTGGGAGTCTTGTCGAATCAGGAGGGGTGAAAAGGCTAGCGGAAGATAGAATCACCTGGAAAAGATTCCACCGATAAGAGCACAGCTCTTAAATTTTATATAGGTATTGTACTACGCTATTTCTCAGACGATTGAAATTTTATTTATTTATTTATCTTTACTTAAGTATATTTTAGATAGAATAATTTACTTAATTTATTTAGTTTATTGTGCAAAATAGAAATGAAGTTTGAAAATTGTAGACTTGATACTTGGTAGCGTTATCTGAAAATAAAAGGAAACGTCAACAAGTATAATTTATCATATACTAGCTGTTTCCCGCGGCTCCGCCTTGCGTGGGACTCGGTTATATCGCGCCCAAAAGTAGCGTATGTTTGACCTCAGGTCGTTAACTACATCCCTACCAAATTTCATCACAATCGGTCCAGCAGTTTAGCCGTGAAGAGGTGACAGACAGACAGACAGACTTTCGCATTTATAATATTAGTATCGATTTATCGCATATTTTTTAATCTATGATTTATCGGCATAAATTCAAGGTGTATTACAAATTTACTATTAATTCAATCCATAGACTAAAAAAAAAATTTTGCGCGTTATTCGAAACTAGCTGTTCCCCGCGGCTCCGCCCGCGTGGGAATCGGTTATATCGCGCCCAAAAGTAGCCTATGTTTGACCTCAGGTCGTTAACTACATCCCTACCAAATTTCATCACAATCGGTCCAGCAGTTTAGCCGTGAAGAGGTGACAGACAGACAGACAGACAGAGAGATAGACAGACAGACAGACAGACTTTCGCATTTATAATATTAGTATGGATACGTATATTTAAATAATTCAAACAAAATATTTTCCGAGTTATTATTTTTAATTAGCAGTTCATCAAAACAGATTATTTCTGGGAACTTTTCATTCAAAATTCCCTTAAACGATTTAATTACGGAAGAGCTCCTGAATATTATCCATTTTTGTTCAAAACCACATTAAAATTTGCTTTGATGTCGAAAATGTAGGTTAAGTAGATTATCCGACAGTAATGTGGTTATTTTGTATTAAAATATCTGTGCTCGTTAACCAAGAGTTTTAACAGTTATATTATTTAACCATTGACACAAAACGAGACATTCTTCGTCCGAGCGTGTTTCTTAGTCGCATCTTCAACTTTCGCTTCAGATCTCAGGGTACGCTATTAATCATGGTCCTGATTTGGCGGCACTGTGCCCCTAGTATGAGTTTTTCTTAACGCAGACGCTAGCAACTGCGTTAGCGATTTAGTATGGCATACCTGTACAGCGCCTCTGGCGGATAGTAAGGCAACTAAAAAATTCCATACAAAATCCTAACGCAGTCGCTAGCGTCTGCGTTAAGAAAAACTCATACTAGGGGCACTGGTTATAGCTATGGAGCGACTGCCGTCTGACCTCCGTAACCCTTTTTACAGGGAAACCTGACCAACAGGAATATGATTCGGGTGTTTTAGTGGTATCATTTCTGCCGTGTGCTAAAAGAAATTGTTTTTGCGCACGTTTTGATGATGGTGCCCTTGTAATCTATACTAATATAATTAAGCTGAAGAGTTTGTTTGTTTGAACGCTTATAACTTGAAAACTACTGGTCGGATTTGCAAAATTATTTTTGTATATGAAAGCCTGATTCTTGGGGAAGGTTATAGGCTATAGTACATAAACACTAATGGCGAGTGAATCCGCGGGGAACAGCTAGTCATTTACTAAATTTATAAACGTGAAGGCTCGAGCGGTTCCATAGACGGCAGTCGCTTCATTGTTATAACCCACTTATAACCAGTATCGCCAAATCAAATACTCATTGAAGCGTCAGGCTCAGAAGCGTAAGCTATAAATGAAATTCCGGATAACCCAAGTCTTTTTTAGACCAGAGTGAATGCTATTTATGAACTAGCGAGCTCTATCTTAGACCACATATGCACTTACCATCAGGTGGGATCGTGGTCAATCCCTGGTTATTGAATTTATAAAAAAACTAAGAAACACGTTCTAATGACGACTGGTGAAGGGAGATGGGAGGGATACGCGTTTGATAAAGGCAAGTCCATCAAACTCAAAGAAGAGATAACATTAATGTATTTTATCATCATCATCATCATCACCATTTCAGCCGCAGGCTGTCCACAGCTGGACATAGGCCTCCCCCAAGAATTTCCAAAATGACCGGTTGGAAGCGACCTGCATCCAGCGCCTGCCTGCGACCTTCTTCAGCTCACCTGAGTCCGATACTGCGCTCATCAGTGCGTGGTCGCCATTGGAGAACCTTTCTGCCCTATCGGCCTTTAATTCTTCGCGCTATGTGCCCTGCCCACTCAAAGAGCCAATCCGCTGGGCTATGTCAGCAACCTTTATGTTTTATAATACTTTTATTCACTAGACTCGAGGTTAGAAGAACATGAAAGCAGTAAGGTTTGATCTAACTTTAAGTTTAGTATTTGAACTCTGTCGGCATTCAGCACAGGCAGCACAAAGTTTCCACGCTTTTGAAAGCTCAGTTTAACTTTTAAGTTCGAAGTTTTATCTCCAAGCAATGTAATTTTAAAAGATATGTATATATTTATGTACACTCATATTGGAAATATCTTTCTTTGTCACTATCAGTACATAGTATAAAATAAACTCTCTGTCCCTATGTCCCTTTGTATGCTTAAATCTTTAAAACTGAGGAACGGATTATGATGCGGTTTTTTTTAATAGATAGAGTGATTCAAGAGGATGTTTTTTATGCCCATGCGAAGCCGGGGCGGGTTGCTAATTTTATTTAAAGTGTTTTATAATGACATCATCAGATTACAGTTCATAGTCCAGGATTCTCTTTTTCATGATTCCAAATATAGCATCACTGGTTTTACAATAAAGTGAATGACGTCTGTCACAAGTCAACTTAAGCTTTAGTCTGGAATACGATTTAGTATGGTCGTAGATATGGCGATAAGTACTGGTTATTACCTGCCTTCTGACCTCCGTAACCCTATTTACAGGAAAACTAGATCAATATACAGGTTGTTTAGTATCCACACACACACCAAGGCTTAACGTGCTATCCAAGGATATAAGTGATATCTAAGGGATTTAAAGCATACCCTACGCTCTGGAGCTTAAGTTGAGGTACACGATCGATGACAATGACACATGGAAAATAAGTCGACCCCAAATACATTTATTTCTTTACCTAAACACTTTCCATTAACCTATTTTGTCCCAATACTTGACAAAAGTTCTCCCCCATCTCCTTTTAAACTTATACTATCACCTGACTGTAAAGATGGCAGTGACACATAAAAAATTAAACAAAACAGCAAATAAATTAGCGACCTGCCCCGGCTTCGCATGGGCATAAAAACCTTCCTCTTGAATCACTCTATCTATTAAAAATACTGTATCAAAATCCGTTATGTCGTTTTAAAGATTTAAGCATAAAAAGAGACATAGGGACAGAGAAAGCGACTTTGTTTTATACTATGTAGTGATGGTGCCGATTCGGCATACTTTGACAGAGGCGAAGGCAGCATATGGGTACTCCCTTCCGGTATGGAGGCCGTGTTGCTCTAAGGTTGTAGTTAACCAGAAATATTAAATGTTCTCCATTTTTTTTAGATCTTTCACAAAATGTTTAATATATTTTTATTAATTTCCATTGGGTACTCACTCAATGCAAACACACTTTCCTTTTATATATGAGAAACCCTAAAAAACTCATTGTATAGTTAATCGCGTCAGTCGAAATAAATGATCGTGTCGGTACCGTCAATGTATCATGCATCCATCATCATTTTACGTTTCCATTAAGGGCCCTGACAGCCGTCAACTTTAATATGATCCCGGTGTTGCTGTTTTTATTGATGACATTATGACAGGCTTTCTATTGGGTTTGTAAAACGCTGTGCGTGTGTGTTCAATAAAAACGGTCAAGCGCGAGTCGGTTTAATACAGATGTAAGTTTTGATGTGGAAACTTTACCTACTGTGAGTTAAAATGAGGAGATTTTTAACCATCGATGCAAAAAGAGAGGGCTGTTGTTGTATAAATTGATGGATTTTTTTATTTAAGTTGTTTTATTTTTGAATTTTTTTAGCTCTTTATTTTTGGTGAAATGGCGACAATATAATATGAATAGGCTGCCTAATACTTTATGAAATGTTCGTGACGGTCACGTCCCTCATCAGTCATGAGAGGTTCATAACTGTTCATTTAATTATAGAATGATTTTTTTAAGTAACTAACTAATAACTAATGGTGGCGGGCATGCTGAGAATAACAGTAGTGGGTGGGCGCCGGCCTGCAGTAGTTCGCATGAACTAACTGGTGGCGGAAGCACGCGAAGTAATTTGGTAACTACTTGTAACTTTGACATCCGAAATTAACGCCTAAATCTATTAAATTATTCACTAAATATAGCTCATTAATTGACAGATAGACTAATCGATAGAGTGGGTGGAACTGTGGAGCATGACAAGTGCAATAAATCATAGGAGTTGTAATACTGCAGCCGTGTTTTAAATAATTTTATGAAGTACTAGCTTTTGCCCGCGGCTTCGCCCGCATGTACTTCCCTCGGGAACAGTGCTTTTTCCCGGGATGAAAGGTACCCTATGTCCTTCTCCTGGTTCTAAACTACCTCTCTGACAATTTTCAGCTAAATCGGTTCAGCCGTTCTTGAGTTATAAGTGAAGTAACTAACACGACTTTCTTTTATATATATAGATTAAAACATAACTTTGTAAAGGGTATTCGCAGACAACAACAGCGCCAAACTACGAATAGGAGTGACTAATACCAATTAGCCGAATTCGTATACATTTCGACCTAAAATTCCGTTCGTTTGTATACGCTTTACGTCATTACTCCTGACCTTCCATTAAAAGTGTCAGAATTAATAACGCGTCATTATAATTTGAAGACGTTGAACGGACAAGAAAATTTCAGGTTCCGGAAAAGTATTAGGGATCCGCGCACTAACAAAAATCTATACACACTTCTTAATACTAATACTAATTTATACCCGCGACTTAATAGCCATGGAATTAAAAATAAAATCTCAATATTAATTCATATTTATTTTCTTGGATAATTCTATCCCAACTAATATTATAAATGCGAAAGTGAGTTTGTATATTTGTTTGTATGTTTGTTACTCTTCACGCCCAATCAATTGTGCCCCTAGTATGCAACTAGCAACTGCGTTAGGATTTTGTATGGAATTTCTTAGTTGCCTTACTATCCGCCAGAGGCGCTGTACAGGTTGGCCATACTAAATCGCTAACGCATGTCGCTAGCGTCTGCGTTAAGAAAAACTCATTCTACTCACTGAATCAATTTCCTGAAATTTCGCATACACATAGCTAGGAGTATTGAGAAGGACAAAGGGTACCTTTCATCCCGGGAAAAAGACTGTTCCCGAGGGAAATTCACGCGGACGAAGCCGTGGGCAAAAGCTTGTAGGATATGTAATCGGACGCTTATAAGTATATAAAAACTGGGGCTTATCAAAAGTCACCATTTCAAACCGTTAAAGAAGTTAAAAAAAAAAATGTATGGGATTGGCATACGATTGACCACGTGATTAAGCGCGACTTATGTCAATTCCGAAGGATTGCGGAATGGAGACTAAGGACCGGACGACGCAAAGCCGGGAAACCACCAATGTGCTGGGCCGACGATATAAATAAAATCATGGGCAAAACCTGGATGCGTTCAGCAGGAGACCGGGTGAAATGGAAAATTCATGAAGAGGCCTATACCTAACTATGGGTGACACCGGGCTGATAAAGAAGAAGAATATGTCAATACCATACATTATATTTCTCTCAGATCAGCATGGAAGTAAATCTTAGCTGCAATTAAAATAATATATATTTGAAGGCATACCTCTTAAAAACTTGTCAAAACCGATAATCCAGGATGACCATTTCCCAAATCTCGCTGGTGCTCATCTTGAGCTAACTACCTCATCATACGGCTGTAAATGGAGGTTATGACGTCACATAATGACTCATTAGGGTCGCCCTTCAGATTCCCAAAACCTACAAACAAAATTGTAACCTCGGGGAATTTAAATAAGGTGTATTTTAGTATGAAAGTTAAGTCATTTCGGTTTAAGATGGGATTTCCGACGGATTACAGAAGTGTTTTCTAAGTACCTACCTAATAGTTATGAAGACACCTACTATACGAGAAGTTCTTAATCTCGTATCTCGTGAACCAAGTTTGTTTTAAATAGTTTTGCTATCGACTCAGATAATTATAAGTCAGTACACTTTCTGGCTTTAGTTTAAGCTTTTCGGCTTTAGCTTTTAAAATTATTATCTTACATCGACACAACACAATCGATTTAAACGATCGCTCGATCGTACGGGTTAAGCAACGGCCGACGAAACCAAAGAATTTCGAATCGCGCGCGGTCTTTGACGCGACGCAAGTGTTTTTTTTTTAATCTATGGACGAAACGAACTACGAACTCCAGAAACATTGTCAGCTTGCCCGACAGGCTCGAACCTCGAAGTGCTATTTTTGAAATCAAGTTCCAAAATTGGTAAGTCGAATGACATTTTCAATCAACGAAACCTTGTGAGTCGAACGAAATTCGACTCACAGATATCAAAAATAGCACTTATCATCATCATTTCGTGTAGGTGATACATTCAATCGATCATGCCATGCACACCCTGGTGTCAGAGTTCTTCGACCGCCACTAGACCGACTACCAGATGGCAGCCGGGACCAACGGCTTAACGTGTCTTCCGAAGCACGAAATCATCTTTGTTATCCGACAATCGGGTGATTCAAGCCTGCAATGTCCTAACCAAACTGGAAGCAATTATACCTACAAAGTATGCTTCCCGTGGGAATCGAATCATGACTTTTGAGTCTACAGGCAAACGCCTTAACCATTGGGCCACGGAGGCAGCAATAGCACACTCGGACCTTTATCTAATCTGTGCCTGTTATAATTTCTGTTACGCAAGTTTTAACGAACACAAGTTATAACTTTTGCATCGTAACTTTTGATCGTACTATAGTACTGTACTCGTAATAGTCACATGTTTAAATTAATTAGGGAATTTATTACGAAGGTGGCTCCGTAAGAGTATAATTAAATTCACATGAATGTTAGGTAATATTTTGCTGAGTGCGTAAAGGGAAATTATGTTTTGTTAAGTGTCATTATCATGGGCATGTTTTCTAGTCGCATTCAACTTACGCTTCAGAGTTCAGGGTACGTTTTTAATCATGGTCTGATTATCACAATAGAGCGAAACCCGTCTGACCTCCGCAACCCTTTTTCACAGGAAAACTAGAGCAATAGGAACATGATCCGGGGGTGTTATAAGAAATAAACTGTCAGATTTTTCAGGCTGAATGAAGGTACGAGTACCTAAAATAGGCGACTGCCATCTAGACATTAGATTGACCGGGAAAGCGCTAGAATGATGGAAAGCAGTACATATGTAATTCGATAAAATTTTACTCACACAGCTTATAAATCGTGTCATTATGTAAATTTTTTTACTCTTTGATGTTGAATGATATAATGGAACATGTTCCTAAACTTTTTACAGCTTTTAACAGGCATTTAGGCAACCATTAGGAGCCTTTACTGAAAAATAGATTTGCAAAAAAAAATACTCACATTAAAATTTAATTCGTTTTACGTGAGTATTTCACAGAAATTGAAACGTGTACCTATAAAGAATAATAAATATTTTTATGGCAATTATCGAAGTAACTGCGCACATTTCGCACAGACCCCTACCATGAGATGTTTCAAACGCAGACGGTAGCCACTGCTTTAGCGCAACTGAGAAATTCTATGCAAAACCTTAACAATTCATCATCATCATTTCGTGTAGGTGATACGGTCAATCGACCATGCCATGCACTCCCTGGTGTCAGAGTTTTTTTGGTACCACCTCTCGGCCTCAGACGTGGTTCCTTTAAAAACTATTAGATGGAAACCGGGACCAACGGCTTAACGTGCTTTCCGTAGCACGGAATCATCTTTACTATCAGACAATCAGGTGATTTACGCCTGCAATGTCCTAACCAAACTGGAAGCAACTAAACAAAGTATGCTTTCCGTGGGAATCGAACCCACGACTATCGGGTCTACAGGCAAACGCCTTAACCATGACCACGGAGGCAGTTAACTCAACTTACTTATTGTGATGGCTCAGTAACCCAAAGAGGATCTTGGCCTCTGGCACCAGGTCGCTTCCTACCATCTCTTAAAACCATGCAAGCTCGAGTGAGCAAGCGAGACAGCGCAATACATGATGTAAGGTGACATCTCCCTTACTGCAATCGTTCTTGCATGGTTTTAAGAGATGGCGGTAAGCCACCATATCTCTCCACCGATTTCTCTTCAGCAACACCGGCATTTTTGGAGTTGTAAGGTGGGATTATAACCCACAGAAAAACAATCCATACTAATATTATAAATATGAGTGTGTGTTTGTTTGTTTAACCGCCTTTCACATTAAAACGAAGCAACAGATTTGAATGACATTTGACATAGGATAAATTTTGCGAGCGCTATGTTACGAAACCTACACGACAGACTATTACTAATTCTGTGACGACAGAGTACAGGGGGTCTAAAACGCCACTTTGAGCAATTCATCGAATCGATTCATATTACGAATTCCTTAGCAATTTTGTAGCAATTCCTCTATTTTTTGTAAAATGGCCAACTAAACTTTGCAATACCTCTTCAAAAAAATTGAAAGAAATACATAGGAATTGCTAAGGAATTCTTAATATGAATTCGATTCGATGAATTGCTCAAAGTGACCCGCAGTACGACGACGTACTAAATGCGCTTATAAAATCTTATAGTTGGTACTCGTGGTAGGGGCTGCTACCCTTGTTAACGTTTTGCCGTGGGCATGACTTTGTTCAAGTATAGCCTACCCAGTGGTCGTTGAGTAATTAACGGTGTTGTATTTGTAGAAATATTATATGAGAAAAAAAATAGTAAACCATGCTCTCTGATTCTATCCATACTAACTTCAGCGGCGTACGTACATATCATAAAGACGTTTAGGCAGTCTGTAGTAAGTTAGTAAATAGATTTTTTTCCCTTAAAAAATAATGCTGTTTAGACACTTTCGTATTCGTTGGAATATAATTCGAAATTTCCTTCTACGGTAACCCTTCTCCATAAATCAAGCTGTCACTACCAGGCGCGTCTTGCTTAACCCGTTCTTGTTTTAAATTCGGTAAGTACTGTTCTTGTTTCTGTGTTTAGCCGAGGATTTGTAGGTACAAGGTTACTGGCTGGAAAGAATTCTATTTCTTTTCAAATTATTTTAAGGTTTGTTTTTTTTTAACTATTTTACGTCCCTTTATTCAAATTTCTTAGGTTATGGCTCGTTCTTTATATAAATTCGCCAAAAGATTGCGGTTTTTTTACATTGTTGAGCCGGTCGCTCTCTCTCTCCCTCTCTCTCTCTCTTTAAAAATGTTATAATAACACACACACTTTATTAAGTTTTAACTTACAAACTAACTAAACTACTAAAGATTTATACATAAATAGTTATCATAAATGTGAGAGTTTTATGTATGTTAGAACGGATGGTTATCATATGCTTCAAAATGAACGTTGGTCCTGGAAATGACGTAACATGATGCTTTCGAATATCTGACACACAATACTGCATAGAGGGGCCTATATTGCCTAAAGCCTAATAGTTCCACTCTGTTAAAAGCAAATTATTCGCGCTGTACATAGAATTAGTAAAACGCGCGCGGCAGGCAATTTTTTTAAATCTTTCGCGCCTATTTATCGTGTAATGTGTGTTTTTGAAGAATTATTAGTGCATAATAATGACGGATTATTATTCACTAAGTGATCATGATTAATCGTGAGTGTTGGGAAGTGGTACAGTGCCGATTAAGTGACTTTAATTCTTGTCACCAAAATCTCCAGATAATGCTAATTGAAATTTTTTTACCGCTTCACTTAGCCCTATGAATAGACTTTATTGACATGAATAAGATCAATAAATTGAATTACAAGAAGTTTTATGAAGAAGTTTGATTGCCACAAAGAAAAAAAACAATTAAATTTCCATCGATTACAGTGGGCCACACAGAATAGTATACCACTTCGCCCTTACGCTTACATCTCAGCTAGTATAATTTCCTACCCGGCTCAATGTACAAGCCCGTGTTATGAATTAGACGGTTAAGATTTAAGAGAGCTCTCGGTGTATGTCTGTGGCTGCATTCATTACTCCCCTTTGCCCGCTTTCTAAGACGAGTTTTAATTGTCACGAGAATAGCTGTCGAGCCGTCGGTTTTAGCGCCAAGTTTCTTAGAAGAACTAAAGCGAAACAAGTGAACATTCAGACCTATTATATTACTTTTGCGGTTGAAGTTTCGAAGTTTCTTGTTTATTTTATACCCTTGATGGTATTTCTGTATGGGTCATTAATTTAAATTTACTAAATAAGTACATTAGACTTTTGATAATTTAAATTTATAAAAGTAATATTTATCAAACTGAAGTAGATCATATCGGAAAATTTTAATTTACCTATATTTTAATTTGCATTCATCAAATATCAAATAAAATCTTTGAAAGTCTTCTTTTCAATGCTTACGCAAAATAACGAAAAATGCTAATAAACACCTTCTCACCATCAATAAATACAAAAAAATACGTACTCACCATTCATCAAAATCGGTCTAGCGGTTAAGCCGTGAAAGCGTAACAGACAAACGCAGACTTTCGCATTTATAATATATACTTAAACTATTACGTGATACCCGCGGCTCAAAAGTAGCCTATGTTTGTCCCTGGTCCTTAACTATATCAATACCAAACTTCATCAAAATCTGTCTAGTGGTTTAGACATGAATACGTAACAGACAGACATTCGTGTTCATAATATTAAGTATGGATTCCTTACGTGACAAAGAACTATTTCATTTGTTACGTAAGATTGTTGTCAACATTTACTACCTCTACGTTTATTACAATCTAATGCGTTTGTATATAGTTCTACTGCGTCGTAAGGAGCACTCTGTATAATTAAATATTCAATTGACAACATTGAATACGAGGAATCCTCCATTTTCTCGTAGGTACATCCTTCCGCCTCATTTGACACGTGACTTTACACAGATCAGGGAAACGAGACGATACATTGCAAATACATGATGTGCATAAATATTACAAAGGTTGGAAACGCTGAATTTGGGCCGCTTCCAATCGGCCAGATTAGATATCTATGAGGGTGGCCTATTATCTATAAAATTAAAAGTGAAGAACTATTAAAAGTGAAGAAGAATACTAGGTTAATGAGTATTGAAAAAGTGAGTGTAACTAGACATCCATGTAGACTAGCCAGATAATAGTTTTTACTATTTAGCTAGCTAAGTAAACTTAATTAAGCCTTAAAACCAACCAATTCAATTTTTATTTATTTATGTAATTGGTGCATTAAGTGTTTATTCATTCATTCATTAATTTACGTAGGTTACCTGATTAGCCTGACAAGCATTACGTCTATATTTTGCTAGCTATACCAATATGTCTATTTCTTTGTCGCACTCGGTGCAACGCCCAGGCGGATTAATATGTAAGTTCATAGTAATTAAAGCAGTGACTGCATAAATCTTCCATGCTGGTCTGGGAGAAAAAGAAAAACATAGAATGTACCAGCTGCTTCTCTTCCCGCGCAAGCCGTAAAAGTCGTCTGAGGGAATCGCCGAATGGGGAAATCATGACATAGGCGATGCGGCTAGCAACCCATCACTATTGATTTCCTGTTTCAACTACCATTATGCTAAACGTGGCCTAAGGTCTTATGGATAAAGACGTGATTATAAAGACTGCATAAATTAAACTTAATATAATTATTTATTAATTAAAAACTAATCTCTTCGTTTCTGTGACCTTAAAAAGTATGAAGATTGCCACGAAAATTCACGAAACGCCACTGAAGTTGGTATAATGGGATCGGTGGTTAATTTCGCGTCTCCCGAATTTTAACGTGTGTACACGCGGCGCCTTTATTGGATCGATTTTGTAAATTTGATTTCGGGTATTCACCGCCTAGACGGGCGACGTTTTGTTAAGTCTTGTTGTCGCGTGAAAAATGTATTGAAAGAAAAGTAAATATTAAGTTTTGGTAATGCCTATGCTCAGCAGTGGAACGTGGGAACGTTCCCTAAAAATGGGAATTTCGAAACAGTGATTAGCATGCTTGTTGGCACGTGGGTCATTGACAACATTGAATTACTTTAGTGCGTCAGGGATGTTCGCCGAAACAGACTTGGTTGTGTCGTGTAGGAATGGCTAGTTTATTAATTAATTTTCAATTATCATTTTTTTTTTACTAACTATAAGCATTACCACAAATTAGAGAATGCTGCACTACTAACAAGATGAGTCAACGATGAGTCTTTGTTACTTGAAAAAAATATCATTCATTCATTATTGTTAATCCATACTAATATTATAAATGCGAAAGTCTGTCTGTCTGTCTGTCTGTCTGTCTGTCTGTCTGTCTGTCTGTCTGTCTGTCACCTCTTCACGGCTAAACTGCTGGACCGATTGTGATGAAATTTGGTAGGGATGTAGTTAACGACCTGAGGTCAAACATAGGCTACTTTTGGGCGCGATATAACCGAGTCCCACGCGGGCGGAGCCGCGGGGAACAGCTAGTGTTTTTATAAGTGTTATTAAAAATGTCCAGTGATTTACCACGATCTCACATGCTGATTGCAGGCCTGTGTAAATGAAAAAGAACTTATTATGTAAAATCTTCGGTTTACGAAATTGAGTGTTAGAAATTTGCAACTGTTTGAACAAAAGTTGGTCATACAGTAACTTGTGACATTTGAAATTTCGCATATAAAATGAGGTTACAAAATTATCCTTCATTGGACCCGAGCGGGCTGTCGGCCGTCCTAATTTTCATGTCCAAAACAAACTTTTCCCTTTGTCCATAACCACGCCTGTCACTAACTAAGCATGATTCGGTCGGATTTGAAATGAAATTGGTGGTACTTTACGACCTAAGTAACAATCGATGTGTATGTAGTGATGTGCCCGCTGGCAATTTTTCGTTTACGGGAATATTCCCTATGGAAATTTACGGAAATATTCCCAACGTTAATAAGGAATTTGGAAACTTTCCCAAAGTTGCCGTAGTCATTTGACAATTCCCGGAATATTTCCGGCAATATTTCCAAAGTTCCCGGGAAAGATTCAAATATTCCGGCAATGGCACATCACTGTGTGTATGTGTATGACTGTATATTTTTACCCCCGACACAAAAATGTCTATGTGCGTCTGTGTATCTTTCTGTGGTATAGCTCTATAACGGATAAACTACTAGTGACGTGGTATTTATTTTGATGATGGCTTAGTCGACATTGTTCTATGATTACATAATTTTTTCGAGATCCGAATTGTTTTCCGAATTTCCCATTTCCGAAAGTAAGGTTCACTTCTCGCTTCTCGTTTCGTCCTTGCTGGGTTCTACGAACGAATTCTTTGCCAATTCAATTTGTACTTTCTTAAACAAATGAGAAAATAAACGTCGTGTCGTATCAAGAAGTAAAGGAACTTGCTAATGATCGACAAAAATGGAAGGTACTCCACCGACAAGAGCTTATATCTTGAATTCATGAAGATGATGTACTTCCTTGAATAACATTTAGATGTACATTGACTAGCTTTCGCCCGCGGTTTTACCCTCGTGAATTTCCCACGGAAACAGTGCTTTTCTCCGAGATGAAAAGGTCCTTCTCAATACTTCTAACTAGGTGTATGCGAAGATTCAGGAAGATTGGTGCCGTAGGTAGAGCGTGAAAGCGCAACAAACAAACTCACTTTCGCATTTATAATATTTGTTAGGATTAGGACTATGTTGGTGACACGACACGTTAATTAAAAGTCACATTATTATATCCAGTTTCCTGAGCCAAATAAATAATTCTAAGTAAATTAATTGCAAAATTTCAAAGAGTTTGGAATTAAGCCAATTTTTTTTTTAATTTATGCTAAATTGTATGTACGCCCATAACTTTCGAACTACTGCACTAAATTATCAAAAGAAAGTGTGTGTACAAAAGAAAAAAATATGTTTAGATACAACACCCATGCAAATCGGAGACGAAAAGCCAATAAAATGATATTCACTTGATATATATCCATAATTCAAAGACAAAATGTTTTATTTTTTCATTTGCCTACACGTAATGGTACTCGTACAATCCTCGTTTCATAGAAAGTTACATATGATTTCCTCCGAAATGTTCGGGATTTTTCCCGGGAATTGAACACCTGCACGCCGGGAACAAATACGTTCCGTCACGTGCGAGCTCCCAGAGATAATGTAACAAGGAAAAATAGCAGTAGATATATCAAATAAAGTTAATATATAGTACTAGCTTTTGCCCGCGGCTTCGCCCGCATAAAGATCGGGAACAGTGCTTTTTTCCAGGATGAAAGGTGTCCTATGTCCTTCTCAATACTGCTAACTATTTGTATACGAAATTTCAGGAAGATTGGTTTATTAGATAGAAATAGATAGAGAGACAAACATACAAACTAACTCACTATAGTTGGGATAGTTGGGATGACTAGATTTAAAGGAAAATTAAAGCGACATTACGGATTTCACATCAGAAATTACATAGTAGTGTTTGACAGACGAAGGTCACAGGCAAACGCTGGATGTAGGCGGCAACCAATCATCACCATTATTCCAGGCCTAAAACATCAGTGGACTGCTTGCTTCTTTATGTTTGATATAAAATATAGTATCGTTGATTTAGTATCCCATAACACAAGTCTCGAACTTACTTTGAGGTTAACTCAATCTGTGTGATTTGCCGCTATATATTTATTTATTTATTTAAATATTGTTCACAATGATGTAGTTGATCATGTTCCTGTTAGTCTGGTTTCCCTGTGGAAAGGGTTACCTAGGTGAGCTCGCTCTATTGTAATAACCAGTACTGCCAAATCTAGGACTCTGATTAAAGCGTACCCTCGGTTTGTAATCATAGTCTAGGGCTTTATAAACATATTTTTCGTGGGTCGATATAATAATAAAATATTAAATAAATAAATTTCGCTAAAACAATACTCAATTGTATAAAAGAAAAGTACTTAATTATTTAATCAAAAATTCCACCTCGGATTGTACCTAAAGATAACCATCACTCTAACTGCTTTTTGAATGGCAATGAATATTCCATTGAGTTAGGTACAGTCGGCTGCAGTGAAATCTGACCCCCATGCCAGAGTGGCATGGGGGTCCATCCCACCCATCTCTGCAGCTCACTGTACCATCCGAGGTGGTGGTCATAATTTTATTTGGTGGGTTGCAGTTGAAAATCTATATATATAAAAGAAAGTCGTGTTAGTTACTCCACTTATAACTCAAGAACGGCTGAACCGATTTAGCTGAAAATTGTCAGGGAGGTAGTTTAGAGCCAGGAGAAGGACATAGGATACTTTTTATCCAGGAAAGCCCACGCGGGCGAAGCCGCGGGCAAAAGCTAGTTATTTATAAGAGTTAGTTGTCATAAATTTTTAGGCTTCTTCACATAATAATAGAGAGAAAAAATGTTATTTTAAGATTGATAAAATGACTTTTCTTCTCCCATTATAAAAACCTCTGTGTTTTGACTCGTTTATAGCAAAGTAAATCATTTCACATTCATTTACATTGAAAAAATAAGGGATATTTATCTTTGATTACATTTAGATTCAAAGCTGAATATTTGAGTAACATATATAATTTTTTTCCTTATTTTTATGTATTTAAGGTCTAGTTTACTTACCAGAGGTACACTGAATGTGAAAATTATATTTTTATTTTGTTATAATTTTACTAAGAGGCGCCCGAGGTATAGCTTCCGTGGGAATTCTGTTCTTAAGGTTGTTCCCTCGGTCTCACTAGGGCCACTTCCCAAAAAAAAAATTCGTTTTCTGTAGGTGAGCTTATCAGAAAACTTTTTTGTTAGTACCTATCCTTAACTGAGATTAGAACCTAGAAAGTCATTGAAATACTATCCGATTTAGTTTCCTTTGTAAAAATTGCTAAAAACGGCCACTTTTGACACTTTTTGTAAAGGCTTCTAAAGCGGATAGTATTTTAATGACCTTCGAGGTTCTAATATAAGTTGCGGATATTAGCAAAAAAGTTGCGCGAGGATTTCTGATAACCTCACTTACAGAAGAGATTTTTTGGGAAGTGGCGCTAGTGGGACCGACGGAGGAGCCTTAAATAATTGCGATTTCAATCAATTTGATTAAACATGAATCATTTAATATTACCTAGTTCAGTCAAAGAAAACGTTCAGATGAGTTGTTTTTTTTAATACTTATTACTATGTGTATGCAAAATTTCAGGAAGATCGGTATAGTACATAGGGCGTGAAAGCGTAGCAAACAAACAAACAAATAAATAAGCAAACAAACTCACTTTCGCATTTATAATATTAGTTGGATACACTGGACAAAAGTGTAAAGTTAAAATGTAAATACAAAATAATAATAGATAAATATGACGTTAGCCGCAGCATTTTCCCCTCAAGTAGCCACTCATTATAGTTAAAAGTAACTTAGGGAGTTAACAAGCCGCGTAATGCTACCCGCCGACTCGTAATAGAAAACTTGAGGAAATCACGTGCCTTAATGGCACACCCACTGCTCTGGCACAGAATATATAAAACAAGTACAGAAAACACTGCAACATCTTTTATTTATTTTTATTTGGGAAACATGCAGTTCGGTACAGCGGTAGACACCCACCGACCAGATGGTCAGATGACTTGAAGAAGGTCGCAGGCAGGCGATAGATACAGGCTGTTTCCGACCGGTCATTTTGGATATCTTTGGGGAATGTCTATGCCCAGCAGTGAACGTGCCTATTTATATAAATGCGTAGTGCTGCTTACGGGATTACGGGAATATACCTTCTGTAAATTTACGGAATATTCTCAATCATCACTTGGTAATATGAGAATATTTCCGGAAATATTCCAAAATTCCCGGCAAAGTTTCCTAAATTCCCATGAACGGTACATCACTATTCATAGTCTTCTTTTCCTTATCCCACGTTCCTATGTGAATGCTAACACTATATATAGTATTCATATGATATTTGTGTAAGTACAGTAAAAAAAAAAGGTACATTATACAGTGCAATCTTTTGCATATAAATTTTTACCCATCTGCCATCCCTAGTACCTACATGACCCACTTCTTGTCCTATTCACGCCTTTTCACCGCTAACTATGCATGCTCACATTATAATGCAACGCTGACGCAAAATGCACAATACGTATACCATTTTATGTCGGCACTTGTCTATTTCTGGTACAATGGGCTTGTGGTACGGTTTATGACTTATGAGTAACTATAGCTACACCCCGCAGTGTTACCCGCGACAACAGCAACGCCATCTAATTTTTAAAGTATCAGACTGTTAAACATTTTGTACAAACTCAAAACCGATTTCGACCAACTCGATTCGCAACGATAGCGCGCGTCAAGCCATGTACGACGAGTACGCGGCCATGTTTCGATTGGTCGCCATTGGTGGGATTTCTATCTCGGGCTCCTCCGTGCTTCGGAAGGCACGTTAAGCCGTTGGTCCTGGCTGTTAGGCTATGTCAGATGCCTTTAGGCCTGAAAAATCTGACAGTTCAAATTCAAATTCTAATGCTGCCAGCCTTTTGGGAACATTCCCGAAAAGCAATAATTTGCGGGACATTTTTTATTTGTAGTAAATTTTATTTTTAAGTTTAGTTTTTATATTATTAATGAGATTAAAACAATTACTTTTCCAAATATTTACTACATACTTCTGAAAGTGTAAAACGAATAGAATTCTAATTGTTTATTTTCAATATAGGATATTCTTAACACTTATTGAAGTCGTGTTATGTACAGTGGTGACCACTAAAACACCCGGGTCATGTTCCTGTCTGGTTTCCCTGTAAAAAGGGTTACGGAGGTCAGACGGCAGTCGCTCCATTGTAATAAACAGTTCCGCCAAATCAGGACCATGATTAATAGGGTACCCTGGGCTCTGAAGCGTAAGCTGAAGAAGCAACCGGGAAACACGCTCGGACGACGAATAAGAAATAACAACACCATCTACTTAATAATGTGTCATGACTATTAGACATTTTGAACAAACTCGAAATCGATTTCGACCAACACGATGCATATCTGGATTTTTATCTAAATAATTTTCTTGTTTTGCCCTTTTTAGACCAATTCGCAACGTAGTCGGGCTTGGTTTTTTTTTTTTTAATTTTGTACTTATAAACAGTACCTTTACTGATCCGAATCTTTTCAAAAAGAAACAAACTAAAGTCAAGAGATAAACCCCAAAACTTTCCCCCTTAAATTATTCAAAAGACAGCCGCCCCAAGAGTTAACGATGGACGGACTACGGGACTACCAAGAATACTCGCAAACTTTATCGATTCGAGGAATTGTAATCAGATTGTCACCCAATTGTCTTACAACGATGAGGGAATAATAGGTGGCTTACCATCATCTCTTAAACCCATGCAAGATCCAGTGAGTAAGGAAGATGTCGCCTTACATCATGTATTGCGCTGTCTCGCTTACTCACTGGATCTTGCATGGTATAGACGGCAGTAACATCCCCCTTTTATAATAAAAATATCTTTACTGAAGATATCTAGCCGAGCGGTTTTTCGGTGTCATAACAAAAAGCGTGTCAAGCTACGGCAGCCTATTTTTGACTAGGTCGGTTAAAATCGGTCCAGCGGTTTAGGCGTGAAAGCGTAACAGACAGATAGGTAGACAGACAGACTTTCGCATCAATAATATTAGTCTTCTTCTTAGCGAGTCGACTCTGGCTATTTATATTTGTGAGGACCAGAACTCCGCCACTGACAAGGCGTTGTCAGTGGCTTCGTATAGGTCCCTGAGCGTGCAGGTGGCTAGGCGCGTGGGGCAGGATAGCAGATGTCCCATGGTCTGGGGAGAGATACCACAATAATATATACTCAATAATATTAGTAGTATAGATGAGACATGCTAGATAAATACCCTGAGCTCTGCAGAGACCAGTTGAGGATGCGACCAGGATCGCTTAGATGATAGAGAGAGAGAGAGAGCTGTGTTGATAAATACGAATTCTCGAAAACTATTAAACTATTACAAAATTTAATATTTTTTATCATAACCAAAACTTGGCAAGATATGAAAAAGACTCAGCAAAAAACATATTTCGCGAAATAACAGCGAGTACAGGCATATTCCCTTGCGCAGCTAGATAAAATAACTTTCAGTTATATCAGCAATCTTTTAACTTATGGAATAAATTTGCATTTAACTTTTCGGGATCATTGGCATGGTATGCAAAAACACAAACTCAAAAATAATAGACCCTTTCTCCTTTTTAGCAAAAAAGAACCCTTAAAAGATCTCTTAGTTGTGTGTCTGTCTGTCAAACTTTTCTGGACTCATGAACGTAACAAATTGAAATAACGACTCAACATAAACTCCTAAACCTACGCTCTTTCGGCTGTAATATAATCAAAATTTCGTAAATTTTGCGATTTATGGGAATTAAAACCTAAGGGGTATTTACCGTTGTACTAGAATCATAAACTTTGATAAAAGAGGGTCCTAGCTAGAGGTATAAAAGTGTCAACTATTAATAGTAGTCTGATTTTAATAATGGCTCCCAACGTTTAACGAAATGTTTTGACGCGGATTTAGTTCCAGCATCAGTGTGGTAACGTATTCTCTCTTCTTATCTTCAATTACTACATGTAAACCACACCACATCTTAGAAATGTATTACGTAGTTTACAACAAAACCACCTAATATTATCGACCAATAATAGTGACAATAAATGACGCAATCAAATTCCCCGCCTATTTTTCTGTGTCAAACATTGGCTTGCAAGACAAACTAGTGACGCGTCATGTGGTCATGCCACCACTTGTTAATATTTTTAAATTCTGTGCTCCCAACCCTTTCGTAACACGAACATTTTAAATCGATTGTGTAATAATTCTTTGAATGTGATTAAAGGAAACTTGAGTACCTGTAGCTGGAGAGGAAAATCCCTTTTGAAATAATTACTTTTATAAATAAAAAAGGTAGACTGAAAGCATTTTTATTTTAATTATTCCTTTAACGATTTAATGGGATTATATCGTAAAGAAAGATGTTGAAAATTGTTACGGGCTCTGTTATGTTCTGTGATACATATTTGCTTTTTTAACCGACTTCCAAAGAAGGAGGTTCACAATTCAACTTTGTTTTTACCGCATAAATCTATAATTTCAGAGCATATTTTAAAAAATCTTCAGTATACGAGTACAGATATTAAAAAGTCTTATTAAGGTTTCGAAATTCATTATTGCTTAAAACGGCCACTTTTAGCAGTTTTGCAATTTGTAACTATATGGAACTATAATTTAATATGATTAAAATTAACTTCAGATCCAGAACCTTAATTACATAACAGGGATTTTTGATAACTTGTGTTTTCAGTGAATAATGATTTCGTTAAAAAAATAAAGGTTTCGTCATAAGAACTAGGCAAATAATAAGCTAAAAAATCTGAGATTAGCATCTTTGAACAATAGACAAAGAAAAGACATACAAACATAATCCTGCTTCGGTCAATAGGGTTAAAACTATACTTAAACCAGAACCAGTGTTGCCAGACGGCATCCCGAATTTTAGCCCAAAATTGAATGTCCCATGCGGGACAAACGCAATCCCGGTTTAAGGGGATTAACTCCAGACCTATATCGTTCTGTCTAACCGAAATCAGACAATCCTCTTAACATTGATTCCGTTTATTGTACAATACCAATAGTATTTGGTGTAATAAAGTAGCATTATTAAAAAATATTACTTGCCATAACTTTAGAACCATTAAATTCATCTTTTTTTAATTTATGAGTTTATATATTATTTGATTGTTGTTCCCGAGGGAAATTCATGCAAGCAAAGCCGCGGGCGATAGCTAGTATTCTATAAAGCATTATTAAAAATTCATTTATTTATTTATTAAAACTTTATTGTTCCATAAGTACAAAATACTTATACAATTGGCAGACTTAATGCTAAAAGCATTCTCTACCAGTCAATCATTGTGAGAAACAGAAAAACTGTGCGGCGCAAAAAGTTACAAGGGAAAATAGGTACTTAAAAATAAACAAATTTACCACGATGGGTATTTTAATGCATATCATACTAAACTACGTAAACATACATACACAATACATAAATATACATACTTATACCCTTACTTATATATCTACAAATATCTATGTACATACATACGAGTATATAAATATACATTATATAAGCCTACATAAATACTTTTACGAGAACTTTCACAAAGAATCAAAAAATTCATCTATTTTTTTTTTATACTCTATGGTTCGAGAATATACAAACATTGCGCAGATAAGGAAAAAGTTTCTTAAACTTTCAAAGTGTCAAAGACTGTCGGCCTGTTTGCCCTCATAATATTAAAAAATGCCACATATTAGGGGCGTGATTTAAAACATTGGCTAATTTATTTTTTAAATCTCACAGTGATAGACATTTACATAAAATTCCAATTAGAAAGAGTGTTTATTCGTGTGAAAACGTCCGATAAAATTGAGTATTTTATTAATTAATCCAACGGCCGAAGTCCAAAATGGCAAAGGTCACAGAGTTACTATATTTGGTTGCCTTTATTAAGGACCAGCAGTCTGCCTCGGCTTCGCCCGTGGTACTAATACTAACATAGAAAAGAATTTTGCAAATCGGTCCATTTACTATCTTAAAACCATGCAAGATCCAGTGAGTAAGGGAGATGTCGCCTTACATCATGTATTGCGCTGTCTCGCTTACTCACTGGAACTTGCATGGTTTTTAGAGATGGTAGTAGGCCACCAGTAGTGTCGAAGCCTTTATGATGATGATGATTATCTTACTCACTTACTTACTACGGCTCAGTGCCCCGAAGTGAATCCTGACCTCTGAAACGAGACAGCGCCTTAGTTTTCTATTCAGCGCTATGGCTCGCCAGTTTACAGCGCCCATCTCACGCAGGTCAGCCTGCACAACATCGCTTCAGCGAATCCATTGTCTATTATCCATTCTGTGGTATTTATTAAAGCCTAGAAAATGTAAAAGTGTGCTATCGGTACTCGGTAATTTTGCTCCCAAGGGAGCTTCAAGTTTCGTTTAATGTTTCATTATTTTTTTTATAGTTTGGCTATTAGCTGCATGAAGTCAGCCGGCACTAGCTAATCTAGTAATCGCATCACTGTCCCTATCATTCAAAGGAAATGATTTTGAGAGTTAGTCTTGTATTTTAGCAAACTGTTTGACTTGCACTTTATTTATATAACACCTTTATGCATACAGTAGTAAGTAGAGTCAAGGATAGTTCTTATTTAGAATTGTATTATTTTATTAATAAACAACTTGATGATAACTACTTAAGGGGAATTCAAAATTTTCAGAATCAAATCTAAGAAATTCAAATGTAAATTTCATGACTATTATCATACTAAAGAGCGCGCGCTCTACACATTACGTTATGCAGTTATTCAATGGGCTGGGCGAATTGGCAACTCATTGAATACGCTTGACCTTATAGTGGGAAAATAGCAAACGATTGCTTGCTTTGATTGTGCAATGTAATGATTAATTTCATTAAAAAGCTGATAGACACTTACAATTAAACTTTGAATAGGTAAAATAAAAATAATAACGTAACAAAAAAAATCGTGGCCCCAATCGACTAATTCTCTATATATTTAGCTATTTAAAATATTTTTTTCCCGTGGGACAGTTGAAACAGAGCCTTATTCAATTCATGCCGTGATGGTGTTAATTCCTCGTGGTGTGAGTCGACTCAAAGTATAAATAAGTTCTAGTTCAAGATTGGTAGTTGCAAATGTACCTTTATATTTGTATAAGAATAAGATTTATAACAGATATATACCAGATACTGGTATATACCAGACATATATATAAGTATATACTCGTACATACCAGTACCCATAGTATGAGATTTTATAAATGCAGACGCTAGCGACTGTGTCAGAATTTTGTATGGAATTTCTTAGTTGCCTTAGTATCCACCAGGGGCGCGGTACAGCACCCGTAGCCAAGTGTTAATTTCAAAACGCTAACGAATGTCGACAAGAACAAAATGTATGGGATTGTCATAAGCTGCGATAAATCACGTGGTCAATCTTATGTCAATCTCATACATTTTGTTCTTGTCGTACCTCGGTAACGTTTTGCGATTGTGACTTTGGCTAAGCCTTATGACATTTTATAAACGCAGACGCTAGCGACGGCGGCAATTTTTCGTCTATGTATAAAAAGTATAACTTAATAACCAAGAGGGGTACCTAAAAAAATTACAATATTTAGTTATAACTATTGAATTATTAAATTAAAACTGAAAAATGTCAACCGAAATGGCATTGAACAGACTTGTGACAGGCCAACTCAGTATCGCCACTTTCAACCTTATTTCATTACGCGTACGTACTATAATCGCACTTCACCCCTCTCAAATACCTAAGGGTTGGGAATACAGCGCCTTAAGTACCTACTTCTTCACTTACCTACACCTGCCGTCAAACAGCAACATTGTTGTGTTCCGGTTTGAAGTAATAGGCAGTGAAATACTTGTTTGTATAATAAAAATCACTTCTTTTCTATCGTGTTAATGACTAAAAACTATATAAAGGGAAATGCCAGCCGTCCATAGAAACTTAGGCCCTCAGTGCACACCTATAGAAGTTTTACCAAAATAATAGGTATATCATAGACTATTACAGGACAACAGGAAGATTAAAGAAAAAGTTGGGGTTAGCTTTTTATAAATTATTTTATTTTATATAAAATACATTTTTAATCACATGTGTGCTTCAAATCAAAACATTGAAAATATCACTTAAACCGTATGGTTATATTTATAATAGCGATTGATTGCCTCTAATCTGTAGATATGGAATAGAAAACTACAGGTACTTTGTTGTAGAACAAAGCATCTGTAGTTTTCTATTTTCCGTCATATACAATTAAAATATCGTATATATATTTGACAATGACAGCTAAGCAATAAGTTTCTATGGCAACTCTGTATTGTAAAAGCGGAAGTGCACAATAAATACAGCTTCGTCGTTTAATATTTTTTTTTAAATTAAGAAATTAATCTCAACTTGTACAGTTTAATAAGTAGTCCTATAAAAATAAGACGAATATTGTAGCTTTTTCTGTAAAATTAGAAAATAATTAAAATAGATTTACTGTGCACGTCTGGGTCCTATGTCGGCATTCCCCTCTGGCCCAGTAAGATGCAACATTTACGGCCGAGTCAGAGGCCACAGCCAGGTCACCATTTGTACATGAGAAAGGGCAAATGGGGCACGACAGCAGGTGGTCCATCGTTTGTATCGCGCCACAGACACAGCCATCACTGCTGGATAGGCCCCACTTCTTCCTATTCTCCATGCACCTACCTACGCCCGATCGTAGTCTGTTAAGGGATTTCCACACGACCCATTGTAGTTGGTGCCCCGGTGGCAACTTTTCCGCAAGCGGAACCTGTCTAAAAACATAACTCACCTTTGAGCAGTCAGACGAGAAGCCTCTAAAAGCGTTATATCATCTCAATATAAAAGCTTATAATAGCGGCCCAATAAAAGTTTAATGTGAGATAGGTCACAATCGGCCGACCCTTGGCATAATGCCATCAGGGTAGCTCGGGTCCCTGAGGGTTATTGACCTCAGGTTACGAACTCTATTATTGTTTGTTGTACATTTTTTTTTAAATATGTAATTTGTGTCTTGTTTATGTTGTACTGTGCTGTGACTGGGACAAAGCAATATCGTCTATGGATGTAATCACGCATCAGCATAGAAATATAAATCGCGCGCGGTCTCAGGCATTTTTTTAATCTCTGCATTTAAGCGTTCCAAATGTAAACAAAGCGTTTAGCTTTTTTAGATTCGAAACGTATTTTTCCAACACAAATATCCTTCAGGTGCTTCAAACGAAGTTCAACGTAATTCTGTTTACAAAATAGTCTATTTGAAAGGAGTCTTGACTCCCACAACAGAGGGAAATCTATCGTGGGTGTCAGTGACACAAATATTTTGCAACATATACCTACTTACTGAATAACTCACCTACTTACCTACATCTATATATATAAAAGAAAGTCGTGTTAGTTACTCCACTTATAACTCAAGAACGGCTGAACTGATTTAGCTGAAAATTGTCAGGAAGGTACTTTAGAGCCAGGAGAAGGACATAGGATACTTTTTATCCCGGGAAGCCCACGCGGGCGAAGCCGCGGGCAAAAGCTAGTTATTTATAAAAACGCACTGATGATGGTTGCTTTGCTTTTTTATGGTTTTCAGTTTGTTGCTATGGTGACTTTTAGTTAAAATAGTTTTAACAAACTTTTGTTAATTTTTATAAATAACTATATATCTACGGTATTATTTGACATCATTAAAATCTAATGTACCTATTTGAATATTTTTTCTATGTTGAGATAAAAAATATAAAAATAACGACTCAAATTGCTCGGATCAGACAATGCAGTTGATTCTATTGTTCGTGTACAATGGCTATATAACATCGTCAGTTGTTGTAAAAATAATGCCTGTAGGCCAAAGAACTTCGAATAGCGCGCGGATTTTTTTTTTTAATCTTTGCTGTATATTTTGTAGGTTATATTTCCACCGCATTCGGATTTGAGCACTCCAATTAGAAGGATTTTGAATTTTTTGGTACAATTTTTTAAATATTTGTTTAATCGCAATTTTTTTTTGCGATTGTTAATTTTACACGACTTCATGAAAGAGGGTAATGTTTAACTATTAACATATGATTGTATATCTATTTATTTGTAAGTGTTTGTTTGTAATTTTTTTATTGTAAGTTTTACTAGGTATATTAAAAAGGAAACGATTTTGGATTGAAACCACTCCCGGCTGCCATCTAGTAGTCGTTAAAGGGACCACTTCAGAGGCCAAGAGGCGGTTTCAAATAATTTTGACAACAGGGTGTGCATGGTTGATTGTCCCCTGTGATTGTCCCTGTAAGCTACAGGATGGGACTTTAAAAGTTACATTATGTAAATATGCTTTTTGTGAATCTATCGAATATCTATTTACTTCAAGTATAAGCGAAAAAGTTATCCCCACGTTTTCCAAACTTTTCAGATTGGATTTTTATGAAACTTTGATGGGACTAACTTCCCTGTCTAATAAAGTAGGCGTGAGGTGGCATGCGACCGCCGACCGGATGGAGTTAACTTTTTCATTTTGTATTTGACTTCCAAAATTCTGTAAGTAATTCGCCGGTCAACTTCTAACCATTATATGTACCAAGCCGTCGCCTGCGGCTTCGATCAAGCTTCTTTTATTTCTAGGGAATTTTTTATAGAATAAAAATATATTAATAAGAGTTGTGTGGCCGCGATTTTGTAATGGTATTTTCTGGCAAACGCACACTTAGCGGCCGCTCTATTTTTTTCAAATCTATAAGGCTTCAACTCGTGGTCGAAACTCACAGTTTATAGTTATTCAATTGCCTCTCTCACCCCCAAATCTGACTTTTATAATAGGTTTTCAACCGACTTCAAAAAAAAGACGAGTTTCTCCATTCGGCAGATTTTTTTTGTTACCTCTTATATACGTCATTTATTAACGTATTTAAATCGTTTTTTTTTTTGTTTGGAAGCATATAGATATACCTACTTTCAATTTGGTCCTATAGAAATTTCACCAAAATCGGTGTTTAAACAGGAGTTTAATTTTAAAATCAAAATAAATGGAATACGTATATCGGCTTAGTCAAATAAATGACCATTTATGATTTTTCAATCAGAGTGGTCAACCAACCCTGCCGACGGTATCATTGTTCCAAAAAAGAGAAATTGCTAATGTTAACGTTAATTTGTAACCCATTGGAGTACAAGGTCAATTGAACCTGCACACCTAGGTCTCTAAATTTGCTAGTCTGACGTATACCACTGCTTTAGTATTTTCAAGTTGGCCTCAGTAAATTAATGGAAGTCGGATTTTTGTTTTTTCTTAAAAAATATCATTTGCAATTTATACGGTAGGTAAACTTATATTCTCAACATTTTAAAATGTGAAGTATTATAGCATAGGTTAAAAAATTTGCCGCGCGCGATTACAAATTCTATGTATTTTAAATACCTACCTATCTAAGAGATAAGGGTTAAAAAAATATCCCTTGTTATCTATTTTCGTCCGTTAAATAATTTTACGAAAATTACGAGACATTTCAAAAGGTATTTAATTTACTAAAGGGATAATAAAAAAGACAATTTTTCAAAAAGATTTGTCGGTATTTATACATAATGGCTTTTTTAATTGGGGCCAGTTTGTTTCAAATTTTCCTCGTAGCTTTGTTTCTTGTTAAAGTTACATCATTGTATTTTGTTAAAGAATATACAGATATGTATAATAATCTCTGTTCATTCACAAAAAATAAAATACTAGCGACCCGCCCCGGCTTCGCATGGGCATAAAAACCTTCCTCTGGAATCGCTCTATCTATTAAAATAAACCGCATCAAAATCCGTTGCGTAGTTTTAAAGATTTAAGCATACAAAGGGACATAGGGACAGAGAAAGCGACTTTGTTTTATACTATGTAGTGATATGACCATAGATTTAAAAAAAAAAATTCTGCCGTCAAATTGCCTGCGATTTTATTGGACACAAATTCACTGCAAATATTTACAAAAAGACAGAAAAAATATTTGTATGAAATTCACCAATGTATAGCAAGAATACAATATTTTTTCCATAATTTAAGTCTTATATATCTATTTTTTAGGGGAGATTCAGATCACTATATACAAAACAACTTTTCTAATAAAACATATCGAATACAGCTTTTTTTGGTTCTACCAAACAATTATTAGCTTTTGAATTTGGGTAAAAAAAGGTTAAGCTCGCGTCAGGATATGTGACCTGATCGAAAATAGCGGTAATATCGGGAGCAATTCCCGAAATTCCCACGATAACGAGATAATGCAATTTTCGTGTTGGTTATTGTCATGACAAACTTTGTATGACAGAAAAAGGATTCCCGGCAATTTGGGAATTTAGGAGAAATTCTCGAAATTCCCACGATAACGAAGCCCACGCGCACGAAGTCGCGGGCTACAGCTAGTAGACAATATGTACGGCAAGCTATAAACCTATAAAGTAGACACAATATAGGCGTGTTATGGTTGGATCTCGTAAAATCTTTTATGGGTAGTTCGAGGCGTGCGTCTGACAGTCAATCTGGTGGGATTACAGTGCAACCGTTCAAGGTTTTTTCCTGCCTATTCCGACCTCTAACTGAATTTTTATCATCCATATTTATGTAGTCTGTGTTACCGCCCTGTAATATCATGTGACAGATCTTCCGAGCGTGTTTCCTGCTTCTTTAGCTTATGATTCAAAGCATAGGATGTTCTTAGATTTAGCGGTTCATGCTTAGCCAAGTGTCAAAGGCTCAGGAAGCGAATTTCATTTACTCTTCGCTAACGCTTGAAAGCTTCCGTCACACATATCGAACACTCGCTGCGAATGCTTTCTAATCGCATTAGCTTTAAGTGACAGGCTATTCGCTGCGAATAGATACAATCGCAGCGAGTTGAATTTTCCGCGGTTTGAATTGTACGTGTTGAATTTTACTCGCGACAATTTGATGTGTGAGCCAAGGTGCTCGCTGCAAATAGCCACGATATACGACTATGTCGACTATCTTTGAATTTGCGCACCAATAGTCTGTCGAAAACGCTCGTTTGAAACTCGCTGTGTGTGACAGGCAGGCAGCGAATTGTCGCAGCGATTATTCGCTATGTGTGACAGAATCTTTAGCGAAGCGTAAACTAGGATAGCTTCTGAGCGTTCGACATTAACACTTGGCTAACACAGCTGATAAAGATAACGGAGCGACTGTCGTCTGAACGTCCGTGAAGCCCTTTAGAGTATGCTATTAATCATGGTCCTATACTTATCGGAACTGGTTATACAAAACTTCTTCATTTTCTTACCGTAAAAACCATGATTATAAAAAAAAATATCGGTAAAGTTATTCTTAAGTTATGGAGTGTTGAAGGCAAATATGAATCCCGTAGTTCCATTTCGTTTGTAGTTGTAGTATTGTTTTGGTTACAGAACCCACGACGTCTGGGCGATAAAATTAACTCCTTAACATCTGAAATAGAGGCAGTATAGACATTGGTGACCTAAGACATGACTTCATTTCCTCGATGTAGGTCTCACACTATAGACTCAACACTTCACATCGCTCGTCGTAAATCCATTTTATATGTTTGTACCAGATTTAACGACCGAACGTTAAGAATTTCAATCAACTAACCTCTATTTCTATTGACATAAAGTTGAAAATTGAATTATTTTATATAGTATCACCATTTAAGTGGATAGTGGGGGGTGTTATAAGGGCTTTATAACGCCCATATTATTATTTATTATGCTAACTTTTTAAAAAATGTTTTATTATGATACAAGATTGCCAGGTGAACTTCGTATTACCTGTGGGATTGTCTTATTTTTAGGATTCCGTGTGTTTTTATATTTGGAGAATATAAATACACACGCAACGATATTAATAAAATAGATTTTTATTAATATCGCTCGACAAACTCTTTCTATATTAAAATGTTTGCTTTCTGTTAAATTATATTGTATGTTTTTATTTTGCTATAAACTTTCCGGCTGTAATTTATTGCATATATTATACGAGTATAATCCACCATTTTGTTTTTATGTTAACGTCACTTACCCTATTTCATTTGGAAGAAAGCAAGGAATATATAGATACCTCACTCATCTAGGTATACCTGATAAGCCTTTAAGGACTTGGTGGAATAAAGAAACTCACATACATACATGAATCCTGAAAAAATAGTCTTTTTTGGTCAGTCATGTAAAAGTACGGCAAATTACCTATAAGCAGAAAACAAACATATTTTATAGTGAGGCTAAATATAGTTCAAAAACTCACATTCACGGTGTTTCCCTCATGTCACGCACACTTTGCATAAACCACACCTTACATCAAATGAAAATAATGTCAAGGTCATCACCATCAAGTTCTTATTACAGCTAAATGAAAATTGATGACCCTACGCCAAGCCCTTCCTCCAACTTTTGAGGTTGAGCCCTAGTTTCATATCGGCATAGGAAATAGCTCGGATGTAGCCGTTTTGGCTAGGCAAAATTGAATGCCTCCGTGGTCCAGTTGTTAAGGCGTTTGCCTGTGGAGCCGGGGGTCATAGGTTCGAGTCCCACGGGAAGCATACTTTTTTTTAATTATTTTCAGTTTGATTAGATCAAGGCAGGCGTGAATCACCTGATTGTCTCATAATAAAGATGATTCATCAATAGTATTGCAAACTAATTGATAATCTATAGTATCGATACTATCGATAGTCCTACTTATCGATATTGTTACTGATTTTAAGGCCATGATAGTATCGATAGACTTTTACTATACTATTTCTTTAATAGTCCATGTACAGAGAAAAACATATATCACTACAGTATAGAACAGAGTCGCTTCCCGCGGTATGTTCCTGTATATGCTTAGATCTTTGAAACTACGCAACGGATTTTAATGCGGTTATTTAATAGGTAAAGTTATTAAAAAGTAAGGTTTTTATGAATTACCCATAACATTACGCCCATGCGAAGCCGGGCGGGTCGCTAGTTCACAAGCGTGCTGTCTGTTTCTAAAGAAATCTCTTCCAGCAGACCCAAGATAGCTTGCACACTAAACTTATCTTTGTTTTCTGTGGTTACATCAAATCTTGTTAAAGTATTATTGAAGATAGAAATATTTTCCCATCAAATATTATTATGAATCCAAGGGTCCATGTTATTGTTTGGGTTCGACCATAAGGGTTTTCTTTTAGTACGATAGCTATTTGTCAGGTATTATTTAAGACTAGGTATGCCTCGCTGTTTCAACCGCCCATAGTGTGTATATGTACATACACCTTATTCTTTTTTGTTACTTTTTTGCGATGCACAAATTTTCTGTTTCTCCCTATGGGTGACTGGTAGAGATTGCTTTTAAGCATTATGTCCGCCAATTGTATATGTATTTTGTTATACTTAAGAAACAATAAAGTTTTAATACATAAATAGAGATAGAACATTACACTCTTTCCGAAAAATCGCGCAAAAAGCCACACAAGATTATCCCCTTGATATTGTTTTTAGGGGCTTGGAAGAAACTGACAAATTGGGAACCGTTATAATCCCGTTCCATCCGTTTTCTGCCCTTGAAGAATGCCGTACTCAAATTTTATCACTTGGCCGAAAACTAGGAAAGTTGGGGAAAAGGCTTACTTAGGAGACAAATTTTTGTTCTTGCTATGAATTGAATAGAGATAAGGATGCAACATATTAACTTAAAAAGCACTTCTTTTAGCGCATTTTTTTTAAATCATTGAACTCGCTACTGTGTATTAGTACCCAACAACCCGAAAAAAAAAACTTAATTTTTTCACTTCTCCCGTGCACCCTCACAGTGCCCTTCCTTTTTTTTAACCCCCGACGAAAAAAGAGGGGTGTTATAAGTTTGACGTGTCTGTCTGTCTGTCTGTTTCTGTAATTATAGCTCCCGAACGGATGAAGCGATTTCAATTAAGTTTTTTTCGTATTAAAGGTGACGGTGAGGTGATGACTTGCGGGTGAGTGTTCTTAGACATGTTTGATGAAAATCGGTTGAGCCGCTTAGTTGTGGGGTGAAAGTGGGGAAGAACAACCGAATGTCTGCAAATATACTTGAGTGTGGTCTCAATTGAAAGCGCATCACGTGCACATTACAAAATAATATGTTTAATGAAAATCGGTTGAGCTGTTACAAAACTCTGGGGGTGTAAGTGGGGAAAATATCTAATGTCTGCAAATAATATGTGGGGGGTAAATCAGCCGACCGTCACCACTAAAAAGGAAATGTGTTTTTTTTTATTTTAAATTTATTTTTTTATTAAAAACTTTCTTTAGATGTCATAACATGACATTTTTGAAATGGGGGAAAAAACCGCGCTTTGCAATTTGCAACCATATCCAATAGCAACTTAAGACTCCCTTCCCCATTGGCCTACTTTAAGACTATCCCTAATACTGATAACGTGCCGAACCAAGACAGTTGACGTCAGATAAGCGCAAACTTCCGCTTGCTCATAAACGAATCACATGACACCTCACTTTGACAGTTCTCGGTCGTGTAAACATTTCGGTTTATTGTACTAGTGAGCCTGTTCAGTCGTGATGGGCGTATAAACAATGTATTCAGTGGGCGGCTTCATTTACACCGTGGTGTAATTCGTTGGAATAATATTGCGTGCCAGCAATATCAAGTCTATTGACAACCTTCAATATATGACTGCATTTAATCCTTTTATTAATTACATGCCATACAATTAGCTAAATATTCAGGTATCAAAAAAGTATGTCACATCCTATTGTTTCATGTAAATAAGAGATTTCTTTAGAAATAAGCAGCACCCTTGTACTAATGTTCTTTATTCTATATTCTTTTCTTTTGTATATTTTTCTGTGTACATGAATTTGGAAATAAATAAAATAAATAAATCATTTTATTTCCAAGATCTATTCAATATGTTTATGTATGACAACTCATATTCGCACAAATGAAATCTGTGCAAATAGATAGACGTAATCTCAAAATGAGCGGTAAAAGAGAAGTGAGCCAAAGGTTTTAAAAGTAGAGACCCTGGTGTAGGAGCAATAGATACCACTGGAGAAATCAGTTCAGAGAGAGATGAAGACAGAAACGAGCCGAATAGCTCAAAATTTTATTTATTAAGTACTTATAAACAACAAACAAACAGAAAAGAGCTCACTCAATCAAGAAATCACTGCTAGGACATTTAATAGAGGAAACGGGAAGAAAAGGATAACAGGCGTAAAATACTCAGGTACATAACAGTATTAATTATCGGAAAGTTAATAATCCCTTTTATTAATTCGGCGCAGTGCAAATAAGGACAGAATTAATAAGATTTCATAGACAAACCGAGACATAGAGGGAAACGGCGTAAAGGCGCATTATTGGAACATCGCCAATATGGCCGCAATCAAATAATTGAATGTTCTTCTTTTATTTTATTATTATGGTAATTTTCTTCATAAACTAGCAGCAATAAACTAAAATCAAGAAAAAAAAAGCTAGCAGCAATATTCTCTACCAATTTCTATACAAATGATAGATGCTCCAGAATTTGTTATTTTGAATGCGCAGATGATAATATATATATATATACAGATTATACACGCCTAATAGATAATTAAGTAAAAATAGTTATAATACTTTGTAAATATTATTCAGTCGTCGAAAGAATAAACGGTGAACACTTCACCTCGCCTCTCATTTCATGCCATAGATATGTGGATACTTTTATTGTAGACCTGAAACTCGAAGCGTCAATTTTATACCAAGCACCCATGGAAGCTATCTGTAATGACAATGCTAACCCGCTTACTCGCTTTGACTTCCTAACAATATAGATTGTGGCTTACAGGTCCTTTGAAATAGAAATGGGGTCTACTTCAAAGCAAAAGGAAGTACTACGACGTATACTCTCTTTTTAACATTCGAGCGTGTTTCCTAGTTATATCTTCAGCCTATGCGTCAGAGCTCAGGGTGCCCGGGTACACTTTTAATCATGGCCCCGATTTGGCGTTACCGAGGGCTGAGCGAAGTGCCAATGTAAACGCGAACGCTTAGAAGCGATTCTAATATGCTTCGCTAAAGGTTCGGCACACATTCGCAGCGACAATTCGCGGCCTGCTTGTCACACACACACAGCGAGTTTCAAACGAGCTTTATCGACAGTCTGTTGGCGCGCCATTTCTAAGATTGTCTTTCGAGGCTATTCGCTGCGAACACTCTGTCACACACAGGAAAGTGCCGCGACGAATGCGCATTTGCAGCGAGTAAAATTAAACATGTTCAATCAAACTAACCGAATCATCTTCCAGAAGAGACCCAACCATACAGCTTTTCAGGCACAATCGGAATAGTACTCGAAATTCATACTTCGTAGAAAAGAGGCCATAATGCCAGCATCACACGAATCTGCATAGATTACAGGCAATAAAAAGTTTAATGGTAAACTAGAGTTTAGTACTCGTTAACACGGATTTGATTGCAATCTGGCCGTAAAAAAGCAATAAGCCGATGTTTTGTCTCATTAACATTCTGCGCTTCTGTTTTTCGTATTGCGGGAGCAAGCACATGAGTATAACTGAAGGGAGAGAAAGTTTCGTATAACTGATATCGGTACACTCAGAAAAGTGTGATGTTATGTTAAGAAGGGATCGGAAACTTGATTAAAATAATAAACCAATTGATTTTTCTGCCCAAACATATATATCTAATATTTACACCGACATCTTTATTCTGTGCTTCGGAAGGCACGTTAAGCCGTTAGTCCCGGCTGCCATGTGGTAGTCGTTAAAGGAACCACGTCAGAGGCCGAGAGGCGGCTCCGAAGAACTCTGACACCAGGGTGTGCATGGTCGATTGACCGTGACGCCTACTCGAAATGATGATGATGACCGACATCATTACTGTTTCACACACCCGGTATTTACCTAAAAATAATTAAGTATTTACCCATGTATTTTTCTAAAATCAACGTCTATTTTGATTTACTAAGTTGAAGATCATTATTTTGGGCATTTTTAGTTTTTTTAGAATACTACAAAATTAAAAATTAACCAACCTGTTCCGCTGTTAGCTGACGAATACTAAAACTAGTGTACCACAAGTAAAAATGCTTATTTAAACAATTGGCGGACTTATTAATGCTCAGAGCATTCTCATACCAGTTAACAATTATTTTTAAACAACCATTAACACGTTTGCGGACGTTTTTGAAGACACAATAGAAGTTTTATTGTTACAACTGCTATAGCAGTCCGTGTGTCCGCGAACGTGTTAAATATATCAGTAGCAATATATGCTTTCAATGAACCATTATCAGCGCGTTTTCGGGAGCATTTTCTCCGCTTCCAGTATCTACTCACGTGACAGTAGTAATAAAAGTTGGGATAGTTCACGGTCTGTACGAAATGCGTAATCGTGGCGCCGCTAATTTTTCCTTGTTTCACGTCAGGCAAATATTAAAAAAAAAAAAATGCGTCGCGGGACCGCGCGCGATTCGAAATTCTTTGATGTCGTGTTTCAGATATGGAGGTGCAACATAGATTTAAAAAAAAAATTGCGTTACTGGTGCAAGCATCAAAGAATACGAGTAGGTAAAAGGCACAAATCAACTGCAAATATTTTAAGGGCAGATACAGACCACTATACTGTACCACTTTTCCAAATAAACTTATATCGAAATACGAAATTTTATTTTTCACTCTCCATACTAATCTAGATCAGCTGATTCTCAATTTGTATGGGAGGTCATAAAAATTTTTTCGTATTTCGACAAGTTTATTTGGGAAAGTTGTTCAGTTTAGTGGTCTGAATCTACCCTTGAAATATTTGCAGTTGATTTAAATTCACCTTGTATATTTTACCTCAGCATAATACTGCCATGGCAATAGCTGTCTTTATGAGAACTTATGGCTGCAACCCAATTGGTATAAATGTCATTGTTGATAACTAATAGAAACCTTTTTTGATATGTTTTATTTTTTATATTGAATTTGTTTATATTTGACTTTGTCAGTGGTAAAAATAAAAGAAATTATAGGACACCTGATTTGAGTTTGCTGATTTTACTAAAATACTAAAAATTCATTAATAACATTCATTTCCCATCAAATAATAATAAAATACAGTCCACTTTACTTTCATTCACAACATTTTTGGTCCTGTGAGAACGATAGCAAACAAATGTATTTTCTGTAGAATTCGTAAAGCTCAGCCAATGAATCCAGCCATGGGAGATCTTCCACCTCAAAGACTTTCACATCATCAACGACCTTTTACATACACTGGCATAGACTATTTTGGCCCTATAACAGTAACCATTGGACGACGTCATGAGAAACGCTATGTAGCTCTTCTCACCTGTCTCACCTGCAGAGCTCTTCATCTCGAAATAGTACATAGCTTGTCATCGGACTCTGCAATAATGGCTATCAGGAGATTCATCGCAAGGCGTGGAGTTCCCCATACAATTTTTTCCGATAACGGTACAGCCTTTGTTGGAGCTAATCGGATACTTAAAGAATTTTATTCAGATTCTGTGGAGGATTTTGCAGCTTCCAATGGAATCAAGTGGAGTTTTATTCCGGCTGCAGCACCAACGTTTGGCGGATGTTGGGAAAGGATGGTTCGCACTGTTAAAATTGCCTTAAATGCCACGCTCAAAGAGAAAGCTCCCAAAGAAGAGACATTTTTGACACTTCTTGCTGAGGCCGAAGCTATAGTAAATTCACGTCCATTAACACACGTATCTACAGACCCTAATGATCCAACAACCCTGACTCCATTTCATTTTCTAATTGGAACATCATCTACTGAGTGCCTTCCGAAAGCCAATTTTGATGAGACTATATTTGCAGGACGCTCTGAATGGAAAAAAGCTGTACAGTTGGCTGATCATTTCTGGAATAGATGGGTCCGAGAAGTTTTACCAACGATGCAGCCTCGAGAAACTTACAAGAGCGATCAAGTAGATATTGGTGACATCATAATCATAGCCGATAGCAATCTACCTCGGAGGACATGGCCGCGAGGGCGCGTTATAAAGGCGTATCCAGGAAAGGATAATGTGGTTAGGGTGGTCGATGTCATAACTTCTGGAGGTGTTCTACGTCGTCCCGTCAACAAATTAATAAAACTACTTTCAGGGCGGGAGGATGTTGATAACTAATAGAAACCTTTTTTGATATGTTTTATTTTTTATATTGAATTTGTTTATATTTGACTTTGTCAGTGGTAAAAATAAAAGAAATTATAGGACACCTGATTTGAGTTTGCTGATTTTACTAAAATACTAAAAATTCATTAATAACATTCATTTCCCATCAAATAATAATAAAATACAGTCCACTTTACTTTCATTCACAACAGTCATTTTCTATGACGTGAATAAATTAGAACAAAATATAAATTTAACTGAAGTACAGGACAAGCACTAATTTAAGAAACTAGTTTTAGTCGGAGTTACTATGACTACGTTAGAACTATTCTGTGCTATCTCCCAACCCAAATATTAAAACCCAATATTTTAATCTCTATAATATCCTAATATCCATCAATCTTAGTGGGATTTTCAAAGAAAAGTTTATTAATACACTCAGTTAACAAAAACAAACTAATTCCAACAAAGGAGAATTAAATTTGTGGAATAACATAAATAAATCAAATCTATTGAGTTACTTTAATAGCCTTATCGAATCACGGCGACCTTTCGTCAGTTTCGCAGCATAAAATAAAGATGCCACAGAATTTACACGTTTTACCATTTTCATTTAATGTGGGTTAGGTACATATATTTACGCAAGAATAATATAATTACACAAGACATGATGTTCTGCTTACCATTTATATCTATTTAAATAAACTTCCAACTTAATCCCTGTATCTATATACATCTGCGCTACTAGAAGTTGCGTATCAGAAAGCGACATTGGGATATTGTTTCACTTCTGTGCCCTCTTTATTCTCCACCCTCAAATTGATTGCGGACTCAAATTTAATTCAGTACTGGTAAAAGACAAGTTAACTTGGGAATCGTTTTTGCACGGGTTTAAGTCCATTTTGTTCTTGCGAATATGATCATAAACGGGTCCTTACACAATCTTTTTATTGTAGATTAGATACTGTTAAAAAAATTACTAAATTTTATCCCTGAATAGTCTTTGTAATCCTGGGTAAAGGTAGTTGAAGTGGTCATATCACATCAACTAAGAATTAGGTTTTCACGCGTAAATTAAACCCATTTTGATGAAATTTGGCATGGAAATTCTTCATCCTCGGGAAAGTTTATATCTATTTCTTTATGTACACAAAAATATAAAACACAATAAGTACAAAGGTTATAACGTAGGTAGAATTTACTAATTACTTAAGGTATGTGTGAGGAGAGAAGATAAATCCAGGTTTCAGCGAATCGCACAATATTTATTATTTGTACTTTACAAAAGGTTAGACTCTTAAAGATAACCGTTAATGAGAGATTATAGGGGTCGTGAGATCAAAGTAGGCACGAGATCCAGTCAGGCAGCCGCTATGAAATAGCCAGCCACTTAACTTGAGATGGTGAGATTAGCCGAAAGAGGTCTTCCACTGGACGCGCGCAGCCTTATATATGGCCGTCGGGGTGATGCGGTGCGGGGCAGCGAGGAAGGACCGCCGTAGGAGAATGCGCGACGTCACAGGTACTACTTATTTCAATAGATATCTATTATTCTCTTATTTTATTATATTATTATGTTACTTTTTGGGGCAATATAACGTTATAATGGAGTATTACACAAGCAGGCTAAAGCTAATAGATTCATAAACCATCCTTAATAATCATTATCTTTTAAGACTTCATTAAAAATTGATAACAGCCAGATAACAGCGCCATTTTATGAACATCCAATATCTTTCTGAAATGCTCGAGCTAAGAGCACTCTAATGCCCCAAATTGAGGTAATAATGGAAGACGGCATAGATAATAACCTGTGGGGAAAACTGGTACAAAACAGAAAATTGTGGAAGCCGGTTTGTTCAGTAAAGACGTGCTTCGGAAGGCACGCTAAGCCATCGGTTAAGGCTGCTACCATTGCTAGCGACCTTGAAAATATAAAAAAAATAATTTATCTTTCTGTAAATGAGATTATCAGAAATCCTCGCGCAACTTTTTTGCTAGTATCCTTAAGTTACATTAGAACCTCTAAAGTCATTGAAATACTATCCGCGGTAGTTTGTTTCCTTTGTAAAAATGACTAAAAACGGACACTTTTCACACTTTTTGTAAATTTTTCTGAAGCGTTTCAATGAAAGTGCGTTAAGGGAACCTAATCATCGGCTGAAAGGTAGTTCCAAAGAACTCTGACACCAGAATGTGTATGGTCGATTGACCGTGACGCCAACAAGAAAGATGATAAGTGAGAAACGTAACTTTACTAGGACGCAAATTAAATAGGTATGCATGAATATCTCCGTGCCGGTAAAAGTTTGCGCAAAAAAATATTTTTTTCTTAGTAACTTATTTTATTATCATTATCATCATCATGGGGTGCCATCTTCGAACTGAAGTTTGGAGGTCAGCAAACGGAAACCCTCCCGGCTATGGGCCGCTATTTTTAGTTGATTGTATCGAAGTCCGGTCCAATCTTTTATATCATCAATCCACTTTCGTCGAGGACGGCCAGGAGATCTTCTGCCAGGAATTTTGCCTTCTAAAATTAGTCTTAGAAATTCAAACTGGGGTCCCCGTTGAATGTGGCCAAAGAAGGCAACTTTCCTCTTCCGAATAGTGGTCAAAAGTTCGTGTTTACATTTGGCTCGTTCCAGCACTTTGACATTGGATGTAAAACTAGTCCACGGTATCTTAAACATTCTGCGCAATAACCACATCTCGAAAGCCTGTAGTCTGTCACAGCTATCTTTTCTCAGGACCCATGTCTCGCATCCATATAACAAGATAGACCAAACATAACATTTCATTACGCGGTGTCTCAATGGGAATGAGATTTTTGGGTCACACAGTATCTTGGACATTTTAAAGAACGCCGCTTTTGCTTGTCCGATCCTACTTCTCATTTCATCTTGGTGGTCTAAAGTAGATGTGAAGTAACGGCCCAGGTATCTAAACTTCTGAATGCCTTCGACTTTTATCCCGCAAAGCACTATATTGGGAGCGGCCGCCTGATTTTTCGCTATAACCATAGACTTAGTTTTATTAACGTTAATTGACAGTCCCATGGCTTCGCCTGCAGTGGCTACTTTCTCCAGAAGAGCTTGTAGTCCAGTTTCAGAGCTTGCGATGAGCACAGTGTCGTCAGCATATCTAATGTTGTTGACCATCTCTCCATTGACACGTATCCCTTCTTGTTCCTCGTGCAGTATTTCTGTTAGGATCTCCTCTGAGTACAAATTAAACAGGAGGGGGGAAAGTATACATCCCTGTCTGACGCCTCTAGCTATCGGTCTCCATTCTGACAGTAAACCTTGTACTCGTACTGCAGCTTCTTGATTCCAATAGAGGTTTCCAATAATTCTGAGATCCTTTCCATCCAGCCCTCTTTTGCCAAGAACTTCCATTAGTTTACTGTGCTGGACTCGGTCAAACGCCTTCTCGTAGTCTATAAAACATAGATATACTTCTTGTTGGTGTTCGAGTGCTCTTTCGGCCAAGATGTTAACGGCAAATATTGCCTCTCTAGTCCCCATACCGGCTCTAAACCCAAATTGTTGTGGACATAAACTGTCTGAGCATTTGTTTTTAATACGGTTGTAGATAATCTTCAGGAAAACCTTCATAGTATGACTCATTAAGCTTATAGTCCTGTGGTCAGAACACTTTACTGCTTTTGGCTTCTTGGGAATGGTCACAAACGTAGAACGAAGGAGGTCTTTGGGAATCACGCCTGTATCATACATCCTGTTGAACAGATATAGCATGCTGGCTTTAATTTTACTTCCCGTATGTAGTAAAAGCTCTATGGGTTTATTTTATTTTATTTTATTATCAGTGTCGCCATATCTAGAACTATAGTATGATCAAAAGCGTAAACTCATAATATAACTGGAAAAACACGGTAAGAAGGAGTCTTCGAATAAACAAAACTTTATTAGCTTTGTCCGCTACAATTTCTCGTATTTCGTATCTATTTTAATACCGTAAAATGAGTAAAGTCTATAATAAAATCAGCCGGTCCGTGTTTACATTCCATATGTTTACATTGAGTACTACGAGTTTCAAACTATTGGAGCAACGAACTCCTCACATATTGCTCGATATTATATTTTTAGGCGTAGGTTGACGTTTGTCAGAGAAACTGTTCGCAGTCGGATTTGAAAAGACGTTGGTGGAATTCCAAAATCTATCTGCAAAATCTATCTCATAGTAAGTCATGTACATACAATACAATAGTCTTAAACATATTACATACTAGCTGTTCCCCGCGGCTTCGCCCCGCATGGGACTCGGTTATATCGCGCCCAAAAGTAGCCTATGTTTGACCTCAGGTCGTTAACTACATCCCTACCAAATTTCAATCGGTCCAGCAGTTTAGCCGTGAAGAGGTGACAGACAGACAGACAGACTTTCGCATTTATAATATTAGTATGGATGGATGTTTAATCGTTTGTTAACCCAAATAAATAAATAAATAAATGTAGTTTTAGGTATACTTAGAAAAGTTTTATTTTATAGTTTCGCGCATCGCTTCAATTACAACTCTTATGTACATTGGCTGCTGCTCTACTAACATCCGGAGGTCGTGGGTTCAATTACCACGAGAAGCATACTTAGTTTAGTTGTTTCCAGTTTGGTTAGGCAACCTGATTGTAACCTGACCTGATTGTGTGATAATAAGATGATTCCGTCCTTCAGAAGGCAGCCGTTGGTCCCCCGCTGCCATCTGGTAGTCGGTAAAGGAGCCACGTCAAAGGTCGAGACGCGGTTCCGAAGAACTCTGATACTAAGGTGTGCATGATCGATTTACTGTGTCAACCTACACGAACTGATGATGATGAACGTTAAACTTACTTCCATTGAGCTACAACCCTTTATGTAACTGGTTACAAAACTCTGGTTACATACGCGGCTGCAGGGTTTATGGGTCTTCACAATCTTCTTATATTTCGCTCGATCTCTTGCTTCCAACCTTCAAAATGTTTATATTCCCAGCCTCTACAGGTTCTCTTCCAGACAGTCTTTCCACCCCTTTCTAAGTTTTTCCAGATTTTCTCCATCTCTTAAAACCATGCAAGAACGAGTGAGAAGCGAGACAGCGCAATAAATGATGTAAGGCGATATCTTCCTTACTCAATTGTTCTTGTATAGTAACCCACCTAACCACGGACCACGGTTGAAACGTCGGAGTATGAAGGTATTATGCCTACTCGTTTAACTGCAATATATGCGGTGCGTTTTATTTTTTTAATTATTTCTGGTGAAATAATTCTTTCTCTCTTAGCGATTTCCCTGTTGTGTTCTCAGTCTCAGCTCTCAGTAGTAGCTTTGAAACCAGAAGAGCTTACTTCCATCTCTAAAAACCATGGAAAAACGAGAGTAAGAGAGATGTCGCCATATATCATGTATTGCGCCATCTCGTTTACTCACTCATTTCGACCCTGCTAAAATAGTTGACCACCAAAGGTCTGCCAAAAAAAAAACTTTTAAAAGCGGTAAACAGTTATCGCATTAATAAAAGTGATTTTCTTCTACTAAATGCAATTTCGGTCAAAATTAACGGATCGTTGAACCGTAGTTATTTAAATTGCTGGCTGATTGTAACGGGTTTAATTAAAGCCTAAATACCGGCGTAGGTTATACTCGGAAAAGCTCGGGCAATGTTATTACGTTAAAATTGTTTAAACTTAGTTCAGTATCCCTAGTATGAGAGCGACTATGCGTTAGCGATTTTATAAACGCAGACGATAGCGACTATGCGTTAGCGATTTTGTATGACAAACCTGTACAGCGCTCAACCAAGGTATAAAAGAAATTCCATACAAAATCCTAACGCAGTCGTTAGCGTCTGTGTTTATAAAATCTCATACTAGTTGTACAATCAACTCTTTTTTACACCAAAACAAATCTATAGTAGCTGTTCGCCCTGACTTTTTCCGGGTGGCGTATGTCCATTGACCCTGCAAAGTCTGGTGTCAGAGTCTGTAGTAGTAGGTATGAGATTTTATAAACGCAGACGCTAGCGACTGCGATAGCGATTTAGTATGGCAAACCTGTACTGTGCCCCTAGTATGAGTTTATCTTAACGCAGACGCTAGCGACTGCGTTAGGATTTTGTATGGAATTTCTTAGTTGCCTTACTATCCGCCAGAGGCGCCGTACAAGGTTGCCATACTAAATCGCTAACGCAGTCGCTAGCGTCTGCGTTAAGAAAAACTCATACTAGGGGTACTGTACAGCGCCCCTGCACGGAGAGAAAATCTGACAAAAAAACAGTAATTATTACTAAAATATTTCTAAATCCGAGGACAACAAATGCTCTGTAATAATTGGTAATCGATTTTAGTAAATGCTGTTAGTAAAGATTACATGTAACGTTTTTGTAATTTCAAGTGTTCAGTTGTAATATCGGAGATGATGACGTCATAGACAATACAAACTGTTTTGTAATTTTAAGAATTTATAAGTAATATTGGAAATGACGACGTCATAGACAAATACTAAGTGTTTTGTAGTTTTAAGAGTTTTATTGTAATATCGGAGATGATGACGTCATATACTCCCCCATAGTACCGAGAACCCAGTTTCCTAAGAGATCCCTCGTGAAACTGTCCATCACAAAAAAATTATTTTACTTAATAACACTTATTATAAACACTGAAACTTTAAGATCACACAAACGACAACTTGGTTGTTTTAGCACATACATAGTTATGATTAAATTGGGCATAAATTGTACTAAAACAATCAAATTTTCTTTGAATTACAATATTGTTGACCGCAACGTGTCACCTGCAGCGCTAGCAAACTTGAACTGTCAGACAATTTAGTGCTGTGCCGTGAGCATTATTACTTTTATTGACAAAATGGTTACTTGGAATTACAAAACATTATAGTTTTATTATTATAAGAAATAGGTTAGTAGTTCATATGTAATTACCAAGATGTAATTATTAATTATAAAAAAAGTTTGTTATTTTGCCTTGTACTAAAACCATTTCTTAAAAGTATGAATGCGCTTTATAAAAGATACTAAATAGTTTTGCAGTAATTACAAAACTTTGACAATATTTACTATAATTTGCGATAACCATGAAATTATGTAATATCTGGCATTGACTAAAAACGACTTTTAGAAATTACAATTACAAATACAAAGGCTTTGCTAAAAATCATTAATATTAGCAAAAACAGCAAAACTTTTGTAAGTAATATTAAAACTTAGTATTTGCGTCAAATACAAAACATTTTATTAATTTCTGGTGGTGTCCTTTTTCTCCGTGTGATGGATAGTAAGGCAACTAATATTCCATACAAAATCCTAACGCTGTCGCCAGCGTCTGCGTTTATAAAATCTCATACTAGGGCATTGCTACTTGGACTCTGATCTTCTTTTCGAGTCGAAATGGCTGTTGTATACATAAATAAATATTTTAAATATGTTCTGACCAGTATATAGCCACGTCTATCGCCCTGCCAGGAGACTGCCATAGACTGGACAGTACCGCAATTGCACAGGCTGTCGTGGGTGCGACCACGGCTTTACCATGACCATTTATGTACTTATGCATTTCTAGATTTCTATCTCAATTATGTCCTAGTTTTAGGGTTATAGTTTTTTTAACTTAATTTTTATTGTAAGGCTTACTTAATAAATTTTGTAAAAGCAATGTGCCAGAGCATTCGGCATGACCTAGATGTGACGATCGATAACCCTCGCGATCCAGGTGAAACGGAACTTGGCTTCATGCTAATATTTCATGTGAGACCTGGTTTACTTGTCCAACTTTTAAAGATAGACCTTGGCACAAAAGTCATCTATATAAGTATCACTGAGGTAGACGTAGTGTAATGCACAAGCTTACCACAAAACTTTTGGTTAAAATAAAAAACACCACGTCTAGGAATAGATTTGCCTATAAAAACTTTAAAAATATTCAAAAATATATGTTTCTCTTTCTTTTTTTGCGACATTACATTGTGAACGGAAGAACATTCAGTTCATTCAGGACATTCAGTTAAAATGACCACTAAAAAACGTTTGTTAACTTCTATGAATGGTAATATAATAATGGGGGTTAAGCTTTAAATTTTCATTCTCAGTCCGATAACTGTGAAACTACCTCATTATGAGGGGGATCCTCATCAACACTAGGGTCAACATAGTGGTGATCCCGTGGGATTTTTCCATTAATTTCGTTGTTAAAGTGTTTACGTAGGTCAAAAGGGTTACTAAACAAGGGACAGCAAATCCTAAGTGCCTTATTTGTGTAGGTCACGGTTTTACTGACGAAAAAATTTGGGAAATAGGTAGGAATACACGAATTGTAAAATAAACACATTCCATATAATTGTAGGGATTGTTGCAGAATTATCGCAGGATAACTTATTAATTTAACAAACATCAAAAAGTAAAATACCTACCACAAGTAAAAGTACTTTCACAATTGGCGGACATACGCCCGAATACTCAAACGCTGCTAAATTTTGAGAGCTGCTGAAGTATCATGCTGTCGCGCTGAACGTCAGTGATATGACAGTAACAGCATGATACTTGAATAGCTCTCAAAATTGAGTAGCGTTTAAGTTTTCGGCCATTAGTGCTAAAATCAGTCTCTACAAGTCGACCATTAAGAAAACAGAAGTTTTGTGTGCCGTAAGTTATAATTAATTCAGATTAAAGTTGAGAAACACGACTTAAATAAATATTTTTTTAATTTTATACTTTCGATCCATAAGATAATGTTTAACATTTTTTATTATTAAGAGATATTACAGTTGAAGATAGTTAAAGAGCATGAAGCATTAGAATTTTAAAATATTTTATTTATTATTTGTTCTTTTTTTTCGTTTATTCTTTTGTACAAAAAATCTGTAAATATTAGTCGAAGTTTTAGGTTTATTTTTATACTTTTTTAAGGTTCTATCTTATACATAAGTATATCCTCTTTTAAAAATACAACTTATTTGTTCCAGGTAAGTTACATCATGGCTGCTTCACTCGTAATAGTTATTTGAAATACTTAAGGTATGGTTTGATTTATTTTACGAACAGCGCAAACACGGGACAGGTCTTCAAATCCAAGATAAAGCCTGTCCTTCTATACGGCCCGTGCTTAAGCGGCACAAGCAAGAGTTGCATGTCAGGTAGATGAAGATGCTGCTTTGGATGTGTGGAGTTTCAAGACCTCCCACATTCGGAGCAGCCTTCATGTTCATGACATAGCGGATAAGCTTCAAGAAAATCGCGTAAGATGGTAAGGCCACGTTTTACGAAAACCGGCAAGTTACGTTGGAAACAAGTCCATGCTGCCTCCGCCAGGGCCGGGTAGAAGTGCTGGCTCGATGTCGCAATACATGCAAATGGTCTCACAACCAAGGATGCCGAAGACCGGGCGAAGTGAAGGCGAAAAAGCAGGAAAGCGGACCCTGAGCTCCGAAGCAGTCAGTCGAGAAAGAAACCGGAAAGGCAGTAAAATGAAAGAGAACTATATCATTGTGTGTGTAGCGATCTAAGCGCGGTTATACCTTTATTTCTGTACTGTTATCTATTAATTTTTCGTGACTGAAAAACGTAACGACACAATTATATTTTTTGATTCCATTTCGAAGGTCAATAGACTCGTTAGACACTGACACCGTCCCACTAGGGGTCGACGACACGCAGTTTTTATTGTTTTCAATCGAGTCCACTTTATTGCGTCATAAATATATTTTATCGGTGCTAAATCCCGCGGGAAACTATGAAAATGATACGAAACGAGGATATTATTTATTACGCACTTTGATACACTCTTTTATTGTTGACAGTTGTATTGAGTGGTGATTTTGGTGATTATATTGTTTTGTTGTAATATATTTTAAACATATCCATTTTATATAGATTTTTTATGTGAAATATTAAAATGAAACGGTTCAAGCGCAAGTTTGATTTGCACATGCGAGTTAAATTTGCATATGCGAGTCAGATTTACAAATCTGAACAAAACCTCGTTTTTTTGTATATTTACTTTTGTTAGTATTTTTTATTTAAGCTGGTAGCTTAATAAATAATCAAAGCCTGATAGCTCGCAGAATCCAGATGCAATAGAAAAACTATAGTTATGGGACATATTCGTGCGTGAACCAAGCGAAAACATTAAAAACTGCCCACTGCTTAGCTTGCGTGGATGTTGGTAATCGCGACCAAAAGTAGCCTATGTCCATCCTCATGTCTTTCATTCGAATCTGTCGCCCCGTTTCGAAGTAAAAGACGGGGAAACATACAAACACACATATTTTCATATATTAATATCAGTATGAAGTGACAATAACAAAGCCACAAATATTTCTATGACTATCTTATCTATTATGGTTTATGAGATACAGCGCTATAAGAGCAAGACGGATAGACGAATTAAATCCCTCCTTCTATTTTTAAAGATCTTTTGTCACGAGAAGTAGATATTTTTCACTTGTACTCCTTTCTTGAAGTCGGTTTGAATAAAATATAACGTATCATGGTGCAAAAGCTCCGTACAAATAAAAGCACGTTCGCGAAAGCTCTATCACGCCCGTGGAGGCGTGAAGCCGCTCCGCAAAGCACCGGCGATTCAGCTAAAGCTACTACCATGAAATCGCTTTAGAGTGTACTATGTTTCCGTATAACTTATAAGCTTTAAAAGAACTTCTTATTATTTACTTACTTTATTTATTTATTTACTTTCTTCTTATTTTAATAATGTTCCTTTTACTATGTATTTTAAAGCAATAAAGATATTACCAACAAACGTGTAAACTTTCTACAAATAGTAAAAGCAGTCTTAATATTATTTCTCAGTCCCAACTAATATATATATATAATATATATATAGGGACAAATCACACAGATTGAGTTAGCCCCAAAGTAAGTTCGAGACTTGTGTTATGGGATACTAACTCAACGATAAATATTATAAATGCGAAAGTGAGTTTGTATAATTATGTTTGTTTGTTACCTCTTCACTGAAATTAGGCATACACATAGCCTTTCGTCCCGGGAAAAAGCACTGTTCCCGAGGGAAATTAATGCGGGCGAGCCGCGAGCGAAAGCTAGTATCACAATAAAGCTGTGTTTGTCTTGGGCGGCTTAAAACTTTCTTATAAAGGCTTACAGTCAGGGATTACGTTTCGGACCCATATTTAACAATCACGTCGGATATCTTAGTTTTAAGACGATTCACCTTGGTGAATACTAGCGCCACCATCAGTTAAAAATCATTATTCACTGAAAACACAAGTTATCAAAAATCCATCTTATGTAGTTAATGTTTTGGATCTGAAGTAAATTTTAAACATATTAAATTATATTTCACTATAGTTACAAAGTGCGAAACTGTTAAAAGTAGCCGTTTTTAGCAATATTTCAATTTGTAACTATAGGGAACTAAAATATTATAATTTAATATGTTTAAAATTAACTTCAGATCCAAAACCTTAATTACATATTACATAAGACGGATTTTTGATAACTTGTTATATATAATGATTTTTAACTGATGGTGGCGCTATAAGGTATTATCTTAAGGCATTGAGGTTTTTTACGTAAGCAGACAATAGGGTCCCGTTTATACACTTAAATTACGGAATCCTAAAAATAAGAAATACCTCTTCCCCAACTTAATTAAATACTGGAGCACTCGAAATCATACTCGGTATTCGGGGCTGGAGTAAGATATTTCCTCTTATATGCCTTATAATTCGTTTCTGCGAAATATCCGAGAGCACCTGGAATTTCCACGGCTGTACTTAGAATCTTGAATAGTTTGATGGAATCGGAGTGGGATACGTATTGACTAGCTTTCGTCCACGTGTTTGTTCGTGTGGTATCGTGAATTCAAATAAAATTTATCTGTTCTGCCTGTCGATTCTGTAAATGAATAAATGAATTAACACTTTATTGCACCAATTACATAAATACTTACATCATTGGATTGTAAAGGAACGAAGATGAAAATTAGTACAAAGGCGGACTAAATGTAAATTTCAATCAACAACTCGCTTCTCACGTCGCTAACACTCACACTTCGCATAAAGTTCAAAATGACAAGTGAGAAGTGAGCTTCGAAGTGACGGGGAAATTACCTTACTGAATGCCACATCTTACGTCATCTCATACAAAATCTCACATCCAATCTAGTTTATCTCGCTGACAGACTCGCAAGGGTAGCGCTAGTTTAGATTCGAATTATCAACCGAGTTTTAGAATGCCAATCAAGAAACTCACAGCGGATTCAGATTCGAAGTTTAAAATGAATGCTTACAGAATCTAGGCCAGGACTCGCAGTTACGCTATGCTACCTACGCTTTTTTTTTATTTATTTAATTCAAATACAAGGAAACTTAAAATAAGGAAATTTAATACAAGTGTGCTACTTATTTCTATAAACATTTCTTGCAGCAGACCCGCGATTGCACCTTACAGGCAGTTGGCATCGGTCTACCTTGATCCCTTTTGCCCAATGGTGGTTTTCGTAAAATCGTCGTGTTGTATCAAATCAATTCCCAAACCACTAGAGTTACGTAACGTAGGGTAGGGACAAACATCCACGTGCAAGTACTTCAAATATTTGTCGAGTATTCGTTTACCGTTATTATATTTGGTAGGTTCGTAAGGCAGGCACACGACTTTCTTATTTCTCAAGAGAAAATTTTGTGTTATAGACAATTTAAGTGAGTAGGTAATATATTTGTTTTTTTTTTATTATTTTTTTAAGAGTAGTTTTAAGGTGTTATTAATTAGAAATTCAACAAATATTTATCAATTAAGATTAAAAAAATATATAAACCTTATAGATACTCGAATTAGAAATCCATACTAATATTATAAAAGCGAAAGTCTGTCTGTCTGTCTGTCTGTCTGTCTGTCTGTCTGTCACCTCTTCACGGCTAAACTGCTGGACCGATTGTGATGAAATTTGGTAGGGATGTAGTTAACGACCTGAGGTCAAACATAGGCTACTTTTGGGCGCGATATAACCGACTGCCACGCGGGGCGAAGCCGCGGGGAACAGCTAGTAAACTATAGTTACGAAAGTTTCAAAAGTATATTGTCTAGCTGTTGCCCGGGGCTCCGCTCCCGTGGTGATTCCGAGATAAAATATAGCCTATGTGTTGTTCAAGCGTTCACGCGGTCGGTCTCCGCAACGAGGTGGCTAGATCTTGTCAAAGCTGTAACACAATGCCCAGCAACAGTATGCTCCAAGAAAGCCGCAGATAGAGATGTGTGGAGAAGAATTGCAAGAGTCGCGGTCATGGGGAAACCCAATCTATAATCACGACCACTCTGCCTAGAGTGTACGACTAAGAAGAAGAAGAAGTGTTGTTTCAGGGTCTAAGCAATCTTCATTTCAAATTTCAGCCGTTTTACTTTGAAAGAGTAACACAGATCCATAGATTCATACACAATTCGCGTTTATAGGACTAGCTTTCGCCCGCATGAATTTCCCTCGGGAACAGTGAGTATATGCCCTTCTTAATACTTCTAGCTATGTGTATGCGAAAATTCAGGAAGATTGCTTTAGGAGATAGGGCGTGAAGAGGTATCAAACGAATAAATAAACAAACAAACAAATATACAAACTCACTTTCGCATTTATAATATTAGTAGGGATAAGAAGTGGGCTTCAGATGAGAAAATAAATTGAAAACTTCGAAAGTGTAGCATAGGGTTTATAAAGCGGTGATTTAACGGAATGTGGGTCCGACGCGTATCCTAAATCAACATGGGGGTCTGAAATCAACGTTCACTGGGAAGAAATATAGTATAAGTTATAGTAAAGTAAGTATATTCAGCACGCGAGACCTACTTTCCAAAGATATTCGAAGCAAAACTCAAAAAACAAAAGTTGAAAAATTCTGTACCTTCGTATGGGAGATTGTTTTTATTTTCCGCATTTTACGTATATAGTATTAATTGGATAAATTCGCCAATATACCTATATATTGTTTCTATTGTATTTTATTTTTGTGTTTTAAAGTACCTATACAAGAAAGAAATGACAAATAAACAACAGTTTATAATAAATACTAACTGAGATGCTGTTTGAATCAGTCACCTTTCTATTCTGAAAGATTGTCCCTGTCATGCTTTGAATATATCTAGCATTTTAAAATTTTTACATCACCTTAGTGTCACTCTGTCACTTTCTGATTTAATTCAATAGACAGTGACAGCTTGAGTTATCAGTACGCAAATTTAATATTTATTCAGTAAACAGCCTATTACTTGCACCCTCCCAAAGCCCTCCCGTGACCGGAGTATACGTGACAATGTCTTTAACTCGTGGATTTTTCAGTAGACACTTTGTACTCATACAAAATTCATAGGTTGACGAAAACTGCGTCGTAGTTGCTTAAGAACGTTTATGCGTTTGTTTGTTCGTATCGTATCAATAACAACGGTAAAAGACTCCGTATACCCTGGTGTCAGAATTGTTATTTATTATGACGTTGCCGAATTCTGTTTTTTTTTTTTTTTGTATTTAGGTTTATAATATGTTATTAAGAAAGTTAATGTTAATTTGTCATCTCCCAAATTTCTTATCGTAAATTCGCTATGCATCGTTTTCGTGTATTGTAAATTCGTCATCACGAAATGTTTATTCTGAACTAATGTACCCTTAAAAATTGTAAAAGAATTTTCCAAGTAATTGCAAGGGTTTCGCAAGTTTTGGATTTCAAAAATAATTTCTGCAGCTGATAGCCTGATTTTTCGGGAAGTAGGCTTTAGTACGTATACACAACTTTCGGTACCGCAAGGCGCGGCACCAGCTGACTGAACGATGAAGAAAGAACAACACCTGAATAAACGCTCTTAAGCTACTGCGACGTAGTTTTAATCCACTTAATATTTAGTACATTAAATTATAAATTACTTCAGTCGTCTGAATTTAATATTTGTCATGTCTACGCTAGCAAAGAGTACACTTTTACTGCTAGAGTGGCAGTGCAGAAGTAATAAAATCTCATAGGAGCTCACGACTCATTTTGCTCGTGTTGTGGGCACAAGTTATAGTTTTAAAGAGGTACTCCCTTACTTATAAAAATTAACAAACGTTTGTTAATTTTTATTAATAAGATCTACGGTAAAGATTTACATAAAAAAATGGGCCATTGATTGTTCCAAAATGTCTATTAAAACCAGGCTTCTACTTGGCTTGGCTTCGACTTGAAACTATCATTGAAAGCAAAAGTGCTTTCAAAGATAATTTCATCAGTCAAGTTAGATATCGGGCAGTTAAAAAGTCACAACTTGCTGGCCATATACACAAATAAAATAAAAAGATATAGCAAAATAAGAAAGTGAGTCATGAGCTGACAAAATATTCACAACTCGTAACAGAGTGTCAATTCTTTGATTCATACGCATTCCTCATTTATGAGCTTCACTCATTAATTGGTCAATTTACACGTTTCAATATCAGTCTTGATATCATTCACAATTGTTAGTACCTAGTTAGTATTCGTTGTGTCTGTGGGTATCGGTATCAGTATTTCTCTATCGCTTCAATAGTGAAGTCATTTGTGTAATAAGCAGTTTACTTTCGTTGCGAGTTATTCCTAAATTCTCCGGTGGCGAGTATTCTATTCATAATTTTAGCTAGTGTGTTTAATAATCACATTTTTTTTCTTTTTTTGTATCTTTCTTATACGAAATAATTTATGAAAAATCTGATATACTTACAATAATCATAACATACTTATACCTACGCTACGAACTAGATTAAAATTTTACCTATATCTTTATTACCTACCTACTAATGGATACCTTCTAATGAATTCAAAACTGATTTATATTTAGTTTAATATTTCAATTTTCTAACCTGTTTCGCAAATAAGAATTTTGATTTGGTTTAAATTTTCTTAAGTGCGGTACATTTGTTTACTCCAATTTCAAATAATCTCTTTCTCATTTTATCTCTTTCTAGGTCACTTCAGATTTTTTTTTTCGAAGCCCTGGCTTCTTTTTTCCCACATTTCTAGTATTAAGAATTATCCCGGCGTCCTCTAAATGCTGGCTTGAAGTCGCTAAGGTTTGTCTATTTACAAAACAAGATCATATTAAACGTTTGTTATGACGAATTCGTTCAAGTAGGTATAATATTGTCAAAAAAATAGTTTGTAGGCAGCAGGATAACTTTCAAACTCGCCCACGCTTTTTCTTTACACCACACGCCCACATAGCTACGCCCTACGTCACACCCACCATTGTCAAGGCCACTATTTTAACCTTGGACCTACGTGCTTGGAGTAACAAGTGTATATACCTATCTAGCTTTTTCGGAAGTATTAGTTAATTTCAGGACTTAATTATTTCATTATTTTATTAATATTCATTCCCGATTATTTATTTAATCATCGTCATTTATGTCTATCCACTGCTGGACGTAGCTCTCTCCAAGGATTCCCAGATTGACCGGTTAATAGCGGCCTGCATCCAGAGCTTTCCCGCGAACTTCTTCACTTCTTTACGTTTACTGATCACGAAATTAGTATAAGAGGACGAAAAAGGGTTTTTCATAATTCATTTTTTTAGAAGACTAGTTAGTCTAGTTTCACGTATTAAAATTACTGAAAACATTTTTTGGTGTTCCTATCACCCTGTATATATGATAGGCAATCACACAAAGGGTACATACAAGAAGCAAGCCTAAATAGTGCTTGCTCGACGTCACTGTAAAATATATGCGTGCTAATGATCTCACACCCAAGGATGCTGAATATTGAGCAAAATGGAGGAGAAAAAAACAGGAAAGCGGACCCTGGGCACCAAAGCAGCCAGCTGAGGTAGCCACCGGGCAAGCGCTTAAATGAAACAGAGCAATAGCAGCTATTAATACTTAAGAAAAAATGCTAATACAAGCATTTGCATTAAAAAGTACAAAGATGGCCGTCGCTTGAATATATTTATTTTATTTATTTAAACCTTTATTGCACAAAATACAATGTATCGCACAATAGGCGGACTTAATGCTAGGAGCATTGTCTAACAGTCAACCTTTGGGTTAAGCAGAGAATGAATATACGTCCGGATATTATTCTAATTCGTGGATCGCGTGACTAACTATCCATCCATATCCATCCATACTTCGTCTGTCTGTCTGTCTGTCTGTCTGTCACCTCTTCACGGCTAAACTGCTGGACCGATTGTGATGAAATTTGGTAGGGATGTAGTTAACGACCTGAGGTCAAACATAGGCTAGCTTTAGTGGTACCCGAATATAGTGTTTTGAACAATGTTTTCCATTTCTGTTTTTTTGAACCTGTTACACTTTCAATCTGTTTTCAAGCAAACCTTGTTTCTGCCTAAACAGTTTTTGTAAGCAGGGATTTTAGCGGTTACTGTTTTGAACATGTTTAAAACACTGTATTGATCTAAAAAAAATGAAAACCCTTTACAAACAAATTCAAACAGAAAACGTAAATATGTTACAGTTTAAAGTGTTTAAAACACCCAAATAATATATTTCTGACTGGAATATTTCTGTAACATATTTGATGGGTAACCTTATGATAGTGTTACACTTATTATGGTGTTTTTGAGTCCCTGTTTAGATAGTATGAATACTATGAACTCTTAGAGAAGATAATTAAACCAATCCGAGTGGCCACCGACTGGTGAGCCCCTCTGGCAAATGTATCTGATCACCAGTCATACTGCTTGTACTTGTAGGCATGTAATTTTTGCTTGTGTTAGATATTTTTGTCAAGTGTGTGCGTAGCAACGTGTTCGAACAATCTATTAGTGTAACTTATTGTGCGTGTTTTCTCACACCGCGCGCGGAATATGGCATTTGTTCACGTAGAAATAAGTGAGCGTGCCGTCTCAGATTGGTTTAATGCTCTAAATATGAACTAGAAGATATAATCTTACAACAATGTACAATTCGGAGAAGCACCGGATTTCTCGACCGTATGATCCGATGATATCAATTGATTACCAAGTAAATACGACTATAAGTCGAGACTACTCAGACGTACATAAGTCTATTGATGATAAATATATATATGTTCATACTATTGACAGAGATGACAGACGTTGTTAGATGCCTTTAGAAGTGACGAGCTTGATATCTTAGAAAGGCGTGCATGTACGTAACGATAGCGCGCGTTAAGTGACGGTGAGTGTGCGGCAATACTTGGATTGGTTGCCATTGGTGAGAGGTATTTATATCTTCAGCTCCTACGTGCTCCAAGCAAGTTATGCCGTTGGTCCCGGCTGTGTTCGATAGATGGCAGTCGTCAGGCTATGTCAAAAATTGTGAAATGCTATTATACAGCCTGACAAATCTGACTGTAGCCGTGGCAACTGACACGGCAGTTTCACAATCCTATTTGTCAGCTTTGCCTGTAAATATAATTACTGACATCACACGCCAGTCGCTCCATTGTAATAAGCAGCACTGAAAATCTAAAACCCTGATTAAAGGGCTCTGAAAAAATACTATTTTCTGTAACACAACACTGTCGAGTTTCGTTTGAAAACTAAATATTTTTTTTTTACTGATACTGAATATTGATATTTTGTATCACACACGCATGTAATATCATTTTATTTCCTTCGAAATGATCTCTTTGTTTCAATTGATATTGCGAATATACGAATTTTTCGCTTAGTTAAGCTCAAAGATTCGTCGATGTATGATAAATTTGAAGATGAATCCAGGATGTGCAAAAAATTATGAACGTTGCTAGTTGATATAGAAAAAAGCGTATAACGGTTGGTGTAATGAAACATGTTATATCCTTTATTACATTTACTAGTTGTTGCCTGAGGCTCCGCCCGCATGGGAACCCAAAAGTAGCCTACATTTGCCATGGTTCTTTAGGTTTAAAAGATGGGACAAATGCGTTCAGGCGGTACGGACCATTTATTATTATCTTGAGCTTCTCCGTGCTTCGGGGGGCACGTTAAGCAGGTCCCGCCTTTTATTGGTAAATGGCGGAACAAATATCTACATTTATTTTATTTATTCCTATATTTTTAAAAATATTATTTAAAAATATAACAAATCCCCTCAGAGTTGTACACTAATGTTTATATGATAAGATTTATTCTGAAGAATTAAAACCAACTAATTAGTGATGTTACAGCTGTCTGTACTTTCAAAAAAAATACAAGATACGCTTCGGGCAATGCTCTAGCTGATAATGTTTTGTCTAATTTTCAATTGAGCTAATCTTAGTATCTTGAGTTATACTAACTACTCACTCGGCTTCAGTGTCTTTATGTATAGTAGTAGTATGTAGTTATTAGGTGTATTCTATTGATATAAGTAGTACCTTTGTACTTATTGTGTTTTATATTGTATCTTATATTTGTATTTTTGTGTAAATAAAGAAATAAATAAATTAGATTAGGAAGATTATGAATATCATATGATTTCTACTACAACAAAACACGTTGTATTATGTTACACCTAATCCACTCTTCACCCTAACCCAAACGTCCCAATAGTAACAATTTCATTCCCGTAGGTACATCATTTATCCCGGATTTATGGTGTCCCAGTGAAATTGCGGGCAGTTCATTTGAAGTTATGTTAATTTCATGGATAGCGGGACCCAAACAAGCTTACAATCCTTTCTGATTAGCATACGGATAAGGCTTATTGTTTCAAAGTCAGTTTTTGTTATTAAATTTGAAGAAAATAAATAAAGAAAGAAAACGGATCCCTCAGAGCGCGAATCCGATATGGATATATCTAATAGTACTTGTTCTAGTTTCGCGAGTTCTACTTTTCACGGAACCACTTGTCATAATTCCTCGTTGAACTGAACCCTAAAAACAACACCAAAATCCAATTCATAAAATTGTGTTTGTTTTCAATCTCCACGTCAAATGTTTGGCAAACAAAATTTTGCTTTATATCTTATAACTTTATAACCTTATGTTTGCGTTCCATCACAGTCGAAAGTAAACAGTATTCTGAATATTAAAACGAAATTACTTAATTAAAATGTGACAACAGTAATTATGATGCAAGAACTCGTGTTAGTGGCCGACACTGTCTGATTTTTCAGGCTGCCTAAAGGAATCTAACATAGCCTAACGACTGCCATATATCGATAACCAGCCGGGACTAGGGCATGCAGTTTCATAGATTTTCAGTTTCGAAATTGGCTTATGAAATTAGGTTGATTAGTTTCGTAATTTCGAAATTTCGAAGTTCAAGGAACACCTTTGTAATGGAATATAAAAACGTTTGTAAAACTATAACTTGGAGCGTTCTTGGGGCCCCTTCAGCATCCTTGGGGCCCAAGTCAATCTCACCTGCAAGCTGGTGCGCCTGCTGATTAAGGCTCTGGTCTGGGCCTGAAGGTCATACGGCAGTTGCTTCCGTAAAGGCAAAAATCGCCAATTCTAAATGGTAAGAAGAATAGAAGAACCAGAAGGATACCACCGCAAAAAGTGCGCAGGAGCTTCGCCTGACTCCTGTGACTTATGGGCAAGGACTGCCGTGTCCGGGGCGGGCACGGTTAAAGACGCTAGCCCCAACCCAACGCAAAAAGCTCCTCTTCGCCACGTGGAATGTTGGCACGCTAACCGGACGCGCGAGGAAACTTGCCCATTTACTCGACAAGCGGAGGCTGGCCATGGCGTTCCTGTGCTTGTGGAGGGGTTCCGGAATGGCGTCTTGGAAATGAAACGCTTCAGAGACCAACTGATGGACTTGACGGTGCTTGTTGAAGGGGTTACGACTTACTTGATAAGTGCCTACGCGCCACAGGTGGCTTACCACCATCTCTTAAAACCATGCAAGAACGATTGAGTAAGAGAGATGTCGCCTTCCATCACGTAGCGCGCTGTCCCGTTTTGGTCACAGTGACACAGATTAGACGGCATTCTGGAACCTACTTGAAGGTGTGCTGTGTGAAATCCCGTTGTCGCAGGAGATATATCCATCATTAGGCCTGTCCTTCTGCACGGAGGCATGGCCCGTATTTGAACGGCACGAGCAACAGCTGCGTGTCACGGAAAGAGATGAAAGTGCTGCGGTGGATGTGTGGGGTATCTCGGAAAGATCGCATTAGAAACTCCCGCGTCCGGGGCAGCCTTCATGTATGTCACATAGCGGATAAGCTACAGGAGACGCCTTCGATGGTACGGTCACGTCTTGCGCAAACCGGTAAGCTACGTTGGGAACAAGTGGCAAGTTAACAAGGCCATGCTGCCTTCCCCGGGGCCTGGTAGAAGGGGCAAACCCAAAAAATATATACGTGCCCGTTGCACGTATATATCGCTTTGGGTTTGGGTTTTGGGATATGCGTGCAAATGGACTCATCAACAAGGATACCAACTTTAAATTTATTAAAACGTTTGAAAGGAAAAAAAAAAAAAAATTTTTATCCTTTTTAGTTCAAGAATTGGAGTCGGTTTCGTTTTTTAGGCAAAAACAATTATTTTGCACTTTTTAGTTTTGAATACGCAATACTTTACAACTAAAAAGTTGTAAACACGTTGCATTATGTTACACCTAATCCACTCTTCACCCTAACCCAAACGTCCCAATAGTAACAATTTCATTCCCGTAGGTACATCATTTATCCCGGATTTATGGTGTCCCAGTGAAATTGCGGGCAGTTCATTTGAAGTTATGTTAATTTCATGGATAGCGGGACCCAAACAAGCTTACAATCCTTTCTGATTAGCATACGGATAAGGCTTATTGTTTCAAAGTCAGTTTTTGTTATTAAATTTGAAGAAAATAAATAAAGAAAGAAAACGGATCCCTCAGAGCGCGAATCCGATATGGATATATCTAATAGTACTTGTTCTAGTTTCGCGAGTTCTACTTTTCACGGAACCACTTGTCATAATTCCTCGTTGAACTGAACCCTAAAAACAACACCAAAATCCAATTCATAAAATTGTGTTTGTTTTCAATCTCCACGTCAAATGTTTGGCAAACAAAATTTTGCTTTATATCTTATAACTTTATAACCTTATGTTTGCGTTCCATCACAGTCGAAAGTAAACAGTATTCTGAATATTAAAACGAAATTACTTAATTAAAATGTGACAACAGTAATTATGATGCAAGAACTCGTGTTAGTGGCCGACACTGTCTGATTTTTCAGGCTGCCTAAAGGAATCTAACATAGCCTAACGACTGCCATATATCGATAACCAGCCGGGACTAGGGCATGCAGTTTCATAGATTTTCAGTTTCGAAATTGGCTTATGAAATTAGGTTGATTAGTTTCGTAATTTCGAAATTTCGAAGTTCAAGGAACACCTTTGTAATGGAATATAAAAACGTTTGTAAAACTATAACTTGGAGCGTTCTTGGGGCCCCTTCAGCATCCTTGGGGCCCAAGTCAATCTCACCTGCAAGCTGGTGCGCCTGCTGATTAAGGCTCTGGTCTGGGCCTGAAGGTCATACGGCAGTTGCTTCCGTAAAGGCAAAAATCGCCAATTCTAAATGGTAAGAAGAATAGAAGAACCAGAAGGATACCACCGCAAAAAGTGCGCAGGAGCTTCGCCTGACTCCTGTGACTTATGGGCAAGGACTGCCGTGTCCGGGGCGGGCACGGTTAAAGACGCTAGCCCCAACCCAACGCAAAAAGCTCCTCTTCGCCACGTGGAATGTTGGCACGCTAACCGGACGCGCGAGGAAACTTGCCCATTTACTCGACAAGCGGAGGCTGGCCATGGCGTTCCTGTGCTTGTGGAGGGGTTCCGGAATGGCGTCTTGGAAATGAAACGCTTCAGAGACCAACTGATGGACTTGACGGTGCTTGTTGAAGGGGTTACGACTTACTTGATAAGTGCCTACGCGCCACAGGTGGCTTACCACCATCTCTTAAAACCATGCAAGAACGATTGAGTAAGAGAGATGTCGCCTTCCATCACGTAGCGCGCTGTCCCGTTTTGGTCACAGTGACACAGATTAGACGGCATTCTGGAACCTACTTGAAGGTGTGCTGTGTGAAATCCCGTTGTCGCAGGAGATATATCCATCATTAGGCCTGTCCTTCTGCACGGAGGCATGGCCCGTATTTGAACGGCACGAGCAACAGCTGCGTGTCACGGAAAGAGATGAAAGTGCTGCGGTGGATGTGTGGGGTATCTCGGAAAGATCGCATTAGAAACTCCCGCGTCCGGGGCAGCCTTCATGTATGTCACATAGCGGATAAGCTACAGGAGACGCCTTCGATGGTACGGTCACGTCTTGCGCAAACCGGTAAGCTACGTTGGGAACAAGTGGCAAGTTAACAAGGCCATGCTGCCTTCCCCGGGGCCTGGTAGAAGGGGCAAACCCAAAAAATATATACGTGCCCGTTGCACGTATATATCGCTTTGGGTTTGGGTTTTGGGATATGCGTGCAAATGGACTCATCAACAAGGATACCAACTTTAAATTTATTAAAACGTTTGAAATGAAAAAAAAAAAAAAAAAATTTCATCCTTTTTAGTTCAAGAATTGGAGTCGGTTTCGTTTTTTAGGCAAAAACAATTATTTTGCACTTTTTAGTTTTGAATACGCAATACTTTACAACTAAAAAGTTGTAAACACGTTGCATTTTGGAAAGTGGGTAAAATTTTTCAGCATCGTCTCATCTACGTCTCACCTTACTTACATGGAATATATCAAAAAATACCCATGCCCAATACAAAACTTGAAGAGTTCCCTCGATTTTTCCATGATACCATCATCAGATTCTGACCTGCTGAATATGGGACCAATTGGAAAGTATACAATCTCGAACAAAAAAAAATTTTTCAAATCGGTCCAGCCCTCTTCGAGTAATCCAGTAACATAGATAAAAAAAAATAAAAACATTCCGACGCATTGAGAACCTCCTCCTTTTTTTTGAAGTCGGTTAAAAATGATTTCGAAATTTCGAAATTAAAGTTGCAAATTTCGAAATTACGTGGCAAGCAAATATTGTCCGAAATTTCGAAACTATGAAGTTTCGAAATTTCGAAATGCATGCCCTAGCCGGGACCAACGGCTTAGCGAGTTAGGTATTAACTGGCCCTAAGAAAATATGGTCCGCGGACCAATTAATAACTTTTTGAAATTCAAGGGATTATCGGGTCTGATTGGTCCAGTTAACTACTTCGTAGAAATACTAGGGTAAAATTGCGTGCCTTCCGCAGCACGGAGGAGCTCAAGATAGAAATGCCACTAATGGCAACCAATCCAAACATGGCCGCACTCTCGCCGTCGCTTGATGCGCGTTATCGTTCCGAACTCGCGCGCCGCGATCGGCTATCGAGCTCCTCTTACTGACGTAATACGTAATATTTTCATCAATAAGTTATTCTAAACCCCAATCTATTTGACTGATAGTCGAATTCGTTTCCAAACCATAACGTCCTATATCTATATTCTCATTTTACATTATAAGTCGCCATTAATCAAAGCGGATTCCATTGTAATTGCATTTTGGAGAAATCCCACCCTAATTTATAAACGTTGAGAGAGTATAATGGAGCGGGAAAAATGGAATAAATTTTATTAATAATGTGCTCCTTAGCTGCTTCTTTTGATCTCAAGATGACATGAAATTATCCAATTTCAAGATCAGCATCTCTATTTTCTCTTTATAGTCGTACAAGGCATATGATTAGTGCAAATTTGGGCCCCTATCTTTATAAAAAAATACATGACCAATTCCCAATATTTGCATTGAATAAGTTTAATTGTAGGAAAGCTATAAATGACTGGCTACAAAAAAAGACATACGATGAAACAGAAGAACTTATGTCATCGGTGTACTAGGCTATTTTGGTTCATCGATCATAACAATAAGTATAATGTCATAAATAAACTATTATAATTAGTAATATACCTAGTTGTCACTCCAAAACGTAGTACCCTTATTAGACCATATAGTCGTACCTCACTGTACCTCACCAAAAATTGTAATTGCGATTACTCATTCATTCATCCATTCAAATCTCATTCTTTCATTTCATACACTCATCAGTAATGTCCATTTATCCATTCATTCACTCATTCACTTACACACTCTCCACCATTTACTTTACTTGTAAAGCTGATTATAGACTTAATTGGAGCGAGTGAGACCTGGCGACCCGTAACACAGGATCTTGGGAACCTAGCACGGGCACCAGTTCTTCGCAATATAACTGTGTAATTCTATTTATATGTAATCTAATTATACTTTTGTGAAGGAAAATAAATAAACATTTATTATTATTATTATGTTTTTATATATTTTTTTCACCCTTTTTAGGGGAGTTAAATATTTTTACGGGCTTTTGGCCAAGCAAAAATATTATGAAGAGAAGAATTTAATTATTGATCTATAGAAAGGAATTTCCGTACAATTCTGCAAGTGTTAAGTATTGCAGCTTTTTGTAGGAGAAGATATGTGAGGGGATGGATTTGAAGATTTTCTAAGCTGTTACGGAGAGTTTTAGGAATAACGCCGGTGGATGAAATAATAATTGGAACTGTTTTAACTATATCTACCCGCCATTGAGTCTTTAATTCTATGGCTAAATCTGTGTATTTACTAAGTTTTTCAGTATAAGTAGAAGTAAGATTATGGGTATTTGGAACGGCTATATCGATAAGGTAAACTGTTTTATTCTGCTTGTCATGGAGAGTAATGTCAGGTCTATTATGGTGAATTGTTTTGTCTGTAATAATTGTTCTATCCCAATACATTTTAAACTGTGCGTTATCTAAAATAGTTTGCGGAGAATATTTATAGTAGGCAGTTTTTTCTGAAACTAATTTGTATTTTAGTGCAAGATATTGGTGAATGATTGAAGCGATTTGGTCGTGTCGGTGTTTATAGTCAGTTTGTGAGATAGATCTGCACGCTCCAGTAATGTGTTGTATTGTTTCTGATGCACTGTGACAGTGGCGGCAGAGATCAGATTGAAGGTTGAGGTCCCGGATAATATATTTTTGATAGTTTCGTGTGTTTATTATTTGGTCCTGAATAGCCAGCATGAAGCCCTCTGTTTCGGGAAACAATTCGCCCTTCTTCAACCACGCGTTCGACGCTGTCTTGTCGACGTTAGGGTTGGTGAGGTCGTGACGATGTCTGCCGTGTAGAGATTTTTGCTGCCAAGTCTCAATCTTTTGCTGTGGTGTAGTTATGTTCTCGTTTGCCTGTTTAGATGAGTCTTGAAGGTTAAGAGGTGTTAATTTTGTGTCTGATTGAACTATGGCTCTATGTAGGGCTGAATGTTGTGAGTGAAAGAATGAGCGAAGTGTAGTTATTTGTTTGTTGTGGAGATTTTGTATGTCGATGATACCTCGACCTCCTTCATTTCTGGGGAGTGTTAAACGTTGTATGCAAGATTTTGGATGGTGTTTCCTGTATTTTGTCATACATGTGTTAATTGTACGTTGATGTTTCTTTAAATCAGTTTGTGACCAGTGAATGATACCAAATGAGTAGGTGAGAGTTGGGATAGCAAACGTGTTTATGGCTTTTGTAGTGTTTTTTGAATTAAGGTGAGTATTTAGTATTTTATGTAGTCTAGTTTTAAATTTGTTAAGTAATGTGGCTTTAGCTTCTTTTTCGTGAATTTGGCGTGTTTGATAATATCCTAAATATTTATATCCTATATTTTCATCTATTGGCTCAATAATATCCCCAGAAGTTAATTGAAATGTGTTTTTTACTATCTTACCTTTTTGTATAGACTGGATTCCGCATTTATCTATACCAAATGACATTTGTATGTCATTTGAGAATAATTCTGTTATATTAGCCAAGTTATTTATCTCTGTGTGACTACTACCATAAAGTTTGATATCATCCATATATAGAAGATGAGAAAGTTTGAAATGTGTGTTATCATGAGGAATTTTGTACCCGTTATTACTATTGTTAAGTCAATTTGAAAGGGGGTTTAAAGCTAAACAGAACCAAAGTGGGCTTAGGGAATCGCCTTGAAAAATCCCTCTACGTATTTGTATGAATCCTGTTTCAGTTTGGTTTAATAATAATTTAGTTGCCCAGTTTTGCATGGTATGCTGTAAGAAATGTATGATAATAGGATTAATTTTATAATGTTGTAGAATATATATAAGCCAGGAATGGGGGACAGAGTCGAACGCTTTTTTGTAGTCGATATACATGGTAAAAATGCTTTTCTTTTTTCTGATGGCCTGTTTTGATACTATTGCGTCTATTGTTAATTGTTCTTTGCAACCTTGACTAAATTTTCTACATCCCTTCTGTTGTTCGGCTAAAATATTGTTGCTTTGAGCATGATTATAAATTAAATGTGATATGCAGGACGTGATAATTTTATAAAAGTTTTGAAGGCATGTTATCGGTCTATAATTTGCTGGGTTTTTTGTGTCATTAGGGTTTTTAGAGAGCATGTAAGTAATACCGTGTGATATAAAAGGAGGGATAGTATCTGGAGATTGAATGAATTTGTTTATATATATGAGTAAAAATGGATGTGTGCTGTTAAATCTCTTAATCCAATTATTATGGATTTTATCAGATCCAGGTGCTTTCCAGTTGTGTGTTTTGGCTATCACTGATTGTAAAAGGTCCATATCTATTGATTCAAATCCCATTTCCTCAACGTGTACATGTCTTTGCTTATCTTCTTCTATCCACTGACCTACTTTGTGTTCGACAGGCTTTGACCAGATATTAGACCAAAATTCTTGTAGTTCACTAGCTGTCGGTGTCGTTCTGTTGTCATGAGAATTTGTTGATGGCTGTTGTGTTATGTTAGGTGATAATGAATTTGTATTAGTATGTAAAGAGGTAGGTTGTGTATTAGCATTGTTATTGAGTGTACGATAAAATGATTTTTCGTTAGAACAGAACTGCTTGTTTTGTGATTTCCTAAGTGTTGTCAATTTGTAACGACGTAATCTACTTGCAAGTGCGCTGAGCTTTTGCTTAAGTGTGTCAAGAAAATGTGTTAGGTCAGTGTTATCTTGTTCGTGTCTACTATGTATTTTATATTGATTTTTTATTTTTTCAATTTGTTTTTGTATAACTAGACTTCTATTACCATTTATGTATTCAGTTAGCTGTGCAATTTTTGCTCTCAGGTCTTCAATTTTTGATTGAAGCCGTTTTTGCCAAAGTGGTTCACGTTTGTAGTTAGTGTTGTTGTTATCTGTATCGGATATTTTAGATCCATTGTAAATAGAGGCAGTGTAAGCTGCACAATAAATAATATTATGAAAGCTTTTAAAGTCATCATCTTGTTTGAGATATTTTGGTAGCAAAACTGTGTTGATGAGGTGAACAATGCGGGTGAATTTTTTAGATGCTTTTTGTTTTGGAATATAAGGCCTTGAAATTGGATCAGTATCTTTGAACTTGTCAAGAATTGTAACAAAATATTTTTCGATATCGTATAATTCTGCAGAATCATTTTCATCGATTTCGTTCAATCTTTCTGTCGTGTCAGGTAAAACATGAGAAGTTTGCTCAAGCAAAAGTTGAGTAGATTCGTGTAGTTTATCTAAAATGGGACTACTTTCTCTTGGAGTATTAAAAGGACGTTGGACTCTAGAAGTATCATGTAAATTATTTTCGGTTGAAAATGAGTTTATGTTCTGTGCATTCAACTGTTGGGCTACTTCTTCGCGAATTTTTTGTATTCTCGTATCTGTTACCATTTTATTGTTAAGAATAACTCTACGTTGATCAGCGATTCTTTGTTCGGATACACGGGCTATTTCAGGATTTTCATTTATGACATATTCATGCAACCGAGGTCTATAAGCTGTTGTATTTGTTTCAAGATTGGTAATAATAAAATAGCCACGAATTATAGACTCATTAAGTTTATTACTCCACTGCATTCTCTGTTGGGATGATTGGGTGTGTATAGATTAGGATGATCGGGGTTCCGCTGATAATTTAGCTTCTACTTCTGCGCGTATTTGATTGATTTTTTCTAGTTTCAAATATTTGTTATTAATTATGGCTCTCCTTTGATCTCCTACTCTTTGTCTGCTAACTTTCATTTCGGGAAATTTTTCGGTGAATTTAGCGTGTAGTTCGCCAAGATAATTTCTTTTTTCTGAGTCTAGGTTAGTGATTTCAAAATATGTGTGCATAATGAAAATATTCATCTCATCTGACCATTTTAAGCGCACACGTGGGCCAGCTGTGGTGGGTGCAGCATTGGCGGCGTCAGATGCCTGCTGCACAACAGTCACAGATGGGTTTGAAAGAATAGATTCTGCTATGGATGGTGCTGGTGAAGAATCTAGTTCGCGTTCTATATAAGAAGGCGGAGAAGATGGTAGAGAGGGGAAAAGTGATTCGGGTGATGAAGAGCGAGAAGATGAAGGATCGGCTGTAGTAGTTTGTTCGAGGGGAGCCCGCCTGCTCAGCCCCCCGTCGTTTTCAAAATATGAACATTGTGTCTTTTGTTTAAATCGACATAACTGTATTTCATTTTATAGCAATAAACGAAGTATTACGAGTATCAAACTTTTAGTAATGGATCATTTATCCTTGTTACAGAGTCAGTTGTGGGACGAGTTCGAGCTAGAGGACGCCACTTTCGCTGAGTGCAGCATCAACAACGCCAATCACAGCTTCCAAGTGAGTCGTACTCGTAAAACATTAGATTACCGGGTCACCTTGTCGTGGTGGGGGGGCTTACGGAGACTGGTACCAATATTAGTCATAACATCCTGACGTTTTCTTCTTTGAGGTCGACACTCTATTTGAGCCCATAACATCTGGGCTAGGTCCATCTCTTAACTAACGATCCCAAACAATCGTATTAATAATGAATAGAGATAATAGAAAATATAATTTGCGGCCGCTTCCCGGGGGTCGCCGGGGCGCACTTGGAGCCGGTGCTGAGTGCCACAGTATGCGAACCATCGGCTGTCTGTATATGGTACAGGATATCTGTCCATGGTACAGGATACGGTATAAGCGCACCACAGCAGGCGCAACATCTTAACACCATCCACAGTCCATAGCCATACTTGACGTCATTAGAAAAACTCATTTTTTTCGCAACTCATGGCATCTTTCGAATCCGATTAAGAGTCTATTTAGTAATATCCATATAATCCAGGAAAGATTATAACTCAGTAGTAACTTAGACTATTTGACAAACCTTAAAAATAACAACTATACTTTAGGCTGGCTTAAAGCACGATGTTTTCGACTGCCGAAAAATGAAAGTAGACGTCAAGGAGAGACTGTATGCTGTTGATATTTTTAGAACAAAGGGAAAGTCCCTGTCAAAAGGGTAAGAGTTCAGACAGATACGCTCTATTGTAATAACCAGTGATGCCATGTTTAGGATATGTAAAGCGCACACTAAGATTTAAATTGTAACACTAAGGTATAACTCTTTCGGACCATAATAACTATCGATACGGAATATATTATAATATTATCGATTTACTAGCCATTCCTATCCTACAGTCACAACACTATATAGGAATATCTTTAGGCACGCATGGGACTGATTGCGGCCCAAAAGGATAATTTCTGTTGACTCCCATTAATTTTGCAGGAATAAAGGAGAGTACACGTGCAGAGAAACGTTATTTAGCTACTAGTTTCCCGTGGGAATTTTAAGGAAATGTTATAGAAGAATCCAAATTGCTCTTATTTGACAAAAAATTGAGTAGGTAAAACATTGGTTTTACCTACTCAATAGTATGGATTGCCATACTATCCATACTAATATTATAAATGCGAAAGTCTGTCTGTCTGTCTGTCGGTCTGTCTGTCTGTCTGTCTGTCTGTCACCTCTTCACGGCTAAACTGCTGGACCGATTGTGATGAAATTTGGTAGGGATGTAGTTAACGACCTGAGGTCAAACATAGGCTACTTTTGGGCGCGATATAACCGAGTCCCACGCGGGGTGAAGCCGCGGGGAACAGCTAGTTATTTATAAAAATAACAGTGAAACTGCAGGAGTGCTAACAGAAGTGAAATATTTACCCCCTTATTCATAAAAATAAACAAACGTTTGTTAAGCCCATATTTACTAAAATATGTTTTGGCCCTTTCTCTCTTAGCTAAATTTACCGTAAAAGAAAGAGCCAAAACACTTTTTAGTTAGATTTATTTTTATGATTTTGGTTATAGGACGGTGTCGCGAGTTAATGGTTTTTCCCAACTCAGAAATGCTAAATATGCCTAATGAAGTTTTCAATACAAACAATATACGCTTGCTCAGCCGTTTTGTTCTTTTCTCTCTTATCAGTATTTAACATAAAATTAAAGAAGAGATTCAAATGCAAAATTGGGTTTTACAAATTTTATATATAATGCAGTTAAATACTTTATTATAATTGCACTTTGTGTCTATGTAGTATACAGTTTCGCGTAGCGTATATTTTCTTTGGTAAAATTGTGTAAAGAACTCCGCCAAGTTAACTCGGGACTTCGCTGGAATGATTTTGGCACGTGTCAAAGAGTTAAGGTGTATCGAATCCGAAACCAGGTCTCGAGTTAATGCGACCGTGTTGTAGATATATCGTGCCTATTACCTGTAACGTAACAATGTCATTAAAACTTTTGTCTTCACAAACGGAGCGCTTAATAGTTACCAAATAACCTGGGTGTCGATTCTGCTAACGTTAAATCACAATCGTGTCAAAATAGTGTTTCAATGGTAGTGCTTTTTTACACACTAGTTACAAGAAATGTATATTTTTTTATATCACTTCTGATGATCACACAACACACTAAATTCACATCACATCATACTGTCATAACTCTTGTTAAAAGTCTGTAAAAAGCACTACTATTGAAACACTATTTTGATACGATTTTGTCTTAACGTTAGCAGAATCGACGCCCAGATTTCAGTTTAATTACTCGACACCCCATGGAGACACATCACAGAGTAATGACAGTAACGAGTCAAACCCCTGTACGAAACTGATGAATATGGGACCAATTGGAAAGTAAACCCTCTCAAACAAAAAAAAAAAAAAAATTTCAAATCGGTCCAAGGGTCTTCGAGTACATAAAAAGAAATAGAAAAATTAAACAAACATTCCAACGAGTTGAGAACCTCCTCCTTTTTTGCAGTCGATTAAAAATATGGCTTTTCGAGTAGGTGAGCGTTTCGTCCCATTAATTTTTCGTCCCATTGGGACGAAAAGCTACTTTCAATAAAGTTCAAAATATGTGTTGTGCGATTCGTCCCAATATTTATATTATTATATTTTTTTAATTTATTTTGTACAGATAGCAAGCAACACAAGCTTAATCAAAATTAAAATCAAATCAAATCCAATTTGGTTGTGTGAAGTTGATGGTTCTGTCTGTGCCGTTGTATCCATCTATAAAATATTAATTATCATTTTATAAACATATTTGAAACAATATTGATATAGTTAAAACATATCGCCACGAGCTATTTGTTTGTTTAATATCTTTGCTTGTTTGTACACAATAAAATTACATAAAAGCGTTAATCAGCCTTACAAATTGTATAACGGTGGACTTCATCCTATTAGAGATCTATTCCAGCAAACCAAGTAATGAAATGTTACAAAAGATAGGCATAAAAAGTAGAGAGTACGATAAATATAAACAAAATTTAATTAATAAACTTAACTTTACCATTTGGAACTATTAAAATGTTCATACATACATACATATAATCACGTCTTTATCTCATGCGGGGTAGACAGAGCCTAGGGTCATAAGATCTTAGGCCACGTTTAGCATAATAGTAGTTAAAATAGGAAATCAATAGAAAAAAAATGAAAATTAAAATGTTCAGTACTCCGTAAATCAAAACAAGCTTGATAAGACAAAACAACATGGTGGCTAGGCATCTTACGCCTTTATATTATATGATCTATATATATAAAAGCGAAAAACACTCACTCACTCATCACGAAATCTCCAAAACTGCTGAGCCGATGAAGATGAAATTTGGCAGGAAGGTAGATTGTGACTAAGAGACGTCCGCTAAGAAAGGACTTTTGGAAATTTTTTCCCTAAAGGGGTGAAAAAGGGGTTGCCAGTTTGTATGAAACTTCGTCATTTTTGAAGTGAGATACATGAAATTATTAATTTACATTTGAAGTTGGTAAAAAATAATAATGCACCAATCAGATTTTGAAAATTATATCCCTAAAGGGGTGAAATAGGGGTTGCCGTTTTGTATGAAACTTTGTCATTATTGCAGTGAGACACATGAAATTTTTAATTTGAATTTGTAATTGGTAAAAAATAATAATGCACCAATCAGATTTTGAAAATTACATCCCTATAGGGGTGAAATAGGGGTTGCCGTTTTGTATGAAACTTTGTCATTATTGCAGAGACACATGAAATTTTTAATTTGAATTTGTAATAAGTAAAAAATAATAATGCATCAATCTGATTTTGAAAATAACATCCCTATAGGGGTGAAATAGGGGTTGCCGTTTTGTATGAAACTTTGTCATTATTGCAGTGAGACACATGAAATTTTTAATTTGAATTTGTAATTGGTAAAAGATAATAATGCATCAATCTGATTTTGAAAATTACATCCCTATAGGGGTGAAATAGGGGCTGCCAGTTTGTATGAAACTTTGTCATTTTTGAACTGAGATACATGGAATTAAAATTGAAAATGTCTTGGTATAATATTTTGTATTCTATTGAATTGTATTGTATGTACACAACTAAATTATAGAAGACAGAGTGCAAAGGTTTTATTTATTTGTTAATATTATGAGTTCTGTAATGTGTCAATAGATGGCGCCACCATACATTTTAAAAGTCGATATGGTTTGTCGTTCGATTACTACACATGATGATTAACATCATGTGTAGTAATTGAGATTTCAAATTAATAAAAATTTTTTTTTGCCTTTCTAACGATTCGATTGTGTGTTAAGACGATTTGGTACCTGTTAAATATAAAATAATAAATAAAATTAAATTAGAATTGATTGAAGTATGGAGTGGTAATTAATTGCGGCATTATATTGTATGTATAGTTTAATGTCTGCGTTTTGGGCTACTCATTGATTCGTTTACTTTTAGTTTGAAAAGTATTTTTCCGGATTACGGAGTTCGAGTAGTAGTTTGAAAATAGGTAAATCTTTGTGTTATTTTCCATAAGTTAGTTGCATATCTTAAATATATTGTAAGGTTTCTCAAATAAATATATATATACTTTATTATATATATATATATATATATATATATATATATATATATATATATATATATATAATAAAGTATATTTGTATTAATTTCTAATTAGTAAGTAGATTAATATAATTTCTTCTATATATAAGAACAAGGGCAATTGATAAATCAACGCCCAGCCTAAACCATAAAAGCTATACACTTTAAATTTGGACCGAAGTTTTATGTTGATACGTAGTGCTCAGATAAGAATTGATTTTTCAAAATTAGACCGCTAAAAGGGTTAAAATTGAGGGCAAAGTTTGTATGAAAAAAAATTAAAATCTTCATTGATGTACTTAAAACTTGGCAAGAATGCTTCTCAACAAAAATAACTAATGGCGTGTTTTAGCGTTTTTTGAAATTCAACCTCTAAAGGGGTAAAAAGGGGAGGTTAACTAATTTATCATCACAAAACCGAAACTATAAAAGCCATAAACGTGAAATTTGGTTAGTGTCTTCATTATTATACTATATACTGCCCACATAAGAAAGGGTTGTTCACAATTCCAACCCTTACATCCAAAAAAGGGGTGAATTTGCGTTCCTATAGACAAATTCCATTTAAAATTTCGCCAATTACTAACAACGCATGTTGGCCTATCGGTGGAGGACGCGGATTATTTTTTTGAGTAGAGGGTTCTAATTTTATTCTGCTAAACATGACTTTTTTTTACTTACTTTTTTTTCGTTTTGTATTAGTTTTTTAGAATCCAATTTTTTTTGCTTTTTATATTTTAAAAGAAATGTTTCAAGAAATAGCTGGAAGTAGCTGGATCGAATCCTGCCACAAACAATAATTTTCTGTTTTCGTTTTTTATTTGTTTTCTAGAATTATTTTCTTACTTTTTTTTTTAATTTTGAAAAGGAACGAATTAATTCATTTGCAAATTATTTCCGGATAAACGATGTCGCAACCCCAATCAAATCAAATATAATAAATATAATAATCTATTTGTCATTGACGACATTGAAGAAGAAGATTAATCAAATGGTTGACTGGTAGAGAACGCTCTTAGCGTTAAGTCCGTTAATATATCAAATACTGATATATTAACGGACTTAACGCTGTAGTTATCTATCTATCTATACAAATAATAGGACAGTAAAAATCGAGTGTATATATATACATTAAATATTTTTCTAAAAAAAACTGATACGGAGCGATTAAAGAAGAGTAACAGAAACAAAAAAAAAAAACAATTTTTGGAATTTTTGTCCCTCTGGTACGTTATAACTTCAAAACTACTCAACAAATTTGAACGCGGTTTTCACAGGTGGATTACATATAATTAGGAGCGTTGTCAAAACTTTGTTTTGTCAAAATCGGTTAAGGGAAATAGAAGTTATGGTCAGTTGAAGTTTACTTCTAGCACTGCTTCAAAACTTTTAAACAGAGTTGAATGCGGTTTACATAAACGTATATAATTTAGATAAGGCCAGAATTTCTACTTTGTTTTATCGATATCAATAAGAGAAAAACACACTCCAGTCTCTATTAAATTTTAATAAAATCACACATTGAATGTGTGTGGGCGTATAATTTAGTTACATAAAATATTAATAGATGGTGCTGACTTTATTTTAATTATTTTTTCGCATATGGTATAGCAGATTGAAAATTGTCCTTACGGCAATTAATTTGATTTAATTAAAAAAATATTTGGTTGTTGATTTAGTTTTATTTGTTGGTTTGTTTATCGGTCGTGTTGTATTGTAAGCTATTTGAATTGATTGGTTGGTTTGGTTTAAAAAATAATCAAATCGGCAAGTCAGTTCAGTTGTTGTTTGACGGAACATACAGTCGTGTCGTAAGGTTTAATTTAACTAACTTAACACTTTTTATTGAGATTTTCTCCACTTTTCACGCCCACTATAACTTTAGGAGTCCAAATGACCCTGTAATAGGCTGCGTCTACTCTTTTAGAGACAAATATGTGATAGTATGAATGTTAATATTTTCAGTTTGATATCGTAGCAATGTAATGGCTTTATAAAATTGGCACGGGAATAGGATACTATAGATTTAACTATAGGTCTGGATAGTTGTAGTTTCCACAGGTTACGTGAAAAGCGACCTACACGCGGGCGGAGCCGCGGGCAACAGCTAGTAGAATATATTTTTATTATATATAGAATCACAAAATATTGTAATGTGTTTATTTATAAGTACTTACCTTGTAATGTAAAAAGAGAACTTAAAACAATATAAAACGGCGAAACAGTGCGCACTCAAATCATATTTATATTATCTGCACTGCATCACAGGAACACAGTACTGTGAAATGCGCATGCACATAGTGCAAAACACTATAGCAGCACGCACTATGAATAGTGCGAAAGAGACAACAGCACGCACAATGAACGGTGTGAAAGAGATAGCAGTAAGGGTTATCATTATTAGGTTCTCTGAAAACTACCTGCTCTCAATGAGTCGACACTCAAAAATTATACATTAAAAGACATTTAACTAAGGTGGCGCTGAGACAACACCTAGTAAGCCTAATATTATATTAATAATAAATCATTAATTTGATTTTTTTTTTGCTGACATAACTTTCAAAAAATCAATGGGACGAATCGCACACAGAATTCTAAATACTTTTTTGTGTGCGTTTCGTCCCATTGCGATTGGGACGAAAATTTAATGGGACGAAACGCTCACCTACTCGGCTTTTCGTTAGACACACGCGAATATAATATTTGATAGTATTTTAACAACACATTCGGAATGAGCTGGATTTCCGTGGTCTATGTGTTCTGTGACGACACTTTTTACGTGTGTTGGGTCACGACCTACTTTGTGTTGTAAATGATTTCTTTATTATGTTGGTAAAGGATTGCGTAAATTCTTTTAATATAGTTTCAGAAGGCGACGCCAAAATCGAGGTCGGCGCTTATTATGTATTAGTAGAATACATCATATCAATACACCTGTCTCCCGCAGGTCTAGACAATAACAGATTTTCACTTGCAACGACGCTTACGGGGAGCGTCGCTTCCTCCATACTCATCACAGTCCTATTCTCGCTCGGCGAGTTCAGGTACTTCTTTTTTAGCTTTCCAGCATTATGTCCCACTGCTGGGCCCTCTTTCGCCACTCGTCTCTCTCCACTGTAATATGTATGTTATTCATTGATCGCTGACAATCACATTTTCTGCTTGGTCCAATGTTTGACTGGTAGAGAATGCCATATGGCATTAAGTCCACCACCATTTATAAACTTTATTTTTAATTTATACAATAAAGTTTTAAATAAATAATATCCAAGTTACTCCTTATATATCTTTATTCCATGCAACTGCGACTTTCAAATTGTCATGAATCTTATAATTTTTTGTCGCTACCCAAAGAGTACAAATTGAGCCATGACACGCTTCACCTAGAGTTTGCTGTAGTCCTGGAGTTAAAGCCTGTTTAACTAACTCATCAAAGTACCCGTATCTGAGCTCTGGAATCTAGCAAGTCTTTGGAACTATCTGTCTTATACACACAGGCATACTTTAAACTTATTATATTTGTGCAAAAGATAGGGATTTGCCTAAACTTTCTAAAAATTTGCGTTTTATTTGTGACGAATGCAAATTGTATGAAAAAGAAACATAATTCTTCTAAGCCCGGGGTTTGCTTAATATGTCTTTTTTTATTTCAAAAGTAAGATTCGAAAGTAATCAACCAAAGGACACGATAGGTAGAATAAAGTAAGATTTGACATTACAAACTTACAATGCATAGATTAAAAAGAGGCTTACAGGATTATGATCCGAGTTAGTGGCCAACACTGTCACATTTTTCAAAACTCCTCAAAGGCATGTTACACAGATAAGTCGGATAATAACTATTTACGTGATAATAATAACCTTTTAAAGTTCCAAAACATAATCGCTTTATCCAATCTAAACTAACGAACACAAGCATCAACGTGGAAACAGATTACAGAATCTATGGCGTGGATTAGTATTATTTCGGGACGTTCTATTTTGGGAACACAATGCGAATGCACCGATGCCTAAAGGGGTTACGTAGGCATAGATTTTTAGGTAACCTAGTTTAAAAAAATCAAAATCAAATGTCTTTATTGTGGTAACACAGGTAAAAAAGTTCGTAATAAAGGTAGTTTTATTTGACGTACAACAATTTAAAAAGTCAAGTTGTATCTAAATTTACAATAGAATTCCAATCAAAATCTTAGGGCTAATACATTCCAATTCAAATATTAACATGAAAATAAAACTAAATAAATATAAATTTTCAATCAACTTTCGAAATAGGAGGCAGCCCTTATTCGTATACTAATTGTGACGTACTGTAATCAAACTAATGAATAATATGGCCATCACGAGAGATATTATCTGTGGTGAACATAGAATAAAAAAAAAATTGCGTCACCCGCGCGCGATTCGAACTTCTTTGGTGGTAATGATCGTACAGGCGGGAATCGACGGACGCGTACCGCCAACATATACCTAGTGTTTATTTTATCAGATAACTAACGACCCATGGTTCGCATGGGCATAAAAATATCTCTTCTCTTGAATCACTCTATCTTTTAAAAAAATCGCATCAAAACCCGTTGCTTAGTTTTAAAGATTTAAGCATACAAAGGGACATATGGACAGAGAAAGCGACTTTGTTTTATACTATGTAGTGATTATAATCACACGACATCACACTAATATTATAATTACCTTTGATTATTTATTCCCGAACAGAGATAATTACTTATTTTGTTTAAAATATTACATTTTGCGATGTTGTATAATTTAATTACCTGTACTGTAAGAGTCCTTTAGCTAATTATTTTGATATAACGAGCGAAGCGGAATTTTCTCAAATTTTGTTAGGAGTTGAGTCGCTCGTCTCCCGCCAGAATAATAATTTTGTTAAACAAGGGTTTGTTAATTTCTGCCGCTTTTGCAATTATTTATTACTGGCTAAGTCCCGCGGTTTCGCCTATCCGTAATGTGTGGTATGTACGAATGGAGTTAGGCTATCATTTATAAAAATAATTTTAAAAATCGGACAGCTTTTATAAAAAAAAAAACTTTCAAAATTGACCGTTAAAAAAAAATTTTGAATTCGAAAAAAAAGACAGGCACTCCGGGAGTGTCGACTTAAGTGAAAACACAAAAATAAAAATCCATACTAATATTATAAATGCGAAAGTCTGTCTGTCTGTCTGTCTGTCTGTCTGTCACCTCTTCACGCCTAAACTACTGGACCGATTGTGATGAAATTTGGTAGGGATGTAGATTATGACCTGAGGTCAAACATAGGCTACTTTTGGGCGCGATATAACCGAGTCCCACGCGGGCGGAGCCGCGGGGAACAGCTAGTAAATTATATGTAGAGACCGCGACAATTAATTCTATGTAAAAACTAAAACGATTAGGCACGTGTGTATTTTTGCGGTGTCGTGAGTTTAATTAGTTTATTCCCATCTCAAAAATTTCAATGACAGACTCCTAAAGAAATTTATAGTTACTTCAAAAATTCGTATTAAAAGTAAATTGCCTATAGAGATTTCCTAATTCTATGTCTTACGTCCTACAACATATTATGTAAGTGCTTAATTTTTTACTTGGTCGGCTCAATGATAGCAATGCTTTACTTGATTATGATTCCCCTGAGATTCGACCCCGATTAATCCAATTTTCCCCAAAAATCCCTTGTGATACCTAATAAAATCGTTAAAAGCTATTTCAGAGATACGAGAAATAAAGTAGATATAAAATACCTCAGTGACGTTGTAATAACTACATTTTGGTGTTTATAATCAAAATAAAACCAAAGACTATAGCTATAAATTTTACAAAATAAAGTATTTGAGGGTACTGGCTTTCGAGCAACACGGCGCTCCGTACCGGAATACGAAAGCACCGCATTGCTTGAAGGTACTGGCACTTGATATTTTCCAATCTATTGTCAATGAATTAATATTATATGAAACTACCCATTTCAATTTTCTATTTATCTTAATTTTAAGATCTGTGCTCTTGTCGGTGGATTCTCTTCCAGGAGTGCTATTTTTGAGATGTATGACTCACCCAAAACCGGTGAGTCGAATGATTATCGTTCGTTTTCGAATGATTTTCATAAGACATTCATTACCGGTGACTCGAACGATAATCGTTCGACTCACCGGTTTTGGGTGAGTGATACATCTCAAAAATAACACACCAGGTGTTTCTATTTTCCGCTAGCCTTTTCACCTCCTGACCACTTTTTCCTATATATGTTTTATAGAACTCCTTCTTAGTCTATCTCTTCCCCGTCTTCCCTCTAAGTATGTTACCTTCCATAATGATATTCATAAAGTCGTCGTGCCGTATTAAATGTCCCCACATTTTCCCTCTTCTGTTCTCAATTTCCTTTATTAAAAGCTCTTTTCTATCCTATACGTTTTAAAGTTTTGGAATTTCAGAAATTGAAAATGCGGTATATCATTTTCTGCCATGTCACTGGCTGACTTCCGACAATACCGTTCGCTGTATTGTATTATTACATATGCATACTGATATTTCAACGCGTTTCAATAGCTATTGGAATACAACCATATCAATTTACTTTATGTCTATATTTGAATTTTAATCATTCAAATGCGTGTTTGTTCGCAGAGACGTAAAATCACTTTTATTTTTTTATTAGCTTTTGCCCCCGGCTTTGCCGTCGTCAACTTCCCGCGATAACTTTTTCCCGGGATTAAAGGTACCTATGCCCTTCTCCTAGTTCTAAGCTACCTCCCCAAATATTTTCAGCCAAATTAGTTCAGCCGTTCTTCAGTTATAAATTTTGTAACTAACACGACTTTCTTCTAGTTCACCTTAATAAAATAATAAGTACTAACGTATAGTACTTATATCTTTATAGTTCACCTTATGTATTATCCGTTAGGTTAACAAACCAGTGATGAATTGAAGATTTTTGGAGTGAAAACTTTTTTCGACGTCGTGCACTTGTTGGGATAGGTGAAAAATGTTAAACTCGCGTCAGGACATGTGATCTAATCCAAAATTCGTAAGAAAGAGGGAGAGTAGAACGCCGGCGCAGCCTAGGAGAGGAAGTAATATTCCCCTCTTTTTGTACCGTGCGTCGAAAATGTATGCCTCCTCCTGTTTTCACTTCTGCCGGCACTGCCGGAGCGCAATTCTTTTTTTGTGAACCTGTGATCGAAATGTGATCCTTTGATGCGAATAATTGCAGTTCAATAATTTAGAGTTGCAACAGTCGGTGTAAGAGAAAGAGCGTATCAGAATTTTGCATTTCAAAGTTTTGTTATTTTGATGTGTACTATAATACGGTATCAGAGATAACAAGATTTCTCGAAGTACATCTCTTTGACAGAAAGGCAGTCCAAACCGCATTCTTAAAACAACCTTCTAATTTCAGTCTAGTTGCAATAGGCCAAGCTGCTACTGCAAGCAAAATATTTTCGTCTCAGCACCGATGATGTAAGTGGCAGCACGTGTAACAATTTATTTGAAGCGTTCAAGGCATTGTTTATTATTTACATCCTTTGCACACAACAAAACTTCTCAAGATGTGTATATATTGTTTATATATTTCCATTACAATGGACACGACAGCATTGTGTATTACTGAAGTTATAAATAATATTTCTAGATTTTCACCTGGATAGTTCGAGAAAAATAACTTCGGAATTTGAAATAAATATTTACATAAATAATCATCATCACGCTAGTTTCGTAGGCTTAGGCAGAGACGAAAGAATTCCTTCTTTGCCTCTTCCGCACTCATGACTCATCATAGGTACACGCTCGCCTATTTTGAATATTAATAATTGCAGAAAAAATATATACGGTCGAATTGAGAAACCGGTTAAAAAAATTATTTAATCAAAAATTGCTTCGTGACGTTACAGCTTAAAGATGAGGCAACGATATCATTGCTCGCGTTCCTAAAAGAAATGTTTTACCCTAACGTCACTATATCATTAACAGACATCTATGGTAGTGACAGATCTTATAAAAATAAATATTTTTGTATTTACCGCTATGACGCACATCAAAATCAGTTCAATAGTTTAGACGTAACGATAGGCACAATTTCGCTTATAATAGTTTTTGTTACCCGCCCACGACTATTTCTTTATGAAAGTCCGTTATATCATGGTAAAAAGTAGCCTATTCCTCAAAAACTTCAATCTATCTCTGCAAATAAGTATCAAACTACTGAACCGGAATAGGCATAATTACTTTCGCAATTAAAATATTAGGATGGATTCATCTAAAGCCTTCTACTCTGTGGTTGCTTTGTAACTCCCTTTGATACGTCTCGCAGTTCTCGAATCCTTATATAGAATATACAATTTCAGATGTGTCTAACCGCACAATATTCTCGGGGCTGTAACCCAACAGTTGTGGTAACAATAGCATTACTGAAATGGGGTTCCACAGGGCACAGTGTTAGGCCCGCTTCTATTAATACCCATCCGGTCATTAGCGTGCCACGACGTAACCCGATCTTGTTGCAATTTGCATGCAAATTGTATTACTAGAGATGGTCCTGTGTCTTGAATCTAATTGCTAAATAACCTCAATAATATATGCGCGGTGCTAATGGCGTGTTCTTTTAAATTATGGTTTTAGCTATGTAAATATGTTAACTATATACAGTCAATCATATTTATGTTTTTATCATAATGTAAGGTCTAACATGGAACGTGTATGTTAGTTTTTTATTAATATTTAATGCACACACTTTATTAATATCTATTGGATGAATTTATTATATTATAACACCACATTAAAGCAAATTCTCGACAATCCTGATATTTTGAATTTTGATTGACTGAAATTATTTTCGGACGACTAAGATGTTTTGATAATTACAAGGTACCAATTTATTAAACATTTATGATTATGATTATAAAATTACTTAACATAAGCGATGTTCAAAATAGGCATTAGTTTCTTCTGTACTCGTACAATTATCTATTCTTTGTGCTGTAGTATCATTACTCATATGAGAATATTGATTATTCTTATAATAAACTGCTGAGGTTAAGAGGGTTCTAATGAGCATGGATAACGAAGCGAATCTATTTCTAGTTCAATAGGCTATTTGACTCATATTAGTTTTAATGCAACAAATGTTAATTTCTTACAGTATTTGACCCACGAAACCAAAATATATCTCCGCCAAGAAAAATGTAAGATGGCAATATAATTTCAATTTCAAATTTACCTAAAATTCGAAACTGTACAACGCGGACAAGCCATCATTCGCCATGATGTGGCGCAAGCGTTGTGGTGAATGGTCAGTTCAGTCAGACCTATTTTTGACTTCTGTGATTCGTCAAAAGTCCACAGATTTTATAGATATTCGAATGATTTTCATTCGACAAGACTGTGTAATCGCGTGACTTTTATGAGACTCGGTGGTTTTAAGCGAGAATCGTTTTGAAAATTGCACGTTTAGGTACTCACCAATTACGTTACAAAACGGCAAAAATGGCCGCGCTGTTTTCTATAGTATTTTAAAAGTGAACTTTTGAAATTAAGTTTTGCTGTTTTAGAGGGCTCAGAAAAATATGTAATAGAAAATAATTATTTTAAACAGAAACAAAATACAAGTCATCTAGCTTATTGTTAAGTCTGTTATAATGTATAAGGAAATAATATTATTTTCGTTGCAACTCTCTAAAGAATAAATCCATACTTCCAGACCAGGGACATTATGTCACGTCGCGTTACATTCTGTCTGGTTACATTTAGAATCAGACTTGTTATTATCCGTCTCTATTGCGTTACGTGTTTCATATGTTTTATTCACAGTTGTGATTTGCAATTTGAATTTGAAATCTATGTTATTACCATAGATTAAAAAAAAATTGCCTGGCGGCGCGCGGTTCCGAATTCTTTGATTATTACATAGGTATAGAGGTAATATATTGTTTTTATAGGTGTTATACAATTTATTTTATTTAATCTATTTTGCTACGTCATACTATAAATTCGGGCACTTAAAAGTAGTTATTTGTTCATAGCGATCGATATAGCTGTAAGTGCTGTAACTTTACATATTTAGTTACTCTTATACCTTATCTCGTATACTTTTCTATGTGGCTCACTGCACATTGTATCTTTAGCTACATATACATAAGTTTCTTTTCTACTTGGCTACGACGCAAAATTCAGGGCAAAAATTTATTACACCCCTTTTCACCGGATCATGCAATTATGAGCGGCAATGAAATAAAGTCAAATGTTTTAATTAATCTGGTTCCTCATTAACAGAAAAGATGACATTGCGTTTCTGATTTCAGCGACTTTAATAGAGATTTTTTAGAGCTTTATAACAATTTAGGTTTAGGTCGCAACCGCTGTGATGACAGGAATTATCTTCCTGTGTAAGTTTAAATTAGTTTGGTAGAAATCAAAGAATTTGAAATCGTGCGCAGTCTCTCGGCAATTTTTGTTTTTAATCTATGGTATAAATAGTAATAAAATATTCTGGTTTTCCTGTAAAATAGGGTTACGAAGGTAAGACGGCAGTCTAACCATTACCGCCAAATCAAGTTCATGAAGAAAGTGTACCCTGGGCTCTGAAACATATAGCGGAAGATGAACTGGATAAACAAGGAACACGCTAGGCAGACGAGAGATGATATCCAAGATCCAAACGGTTTTAAAAAGGCTATTTTATACTTGCTCTTTTATATTATTCGAACTCAGTACTTACTTCCGTTAGTTTTAATGATCTTTTGTAAACTGTCTGTTTACAAAAGATCATTAAAACTAACGGAAGTAAGTTAAAAATTGTGCGCACTGCATGATAGTGAAAAATAAAACTATTAAACAGCGGACTAGTAAACACTCCGGTTAGTAAACAATAACAAGCTATTTATGAACTGCACATATATAAAGTAGGTAAAAACTATTTTATGTTAAATAAAGTCATCCAGCTATTTAGACAAAAATAACCTAAGGATCAGAAAGTTGAAGTTCCAAAATGTAAAATTTGCCAGGACGTTGGGATTTTTTGGTTTTGTAAGATGATAAAAACTAATATTATTTTTACACGCAATTTCCGAATTCTTTATTCCAAAATAGGCCGCGCCATTGGATGGGATAAGTATAGTATAATAGTAATGTCTATAAACTGTGTTTATATCATAGCATTAGTAAATCGCGCGCGGAGGCAATTTTTTTTAACGTTTGACAATAAAATTGTTTATTTCTGTCTCAAAAGAGTACATAACGGAACGAAATAGCTCATATCAGTATTTATTTCTGTGTTTGACAGTCGCCGTGTCTGAAAACATCACAACTTTCATCATAATTGCTAGTTTTTTAATCAATTGGCGACCAACGACAGAGAAGCAAACGCATAGATTTAATAAAATCCAAGCGCGATTTTACAATTCTTTATTAAACATAACTACTTATCCGTAAAAGCAAAATTTAACCAGCGGTCTTAGAGAAGTGTCAATGTCGATCGCTCAGACAGAAGCGATTCTTGTTTATGGCTTCTATACCGTTCGGTCACACATAGGAAATACTCGCTGCGAAGCGAGTCCTAAACGGGCGTTTTCGACATTCTATTGGTGAGTAAATTCAAAGATAGCCGTCTGTCGTCGCTATTCGTAACGAGCACCTTACACACAGCAAATTATAACGACAAGTGCGCATTTGCAGTAAAATTGATTATGTTCAATTAAAACCGCGGCAAATTCAACTCTCTGCGATTAAATCTGTGCGTAACTGCGTTTCAAGCATTTCAATTTCAATTCATTTATTGCAATTCATATTGTACGATTAGCGAAGAATGCATGAGAATCGCTTTGACACTTGGCTATGGATGCTGTTAGCTATTTCGACTAGACAAGATGTTTTTTGTGTCAAATTGTAGTTTAGTGACAAATTGAACCGTTCTATTCTAGAATCCAATTAATGTAGTTCCACGACTATTCTCACTAACAAATAATTATTCAACTTCTACACCGGAACATCATCTATGTAGAAACTGAAGAGAATATGACCATGCAACTACCGCCTGTTTTGTTAAAGTTACGCTATCGTTCGAAACTTCAGAGTTCGTTGGCGAATTTTAATACAAGTTTGAATTAGATAACTTTGCAACGTATTCTGAATGGACAAAACTTCCAGTATTGAAGTTTATTTGATATTATTAATTTATCATTTTTAATAGGGCTAACAAATTGAAATACTTTTGCGTGAGTTGGCCTAAATTTTTTTTCTTTGATGACTGCTGTTTTTATGAAGCTGAGATAACATTCGGCCATTCTGGGTCCTGGGACTTCTACTTTACCACTTTCATTTATTTATATTGTGTGGGTATCATTGGATTAATTCATCCCTTCTATATAATTTATCTGTGGTAGAGTGTCACATCCATATAAAAAAGGTCAATCCAGTATGTTGCCTACTTCCTACTAACAAAAAGAAAGAAAGTAGGCACCCCCTTCTCTTCGGGCATTACATTCATCACTGTCTGCTCTCGTATTCATGACTCCACCACGAGTCTCGCGTGTGTCATTTCTTTGACGTTCTGTGTTTATTTAACCGGGTCAATGTCACTGACACGAAGGAATATGAATACGCCGGTTTCAAATAAAAAACTGCGACCTAAAGTATATAGTGATCTTCTCTCTTTGTGTGTTGTGAGTTTGTTTGATGCGCGTTTACAATAAATACGATATAACCACGGAGGATTTTTTTTTTTACTATTTATGTCCCACTGCTGGGCAAAAGCCTCCCCGCTAACCTTCCATGTATATCCCTAACCAGGGTGCTTTCTCGCAAGTTTTTATCAAAAGCCTGTAAGCTCTTTTGACCATCTAATTTTAGGCTCGCTTCCTGTCTCTTTGTCTTATTAAATTAAAGGAGGATATATACTTTCTTATCTCTGTTGATATAACTGAGGCCTACTCGTGAAAACCCAAGGGCTTGTCTTATATAAATAAGATTCTATAAAAAATATGCGCGAAATTATGCGAAATAATTATGCGACAGAACAACCTTTTAAATATTAATTATGAGTTAGAATAATTTAGGGTTTTTGCACAAAAAAAGGAAGGAGTCCAGGTAGACCAAGGCATAGTTATACGAAACAGATAAAGGAAAACAAACGTCTCGTATCCATACTTCCATACTAATATTATAAATGCGAAAGTCTGTCTGTCTGTCTGTCTGTCTGTCTGTCTGTCTGTCTGTCTGTCACGATGAAATTTGGTAGGGATGCAGTTAAAGAGCTGAGGTCAAACATAGACTACTTTTGGGCGCGATATAACCAAGTCCCACGCGGGGCGAAGCCACGGGGAACAGCTAGTCAAGAAATAAATTAACTGGCAAATGATAGACAAAAGTGGCAGGAACTCCACCGACGAGAGCCTAACTCTTAAATTTATGATGATGGTGCAAAAAAAAAAAAATACTGTAAATTTATCAAGCGTAGGTATTCATATTATTTCAGATCAGCGGTTCAGCCTCGCCACTTCACCAAGGGCTATGTTCATAAATTTGCAGAGAGAAGCGAATATTAATAAGCTTATTTAAGACGATACCTTGGTGAACACTAGCGCCTTTAAAATTCATTATTCCCTGAAAATACAAGTTATCAAAAATCCGTATTTTGTAATTAAGTTCTGGATCTGAAGTTAATTTTAAACATATCAAATTATAGTTCCCTATAGTTACAAATTGCAAAACTGCTAAAAGTGGCCGTTTTAAGCAATATTGCAATTTGTAACTATAGGGAACTATATTTTAATAATTTAATATGTTTAAAATTAACTTCAGATCCTTAATTACAAAAGACGGATTTTTGATAACTCGTATTTTCAATCAATAATAAAAACGACAAAAGTAAAACATACCTATGGATGGTCAACCAAAATCATTGTTTCCAGGTAATAACACCAAGTCGCTGCCTGGTGCTGTGCGCGGACAACCGAGGCGAGATGGAGTCGTGGGCCGGCGCGCTCCGAGGCGCCCTGCACCGAGGGGCGGACGTGGCCGACCTCGTCGCACGGCTCTCTTCTGGGGACCACCACTGGTTAGTCTTTGTCGTGGAAGTCGCTGGATATCCTCCAGGTATCCAAGTCACTGCTTGTTGCTCTTCGCAAACAAACGAGGAAGGATGGTGTCGTGGGCCGGGGAGCTTGGCTTTCTTCAGGGGACCATGACTGGTTAGCTAAATACAAGTTCCTCAACCTTAACCTAAAGGCATCTAATACAGCCTAATGACTGCCATTTAATGCCACAGTAGTGATCAAGGGAGAATGTCACTGTATCTATTTGTAAAAAATAATAGTTGCTAAAAAAATAAACAATATGAGTCAGTGGGAGCGGCAAAATTAGAATATAAACTACTGGCGACAAATGTGTAAATACGCCACTAATGATAAAATATTTACAGGTATACAGCAACACACGCTCGCCCGACGTTCTGCAACGTTTGCCGCGAACCGCTCGGAGCGCTCGGCACCGCTCACGCGCTCGCTTGCGAGCTATGCAAGTTCAAAGCGCACAAGCGGTGCGCGTCGCGCGCGCCGCCATCTTGCAAATGGAGCACGCTCGCTTCGCTCGGACCGCATGTAGTTGAGGACGTTGAAGGGGTAAGCTTTTGCCTATTAGAGTTATATTTTTCGTCTGTATTTGTATGCTGGTATTTCTTCATCGCCTTCTTTACCGATAGGAACAATCAATGTTAGACAACCATAACCTTGTGCTTTACTGGTGGCGGATCTCACCAACAATAGCATTCCCAAGGAGAGTTAAAGTCAGACAGGCGGCCGTTTTAAATTTTAAAAAGGTTTCAACAATTTCCTATAACGAAAGGGTTTAACCTCGTGACAGGCAAAATATAATAAAAGACTTCTGTTTTAAATGGCGGATAGCCTGGCTCCTATTCGCCTTAAATAAAAAAAAAGCAACCGGATAAACAAACCATTTCAGTAACGCTATTTTTTAAATCTGACAACTCAAAATCGGCGTATTATCATACGATTTCGAATGATCATTCGACAAAATGGGTGAGTCACCGATTTCAAAAATAACACTCCTAAACAAGCGCGTAATACTCGTAAACCAACGAAACCCCGTCTTGCAACAATGATAAAACTTTACAAAGAAATGTACTTGTATTCATACAAAGTCAGTTTCTACGTTGAATACATTTCAAAACGTTTTCAAAGGTTGATCTTTGAAACTTTTCATGATTTCTCTTTCGCAGTCACCAATTGTTGTTTACTTACGCACACAGCGCAAAAGTTCCTAAGTAAGTAAGCTTTTGTTCGTGTTACAATGCCTCTTAGCATTTTATTTGTAATGAAATCGATGAAGCGCGTGTCGGACTGAAGATTCCGTACTAACAGCTTCTTGGAATTCTTGCTTTGCTATGATCCTCATACAAAAAAACATTCTTTGTAACGTTATTTATAAGTCCTCATCATTTATTTGTACTACTCTAAACATCGCACATTATGCTTAGCGGAATCCATTTTGGTACAATAAATAACCCTTTAGGCGAATAAAGACAATCAGGAAAAATACTAGGTATAAAAACTTCTTTTCTCAATCCATTACTTATTGTATTTGTTTTTGAAATTAATCAAATAATAAAATAAAATAAAAATAAATAATGCCCGTGATTAGTTGAAATGCAAAATCTCGAAACTACTGGACCGATTTTGATGAAATTTGCTATGGTTAAGGGCCAGCGGTCAAACATAGCCTAATTTTGGGCGCGTTATAACTGAGTCCCACGCAGGCGGAGTCGCGGGCAACAATTAGTGATATATAAAAGTTTGTGTCCCTCAGCAATACAATGTCGATCAAGTCTCCCAAGACAACATTCCCTTTCAGCAAACATTTCTCGAGCAACCGTTCAATATTTAGAGGCACTTATCTCAAATCAAAGAAAACCGATATTGGCCATATAAAATTCAGAAGCCAGAGGTTACTGTACTTTTACTTATCCAGTTTAAGTGTGGCGTGTACAAAAAGCAAGGTCCAACCTTGCTTTTTGTACACGTTCCATTGTATGAGCGGTCAAGTTATACTGGACATTGTTGTCGTATGTGTAGCCGGCTGTACAACCATTAGGACAGTTCACACAACTCCATTGTGGAGTGCAAGACACACATGGCGTATGTTTGATTAGTTTTGACGAAAAAAAGGTTGTTTGATCTCATTATGATAGGTATACAGTATAAAAGGACGTGTAAGTTTTCGGTTCATGAGCTCTATTTCTGAAACCTATTCATACATTCATATCGTGTAGATTTAATTTAACTTTCAGGTTACCATAATGAGAAACATAAACCAATGAATTTATAAATCGCGCGCTGTCTCTACTGGCATTTTTTTTTACTTAATCTATGAAAAGAACCCAACCGAAACCGAACCGAACTTCATTTCTCATTACCTAAGTTTTGTAAATCAAAAGCAAATTATTATATTAATTTAAAAACAAAATCAATAATAAACACTTGTTACTTAGAGTAAATGTACTTAATTATAGAAGTCTTTTCAAGCGCTGGATACCTATTATACTTTCAAATAATTTCGAAAAATTAATTTACTGATGCTAATTAAGTAAAATTATTGCGCCGACTATAGTTATTTCGATAATTGCATTATTAAAGCTGACATTGAACAACTTTGAATCGATAAATGGTCACTGAACTGTTATTTGTATGTATCGAAAAAATCAATTTTTCTATGAACCTGAACAGGAAAAATGTTTTTATAAATATGGTTACATTATTTCCAGCTCAATGAATAACGCATATAAAAGACTAGCTTTATAAAATAGACAACACCAGAGTGAGTAGGGTCGATCGGCCTTTTGCCAAGACCTTTGCTTATTCACTTTGGTTTTAGTACAATAAAGTTATAACAAACCAACAAACATCTCCCTTTTTTTTCATTTTAGAACAGTAGGTAGATAGATAATTGATACTATTTTATATCTAAACTTTTATTTTTAAAATTTTAAAGCTGAAGAGTTTGTTTGTTTATTTGAACGCATATGACTTCATTAAATTTACTGGTCGAATTAAAAAAAATATTTTTGCATTAAATAGCCTGATTCTTGGTTAGGTTATAGACCATATATGGTGCATAGACACCAAGAGCGAGTAAAACCGCGAAGAGCAGTTACTTAAATATAAAAAACAAGGACAGATTCGAAAGAAAACATCAAAGATGATAATCTCTATCAACATATAATCACGAACACTTATAATCCGGGTATTTTTAAGCCCAGAGTGAATAGGCTATTAATGAACCAGCGAGCTCTATCTTAGACCACATCTGCACTTACCATCAAGTGGGATCATGGTCAATCGCTGGTCATTGAATACTTAAAATATATATATATATATTTTCTTTAATGAAATAAAGAGATTCAACTCACTAACTCACCATTTAGTAACAAATTTTTCGAAACTCATTGAAGCAACTCCTTCACAGTCATTCTGACGCTGCTGATTTAGTAAATAAAGAAGAATGGCGGGAAACCTTAGGATTTATTACTGGTCCATGACTAGAAGAAACGCGATGGGAAATATGGCAAGCCGCTGTAAGTTAAGTGGCTTGGAAATTATTTGTAGAAAAAGCTTGTGCAAAATGGGATAATAAGATTTCGAAAAATCTGTCAATTGGTGTTCTTCAATCCTTACTGTTAAAAGAATTTAAAATTTACAACTGCCATAAATATGATGAATATGAAAAGTGGTTTAAAATTTTGAAAAGTATTTCTTTCTAAGCATTCCACACACATAAAGCTAATATAAGTATTATTCATAAATGCAAGTTTTCAAAAGAAAAACATCTGTTAAAGAATGTTTACAATCGTTGCACATTCTTTCAAAGACTAAAGACCCTTTGAAATACACTTTGTTTTTTCAATTTCAAACTTAGAGCCACAGACTTATAAAAAACCCAGGCATACTCGTAGTACATATACAAGACGAGTGAAGCCTGCAAACTAACTTTACTTTTAATTCGACGACGACCCGTCTGTAGTTCTTTTAGTCTGTACTTAGAGCCATACATTTTAGTATTTATAGATACTAAGTTTAGGAGAGTTTTTATAGAAGCATATTATTTTTTATTCTTTTAATTCTTTAGCCAATTAAGCCGAAGCTTCAGTACCTTAAGTACTTTTTAAACGATTATCAATATACTCAGTTAAATTATAAAAATATTACTTGATACATTAGGTTTAGGTATACTTTTAAAGTTGCTCTTTCTCCTCTCAGGGAATTGGTTGCTTCATTCGTCTATATTTCGCCAGGGATTGGTGTACGCTAGACGTATTTAGATGGAGTTCGCTTTGATATCATGCGTTCTCGGTCGAAATAAATGTGGGTAAAACTTTTCTGAAGATACAGAAAATCCAACCAATATTATGAATGCGAAAGTAAGTTTGTTTGTTTATTTGTTTGTTACGCTTTCACGACTTATCTACCAATCTTTCTGAAAATTTGCATATACATAGTTCGGGAAAAGCACTTCCCGAGGGAAGTCAATACGGACAAAGCCGCGGGCGAAAACTAGTATTATATAGTGGTCCCCTTTTTACGTACCAAATAATAGTGAAAAGTGGACCCTATAAATAAGCTTAAGTATATATAAACTATTGCCACGATTCTTTCGCTTGTAGAGATGAAGTTTAGAAGTAACAGAATTTATAAATTAACTAGCGACCCGCCCCGGCTTCGCATGGGCATAAAAACCTTCCTATTGAATCACTCTATCTATTAAAAAAATCGCATCAAAATCCGTTGCGTAGTTTTAAAGATTTAAGCATACAAAGGGACATAGGGACAGAGAAAGCGACTTGTTTTATACTATGTAGTGATAAATAAACATTGTTTCAGAACATAATAATGCCACATCAGTGGTTAGAGGGGAACCTGCCGGTTGCCGCTAAGTGCGACGTGTGTGATAAGACCTGCGGTTCGGTTCTCAGGTAAGGTATAATTTTGAAACCTATCATCATTATAAATTAAAGAAAATAACCTATAATACCGGTACATAAATACTACTTTCGGTACCGTTTCCAAGCCACGCTTGTGATTCGTTTTAAAAAAGCCGTTTTGGTCCCAACTGATATATGACTATGTATATTAGTATCTAGAACTGTGTAGTAACTGCCTCCGTGGTCCAGTGGTTAAGACGTTTGCCTATAGATCCAGGGGTCGTAGGTTCGAATCCCACGGGAAGCATACTTTGTTTAGTTGTTTCCAATTTGGTTAGGAAATTGCAGGCTAGAATACCTGATTGTCTGATAATAAAGATGATTCCGTGCTTCGGAAGGCACGTTAAGCCGTTCTCGGCTGCCATCTGGTAGTCGTTAAAAGAACCACGCCAGAGGCCGAGAGGCGGTTCCGAAGAACTCTGACACCAGGGGTACATGGTCGATTGACCATGACGCCTACTCGATATGATGAGTATCTAGAAGTATAATAATGAAAATTTGCATATTATAGTCTAGTTGCACCTGCAAAGATTTAATCGTTCAAACAAAATATAACTTTTTTATATAAATCCTAACTATCATAACTAACCCCATTATTCATAAAAATAAATAAACGTTTGTTAAGCCCATTTTAACTAAAATATGTTTTGGCCCTTTCTCACTTAGCGAAATTTACCGTAAAAGAAAGAGCCAAAACACATTTTAGTTAATACGGGCTTTCGCTAAATAAATTCAAATCATCTTTACAAAGTTGGTTGCTGGAAAAAAGTTACTATACATTAGACGAATTTCTAAATGACGATGCATAGATTAGTTTTGTTTGTAATTACATGTACTTAACTACCTACTTATGAATTAATGGATGTTTTTATTTTTATCAATTTGTATGAATTTTTGCATGCTGTGGACAATGGCTAAATAGGTTAAGGACTCTAAATTGTTATTATCAACATCACATTGTACCCTATTTATTGCAAATAAAGTATTATCTTATCTTATCTAACAAACGTTTATTAATTTTTATGTATAATATGTATAAGGGGGTAATATTATAAATGCGAAAATGAGTTTGTTTGTTTTTAACCCTTTCACGTCCTATCTACTGCACCAATCTTCCTGAAATTTCGCATACACATAGATAGAAGTATTGAGGACATAGGATACCCACCTTTCATCCCGGGAAAAAGTGCTGTTCCCGTGGAAAATTTACGCAGAAATTTATATTTAATTTAATAAAGCTTATTATAAACAAGAGCCTTTGCCCAGCAGTAGGACAATTAAGGCTATTAAAAAATATATATATAAACAGAAGGGCTGGTAAAATAACACAATACAAAGGATTTAAGGTTCTTTTTAATATGGCGTTGTTATTTTTTTCCTATATTTACAATTAAAGTTCACAGAAAAGCTCAATTCACAACACTTTACAAGAAATATCAACAGATACAACCTTGGTTCGAAAGCTTGACACGAATGATAAAAGCTCCTGCCAAATTATCAGTTAATATAACGTCCTTTATTTTCGATCCGACATCTCGAACTCGAAAGCTCCAGACCAAAGCTCCCTTTGTGTGTCACTCTTGTGTCTCCTGCACTGCTATATATTACAGATTATGTAACTTTTCTTCGTCGTATCTCTGAAATGACGTCGTGTCATGCTACTTTTAAGTTATTTGAAGTTATATACTTAAGTACATATTCTGATAATATACGTATAGTAGAGTTTTGCCACAATATGAAAATTACGGGATCTAGGAGAAGAGGAAGACCAAAAAAGATACATAGGAAAGTGGGATGAGGTAAACGAAAAGGAAAAGAAAAAGAAGTAGAGTTTTGCCAATAGCTATTTAGGGATAGGTCACACAGATTGTGTTAACCCCAAAGCATAGAATTTATAAGAAAGTATGTAATGAAAGAGGAAAAAACAAACATCGCGTTTCAGAAGAACGGCTTGGAATAAATATGTAAATTATAAATTTGTCATTGAAAAAATGTTTATGTAATGTTTTCAGCAAAGAATTTGGAATCGTCAGGCAAATTTCCTTAATCTATGGTTTTTAGGTATTTTCTCTTGGTCAATGAACCTGCAATGCAAAAAAAAAAACAACAAAGAAAAAAATCTAAGTTCAAATAATGAATGCGTTCTGTATAAACCTTAGTATAAGCTTAATTTATTTGATTATTTGCTTAATTTAATGTATGGGATTGTATATTGTCTTAACAAATACATTTTTTTATATTTAACGTCTATGAATTCCAATTTTAAACAAATACTTTTTTATTGAAAGGCTATAATCTCCATTTCTCCGTCAAAAACGGGAAACCCTTAAGCTGGCAACACTGAGTAGGATGCACACGGATCACGGATCTCGCGGATATTGCAACGCGGATGATCCGGAACCAGCCGGATACTGAGGGTTCAATTGATCCGTCTTTGTTCTCAGTTCTCTTTTCAGTTTCAAAGGAAATTGGGCTGTCACGGAAGATATTGTGTTTGGATTTATTTGTCAAATAGATTCAAGAGGGCTTTTCGCGATGGCATACCGACCCATTAACATTTTCTATATTTAGTTTTGTGTAGAAACGATTCGAACGTGTTCACAACGTGAAGTGAGTAATGGAGCCCGTTGATGTCGGCTGCATGTGTTGACACGCGCGTGATGTATCGCCAAATACTGCATGATTTAGAACTTGGCTTCAGCTGGGACAAATGAACTCGCTAGCACGTTTGAATTATCGCACGCCTCATGACGTAAAGCGTTTAAGTAGTGCATTACCCTCACCGTGTCAAGGGTGAACACTTTTGAGCAAAATAAGATTCTTTCTCTCAGCTTTGCGTTCTCAGCTGATTGCTTTTTGGTGATGATACAATGTGCAGATACTGACATAACCAAAGTGGTAGCAGAAAGAAAGTGGCGATGGGCGGGTCACATACTCCGCACAAGAGATGAGCGTTGGGGAAAGTTAGTGCTTGAGTGGAGACCCAGAATCGGACGTAGAAGTGTCTGGAAACCCCATGCCAGATAATCCGATGACCTGGTCAAAGTTGCCGGAAGGAGTTGGATGAGGAAATCGCAAGACCGAAAGAAATGGCGTGCATTACTAGATGCCTACTACTACTTTACGCCCCGGCTTCGCATGGGCATAAATACCTTCGTCTTGAATCACTCTATCTATTAAAAAACCGCATCAAAATCTGTTGCGTAGTTTTAAGCATACATAGGGACAGAGAAAGCGACTTTGTTTTATACTATGTAGTGATAGTGATGTTTTATACTATATAGTGATTATCAAATAAAAATTTAAAATACTAAGCACATTAATTATTGCCTTCATAGAAAAATTATTATACACTAATAGCACTGGCTATACATGTAGTAAATACTTATATATCTACAAATAATATTCGTGCTGAAAACGTTTTGAACAAAACAAAGATAAATTCGCTAACAAAAGATTTCAATCTAATCTTTTACCTCACATTGCTATGAACAAGGTCTTTGAAGCATCCTCAGGCGTTCCGACCCCTCGGACAACGTAATAGGGCATTTTTACAAGCAAATAATAAGAGGTCCTCAAAAAATCGCCGTTGAATGGCTTGAATGGTATTCAGTCAGCAATTGGTGTCCTCTCCTTACGTAAAGGGCTATTGACTGGAATTCAATTTGATCGTGGACGGGTCTCCTAGTCACGTGGACGCCAAATGACATTATGTCTGCAGTAGGGTTGGCAGTTGTCGAATTATCTTGTTTTATTTTTGAAATGAAAACTTCTTTAACTTTACTTAACACGTTGCCGGACGGTTTCGAAAACAATAGAAGTTTAATTGTTAGAACGTCTATATTCGTCGTGCGTCCGCTAACGTGTTAAGGGCGCGCGTGGACACCTTCCAAGCCATCATGCTATATGCAAAAATGGTAGTCTCCCTGATGCGAAGTGTCGGCTAGCGCCAACAGCCTTGTCATTATTATTGCTGGCAGGGCGGATGGGCCCATACTTAAACATTGGGCCCATTTACATTTAAATAAATTAAAATTAATTGGGTAAATAAATTGGATAAGAACATTGTTACTATGGACGGACTCTGTCCGAACTACGAAATGAAGATTTCTTTATTTTATTATATTTATTTTTAACAGCATTGTGCATATTTGTAGATTGGTAAAAAATGTTAACTAGCATCAGGACACGTGACTTGACCGAAAATTCATAAGATGGAGGGAGAGTAGACCGCCGGCGCGGCCTAGGAGAGGAAATAATATCCCCCTCTCTTTTTGCCGCGCAGCGAAAATATATGCCTGCTCATGTTTTCACTTCTGCCGGCACTCCCAAAGTGCATCCCGTATTTTTTTTTTCCTTATCGTGAATTTAGTTAGAGACACTTGTTGTCCAGTTGCTTAAATGTTGTTGTACAAATTTTGGGTCTTCTACTTAATGTTTATGATTACCGAATACAAAAACGCTATTCAATTTTGAGAGCTGTTTTATGCTGCCAATGTCATATCGTTGACGTTCAGTGCAACAGCATGATACTTGAGCAGCTCTCATGGCATGAGTCTCATATTTTGAGAGCCGCCAGGGTCCCATCTGTTGTCGCCCCCATTAGGACACTATTACTACATGTAATGAGCTTAGGGACACTCCAACAGATGAGGCATTGTTTGCACTGGTTCTTTGCAATTTCGAGTGTTTATATGTATATGGTTTATGTATATTGTTTGTTTACCCCCATTTTTGCAAAAGCCTGCCTTTTTTTCCTGTTCGTTAAATAAAACATGTCAAAAGCCAAAAGGTGTTTACAAATGCCTCTGGTACCAGAAAATGCAGGGTCAATTGATTTTGTTATCTAGACGTTATTAATATGAAAATAGAGAGAGGTGATTAAAAAAATTAAAAATATTCAGATATTGACAACCCTGGCAGCAGAATGTATGCGACAGGGCGAGCTATTTCGAGACAGACTGGAACCGAAATAGCATTTAAAGTTTACTTGTTCATCCGATAACTTATTTACGATGCTTTCAATGTATTTGGCATATAAAGTAGAATTGCATGCAGTGAGGCATGCAATCGAAAGTTTTACCAAAGGTAATATTATAAATGCGAAAGTGAGTTTGTATATTTATTATTTTGTTTGTTTTACTGAACCAATCTTTCTGAAATTTCGCATACACATAGCTAGGAGTATTAAGACGGACATACCTTTCATCCCGAGAAAAAGCACTGTTCCCGAGGGAAAGTCATGCGGGCGAAGCCGCTTGAGTTCGAATTTTCAAAATCACGATCTCTACGTTTAAGCATATTCATGTGTCGTTCCTCTAAATCCTCTTTTTTTCTTTTTACTCGACAACTATAACGCATTTAGTACGCCAATAAATCTTTGGGTTGAAGTAATAATTGCGCGGTAGGTCAAAAAAGCTAAAAAAATAATTAGATAAGACGATCCTTTAAGTCCTTTAAGTCCCAGATGCTGCTAATAATAACATAACGTCAATCCAGAACCCGTCAATTAACATTGTTAAAAATGTTTCAAAAAACCTCTTTCCATCTCACCCCGGCGATGATACCTGTAAGAAGGCTGGCCACATTACCACGACAATCCGCGTCACAAAATGTCTACCGCCTCGCAGACACGCTGATATTTCAACAATAACCTCGGAAATTATAGGTTTCATATTGGGTTTCATGTTTGTCTCAACAGGTTACAAGACTTCAGATGCGTATGGTGTCGAAAATGCGTTCATGCTGCATGTAAACCGAGTTGGAGGGCAGCGTGTATGCTTGGACCGGCAAGAGCGTCTGTCGTACCGCCTACCAGACTACATTCCGTTGGGCCAGACGATGCCTGGGTTCCAGACAGACCGCCGAACGCCTCGCCGCTGATCGTCTTTGTCAATTCTAGATCAGGTAAGAACAGTCGAAAATACAAAGAGATAATAATAATAATAATATAATCTCGCTGAAGGCGGAACCGTAAGCCAACTAACGCCAATCATTTTATTTCTTTTACTCTAAAATCAGGTCAAATTGAGAAAATATAAGAAGGCAGGTCTTCTTGTATCTTATTATTGGTGTAATGGCGCTAGTTGACAGTTAAAGTTGGGACTGAAAAACTGAGTTGGAGAGTTCTTTATTTATTTATTTTTTTGTTTTTTTTTTTGGTTTGGTATGATTTTATTCAGACACCCACATCTCGAAAACGATCTGTTGTGAACGGCCTTCAATGTCTTCTATGAATTCGAGTCAAAAGACCAGCTAGTCGGAGTCATGATTCATATGAAAAATCATATGAGTTCTCAGAATCTGTCTGTGTAAACACTAACCTTCTTCGTGTTTCTCAGAATATTCCCGACGGATAATTGACTGTTTAATTTTCAGGTGACAACCAAGGCGTGAAGTTCCTCCGTCGCTTCAAACAGCTTCTGAACCCAGCTCAAGTGTTCGAACTGAGTGGTGCTGGACCCCGCTTGGGGTTGAGATTGTTCAGGCACTTCGCTCCAATAAGGGTGCTTGTGTGTTCGGGTGATGGTTCTGTTGGCTGGGTGCTGCAAGAGGTCGACAAGCTGGAAATGCATGTAAGTTACCTTAACCACGAACGAATATATGCAGATATTGGCTAAGCTATTTGTTCTTTTAATCATATCAAAATCTAAAAAAGTTCGCTGAAGAGTGTCTACGTCACAGGTCTACATGTTCGTGGCCGATATGGGCTAAAAACTAGATAAATATTAATTAGTTTATTAATTAGCAGGAGAACTCAGAATTTTTTTTTTTTGCCGACATTATGACATACAACAAATGCTGTTGTACAACTGACAAAGTGGAGGTGTGCACATATTCTTAGTCTTCTGTATTATTTTACCCGTCGTATTGTTTCCAAAATATCTCAAACCCCACGATTGAGACCTTACTATAGTATATGATTTATATTCATCTATTTCTTCAGCGGCAAGTACAAACTGCAGTGCTACCACTGGGTACGGGCAACGACCTGGCACGAGTCCTGGGCTGGGGTGCCTCCTGTGACGACGCAGCGAATCTTGCGCAGCTTCTAGAGCGGTACGAGCGGGCATCCACGAAAATGCTTGATAGGTACGTTGGTTCACACTTGATATTATAAATGAGTTTAAATAAGACGTCTACATTGTGAATCTTCCTAGACTTTAGATTTTGTTCATGTGATGTAGTCGTTGTCGATATGACTTCTAACGAGTACGTAATGTTGATAACATAATCTATACACAGGCGAGTTTCGAGGGTTTCTGCAGCATCATAATTATCATAATCACAAGTCTAACTAACGCTCTTCACGACAGAATTTTACGCAAACCAGCTTGAAGCAGCTGTATTCCATATTCTTTTGACCTGCACTGAAATCATTTACAAATATGGTATCTTACCTACTCTACTTACTGGCTCAAAGTAGATCCCTACGACACAAAATTTCTTCACTCCTTATTCTGCGTCACCTCTTGGCAGTCGGCTCTTCGGAGGTCTTCCAGGTACATACTTTATCCTTCCAGCAATGTAAATCTGGTATCTACCAGATTCAGTCGATCCATACATCCTTCTGGTTGTCCAACGCTTTCTGTCACGACGTCACCATTCTTGTAAAAGATAAAATAAACGTATATTCAAGAACATTTCTGCAGCAATATATCTTAATCTACCGACCCGCCCCAGCTTCGCATGGGCATAAAAACCTTCGTCTTGAATCAATCTATCTATTTTAAAAAACCGCATCAAAATCCGTTGCGTAGTTTAAAAGATTTAAGCATACAAAGGGACATAGGGACAGAGAAAGCGACTTTGTTTTATACTATGTATATATGATATGCGACTATCTTGCAGGTGGTCGATAATGACGTTCGAGCGAGCTCTGACAGCGCCTCCGCCTCCCCCCGCGCCGCCTGATATAGTGGAAGAGGGCGTGTTGCTGAAGAACTTACAGGATATTATGCAGGTAAGTTCAATTTCCATCTTTCGAATATGTTATACACAAGCCCGTATGCAAATTTCACAACTTACCTCTACTGCCCACTGATTAGCCATTTCAAGTAGATTTGTTTGACCAGGTGTGCTATTTTTAAAATGTATATGACATACGCAAAACCGGTGAGTCGAATGTTTATCGTTCGTTTTCGAATGATTTTCATGCCACATAACCGGTGACTCGAACGATAATCATTCGGCTCACCGATTTTCGGTGAATGATTCTTCTCAAAAATAGCACTAATGGAATGCTATTTTTGAAATGTTGAGAATACCACAAGAATACGCAAAACCGGTACTACTCGACTGATTTCCAAACAAATCATCTTATTTTTTTTAATTTATATCAAGAGTTTTGCGATGATTTGTTTGGAAATCAGTTGATTTAATTGTTTCATCGTAAATCATCGCAAAATTCTTGATTTAAACTAAAAAATTTAAGACTTTTTGTTTGGAAATCAGTCGGTTCTATTCACCTTTCGAGTACCATCCCTTTGTTGATGGTTTTCCATCATGCACGCATGACCGTCTAGGGTGCGCTTTTTGTGACGCGACCTGTGGGTCTAAAAACGCCACTTTAGCAATTCATCGAATGGAATTTATATTACGAATTCCTTAGCAATTCCTATTTCTTTCAATTTTTTTGAAGAGGAATTGCAAAGTTTAGTTGGCCATTTTACAAAAAATAGAGGAATTGCTACGGAATTACTAAGGAACTCGTAATATGAATCGATTCGATGAATCGCTCAGAGTGGCGTTTTTAGACCCCCTGTATCTCAGGCAGGTGAGGTGAGCACGGCGGTGATCGCGTCGCTGCGCGCGGGCTGCGGGCGGCTGGCGCGGGCGGGCGAGCGCGCGGGCGGCGGCGCGGCGCGCGCGGCGCACCGTCTGCGGCGCGCGCTGTCGCTGCTGCTGCACGCGCGCGCGCATCTGGCGCACGACCATGCGCGATGCAAGTACGTATTACCGTGTGCTCCACAGGTAAATTACATAGATTCAAGTTCAAATTGTCTATTTTCAATATATAGAATATTCTTATCACTTACTAGCTGACCCGGCGAACTCCGTACCGCCTGATCGCACTTTTCTCACCTTTTAAACCTGCTCTGGACTTACCCAAATATTTCAAGACTAAAATTAGCTAAATCGTCTCAGCCATTCTCGAGTTTTAGTGAGACTAACAAACAGCAATTGATTTTTATATATAGAGATTGAGGTCAATTGTGTCATAGAAGTTGTGTCATAGAAGAGGTTAATTAATCCTTCACATTCTCTTTTTTCTTTATAATGTACTTTTTAACACGTTGGTGGACGCACTACGTCTATAAACGATATAACAATTAAACTTCTATTGTGTTTTTAATACCGTCCACCAACTAAGACGATACCTCGGTGAACACTAGCGCCAACATCAACTAAAATTCATTATTCACTGAAAACACAATCAAAAATCCGTGTTATGTATAATTAAGGTTCTGGATCTGAAGTTAATTTTAAACATATTAAATTATAGTTCCATATAGTTACAAATTGCAAAACTACTAAAAGTGGCCGTTTTAAGCAATATTGCAATTTGTAACTATAGGGATGCCTGCATGTTTTGCTAATAGTATGACATGTGCTCCAATTGTCTAAAAAAAAAGATTTAGTTCTTTTCCTTGTGTTCGTAAGATAGCACGCGTCAAGCGACGGCGACGGCGAGTGCGCGACCATGTTTGGATTAGTCGCTTAGTGGCATTTCTATCTTGAGCTCCTTCATGCTTCCGAAGGCACGTTAAGCCGTTGGTACGCCATACAAAAACACACAGTAAAATTAGTGTGTGTTTTTGTATAGCGGTTGAATATCTGTAGTAGTATTATTATACATATATTCTGTAACCTATGGTATTACCATGGCTTTTTCACAGCTGCTTATAAAGTTTCTCAGGCGGGCGAGTATTGTGTGAAGTGGAGCGAAGTTAATTATCACAACCCTACTTACAGATCGTGGGAGCCTTTGGAAACGAGTGACAGCGAACCGGAAACACAGCCCGCTGTAGAGAAAGGCAGCATTGAAAAGACTGAAAAGGTAATAGACTAATTTTGATTAACACTTGATTTAAAGCATGCTTCGAATAATAATAAGCAGCTCCAGGGTCTATGATCTATCATCGACTGCCTAATACATCTTATAGAGTAAATAATAGTTCAAAGACAGTATTTATTGATAAAAAAAAGTTTAAATATTTTAACTGTCTAGTTGTTGTTTTTGGCTTTTATACTTGATTTTTACATGCCTTCTTAGGCATTACTATTATATGTTCTTACATATAATCACATCGAGGTAGAGAAAGACTAGGGCCATAAGACCTCAGGCCACGTTTAGCATGATGATAATCGATACTCAATAGTCATCTATCATTATATTGCTAGCCGCATCGACGTCATGATTCACCCATTCGCTGATTTCCTCAATCGACGGCTTGCGCGGAAAGAGAAGCAGCTGGAACATTCTATATCTCTGAGATCAACATATCTGAGAAAACAGGATATTATACAATCAAAAAGTTGTAAATACGTTGCGTTTTTGAAAGTGGGTTAAATCTAGCATCGTCTCACCTACGTCTCACCTTACTAACATGGAATATATGAAAAAATACCTACCCATGCCCAATACAAAACTTGAAGAGTTTCCTCGATTTCTCCATAATCCCATCATCAGATCCTGACCTGCTGAATATGGGACCAATTGAAAACTATACCCTCTCAAACAAAAATCAATTTTTCAAATCTGTCTAGGCGTCTTCGAGTAATTCGGTAACATACATAAAAAATAACAATAAAACATTCCGACGAATTGAGAACCTCCTCCTTTTTTTAAATTCTGTTAAAAATCAAAAATACTATTTAATCAATAATCTATGCTAAACTAGTTGTGTATAAGCATAGTAATTGGTAACTTTGCGCAGGAGCAGCTGAACTGGGCGGCGCGGGGCTGCGCGCTGGCGGGCCGCGCCGACAGCGTGCGGCGCGCGCTGCGCTCGCTTGTGCGCACGCTCGCTCACGTATATCCGCAGGTAACGGAACTATTGTTATATGTTTATTTTAGTATTGTATGGCTCAGGTGGAATGGAGACCGCTGCGGATAACGCTCACATGGAAGACCATAAATGCGTTAGTTTTACGTCATAAAATAACAAATGTTGTGAATTGGATGGAGATTTCCAAATACCGTTAGAAATTGTATAATCTTAAGGAGGCCTGCGTCTTGGGGTTGAAAGATGATGAAGAGAGAGAGAGCATTAAATGTAAGTTGTTTAATTCATAGTTGAATCCGGCTCGAAGGACCAGAAATATTTTGCGTCGAAAATATTATTCAAAAATGTGTTTAGGCACTTAGATTTAATGGTAAATGATACAAATGAGAAAGGTTCTCGAATGGCGACCACGCACCGGTAAACGCAGCATCGGACACCCACCGACCAAAAGGTCATATGGTTTGAAGAAGGTCGCAGGCCGGCGCTGGATACAGGCCGCTTCCAACCGGTAATTTTGGAAATCCTTGGAGCCTATGTTCAGCAGTGGACAGCCCGTGGCTGAAATGATGATGATATAAACGAGTAAAATAGGCCAAAATTAAGACATTTTTAACTTGATAACCACTTCAAAAGTACGATCGAAAGATGGTGTTATAATATCCTTCCTTCCACCTCCCATGGCTCTACCAACCTCTCGGTTATACGAGCCGAATCTCGGGAGAGTGCGCTGTACTAGCATTTCGCATCTCTTTCTAGTCGCACCTGCTTGATCTCCCTACAGGTTCTCTATAGTGTCGCCTATCTATGCAATCAAAAGGTGTTATCCATACTTATTAGCTAGGATCGAATTACCCATTCGTGTCTAAGCTTTGGCACTAATCACGGTAAAGATAGGAGCACCAACCCCGCTCCTATCACTGGGATCCAGCCTGAAGCGTACCAATCCCTCGTCCGTGTCTAACTATGTTAATCTACAGTTACATTTGAACACATATTAAAATTATCAACAGCAATATCATATCAAATACTAATAAAGGCCATGTTAAATCACTAGAGCACAATACACGTCTGCACCGCTCGGCGAACCCAAGGAGAAAAGGAGAAGAGAGCGTTACACTCATACTCACCCCGACACTACTACTGCCAAGAGGGGTTTACCTGTAGTGGGGAGATATCTGTCACGTGATGTTACCGGGCGCTAATACTAATATTATAAATGCGAAAGTCTGTCTGTTACCTCTTCACAGCTAAAATCCGTAGTAGGGATGTAGTTAACGACCTGAGGTCAAACATAGGCTACTTTTGGGTGCGATATAACCGAGTCCCACGCGGGGCGAAGCCGCGGGGAACAGCTAGTTGTTATATTAAAAGGTGTTATAATATCCGTAGGAGGTAGAATCCTGCGACACATGCACAAGCGGAGCGGAAACGAGCGCCGCAGCGGAAATCGGCGCGGGGGCCGACGCGGCCGCCGGCCCCGCCGTGGACCAGCTGTCGGCGCTGCCGGTGCCGCGAGCCTTCGCCGACAGCCGCCGGTCGTCAGCTGCTTCGGCCGTGTCTGCTGCTTCCATGCACCCTGATAAGTAAGCCTTAACATAGCGCAAGCATCAATTCTCATAACTCCATACCATACTTCTTTTTCTTCTTCCTCCGAGCGTATTTCTCGGTTGCATCTTATAACGTTATACGAGAGTATGAGATAAATCACACACACACATAGGGTAACTAGACCAATAAGAACATGATCCGGGTGTGTTAGTGGCCAACACTGTCAGATTTTTTAGGCTGCTTATAGGCATCTGACAAAGCTTAACGACTGCTATCTACTGATAAAAGCCGGGACTGGGATCTTGACCTTCCGAAGCACGGAGGAGTATATAGTTTATAACTATATGTCTGATTATCGGTATAAATATATAAAGGGCATATAATTCCTCATAAAGTGCGTCTTTGTAACAATAGCGTGCGTCAAGCGACGTGATGCGGCTTTGCTTGGATTGGTCGCCATTAGCATTTCTATCTTTAACTCCTCCATTCTTCGGAATTGGAATGAAAATTTTACAAAATATTTTTATTTTTCAGCATTCCAGATGTAGATGAAGACATAGCTAAATTAATAAACTCAAACCCACCGGAACCAATGTTCAATTTAGAGGTTGACAAGGCTGAGCGCAGCAAGACTAGTTCCACGTCACCCCAAGACCGCCTCTCTCTGTCTAACCTCTCCTCCTGTGATACAAGCTCCTGCAGGAACCTCTTTAGGCCCGAAGCGGAGCGCGAAACCTATAATAGTAGTAGTCTTACCATACCTAACCTAGTCGTCTCCGACGATAGCTGTAAGCGAGATTCGATAATACAGGGAGAAACTTATGAATCGGACCAATTGACTATAATAGACATCGATAAACCATACACGGATGAAGTACATTTCCAGAATTTAAGTGCCAGAGCCACGCCAGTCAGCGGGGAGTGCACCCCGGAGAGAAAGCTTTCTAGTGTAGATTTGGAGATAAACTCGAGTAGTTCAGAAGGGTCCAACATTAGCGATGATTTTAGTTTAATATCGGAAATTATTGATACCAAACCTGAGGATCTGGATGATGGTGGTGGCATCGGCCACATAGACTCGCCAGAAATATCTGATACATACATGAACTCTGAAACGTTACATGGTGAATCTATTATGGATGATATCAGTTCTATGCTCGGACAAGAAGTCCTGTTAGCAATGATGGGGACGAAGGGTGATAACGAAACTTACACAGACGATACCACACTGTTTACTTCTGATACGGTGTCAGACATAGCTATGGATAGCAGAAATCCTAGTCTAGAGAAAAATCATGAGACCAAGATGAAATACATATCGAAAATGAAAATGACAAAAGAAGCAGAAGTCGAAAAATTCGGTTTCGAAAACAGGGTGTTCTATATGTGTGAAAATGCAGCAAAAGCTGAGGAGCAAATCAAGTATTGCAGTCTGGCTCAATTCGAAGAAGGCAATGACATCGCTAGAAAATCATTTAAAAAACAACTGAGGAAAAGTTTGAAAAAGCGAGTGGGGGAAGATTCAAGTTTGAAGAATCTATTACCAAAAACTACTGAAGAATCGAGACCTGCGAGTCAAATCAAGAACATTGTTGGATTGGGAGTTCCGCAGTTTCCGCCAAAGCAAGAAGTAAAACCTCAACACCTCGGTATTGATTCGCCATTTCCCCAAGTTAGTGTGGTAGTTGAACCGCCATCTCCATCTCACAGCGAAGATAAGAAGAGTATAAAAAATGGCAGCAGTCGCATGGCTTCGGTTCTTAGTGACATTTTCGATCAAGGCACTGATACGTTGAGTGTTCATTCACCAGAGCCGAGTTTAGGAACTACCAGAGAGAGGAGACAATCAGACAACCCTAAGCTTTTGGGTTCAGACCCTGAATATGGGAAATTTTTGAGCTGTTCCCCTGCTGCAACCAGAAGAATATCTTGTGGGAGTCTTTTCAAGCCTGGAGAACCAGACAAGTAAGTTTCTATCCTCGATATATTCCGTGTGATGTATCCAAGTGCCTACCCAATAAAGACTAATTCAATAATGTTTCCCAAAGCAGGTTGTCCACATCGGTTTCATCAATATGGGGTGAAGGTGGTGCGATGAGTCATCTGGGCTCTTCGAAGTCAGATGCTAATGAAAAAGCTAAAAAACTACCGATCATCAATCCTTTAGTCCAATTACCAGCGTGGCCCCACGTTACCCAGGGATTCATCAGTCAATGTTTGTTAGCGAATGCTGATGCTTTATGCGCTGCAGTGAGTCCATTGATGGATCCAGATGAGACTCTCCTCGAAGGGTTCTATGAGAGAGCAGTAATGAACAACTATTTTGGTATTGGAATCGATGCTAAAATTACGCTGGATTTTCATAATAAGAGAGAAGAACACCCTGAAAAGTGCCGGTCAAGGGCCAGGAATTACATGTGGTACGGGGTGCTCGGGTCTAAGGAGTGGGTGAATAGAACTTATAGGTAAGCATTTGGTTTTATTTTTAATTACTGCTCTTTTATTATCAAAAGTCATTATTCCATTTATTGTATGTTGATAATAATACTATACGATATTTTTAAGCGAATATTATACTTACGTATGTACTATTTTTATGTAGACTAAAGATTTGGCACGCATAAAACATCGTTGTTACTAGAATTATAAACAGAATAACAGTTGCTTGCTCCGTATATAGGAAATAATGAAGAAGAACATTATTTCAGACATCTAGGCCAACGGGTCCAACTAGAATGTGATGGCCAGAGGATTCCCCTGCCCGAGCTGCAAGGCATCGTGGTACTCAACATCCCGTCGTTCATGGGAGGCACCAACTTCTGGGGAGGCACCAGAGGGGACGACATCTTCCTTGCACCTTCGTTTGATGACAGGATCTTAGAAGTAAGAATAATTGGTTTTTATTAGTATCATTATTTAATCGTGTTTTCCGGTTTTATTCCATTTTCAGAGTTCATGCTATGTTTATCATGGTTCTAAATACGGCGGTATACTGGTTATAACAATGGAGCGACCTTCCATCTGACCTCCGTAACCCTATTTTACAGAGAAACCAGATCAGTATAATCATGGTCCAGTACTAGTATAGATTTTCAGGCTACCTAAAAGATATCTGACAGCCTGATAAGCCCTCCTGATTAAGCTAGCAAAGAAACGAAATTTCCATTTCCAATTAGCAATAAAAGCCAGGAATAACGAAATTACATGTCTTCCAAAGTACGAAGCAGGTTAAAATACCACTAGTGAAAAACTATATGGCTTTAAGTAGTGATATCAATATTAAATGTAGTTTATTATAGTTATTACCAACAATCCAACAAGCGTCTGGAACAGCAAGGAGGTTTTAACCACCAGATACGCCAATGAACAAACCTCTTCATCACAGGTGGTGGCAGTATTCGGCTCAGCGCAAATGGCCGCCTCCCGTCTCATCAACCTTCAAAAGCACCGCATCGCCCAATGCCGAGCAGTTCAGATCAACATCCTTGGTGAAGAGTGCGTCCCTGTCCAGGTGGATGGTGAAGCCTGGCTGCAGCCGCCGGGCTGCGTGCGGATCATACACAAGAACCGGGCGCAGATGCTTTGCAGGTCGAGAGCCCTTGAGACTAGCTTGAGGTAGGCATTGTTTGCATGGTTAGATTAGCATGGAGTAGCACGGGTCAGTGCGGAATGAGAGAAGCGGTTAATTATGGTAATACTTGACAAATACTTGAAACTGGCTGGCTGCTTTTTCGCCCAAAGGATTATCATTAGAGGGGGAACACAGCCAACGTCAATAAGTGATAAGAATATCCTATATTGAAAATAAACAATTTGAATTTTAAAAAAAACGAGTTCTTGCTACCATGCTTCAGGGGCAAGAGCACGAAGTTCTAGAATAAAATTTTTGTTTATGCCGTGGACCGTGCGCATCTAATATTTAATATCTGGCAACACTTTTACGTTGCTGTTGTTGTATGATCGCATAATCCGACCAACAACCAACAAAGACCAATAATACAGAGATTGAAAATAAAATGTTATGTAATTCCAGCGTAACAGTCATCATCTCCGTGATTTGTACAGTGAGCAAATATTATTTTTATTCTATGACTATCTATCTATAGAATCGTTCATATGTTTCCATAAAAACGTTGGGGCGCGGACGTTGAATTTTGCACTCTGTTAACGTCACTTTAATATTCAATCTTCTCTCTATCTGTGCCGACGTGAAGATCGATTTTACGCGACATTTGAAGTGAAACGTTCAGTTTGAATCCTTCATCGGTTGTAAACAATATTTTTGTATAATTGTTATTGCTATTTATTAATTTCGTAATTTTTTCGCAGGATTTTGAAACCTAAATTTAGACCTGTCTGTAAAGGTCAAAATTAATAATCTATTATTTTTTAAAATCAAAATAAACTAACATCAATTAAAACTAGATATTTCAAGAGCCATTTTTTTGTAGATTTTTTTACTTTTTGAATTTTAAATGTTTAAATAGATTTACCTTAATGAAATAGTAGTGCCTTACAAATACAGTAAGTTATATAAATGTGTACTAGTTTTAGACAAATATTAGTTATAGTCTGATTAGAGTAGACACTGCGTAGTTCGAACACGTAGGATATAACCAAAAAACTTTCTATTAAACACA